>JAIUSX010000007.1:0-1445973 GCA_026573805.1 Hesperophylax magnus | reverse complement strand
TCTGGTAACACATCTAATACTCATTTTTTTCTTTAATTTTGAAATATTTTGTGTTTGTATGTAGAATTAATTTATGTTTGTGATTACTCTTATGTTTGCTTCACTATAATGTAAATTGTTAACCTCGATACAGGCTCAGTCCTAGTGAGGTTGATTTTTATGAGAAAAAAAAAAGTGTTTTATGTATAGTGAGATGCAATAAATAAATAAATAAATTCTAAGCTTACTAAAATGATAGAAATTATTATTTTTAAGAAAAATTCATTCCAATTGTTTAAAATTACGGAGAAAACACGTTTTTAATTTGGATGTAGGACACAAAGTGTTGGATAAACACGCTCGGAATGTTGTTTAATTTTGGTAGACTTAAAGACAAACTGCGTCTTGAAAACACATTAAAAAAAAAAAAATTTCACTTGTATCGTATAAATAAATGCTTTCTGAGAACAACTGCATCCAAAATGGTCTGTTGGACAAAAATGAACTAGAGCGACGATGTGGTAAGGTGGTCGAAAAATCTAAAAATATGTTATAAACTATTTTAATATGTCAAATAAAAAATAAATTTTAAAAAAAACCTCAATGTAAATAGAAACTTTGTGATTTTATCAATTATTTTTATATGCAATGACAAAAAGTGAGGTGACTGCAATGTTTATAATATATTTGTCTAATAAAATGTGTTTTTTCATTACCAGTAATTTTAGTTCAGTGTTTAGACAGAAAAAAAAACATGAGGTTAGCTAAAACTTCTTTGTTTTCATTAAAAATTTTAATATTCCAAAATATTATATACTTATTTTTAACAATATACTTATTTTCAAAATATTATATACTTATTTTTAACGCATATTTCATCACCTTTCAAAAACAGTTTTTAGTTTTTGAATACGTTCAGAAATATTCCATTTATTTGGATTTTATAGAATGTACCAGAGACGTGAGGGGTTAATAAAGTTATAGAATGAAATTACCTGATTTGCACACCTTTTTACAATGTGCCTATAAATACACTTCTTAATTGGGTTGCCACTTTGACATGCCGATTTATTTTAATCCTTGTCCATGCAAAATAATAGTAATAATTTGTATAGTGCGGTTTTCGCAAAAAATTACCTCAAAGGCGCTTGCATTACTTCACACTTCCAAATGGAACATAATCACTGCGTATGAGATAAGCAAATAAATACCTATATCAAGGTCATCATCTTCCGTGTTCAAAGATAGAGATGAAATGATCTGCTCAGCTTCGTGGTCATGCTCCTGCAATGCAAAACAAGATGCATTAACTCATACAAGCAGACACAAACACAATCACATTCCACTCAATTAGTCACCATTGTATTTAGACAAACATTTCAAGATAACTTTAAAACATGCATTTTAAAACAATGGTAAACTGGTTTATTGGGCTATTGTATTTGAAACCCCATGATTACAAAAGTCAGCTCAATTTTAGCTGAAATGGTAAATGTTTTAAAATTACTCATTATAAAGCATTTACCTCATTACGCAGTAAAAACTTCATTTATATTTTTGTATGCTGCCATAATAAGCAAAAAGGCAGCTATGAATTTGCATTAATGATAACTCATCAAAATGACAATTCAACGGACCTATAAAAAGTGCTACAAAGTTATGAAAAGTGATGAAACAAAAACTAGGTTAAATAGTTACATATGTAACCTGGTTTTTGTTTCATCACTTTTCATAACTTTATAGCACTTTTTATTGATGTGTTGAATTGTCATTTTGATGAGTTATCCGGTCACCTCTTGAAAGAATTAAGTTTTTATACGGAACTATGTATTCATATTTGTAATGCGTATGTACGGGCGCAAACAAATAATTTGTCTTAACATTTTAAAGCATAACTTAAGATGTATTTCAATAAAATAATTAAATGAACGCCATCTGTGATATTTCATCAAAATGACAAATTAACACACCTTTAAAAAGTGATAGTCATTAAAAGTGATGAAACAAAAACTACATACTTTTCATGAGTTTATATCACTTTTTGTAGGTGTTGAACTGTCATTTTGATGAGATACCTGGTCACCGATTATAACGTATGTTAAGTTTGACATTTAAGAATGCATCGAAATGAAATTATTTTCGAGTTGTGTTGATTATGTACTGCATTCATTCAGAAGATAACATTGTATATTTGTTTTATTTTACCAGAACTGTTAGATCAGGGTGCTATTTTGTTTGATTTGTATTATTTGTATACATAATGATTTAAATAATTAACAAAATAATGCAAACAATGTCATGTATACATAGTATAGAAATATAAAAATTAATAACATTGGGTAAAGTAACAATTTTCCATTCAACTTCTCAGTGAAAAGAAGCTTGCATAAAAAAATCGAAAATATTAAAAGACACAACACTGGATAAGTTTTATATTTTATTTTTATACCTCTTTTTAGGTCAACATAATAAATTAGATGTACTGCAACGAGACCTCACATTACAACAATACATTGCTGAAAAAATCAATGTGAAAAAAAAATATTACGGAAAGTTTGGTAAAACTTGGCTATTCAGCTGGTAACTAAACATAGCAAAAGCCATATCAAGCTAGTTTCAATTCTGAAAAGTAATTTTAGAAAGACAGTACAAAAAGTATTTCTTACTGTGAATAGCAGTCTGTGAAATAATAACCAAATCTACAATGCGGGCGTTTAAGATCACAGGGGCCTATCTACAAAAACATAGTTTTGAGATTAACACAAACAAAGATTAGAATGCTCATATGCCCAAATGTATGCCCAACTGATACGACGGACATGCCCAACTCGAAACACCAGTTTTTGTAGTTAGGCTCCTGTGATCCTAAGCCCCCGAATGATAAACACAAATGTAATAATGTTATTTTATGTATGGAACTGCAGGACTACGGAATCCCCAATTGGAGTATGTTATGAGGCTGAAGGTAGAGAAGAAGATAGGGAAGAGGAAGTACCTTGATCTATTCAGATCTGGTCACACACCAAAACCAAACACAGCTAAATCCATTTTAAGCAACTTTTCGATTCTGATTGGTATCCACCACTAGTAAGTTGCAGTAAGGTATTGACTCCGTCTTACCCTTTCAAAGTCATCTCTGTTGGGCATGTAGCCCAGTTGAGCCGCCTCCTCGGGAGTCAGAGCTAGTGGGGGCAAACGGGCAACGGCCCCTGGCCCCAGCGGACCCCCATCTTCCCCAGGGGGCGGGGGAGCCGGGCGGGAAGGGGACTCCACCCCTCCCCATGTGGCGCGCCCGATACTGCCCTCCAAATAGCGGCTGATATATTCATCTTTGGCTTCTGAAGTGGTAAATTATTGGATCTTTAATATTTAAATATCATATTTTTAGGTTTGAGAGTTTCATTCATACTCTATGAGACAATACCCTAAAATAAAGCCAGAATCTTAACGACGTAAGTGAAGCAGTCGCTCAGAAAAATATGTGACTCGTAGCCCTGGTGTATTTATTGAATAGACCTGTGGTTGAATTTGCCCTATCAAATCTTTAAAATAAAGTCGGAATCTTAATGACATAAGTGATGAAGTTGTGTAAAAACAATATTCGGCGTGCGGCCCGGCGTAATGGACAGACCTAAGATCTACTTTGGCTTAGCAAGCATAGAAAATCGATCTTTCTGTGGGGTTTATTTTAATTCTTTCTGATGAACGTATTACTAAAATCTCAGATGTTTCTAGAGGGATCCCTCGGGAAGTTACTAATCCACCGTATAGAAAAATAATATCTGATGCTTACTGTTAATTTTACAGTTGAAAAACTTTTCATTAAATTTTCAAACCATTCTACATAAAATATTTTAATGGTAAGGTCCAGTTTTTATTAATCTTAAATGTAAATAACTAACATCCATAGGGATCCCTTTAGAAACAATGGAGATTTTAGTAATATGTTTATCAGAAATAATTAAAATGTGAGCGTTGAGCAAACCCCCGTTATTGGAGTCTTATGTCACCTTATGAACTTTATTATAGTTACAAAAAATACATATTATTGAATAATTGCGACAAGTTAAGCTTCCAGTTTATAGACAAGTCGAACTGAAGATGTTGTCTTGAAAAATTTGTTTATTTTTTTAATATAGACATTATTATTTAAATTTATCTACAGAAATTACTGTGATAATTTCTATATAATCACCAACGGTTCGAGATGAGTTATTTGTTTATGTTTGTTCATGCTGATATCAGTATACCTTCTGGGCTTCTGGATTCTATGTGTTTGGCGATATCTTCCCAATTGCCGAAGCCGAACTGTTCTATAGCGTCCAAGAGCCGAACTTCCTCTTTGGCTGACCAGCTACCACGTCCTTGGAAAATGCCAACGGTTCCCGAATCCTAAAGAAACAAACAGTCATCAGAACTACGGAAATAGTTTAAATAACTTTTTATTTTGCGTAAAGCTGTGAAGTTATATACCATGAACTGATATGAGTGATCATTTCGATGTGGTCCTATTTCAGCTCCCGCCGAGAAACACTGAAACAAAAACAAACAATTTTTTGATCAATCGTTCAAATCTGCCGCTTACTGAAAACGACGCATGTCAGTGACGTCACAACTCACAAGCAGACAGATATCAAAATCCGCGCATTCCGAGCAGCGGGCCCTCAATCCGGAGATTTCTTCTTGACAATAGGTGCAGCAATATTTGGCGTATAAATCTGAAACAAAACAATGAATAAATCAATCAAAATAGTTATTTTTTTAATACGACTGACTTTCGGCAACGTCTACTCACCCGCCATCTTTGCTCCATAGACAATAAGGAATAAGACAATGAATGCTCACTTTTCTAAAATCGGGGCGTTTACAGACTCTACCAAAACTTTTTAGATCATACACTAGAAAGCAAATAGTTTGCATGAGTAGAAAATTAATTTAAAAATATTGTTGTTCTAATGTTGTGCATCCATTTCAAGTGTCTATAGAAAATTATTAGAAATTAATAGAAATATTATGGTTTATCTCAGGTGTTGCCAATGTGAAACCTTTGGAATTTCATAGGGAAAACATATAAATATTTGGATTCCAAACCAAAAATATTTCACCTGAGGCAATGTAAGCTTACAAGAGTGAGAATATTTTATAACATTCATGTCGTAATCTTGAAATAAACGAAATTCAAAACAATTGGCACAAAGCATTTTTTTTTAAATTTAATTTTAAATCAATTTTTATCCTTCGACATTATTTACTATTATTCAGTTTTACTTTCTGTCAAATTGTTGTTATGCGGATTACTAAACTTTTGGGCATTAATCAAAAATCTAAAGCTTTTGACGAAAAAGTTGGTTTTTAAGAAAATACTATAATAAGCTTTATTTTTCATAATCCTGGCAGTCCTAGAGCAATAGACAATATTATCTATCTGTCAAAAGTAAAAATCATCCGCGCCTGTCAAGCGCTAGCTCAGTCCAAATAAGAATTAGAAAATAGAAAATCTTGTTTTGATTTTGTATTCAAGATGGTTTGAACTGATGTGTTCATTGATCTACGCATTTGTGGAGTGTTGACCATCTCTGCAATCATTTTAAAGGTAATTTGACTGATATCCTGGTTTGTTTATTTTTACCTGTGTATTTTGGCCTTGACTATAAATCATTTATTCATATAATAAACTCATATTTCAGCTTGCCCTTGAAAGGAAAGCTCGTTTATTAGATATGAAGTCTAGTAAACGACGTCTTCAAAGCTTAGCCGAAGGTTCTGACATCATGCCGAATTTATTTAAAATTGATCAAGACTCGGAATGCTCAATTCCACCAGTATTTCGGGCAAGGCTACACGAATTGTTCTCTCAAATCGAAAAAGAATTCGATATACTGTATACAGAGAATCTCAACCGTGAGTTTAAAACATTAAATACTTTATTCTGAGTAAAATAATAATATTATGATACCACTCTGAGACAAAATGCTTATTAATATTTTGAATCTTTCAGTCCAAGAGAAGATTGAAGTATTGAGTGAACGGTTAGAAAGAGAGGCTTATGGAGGAGACAAACCAAATATTGACACTGTTGACTTTGATGTTCAAGGAAAACCACCAAAACAAAAATGTAAGTAAAATTGATTTCTCAACAAATTGTTTAAGACAGATTCTGTGTTGTGGTTTTCAGCTTTGACTTTATATTCAAATGAAAAAAGGTAAATATCAGAAAATAGGGACACGCTTTACGCACTTTAAAAAGAAGCTTTGTAGTACATAGTTAAATAATAATGATAAGTAAGAATTTCAGTTTCTGGAAATAATCCATTTTAAAAGTTATGTCATTAAAATTAAAATCGACTGTCCTCTTGGTGGACATTGTTATTGATGATATAATTGGTTCTTAGTTTGGATTAATTTAAAAAGAAGTAAAAAAAACAAGCCTGAAAAAACTGTATTTATATTAATGTCAAAACATGATGTGAAGACTTTTTTGTAACGAAATAGATACCAAAATGCATTATTTTCCATTTCCGGAAACTATAAAACTATTACTCCCATTATTATCTAACTGATACAAAGTGTTTTTTTAAATAAATTGTGCGTATTAAGCGTCTCCCTATTTTCTGTATATTTGCCAAATATTATTACTCAATTTACAAAAAAACATGAACAACTTTTTCTTATTTTGAGGAGTATACCCATCAATGTAATATATCATTAAAGAAGAACATAATACTAATAAATTTTAACGAAACGTGAGACTAGAAAGTTGTTACTGTCTTTTTATTTTTCTGTGTCTTGTTCCGTTTTTCATCAAACCCAGGATCTCTTGTCTTACCGGGACAGGCATCTTAACCACTTCACCATTGGGACCTATTTATTAAATGTCATATTTGTCGATATCATATTTCAAATTCAGAATTAACAAGATATGTAACTAATTTTTGCAGCTACTTTTTTCTTTTGATTCCTAGTTGTTATCGTTATCTTTTATTTTTCTATGTCTTCTTTTGTTTCATGTTTCTTTAGATTTATTAGCATTATATTCTTCTTCAATAATACAAAAAAACAGTTTATTTGTAAACAAATTCTGCTGTGTAATTATTATTACGCGTGACAGCTGATTTGCTTTCTGACCAATCATGGTGTTGTGTAGATTTGATTATTCAATCTTTAGACAAAGTGCCTTTATCTCAATTTGAGTTTTTTGTGGCTGGCTACTTTCTGCTTAACTATGTTCAATTGCATCATTTCAATATTTATTGAAAAGTACAAGTGAGATCCCCTGCAATAATTTCTGAAGCTACAGTTTATTGGTATTAACATTAATTTAAAATTGTATGTTGATGTATCTTCCAGAATGCGACGTTTACATATTGCTCAATAAAATTTAGCCTTCAGGTCAGTTCCCACAGTTCGTATTTTCAAAGTTAGTGTAGATTCCCACATTTGCACATTCGACCCTACAATAAAACAATTCATTGGCCTGGTATTTTTATAAAGATATTGTCTTGTTTGTGTATCATTTATGATTTAAGAATTAGTGACATTTTACTCCAAGCGGCGGCAGCTTTCAAATAGAGCTGTTCGCTCTCTATTTTATGATGACCCTAGTTAAACCATTATGCCTAAAAATATTTTCCAATACCTTTCCCACCCCTGTCCCATAGTAATAAAAGCCCCAAATAAAGTTTCATCTCCCTTAAAATAATTCCTTTAAAATATTTGTTTTGTTTAAGTCACGTCTGTATCATTAAGAATAGTTAAGTGCATTTTATTTTATGTTAAGAATGTTGTTTGCCAACGAGCGGGTGGAACATCTTTATTTTGGTAAAATGTCCTTCAAAATTTAGTTTAAATACAGATACCTCCCAGAAAAAGGGCAGTATTCATATAACTGGTAGGTACAGGCGTACCTAGGCAGGAGCTAGTGTTGATATAACTGGTAGGTACATGCGTACCTACGCAGTCAGTCGTGAGATAATTACTAGGTTTATGTAAACCTAGGGAAAACTGAAGAATAAAGGAAACTAGACCTTTATTTCTTTCAGTTTAAGTTTGAGCAGAGGAAAATAAGATCCTCTGAAATTATATTGTGAATTAATAAATTTATATGTCAAGAAGAAGAAGTGTTTTCCTGCATTCCATCTGACGGCGTGTTCTCGTACCACGATAGCAGAAACAGTTGATGTCTGTAGTTCCTGTGTTTACCGTGCATAGAATCTCTGTGGTGAAAATATGTATAGTTATTGAATAATAAATTTATGTTGCGATGAATCTTAATTTGCAATTTATCTCCGATTATTCTACTTAAATGGAAGTTCCAACACAGTTGGCCTCTCTGGTCATAGATATTCAAATCAATAGACTTGCCCTAACATGAAATCTGGGTATCATTTCGACGAGCTGGAAGCAAAACACTTGACCATGTTTTTGGCATCAGGAGAGTTCGAGAATGCTTTGAATAAACCATAACATTAGTCGTACATTGATCACTTAAGAGCGCAAATTGAAATAACCAGACCGTGCGCAGAAAAGTACGGCAAAGGTTTGCAGCGGACTGTGGGACTTTTTTTCGCAGGACCTGAATGTTCATTCTTAAACTAATTGCCTGGCATATCGGCGCTAAATTGAGCTAAGTTGAGGTGGGTAAATAATAACACATTTGTAAAAGTGTCTAACTAAACAGTGTAACAAAATATTAAATTTTGTAAACAAGCTGAACTTTGTTTACCCAATTTGGGATGTGTAGTTAAGTTTTTAACGCAGTCAGCAATTTGCGTGCCACTGTAAAAAGGACTAGTAATTCGTAAACAGATTTTATTTTCGAGGACCGAATAGTGATATTACAATGCGAGTTGCTTGTATACTATCAGATCAATTTATTGACAAAGCACGGAAAGTGGGACGGTCATGCCGCCTCCCACGCTGCGCGCAATTTGATTTGTTCCCCCTTTCTCTGATTGGCTCGTCTATTAATTTCGATGTCTGTGAGTACAATTCTGTCTGCTTAACCCTCGCGCACCGGATAAGTGTAATATACGTCCCCCAAATGAGCATTTTGTCCGATACCTAACTTTTCTTTTTAATTGCATACTCTATATTTTTTAGCACCAATGTTAGAGATTTCACAATACAAACTTTTTTGCAATCCCACACAACGCTATTTAATGTATTTAACATAGGGATGATAATTTATACTATTTTACGGACTTTTCACGAGATTAATTGTTAAGAGGAGCGAAAATAACAAGCACTTTCAACTATGACGAAAATTCGAACGTAAAGAAATGATACTGGTGTCGTCTTCTTTTTTTTTTTCCCCTTCTTCATTTCGCACACAAGATTTATAAGATCATTTCATAAATCAAACTTATTATGTTGTGTGTGTGTTTTTTTTTTAAATCCAGTAGCACAGAGCTCGCAGAAAGTGAAGGCTAGTCACAAATTGAAAGTACAGACGAGTAAGATAGTCTCCAGTTTCAAGACACCGACGTTCAGCTGCCAGCTGGTCCGGGAATTCACCGGCCACAAGGATGGGGTCTGGGAGGTCACCTGCGCCCGCCCGGGACAGCCACTCATCGGGACTGCATCTGCAGGTATGGAAGAATACATTGTATGAAGAATCCACTGTTGATTTGCTAGTAGCTCACCGCACTTGCCTCGATTTTATGTAGGTATATATATTTTAACCTCGAAAAATGTTCCTAGTATTCTAAAATATATTTTATTCGCTTGCAAATATATTTTATCTTAATATTATTCTATCTTCTCATTTCGTCACTTGAAAATATATTTATATTTTTGCTGCAAATGCACATTGCAAAGTTCCATGTAAAATGTTGTAATGCCGATTTACTTTCTATCTTTTGTCATTTTACTGCATTAATTTACAGGAAAGCCTCATATGACTTATTTTTGTTGTGAAAAATACTTGTTTAGCTGGAATATTTTTGTATGGCTTCATTGTACTATATTTTGTTACAAAATAAAAAAGAAAAAAATATTTTTTCTGAATATAAGTATATCTTGGGGAAACTACATAAAATAGATACATATATGCATATACAATCTTTATAGATATATAAAAGCATTTTCTGGTAAGACGGTACAACTTACAAAAACATAACTTTTCAAAAAACAAGTAACTTATTAAGAAAATAGTGTCAGCCAGCAATCGGCTGAAAAGGATTGCATCCCCAGGGGTTAAAGCTCCTTGTACTGTTTTATGTTTCAGACTATTCAGCCTCGGTGTGGAGCGTGGAATGGGGCAAGTGCCTGCTGCAGTACCTTGGTCACTCGGGCTCTGTGAACTCCATCCGCTTCCACCCTACCCGGGATATCGCTCTCACCAGCAGCGGGGACAACACCGCCCACGTGTGGCAGGCTGCCGTCAACTGGGACTTACCCGTGAGTCTTATAAAACCATTTCAGTGAAGGGGACTAAAAATATTTTCTTTGGGAACCTTTAAAGAAATAGACTTTTTTCAAATTACCTTTGAATGTAAAGAAAAATGTACATATTTTATTAGATTAAAAAAAAAAACAAATACTTCCGAATTCCAGAGTGCGATAAGTGTAAGGATGTATTACCCATTCTACGGGTTTAATATATGTAGTTTATTAATATTCCTTATGATAAAATATTCTTCCACACAAAAGACAAGAAGTTGAAGATGGTGAAGACTTGGTTCACATTTTTAAACCTTGCCAATTTATTGTGAAAACTTGCTTACCGGAGCCTTTATCATCATAATTTTTTGTTACATCAATGACATTACAACTTATAGTGATTGTTCTATGAATTCTTCACGTGATGGACTGCATAATAAACTGTTTGCAGTTTTGTATTTGTTTAGCTGTATCTTTATTGTCACATTTGTACACAGAACTATTCTCGATCCAAGTTAAGAAGTCCTGCTGGCCTACCAAATTAGGTTTGTTCTGTGCATATCACCCCCCCCCCCCCGCTCCGTTCCTTCACCATCGCTCGGCTGCAATTCCTGTCTCCGCTCACCATTCAGTATGTCCTTGGCTTTCGTTCTTATTCTTAGTGCCCGCGCTTAGAGAAATTAACCCATTCAGACCCTGTGATAAAATGGATGTTCAGCCGATATGTCCGAATTCATTATCACCAATTATGAAAAACCAAAAAGGACAGGTAAACATTATTTATGTGTTATTTGTATGACTATTCGATTTACAACAATGCATTTTTATAATTCAAGGATATAGATAGGTAATATATGTATAAAATTTGTGAATGTTGGTGTTGATCGGTTTTATTTATGTTTATAGGTGGTGCACAAACCTCAACGGACAATGATAATAAATATGTATAAAAATATTTTATCTGGAGACCCTGATATCTCACAAACATGTGCCATTCACTTAATTTCTGAGCAAACGGGTATTAGGCTACACACCATCAAATATACGTTATTGCGTTATACAAGAACCGGTGAAGTTAAATCGCCAAATAAAAAGAGAGAGCGACTGAACTTTTTTGCTAAAATCTATGATTTCAATAAAAATGCCATAAAATCAAAGATTCTCACTTTTTACTTGGAAAAGCAATATCCCACAATAAATAAATTTTGCAGAATGTCAATAACGATGATTCCTTGCCAAATTTTAAGCGCAGCACTTTCCACAAGGTAATCAAAGAATTGGGTTTTCAATATTGTGATCGAAAACGTGACAGTTTGTTGACGGAGCGTGAAGACTTAATTCTTTGGCGTAGAGATTACTTAAGAACAATCGAGAGACACCATAGGGAAGGTCGTACGATATACTACCTCGATGAAACCTGGATTAATGCAGGTGATGTATCAAAAAAAATTTGGGTTGATAATACTGTTAAATCGAGACGAGATGCTTTCGCACGCGGCCTTTCCGTAGGACCCCCTAATCCAACCGGTAAGGGAAAACGGTTAATAGTGTTACACATTGGAAGTGCTGCAGGTTTTGTTCCGAATGGTCTTTTAATTTTTGAATCAAAAAAAAATTCGGCGGATTATCACGACGAAATGAATGGGGAAACATTTTTGGAGTGGTTTAAAAACATTTTGTCATCACTGGATGAAAACTGCTGCATAGTTATGGATAATGCCCCATATCATTCTGTCAAATTGGACAAGCTTCCATCGAAACAATGGGGAAAAAAGGTGACATAATTCAATGGCTTGAAGAAAAGGGAGAACTGAATATCGATACAAGTATGATTAAAGTGGAGTTGTTGCGTGTTGCCAGTTCGTACAGGGATTATAGGTATCGAAAAAGTTACACCAGAACATTGGAGTAACTTTGTTCGACATATTGTTGGTATCGAAAAAAAATTTTGGAATATCGATCACATTGTTGATGAACTCGAGGACAATAATGATAATTCGTTAGCTTTTGACATTTTAAATGAATCATCTGAGGAAAATTATTTTTTTTTTAATGGCAATGATGATATTTTCAACTTTGGATTGATTTCTTAGCCGATTTGATAAATCTGTTACCTAATAAAGTACAATATGTATTGTAATACTATCATCATCATTATTTGAATGTATTAAAATTTTTTAATTTTTAATTTTATTTGTAGGCAGACAAATAAATTAAATAATTAATTTATTAAAATAGTGGGCCTGAATGTGTTAACGCTCGTCCTTGTAGAAGTGGGGAGAAGGGGCGGAGACATGCGCGTCCACGGGTTGTTCTAATGTTAGACCGAGAATATATCCAAGTGTGGCATGAAATAGTACTTGACTGTGTGAATTGCTGCATAAACTGTCCAGTCTATTTTCTATTGTTTTTCAACCACAATACTCTTTTTTCCAAGAATCATCAATTTTACAGTGAATATTATTATACAGAATCTTATTATTATTTTTGATACATAGCTCCCGTAAACACTCAAGTCGTTGGCCCACTGTCCTAACTTCCATGTTTCATCTTATTCCATAGCATCATTATTACGTTTTCATCTTAATGACAGTCCCTTTAGCAAAGTTCGCCAGGATTATCATTAGGATTCCCCACTTTTCAAATCTCTTCAAATCATCAAAGCGGGATATTGTAACCATAAATGAGTCAGTGTTTCTTCTTCCTCTTCGCATTTGTGAATAAGGAAGTTGAGTCCATTTTTTTTATTTTTTTTTATCAATGTTCACATTCAAACTTAAATACGAGTATTTTTTTTTTATTTTTTAAAGTTCGTTTTCATAGTTAAATTAATTCTCAAAGTTTGAATTTTATTAAGCCCGCCAAAACGAGCGGAATCCGAGCGGTAAGAGGCGGGGGTGGGTGTGACGTCATTCAAACTGTAAGAACCACGTCGCTTTAAAATTTTGTATGGAAAAAAAATTAATTCTTCAATAAGGAATTCCAGTAATTTTTTTACCAATGTTAACCGTCTATTAGAATTGATGTTATTAAAAAAAAAAGAAAATTGATTGAGATTTCATAGTTAAATTAATATTTTAAGTTAGAATATTTGCTTTTCCCGCCCGGTACGGTATTTCGTCGCTATTTGTTGACTTGCCACGCGCGAATTCAGGACCACCGCGCAGAAAAGTAAAGACCAAAAGTAAAATAACGGTTTACAGCCCAGTTCACTGTGAGACTTTTCTGGGCGGCCGGCGGCCTGAAGTGTATCACATGTTATGTGACATGTATAATAATAAAAACTTCTAAGTTATGCAATAAATAACATATTATTATAAAGCACTATACGAATATGTATCTTTAGAAATCCATTTCATATAATAATAACAACAAATAGGTACATATATTTGACAAATCCAAATAAACGTTTGGCCTATACACCTCTCTCATCTAAACCGACCATCTCTCATGTAATAGAAAGAGATGCACCATAGGTGATCCGTTTTACGTACAAGTCACGACACATGTGACGTCAGAATTCTTTCGACCAATCGTGGAGCGTATACAGTCTATTGCTATTGAATGCTTTTTCAAGAACGTTTAACTAATTCTAAGAATAATAATGTAGAAATATATTTATATATTTAGAATCGATATTTTTTGATCTACATGAACATATTTTTTATAAGTCAAAATATTTTTCACTCAACTTCCTTATTGAGGTGACTACGTCCTGTAATAGTTTTTTTTTAATGTGAAACCCCACAAGAGTTCCAACTGCTCCCAACCGTCTGGAGCCAATGAGACTATGGCGTCCTTAATTGGGGTATGTTGTGAGGCTGAAAGTAATGGGCAGGGGAAGAATATGGAAAAAAGAAGGTAGGGAAGTTCCTGGCTATTCAGATCTGGTCACCAAACACATCCAAAGCCATTTCAAGCAACATTTCAATTCTGAATGGTGGTCTTACACCAGGGCAATACTGAAAGTATCTTCCACTCTGGAACATGCCGCTTATTATTATTTTAAATGATTAAATTGTGAAAAAACACAAATTAATCAAATAAAATTTACTTGCGCACGCCGGGATTTGAACCTGCGACCTCTGGCTTGCTAGTCAAGAGCCTTACCCTTCGACCACAGAGGCCGTAATGTTTTTACTGACTTCCTCAGAAATATCCTTCTTCGTGATTCTCGAACCTTCTGGGGGTCATCTGTAAGTTGTCCAATGTGTCCAGCATAGTTCCATTTTAGGGAAAGCAAGGCCCTAATACTCGGTCATTATCCATTTAGCTCCGTGGCCAGTCCTCCGAGGAAGAGCTGGAAGGCGGAGGCGGCGAGGACGGGTGTGGCGGGGGCCAGGAAGAGCGCCCCGAGTGCCTGCGCACCCCGCTTAAGGAGCTGTGCGGTCACTCCGGCGTGGTGGTCTCAGCCGACTGGCTGGCCGGGGCTGAGCAGGTCATCACGGCATCCTGGGATCGCACCGCCAACCTGTATGATGTGGAGACAGGAGAACTGCTGCAGTGCCTCACAGGTTAGACCACTTCTGTTTTATAAAATATAAAAGTGTTAGTGTATCAGACAGAAGTGAGATACACAACACTGTAATGGGCCGGTGATCCCAATCCGTGGAGGCGGAAGATGTCGTCCTTCAGTGGCGTGGGGGAGTAGAGCGGGCCGTCTCTGTAGCCGTTGTAGCTGGTCCGAATGCTGATTCTCGTCCTTGTCGCTGAGTCCAGGTCTGGTCCGTAGAGGCAGAGAGGTCCGTAGTCCGGGGTGAGGCGAGGGGGCAGAAGAAAAGAAGGCGAGTAGAGGCAGAAGTCGGAGCGAGGTAGAAGGCAGAGCAGAGAGAGAGTTGTAGAGCTGGTGATGGTTGCTGGCTATCTGCCTTTCTAAGGGGCTTGTGCCCGTTTTATTGGCCGCCGGCGGTGGTCCTACGCTCACATGGGTCCCACTTTCTCTTTGATTCTTGGAATCGAGAGCCGTGTTGTGACGCGATAGCGGCGCCCCGCCGGTCATTTTACCGCCGCTCGGTAATTTCGGGCCGTGGCCGAACGTGACCACGGCTTTCCTTTGTTCAGGCACGATCCTCAGAATCGCGCCCGTGGAACGTAATGACGGCGGATCATTTCTCACGTCATGACGGCGCACGGCCGCTTGCTTCGGGCCGTGGCTGAACGTTCCCTCTCGTATAGGCACGATTTTCATAATCGTGCCCGAATTAAATGCTATTATTTTATCTCCCCAGCTCTCACACTCTATACTTCTCTGCCCGTATTCCTCTAGCTAAGCTCTGACGTTTCATTTATTATATTTACATATTTTGACATTTTTTAGGTTTACATTTCTACATTAAACA
This sequence comes from Hesperophylax magnus, assembly GCA_026573805.1. Lineage (NCBI taxonomy): Eukaryota > Metazoa > Arthropoda > Insecta > Trichoptera > Limnephilidae > Hesperophylax > Hesperophylax magnus. Next base: position 1,430,275 of record JAIUSX010000007.1, on the reverse strand, counting down.
TGAACATTTATCGGGCAGTTTTTTAATTTTAACAATAGATTTCAATAGCGATAGATTTTAATAGCAATAGCGACCGCGGCTGAGCTCGGAGCAGTACGTCCGTTACAGTTAGCTTCAAAACTAAACAGAACAACACGCCTTAAATTTTCTGAACTGGCGTTATTAATCTATAAGTTTTTACTGAAACATATTTACAGGAGGAAGTTAACTTCACGTTTTGTCCTCTAAGTCTAAAATTTATTAACCTTCAACAGCTGCCACACAAAACTTTGTGGGATAGAATCCTGAAGATAGTTGAGGGGACCCACCGCTTTCCCGCTTTATTATAAGTAACAAATGTTTACTTCTTCAAGGCGCACTACAAAGACTCAATTTTTTTTTTTTAAATAAACGAAACTACGTTTATGTAAAAATGGCTTTAGACCCTCAAGTGTCTTTGCACAGCAAGAATTAGTAAAGTGTGTATGTGCATGTTGAATTAATATTTATACACTAATGAACAGTAACAAATTTTCAACAGAAAACAACCAATATCTTTTAACAAAATCACATTAATAATATTATGGTACAAAAACAAAATCATTAATATTCTATGTGTTTAAAAAAAAAATAACTATGACCAAAATTCGCCTGTGTTGGAGCAGAGACGAGGACCAAATCATCCCCTCAGGGGGTGGTTAAATAAAATATAATAAAATCTTAAATCCTGAAGACGGTCACAAAATACTCTTATCCTTTATTCTTATTAACAATACATTTTTATTCCAGCATGGTTATGTGATGAGTACAATGCACAATCCGTCATACCAAGTAAATACAATGCATAGTTCATTATAATTTATTTATCTCCATCAGGTCACGACCACGAGTTGACCCACGCCTCGGCTCACCACTCCCAGAGGCTGGTGGTCACGGCCTCTCGTGACACCACCTTCCGTCTCTGGGACTTCCGCGAGCCAATCCACTCCGTGTCTGTGTTTCAGGGGCACACTGAGTAAGTGCAACGGCTGATTTGCTCAAGATTGAACCATGCTCATTTGAGTTAGTCATATGTTTGGGAAATTTGTTTTACATTGTGCTAGATTTGCCCAATCTAATTATCATTAGATTGGGCAAATAAAAAATGACTAAAACCCTAGACTCAGATGAAAAATGCATTGGAATATTTATTGACCTTAAAAAAGCATTTGATAGTATTTCACACACTAACTTAATAAAAAAAATAAAATTAATTAGAATAAATGGAACGGTACTATCCTGGATTATAAGGTTTTTGGAAAATAGACCACAGCAAGTAAAATTATTAAATGAATTAAGTGATTCCAAAAGTAATAATTTCTCGATACCACAAGGCACAGTTTTAGGACCACTATTGTTCATATTACATATATGTAAATGATATATTTGAAGTTGCTAAATACGGGGAAATTGTCTCATATGCAGATGACACAGTGCTTCTTCTAAAAGCAAACACATGGTTAGAACTGAACAAAAAGGCTAATTCAGACATCAATGAATTGAAAACATGGTTTGACAATAACCTACTAACGTTAAACTCTAAAAAAACACACTACGTACCATTTTTCATAAACAAACCAAATACGCCGCATGAAATAAACATTCGAATTCACTCTGCACCAAGCACTCAACAACACCACTGTAACTTACTATGTACTAATATTGAAATTAAAACTTCAACCAAATATCTAGGGATCACTATTGACCAATGCCTAAAATGAATACCACATATAACCATTCTCAAAAACAGAGTACGAAAATTAACTTTTATTTTTAGCTGCTTGAGACATATTCTAAATAAAGAACTACTGAGAATGACCTACTTCGCATTCTGTCAATCCATAATCCAATATGGTATAATAGGATGGGGGGGCACCTATAAAACTCACACACAACCTCTTTACATTGCGCAAAAACTAATAATTAAAATAATATTAAAGAAATCATTTTTATATTCATCTGAACTCATTTTCAAAGAATTTAAAGTCAGAAAATTAAATACTCTTTTCCTGTATCACGCAACCTTACAAGTTTACAAAGATGATATCCTAAACAAAACCGTACCATTCAAAAACACAGCAAATCTCAGGCAAAAATACATGTTACCAATTCCGATTTGTAAAAAAACTTTGGGTCAGCAAAACTACAAATACTTAGGAACAAATTTCTTCAATAAATTGCCAGAAAATATAAGATCACGAAATGATAGTTTCAAAGAATTCAAAACACAATTAAAAAAATATACTGAAAACCTAAACTAAATAAAAAAAAACGTAAATAAATAAAAGAAAAACAAAAATAAAATAAAAATCTAAGAAACTAAACCAATAATACCTCATCCCATACACACAAGCAATTGCTTATTATGGGAGAACATTGAAAAATAATAAATATTAATCATATCATAATATCTTTTATCTTATTACTAGTGAAATATATATACAGTAGAACCTCGTTAATTCGAAATCCACGGGACATCAAAAATCAAATTTCGAATTAACGAATTCCCACGTAATTCGAAATTTTATGAAAAAAAAAAAAAAAAATACGCCGAAAATCGATTTTCTCCGCCGCCTCTTCAAATCCGGGTGGTATTTTAGGAGTAAATTCGTATTAATACCAATTATTTCTTTATTTTCGAGGCCGATTACCGTAGCGGCCGGCCCTTTAAATTTAGATTTTCGCAATAAATTTGTAAAAATGCTATATATTTACGCCTAAATCGAGATTTCGGGGCCGATTTCGGTCGCAGCCTACCCTTTAAATTGAGATATTCAAAAAAATACGATATATTTCCGCGTAAATCGAGATTTCGCGGTAGATTTCCGTCGCGGTCGGCCCTTTATTGCGAACATCTGAATTTAAATTCGTAAAAATACGATATATTTCCGCGTTAAACGAGAATTCGCGGCCGTATTCCGTCGCGGCCGGCTCTTTAAATGCGGATATTCGAAATAAATTCGCAAAAATACGATATATTTCCGTGTAAATCGAGAATGCGCGGCCGATTTCCGTCGCGGCCGACCCTTTAAATTCAGATATTTGATGTAAATTCGTAAAAATATGCTATATTTCCGCGTAAATCGAATTTTATCGGCAGTTTTTCGTCGCGGCCGGCCTTTTAAGTTCAAATATTTGAAGTAAATTCGTAAAAATATGTCATATTTCGGTGTGAATCGAAATTTTTCGGCCGATTTTCGTCGCGCCGTATTTTTTAACTCGATATTCGAAGTAAAGTTAGTAAAAATACGATATATTTCCGCGTAAATTGAAATTTCGCCTCCGATTTCCGTTGCGGCGGGCCCTTTAAAATTCAGATATTCGAAATAAATTCGTAAATATACGATACATTTACGCGTAAATCGAAATTTCGCGGCCGAGTTAGGTCGCGGCCGACCCTTTAAATTCAGATATTTGGTTTAAACTCGTAAAACTACGACATATATCCGCGTAAAACGTATTTTCTCGGCCCTTCAAACTCGGATATTCGAAATAAATTTGAAAAAATACGACATTCCAGTGTAAATCGATTAAGATTTACAAAATAATAATACTAATTAGGACGATGTATAACCACGTAAAAATACATTTTTCGGCGTTTTACCGCCACGTTTGACTTTTAGATTCAGATTTACGAAATATTATGATTTATTTTCGCAAAAATCAAATTATTTCGAATTACACAAACAAATTTTCGTGCGCGGACAAAAATAAATTTCGAAATACGAATTAACGAATTTCGAATTAAAAACCATTTTGTATGAAAAAAATTTTCTGCGGAAATTTTTTTGGCGAAAATTTCGAATTACGCGTTTTTTCGAATTATCGGGGTTCGAATTAACGGGGTTCTACTGTATGTATATCACAAAAAAAAAAAAAAAAATCATGTCGATCATACATTAGTTTCATCCTGAAATATCATTTGAGCTCTCTCTATTAACTATAATATTCTTATATGCGTGTAAAAATGGCAATTTAAAACATTTGCGAGTTCATACATTACTTTCCCACCTTCTTCTACTGCATCTCCATCCCCTCCTCACTATCTTCAGCCTCGCCACATACCCCAATTGGGGATGCCGTAGTGTCAATGGCTCCAGGCCATGGAATGAAGAAGAACAAAAAATACCATGTGGGTGTATTTGTTCGACGATTCTCCGCTTAAATTTCATATTTCATATATATATTTTCATGAATCGTTATGAAATTCAAATGGGATGACGATATACAATGTCAGGAAAGTCTAAGAGAGAGAGAGCACATGGTTCTAAGTCAGTGACGAGATTGGTTACCATTCGTATGGAAGGTATTTCTAGTGTTCAAATGGATTAATTCGACCTATATTATTTCTTTGTTTATTAATTATGCAGCACTAGGATAAATTTCATTTTGAACAGCCTCCCGGGTTGAATAAGGAGGTTCCACTGTACTACCTTCGATTTATTTCTTACAGTTTCCTTAATCATGTCATGTATTCTTTGTAATCTGATAGATTTATAGCAATTTTATTCTTTAGGAGTGTGACATCAGCCGTATTTACGAGGGAAGACAAAGTTGTTTCTGGATCAGATGACAGATCTGTCAAGGTAAAACTAATTAATATTTTCTTAGATGTTATTATCAATTTAATCTTAGATGTTATTCATCGATGATTTACTAATTGAATCAAAGAACCTGTCATGTCATGTTTACGGACATGAATAAGCCTTCATATAAATTAGTTTTAAAGGGTTGCATTTATCCTGGTTCCCAGAATTATGAAGTTAGTTTTCGCCTTTAGAACATTTCAATCGATCGCATCTGTATTTCTTGGACTTAAGGCTAGAATTGCCTATAACCAAATTTCTGAATCACCCATGAGTAAATATTTGTTTTGTGATGGCTTTCTCTATTGGTTTCCCGATGGGTTTGCAATGTTACGCACCAATAACAAAGCTACGATCTGCAATCGGCGTGTTGTCGTCGCAGTCAATTGTAAATTACTTTTTGCTCTGTAACGACCTTGCTTGGTTGTCCAGTTCGACGAAATCGCTATGTAGTTAGTTCATGGTTATATCAAGTGATGTCCGGCGGGATAATCAACTGTTATGCAATGCGTGTGATCTCATACTGACAGTTTTTATTGTGCAAGTTAAGTATATGATTTAGGGCCCCTGCTAAATTCGCCCACATTCTGCGGCAAGTACGCTTCTTTGTTTAATACACGTATTGATGTGTGGCATGCAAAATTGCATCGGGGTCATAGGAGTTCAAGGCAGAGAGGATAACTAAGTCCTTTTCTCTGACCCGTTGGGTGATGCAGAACAAGTGTGTCATCTTACAAGATTGTTTATTGATTTCTTGATGTAAAAGGGGTTGAATCAATATTTTAACTTCTACATTAGATAGGCCACAATTTCATCAGTCTAGAGTACCAGATATAGGTATTCATAGCATTCATATAAAGAACATTTCAGACTACTTTCTGGTACCTAAATTAAATTACAAAAAACTGATACAGGCACATCTAACATTAACCTTCAGACTTAATCAATCCCTGCATGTGTAGGTATGGGACCTGCGTAACATGCGCTCCGCCCTTGCCACCATCCGCTCTGACTCGAGCGTGAACCGCATCGCTGTCAGCTCCGGCGGCCTGATCGCCATCCCGCATGACAACCGGCAGGTGCGCCTGTTTGACCTGCAGGGGCAGCGAATGGCGCGCCTTCCCAGGACCAGCAGGATGGTCAGTACTAAATTTTGTAAATGCTTAATGACTAATGGCTATTTTCAATCGAAAGACAGAGATACTGGATTCGATTACCAGTTGAGACTGTGTATTTACTACCTTTTTATTTTCTGTATCTTCTTCTGTTTCCTTTAGGTTTGTTAGTATATATTAGAAATATCTTCTTCTTCAATGATAAATTACATTGACGGGTATAACCCTCAAAAGTCAAAGAAAAGTTGTTCCAATAAAAATTGAATATTCATTTCGACTTTTAGAAAAAGTCAATAGGTATCCCGTGTAAATAAAAATCGGATATGTTTACCCGAGACACTATCTAGGTAACAAACTAATTCTTTAGAACTTCGTGATGATTCGAAAAGATAGCTGCCAAAAATATTGAAAAAATTTGTTGCAAGATAATATTGTTAATTCTGAATCTGAAATATGAGATCGACAAATATGTCGTATAATAATTAGGTCCCAATGGTCGAGTGGATAAAGACGTTGTCCCGTGGTAAGACAGACATCCTTGGTTCGATTCCCAGTTGAGACCGTTATCTTTTTATTTTCTTTGTCTTGTTCTGTTTCATTTAGGTTTGTTAGTACTATCTTCTTCTTCGATGATAAATAATTATTTTATTTTTATTTTATCCTATTGTTAACCACTGTAATATAAGAAATTATTTTTTACAACCATTGTTTATAACCCTTATGTTCAAAATTGTAAACATTTTAATGTACCCAAAGTAAAGGCCCCATGGGCTTATAAAAAGAATAAATGAATAAAATGATGATCATTTATCAATCAATTCATCTATTAAATATTTTGCCTAGTTTGAAATACATGTCTGTTGCATTTTAAGCATAATTGCATCATGTGAAATTTAGGTATGATGAGCCCTTCCATCAGACGCATCAATCACCTCAAAGACCGTGTATTTACTACTTTTTTTTCTTTGTCTTGTTCTGCTTCATGTTTCGTTTGATGGGTATAGCCTTCAAAAGTTAAAGAAAAGTTGTTCCAATAAAAATTTTAGAGTCACTATCTGCGTCTGTCTGGGTGACCGGGTATATCATCAAAATGACAGTTCAACACACCTACAGTGATATAAAGTCATGAAAAGTGATGAAACAAAATCTAGCTTAAATAGGTTACATATGTAACTATTTATCCTAGTTTTTGTTTCATCACTTTTAGTGACTCTATATCACTTTTAAAGGTGTGTTTTAATTGTAATTTTGATGAAATATCATAGAACCATCCGTCTGTTTGTGAGCTTAGTTCTTCTAAACTATGCAACGGAGATTGATAGGTTTTTAACTATCATTTAGAGAATTTCTTCCAGAAGGTTTATATATATAATACATGGATATTATATTTATTGAAAGTAGAGAAAAGTCAAGCAACGGCGGGTACACGTCAGAGAGTTATAAATATTTTAATTGTTATCGAGTGTGATGGGGTTTGAAACACTTCTACCTTAATTATTTTCGTATGTATGTTTGGAGAAATGAGCTGTGGAATTCCACAACCAATTCAGCAACCTTCTACCAATTTTACTGTTATTCTAAGCAATACAATTCCAACTTCCAGGGTCATAGAAGAATGGTGACTTCGGTAGCCTGGACCGATGACATGAACACAACCGTCAACTTCTTCTCCTGTGGATTTGACCGCCGCATCCTCGGCTGGTCTATCCAACCCTCGAAGGAAACATAGAGTCGGTAGTCCAATTATACATCCCTTTACATAATTCTAAGACAACTGCTGTATTATTATTTTATTGGTTATTATTATTGTTGTTTACATATCTAGTTAACAGTTAAGAAACTATTAATAAGAGTTTGTTATGTATTCATCATTTCACAAAAATCTATTCACATTTCTTTTGTAATTTTAGTAATTTTTTCTTTAGGGCAATATTAAAAATACACTTTTTACTTTGTTCGGTTTAATTTTGAATGGAACTGTATACTGCATGGAAAATTGCATGACAAGATTATAGTACATAAATAATTTTTGTGTTAAACCTTTCATTGCATTCCCGATGTATACGGAAAAACGAGAGTTAAATGGTTAAAAGAAAAGATTATTTCTATTGTTGTAAATCGGGCATTAAATAATAATGTTAAACAAATATTCCGAGATTTTCAGAATGCATTATGTCTTTAGGTTAGGTTATATTTGAACACAAAATATATGTTTATTTTTTAGTTTTTTGATCTGAATTAAGTTTATAATGCTGCGCATGCACAGACGTCCAAATTGATAGACTTGCTCTGACATGAAATCTGGGTATCATTTCGACAAGCTGGAGGAAAATCACGTTACCATATTTTTGGCACCTGGAGGGTTCGAGAACGCTTGACTGCAGTACATTGAAATAACCAGAACCTGCACAGAAATGTTTAAAAGTTGCTAAAGTTAGGCAAATGTTTTGTAGAGCATTCCATTGTGGGACTATTCTGCGTAGGACCTGAATGTTCATTTTTAAACAAACCGCCTAGCGCATCGATGCTTGAAATAAGTAAGCTGGGCAAATTGAAACATATTAATAAAAATAGTGTAACAAAATATTAAATTTTGGAAACAAGACCGAAACTTTTATGCAGCCAGCAATTTGCATGCCATTGAAAGAACTAGTAATTCATCAGCAGATTTTATTTACGAAGACTGAATAGTGATATTACAATGAAAGTGCCTGTATACTGCCTGGGAGAAGTACACACCGCCTCCCGCGCTCCTCGATACTTGGTTTGTTCCCCTATCCCTGATTGACTGGTTTATCAATTTGAATTTCTATGTGTGCAAGCTTTTTCAATTGTAAACATTAACAATATAATATTTAATTTTTTTCACTGTTAACTCCATTTATGCAATTTATTATTATCAATGTTTCAAATGTACCACACCTCTAAATTTAAATCACATTAAAAATAATGTAGTCATTGGATATTTACCGTCAAACGCAAATTACTCGATGAAACTCTCTTAAAAGGTTTTCGAAGGGACCGGAAAAAAAATTCTTATAGCAAGGTACCGAATCAGAGGATCAAGGTACCGAATAAACGGTTCCATGATATTTCATCAAAATGAAAATTCAACACACCTTTAAAAAGAGATATATAGTCATTAAAAGTGATGAAACAAAAACTTGGTTTAATAGTTACCTATGTAACCTATTTACCGGTCACCCGAATAAACACACTTATATCGCTGTATATATTATTTAATTATAAAATTTGATAGATATAATGTTTTTTTTATCACTATGCAATTCCTACACTTGTAGCGTGCCATAATATTGGCACAATTTTCTCAAACTACAGTTGAAGTTACCGCAGTGTAAGGAGTTATGTGAAAAATTTCCGAACGGTCCGGTAATCTAGCTTTGTTTAATATCTATTCAGATTATTGTGACTATTTGTTTATTTTATAAAAAGTGTAATTTTTCGTATTCATTCATATTATTATTAAAGCGGTTTAATGCCTTAACTGGTGTGTTCTGTTAATGCATATTATACAATGTACAAATATTAACATTAGATGTTGGAAGAGTAGCTTCAACTGCGATCGCAATTTTAACAATTGGATCATAAATAATATTATGTATATTAATTTAACTGTATGTATGAAAATACTGTTGGAATCGTAGCATAATATAAATATAAAGTATGCTTATTTTTAAATGCATTTTTTCGAAAGTTCATCAAAAGTTTTCGATTTAAACAAGATGAATAAGTATTTAATTATTTTTTTTTTTACTTATTTATTTGCCTTTCATGCATGCGCAAATCGAAAACATATCTCATGGCTGCAGAATTTCTTCATTGTTATTATTATTCTTTCATCTCACTAAAATTCATACCACAATCTATAATGAACAGAATGAATCTGTTAAATTTTATACATAAAATCTTACTCATAATAGATAATATGGGGGGATAAGAACGGGTTAGTAGAAAAGATTACTTATAATCACGCGCATGCGTATTGCGTATACCGGCCGTAATACCGCAGTATTAGTTATTAGACCGATCTTTATACAATACGATATACGTCTTAATACGATAGTAATACATTCCAGGATTAGGGATGTATTACTATCGTATTAAGACGGAGATCGCGGACTTTGTTAACAATCTGGTTGATTTGACAAATATCGGTCGGTCTCGCAATGAAAATGTAAAAAAGAAGCAATGCCCATTTGCAGCACCATCAGAGGAATACTGTAAATCGAAATATCGATTTACCAAAGCAAATACGGAACGCACAATCAAATTGGCCGAATTTCTAAGCAATTCAAAACAGACCGGGTCATTAACATTGCAAATTTCATCTAAAGAAACATGATGTTAGCAACTAAACGCGAAGATTGAGATTAAGATTTTGAGGATTGGAACAAAGTGGTGCAAATCTAATAAAAATCTTGCATGAATGAGTATGAATATGAGTAAAGATTTTAACCTGAGCAGTATACGGCTCTTCACCGTATAGCTATGCCAACACTGCAGCAGCGTATTAGTGAATCTTTATAAGTGAGACTGATATTGTTTATTCACTCGAGTGATTACTTGATACATTTACTGTATTATTTGATTAATATCATTCCTCAAAATATTAAAATGGAACCATGCTTACTGTGGTGCCAGTGAATTCACCTATATTTCGCCATTTATCCCATATTTTTAGGTTCTATAAACTTGACACATTACAACAAGCGATCGTTTTTATGTCATGCCAAAAATCGCTCGAGTTGTTATACATGCATCAGTCTCATTTCAATTCTGTTTGACGAAGTATTATTATACGAAAACTAAATTAAATGATGATTTTCACAGCCAAAAGTATGATTGTGTTAAATTTTTGGGTTACGAAGTGTCGGGCTTCCTCCTTCTTTAGTCAACGTTTCAGACAGCATTATGATGGTGTCCATTATCAGGGCAGACTGTAACACTGTCCGTTTGGCTAAAGAATGACGAATCATAACACGATATAATAACCCAAAAGTTAATCACAATGATATTTATTTGTGCATTCTAATAATAATTGCTGGGTATACTCAATACAATGAATCTTTTGATCAAAATGCAAGATATGTGGACCAATCAAATACCAGATTTACCATCATACTGCCTTCAACTCTTTAACTTAATATAAAAAAAATTTGAGCAATTTAAACCTCAGAATTATTAGCGAAAAAAAAATTCTCAGTATGAACTCGTGTCCGGAGGTGAAGTACACTAACTTCAGAAGGTGATTCTATTTGAAGGTGGAAGTAAAAAAGAATAATTTTTTTTTTCAGAATTCCATTGTTTTTTCCATGAAAGAATTTTTTTCCCACTGAAGCAATTCATATTTTTAACCTGAAAACTGCATTAAAAAATTGGAACTTCTAAATAATTATTTAATTTTTTACTTATGTATACAGTAGAACCCCGTTAATTCGAACCCCGATAATTCGAAAAAACGCGTAATTCGAAGTTTTCGCCAAAAAAATTTCCGCAGAAAAATTTTTTCATACAAAAATATTTTAATTCGAAATTCGTTAATTCGTAATTCGAAATTTATTTTTGTCCGCGCACGAAAACTTGTTCGTGTAATTCGAAAAAATTTGATTTTTGCGAAAATAAATCATAATATTTCGTAAATCTGAATCTAAAAGTCAGCCGTGGCGGTAAAACGCCGAAAAATGTATTTTTACGTGGTTATACATCGTCCTAATAAGTATTATTATTTTGTAAATCTGAATCGATTTACACTGGAATGTCGTACTTTTTCAAATTTATTTCGAATATCTGAGTTTGAAGGGCCGAGAAAATACGTTTTACGCGGATATATGTCGTAGTTTTACGAGTTTACACCTAATATCTGAATTTAAAGGGTCGGCCGCGACGAAACTCGGCCGCGAAATTTCGATTTACGCGTAAATGTATCGTATATTTACGAATTTATTTCGAATATTTGAATTTAAATGGCTCGCTGCGACGGAAATCGGGCGCGAAATCTCGATTTACGCGTAGATATATCGTATTTTTACGAATTTATTTCGAATATCTGAATTTTAAAGGGCCCGTCGCGACGGAAATCGGACGCGAAATTTCAATTTACGCGGAAATATATCGTATTTTTATTAACTTTACTTCGAATATCCGAGTTAAAAAATACGGCGCGACGGAAATCGGCCGAAAAATTTCGCTTCACGCCGAAATATGACATATTTTTACGAATTTACTTCAAATATCTGAACTTAAAAGGCCGGCCGCGACGAAAAACTGCCGATAAAATTCGATTTACGCGGAAATATATCATATTTTTACGAATTTACATCAAATATCTGAATTTAAAGGGTCGGCCGCGACGGAAATCGGCCGCGCATTCTCGATTTACACGGAAATATATCGTATTTTTGCGAATTTATTTCGAATATCTGAATTTAAAGAGCCGGCCGCAACGGAATACGGCCGCGAATTCTCGTTTTACGCGGAAATATATCGTATTTTTACGAATTTAAATTCAGATATTTGAAATAAAGGGCCGGCCGCGACGGAAAATTACCGCGAAATCTCGATTTACGCGGAAATATATCGTATTTTTACGAATATCTCAATTTAAAGGGTAGGCCGCGACCGAAATCGGCAGCGAAATCTCGATTTACGAGTAAATATATAGCATTTTTACGAATTTATTGCGAATATCTGAATTTAAAGGGCCTGCCGCTACGGTAATCGGCCGCGAAAATAAAGAAATAATTGGTATTAATACGAATTTACAACTAAAATACCACCCGGATTTGGAGAGGCGGCCGAGAAAATCGATTTTCGGCGTTTTTTTTTTCATAAAATTTCGAATTACGTGGGAATTCGTTAATTCGAAATTTGATTTTTGATGTCCCGTGGATTTCGAATTAACGAGGTTCTACTGTATTCACCTTCCGAAGTTAATGCACTTTACCTCTGGACAACTTGTATTCTTTTAGATAAGTCCAACAGGTGGTCCTGTGGGCAGGACGCTTGATTAGTAGTCAGATGAATGCATCATGTGATTGATTGATTGAGTGATTGATATTCAAAATATGAATAATATCTGCCCGTCGACCAGTTATGGAATGAGAAATATAGTAAATTTGAGTAGTGTTTTGAATCTCTGGAACCTAAATTAACAAGGTTTAGATAATGTTAGTAATACAAATACCACTTGTAATATGTATTTTAGGAAAACAATCTTAATATTTTATTCATATAATTCGATGGTTAATTGAATTCATAATAAATCTTTCGGATTTACTATTAATTGAATTCATAATAAAGCTTTGGGATTTATCATCAGAAAATGTGACGGAACAGATTTTTATTTCAAATTTTTCACACCGACATGTAAATTTGGGATTGACCAATAAGTTATGTCTTGTATACCACCCAGCTATTTATGTATTGGTTCCATGATAACTCCTCATAATGACAATTCAACACACCTATAAACAGTGCTAGTGCTAACAAAAACTATGTTAAATAGGTTAGGTTACATGTAACTATTTAACCAAGTTTTTGTTTCATCACTTTTCATAATACAGTAGAACCCCGTTAATTCGAACCCCGATAATTCGAAAAATCGCGTAATTCGAAATTTTCGCCAAAAAAATTTCCGCAGAAATTTTTGCAGAAAATTTATCTTTTAATCTGTATTTAAAGGGTCGGCCGCGACGAAACTCGGCCGCGAAATTTCGATTTACGCGTAAATGTATCGTATATTTACGAATTTATTTAGAATATTTGAATTTAAATGGCCCGCTGCGACGGAAATTGGCCGCGAAATCTCGATTTACGCGTAAATATATCGTATTTTTACGAATTTATTTCGAATATCTGAATTTTAAAGGGCCCGCCGCTACGGTAATCGGCCGCGAAAATAAAGAAATAATTGGTATTAATACGAATTTACAACTAAAATACCACCCGGATTGAATAGGCGGCCGAGAAAATCGATTTTCGGCGTATTTTTTTTTTTTTTTTTTCATAAAATTTCGAATTACGTGGGAATTCGTTAATTCGAAATTTGATTTTTAATGTCCCGTGGATTTCGAATTAACTAGGTTCTACTGTATAGCACTTCTTATAGGTGGGTTGAATTATCATTTTGATGAGTTATCCGGTCACCTTATGTATTATGATTCATATGAATTTATAGAATGAATACTCGATTCATATTATCAACGTGGTTTGTTTTATGTCACCTTATAAAACAGGTTCACAGCATTCTTTGATACTAATTGCCTATCTACCCGTATGGGACAAAGCTTTACATTTAAATAATTATCTGGCATAGAACAAAACATTCTTCAATGATTTATTTTTAATGATGTTAAAAGCGATATGTGTTTTATTGTGTAAACAAGGCTCTACACAGAAATAAAATCATCTTAATTTTGACATACAATCATTTTTGTTCAGTGCTAGCCAATTACTGTCTCAACTAAGAACACTAGTATCATTTATTTATTAAATATCATTTTTTGACTGAGTCCTTATCATGTTAGTATCATTGTTAGTAAGTTCGGGACTTATGTGTAAATTCTAAATAACTTCGTGTATCGTAATGCGGAAATAAGACTTGATTTGTTAATGGGGATTTTTCAATTGGTTTTTGTTGATAACAAAAAGGCGATTAACTACTTTTAAAAGAGTAAAACGGAATGTGATGAATTTAGGTGTATCATACCCATAAAATATGATATATTTATGATATCTAAAATATTAATTTTTACTGCTACTTTGAACAAAAACTGGATTTTCATATCAAGCCCTGAATCTGATATATCGACCGACCGCCATTTTGTTTCTTAGAAAGTGCCACATTTCTGTAGGACTTAATTATTAGCTCCAACAACATATCATTACAGTAGAATTATTTTTTCTTCTGCCTCAAAGAAACTTTTATAGTGAGGCCATTTCTATTATTAGTTTTTACAAAATCATCATTTTACATATAATATTCTTGATATCCAAGATTGCAAATGTTACCGAATTTTTAATTACTTTGTATTATTTAGTTATATAGAATACACTAAATGAGCCCCACACTAGAAAGCAATCAAATGAATTTAAACTTCATTAGACTGAAACCCTCTTATAAGGTTTTTCAAGGGACCGGGAAAAACCTCTAATGTGAGAAAACTTTATACGTGGGTTAAATCAAAACCTCCTCGATTACAATACCGGGGCACTGAATCGAATCGGCCTCCTAACGTATGAGCTCCTAAAAAAATTTTTTCTTCTTTATTAAAAAACATTTAAAATGTTTCAGTTAATTTTAAAAACAAATAAAATTAAGTTTTTGGGGGGTTTCTCATGCAAGTTAAATTAGGTTATATTTTAATTTTCTAAGTACCATAAAACTAAACTTTTTTATGTAAGAATCTTATAAGTGGGTTTCGCTATAAAACAATAAATTATTTAGGAAGATAAGAGTACACTAAATGACTTGTCTTCACATTAATTACGCATTCCGTTACGGTGCCATTTTTGGAGCTAAAAGGACTAATCTTGTGTTATCTATATGTATATCGATGTACATCTTTTATTAGGCTTATTATTTTAACATTGATTGTGCACTCAAAGAAATTTACCACTTTATTTCAGTCAGTGTAAATATTGTTTGATATTGGTGGACTTGTAAATATAAAATATGTTGTTTAAATATCTTGAATCAAATGTTTATAAATTTAATGTTAATTGTGTAAGTGAATAATAAAATATCTTAAACATTTATTTTTGTTATTTTTTTAAATTACATATCCATCCATTGGTCGCTGGTTTCGGGAAAATATAATAAAATTTAGACTATACAGTAGAGGCAAACTCTAGATGGCGCCTTATGTATGCAAAGTTTACATCTGTATTATCAAGGAATGGAAAAAATACTTTTGTCATGTTGAGAGTGTGTATATCTCGATGTTTGAATGTGAATATAGCAGTAAGTGTGATAAGACATAGTTGTATGGTGGTCTATCCACTCTGCCTACTCCTGCGGAGTAATGAGTAATTTTAAATTCAATAAAGTGGTTTATTACAAATTATGTCATTTAATGGAAATCTTATTTTATCAGCTTGCGCCGATCCCAATTCCATATATATCAGTATTTTCCCCGCCCCTACCCTCCCACCTGTGACTTCCCGAATAGAAGAATACTTTTGCCCAATAGCTGGACTTACAAGAGGATGCACATTTAAGGAAGGATTTATACGGGATGCTAATGGCTCATGCATTACCCCCGATAAGTGCCGTAAGTTACACCATTATATTATTTATTTTTTTAGATGATTCCCTTTGAGTTGTATTGAAGGATAAAAGTGGTGATGATATCCTGGGAAGTTGGATCCACGGACAATTCGAGTTCTATTCTTAACTGGTACCACCTCGTTACCTTTTCGGAATGGGGTATTTTCAAAAACTAGGAATATCATTAAAAATGTGTTGAAGATTTAAAGTTTATTTTTTTTTATTCTGATCATTGTACTAAAAATGTGTAGTATTATTATTTTCATTCATAATTATTGATTTAAAAATCGAGCATTCTGAAACCGTTCCAACAGGCTACAACATCGTTATGACATAGAAGCCGCCACTGGCTGGCAAGACGGCTGTCACCAACGGTGCCCAATGTGACGTCAACGCCGCCGAATCCACGCTCAAGTTTTGGCAGCAAGTTGAAAATGGCACGTTTTAAATCGTTATAGAAAATTTATTTGTCAACATAAAAATAAAATAAAAATACCTTAATAATAAAAAACAGTAAAAATACCTCATTATTTATGGTTAGTGAAAAGGTGTAAAATTATATGTAATGTTGAGTACCTCATACAAGAGGTACTAAAAATGTCTCATACAAACACGCGACATATCCCGCCACCTCACTAAATCTATTTGTACCACCTCTTTGTATTTCTACTAAACGAGGTGTTTGGTGTATTGGCCTTCCATTTCGTGCATGGGACATTTTGTCAGAATTAGTAATAAATTATCATTGAAGAAGTTTGAAACTAACTTATTTACTACAATATTATTAAATAACTAGCTGAAGTTTCCGGCATTGCCTAGGCTATCTGTAGAGTTTTTCTAAATCAGACAGTAAAGTTAGTATTTTTTCTCTTTTCTTGAATGTCTAGTGTGTAAAATTTCATTAAAAAGTATCACAATTCTGCTTTAACCCATTGGCCTCAAACGACGCCGTCCCGGCGGGTGTACGGCGATGTGTCTTAAAATCAAACGACGCCGTCCCGGCGGGTCTGATGTCTGTCGGCTTAAAAACGAAAAAGGGATACATTATTGACATCTGTGTTTAAAATTTTAAATGCCAATCGCTCTGTAGATAATTAGGCATTTATTTCGTAGTAATTGGCAGGACTCCTTTTGTACAATTTTTTCCTGGTATTAACGATTGAAATTTTGTTATATTTCAGCTTCATTGATTTTTTTCAAAATGGCGTGTGGTTCGGGAATTTACAAGCTTGTTCGTAAAACGCATGGTGGGCGGCTAACAAGAGCCCAAATGGCAAAAAATATATATTATGGTAATAAGTATGATTAATGTACAACTTTTCTTAATCCAATTATAATAAATGAAGAAAAAAAATTGACTTTGAAAAAAAAAATTTTTCATATCCTCTTTTAATCATATAATTATTTTTTTCTAAACATTGCATACATTTTTTACATACCTTGATTCAATGCACAAGTAAATTAAAAAAGATTGTTTCGTTTGCATGTTTAGTTTAAAAGTTATGTAAGATTTAGTACACCACTGCACTTAAAACTTTTGGTACAAAATTAATTCGGATGTGAAGGCCAATTTTTTAGCCAAACAATTCGGATGCCAATGGGTTAAGGAGTGGGAAAAGGGGATGGGGGTGGTTTTTCTAAATCTCATTTATAATGACCTTCCTCTTGTTTTGAAGGTCCAGTGTGCACAATTTCATCAATCCCGAATAATACTGTAGATTGGTATAAAAAACAAAGCCACCCACCAACACTCTACTTTACAATCTTTTTCGAAATCAAGTTTCCATTGGAGTATATATTTTTCGTCCGACATGCTAGAAATTCTTTCTTTCTTATTGAACAGTAATAAATTTATAAAAAATATGGAGTAAGCAACAAGGTTATAGGCAAAATGATCGTAAACAAAATGAATGTATACAAAATGATTGTAATCAAATGATCGTAATCAAATAATCGTAACTCTCAAATGATCGTAAGCAAAATGGTCATAGGCAAATAATAAGCAAATTATTAGATTACTAGATCTCAAAAACTCATATTCCTACCATATTAATAATTACTTATACATAATTAACTACAATAATGTACTGTACACTCCTTTCCAACCACAAGCTTACGCTTCCGTGGAAGAGTAGTATTCAAATCACACACAATGTAAATACTATTTATACATAGACATATGAATATTAGTAGACCTGCCCTAAGTGATTAAAAGCTTATTATTCCCCACTCCCCATACCGGTTCCATTGGAGCCGGCTGGGCTCACGTATGGCTTCCCGTGAATCTTGAGAATGCGACGTCATCATTCTTTTGCGAACTAGCGTCGAGCTATGGTCGAGGCATTTTACGAAATAACACGGCAAAATGGTGGCTTGTGATATGAAAACTTGTAAAAATAGATGTGAAAAAGAGAATATACCCAATTGTCGTATTACATTCCATATGTAAGCATTATTTTAAGCTTATTCACATCGTATAATATGGATCAGTTGTAGAAACATATACTATCACATCGATATACATCTGGACGCAAAATACAAAGCCGTTTGCATAAGAATCAGGGATGTGCCTTTGCCTTTTGCGCTTTAGGTACCACGTGTTAGGTACGCGCTTGTTTCGTATGTACGGTACTGCTGGAACGAGAAGGAGCATATCACGTAATGCGCTAGGTTATACCGAGTGGCGATGTGTGATAGAAAATCATGTTTTTTGTTTTTAATTGAAAAAATGTCATCGGAAGGCAAAATGATGTCCAAATTTTTACTCCAAATACTCTTAGGAATCGCTGGTAAAAACAGTGTGTATATAATTTCATTTGTTTTTTTAATTGTTTTACTTTTCTTTCTTAAAGATTTCAATATTTTATTATTAATAGGAACATAGCGGTTGTGACAACCCTCCAA
Source organism: Hesperophylax magnus (assembly GCA_026573805.1). Taxonomy (NCBI): domain Eukaryota; kingdom Metazoa; phylum Arthropoda; class Insecta; order Trichoptera; family Limnephilidae; genus Hesperophylax; species Hesperophylax magnus. The sequence continues at coordinate 1,411,364 of JAIUSX010000007.1, read as the reverse complement.
CATTGGTCGAATGTAGCGATTCCCAAGTGTGCGCATCGTTGTTACTGGGAAGTAAATTATGAACACTTATAAAAGTGTCTTAACTAAATACGTAAACAAAATATTCAACTCGAAAATAGAAGAAATTTTTTTTGCCGAATTTGGACTTCTCAAATTTGTTCATAACGTGGCAAGTAATTTGCGCTCCCATGTAAAAATGTCTATTCATTCAAAAGCAGATTTTTCTTTTAAGAACTAAATGGTGATATTAAAATGCGAGATGCCTATTTACTGTCAGATTGATTTATTGACGAATCACAGTCAGCTTTACCCCCTTCGTTCTTCAACAGTTGATTTTACCCCTCACCTTTAATTTCTAGTCTATATATTCATATGTCTGTGTATTTATATGTACTTAACATTATTTTTTAAATCTTATAAAAAATTAAAAATGATTGTAAGAAAAAAAAGTGTCTGTGTGTCATGTTATGTTAAAGTAAAAAGATTTGATATAATTAACATGTACTCATTTATTTAATGAAATAAGGTACATTTTACGATCAAATGGTAATTAACGATCATTTACAATCAAATGATAATTACGATCTTTTTACATACAATCTTTTGCATACGATCTTTTTGCTTACGATCATTTGATTACAATCAAAATGTCGGTCACCAAACAATATACGCTGCGTATACACACTCTAGCCAACTGCCGAGCTGAACCACGACTTACAAGAAAGAAACGAAATGCTGCTTGCGGTTGCTTCGTTTCCATAAGTTTCCGCGTTTTGGTTCGCAAATGTAAAAGCAGCGTTACATCATGACATATTTAAAAAAAGTCACATTGATATTTCAAAATCCCATAGATCATGAAAGAAATGATGTTGCGAATTAAAAATTAATATGTAGTTGGATTAACCTAAAATTTCAAACAAAACAATCTGTACAAATGTCATGTCTTAATTTGGACTGCGCGATTCCCACCTGAAACTAGCAAACTATCTAATATTTCATCCAATTGAATTTATTTCTTTCTCTAAGATTGTGTACATTTCAACACTCCTTTACCCTCTCCCAAGTTAATTATTCAACTGCATTTCCTTCCACAATTTTATTTCTTTTTTTATTTTTCTATGAAACTCCACATTGCAGGGTAAAGTGGGAAGCTCGTGAATCTACATCACATCACACGAGAACCCAAAAAACTTTTTTTTTCAATCTGAGAATTTCAATTTATTTTTTTAAAAACTTTTCTACTTTTTTTGGCAACTAAAGGGTTAAAAAAAACTTTTGGAGCCCCATTTTAAAAACATCTAACAGTTTATATTAACCCCCTAGTATTAAAAAAAATAAAAAAGTTATACCACAAAATCAACTCCAAAGTAGATGTGTAGATTCACCAGTTTCCCGCTTGTACTAGGTACACTGTGAATAATATTATTTGTAATAAATACATAATTATGTAGGTGGGTATGTCACCTATTTGATTTTAGGTTTACCGTGTCACCTATTGTCATCCAATTCTATTTAAATATACAGCTTATAGTTTAAGGGTCTTTCTAATAAAATAGTTTTATATTTTATTCAGCTGATAAACAACCATCGTCCAAAGTTAAATGGTTGTTTATCCGTTAATTCTTGCAAGGGGATTTTAAAGTCTGTCCCCAAACTCTATAACAGGGCTTCCCTAACTGTGAGTCGCGACGCCCCGGGGCGCCGCGGGATCATCCCAGGGGCGTCGTGAGGCAATCTTTATAGCGTCTTCCACACGCACACTTCGGAGCGGCTGAGTCCCGCGCCACTTCAGGCCGCCGCGCAGAAAAGTCTCACAATGAACTGCGCTGTAAACCTATCGGTCTTTACTTTTCTGCGCCTGAAGCAATATGACTGGGTTAGAAACCCTTTCCAGTCGACCTCACCATCAACACTTTCGACAGCAGAAGAAGAACAGTTAATAGAATGGTCCTGTGACTCCAGCCTTAAACTGCAATATAATAAGGATAAGCTACTTGAATTTTGGAGCATTTGAATTTTGAATTTTTAAATAGTATCTAAAAAATTTAGATACTCTTTGGAGTTTTTCTGACAAATTGTTATTAGGTAACGTACCCATACTACGCGACCCGTTCAGGGGGGGGGGCTTCAAAATACTACGCTTGGTACAAATGAGCGGCGGGGGGCTTAGATTTTTAGTCACCGGGGGGGGGGGGAGGGCGTCGCAAAAATATGGCAACTTCCCAAGGGCGTCACAGTTGAAAAAAGTTTGGGAAGCCCTGCTCTATAAGATTCACGTACAAGAGCGCATGCGTAGTAGGGTGGAATTTTCGAGGAACCAATCCAAATGCACTAAATACGAAAAAGCATGGTGACGGCCCCTTGACTGCATAATGCGCATTGCGCATGGCCAATGCGAGAGTGGTTTATTTATGGCCAATGCTCAGCTAAGCTCAAGTAGTGTGTTGTGTATTGTTGTGAATGTATGCATGTATGATTTAGTAAACTACAAGGAAGGTCGTGGAGCAGACGTCAGTTCGTCCGCAGGAACTATTCCAATTTAAAATATATTAAATTTCAAAATAATTACATTTCTATAAATGTTAATTTCTCTAATGTTTAAAGAAATGTCTAGTAATAGACTTTGACCTGTGCCCTCCACCATACAAAGAAGAAGATTAGACTGGTATGGCTGACATGCCCAACTTTGAAATTGTGATGTTACTAGTGTAGTTTTGTGAATGAAAAAAGAAATTGTAATTACTACTACATACCAGGCTTCAACATTCTGTTTTACACATTTTTTTAATGGATTAAACAAAATGGGGTTTTGCCTTATTTTGAGCTAGTTAAATGGATATTTTAAAGTTCAATAGCAAATGGTAGAAATTACTATAGTAGCATTTACCTAGAAATTTAGAAATAAACAGCTCTATAAATTTGATGATATGACACCTTACTTTTGGAAAGTTTTTAATACTTAAGCAAACAAAAGTCTGCTTTAATATGTGATAAACATAATAATATAGTGAAACAGTACACATCGAGTAAATTTAGCTAGAATGAGTGATATGGAAAAATTATAGTATTTTTAATTTAATTATTATTTAAAGAGTTTGTTATAAAACGCTTTATTTTAACTACATTCCTGCAGTTGAAGACATCTAATACTTCTGCCAAAGTATTGCCATCTAGGTAAAAGCGAGTATCTCTACTCGGTCCTGATATTATCGTTACCCTCTAACTTAAAAACCTGTAGATTTTTTATTGTTAGATATTTTTTATTCTTAAGATTACCCGCTTTTAACATCACAGAACACTAGGTAAAATGTCAGAATCTCATCACTATCGTTATAGTATTAAATAAAAGTGCAAAAAAGAATCCATGACCGCACCTGATCAAAACTTGCATTAAAATAATATGATCAGTTCAAATTTGAATGTGGCCCAGAGTTGCCAATGCATAATATATGTTCTAAAATACCCACAAGAAATGAAGAGATTTTGAAATTCCCCACACGTTCCTTTACCTCCAAAATTGAACAAAATTCTATTTAAATTTGAATTATTGTATAATTCTATTTATGGAACGAATACGAAATATAGTGTGTTGGCACAATTAATGTAAATATTGTTTTTCAATAAAGTTGAATAATCAAGAATTGCGCAGAATCCCCGCATTTACTACACAAAAGGGTTCTCTACGCAAAAAAATCTTAACTTAAACTTAGAAACTCCCTGCAAAACTGGGGAATACGCCACGGAGTGGTAACACTGATATGGATATTTTAAACCGTAGATATATTACTGACGTAGATTGGTTGTAATCATAAATAAACCACTCAGCAGATTAGTCGTACCAACCAAACGTGTGTTTTAATGACATGGCGCTTAATTCGATTTATAAATTCTACATACAATAATACATAATAAAACTTATATATTCAGAATTCGCGTTTGTTGACCTAAATGAATATTTTTTTATGGCTCTAATATTTTTCACTGCAGTTCCTTATTGAAATGAACTAGTAGTTCTAGTTGGTACATGAAAGTCAATTAGGCTGAGTAAATTAAGACTGTCTTTAATACCATATTCAATTTTTTTTAAAGATCTCAAGTCGGAAATAAGTCTTTTATCTGATCTGATTTCTATGTTAATTTAATAAGGCATTGTGATGTTTTATATTTCAGCTTCTAAGTGCTTAAAGCCCAATGACGAGTATTTGGAATGTGGTTCTCCTTGTCAAATCACATGTGAAAATAGGGACTCACTCAACTGTGCAATGCTAAATGTGGATCGGGCTGCTTCTATAAGAAGGGATACGTCCGGCATAGTGGGAATTGCATTTCCATAAAGGAGTGTAGTAAGTTATATTTAAAAAAACCGCAATTTGAATAATTATACCCTTTCTCCCAGTCATTATCTTTATTACATGACATTGTTGTGAGAATGAGGAAACTTCTACATGTGTACATATTATGTAGATAGGATGATTGTTTGATTTTTAAACAATATTGTTTTCTTTCAGAACTTTGTTTACCTATTCCGAAGTATATTTTCATGTGAAAATATACACAAATATTTAAGAAGGTACTACTTACTGCATTTATATATGTTTTCATTGGATTTAATAAAATATTTTTCAAATATATAAATTGTTTTTGTTGTCTTCATTAATTTTATTTTATTAAGTACCTACATAATACTCACAAGAAAGCATAGATTAAAGAAGAAAACTAGAAGTGCATTCAATGTAAATTTGAATGAATTTGAAACCAATGTGCCACTAATTTAGTACCTTTTGATTCTAGAGCATTTAGCATGCAGTCTGTCTCATTTACACTTGCTTGAAATTGTATATCGCCATCCTATGTGAATTTCGAAATCATGGTGAAACACAGTTTTGTATGGAAATACACAAAGCCGGCCCTTAGTTAAGGGGTAACCTAGATTACCCAGCAGCTTCTCAGAAAGGATTGAATATTGTATACCTTCTTTTAAAGCAAAAAAAAATAAACTGCATATTGCTGTTGTTATTGAAATAAGACTTTTCATAGATTTGGGACATATTATTAGAATTAATCATAAGGACTTTCTAATTTTAAGAACTAATTAAGTACCTAGTTAAGATTAACCCCATTAGAGTTAAGTATTAACCCCACTACTTTGTTTTATTGCAATATATGTTTATATTTCATAAATTACATTAGCTTATTTTTTCGTTCATACCTCGTGATATTAACATAGTATTAGAACTCCCCAACCATAGCACAAACACCCAACCTCTTGGGTTTTGTCTTTTTGATATCGATTTTATTATTTGCACTTCCCTAGCCATTAATATGCACCAATTGGTACGCCTGAAATTCTATGAAAAATTGGTATTAGTGTATTAGTATATCTATGGTCCATAGATTAAGGTTATGTCAAAGTGACAGCTAATAATCAGTGCGATCAACTTATTTGTGCGTTATTATTGTTTTGATTACCGTAAGTCTGAATTGATAAATAGTTATTAATTATTTACTATAAACACACGTGAAAACTTTTTTTACAAATAATCACCGTCTCCAATATTTTTTGTATTTCTTATTCAAACTTTTGCTGTGCTGTTTAATTATTTTGCAATTCACTTGTTTGTCTATTAAAAGGGCTGATTAAGAACCCATTATTTGGAGAAAATGTGATTTTAATTGAAACGAACTACAAAAAATCCGACGTACCATTAGGTCGAAATTATTACTTCTGTCATTAAAAGTTGTAAACATTTGACTGTGACTGATATCTTGGCATGTTATACCAGGTATTAGACCTGGATTTTAAATTCTTTTCCTAGGGTGAAATAATCTTTTTAATTTTATGCCTTTTACTTCTAATGCTGGGTTCCTGGTTCCCACCTGGTCTATTCTATGAGAATCTATGGTCAATTTGAATTTGAAGTCGATTCTTTTGGTTTCTATTCCATATAAAAGCCTATTCTCATTGATCCATTTCATAAAATCTATGAAATAGAATGGATCAGATGGAAGGGACCTTAAGGGCCGGTATTTCAGTATACTCAGACTTTATTTCACATCTCTCTTGTGTGACGGACGTACTGCTCCGGGCTCGGCCGCAGTCACCCACGTATAGAATTATAAAATAAAAATTTAAAATTAAAATGAGAATTTATGAGAAATATGTCAAATGTGTATAAACTAACTGAACTATGTATGAAATTTAAATGTAAAAGAAATGTAAATGTATCTATGAAACAATAAATAAAACATCGGAGCTTGGCTAGGGGGCACGGGCAGAGAAGTATACTGAGAGAGCTGGTGGATTAAGAGCATAGCATTTAATTCGGGCACGGTTATGAGAATCGTGCTTATACGTGAAGGGACGCTCGGCCGCGACCCGAAGCAAAGGGCCGCGCGCCGTCATAGCGTGGTTTGCTGCCCGAGCGTTCCACAAGCTCGATTCTGGGAACCGTGCCTGAACAAAGAGAGGCCGGGGTCGCGTTCGACCAAGGGCCCGAAAGTACCGGCCGAGAGGCGGTAGCCAACCCGGCGGCGGGCCGCGGGCACGTAACAGTCACGGGCCTCGATTCCAGGAATCAAAGAGAAAGCGGGCCCGTGTGAACGTCGCTCGGCCAGCGAAGGCCGCCGGGGTCCTATAAAACGGGCGACAGTCCCTTGGAAGGGCAGATAGCCAGCAACCTCCACCAGCTCAACACTTCTCTCTGCTCTGCCTTCTACCTCGCTCCGACTTCTGAATCTACTCGCCTTCTCATCTTCTTCTGACCCTCGCCTCACCCCGGACCTCTCTGCCCCTACGACAAGACCCGGATTCTACAGCAAGGACGAGTACTAGCATCGGACCAGCTACAACGGCCACAGAGACGCCCCGCTCGACGCCCCGCTCGACGCCCCGCTCGACGCCCGCTCGACGCCCCGCTCGACGCCCCGCTCGACGCCCCGCTCGACGCCCCGCTCGACGCCCCGCTCGACGCCCCGCTCGACGCCCCGCTCGACGCCCCGACGCCACTGAAGGAAGACGCCTTCAGCCACCACGGATTGGGATCACCGGCCCTATTTTGCAGTCTTGTGTGTCATACACTCCTGTCTGATACATAAGTGGTCCTTCGCCGCCGGATCTCTCCGTGGAAGATGTCACCTTCACTGCGCTCCGGGAAGAACAGCGCTGACGGGGACTCATCGCAAGGAAGCGACGATCCCACACCAACCGGGGCGGCCGCAGCCGCGCCCCCCGGACTTCAGCCTACCGCCCCCCTGGCCCCTTCTGACCCCCGAGCGGACCTACTGGCTGGCCCCTCCGGCGCGTCACCGCCACAGACGCCCCCTGCCACGGCCGACGCCTCGTCGAGAAGTGAAGCTTCGAGCGAGGACACGCTCCGGCAGGTGCAGCTCGAGCTACGAGCTGAGAGGCGGCGCAACCAGAAGCTGCAGGAGGACAGCGCCCGACAGATTGCCGAGCTGATCGCTACGCTGAAGGGCCTTCCGCGGACCGCTTCACCTGCAGCCTGGCAACCGGAGACGCACGCCAGAGCTCCACTGGCGGAGTACCCGCCGACGGCGGCGCCATCTAGCGGCTTCGGGCGACACCTGGGCTACGCAGCGGAGACGCACGCCAGAGCTCCACTGGCGGAGTACCCGCCGACGGCGGCGCCATCTAGCGGCTTCGGGCGACACCTGGGCTACGCAGCGGAGACGCACGCCAGAGCTCCACTGGCGGAGTACCCGCCGACGGCGGCGCCATCTAGCGGCTTCGGGCGGAACCTGGACCACACAGCGGAGACGCACGCCAGAGCTCCACTGGCGGAGTACCCGCCGACGGCGGCGCCATCTAGCGGCTTCGGGCGGAACCTGGACCACACAGCGGAGACGCACGCCAGAGCTCCACTGGCGGAGTACCCGCCGACGGCGGCGCCATCTAGCGTCTTCGGGCGGAACCTGGGCTACTCGGCGGAGACGCACACCACCGCGCCGCGGCTGGAATACGGACCGACGCCGACGCCGGCGCCCCCGGGCGTACCTACACACGCCACTGTGCCACCAGCTACAGCCCAGCCCAGCGATGCCATCGGGAGCTCGAGCCGTGCAGTGAGGGCTCAAACCGGGACGGAAAACCAGGCGGCTGATCCACTCACGGACGGCGCTTCCCCAGGCGTCGCGACGCTGCGAGGTGGACCAGAGCCGCAGTACAGCTACCCCGGCGTGACCCGCGGGCCCGCCCAGTTCCCAGCGTTTCCCCCGAGTGCAGACTCCCCCTCGCAGCCCCCCATGGAGGGATACGGGGCTTTCAACCGCGCAGACGAGGCAGCAAGGCAGACGCGGGACTGGGTGAACCAGGGGAGTGTCCCTCTCGCCCAGGTGACGGCCATGTTTGCCGACGCCCTCCGGCAGTCCCAGGCCGGCGGTACACCCCGCTCCCACCCCGAGGATGAGCGGATGGCGTCGCTCATCGCCCGGCAGTCCAGCGCCAAGGACCTGCCGCCTTACGCTGGCGACGCCATAGAGTGGCAGGCCTGGAAGGCACAGTTCCTGCAGTCGACGGCCACCTGCGGGATGACGGCAGCCGAGAATTTGATGCGGCTGCAGCGTGCCTTGAAGGGAAAGGCACGCGAAGCCGTCAGCCCTCTCCTCCTGGACCCGGCGCAGGTGCCGGAAATTATGGACGTCCTGGAGCACCGCTTTGGGGGCGCGCACTCTATCGCCACTGTCATGTTTGACAGAATAAGGCGGCTGACTCGGCTGCCGGAGGATGCGTCTACCGAAGCTCTGGTAGAATTTTCCGGCGCGGTACAGAACGTGGTCGCTTCGCTGGGAAACCTGAGGAGCGACTACCTCTCCAACCCCGCCCTACTCAGCGAGATCGCCTCGAAGATGCCCCTCGCCCTCCGCCTCTCATGGTTGGACAGGGTGGCCGACCAGGCCCAGGCCGCCACCGTGGTGCAGCTCGCCGGGTTCCTGAAGCGGCTGACCAACGCGGTGCCGCGGTCGGGCCTCACCGATAGCGGTCGAGCAGCGCGTCCGAGCATGGCCGAGCATCCGCGGGCCGCCCGCCCACACCGCGACAGTGTCTTCGTTACCGAAGAGCGGCCGGAACCCCGCAGTGAAGTGAAGTGCACACTGTGCAAAGACGCTACGCATAAGTTATTCCGGTGCCCCAAATTCGCCAGTGAAACAGTGAGTGCGCGGTGGGAATTAGTGAAAGGGGCCCGGATATGTTTTAAGTGCTTGGACGGTGTGCACCAAACGAGAGCGTGTAAATACCGTGTCAACTGTGGGGTGGGAGCGTGCCGGGTTCCCCACCACCGCCTATTGCACGACGCCGCTTACGCTCGCGCCCCCGAGGTGCAGACAGTGACAAACACCTGGGACCAAGTGGAAAAAGTGCTACTTAAAGTTTTACCAGTGACATTGTGCGGCCCCGGGGGCCAAGTGACCGTGCACGCGCTGCTCGACGAGGGCTCGACGGTGACCCTCGTTGACGCCGAAGTGGCAGACATTGTCGGGGCCGCGGGACCGATCCGCGGCCTGCGCATTCACGGCGCCAACGGCATGTGTTCGTCGGATGCCAAGTCGCAACGGGTCAAGTTGTCGGTGCGCGGTGACGGCAGTGAATACACAATGGTGGCTCACACAGTTTCCGACCTAGACCTCCCGCGACAAACAGTGGCCGGCCGCCGGCAAGTGAAACCACGGCTATTAATTGGCCAAGACAATGTTCATTTAATCGTGTCGCGGGAGGTCCAAGAAGAAGATGGCGGCCGCATGACGTCACGGACGGCGCTCGGCTGGATTCAACATGGGGGCACCCGGCGGGACGTAGATAGCGGTACCACATTAAACATGATCGGCGAGACGGCTGAAATGGGCGAAATCGGCGAGCTCATACGAAAGCACTTCTCAGTTGACTCGCTGGGAGTGACCGCAGTGAGCCGGGTGTCCGCTGACATACGCCGCGCCGAGAGCCTCATGGAACGAACGACGCGCCCGCTGGACTCGGGTCGCTGGGAGACCGGGCTGCTGTGGAGGGAGGACGACGTGTGGCTGCCCGACAACCGACAGTGCGCCGTAAACCGCCTCAACGCCCTCGAGAAGCGCTTGAAAAGTGATCCCGAGCTGGCGACAGCGTACGCGGCCAAAATTCACCATCTGATAGAGCGCGGGTACGCAGTAAAGGTACCCGACGCCGAGGCTAGCGTACCGTCGCGACGGAAGTGGTACCTGCCCCACTTCGCGGTCACCAACCCGAACAGCCCCGGGAAATTGCGAGTGGTTTTTGACGCCGCCAGCCGCTGCCGGGGGACCTCCCTGAACGACCGGCTGCTAACCGGGCCCGACCTCCTGTCATCCCTATTGGGCAACCTGTTGAGGTTCCGGGAGGGCAAGATCGCCATAGCCGCCGACATAGAGGAGATGTTCCTCCGCATCAAAATAAAAGCGGAGGACCAAATTGCGCAATATTTCCTATGGCGAGCCAGCCCACAAGAGGCAGCGACCACATACAAGCTGTCCTCAATGATGTTTGGGGCCACTTGCTCCCCCAGCAGCGCGCAGTATGTCCGCAATAGGGTGGCCGAACAAGGCGCCGCGGAATTCCCCGCCGCCGCCGCAGCGGTGCAAAATAAATTCTACATGGACGACTACCTGGACGCCGCCGATTCCGTGAGCGAGGCTGCGGCGCTGGTACGAGGCGTCGGCACCCTCCTATCCCGGGGAGGCTTCCACCTGGCAAGCTGGGCCTCCAACGCACCCGCCGCAATCCAAAGCGTGCCGGCAGACAAGAAGGCCAAGGCGGCCATAGCCATCAGCAGCGGCGCCAGTGAGACCGAGAAGGTGCTCGGCCTGTCGTGGGATCCCGCCAACGACACCTTCATGTATGAGTTCAAGGAGACGGAGAAGGCCGAGCTCATCCGGCACCCAACCAAGAGGCAGCTGCTGAGCACTGTCATGAAAGTTTTTGACCCCGTGGGCTTCGTGGCCTGCCTCACGGTGCGGTCAAAAATTCTCCTGCAGGATGTCTGGAGGTCCAGCGTCGGCTGGGATGAGCGCATCCACGAGGCGCACGCAGCAAGGTGGGCCGAGTGGATCAGAATGCTACAAGGCCTCAGCATTCGCATACCGAGGCGTTGCCTGCTGAGCAAGGCAAACTCCTTCGCTCTACACCTCTTCTGCGATGCGTCTGAGGCAGCCTGCTGCACCGTGGCCTACCTGGTGGAGACTACGGGAGAGGGAAGCAGCACCGCCACATTTTTGTCCAGCAAGTGCAAGGTGGCACCGCTGAAACCGCTCTCCATTCCCCGCCTCGAGCTGCAGGCTGCGCTCATGGCTGCCCGCCTGGCTGACACCCTTCGAAAGGAATGCCAGGCCCCTATAACCTCTACCGAATACTGGACGGACTCCACCACGGTGCTGTGCTGGCTCCGTACGGACCCCCGCAGCTACTCAACCTTTGTGGCAAATAGGTTGGGGGAGATAGACGAGCTGTGCGACATCGCCAGCTGGCGCTGGGTTCCAACCAAGCTGAACCCGGCTGACATCGGAACCAGGGACCTGGCGGAGCCGGACCTCACCCAGAGCGGAAGGTGGTTCAGCGGCCCTTCCTTCCTGACGGCGCCGAGTAACCAATGGCCCCAGGAACGGCAGAACCAGCAGCCGGGTGACGAGAGTTTGGAAAGGCGGCCAAATTTTGTGGGCCTCACTCTCGCCGTGGAGGACGGGCTGCCTTCCATCCTGCGGTTCTCGTCCTGGAACCGATTGATCCGGGCCACAGCATGGATGCTGCGGTTCATTCGGCGATGCCGCCAGGGACCCGCCAGGCCAGCCGAGGGCCCCCTAGCCCTGCAGGAGCTCCGGGCCGCAGAATGGCGGTGGATAAGGCACTCCCAGGGAGCAGCCTTTGGAGCAGAACTACGCCAGCTCCACTCGGGGCGGGCCGTGTCCAGCAGTAGCCGCCTCGTCTCCCTCGCACCCCACCTCCACAACGGGGTGCTCAGAATGGGCTCGAGAATCAAGGGAGTAAAGGGGGTACCCGAGTCACCCATCATCCTGGACGGTGGGAACAGCTACACTCGGCTGCTTGTGCGCCAATACCACACCCGAGCCGATCATGCGAGTGTGGAGACGACGATGGCCGAACTGCGCGCCAGCTTCTACATCCTAAAGCTGCGCTCAGCTCTCCGCCACATCAAACACCTGTGTCCCGCTTGTAAAATGCGGCGGGGCAAACCGTCTCCCCCCATGATGGCACCCCTACCAGCATCACGGCTTGCACGGCATGTGCGGCCGTTCACCAACTGCGGGATGGATTACTTCGGGCCCCTGGAAGTAACCATCGGGCGCCGGAAGGAAAAACGTTACATCGCCCTCTTCACATGCCTATCGACGAGGGCGGTGCATCTAGAGTTGGCCACCACACTCAGTGCCGACTCTGCCATAATGGCAATCCAAAGGATGTCGGCCAGGCGAGGCCAGCCGGCGATCCTGATGTCCGACAACGGGACTAACTTCCACGGCGCAGACAAGGAACTGAGAGACGCCGTGGAGGACATCTGTCGGGACCCAAGGGTCCAAAATTATGCGACCACGCAAGGGATGGAGTGGAGCTTCATCCCGCCCCGCAGTCCCCACATGGGGGGAGCTTGGGAGCGGCTCGTACGCTCTGTTAAACGGGCGCTCTCAGCTACGCTCAAAGCGAGAGCGCCAAGAGAGGAGACCCTCCTGACGGCACTGGCCGAGGCAGAATACACGGTCAACTCCCGACCACTCACCCACCTATCGGTCGACCCCAGAGACGAGGAGCCGCTGACGCCCAATCACTTCCTCATGGGCTCGACGGGGAGGCGGCCCCATCTGGCAATGTACGGGGCGGCCGAGGAGGAGGTCTGCCTCAGGAAGCAGTGGAGGATCGGCCAGCAGCTCGCGGACATGTTTTGGAGACGTTGGGTCCGCGAGTATCTGCCTACTCTCGCCGCCAGGAAGCAGTGGCAGCAGCCGGTGCAGCCTCTACAGAAGGACGACCTGGTGCTGATTGCGGACCCGGCACTGCCCCGCAACAGCTGGCCACGGGGACGGATCCTCGAGGCCACGCCAGCCCCGGACGGACAGGTCAGGACCGTGAAGGTCAAAACCAGCACGGGGACCTACGTCAGACCAGCAGTTAAGATCGCGGTCCTCCTGCCGGCCAGTGATCCCGCCCCTAAGGACACATTCAAGGGAGCGGTCCCAACGTCGGCCCGACGAACGCGCCACCCCAGGGGGACCGGACGCCGGGGACCACGCCGCACCAAGTCGCAGCACGCCTCCCGCTAAAATGGGTGTAGCCGAGCTCCACGGGGGGAGTGTGACGGACGTACTGCTCCGGGCTCGGCCGCAGTCACCCACGTATAGAATTATAAAATAAAAATTTAAAATTAAAATGAGAATTTATGAGAAATATGTCAAATGTGTATAAACTAACTGAACTATGTATGAAATTTAAATGTAAAAGAAATGTAAATGTATCTATGAAACAATAAATAAAACATCGGAGCTTGGCTAGGGGGCACGGGCAGAGAAGTATACTGAGAGAGCTGGTGGATTAAGAGCATAGCATTTAATTCGGGCACGGTTATGAGAATCGTGCTTATACGTGAAGGGACGCTCGGCCGCGACCCGAAGCAAAGGGCCGCGCGCCGTCATAGCGTGGTTTGCTGCCCGAGCGTTCCACAAGCTCGATTCTGGGAACCGTGCCTGAACAAAGAGAGGCCGGGGTCGCGTTCGACCAAGGGCCCGAAAGTACCGGCCGAGAGGCGGTAGCCAACCCGGCGGCGGGCCGCGGGCACGTAACAGTCACGGGCCTCGATTCCAGGAATCAAAGAGAAAGCGGGCCCGTGTGAACGTCGCTCGGCCAGCGAAGGCCGCCGGGGTCCTATAAAACGGGCGACAGTCCCTTGGAAGGGCAGATAGCCAGCAACCTCCACCAGCTCAACACTTCTCTCTGCTCTGCCTTCTACCTCGCTCCGACTTCTGAATCTACTCGCCTTCTCATCTTCTTCTGACCCTCGCCTCACCCCGGACCTCTCTGCCCCTACGACAAGACCCGGATTCTACAGCAAGGACGAGTACTAGCATCGGACCAGCTACAACGGCCACAGAGACGCCCCGCTCGACGCCCCGCTCGACGCCCCGCTCGACGCCCGCTCGACGCCCCGCTCGACGCCCCGCTCGACGCCCCGCTCGACGCCCCGCTCGACGCCCCGCTCGACGCCCCGCTCGACGCCCCGCTCGACGCCCCGCTCGACGCCCCGACGCCACTGAAGGAAGACGCCTTCAGCCACCACGGATTGGGATCACCGGCCCTATTTTGCAGTCTTGTGTGTCATACACTCCTGTCTGATACACTCTTGATAGTTTATCCATAGGAAAATGTAAACTAATAAATAAACCAATAAATACCCGCAAGAGGTGCTAATTTATTTAATATATAGCCACTATTCATTAGTTTGAGTACCGAATAGTAAACTCAGATTTATTAAATAAATAAATAGTAAATATGTTATCCTATGGATAAGCTATCAGGGGGTTGGAGAAATGCAATGTTATGAGTCAGATCGGGTTGTCAGGAAACCTACTCAATAACAACTTGACAAACGTAAATTATATCTCTCAAGCCCTGCTTAGAAAGCTGAAATACCGGCCCCAATTATCAAAACTTAAAAAAAATTTGATTTAATCATGGAGAACTGCACATATGGAATAGGTATTATTTAAATAAGACATAAAATTGATCAGTACTTTTTTTTCAGGTTTAAAATGTCGTCAGGAAGAAAATGTAAAAATTGTGGGTCTTCTGACATAGAAGTAGACCCCGCTAGAGGAGATGCGGTTTGCACCAACTGCGGCTCAGTGTTGGAGGACAATATCATTGTGGCAGAGGTTGAATTCCAAGAAAATTCGCACGGTCATGCCTCAGCTATCGGACAGTTTGTCTCATCGGAAAGTAAAGGAGGTGCCACAGGATTTGGCGCCTGTAAGTTCATATAAATTAAACTATTGTATTAAGTTATATATTGCTGTGTTTTCAAAAAAAATATTTGTGGGAGTAGAATTGTGTTAAATTTTTAATCTATTGTATAAACTGTGTTTGATGTGACACTTTATTTTTAAATTACAGAGTAAATAGTACATATTTCTGGGGTTAATATTAACTTCTCAAGCGCCAAAAGTACCATTGATATTGATACGAAAAATTTCTATCCGTTAAGCGCCGATAAATCCAACTGATAATATGAAAACAATACTTTCTGTTTGTGAATTTCAAAGGTTAAGTTTGAAAATAAATGAAAAAATGTTCTTCAGCTGTCAAGATCCTGTAATTGATTTACAATGTGACAATTTTTGTGTCATCATTTAAATGTTTGTATTTTCCTTTCCAGCATTTCATATGGGAATCGGTACTGAATCCAGGGAAGTGACTATTCGTAAGGCGAAGCAAGGCATCACGGCCCTCAGTCAGCAACTGCGACTGAATCAGCACTGTATCGACATTGCCTGCAACTTCTTCAAGATGGCCCTGAGCCGACAGCTGACCAAGGGGCGTCCCGCTACGCATATCCACGCCGCCTGCGTCTATATCACGTGCCGCACAGAGGGGACTGCCCGTATCCTTTCAATTATTCATTTGTCACTGCCTTTTACACAAAAAGAATGCAAGGCTGATGATAGAATCGCGAATTGCAATTTAACTCGATTTGCTCATCAACACAGCAGTACCTGATTCCTGTAAAATTTAAAAATTGGTGGTGACAAATTTGTCACATTTTAACGCCTTTTACCATTCTTTGATTTTTAAATACAGTCGGACTTGGTTATAACGATCACGGCAATAGAGAGTTCACGGCTATAATGAGCAATTTAAAAACAATATTTTAGTTCAGGCTTATCTTCATACAATTGTTGACTGTTATAACGAGGTTGATTCACTAATATTCCGTGCAAATAATTTTGTCAACACAATTTCTGAATATTTTATTCTGTAAGTAGTAACAATCAAATCACAACGGCGGCTGGTGGGAATTTCCTATTCCGTTAGGGACATAAGGACGGATTCATATTTTTATGACACTACCTGTGTAAGATTGTTAGCAATGTGAAACATTTCTATCCATCGGGCACTATGTAAAATTGTCATAAAATCTGCAAAAGTCATGCGAAATTTGTTCCCTTTTACTTCTTATTTTGTATAACAACTCATCATCAATTTTGTTTTAAAACCCAATAAATATGTTTATGAAGGTACCTAGTTACGAGTACCTGCATTACATGGGGTAAATTTATGATAGTGATGCACAACTTTTTCAGCAGAGGGGCCGCTTTGCCTATTTTTCAAACAAGCCGCGACCTACAAGCGGATTTTTTGTTTTTGTTTTCTTTGAGGGGGAGGGGTTTGACAGCGATATTAAAGAGTTAAGGTTTCTGTTGATTTTTTTGAATTTCGTATTATGCAAACCGGTTCTTCGAATTTGGTACCATTTAGGAAATGATGCGTAAATTATCCAAAACTCTATAAAAAAATGTTCTCAGTTGTTTTCGAGAATTACCCCAAACATTTTGACTTTTCTCTATAGCCAAGTGTGCCGTATGAAATTGACATACAGGCCGCAAGAATTGGGCCGCGGGTTGTGAATCTCTGGTTTGTGACAAGTAAAATTTTACAGCTGAAAACCATAACAATCCCGCAAGGCAGTTATTTACGACAAGTGATTTACAATACACACAAGCTAGTGACAATCAGCCAATTTAGTGATATTTTTCTCGGAAGCCTTGAACCAGGTGATGATAGTTATAATGCATTGGTTTTTTGAGGAGGAAATTGAGAAGCATGATAGCGAAATCTTAAAAAAATCATTGAATATAAATTTGGTTGATAAAGTGTGTTTTTCTAATTTATGTTTGTGATAAGTAATACTTACTCGTATTTTGAAAATATACTGTACATTTGCGAATATATTGATAGTAGAGGCAGGTAGGTAGGTACATACGACTTTAAAAAAAACTATATTGGATATAACGAATAATGGCTATAAGGAGCAAATTTAGTCGGTCCCCCTGTGCTCGTTATAACCAAGTTTGACTGTACATCTATTCGAATTTCACTTTTGTTTTTGGTAATGAATGAATGAAAACCTTAGAATCCCATCCAGTCGAGCAGAAACTCGGCCGATAGCCTCGTTGTCTATGACAATGCATTCTATCAACTTTTGGTGGCAATCATGCGGACATACACGCATTTCTCTCAAATCGGATGACATTATAGCAGTTAGTCTACGAAAGATTGGCATTTGGCGAGGTTAGTAGAGTTGTCGACTCCAGTTCCTGGGTAGGAAGGTTCAATCCTCGGTCAAACAATTTTTTTTTAAAGTTTTACAAGACATTTTAAAATAGATATTGTAGTAAAAAAAACTTTGTTCTTTACGGGTT
Source organism: Hesperophylax magnus (assembly GCA_026573805.1). Taxonomy (NCBI): domain Eukaryota; kingdom Metazoa; phylum Arthropoda; class Insecta; order Trichoptera; family Limnephilidae; genus Hesperophylax; species Hesperophylax magnus. The sequence goes on along the minus strand of JAIUSX010000007.1, from coordinate 1,393,916 downwards.
AAATTTTGTTACCATATTTCCAAAGCTGCTCTGCTGGAGTGAGATTTTTTTTAAATAACTCGGGATTCATTCACAAATAATTTCCAAAGTTGCATATGAAATCATTAAAAAATCGGGACCTTTTGTGGTCATAAATCACCTCAATGTCAAATGTATTTCAACATTGTAATTAAAAATTGCAAATAACACTACACATTATTGTAGAATGCGCCCACATATTTGTTTTGCCCTAGGATCATAAATAATTATTAATAATAATAATAATGATTGGATTATTTATATAGCGCCGTTTTCGTGAGAAAATCACCTCAAGGGCGCTTAACAACATAATTTATGCATTGATCACTTAGACTTAACTCGTCTCATGTTTAAGTGATTTTATGAAGCAATTTGCGTGTTTACAGTATTCTTTCACCATGTAAAAATATCTTCACAGTACGTTTGAATACTTTTTAATGAAAAATTTCATTCATAAGATCCATTTTGGCAATCATTGAATAAATAAAATTAAGGTACAATAATTTTCCAACCACTGATGTAGTGAGTGATGCTTATAAGTCACAAATTTTATCCACTTTGCTTTTATCAGTTTGACTGTATAAGTTTGATCCAAAAACTAATGAATATATATGAACTATTATATGCAGTTACATAATATCAAAAAGTCAATTTTTTTTAGAACTTTTTGAAACAGCTGTTTGTAAAGGGGCATGGGTGATTTTTGATTACATCTGTTTTTTTTATTAGAATATGCGGGTTTGGTATATCTATGTGTGTGAAAAACAACAGAATTGAGTCCAAAACAGATCCAAAGAAATTAGTAAACTTGTCCTTTTTGTTCTTACCATGGTTTCCAATTACTGAATCGTATTGTAAAACTTTTTGACTTCTCTAACCTTTCCTTCCTAGAAATGAAAGCATGGGTGAATTCCGCCTTAGAATAAAATGTATATTACCTTAACCATTTGCAATCTCAGACTTACTCATTGACATAAGCGACGTGCTGCAAATCTGCTGTTACCAGTTGGGACGGACTTACCTCCGACTGTCGCAGGCTCTGTGCATCAACATTCCCTCCATCGGTGAGTCTTTTCAATTTACTTTTATTGAAAAACTTATTGGCTGTCTTACTTGCTTTTGACAGCACTCGTATCTCTTACCAATGAAGCAGAGTAGAGAAAATAGGTCTTGCCTAAAACATGTACATATCCATTGTCCAACCTTTCTCCCCCCATATCCTCCTCCTTTCCTGAACTGGGATATTATTTTAACCTGTTTCATCGTAATAGGAAGGAAGTCCGTACCTGCTGTTGGCTTATAAATCAGAGTAGGCAATAGGAAAAAAAGCTAATTAACAACAGCAAAAAACTTACCACAGACATGGCTAAGTTGCTGACTTTATACCATGGCCTGTTGGCAAATATCCGCTTCATTTATGCATATTAAAAGCCATTTATTATTGGATATACAAAATTTCCATATATTTTTGACAGCACAATTGCACAAAATAAAGCCAACATAGTTTGATAATTACTTCTTTCGTAAGTTGTATTAATTAATATAGGTACCAACAGATGGCACTAATTGTGATTTACCGAAAAGCACTGCCTTTTGAAACACTAACACAAACAAGTCGTTCGTAGAATGAGCATTGCGAATGTACAAGTTTTAGGTTGAATGAAGACAACATTTTGAATGTGATGTGGGCGTCCATTTTACATATTTAGTTCCTGTCTTTGGCACCTTATAGTAGTGAATGATGTTGGCGTCCATTTTACATATTTAGTTCCTGTCTTTGGCACCTTATAGTAGTGAATGATGTTGGCGTCCATTTTACATATTTAGTTCCTGTCTTTGGCACCTTATAGTAGCGAATGATGTTGGCGTCCATTTTACATATTTAGTTCCTGTCTTTGGCACCTTATAGTAGTGAATGATGTTGGTGTCCATTTTACATATTTAGTTCCTGTCTTTGGCACCTTATAGTAGTAAATGATGTTGGCGTCCATTTTACATATTTAGTTCCTGTCTTTGGCACCTTATAGTAGTGAATGATGTTGGTGTCCATTTTACATATTTAGTTCCTGTCTTTGGCACCTTATAGTAGTAAATGATGTTGGCGTCCATTTTACATATTTAGTTCCTGTCTTTGGCACCTTATAGTAGTGTAGTTGGTGTGGCGCAGCAATTCTTAGTTAACACTTTGCTTGTGTTTTTGAAAGTTTAGATTGATTTTTTGCAATAATTTCATGCAAGTAAGGTTGGGTAGGCAGTGTTTATATGCCTAAATGGATATTTGTAGATATTCCGTGTGACCTTGCATTTTTAGGATATAGGTTACATATACATACTAATAAGAAAAATACCCATTATACAGATAAGTGTTTATTTTAAATTAAATTACGGTATGAAAATTTATTACACGTTGAATGTGGAAAGTTTGCTTCTTATTTTTCAAATTACAACTAAACAACTATTGGATGAACAAAAAAGAAGATTTAAATTTTTTTTATTGGATTATAGTTCAATGTATTACGTATTTCTGAAAAGATTTTATCGCAAATATTGTAAAGGAATTGCTCTATTTTATATTAAAATCTATTAAGTTTTTGCAGTTTCTATAAAATAAACCTATGTAATATAAATAGCACAAGACAGTTGCATTAATTTATCACAATCCAATACTTGACTCAATTCACCAGCTTATCAGAATATGGAACTAATCTAACTAGCTATGTAATGTTATTACCAAAATTTGACCTACGACAGGCGAGCTTCAGTAATTATAATTGAACTAAATCTAAGTAATTGGAAACAATCTTATACTATTTAAATAAATTCACATAACAATTCTATAAAATATATATGTATATGCAGCACATCATTAGCCCAAATATAACTTTGTCTTGAAACATAATTGCTTATTGAACACAAATATCACACTCCAATTATTTTGAGAAAGTTATATTCTTGCCAATGTAGTACTTCTTTTCAAGAACATGACAATCACATCTTATTTACGGGAAATGCTTAAGAAGATGAAGATAGTTTCTAGGTTCTATAGTTAATAATAATGAAGACCTCTACGCACCCTTATAAATTGAGAGTTTAGAATTCAAGAGAAGGGTAAGAAGGCAAGGTTTAGTAGGTAATTGTATCACATGACTTAAGGGGGGCCCGGGGTGGGGTCCTTGGGGCGCCACCTGACTTCGGTCAAGTGGAATATTTGGGCCTGACGTTCCGGGAATATCAGTCCTCCAGGTTGTTTGTAGAACTTGAAGAACTGTTCACGGTGGGTCCGTAATATATTAACTCTGGTATCTGTCCCCCTTGTACACCAGTTCCATTGGTACTCTCCGAAGAACATTGGAACTGAAAGGTCACCGTGCCCATGTAAATCTCACTCAGTCCTTCTTGTCCGAAATAGCTCAATTCTCCTCCATCGAGAATGGCTGAGGCTGTATAGAAGCACTCAGGTTCAATTTGAATAGGATTTTCGAAGTAAACATGGAAAGTATTGCTCGATCCGTCAGAGAAGAATTTGGTGTTATTCTCGGCGAGGATTCGGCCGAGGCGTTTCAGTTCGATCTTGACATTGTAGTCAGCTGCGCCGTTGGAGGATCCGTACAGCCCAAAACCGACCACAAATATTCTCTTGTCCACTGAGAATTGAATGGAGTCGCAGCGTCCCCGGTACCGCCACTGGTTGCTTCGGTATGCGCATGATTGAAATCGGTGACAGACCTGAAATGATAATACAGTTGATGCTACAGGAAATTGTCTATCGGTTCTCTAGCTACCACTGATTTCACTTAGATCAACAAGTGCAAATAGAAGTTAAAAACTTATAATGCTAAAACACAGGAGTATTTGTTTTGATTGAGTTATTGAAGAGATATTAGTATATTAAATCTCTCACCAGTGATTTAAGTCCAGCTCTGGGTTTGATGGCGTACGCTAGTGTGGGTTTAGTGGTGGCCGTGAAGTGGAGAAATATGTCAATGGTTTCCTGCTGCGTCAGGATGCCCTGCTGGGCCACCCCATTGGCAAACTCCTCGAGGTTCATGGTAGGTATCCTGACCAGATAGATAGCATTCCCCAGCATGGCGCGTTTGTTCTGGGCCGTGGGTTCTATGTCCCTGCGGCTGCACTCGGCGTGGGCCCAGCACAAGGCCGCATCGAACAGGTTGATCTCCTTACAGTTGAGGGTTTCTCTCGCCAGCACTGACTCCAGGGTTGACATGTCTATGTCCACAAAGCCCTCAGACCTCAAAGCCATCTCTGCCTGTTTTAAAATTTCATTTATCAAACATTGATTTTCAAAAAGCGTCATTAAAAAATTTTAGAGCTTGGAGATTACCATGTAAACTTTCTGGGTATATTTAACATAATATACATTTCTGTACTCGAGAGTTTACTAGACCTAGTCTTATTTAACTAAATTTAAATGTATCTTTATTTTACAACAATCAACGGTTTGTCGGGAGGAAAAAAATTCTTGTCACTGGTGCACAAACGGTTTTCCAAAGGTTAAAGAGGCTCAATGGACCTCAAAATTCTAAACAAAGTGGCATTTACACATATTTAATTTTTGTCTCTCGAGTACGGATTTTAGAACCAACAGAAGGTCATTGGAATATTGTTATGTTTCATCTTATATATATTTTAGTTTTTGTACGAATCACTTTAAATTCTAGTTCAAAAAAGGATACAATTGATAGTTTAAAAGAAATATTATGTGTGAAAAGTGAATACATAAACAGATTGCGTGACCGAAAAAATAACAATCATTGTATAGAGCATCTGTATGTTGTTTGTGGGTAGATTTTTAAATCAAGTGTTTGATGAAAAAGTGAGATCATTGCTGCTTTTGATAAATATTTATTATTCAAATGTTTGTCACTATTAAATTGTTATTTTATCCATTATGTGAGACATCCGTCAACTTGATTAAAAATATTATAGTTGAACCAGTAGTATTTGTGATATACACACATATATTATTTTACTTTATTCAATACATATAAAGAAACCATTGCAAAATGATTAATTCAAAATCATATTAAGACTGGTTTCACTTTATCATTGCGTTTTTAGCAAGGACGTTACAATACATCTACTTTATTGTCTAACAAACTAAAGATAAAATGTGCCAAGTAAGAAACACTCTTATTTTTCCAGAAACTCTTAATTCAAACGTTGTTCATTTACGACAAAGATAGACATTCAAAGAATATGTGCGTATGGATGAAATTAACTTTCGTATTTGCGTTGATTACTACATTCTACATCACGGGTGTGACTGAGATAACAATATACGCTTACTCGCTTGTGTTATAAGACGGGCACAGAATACTGTACGAGTCAACCCTTTGCTATTAGGTTGTCCTTGTACTACGTTCACTATCTCACTTTCTCTAATGGCGCTGAAAATCTTCAGGAAACAATTGAAATAATTGTGTGTATTTACAAATAAAATCTTATTTCTTGGCTTTTACGAAAGCACAATTGACTCGCTTTTGGATAGGTGAGATTTCTACAGCACATATATGTATATTGTAACGTCATTGGTAGATAGTTATAGATTTAGTATGAACTGGTGATACTCGAAAACGTAAGCTCATATAAAAAAAAGGTTATATCACAAAATAAACTCCAAATGTGGTGTAGATTCGGCAGTTTCCTGCTTGTACTAAGAGCTTCCACACACCATGTATACTAATTGTTAGCCGTACGAATTGATAAAGAGATCAGTTTTGTATTTTTATAAGTTAATCCTTTATATTTATTTTTCTGTCTTCCGTTGTGTCATACTGATAAAAGGATATAATAAAGGGCATTATCTTTTTTATAGAGAAAGAAGCAAAAGGTGGAATGGATAATACGGGGAAAAGGATAATTAAAACTGCAATACAATCCATTTTGAGATACTATATTTAGAGTGAATTTTACAATATACAATATTCAAATTTACAATACACAATACTTGAGCATTTAAATTAATTTTAATTCTACACCATCAAGGTAGACAAGGAACTAACAAATAAAAAAATATAACCATTATGTATTTTTAAATAATCTCGTAGTTTTTTTTACAAACAATGGGCTTTTTTTTATAAATTCATAATAAAAATAACATTGTATTGCAGTTGGTGGGCATTACTAATATATCTAGGAGGTTATAATAGAATGAAAGTGACTAGATAAAACAAATAGTACAGAAATAGCAGGAAAATGGTAACATTACGTTAAAACAACAATTAAATTAATGAAAATAGACCACTACGTCACCATAGATGTCAAGGGAGCCAAGACACAAATTTAGCAAAAATGAGTTAACTACACAGAAGCATTTTAAAACCATCAAAGACGCAGGCTTAAGAGGCCTAACCCTTTTGCACATCACATCTTCCTTTCAATATTCAGTGCTCAAGAGATATGAACACACATAATTTCTAAAATACTATCTTTTTGAAGTTATTCAACCAAAATGATAAAAAGTTAACCCTGCAAAGTATCTACGTTCAAAGTTTCAATGTTCTGTCTTTAAAAACAAATAAAATGTTAAATTTTTGTCACCAAAATATATTTGTCCGTTATTTTCTCAGCTTTATGATTAAACTTGGCTCCCTTGACATCTACGGCGACGATTAGTCAAGTCAAAGTATATCTTCAAAAACGATAATATTACAACACCGATCGAATGGAATGGCGAAATGTTTATTAATAATTATTTATTTATACATCTATTTTTTACAAATTTATCTACATAAAATAATAATATACACTTGATAGAATTTTAAATATATAAATCAAACATTTTTGTTATTAATCTGTCAACCCAGTAGGATGTAACATGACCATATTGAATGATGCTAAATAAGAATTCATCAAAGCAATCGGCAAGAAATACATTATCACATTCTCTCTACGATATGTTGAAACTAATTGAAAAATAATATGTTGATATTCACAAAGAGGCAATCGATCAAAATTTTAAAACAATGATAAGAAATTTAAATGAAAGCAAAAAATAACATAAAGCATTTACCGAGCAACGAGGAATAAGTTGGCAATAATTGAAATGGATAGATTCAGTTTAATGTCCGCTTAATTGGGGCATTTCAATCATCATCACATTTGATAATCATCAGATCGATTAGCATCGTTTTAGCCACTCGAATGATGGGCGATCATTCGTCTAAATATTAATATGAAAACATATATGAACTGCTTACTGCGGTTTAAAGCCAATGAATCCACTTAGATTTCGCCGTTATCCGATATTTTTAGGTTCTATAAATTTGGCACATTATGGCAAGCGATTGCTCGAGATGTTTTGCAAACTTGCCATAATATGCCAACAATCGCTCGATGGTGAGACTCTAGGCCTAGTGGTTTGCTAATGGTTGCTGTTATGCTTGTCAGCTGATTTAGAAACACAAACCTCATGCTCCCCAGAGATATTAAAATTGAAATTTCAAAAAAATAATTTCAGAGACCTGTTTAAAACAAAGAACTGATTGCGTACTACAATAATAAGAGGCAGCCATCTTAGTGTAATCTTATCCACCAAAAACATACCTCATTTAAAAGTTAACCCTTATAACCCAAACAGACGTAACTGACCAATAAAAAGCCTGTGTATCTGTTCCGTTTTAATGCACACTTCACTATGTACTTATTATGTCCGCCATAAAATTGGTGAATAAACATGCTTCTCATTGACTGTACAAGTTAAAGTAATCGTAGAACTCGTTATCGGATGATTGTGTAATCGAAAAACAAATAATTTTTACTTTATTTGAATATTGAAACAATTTATATAATTATAATATCGATGGTCCCGAAGAACAATGTTGGATATGCAAATATTCAATCACACATGGATACAGGCAACTCTAGACCTTTTTACAATGGTGCACAAATTGTCGATCAAATCGGGTAAACAAAAGTTCGGACTTGTTTCAAAAATGTCATATTTTATTACACTATTTAGTTGGGGCAAGTCTATTAATTCTGATATCTATGATTATATAAGTATACAGTGTTGTTCAAAATTAACAAAATTCTATTTTGTTTTTCACTTACGATTATTTCAGATGTGTAACCTTTTTAATGCTTTAAAATGTATTTTATTTTCTATGAAAACGTACAGGTCTTTTAATTGATACCTATTAAAAATTGATAGGGTTAAAAGGGTTAACTTTGAAAACCATAAAAATAAAACGCTAACTGTTGGGTCAAAGTTGACAGTGGCGGCTCGTGACTGTTGAGTGTGATAGCGCCACTGCTTGCGAACTGTACCTCCTAACCACTGACGAGATAAACCAATACAGATGTGTTGCAGACAAGTCCGTGTGCCCAAATTAAGGTCAAATATTCCTTACTTCAGGTGAAATTGATGAAAATGTTCAATTTTAAACAGATAACCAATTTCATTGGCCTATCGAAAGGTCTTACGTAGATTAATGACATCGATATAGATTTACACACTTGTACGGATTATCTGTTCAGCTCCTAAGCAAGCCTACGGAACGTTGGGCAATTGGTCTAATTGCTCTAAAGAAGGACTAGAAAGGTTAGAAGAATCGTAAGAAGAAGTGTTAGTGAAACTGAGGCTCATTGTGGAATCTGCCAGACATACCTGAGCATCTATCACCTCCCAACACCGCTGCATGAGCTCCGGCTCCTCGAAAAGTCTAGACTGGCTCAGCAGCAGGCACGCATTCTTAGCCGTCAGACTTGTCTCCAGGTAATTGACGCAGGCCCGTGCCAAATGCGGCACTATGTATTTTTTCGCGACGTAAAGAGTCGATAGCACGGTGTCCGCTTCTAATTGTATTTCATCACAGTAAAGGTACCTGAAATGTTAAATAAAATGTCAAAATTTAGCTGTTTCCATTATGTGGATATAATATAACGTACAAGCCTGAAAATTCATAAGTCTAATCGACAACTTGCCGAGTAATGCAATATGTATTGAAAAAATATTTAAGGAAAACTCCAACCGTATACAAGCCAATTTTTCACTAATGGCTCATTATCAAGTGTGTGAGAGTATCATAGAAGAAGGAAGGAAATAAATTTGTTTTCAAAATTAATAAATTAAATTGTAGTAAAATATTATAAAATATCCATTTCAGTCTTTAAAATTGAACATAAGCATTTAATGTAAATGTCTGAGAATGCATATTTAATTCAGCTCATGTGTTTATGACGGCGCAATGAATTGAGAATCAGTTTAAACAGTTGTGATAATTATCAATTTATTCATTTGCATATTTTAAATTCTCATTTCAGAAGTTGTATGCATTTTAGCATCTCATTTTAAACGCAAATATATGCATCTCATCACGCCACAAATAACATTTTTTTTTTTTTAATATCAACTTCATTTAATTTCTTCAGTTTTTTTACACCAACCTTTAAAAAAGAGACATATTATTCAGAAAGGGTCATGGTATCTCTGTCTTGTGTTTTGTTTTATGAGCAGCAGTAAAGTTTTTGGAATTTAGCAAAACCAAAATCTGACATTTATGGTAAGTTTTATAGGGAACAATTGAAATCAGTGATACTTGGGTAAGAACAGAATTTAATAGGTAAGGATAGTTTAGGTAAGCAGATAAATTAATGGTAAAACTAGGTTACGTTACGTTTAGTAAATTGATTTTTTTATATCAAAACAAAATGAAAATTCTTTCTAAGTTGGTTCTTTCACATCATTGTCATTGGCCTGCATTATTTAGAGTGAGACAATGATTTTAGACATGAAATGAGGAGCTAGGATAGCTACGCACTCTCATAGGCCAAATAATAGTAAATGAATATATGTATTTTTAATCCTTATTTCAGGTTTATAAGGCACATAATCAATACTTTTGAAAATTTATTTTCAAAAAAGTTTTCCACAGAGAAATGTGTAAACAAATCATATATTCTAATGGTAACCCAACATATCATCTTGGAATCAGATGGAAGTTTTCGATTCTGGTTTTGGGAAGATTAAATTATCAGAGTGGAAGATACTACCAGTATCGCCCTGGTGTAAGACCACCATTCAGAATTGAAACGTTGCTCCAAATGGCTTTAGCCGTGTTTAGTGACTAGATCTGAATAGCCAGGTACTTCCCCACCTTCCTCTTTCCCTTCCCCACTTACCTTCAGCCTCACAACATCCCCCAATTGGGGATACCATAGTCTCACTGGCTCCAGACGGGAGCAGTTGGGACTCTTGTGAGGTATTCACTATAAAAAATAAAAAAAAAAACATATTTTTAGAGGACTTGAAGATCATTTGATAATTTTCTGAATCTGTGCAGTTTTGTATAATATATAAATTAAGTAAATGAAGAGGTCTAATAACTAGTAAGGTTAGGTTAGGTTAGAGGTCTACTAACTTGAGTAAGGTTAGGTTAGGTTACAGGTCTACTAACTTGACTAAGGTTAGGTTAGGTTAGAGGTCTACTAACTTGAGTAAGGTTAGGAATGCGGAGGGCTCCACATCAGGAACTTCTATCTCTTGCTTGCACTCCGCCAAGCCCCCATAGAACATTGCGTAGAAGACCGAGCTGCCGGTGGCCAGGACGTACTTGTGTGCGGGGATGCATTGCGTTTGACCTGAACACACAAAATATTAACATCATTAATTGAGACTTCAATGACATAAAAACTAAAATAATAATCCATAAAATTGTGTGTGACGCAGCTCTCTAAATAACACGTTGGACGTCGGTCATTAAAGGAATGTTTTACCATACAAACACGTCATTTCTGTAGAATTACATAATTACCTAGTCTCTACGCTAACGCTAATCACACTTACACACTTAAATACCTAGTCTCTACGCTAACGCTAATTACACTTACACACTTTAATACCTAGTCTCTACGCTAATCACACTTACACACTTTAATACCTAGTCTCTACGCTAATCACACTTACACACTTTAATACCTAGTCTATACGCTAACACTAATCACACTTACATACTTTAATTTGCTTTGGAATATTCATTTAAATGTGAAAAAATAATATGTACACCCATTTATTTTTTGCATTTTTCAATTGTTCAATATTTCAAAAATTACCATTCCTCGTAATAATATGACCTCGATATGGGAGTTTCATAGGTATGGAATATGTATTTATTAAGTTCTTACCCGGCCCTCCGACCAAAAATTTTACGTCTGCCATCAGATGGTTGTTAAACATGGCTGCATTGCGTTCGCGCACCGTGGGCCGGCTGGCCTGCCAGTTGTGGCTGTGCGTGGGGGGCGGGGAGCAGGGGGGCGCCGGCCTCGCGGCAGGGGGGGCATGTTGGGGGGATGCGGGAGGCTGTGTGACCCCCTCGGGCGACGGGGGCGACTGATGCTGCACCAGCGTGCCCGGGGACGGCACCCGCGCCGATAGCCCGCCACCTATGTTGAGGCTCTCGGCTGAAAGAAAGACATATTGTTAAGTTGATTTTTTTAAACTCTTCTGTTATTATATTCTCCCGGGAGTGGAATTTAAATTTCATTGTTTTACATGTAACTATTTAGGTATTATTCTAATTGTGCACATAAATTATATCATCGTTCTGCATGCAATAAAAACCTCAAATGTGACAAATACCTTGAGATTTTTTCCCTTTCCTAAACAATTTGTTTCATGTCACGTTCGAGGATTTGCATGCTGACTGTTGATGTATTATAATAACGTTGCAGATATACATCTAATTACTTTTAAAAGAAACGTTTCTAAAGTGTATAATACGAAATGCTAAAAACTTTGCAAAGTAATATATTGAGTTTGCCTTCCACCTTATTCATATAACGGGCGATGTTGGAATTGGAATGTCGTTAGGTTGATCTATTATTTCTCTACTTCGTTGTTATTATGTGCTCTCGGGGGTGATGTTGAATAATATTAAATTGTTTTATATCTGAGCCTAACCTAAAGGATGGTAGATAATATATGATTTATTTATTTATTAACGGACATCGTCCAAATTACAAAATGATAACACGAATACAGTAAAATGAAAAATACAGGAATAGACAAAGGTAGATGAAAGCAAAGACATATGGCAGATATAATATAAGAAAATAAAGTGACAAGTCGAATCAAGTCAAGACTACGCCGTGGGTCAGGACCACAGGACACTTATAATATTCCGTCACTTGTTTAGCGACTGGCAAAAATCATTCAGACTTATCCCAAAAAAATTAAGGTTTTGACTTGAGTTGACTAATCTACACATTCTGGACAATGGTGAATAATATCCATAATTTTTCGAATGATGGTTGAGGAAGAGCAGTTCATTACTTCTGAGTCTGTGCGAAGGGATATTGAAGGGAATGAGTTGCAGTAGAGTAGGTGAATCAATAATACCATTTATAATTTTGAAGAAGCAAATGAGGTCATTTCTTTCCCGACGGACTTCCAAAGGAGAGAGGTTTAGAGTTAGTTCAATTTCATCATATGATATGTCGAGATTGAGTTAATCCAAAGTTTTTGCTAAAATCTTTAACATTGTGAGTTATATCGTCATGTTTACACTCTAATACGTCATTCCATTCTTGCAGTAATCGCATTTTGGCAATTATATGTGCATGTTATTACTCTGCCATACTACATTGGATGAAAATACTCAAATTAACTCTCGATATACATTCACAATATAATACATGTATTATAAATTATCTTATACAGCAAACACTTTTCATTTATCATGAGTGCGCCAAAACAAATACTAACTTTTATATTATTAATTTATAGGTATATATCGCCCCTGTTTTGGCATAAAAGAGTTATCATAACATAATATTATTAAATTTGGTAATTATTCGGAATCGCTGGACAAGGATTATATGAAATATTTTTAAATAAAACCTTCTGATTTACCTTAATTACTATAAAAGGAATCTGACTGCATTTGGGATATTTTTAATTATAGCATTTTAATTTTTAATTGAGTAAATCGAAAATTCACTTTCGTTGTATGGGATGACAGCTGGAATGATTTCTGTTGATAAAATTTTCTTTTGTTGATTTGCTGATACGAGTGGCTATATTTTTTACCATGTGCAAATACTAGGTAGGTACTATTTAAGCCAAACTCGAAAAATAAAATAAAGATATTTAGGTATGTTTTATGGGTAAAATTCGGTTTATGGGAGTCTCTCGAATAACCGAAATTGAACTTGATTTAGACTAATTTAGGGCTGGGGAATCCGAATCTGTAAGAATTAGGTGGGGGTCGGCACTATTAACTGAGTTATAGGGTTTTGAAATTTCGTACGCGATACATAAAAACCATGTTTTATTTATCAATTATGACATAAGAAAATCAAATTAGTGACGATTTATTAGTCTCACATTTCAGAAGTGCCAACCAAAAAATAAAAAGTGTTGCCATATAATGATAATATTTTTTTACAAAATAGGTTAGGTTTTTAGTTTGGGTTAGAGTAGGCAGAAGAACATGGGAAAAAGGTATTATAATTAAATCACAAACCAGTCTATACAAACCTAGCGTAGCCTCCAAACTACTTTAAAACTGGGATATAACTCTAAAGGGGACGCGAGCAGGCGTTATTAAAGGGGCATTTTTTTGTAACAGGAAATACCATGGAATAAGGTATTAGAATTAAATCACAAACCAGTCTATACAAACCTAGCGTAGCCCACAAACTATTTGAAAACTGGGATGTAACTCTAAAGGGGACGCGAGCAGGCGTTATTAAAGGGGCAATTTTTTGTAACAGGAAATAACATGGAAAAAAGGTATTAGAATTAAATCACAAACCAGTCTATACAAACCTAGCGTAGCCCACAAACTATTTGAAAACTGGGATGTAACTCTAAAGGGGACGCGAGCAGGCGTTATTAAAGGGGCAATTTTTTGTAACAGGAAATAACATGGAAAAAAGGTATTAGAATCAAATCACAAACCAGTCTATACAAACCTAGCGTAGCCCACAAACTACTTGAAAACTGGGATATAACTCTAAAGGGGACGCGAGTGGGCGTTATTAAAGGGTCATTTTTTTGTTATAGAAAATCACAGTTAGGTTAGGTTATATATATATATAAATTTAATATTTACAAGATTTTAAATAATAAACTACAAATCTGGCAAATGATATTTAATTTTCTGAATTTTCCATGCATTGATATTATTATTATATGGCAACACTTTTTATTTTTTGGTTGGCACTTCTGAAATGTGAGACTAATAAATAGTCACCAATTTGATTTTCTTGTGTCATAATTGATAAATAAAACATGGTTTCTATGTATCGCGTACGAAATTTCAAATCCCTATAACTCAGTTAATAGTGCCGACTCCCACCTAATTCTTACAGATTCGGATTCCCCAGCCCTAAATTAGTCTAAATCAAGTTCAATTTCGGTTATTCGAGTGACTCCCATAAACCGAATTTTTCCTGTTTTATAAAATAGAAAAATTAAAAAAAGGTGAGGTTATTATAGGTTAGGTTGGTTTATTATTAGGATTTAGGTTAGGTTAGGATAGATTGGATATTATAGGTTAGGTTGGATTATTATAGGTTAGGTTCGATTATTATAGGTTAGGTAGGATTATTATTAGGATATAGGTTAGGTTAGGTTAGGTTGGATTATTATAGGTTAGGTTAGGTTGGATTATTGTAGGTTAGGTTCGATTATTATAGGTTGGGTTGGATTATTATTAGGATATAGGTTAGGTTAGGTTGGATTATTATTAGGATATAGGTTAGGTTAGGTTGGATTATTATTAGGATATAGTTTAGGTTGGATTATTATAGGTTAGGTTAGGTTATGTTGGATTATTATAGGTTAGGTAGGATTGTTATTAGGATATAGGTTAGGTTAGGTTAGGTTGGATTATTTTAGGTTAGGTTCGATTATTATAGGTTAGGTTCGATTATTATTAGGATACAGGTTAGGTTAGGTAAGGTTGGATTATTATAGGTTAGGTTGGATTATTATCGGTTAAGTTAGGTGTGTTGGGTAAGGTTTGGATATAGGTTAGGTTAGGATTTAGGTTAGGTTAGTTTAGTTTAGGTTTGGTTATTATAGGTTAGGTTAATATAGTTTAGGTTAAATAAAACAATAATTATAATAATACCTAAATATAAATAATTTAAGTTTTTTAAGTAACATAGAAATATTTTATTTTTCGAGTTTGGCCAAAACAGTACCTAACTAGAATTTGCATTCTGAAATGATTCAAATTCTAGCTACTCGTATGTATTCTAGCTACTACTACCAGAGAAAATGTCATCAACAGAAATCATTCCAGCTGTCATCCCATACAACGAAAGTGAATTTTCGATTTACGTAATTAAAAATTAAAATGCTAAAATTAAAAATATCCCAAATGCAGTCAGATTCCTTTTATAGTAATTAAGGTAAATCAGAAGGTTTTATTTAAAAATATTTCATATAATCCTTGTCCAGCGATTCCGAATATTTACCTTAAATTTAATGTATAAAAAACAGTTTTACTCTCAAAACAGTTTTTGTTATAGCATAATAAACAATATCTTATTCCAATAATAATAATTTATTCATGTAATTAAAAACACTCATAGTTTGAATAGCTACTCAGAATATTCATATATGCAAATAATAATAAATTTAATTATTAACATGAAATCACAGCAAAACAATGTTAACTCGAAGTTTTACAATTATTATTATTTATTGTTGACGTCAAAAACTAACAGAGCGAAATTATGAAATTTTGCACACCTATGTACATAGCAGGTAAATTTCTACTACTCAGCTGTACATTTTTCTGTTATAATAATAAATGCGTAAAAACGTAAAACGAAATTGCACAAGCGTCTATTTTTGATAAGAACAATATGTTTACAATTTAGACAAACGTGCATGAGTCACATTAATTCATTTGTTTACAAATAATACCTGTCAAGTATATTGGATATGGCGGGAGATCAATAAAACATGAGCTCGCTCTATAAAATATTATTTTCTGTTATTAAAAATACGCCTCAATCTCGACGTTTCGAGGCGCCAGTTTGAAGAATTCCAAATAAAGTAATAAACCGTATTTCGTCTGCGCTAAGCTATAAATAAACAAATGTCTTGCCCGCCCCTGTCCGGAATATTTCTTCGGAATGACTGCCCCCAATTTCAAATCACATTTGAAGTGTCATAACAAAAATATGAACTTACCGTTCATCCACGCGTTTGTCTGAGACACGGCCATGTTATCCAATCTCTTGGCTGGTTTGTGGGCGATTCGCGAATACAAGTTAGACATTTCTACGCCTAGGTTATTGATATTGTGACTAAAATAAACGTTCTCTCAGCAGATCGACCAACCCGCGGTAGCCATTTTACAAACTGATCGAATAATACTCTGCCGGCCGTTTTATGAACTACGACGCGATCGATCCACGCGCGCGCATATTAAAAAATTCGCATGTTTATTTGAATTTTACGCAGTTTTTTCGTTCTTTTTCGATGCGGAAGGATTACAATTTATTTTAATTTTTCCTTATTCTTATTATTATTACCGTCAAGCAAACAACTATATGCTTAGAAGTCAACAAATCAGACGACAAATAAATAAAATTAGTATTAACCGGGAATCCCTCCTGTCACAAGGAAAATGATACAAGTAATAAATTAAGGTTTTTAGAATTCACTCAAAAATCCGTTACTTTTTGTTATTGTTTTATTTAGCTACCTACTAGCAATTAGTACTATTTTACAATGATTAGAGTTTTATTTATCTACCTACTAGCAATTAGTACTATTTTACAATGATTAAAGTTTTATTTAACTACCTACTAGCAATTAGTACTATTTTACAATGATTAGAGTTTTATTTAGCTACCTACTAGCAACTAGTATTATTTTACAATGATTAGAGTTTTTGTTTTGATTTTTTGTTCCGTATGTGTTTGGTTTTTGTTGTAATTAACCTTGATATTGATTAGATGTACCTATATTATTACGTCAGTTAAGTAAAAACAGTAATCTACGGTGAAGGGGGAAACACAGCACAGAAAAGAAAAACACAGCTTCTTAACTAACTAACTAGGGGTAAGCAAGGAGGACGGACCGCTAAACAACTCGGAATTGACACATACTCTTTGCCTTATTCACATTCATACACCATCTAATACATTCTGTTCTGTTATTCTGACTCATGACATGGCCCGACTCAAGTATTTGACGCTCTCTACAAAGAATTTAATGTACTAGATGTCCGACAGTGCTATATAAAAAAAATGTAATCCATGTTCATAAACATAAAAACAAAATGAAAACAGCCGAACACAAACATCAAACCAGAAGTAAGGGAAGAAATGACCTTTGCGTTCCAACAAGCAACAGAGCGGCTTATCAAAAAATATTCTCATATCTCTGTCCTAAAATATATAATAAAATCCTCTCAGCTGAAACTGTGTGAATTGTAATCCTTCGGTCCAAGAGTGACAAAATGGTTGTTGGATCTTAGGCAGGACTAATTCCGAAATGTTACTAAATAATGTAATTTTATAATTATTTATCACGAACGCCTCTATCTATCTTTATGTATCTTTTTTATGTATCTTTTTATGTATCTTTTATGTATCTTCGTTTTAACATACTTATTTTATCTAGTCTAGAATAACTTGAATCCTGTAAATTTGACTGTCTTAAAACGGGAATCCTTCCTAGTTGGACGGTCAAAAGCATAAAATATAATCAATATTTTAAAAAATAAATAAATAAACTCGATCGTGCCACGTCATCCTCGGTTCCATGGCAACTCAGAACAGTGGAAATTCAACACACTTTTGAAAATTCATTAAAAGTAATGAGAAAAAATGTCTGTAAACCTAACCTAACTTAACCTAATTTTTTTCGTCTCTTTTCAAGATTTTATATCACAATGATCAATTGCCACTGTCTTGAATTGCCCGGTTACCGTCATCCTCGGGGGTCCCCGATTACTATTCACTTTCACTTATATCTTCTCCTTACACTCCTTTCTTCGTCCATTCGCTATAAATGCCCATAACATAAATATGTCTATTATATTTAATTTTAAGTTTTCCAAATTAAAGACCGCACTTTAATTATTTTTAATAAATAAGTTTAATAACATTATTGGTAGGTGGGATAGGTACAGTTAGACTACAGTAACTGTTAGTGAAACGGTATTTCATTGTTAACTTGAATTTGTTTATTTTCTTTATTTCCATCACCCGGTTTTATCTGTTCCGGTTTAATGATTATAAAAAAAGAAAATCTTTTGTCCATTGATTTGATGAAAGTTTTGTTTATCTGTGAATCTGGAGTCCATCGTTTATTTTGTACTATTCCAAGTTTATTGTTATTATTTTCTCATTGTCACGATTTCAAATTTCATATTAGATTCTAGAAGTAATTTTGGGGAAAATCGGAAAACAAAAAGTGTTCTGTTTTAGACCGATCTTTTATTTCAATCATTTTCTTATAATAAAACTAGCTGACATGTACCCGGCGTTGCTCGTTGTTGTGAATGATTTGAAGTAAAGTGTTGAGGTTTTGAATTCTAAGATAAATATCGACTTTTCGATACTTTCCATAAATATAATATGTATGTTTTATATATATATAAATCTTCCGGAATAAATTCTCTAAATGATAGTGAAAACCCTCAAATCAAAATTTGTTTCCTAGTTAAGAAGAACTAAGCGCACAGACAGACGCGGATAGTGACTTTATTTTATACCGTTTAGAGATGTTGATAATTGAATGCATTTCATCTTGACCTCGATTGCTAACTGCTATAATAGTACTGCCATTAAGAGATCCTCTGTTATATATCTTTAAGTTATTTACGTCGTTTGTGAAAAAGAGTGAGAGTTTACCACGGTTCTACCAGTGCACTGCCTTTTACCGGTATAAACTTAGTAAAGTAACCTACCTGGATTTATTTATGACTTATACGAGTATAATAATTATGTATTATTTAAGTGTATTAGCTTCTACACTATGGTCATCCTGAGTCCAGTGTCAAGGAAATTACCGCTCAGCTGCAGAGGTTGGAATACAAATATATTTGGTCTTTTTTGTATTTACTTTTCCGATTTTATGTCCGGGTTAAATCTTCCCCATAGGAAAAACTAAACCCTTCCACACATTTTCCACAAATGATCATCTAGTCAATCAACATTATGCAAGTGCATTATATAAGCAAAATAAATACAAAACAATACAAGAACAACACGTCAAATCACCAGAGATCAAATGGGAAAATAATTCACTGACTCCAGATATTTCATATCAGAGGGTTCGGCTCGGTAGAACTCCTAACAGGGCCTATAAATCCTACTGATCCCTCAACATAAATATTTAAAAAATCTTTCGTTATCCTACATGTATTTAAAATGACTGATTTTTGCATTTTTATATATATAAATTTTTTGATAGATCTAATACGCCTAAATTTTTAATGAGAGAGCTAGGTATAATGCCAGTAGCCGAAATAACGAATGGTAATATTTTTATAGTCTGAGAATGCCAAATTCTTTTTATCTCATTTCCTAAATCTGTGTATTTTCTTATTTTTTCATTAACAGATTTTTTAATATTACAGGAATTTGGAATAGCGACATCAATGATATAAGTTATTATTATTATTATTAATAGACTTATTGAAAAATATGTAACGAAAAGTTAAGTTGTTTGGCGGGCCATCCTCTCTGCCTAACCCTGCGGGAAACGGCGTGATGGTTAGTTAGTTATGTAACGAAAATGTGGCTTTTATTATTTTTCGACGGTTAGATGAAACCCGCATAGCTCATGATATTGTAGATGACGTTTCAAGTTTAAAATAGTTGCGTTTACTTAGAAATTCGACACAGGAAAATTTCACTACGCCAGAGCTCATCGAAATTATTTGAGACTTAAAATGTAATATATTATATACTAAGCAGAAATTGTTTTATTTTTTTTGTCTCTCGGACGATGACGGTGTTTTTTTACATTTTTTCTTTCTTTTTGCACATTCCCAAAACCCTAAAGTCTTTTTGAAAACACGTTTTGTTATAAATTAAACATAACTACCCAGCATCACGAATTCTCAAACGTTTATAAAATCCATATATTATTATGGAGGATTTTGAAAAAAAAAACTAGCCACCACCGTGGTAATAAATATTGTTACATTGCGTCATTTTGGTGGTAGGTATAATATATTTTACCTCACGAGAATATAATAAAAAACTAAATACCATTTATATTATTATTATGAAACCCATACTTTATTTTTATAATCCATAAATTACTAACCAAATTCGTAAAATATAATTTAAAAAAAAAATTAAGGACTGCAGCAGATTCCAAGGCTAAAGCTTCCTACGAGTATCTGATGAAAGAACGATGTATTATGTTATATAATATAGTTATATTATAAATACTGCGGCCGATTCCAGGGCTCCTATTTGATGGAAGAACGAAGTATTATATTACATATATAGTATAGATTATAAAGTCTGCGGCCGATTACACGGCTCCTATTTAATGGAAGAACGCTGTAGGTATTATGTTATATAATATAGTATAGATTATAAATTCTGCGGCCGATTCCAGGGCTCCTATTTGATGGAAGAACGAAGTATTATATTACATATATAGTATAGATTATAAAGTCTGCGGCCGATTCCAAGGCTCCTATTTGATGGAAGAATGAAGTATTATACTATTTATATATAGTATAGATTATGAAGTCTGCGGCCGATTCCAGGGCTCCTATATTTGATGGAAGAATGAAGTATTATACTATTTATATATAGAATACATTATAAAGTCTGCGGCCGATTCCAGGGCTCCTATCTGATAGAAGAACGATGTATTATATTATATCGTATAGATACATCGGTTTTCCTCCACGGCTCAAAAAATTATTTTGCATAGGCGTAACAGCCTTTATGCACCACGTGGTATGCGCCGTCCTATTCGCACAGCATTGAACAGTAAAACTATCCTTTTCCCGGGCGAAGTCCACGTGAATGTGATTTCTTTTACAAATTTGAATTTCGAACGATATGAACGTTCATAACCTTTTTTTATCAATTAGTAGAAGCGACATTTTTCTGTGTATTCCATTAAATTTTAAATTAAAAAGTTATCAGTTCAGTTAAATCATTTTAACTTTCTATGGTAATCAATTAGGTATAAATTATTTTGGCATAAATTATGTATTTCTTGCGCACTCCTTATAAAGAAAACATATTGCATAAGTTTAATAAAGACGATTTATGAAATAACGGATTAGGGATTAGTTAAATTTTATAAATAATATAAATTATGATCCGTAAATTACATCATAGGATTTTGAAAGTGCTTTAATCAATAATTGACCATTAACAGAGAGAAAATAAGGATTATGATAAATTGTGACGTATTTTTTTTTTACTAGACTTAAATTTACTAGTTATTTACACTGCAAACCAGTTACTTTCAAGTACATGTCACTAGTTGCAAATTTAAGAAAAAATCAATATATTTTTTAAGTATTTGAATTTTGAAATATTTATTAATTTTAAGTGTTAAAATTGTTAAATACTATTAACTAACCTACGTTAATTAGGTAATATGTAAAGAATAGATATGCGTAGTTATAAGTTAAGACGAGACAATACCCTAAAACAAACCCAGAATCTTAACGACGTAAGTGAAGCAGCAGTGCTCAAAAATATGCGATGCGTGGCCCTGTGTATTGGACAGACCTGTCGTTGAATTTGCCCTATCAAATCTGTAAAATAAAGTGGGAATCTGAACGACATAAGTGATGAACTCGTGAAAAACAATATTCGGCGCTCGGCCCACTGTAATGGGTGGACCTACGGTCGAATTGCCCTAGCAGGTCTAGAAAATGTATCTTTCCGTGGGGTTTATTTGAATTATTTCTGATGAACGTATTAGTAAAATCTCGAATATTTCTAGAGGGATCTCTCTGTAAGTTACTAATTCACAGTGTAAAAATATAAAATCTGGTGCTTACCGCTAATTTTATAGTTCAAAACGTTTTACATAAAATATTTTGATGGTAAGGTCCTATTTTTATTAATATTCAATGTAAATACCTTACATTCGTAAGGATCCCTCTAGAAACATTTGATATTTTAGTAATACGTTAAGGCGATGCCATACGTAGTAATGCAAAATCATGTGTTTTTGGTTTGAAAATGTGGTCGCCTAGAAATGTTTCAGATGCTTTAATTAAATACTGCGAGTAGAATATATCTTGGCCTTTGAAATAATCGAGTATTTTTTAGATACGTCTTTTTATAAGCCCATAAAAAAATAATGTATAAGGCCTATGAAAACTGCTTTAAAATTCAAAATCTTCTACTTACGAACCCATTTTCGGTTATGATTTTATTGTATAATGTGGCAAATTAAGTTATTTATAAAATGATCAGAAAAAAAATTATGCCTGAACATCCACAAAATAAAATAAAAGGCACTTTTTGGCCATGTTTTTTTCTTGCATAAATCAAAACAGGCGGATGGTGTTAAGCGGGAATTTAAACCTTATCGCCATCTACGTAAGGGTTGTTATTGATAGCGGCTCAATTTAAAATATTACACAACGTAGTGCATCGCCTTAAATCAATAACTTGTAAAAGTCTCGTTTGAATCTTTTTGTGAATCTCATATTTTTAAACTTTTTAAAGGTAACCACACACCTATGTCATAATTGGGGATTCTGTGTGAAGGGTATTTTTAAGTAAATTATGAAGTTCTGGGAAAAGGGTATGAGGAGTGGGTAGGAATCTAGGGATCAGTGTGTCCAGGAGTGACCCTCCCGGTGCTACGCAAAGCGGTGGGTCAAGAGAGACCAGTTGGAGACGTCAAAGGGTCTTCCCAAACCAGCCTATCCCGATCTGGGTACGCCACGCAGCTGGCGGGCAGGCGCATCCTGAACACACCTCACCCGATGAAAACGCACACCCCTGCTAAATCACCAAATGTAGCAAACCACTTAGGGTGACCTATGGCAGAGATGTTGGCTATCCAATATATGGTTCCGGGGCGACGGTATCGAAACCTGCCTTCCAAAATGAATATTGGAATTGAATTAAACCTGGAAGAATGTTGAAAATTCTAGTCGCAAAGTAGGTACCTTTTTATGAGAAGCATAAGAGTCCTAACTGCTCCCAACCATCTGGAGCCAGTGAGACTATGGCATCCTCAAATTGGGGTATGTTATGAGGCGGAAGGTAGTGGAGAGGGGAAAGAGATGGGGAGGTATTTGGCTATTCAGATTTGGCCACCAAGTACGGCTTAAACCATTTCAAGCAACGTTTCAATTCTGGATGGTGGTATAACACCAGTGCGATACTGAAGGTATCTTCCACTCTGGAAGTGGTTAAATTGTGAAATAATACAAATTTATCGTTTAATTTATTTAGCGCCGCCGGATTTTGTACCCGCGACCTCCGGATTGCTAGAACGAGAGCCTTACCCCTCTACCACGGAGACCATGAACCTCCTGAAGTTACGTTGACCAAAAGTAGTGTGAGTTGCAGGAATTTGGAGTAAAACTTTTTTAAGTATTTAATATTAACATGGATTATAGTATAGTATGGCTTGACACACTTAACTTAGCTTTAAAGAAGGAACTAACGTACAAACTAACTATTTGTGCAGCAATATCTACACTAGCGACGTTATCGACTGCAAAGATAATTATGTCCGTCTGAGCCTAGTTCCAACCACCTATATTTAGCTACAAGTATTTTACAAATGGCTTCAGTGTCTAATGTCTGATGATTGCCTAATTCTCTTAATGCTCTCCTCCGTTATCCTTCTATTGGGCGCCTATATTATGTAGAGGTATACATGTGTTGTGTGTATTGCTAAACATATTTGATCTTTTTTCGTGTCCAAATTTCGACATTTCGTATTGACGATGTTTGAACTCAAAAGATATCTTGTTTCGATATTACCGACATCCTATTTCACATTCGGTTGGGTCAACACGGCACATATTACAACATGTCGAAATATATCGATGTATTATGTTTAGATAAGACATGAAGCTAAAAATTAGGTTCCGCTTTTTTCCTCCGAACTGACCTCCAACCCTCCCAACGCTCTAACTAAAACTTCCAAATCCTGTGTTCTAATAGTGGAACAAGTTTCGACGAGACATAAGTACGCAGTAGCGCCTCTAATTGTAGCTCTACATTCTCACATTGGTTTCTTTGTAGTATTATTTTGAATACATCAATATTAAATCATATTACTGCTATTTTCACTATTATTATTTCGAATGAAAGCTTTTCGCCTGTAGATGGGATTATGGAACTATGGTTCGACCACAAGCAATTTACCAAAACAACGCCTTTTTATTTGGTTCGAACTTAGGTGCTATTATTATTATTTTTTTTTTATAATATAATATTGATTACATTTTATGATTTTGACTGTCCAACTAGGAAGGATTCCCGTTTCAGGACAGTCAAATTTACAAGTTTCAAGTTATCCTAGACGAATACATGATTTAAGACTAGCTAAAATAAGTATGTAAAAAAAAGATACATAAAAAAAGATACATAAAAAAGATACATAAAAAAGATACATAAAGATACATAGAAGCGTCCGTGATTTCAAATTACATTTTTTAGTATCATTTCTCATAATGAATACATAAATCTGAAATAATATCAATAAGTTTGTGGGACGTTACAATTAGCTAATTCCCAACCCTCGCTTCCTATCTTCATCCCTTTCCCACTCTCTTCAGCCTCACATCATACACAAATTAGGATGCTATAGTCCCACTGGCTCCGAGCAGGATCGTGTTTGGGCAGCGAGCAAAAACATGACCCTCCTTCACCTTAACCAGCATTGCCTTTCGTTTCCGCTTTCCTTTGATGTCGTTTCTGAAGGTGGATGAATTTTTCTCTATACACCTTAAATATTTTCCCTATGCATTCTCGGACAAAGATAAATAATTGACGTGGAACACTCCGAAACGCCATGATTTTCGCTGACAGTCGTGTGAGCTGTCATATGGGAAGCCATCTTGGATACTGAGTTAGTTTATTGTGGCCTGAGAACTAATGGCAAAATGCTTGTCTCTGATTGGTTCACGGTGCTGAAAACTCTCTAGGATTGGTCAAGCAACATCTTCTCTCTAGCCGACATGTATTACAATTTGGAGCTCTCACTTCAAGCTCTAACTCATAAATAAACTGTAACTCAGAAACTGTAAAAAGTGAGTTAGTACACTACGGTTTTAGACGATCCAATTATTGATATGAATGATGGTCTGTTCAAGATGTGAGCAGAGATAAGTTCGCATGACTAAAAATAAGTACTCATGACTGCTGATAATTTGTGCACAATGGAACTACTACTGCGGGCCTACTCTGTATCTTTCGGGTTAGCAAACCAGTAAGTTCGTTAACCTTTCCTTACCAGTGCTGTCAAGTTACTGAACATCGTCTCTAATTAATAAAATATCTCTGTAAATATACTAAACATACAGTTAATATTTTTTGGTATTTTTCCGCAATACATTTATTTATTGCATTAAGTAATTACAATATATAAATATTTACCGAGTGTATATTAACACCGTAATGGAAGGGTTAATGTTTGTGACGTGGCTAAACCGGCGGCAGGAAAGTTTCGAAAGATAGGTTAGGCCCCCTGGAAGCATATCTTGCAACATATCTTTTTGAACAATGCGAAGAAATTACCTACTGTTTTATTGCAATGCTTTTTAATTTGCATAAGTTTGTGCAAAATTTGAAAACTACGCAAGCTTGTTTCGGCGAAATTCCGCCCCCTAAAAATTGCCGCCCTATGCAGCTCCCTATGTTGCCTAGACCTAAATACGGCACTGACTCCGAGCCGTTGAAACTCTTGTGCGGTATTCAAATAAATAATTAAAAATAAAGTATGTAATATATTTAATACTAAATGCCTCTTTGTGTCCGCATCCCGATCAAGAAAATATTTTTTAATGTAAACTCAAGAAACGATTGAGGTTAAAGTAGTATATTCTTGAATTATTTATTAAATGTTTTGAATTACAAAATGGTGTGCAACGTATTTAATTGATTTAACCAACATTGGTGGGGTCCGAATTAACATTTTTAATTCGACGTGCGGCAATCGGAAGAAGAAAAATCCCTACAACACAGGTGAACTCCTAGCGTGGAGGACAATATACTAAACCTTTGTAATACTAATATATTTAAAAATAAAAACTTGAAATATTCATATAAAATACATAAGACACATTTAATAAATTATTAACATCATTCAAATTTATAACTGTAGACATGTGTCATAACGGTGTCGCTTTAGATTGTAGTGTTAAATTTTATCTGATATTTTGAGCACAGAATAATTGAGACAGCTGGACGGGGCGTTTTTTTGGCGTGTTTGCTAATATTGCCATTGACAGTTGTTAGTAACATTATAATTATTCTGGTAACTATTAGGTTCATGGTCAAACCGCGCCGGAGAAAGGTGATTTATAATTTCCGTTCGAGCAATGTTGGTAAATATTGACGCGGTGACTATTATTTTGTGTCCCGTATTATTTAATTTCGATTTTCCAAAAAGTTTTGTTTTTCATTTGTATAAATGCCAATCGATATATTATTTTTTACTATTTGTTTGATTACCTGTAGATTTAGTCGATGTCAGGTATTTACCTATACTAAAATTGGCAAATATTAGAAGTCAAAATTTTCTTTCTTAAAATTTGAGAAATGTAATGCTAAATAAATAAATATCAATAACATAGTAAATATAAAAAAAAACTTCACCAGGGGGTGTCTTGTGCTGAGGCAAACTATGTTTGGATTTAATTTTTTTTTCAAATTTTAACCCTTGGAATACCAGAGTAAAATGCCAATCGTCCACCGTACACCGACACTATTTTCGTAATAACTTTCTCTTTTTTTGTAAATTGTACTGTCTTACCAGATAATGTCTTTATAAATATATATATATATACCAATCCAATAATGTAGTTTCCCAGGATAGCAGTATTGTATTCGCAGATTTTTTTTTCTCTAATTTTGTAAAAAATCTGTAATATAACAAAATCATAAGCTTTATTGTATTTTCAAACTGAATAAGCTTTCTTCACAATAAAAATATGTCATATGAGGATTTCCTGTAAATAAACGATGCACTTTTTCACAGATAAAATAACCATATTTGCATGTGATGAAACGACAAGCTAGAATAATATTAAAATATTACCATAAAATCGAGGCAAGTGCGGTGGGCTACTAGCGCATACACGGTGAAGTTCTTGGCACACTAGAGGTTAAGTCCTCTACTTTAAATTCTTCTGGTTAATTCATCGTTTAATATTTACCTGTGACGTAAGCCTGATACATCCTCCAGTCGAATCGTTCTTCTTCCTCGTCGGGTGCGAACAGGCTCTCCAGCAGTGCGACGGGCCCCGTCCTCTGCAGGCGGTCCACGCAGCGCCCCGCGAGCTCCCAGGCGCCCCCCGCCCCCGCCCAGGGAGCCAGGCAGGCCTCCCCGCCCCCGGCCAGGACCTTGGATCCCATGCGGCTCAGACGCTCATGAGCGCCGCCCGCGCGCCGCAAGTAGCGAGGGCGGTGGAAGAATATGATGCTTGATTACGCTCAACGAGCTAATCACGTAATTTATAACAGTTTTTAGAACCTTTGTGCACTTTTTTCTTGTTGCAAATATTTTAGTTTGTATATTTTTTCGATGGTTCTCCGATGTTTGCGCACTTTTCTTGCAAATATATTGGTTTATGTGGTTTTTCTAATGTTTTGTAACTCTTTCTTGCAAATCTTCCAGTGTTTTATCGGAGTTTCAATATTTTTGGTCTATGACATCTACAAATGGAGAGATTATATTATTATAATTTATTGAACTACTTCGCGTGATGTAAATGAGGATTTAATTATTCACATATCCCATTAAAGTATTCAATGCATTTCTTTGTCTTTGCTTGAAGGACAGAATAATGTTACGAGGTCAGTGCATTTACTGACGCAGAAGTTTCTCTCGTCAACTGACGAACCAGATTAGTGTCTCACTTTTGAAGAGGAGTTCTTGGATTATAGAACCAGTTTCTTGCATTTAAGTTTTCTGACGTCCTGACATCTTCTCTGTCACCGTGGACATCATCAATGATATAAATTCACTATAAAAGTCCTATTGTGTATTAATTTATCTATTTAAGTGTTTATTAAACTATCTTCTTCTTTGCCTACTCAAATTCCTATTGTGTATTAATTTATCTATTTAAGTGTTTATTAAACTATCTTCTTCTTTGCCTACTCAATTTCCTATTGTGTATTAATGTATCTATTTAAGTGTTTATTAAACTATCTTCTTCTTTGCCTACTCAAATTCCTATTGTGTATTAATTTATCTATTAAAGTGTTTATTAAACTATCTTCTTCTTTGCCTACTCAAATTATCTTTGAAGATTTTATAAAAAAAATCTTGTTGGTGAATTAGACAAATTAGGGTGGAGCATAATCACAAGATTTTGATAATCGAATGTTAAAATAACCGAATGATCAAAATAATTTGAGTTATTAATTCCTAAATTTACTCTGTCAAGTACAGTCGCCAAAATAAATCGAAACTGCTTTTAATATTGTTATTTAAAAAAAATCCTTTAAATTTTAATCAATTATCTCGATTATGCCCAACACTACCACAAAAATGTAATTCCGATACGTAGGTGGAACATTAAATCACATATCTATGAAAGAACAAACTTCGAATTATAATGAGTAACACTCGCACGTGAAGTTGTAGATTTTACAAGTCAATCAGTTGAACCACTCGCAATTACTTGACATTCATTGTATCGGTGCAAGAAGCATAGCGTACACATAAAGTTTATTGATTTGGTTGTAAACGCTAGAAAAGTTTCGTTTTTGTTAGATTGATAAAGCTAGTACGTAGAATAAACGCCGATTCTTAATTTAGGTAGTTGTTTATACAACTTATGGTTATTCGTACAATTAATAAACCGATTTTGAAAATTATAATTGCGTCACTGTGGAGTTGTGTCCGTAGATTGACAAGTATAATAATAATAGTCACGTCATCTGATTCAAAATATAACTTGAACTCCTCACTGTGCATGTCGTTTTAATTGCTAAATTGTCTCATATGAAAGACAGCTTCAGCTCGAGTGCTGTCGAGTGTGGTTCAATTCTATTTTTGTCTCATCGTCCCGCGAAGCTTTTCACACGTTTTATAGCGTAGAGGTAGCTAGAGCTCTTCTGTGGCTTACGACGAGACAATACCCTAAAATAAAATCAGAATCTTAACGACGTAAGTAAAGTAGCCATGCACAAAAAAAGCGACGCGCGGCCCCGGTGTATTGCATAGACTATCGGTTGACTTTGCCCTATCAAATCTCTAAAATAACGTGAGAACCGTAACGACGTAAGTGAAGAAGTCGTGTAAAATATATTCGCGGCAAATTGGACGGACCTACTAACGAATTAGACCTAACACGATTAGAAAATTGATCTTTTCGCGGGTTTTATTTTAATTAATTCTTATTATAAGCAATAATTTGTCGCTCGAAATATCCATCCAAATTGAAAATATCTCCCGAGTATATATCTATATTTATTTTTTTCCAATGTGAATACCGCACAAGAGTCCTTACTGCTCCCAACCGTCTAGAGCCAATGAGACTATGTCATCCTCAATTGGGTTATATTGTGAGGCTGAAGGTAGTAGGGAGGGATAGAGGAAGGTGGGGAAGTACCTGGCTATTCATATCTGGTCACCAAATATGGCTTAAATCATTTCAAGCAAGGTTTCAATGCCGAATGGTGGTCTTACACCAGGGCGACACTAAGAGTATCTTCCACTCTACTTGGTGTTGTTACCAAATCTTCTGAATTTATGTCATTTCAAATTATTTCCGGCGTGTTTTTTTTTAAAACATGTACGTCCGGGTTGCGGATATTGCATTTTTTACCTTCTATACTTAATAAAGATTATTTTATTTTAAGTCAAATGTTTATCTTCACGTGTTTTCTGCTTTGAATTCTTTTTTCCTGAAAACCTGATCTTCAAACTGGTTGCTAATAAATGCTGACATTTATGTTACATTTTTTACTAAAAGCCTCCTGAAAACATTTTGATCGTAAGCTGGTTTTTGCCGTCTAAAATCCGGTGTAGTGCAAGTTTTTATTGGTCTAAAATATTCTACGTATTTTTTTTGGAACCAAGTCTACGTTTCGACGCACTTAAATACAAAAAAATAACTTATAGTAACACCTTAGCGACCGATTTTTTTTCAAATTTGACTGTTTAAATTATTGACAATTCCATCTTCGGAATCAATTCACTCTAAAACGAAGACTCAAATCATATAAGTTGTACCACAAAATCTACTTAAGGCGAAGCTTAATGCCAAATCACTATTTTGATTAATCAATATAACGAATTGGTGTACATTATGTATACCAAAACATATTCTTTAGATAAATTAAAGGTTTTCTTATCGTTTCGCTTGAGTAGAATAATAAAAAAAAAAATACTCAATAAAAAATATAAATGTAAACTACTAAAAAAATTTTTTTTTTCAATAGTAATGTATGACCGCGTAAAGGAAACAACTTATTCAAATACACGTATTTATATATATATAGGTACACTGAAGTAACTAAACTATATAGATACACACATATTCACATTTACATTACATACGTCTTTAGAATCTAATACCACCGACTCAAAAAAGCACTCAGAAAACCCCTCCATAAACGAACGCGATAATGTCAACAATCCTCCCACACTCAAACGAAAATGCCAACATACGTACGCATGTACATACATATACTAATATACACACCTACTCACACGCACATACATACCTACAAACAGTTAGAGTCGCTATTTCGAACGATCTGCCTAGGCACTCTTTTAATAAAATTTAAGGCTAATATACTCGGGGGTACTAACCTAACTAACCTGAATTTTTTTTCAAAACGTTGTAGCATAATTTAGTATAGCCGATATTTTCATGACTCAGTTTAGGGGCAACATTAAAAAAAGTGACCAAATAAAAGTTATTTTTAATTACAATACCCAACAAATCCTATATACAAAGTAATCTCTTTTACCTACAAAGAAAGTGTCACGTTAGATGCGTTTCGCAAAAGGCTGAACCATTATTATTTACGTTCAATCTTTTGTTCGGGAAGTATCAGCCATGTTTAGACGTAATGCATTATATCCATTCGTTTTGTATTTTTCAAGTAGCGCATAGGGCAAAGGTCATAACTTACAAACAGCTAAAAGCATTACAGAACCAACTAAATGCTTGTTTTGTGTCACGTTCAATGTTCAAGTTATCTGCTTTATTATTTTCTAACGTGTCACTTTCTATCTGACTCGTCTATTCACACGGATTCTATCTTTGATTAATGTCCTCCAAAACTTTTATACATGCGTGTGTACAAATTAAGGCCATTTTTTTATAAATGAAACTTATACCATTTTGGCTTTATGCCGTCTAGTCAACAGCGCCGTCTACTTTAATTGCACAAAATAAGTTGAAATAATTATTATTATATTAGCTGACCTATACAAAATCGCGGACAGTGGAATTATCAACAAATCAGTTCCAATTTTAAAAATGACAGTTAAAGTAATTTTCTATTAAAAATATTAATTATAGGTAGCTCTGTATCTCTTATCTGAATTCTCCAAACAAACACTTCCAATTTTGAAAATTGTTACACTTAAATTTAAAGCAAATCTGAGTTTTGAGTTCATGGAGCTGGATTTACAGACACTCAACCGAAATTAGTATTTTTATAATTATTACAACTACTTCAATACTCTAATACAATAGGAAAATAGTTATATGACAGATCTTATTGACAATCTGCTTAGAGTTGTGCGGACTCGTTTCCCACACAACGAAACATATCTTTAAAGATTTTTGTTATTTGTTTTTGGGGTGTTTGGCCGTGTTGAGCCAACGTTTCGGACAACGTTACAGTGTCCATAATCTGCCTGATGTAACGTTGTCCGAAACGTTGGCTAAAGAAGGAGTTAGCGCAACACGGCATAACACCCCAAAAACAAATAACAAAAATACTTTTGGCCGTAAAAATCTTATATCTTTAAAGATTTTAAATTTGGAAAGAAGTTATATTATACAAAAGGCATAAAATTCCTGAAACGCATTACCTGAAGACATTTAAAAAGAGACCTCTATTTCTAAAATCACTACAAAACTCAGGTCCTTCTACATCCGTGGAACATGAAAAAAATATCTACATTATTTTGTAAACATAAAAACCTTGGCATGTAATCCATACATACATACATACATGTAATAAAATTGTTTAAATTAACACTTTAAATATCACACTAAAATACCTACATCTTTTAATGTTAAGTATTATAATAATATAATATTAAGTTAAGTATTATAATATTAAGCTAAGTATTATAATATTAAGTTAAGTTTAATAATATTAAGTTAAATATTATAATATTAAGTTTAGTATTTTCATATTAAGTTAAGCATTATAATATTAAGTTGAGTATGATTAATATTAAGTTAAGTATTATTAATATTAAGTTAAGTATTTTATTGTAAACAAATAAATGTCAAAAGTGAGAGTATTCTTACAATCAAACTGATTGCTCAGTTTTGAAAGATTTGTTTAAAATACAATATTGTTCATAAAACAACAAAATAAATAAATAAACGTATATATTATAAATATATATTTATTTTTTTATCTATAGCAAAATATCATCTAATATAATAAAATTTCGTTTTCAAAATTGCAATCCGAAAAAAGTAACCCCTCTTACTCCGGACGATTTCGGAAATCTTTATGAAAATTTGGTTCTGAACTAAATGCTTTTTTGGATTACGTTCGTTTACATTTTTGGTTACGGGCATTTATGTAATAAGACTACGGGTTTGTGTTCGAAGGTTGCCAGATCAATTCCCGAATCACAAAAATAGCTATAATATGTGACTGTTGCCAGTTCCGTTGGAATTTACAATTTACGGCGTCGTATGCAAATTTCTTTTGATAATTTAATGCCAATGTTTGGTATCGTGGTGTATCACTTACGTTTTTTTGTTTAAAGAACATTGATTTCTCTCGTTGTTTTCCAAAATTTTATCTCAAGGTTAAAGGTTTATTTTATTCAAATTGGTTAATTCGCTTTTTTAATGTGTTTTATCTATTGGCATTACTGGGCGGTTTCTAAATCTCTTGACATTACTAATTAAATTAATGGCCTTAGATATTTATGAGTATTAAATATTTATCATGACAAAATGATTTTTAATACGCGAAGTTTCGTTTTTAAATGCCAAGTTTCATTGTTCGTCAATACATTCTTCAATATTTTCTTTTTTGTTTGATTTATTTGTTTTATATTGTCATATAAATCAAGGTAAAAAAACTCTCGCAGGTGAGCTCACCTTTTAATTTAGTAATGTCATAAAAAAACGAGTTTCTTTCACTTTTATTTTAGATGTATTGTATCTGTCTTGGGATGGTGATGGTTCCGTTAAATGTACAACGACGGAAGATATTATTGTTTTTTTTCGGTGCTTACCAAAAAAACACGCGTTGAAATATTTTCCCTACTACGAAGGAACATCCCTATGTACAAATGAAAGAAGAAAACTAGAAGTGTATTAAATGCAAATTTTAATGGAAACAAATGTGCAGTTAGTATCTTTGGATTCTAGGCCATTTAGCACGCAGTCTGCCTCTCTTACACTTGCCTGAAATTGTACATCGTAATGCCATTTGAATTTCGCAATCGCGGTGGAAACAGTTTTTTACGGAAATATGCGCCCAAGTTTGGCTTATATTTGGATCACTAAACAAGCCCACAAGGCACTTCTTGTATTATACTTTATTCTATATCCCTAGGCGTCTTTGGAAATAGTAATGTTAACATGAATTGATTTTTTATGATATTCATGTTTTTCACAAATTGCGCTTACCTATATACTTTCAAAGGTACCTCGTATATTCGTATCTATGCTCCTACAATGTAAGTCGTATAATTTATTACCAGACTTCTACTTTTTTTAGGTTGAAAATTGTTGGTTATTAAGTTATAAGAGCTTAATGGGGAGGTGTTCATATTCAAATTTTCTTTGTCCAAAGTTCATTATTGGATTCTGGTTAGTTTTTATGTTCTGATTGAATTATTTTTTTCCATGTTTTGAAATTTTTATTAGAATGTTTTTGCCATTATCTTTTGTATATTTGCGGCTTCAAAATGTCTTTAGATGACGTTCTTTGGGGAGATTTCGATATGTTTCGAATATGATGTATTAATTTAATTGTATTTAAATTCATCAGACAGCAATACCGGAAATACCCACATCCCTTTTAACAAACATGGACCTAAAAAGCCCTAGGTCCATGATAACAAAGCTTACTTTTAACAAACATGGACCTAAAAATCCTTAGGTCCATTATAACAAAGCTTACTTTTAAAACACATGGACCTAAAAAACCCTACGTCCATGATAACACAGCTTACTTTTAACAAACATGGACCTAAAAAGCCCTACGTCCATGATATCAAAGCTTACTTTTTTCTGCTTTTTGATTGTTCTGCTTTTTATATCGGAAAAACGGCCCGGAATGTCAACTTAAGAGTAAAAGAACATATACGATGTTTAAACAATAATGCCTTTTCAGAATTTGCGAATCATTTAATAGAATCTAATCATTCATTCGATAAAATCTATGGAACTAAAATATTGCATAAAAATGGATCTGGAATTAGATTAAACAACTTAGAAGCCCTTGAAATAAAAAAAGCAGTTAATAATAATTTAAATATAATAAATAACCAAATTAATTTATCTGATAGTCCCATATTAAATTTATTCCGCCGCTGAAACTGTTATTTCCTTCCCCCCCCCTCCCTCCTCATCATCCTTAATAATTTGTCTCCACCTTTTATATTTGCATCTCTTTCTATCTGTTTTGTATCTCTTTCACTCATTGTTTTCATTTACCTATATTTATATGTGCCTGTATCTAATTAGCTTTAGTTGATATTTAGCCCTGATGAAGCTTGGGACAAGCGAAACCCGGTTGGCTATCGTTATTGATTCAAAAATAAAGTGGTGTCTTACTAAGTGTATGTTTTTTCATTCAATATGTCACACCCCAAAGTATTTGCTTCCTTCGAAAATACTTACTTTTTTCTGTTATTTTATCTTTCTTGTTTTTTTTTCGAGAAACAAATCAAAATCACACGTGTTTTCATTGTAAAACGTAACGTCACATCAGATACTAACGTGGTCTGTGTTTAATCTTTTAGGGTTTTTTGATGTCTTTATTTGTTCTTAACCCTTGTACTCTCAACACTTTTGTTCAGTTTGTAATGTCTTCTGTGTATTTAACATGCGCTATACACATCTTATTTTTTAACTTTCCGCTAAAACAAAAACTAACTATTGAATTTTTGTACACAAAATATTCGATCTGGTATTGCGTTCTGGGAAACGAAATACAATCTTTTCTAATAGAGCTGGTGAGTCAACAAGTCAGTTCAAGATCTGATATAGAAACATATATAGTAGTTCAAGTTTAAAAGGTTTATTGAATGGTTTTGTGATGCGTAGAATGAACCCAATTTGTTGGTAGGCTTTTTCTAAGATGTGTTCAACGTGATCTTTAAATAACAATTTAGATTCAAGTAATACTCCAAGGTCTCTGATTTTTTCAACTCGTTGAAGAGGAATGTGGTTCAAGTGGTAAGTGTGGTTGATTGGGTGATTTTTACGTTAAAATTCTATCGCATTTCATTTATTTATGTTTAGAAAACCTGCTACCCAAATATTTTTCAAATAAAATTGTATACAAGAAGGACATACACAAACATAAAACTAGGAAGTGCAATGAAATCAGGCTAACAAAAAAGGACAAGACGAATACACAGAACAGTATATTCTATAAAGGGATGAAATACTATAACGCGCTGCCGGAAAACCTAAAGACTGAACCAATTGAAAAATTCAAGAAGTTGTGTAAAAGCCACATGAAACAAGAAAAAACATAGAATATATTAATATGTAAAAAATAATTAGTCATTTGTAAACTTTAATGAACAAATTGCTAAAATAAACATTAATAAAAAAAAGAAATAATTGATTTTCTATGCAATATTCATTAATTTGATTAATATTTTGTAATTTTTACAATCATCTACTGTACTTATGCATTTATATATTTTAATATTGTCAGCTTAAAGAATAAAATCAGAATGACTGGTGACATATTTGATGTCATTGAAGTACAAAGTAAAGAGAAGGGGCAGATATATAGTTTCTCTTATGCCCCAAATTGTGTGATTGGAGAGTACAACAAAAAACACGTATCATTGCACCCTTATGAAATAAAAAAACGTATTTACTTTGCATGTGGTTTATGGTTGCATAGTTTTTACCAATTCCATTTCACCCGTTTTCCGAACCCTATTCTAGAAAACTAACTGTGTATTTATGACTAAAATAAGTTATGTCATTAATATTTTTCATCGATTCCTCGCTGACAAAGTTAATCGAAGCCACGACTGGCATATAAAAGAAAACGTCACAAAAAATTAACTAAAATGACAAGTAATAAATTAATAAAAGTGAAATCAATTGATGCGACCAAAGTATGCCAATGTCTCGTTGCACCGTGGTTCTGAGATTTTCGTTTTGGTGAAGCTGGTACCTATATCAATTATCACGAGTATAATAGCGAGCTTAATAAAACGTATATCAAACTGGATTCGCGTATACGTGCGTAAACATTTAAGTCCATACGCCCGAATTTCACCATTTGTTCCACTTTCTTCATTATAGTTTGTGGATTCGGTCCCCCCGTACAAAATCTCTGATCGAAGAGAGAACTTGCTTCACGTTCTGCGCTGTCGATTATATTTGGGTTATCCGTGATAACGTTTATATGTGATTTTGATCTTACGCTGTTTTTTTATTTTTATTTCTTACTGCAGTAATTTTCTGTCTGTGAATTCGTGAAGATGTTCAACATAATCATTTATACGTGAGTTCAAGAATACCCAAGTAATAATCCGAGGGAAGATTGGTGAAAGCCACTTCGTGGCTTTAAAGTCAACGTGACTGGTACGAGTGCAGTTCCACGATGTTGGTTCTGGCAGTCTGCAGTGTGATTATTGCCCTGATGATAGCCAATTTCCCATAGAAGCATTCGTATGGTGTATATGAATTTGCTTAAATTGCTTTAATTTGCATTTCTCTAATTGGCTTACGCTATGATCAGTGAGTGTTTTTTCCCATCCCTATTCATAATGTCTCTTTGGTAAATACAAAGCTGCCAACAAAGTTGTACTTAAATGTATAAAATTAAACTTAATTACAAGTAATATTTTTTCTGAGATACTTTTGGAGTGCAACGATCTGTAACAACGAAACGGCACGATATGATCCGTTTAACTTTATTTGAGAGAGTGTTCCGGTCCCCTGAGGATGTTCGTGAATACTTATTATTGTTGTCATGCCTTAACCTTCGGTCTCGCATTGAGAAATACTGTAAAATTGATGGTATCAAAAACCTACTTTCAAAATGCATGCATGTAGAAGACAGAAAGATAATTACTTTTTAAGATTTTTCATTATAAGTACAATGCACTTTATTTTATTGCATTCCGAATTCAAAATAATTCTTTGTGAATTTGATTCCACCATTAACAATATATTTCCCTTTTGGGTAGGAGGTAGGAGTGTGACATTTTCAAATTTGGAACTCATATATGTGAAAAAGATCTTTTCAAATCCGAACGAGCTATAAAGTACCTACCTACCTATGATATATTTTACGAGACATTTATTTTTATTCTATATTTAAAATGTGTAATATTTTATGATTGTGTACAAACCTGATGTCAGTGCTTAAAAAAAAATTCTTTAAAGTCTAAATTAAAATTACAGTAAAATAGTTTTAACTTAAATTACGAAATATGTGTTTGATTTACACTCGTATTATAAAAAAATGAGTGATGGACGTAATTTTGATGCATCAATGATAATCGGTAAATTTGATTATCACTAAAATAATCGAAAGACAACCCCGGTTTTATTTTCTAAAATAAAAACTGTCACGGTCAAATTTTTTTTCTTTGTTACAATAAATTCGTCACATTTTTTACGTCGTTGACCTATTAGGTTAGATATTCTTATTTCAAACATCTATTAGAATCCATTGCTATAAATAAATCGACATTCATAATTTTATTATTCTCATTCCTACATCCATCCAATCTTATATATTTTAAAACCGGTATCTTTGCCTCCGAATTCCCGCCAATAACCCGCCTTCCAAATTCTCTTTCAAAGCTTTTTTTTGTAATTTAAAAATAGAACGCATATTTAAATATTGAGGAAAATCCACCAAATAATCATGGTCATGATCTCGTATATTATTTGTACCATCGTCATTATTTAGTTAATATATTAATAAAATTGCTTCGATATCCACTTCGTTTTATAGCAGGTGCCTTTTAAAAATTGTTTATTTTTTATATATCGTTTAAATGTATTAAGAAAATAACGGATTTAAAATATTATTTGTACGAATTTAAAAACCCGATGTCCGC
This sequence comes from Hesperophylax magnus, assembly GCA_026573805.1. Classification (NCBI taxonomy): domain Eukaryota; kingdom Metazoa; phylum Arthropoda; class Insecta; order Trichoptera; family Limnephilidae; genus Hesperophylax; species Hesperophylax magnus. The sequence continues at coordinate 1,355,278 of JAIUSX010000007.1, read as the reverse complement.
AGGCGTTCCTCCATTTGCGAGCAATTAAAATACTTTTTTTTATTACCGAACAGTGCATACCGTGACCAAATATATTAAAATGTATTCATTTGGCCTGGTGTAATACCCACCCATCAACTTACTATGAAAATATAAAATCAAATTTCATTCGTTGTTCGTTATGATAGCTGTGAATCAACGCTCATTCGCTCTAAATGCCCAAACCATCTAAGTGTCCATTTCTAAATCTCGCTTATTACGCTTACATCAGCCTTGCATTATTTGCGAATCTCCACGATTATACATGATTTTATACACACATACACCTCAGCGATCTAATTTCTACAGAATTCAGTCTAATTTCATCCTTCTTCTTGTCAGTTTCACGTCTCACTGTAATGCTCACTGCCATACTTCTGGGTAGGTACCAGCACTCCACAGTGGACATTTTAAATTAAAAATCAATTTATGTAACCTAACCTAGTTTCATCACTTTCTATCTCTAATTTCGATTTTATCTAATGAATTATCTACTTCTCACGTACTTAAGCAAGTTTTGTTCATTATTCTTCATTCAAACCACATTTTTTTAATTTTTTTTTTTTCGTAGGAAGCAATCACTTTGTGGTTAGACATTTATATATTAAATCAAATAAAACACTTTGTTTATTAACCACGACTTTTTTTTATTATTACATCTACCGGTTTAGCTACGTTCGAGCTTCATCAGGATGTGAAATATGATGAAGCTCGAACGTAGCGAAACCGGTAGATGTAATAATAAAAAAAGTCGTGGTTAATAAACAAAGTGTTTTATTTGATTTAACATTTTTTTTACTTCCAAATATTTGGTAATAAATATTTATTTAAAATACTAAAATAAATTTGCTGTAAGATTTTTGTGCTTTACGTTTGATTGACGGACAAATCTGTGATCACCGCCATTTTTTTTTACAAATTAATAGTTCGCGTTAAATACCGATTTTCGGGCCATTTCATTTTTACGCAATTTTTTTTTACAACTCGAGTTTTTATTTTTAAGAAGGAATTTTAGTTAACCATTGCCACCTCTATGAAAATGATTTTACTAAATTTTTCCATACGTTATCCATTTTCTTAACTTTCAGATTCCTCATACGAACATAACAAAAATTGACCTAATCTTTCTTCGTAGCGTACACCTAAATTTATTTTTATTCCAGTACATTAAACAATTATGAGAAAAACCGTTACAAGCACAATTATAATCACATTTCATAGAATGCCGTGTGAACTAACACAATGTACGCAACTTGTTGGTTCTTACGAAATTTTATTTAAAAAAAAAACACATTCCTTTTTGTCTTTATTATCCAGAAGTCATAAAACTTAAGCTTAGTATTTTTCTAACGTCAATGATCAATCAACTTTTTAATTATCTATTTGGTAGGAAATCATTTAATGTGTATGATAAACAACTAGTGTCGCTTAAGAGTGACGGGTGCACATTATTAAATTGGTAGGAAATCACTTAATGTGTATGATAAACAACTAGTGTCGCTTGAGATCGATGGGTGCACACTATTTCATTGGTAGGAAATCACTTAATATATATAATAAACAACTAGTGTTGCTTAAGACTGACGGGTGCACATTATTAAATTGGTAGGAAATCACTTAATGTGTATGATAAACAACTAGTGTCGCTTGAGAGGGATGTGTTCACACTATTAAATTTGGTAGGAAATCACTTAATGTGTATAATAAACAACTAGTGTCGCTTAAGACTGACGGGTGCACATTATTAAATTGGTAGGAAATCACTTAATGTGTATGATAAACAACTAATGTCGCTTAAGAGGGGCGGGTGCACATTATTTTTTCATACAAAACTTAATTTTGAATTTAAGACCAAAATACTCAACCTAACTGAATATTGTTTTTTAATGAAAGGGGGTAGCATATATCTAATACAGATGTGAGTTATTTTGATTTATTTTTGTGTTTTACAATATAAAATATAGGCCATTAAAAAACCTGAATTGGACTGGACACCATGGGACTGAACTCCTTTGCTAAATCACTGTTTTGATTAATCTTTATAACGAATTGGTATACATTATGAATACCAAAAAATATTCTTTAGATAAATTGAAGGTTTTCCTATCGTTTCGCTTGAGTAGAATACAAATAAATAAAAAATTACTCATTAAAAATATAAATGTAAAGTACTAAAAAAAATTTTTTTCAATAGAAACGTATGAACGCGTAAAGGAAACAGCTTTAAAAAAATACAGTATTATAGCTAAAATTATCTGTGACAGTTTCACTTGATTAACTTTTTGCTTTCTTGTAAAATTATTTACAAAATAAATAAAAACCAGTTTTGTGCTTGAAATCGAACGTTGCTAGACTCCGTTTGTCAAGCGGTTTTAATGCCTATTACCTGCAATTTAAGGTATACCAAGAATGTACACATTTTTGGCTTTTAGCTTCCTTTTAAAAAGGGGGTAGGAAATCACTTTATGTGGATACCATAGAAGACAGAAAACTATTGGAATTCTTGCTCTCCTAATCGGGAAATGTTGCCAGGTGGAATGAAATGCGAAAGTGAAAGGAATAAATAAAACCTGAAGATATTTTGAAAGTTTGCATAAAATCGATACAAGTTTTTTAAGAATAATTAATTCGCTATTCAAACTTTTGTTAAAAATAAAGTAAATTATTTTTCAGCTTTCTATATTAGGTGCGGTGTTCATTGCATTTAAAAAAATCCGGTATCGAAATTCTATTGAAACCGTCCGAGCTTTTGTTAAATTTGAATCTAATACTTTTACTTTTTGCCTGGTCGAAATGAAATGTAATTTACTCTACGACGTCCACTGGGTTTTACCCATTGTAATTCAACATAGCTTCGATTAATTTTAAACGAATTTCTCATAGTAATGCAATTGAAACAACTGTTTTCGCTAATTAATCCATATTTTCGTTCGGACTAACTTAAGGCCCCGTAGTAACGTTTAAAGGTAGTTTGAAAGGGAGATATGTAAATATGAATGTTAGAGGGAGCGCGCTAATATTAAAAACCGATAATAATTTAGCGAAAATGGTGAAAATATTTAATAAAACACGACTCGTTTGAAATATAGAAAAAATCTCTCGACAAATTTTTTAGTTGCATTTAAAGATACACTGTGAATTTTTTCATGCATGTAACACATTAAATAACAGAACAAAAGTATTTTTAATAATTTTCGGAGCTTATTTTACAATTTATTTTATATCGAGGGATTTTCATAAAATTAACGTTTCGACATAACAAATGTATAGATTGTATGATCTTTAAAAATCACGTTTTTTAACTTAAAAACTTAAAGAGTTAACGAGAAACTTGTTATAAATCGGTAGAAATTGGGGTATGCGGGAGCTTAAAGGATGCGATCTCGAGTACATTTTTCGATCGCACCCTGAACTTTTTTCTTTTCTGTTTATTTTTCTAGTTCATTTCGCTTCAGTAATTTATTAATATCATAAATTAGCTCCTAAAAATAATACAAAAAAAAAAATTACTAGTGTGACTACATAAAAATTTTCTTGAATATATTTAAATCTGTCTTTTAAGTCAGTATAACTTGTTTTTAGTTGTAATCGATACACATTGAAAAGTTCATTCACTTTTATCGCCTACAAGCTGCTTTTAAGGTCAAAAGTAAAAAATATTACTATTCATGTAACTTGATATGCAAAAAACGAAATGAGCCAATATTTCTGTCATTTAAGATTACAAATTTAGATGAAAACATTTTTCACACGCTGTACGATTATAGACTCAGTTTTCTACCTATTTTTACTAATATTTGTCTGGTTTTTCGTGATTGTTATTTTAAATAAACCTTCAAAAAATTACAAGTTCTTGTTCAGTTGAAGTTGTTCCAAAAAAGGCATATTGTTGTGGGTTGCGCTGTGTTATTTGATTTTCAATTTGTTGAATGTTTAAAAATTATGTGCTTGAGCACTTCTGCTACAGCAAAACAATCGATACTTAGTTGTAATTCACTAATAACGACATGATAAATCTTAATCAATCATTATTACATCTCAGCGTCTTTCCACTGCATCTAACTGATTTTAAAATAAATATTTCTTTATAAAAATCACACACTATTTTATCACAATATAAAACCGCGCGCTAATTATTTTCATATGTATTAATCATGTCAGATAACCGGGTTGTTTTTTTTCAAATTTAGAATAATTCCCATTATCCTTCGATAAAAATCTATGGTTATTTTTAAAAATCGAGCGCTTTCCGCGCCGTGGTTCGAACGCAACTGTCAGCTGGTAGCTCGTAGAGCCTCGTACAACCGTATCGCGACTCGCGAATGATAAACAAGATATCTCTCGCGAATGGTAAATGGTGGACCCCTCAGAACGAGAAAGTTCTATCTAACGTATTAATTTTATGCGATAATGAACTTTAATGTGAGTTTTTTTAGAGTTTATTATCGCATGACATTGTTTTAAGGGGTTTAATGGGTTGATTTAAACGACAAGGTTTTATCTGACAAGGCAACGTCACGCGATAATGGGTTTTAGGGAAAGCTAGTCCAGAGTTCATTATCGCGTAACTTCACTATGTCAGATGGAACCTTGTAATCCAAGGGGTCGAAAAGGTAAATGGTAAATACAAGACCTTCATTCTCTTGCAATTTACAAATACCGGCATTGCCGTGTGGTGTTTCGACTTAGCACACGCCTCCACGCTGCGGGAACCGGTTGATGACTTTTGCCAGTGAAATGGTAATGTTTATTTCGATAAGATGCGAGGCATATCCAAGCCGGTTATGGGAGAATTTTAAAAGTGAATTCGCTTGCCCTTTATAATCTTGTCATTCTCTCGAAGCTCTGAAAATGCATTCTAGTGAGTGGAAGATTCTTGCAATAGCGCCCATATTCGAAATGTTGGCTTTATATATATGTTCATTATTTGTCTCGATTATTCTCATGACCTCCGATAATAAGAAGTATGTTACGTTTATTCACAATATCTGAATTGCCAGGTACTTCTCAACCTCTCTCACCCCATTCTAATTTCCCCCCTTTGCTTTAGCTTCTTTACATTTTCTAAACGGGGGTGCCATAGTTCCACTCCCTCCTGCCAGATGGGACTTCTAAAGTATCGCTATATATTTAAATAAAATTAATAACTGTGCGTACACCACTATTTAATCAAAAAAGATGGACCTGTTTCAAATCTCTTTTTTTCTAAATTTCTTCGTCATTATGAAAATAAACAAATTAAGAATAGACGAACAAGTGTAGGTACATATGGACAAAACTATTGCAATGAGCTGTGATTAATTAGTTATTACTATATTTTATTTACTTTATATAATTGTTTTTTTTTTTATAATAATAACTAATTAATCCCGTTCATTGTAATATTTTTTTAGGTAGGTACTTATTTGTCTATTATAAGTTTGTTAATTTTCACTATAGGTACGTAAGTTTATTTTGACGAAGAAACCATTGGTTTTGAAACATGTCTTACCCTTTTGATTAAATAGTGGTGCATTCAAATTTATTAATTTTACTTAAATTAAAATGACACCGCAAAGTGATTTTTTAATGCGAATACCTCACAAGAGTAACTGCTTCCAACCGTCTGGAGCCAGTGAGACTATAGACTGAAGGTTGTGGGGAGGGGAAGAAGAAGGTACGAAAGTACCTGGCTATTCAGATCAGGTCACCAAACACGGCTAAAGCCATTTCAAGCAACTTTTTGATTCAGAATCGTGGTCTTACACCAGGGCGATACTGAGAGTATCTTCCACTCTGGAAGGTGCCGCAAGTGTACTATACTAGTATATTATGTTAAACGAATAAATTTTGAATTAACATAAATTAATCAAATAAAATTTACCTGCGCACGCCGAGATTTGAACCCGCGACCTTCGCCTTCCTAGTCGAGAGCCTTACCCCTCGACCACGGAGGCCATCAAATGATTGAATGACAAATTGAAATATTTCTCGAATTTTCTACATCGAAATTCTTTTTTGAACACATGGTAATTTCTTACGTTGTAATTATAAATGATAAAAAATATATAATTTTTTTAGTAGTTTGCGCTTTTTTATAATTTTTTAAGTAATTAACAATTTTATTGTAATTCTACTCAAACAAAACTGTAGAAAAAGTTCCAATTTATGCAGACCCATATTTTTGGTGTTTTTAATGTAAACCGATTTGTAGTAAAGTTCATTTAAGGCGATGCACTACGTCGTGTAATATTTTAAATTGAGCCGCTATCAATAACAACCCTTACGTAGATGGCGATAATGTTTAAATTGTCGCTTAACACCATACGCCTGTTTTGATTTATGCAAGAAAAAAACATGGCAAAAAAGTACCTTTTATTTTATTTTGTGGATGTTCAGGCATAAATATTTTTTTTTTTCGATCATTTTATAAATAATTTACTTTGCCACATTATACAATAAAATCATAACCGAAAATGGGTTCGTAAGTAGGAGATTTTGAACTTTAAAGCAGTTTTCATATGCCTTATACATTATTTTTTTCTGGGCTTATGAAAAGACTTATCTAAAAAATACTCGATTATTTTAAAGGCCAAGATGTATTCTACTCGCAGTATTTAATTAAAGCATCTGAAACATTTCTAGGCGACCAAATTTTCAAACCAAAAACACATGATTTTGCATTACTACGTATGGCATCCTCTTAAAATAGTGATTTCACTGATAGCTTCGCCTTAGTATCCCTTGGGTGGAACACGTTCACTGAAGACCTTCATTCAAGATCAACCGTTATAATAATATAATTTCTTATTATAATAATATTACCATATTACGAATAAGGAACCCATTGCGACTATGATTCATTGCATTGTATCAATTCGAGGATAATAAGGCAATTATTATTGTTGACCACAATGTCTACGAGTTCACCATTATTATGTCAGTGCCTTTTGAAGGCTTTATACACTAACAGCCTTACTAAAGAAAAACCACTTCACATTCGTTAAACGGTGTATTTGTTATGCATTGTATAAAGACTGTAAAAGTTTAGATTCGAGTTGGTACTAATAAAATTACCTTTAACTGGGCTCCGAAAGAACTGGTAGTTGGATTTTCCGCAGACTGACATGTGAAATTCCGGTCTAGAAAATTTTAGGTTATTTCGGGAACATTTTTCATTGATTGAATTTAATAAGAACTCTATGAAAGTGATGTTTTTTAATAACACAAATGTTTTATATACGTTTAGGCATAAATCATAGAAATCAACCTTTATAATTGCGCAATGAAACAATGAATTCAATTCAAATATTGTTGTTATTCTCTGGAAATTGTATAAACGAGATTAAAAGTGAGGTGACAGTTTTCTTGCATATTTCCTAAATAAAAGGAACGTGTTTTCATAGTTTCGCACTCTCGCAATTTTTCTAGTTTTTAGAGTAAAAATATGTATGCTTTTTTTTTCAACTTTTTTCATAATTGAAATTAAAATATTCCAATTTATAAAGTCTATTCCATATACAAAAATCTAAAAATGAATCTAGTTTCTTAAAACGGTTTTTGTTTTTACGACATCTTCAAAAAGAAGAAATATGTAGCGCATTTAAAATACTTTGGAATATTTCCGAAATTCGATGAGAAATATCAAGTTTATACAACAGATAAACAACCCCCTTTGGCTGTGTAAACAATGTATATGTCTTTCCATCAACTATTTTATGTAAGTTTCTATATTAGTAATGTTTTCACTTTCGATCGTTTATCAATTAAATAAAATTTTCACCACGTTTTTTTATTAAGACCGTAATATATTAAAATCATTGTATTAGTATCATCATATTTTATACATAATAATCTATAAAATATATGGATTGACTCGGGATTGATTGTCAATCCATATAAAATATATGGATTGACTGTTAGAATATTTGAACGCTTAAATGTTTTGGACAAGTAGAGTTGATAGCGGATGAACTTGAAAAGGAATGTTGGGAAATGGTAGAAGAAGTCAAGGACGACGTGAATCGCGCGGCAACTCAGGACAGTGGCAATTCAACACACTTTCTAAAAATGATATAAGGTCAGTGGCTGAGTGGGCATCGCGTTTGGGTCCCACCCATCCGTCATGTGTTCAATTCCTCGGCTGGCTAAGTCCTCCATCACAAGACAAGCAACATTTTCCGCTTACTGTCGTGGTAGTAGGAGATTTTTAAATATTGTCAAGTTATTCGTAACCCGGGAATGTTTTTCTTTAAAAAAAGGTCATGAAAAGTAATTTTTTAAAACTAGGTTAAATAGGTTAGGTTACGTTTACAGGCCTTTTTTTCATCAGTTTTAATGACTTCACGTACTTTTTTCAAAAGCGTGTTGAATTGCCACTATCCTGAGTTATTTTAGTAAGTGATTCTTCAATTCGGTGAGTCAGCGAGTGGGCTTATCAACTTTCCCGAAAAGAATTATTCTTTCAAGGTTTCGCTTTCGAATTTTTTTGTTTCTGATTTGACACCTTTCCTTTAAGACGACACAGTAGCCTAAAGTTACACACATACATAAATTGTCAATTTCCTCTGTAAAAGCCCGATAGGGCGTTAATGAATAGTAAAATAAAAATTAAAAATTAAATAAAGTCTGAATATCACCGTACGTGAAGTAGGCGTTTACAAAAGTATGCAATAAGAGGCCCCGGCGTATTGGACGGACCTACGGTCGAATTTGCGCTAGCAGGCCTAGCCTCACAACATACCCCAATTAGGGATGACCTAGTCTCAATAGCCCCAGACGGTTGGGAGTAGTTGGGAGTCTTGTGCGGGTTCACATAAAACATAATATAAAAATAAATTAAATCAAAATTGATCTTTTCGCTGGCTTTATTTTTATTAATTCTTGTAAATTTATTCCTAAAATCTCAGATGTTTCTAATGGAATCTTCCGGGAAGTTACTAATTCATCGTCTAGAAAAATAAAACATGGTGCTTCGCGCTAATTTTATAGTTGAAAAGAGTTTTATAAATTTTTCAAACCGTTTTACATAAACTATTTTAATGTTAAGTTATTGTTTTTATTAATTTTAAATGTAAATAACGTACATACGTGGGAATCGGTATAAGAATAAATTATGTTATTTTTATACCGATTCATTGATTTTCTCGATCAAACCGCCGTTATTAGAGTCATGTGTCGCCTTAAACTCTTACTGTCTGTGTTGAACTTTTCTGGTTCAAACTACTTTTTTTTAATAAAATCGTGCAAGACCAATACACGCTTATTTCTTTAATAAATCAATAGTAACACATTGTAATAAACAACCCATAAACTCGCACAACTAGAGTTGACTCAAACAAAACAAGCTTACGATAATGTGTGTTGGTGCATTCTGCATATGTATACACTTACGACAGTGATGTTCTTATCAAGCGTCACTAAGAAACAGCCGTTTTGCCTTATTACGCCTACTTATTGTTATTATCGAGAAAGGGACGGTAAGTGTATACGATCATTGAATTAGAATGTATAGAATTTTGTAATTTGTATTATTTAAAAATTAACTGCTGTTTCCGCTGAAATTTTCTTTCATGAAGTCGAATAACACGTTTTTAACATGGTGTATGCACGCAATTATTCTGTGTTCAACTCAACTTTGGTTGCAATCCTTATAACAATTGCAGTGGTTTTTTTTTTAAATGCCACCATTATGATGAAAAATAAACTTTTAATTTTAATACGTGCGGCTATAGCCATTTACATACAAGTTTCACAGAACAATTAATTTTTTACGTACCTAATACAGTTTTTTTGGGTCAAGCGAAAAACAGGATTTGAAGTTCAAAATCTGAATGTTCTGAATGCAAAAGGTCATTTCTCATCATCCCGGAGATCGGCTTTTTGCGAAGACATTGTTGTTAAAATAATTTATTTACTTTGTTAAATTGAGATAAAATAATTAAAATGCTTCAGTAATAATTAATGTTTATCGGGCTGGTCAGAAAGCATCAAACGCCCATAATAATTGCATTAAAAAACATAACTTTGGATTTGAGGCCAAAGTACCCAACCAAACTGAACAATTAGTTTTTTTATACAATGTATTGCAAATATCTTTAATTAATTAATTTTTATAACCCAAGGGTTTAGCGAATTTCTAGTACGGATATCTGATAATTTATTTATTTGCATTTTTAATGATCAAATATAGGCCAAAAAGAATTACATTTTTCATGATTTTAGAGGCAACTTTGGCAATTATTTGTGATTTAATGATGATTATTTAAAAAAATATTTTTTTCATTTTTACTCTATCTATATGATGAAATGAAAAAAATAGATGAATTTAAAAAAAAATCATGGGCGTAAATTTAAATCAGAAACGATCGATTTACGATGGAAGACAAATTTGTTGGATATAAATTAAAATTTCTACCCAAAAAACGCCGTTTTTACAAAATTTAATTTAATTTTATATAAGTTTTATTATATTAACTATATTTATTTATTTATTATTTTACACCTTTAAATTTATTTACACCTTTAAATTTATACGATGAGAATGCCAACATTTTTATAAATCCCAACCAGGAACTATTAGATTCCTGGTCAAATAAAATTTTACACGCAAAACACTTCAATTATCTCAACCAAACGTATGTTGACAAATTTTCGTGTGGTTTTCGTATGTTGTCAAATTTGTAATGGTTGAGTATTGGAGAGTTGAGCGCAGAAATAGAAGGATTTATGCTTACCATTCAGGATAGAGTCATTAATACTAAAAATTATAGAAAGCATATAATCAAAGATACAAATCAAATTGATGATTTGTGTAGAAAATGTTTGGCTTTTCCGGAAACTATAGAACATATTATATCGGGATGTTCTATATTAGCACCGTCCGAGTATACATTTAGGCACAATCAAGTTTTAAAAATAATTCACCAAAATTTGGTAATTAAACATAACTTGATTGACTGCCATAATATAGTACCATATTATGAATACGAACCAAATTCATTTTTAGAAAACGAATTTTATAAAATATATTATGATAAAACTATACTAACAGACCGAATGATTAGTCATAATAGACCCGATATAGTTTTACATGACAAAATTAAAAAAAATAACTTATATCATTGATGTCGCTATTCCAAATTCCTGTAACATTCAAAAATCTGTTAATGAAAAAATAAGAAAATACACAGATTTAGGAAACGAAATAAAAAGAATTTGGCATTCTCAGACTATAAAAATATTACCATTCGTTATTTCGGCTACTGGCATTATACCTAGCTCTCTCATTAAAAATTTAGGCGTATTAGATCTATCAAAAAATTTATATATAAAGATGCAAAAGTCGGTCATTTTGAATAATGTAGGATAACGAAAGATTTTTTAAATATTTATGTTGAGGGATCAGTAGGATTTATAGGCCCTGTTAGAAGTTCTACCGAGCCGAACCCTCTGATATGAAAATATCTGGAGTCGGTGAAATTTTTTTTTTCCCATTTGATCTCTGGTGAGTTGACGTGTTGTTGTTCTTGTATTGTTTTGTATTTATTTTACTTATATAATCCACTTGCATAGTGTTGATTGACTAGCTGATCATTTGTGGAAAAGTGAGTGGAAGGGTTTAGTTTTTCCTATGGGGAAGATTTAACCCGGACAACAAAATCGGAAACATAAAAAAAAAAAAAAAAAAAAAAATAGATTATTTTTTTAGTAATTACAAGTATCAAGAAAAAAAATTCCAAAGTTAACTCTAAAATCTTTCAAAATTGAATTAATGGCCATATTTCAATATTTTAAACACAAATAAATAAAATAGCACATATCCGTGCCAGAAATTTACTAAACTTTTGGATTTAAAAAAAAAAATCAATTTGCTTGGGTATTGTGGCCTCACATCCAAATCTAAGTTTTCTATGAATATGCAGCCGTTCCTCTTAACATGATCAAGCAAATTTCGCCTTTCTTATTATTATTACCATTTTCATTTAAATACCGCACGAGAGTCCCAACTTAGGCTTATGGGGGTGGGGAGAAGGAGTAGACGGGTAATTGAGTAAGTGGCCGAGTTGAATAATGCTAATTCGGGAGGCGAGTATGGGTACCGTCGCCACGGGAACCATTTATTGGATAACTCTGCTATAGGACACCCAAGTGGTTTACTACGTTTGGTGATTTAGCAGGGGTACCTGTTGACGGCGGATGCCCCTACCCACCTACTGCGTGATGATCGAGAGAGGCTGGTTGAAGGAGGCCTCGCCAGCCGGACGCTCGACCCATCGCCCTGCAACACAGTTGGAGGGATGGATTTTTTACGTCCGTCACTCTTGGACACTCTGTCCCTCAGGTTCCTACTACGACTTCATACCTTCCTAGGACTTTCCTTGAAAAGATCCTCCACGCAGCATCCCCTAAGATAACGCAACAGGCCCTGAGTGAAATTATGTTCCTAAGAGCCTCCTGTGAGAATTGGACCCAGGCGTCCTGGATTCAATTCCACGGCTGGATAAGTCATCCATCATTGCACACGCAACATTTTCCGATTATAATGATGGAAGTAGCAGTAATTCAAACATTTTTAGGTTATTCGTAATTATTCTAACAATATCACTCTCTGAGTAAAATATCTGTGTAATTTAATTAGATCTTCAATAATCATTGAGCTTTGAATTCCGTAATAATTCTCGTGTGGAGGACCTATACCGGAGGGCGTTAAAATTGCCAAACTAAACTTTCTACTTTTGACCTGATACTTTTTATCGAAATAGCTGAAGGTCGTTTGTAAAGTATTCCCATCACTTATCATTTCGCCATGAATACTACAAGATCAGGTAGGTCCCTCCTGGTCACTGATATTTTAAGTTGATCGGTGAAATCTCTTTCATAATACCTCGTTCGTCAATTTCAGCATCTCTTCTTAGAGTAGACTTTTTTGTAGCGGGCTGACGCTAGACTTGTGCTCATTTCGATTGGCACATTTGTTCACACATTGTAATATCGAATAAGACTCAATCGTAATATTTTTACGCCATTTCATTTGAAGTTGCTAGTTGCTACTCGGTTTTAACAATGTCGGAATCTATATTACTAGTAGTTCTACGAACAGTAAACCTCGCGCGACCTCGCATAATGTTAACTATCCCGATTTGACAGCTCGTAACGCGCATGCGAACTCTGGCGGAGTAAAAAGGTACTATCCAACACGGCTACCAACTTGACAGGGCGCTCGCGTTAAAACAGGACTTCGCCAATCTCAGTCAATTATTAAACAAGTTTTAAAGTACAGGGTTTTCCAATAAGAGGTGTTATTTTGAATAGCCCGCTATTTCGATAGATGTTACTTTTGAAGCTGTCATTTTTTGACATTTGACAAGTAGAAACTACGCCATTAATGAAAATGGAACGATACACGCTTCAACAACGCATTGAAATTATTAAAATTCACTTGAGTGAATCAAATGCAAATCATCTTGAGTGATGAGGCCCATTTCCTCCTCGGTGGCTTCGTCAACAAGAAAAATTGTCGCATCTGGGGCTCGGAAAACCCAAGAATTATTGTTGTAAAGCCTCTCTATCCTCAACGTGTGACTGTTTGTTGCGGTTTGTGGTCCGGCGGAGTCATTGGACCTTACTTTTTAGAAAGTGAGGCTGGAGCAACAGTTACGGTGAATGGATTGCGCTATCGAGAGATGATTAATGATTTTTTATGGCCGGAATTGGATGGTATTGATCTGGACAACGTTTACTTTCAACAAGACGGCGCTACGTGCCACACAAGCAACGAAACCATTGATCTTTTACGATTGAATATCAAAATAACACCTCTTATTGAAAAAACCCCGTTTAAGACACATTTTAAAATAGATGTATTATAGTTAAAAAAACTTCGTATTTACGGGATGCTTTTTTAAAAATTATTTGATATATTTGTCAAAGATTAATAATAGTTCATGATATACATAATGTGACAAGCTGACAGTAGTTGAGTTAAATTGTTTATTTAAAAGGTGCACCTACTCTAGATGGAAAAATCTATACTAATTTCATGATATGAAAAAATTAACATTTTGAGAGTTTTTGGTTCTTCAACGCAGAGAATTTCTGCTTTTTGCCTTAGATTATTAAAAATTCATAGAGCATTTTTCTATAGTTCTCCGAGCTCATAAGAAGGCATGTTTTCAACACACACTCGTAAATATTTTCAAGCGAGTTTTTTTTATCATTTTTTTATATAATATAATAATTTTAAAACCTTGATAACCATGACATTTTTAATGTTGTATAACAATAATAATCTTGTGAATGCAAAACAAAGTGGTGCTTTACCATTTTTTACGGCTGGTACTTACACACTGGCAACTTTTTGTTGGGTCGGTAAACAATCTTTACGAAAATGAAGTGTAGTAATTCTATCATTTGGTTTTATTAAACTATGTCATTCGATAAAAGTGAAATAATGCTTACGTGTTAATGAAGTGGTTGTATGTAATACATAATTTATTCAAGTTACGGCAAATTACTCTCTAAGCCCGTCGTCCCACGGGTCGGTAAGAAATCGACATAAACCGAATGTTGCAAGACCCTGTAGCGAAGTTCAGTGTGGAACTTTTCTGCGCAGGGTCTTACAGAATTTGGTTTATGTCCATTGCTTACCGACCCGTGGGACCACAGGCAAATTCGTACACTTTAATAAGAATAAAAAAAGGAAAAAGCTTTTTTTTCCTGTGTTTTAAAAAAATAATTTATTTTCTAGTTTAAGTCCCCGGCGTTGCTCGAGCTTTTCGAAGAATGGGTCTCTTTTGAAGTCAGATGTAGACAGTAATTATTTTGAACGTCAGGTGTGCAAAATGTCATCAAGAAATATCAAAACTCTGCTTTGAAGGCGTAAGAAAACTAATGGGGGGGAGGTTTTTCGAAATCGCATGTAGACAGTCACCTTCCTCTTGTTTTGAAGAGCAAGTTTGCAAAATTTCATCAACATCGGAATAAAACTGTTAATTTATATAAATATCAAAGCCACGCCACAGATATTCTTCTTTGTATAAATATACTAACAGTACCCCACCACGCGTTGCTGTGGCTCAGTCTGTATGTGCAGATAGAGAAACAACAGCGCGTGTTGCTTTTACGTCCAACAGATGGCGCGGTTTAAAAAAAAATGTTTTTACCAGTTGTAGCTGTGAGTGGTATATAGGTATATAAAACACACACGTATTCGACTGCAACGTTGTGTCAAAATTTCAAAACAATCGGTGAAGAACTTTCGTACATTTAAGATTTTGAACAAACGAAAATAAAAATATTTATTTATTAATATATCTTATAGGCCAGTGCAACGCCGGAGAGTTTAACAAGTTTTTTTATAATTTTATGGCCGCCGTCTTTACTGCAATAAATATTAGTACCACCGAGTTACTATTCTTGTCTCATAAAAAACATTGTACCGTTTTAGATCACCGTATTGCACTCGTCTCTGTTTGGCAATTTCATCACGATGTGATTACTTGCACTTTCTTCGCAAATCACTCTCTATCATAGACACCGCTGCCAGGTAGACCTACCAACTGCTGGACTGCCTATCTGCCATCTAGGTACCTGACTAACCGGCAACTGGTGGCCATTGACTCATTCATAAACAGACGTGTCTCGTTTGCTTTTGATAGTTTTTCTATGCCAACCAGTTTTTTTCTCCTAACTCGACGGTAATGGAAAGTCCACGTTTTGGTTCATCTAATTTCGAATCTGACTCAGATGAACTGTGTAGCAATTTTTGAATGAAGACTACAAAGATAAAAAATGGATAAGTACCTACTTAGTTGTCGACATAAAAATAATGCAATATTAGTTAAAAAAAAATCGTACATTGTAGAACCTTCTACGGTTCCGGTGGATTCTTATGTTCTTAGTCAAATATAATTGTCTGGGCGTATCGACGTCCTGTTTTGATTAATTGACTCGTCAATTTTGCATTTCGTCTGTCTGTAAATTAGTTTCTGTATTCTGTGTCCAGTCGATCCTGTCAAAACGGTAGACTCGTTTGATGGTACCTTTTTACTACGAGAGTAATCAACATTACACTGAACTACTAGTAATGTATGGCTTTACAAGGAACTTTATTTATTTCTCAGTTAGACATGAATTTACGAAAAGAATACAGAATCGTAAATATTCTGTTTGGAGGAAGCGCCTAAGATGAACCTAACTTACCCTAAGGATGAGACCCCCGGCTAGAGATGTCTGCAACATCGACAGTTCGATTATATATCTATTACCTATGTCGGTAATATTTAAATATGAAATTTAGGAAGATGCTTGGGTTTCTATTTTTTAGGGTGTCTTACAATTTATGAACCGATTTTTCGGTAAGGTTAGTGTTTCGTAACGACATTGGTTGACGCTAGCTTTATTCTGTTCCCCGCCAATCACAGAGCCAGAATTCATACGTGTATTTTTAATCTGCGCAATTATTGCGGCAACGACTTTGGACCTTATCACGACATGATAATTCGACTAGTGTATCGCTGGTAAAATTCAATTTACACATTGAAAAATCTGTATCAGTAACTACTGATGAAATCCTAATATATAAAATCTGTGGAAAAAAACATACGCATTGCAAGTGTCGATCGCCGTGTGTTCTTGTGAGTAGTGTTTTAACGTGACTTGTGATTTATCTTAATATCATCAGAGTGCGGGCCCCAATTTCATCAACACATCTAGATAACCAATAGAGCATAATACTTTCTATTTTGGTTTGGGGCGGTGCAACCCTGCAATGATCACAGGTTTTCATTCGGCAGAGAAAGAACCCATCTCATTTCTTTGACCCGTCCGTGGCGCGACCTACAGCGTCACCGTAGAGTTAGGTTTATTTTATTACCGACAAATAACTAGAAAAAAATTAATATGATGTTTTCAAAAGCATTTTTCTAATGTAAGTAGAATACGTTTATTTTTTAATGAATTTTGTTTAATTCGTTGACGAATATGTTGTTTTAAATCTAGACCCACTAATTTTCAAGTTCATTCACACAAAATAATTGCATTTCGAAGCGTATTTTTATATCTAATAAAAAATAGGTGAAACATAAAACATTCGTAAAAATTATTCAAATCATCTTCGATTTGTATTTTCCGATTAACATGCGTCTCATCGAAGATCAGTGTACCTGTTTAAATTTGATCGCTGAATTAAAATTAGCATACATAACAACACTAGACGTAGATCTACATTTTACATAATATTTTTTTGACTCTGGTTTCTCTTTCTTCATTCGTTGTCATGTCGTTGTTCGAGTTCCGGTTTTCACCGATTTTTTAGTCAATTTTGGTGGCATTGATTTGGTATTAACCAGATTAGCCCTCCGCTGACCGCTCTTGTGCAATGGTATACTTCACAACATTGAGACAACCCACGAAAAACTGCAAGACTTTTAGCTTCCTCAACATTTACAGGGAGTTCATTGAACATTTTAAAAACGTTTATCTCCAAATAGTATAAAATAATGTCTGTTTATGCACTTTGTTCTTCTAAACTAGGTAACGGATTTTGATGGGGTTTTCACTACCATTTAGAGAATTTCTTCCGGAAGGTTTTTATATACAGGGTTTTCCAATAAGAGTTGTTATTTTGATATTCAATCGTAAAAGATCAATGGTTTCGTTGCTTGTGTGGCACGTAAACGTCTTGTTGAAAGTAAACGTTGTCCAGATCAATACCATCCAATTCCGGCCGTAAAAAATCATTAATCATCTCTCGATAGCGCAATCCATTCACCGTAACTGTTGCTCCAGCCTCATTTTTGAAAAAATAAGTTCCAATCACTCCGCCGGATCATAAACCGCACCAAACAGTCACACGTTGATGATAGAGAGGGTTTTCAACAATAACTCTTGGGTTTTCCGAGCTCCAGATGCGACAAATTTGCTTGTTGACGAAGCCACCGAGGTGGAAATGGGCCTCATCACTCAAGATGATTTGCATTTGATTCACTCAAGTGAATTTTAATAATTTTAATGCGTTGTTGAAGCATGTATCGTTCCATTTTTCTTAATGGCGTAGTTTCTACTTGTCAAATGTCAAAAAATGACAGCTTCAAAAGTAACATCTACCGAAATAGCGGGCTATTCAAAATAACACCTCTTATTGGAAAACCCTGTATAATACATGCATATTATATTTATAGAGAAAAGTCGATGTTTATCTTAGAATTCACAACCTAAAAACATTACTCCAATTCATTCACAAACCCCGGGCAACGCCGGGTACACTTTAGCTAGTAATTTATAAATAACAAGAGTCCCAATTGCTCCCAACGGTCTGAAGCCAGTGAGACTATGTCATACCTAATAACCGGGGAATGTTGAGTATTGTGCTGAAAGTAGTGGGGAGGAAAAGGAGATGGGAAGAGAAAGGCTGGATTTTCAAATCTGGTAATCAAACACGGCTAAAGCTATTTCAAGCACCGTTCTAATTCTGGATGGTGGTTTTACACCAGGTCGATACTGAGAGTTATATCTTCCACTCTGTGTGTTATAACACAAATGACAGTGAAATAACACAAATTCATCAAATAAAATTTACTCGCGCACGCCGGGATTTTATGTAATTATATAGTGTTTTGTAATGTATTGTAAAAATGTAATGTTTAGCATTTTTAACTGATTTATCCCCCCCCCCCTCCACACCCCACCATAGTTGTGTACAATTTGTTATAATCTCGTTCATTTTTTATCATCTAGTTGCCGTGTACCCGGAGTTGCTCAGGCACTTATAATTTTTTTTTTAATTTTTTTTTATTGTACAACAGAACATTCATTCCAGTTACAGTACAATTTTACATCATATCAGCATTTGGGTAGCAAGTGACTCTTCAATAATTCTTAACTCTTCAATGGACTTATAACGGGGATTTATATGGTTTGAGGTAAAGTTTTGAGGTTGCGAGGCCTTTTTAAGATATACGTAGATATTTAAGATATATGTAGAATGTTTTTTTTTCTTTGGTCGTTATTATAAGATTATCTCCTTGAAATATTGGTCCCACGTGTTTGCAAATGCCATTTAAAAAACGACTTTACTATGCATAATTACGTCCACTTATTTCCGGTCTAAATTATCAATAAACAGACCTACCTATGTCGGCGTATGAATATATTAACGTAATGGGATTAATAACCCAACCTACACTTTTATTATAATTTATTTTATTTAGCTCAGACGCACTGAACTAGTCAGTTTTCTTTTCAAGTCAACCATTGTCACCGTTGTATATTTACCCCTTACTACTGATAATAATAATAATATTTGGATGATTTTGATAGCGCCGTTTTTGTGCAAAATCACCTCAAGGGCGCTGTACAAATATATAATACATTTCTACAATGACCTACTTACAGTACCATACTTACCTGGTTGGTCACTTAACTTAAGATTAACATTTAATTAAATATTAAATTTAGATACAGGATTTAGGACATAATTGGATATAACTGGACTTTCTCTCAGGAATGGTATATTTAATTTAAGGGTATGACTGCTTAAAAAGGTAAGTTTTTAGTTTAGACCTGAATTCTGTTGGACTTGTTATGGGTCTTAGTTCGTGAGGAATTTTATTCCAAGCCTTCGACTCAGATGCTCCGAAAGCGTGATCAAAAACTTAGTATTTGGCTGGCGCTTAGGTTCCATCAGTCTGCCTACAGCTGATGATGTCGCTGATCTAAGAGTTCACTGCCTAGGACCAGTGTTTTCCGGGACGCATAGTTCAGAGATATGCTTGGTGTAACTCTAAGTGACGACACGGAGGCTCCATTTGAGTCAGGTTAGTCTCACACAAGCCGGGTGTACTGTACAGGGCCCGCAGATACTTTAATAGTACACAACTGCTGACCCTGTACAAATCGCAAGTGCGCCCCGCTGTTGAATTTGGAAGCCACGTCTGGTCCGGAGCCCTAAAAGCACTGAAGACCTTTGACTGTGCAGAATCTATCAAACGGGTGGTCCGTTTGATACATTCCACTATCTTAACAGGCGGATTGCAATGTTTAGGGCATAGGCGTTAAGTAGGTAAGCTGTCCTTGTTCTACATGTATTACAATGGAAGATGCTCCGAGGAGCTAGCGTCATTGATCCCTTCGGCACCTGCGCACAATAGAAAAAGACCCATATTCACCCCTTCCTCTCCTAAAATGGACCCTCCACACAGCATTCCCAGAGATGATATAAGCTCTAAGGGAAATTATTTTCCTACTCCTGTGTGGAGTTGTTAAAACTTGTTTTAAATTTTACACCCCAGTTAAATAATGGCAATAATTTATATAGATATGGTAAACGCTTGTTATCAGTTGTGTCCCATTAATAAATTTAAAACACGTTTCTTAGTAAGGCCCACATGTGTTTAGCCATTAGAAATGATTTATGACCTGAATTTAAATACCTACATTTTTATTGTGAAAATAGCACAAACGTCCCGCTTCTTGGAGCTATGAGAATGATAGGTACTCTCAGTATCGCTCTGGTGAACGCCACCACTCAGAATCGGAATGTTGCTTTAGCTGTGTTTCCCGAATTACTTCAACTTCAAAACATACTGGGACGATTTGATTATTGTGCCTTTTAAAAATATTTAAAAAAATCAGTACCTACCTACGATAAATTAATTACATAAATAATTCTTCCACCGAAAATTTCCGGAAATTTGTCATCCATTGACTCAAAACTATTCATTCTTTATTATAAATGATCAATTTACTTGTATTGAGATGAAGACATCCAAAAGTATACGAATCAGTGACGCTTCGGTTGACAATGCCAGAACACATTTCACAATGATTTCAGTTGATGATTTTTCAGTGTCACGTGATGTAATAGTTTCCGGCCAAGAACCTCTTCACTTCCTGTTCCGTTTGAAATGCGACCAGTTGGAGCCTTTCTACCGGCTATAAGACCGAAATGGAAAGGCTCCCACGCAGCCTTCGGATTTTTTCGCAATAGATACGTCATGAGATCGTTGACATTTGTTTTTTTTTTTTTTTTTTTGGTTTTAGGCATTTCACCCTGAAAAGAGTGCTTTGTGCCGGTAACAGTTAAAGTGGATAAAAAAATTCGGTTAATTTATTGGGAGAATAATAAAACAAATTAAATATTGGACTCATTTAGATCACTAAAACAAATTAAATGTTGAATTCATTCAGGTTAATAAACTTACATAAAGCTGTATGAACACGAGAATTGTTAAGAGATAAAAGGTATGAAATGTTAAAGGGGGACTGGTGTGTGATTTTAATAAGCCGGCGGTATATGTTCTTGAAAGATGAATGGTTTTTACAGTTAAAGAAAACGTGGTCGAGGGTTTCCTCTTCCACACCGCACTGGCAGACCGGATCATCCAAAATTCTAATTCTAGCCAAGTGAGATGCAATTGAACAGTGACCAATTCTCATTCTCGAAATACATGAAATGAATCGTTTTGACAGTTTTTTACCGTGAAACCATGGCTTAGCAGGGATATGGTTTTGAATTCCAGCATAGAAAGATCCAGTTCTTATTTTGGAGACTGCCCAATTTTCTTCCCAGGCACGAGTTATGTTGGATTTAAGAATCGGGAAGACATCGGAGATAGGAATTCTAAAATTTAGTGGGATAGTTCCGGAATCTGAACCAGATTTGGCGAGAGAATCGGCCATCTCATTACCCTCGATACCCAAATGGGCAGGGACCCAGGCCAATATCGTCTCAAACCCAGATTCACTTAGAGAATTGAGAAGATTTTTTATTTTACATATAATACTGTCTTCCGGATAACATAGAATATTTGACATAATTTTAGTTAGAGCACTTAGCGAATCAGTACATAGTAAGGCTCGATAAATGTTGAGAATCTGGATTTGATTTAGCGCTTGTTCAATTGCAAAGCATTCAGCTGTAAATATGGAGACTTCTTTCGGTAATTTATAAGTGAGATTGATGTTGAATTCTGGATTATATATCGATGCTCCACATCTTTTGTTTTCAAATTTGGAACCATCTGTGTAAAGGATGGAAAATCCAGGGAATTTTGAAGCCACAATGCTTTTAAAACAGTCATCCACATTTTGAAATTTATTTGGGGAAGATAAAATATTCTTCCGAAAGTCTGATGTTATTGTGTTCGGCATAAAAGTGATTGCCTTAAATGGAATATTGTATATAGGGAGATTGGGAACTTCTTGAAGATATTGGAGGGAAGATGACAGAGAATTATAGAGATGAAAACTTTTAATTAGGAGAGGAAAACATTTTTTTTCTCTCAATCTTTTGTTAGAATTCAAATTAACACTTAACCGATTAAGACTTTGATTAATAGGATGATGTGATAACGATAAAGCCTTGATAATATATTTATTGGCAAGGAATTGCCTTCTGAAATATAATGGAGGCTCCCCACATTCCACCTGAAGCGCATTAATTGGAGAAGACTTCATAGCTCCAATAATCATTCTGAGGGCTTTTGATTGAATTCTTTCCATTTTCTTTTCTAAATATTTAGGGAGGGGGTCAAAAAGAAATGTGCCATAATCCAAGTGGCTCCGAACTAGGGAATTATACATTAATTTAAGAGTGGTAGGATTAGATCCCCACCACACTCTGGAAACTGCTCGCATCATATTAAGTCCCTTTTCACACTTTGTAGAAATTATCTGAATGTGTGGAAGCCAGGACAATTTATGATTCAAAAGAAGACCAAGGAATTTGATTTGAGTAGCGGTTTGTAGAGGCACATTATCAAAAGAGATTGAGAAGTGGGGAATTTTTCTTTTGCGCGTGAAAGCCACGACCCTTGTTTTAGATGCCGCCCGATTCATCCCATTTATTGACAACCAGCTTTTAATATATTGTAAAGCCAAATTCATTTCCTTAGCTGCAAGAATAATATTTTTATGTAACAAATATATAAGGATATCATCCGCAAAGTAAAGTCGCTTGATAGAAAAAGGAATTACGGAGTCTAGGTCGCTTATATAAATATTAAACAATAGAGGACTGATAACAGAACCCTGGGGTAAACCTCTCCATAGTTTGCGCCTTAAGCATTTAGAGGAAGACTCAATAATAATGGACCTATCTGTGAGCAAATTAATAATGAATTGGACTAATTTCGGGGGGATTTGTTTTTTAATTAGCTTTTCTTTCAAAACATTCAGTAAAACATCATCGTAAGCTGATGAAAGGTCAAGGAATGTGGCCAATGTATAAGAATTTAGGGATTGAGAAACTCGGATATCAGTTGTGAACAAACTTAAATTATCCATTGTAGATTTATTTTTCCGAAAACCATACTGATTTGGTGAGATAATTTATTTATTTATTCATTTTTGGGAAATCAACAGTTTACATTTTTACAGATTGTACATAAGTAAAATAGCCAAAATAAAACCAATTACGGATTTCCTCCTTGTGACTTTACGTAAGACAGCATTAGAAGAAATAATTAAATTTATGAGAAATGTGAAGTTATAATTATATAAAATAAAAGAATTGTATAAATAATAGAACAAAATAATACAACAAAAATAAAGGGGAAAAAAAATACTAAAATTTATATAAAATAAAAGATTATCGATACATTGGTAACCATAAGAATACAAACAATATTGTGCATATAAATCATATCATAACCATAACCATAAGAAGACAATGTTGTGCATATAAATCATACCATAACAGGATTATAAATATATAAATACTAGAAACATAAACATCAGAAACATCAATTCAAGAAACATCAGTGAAATACTCTTTTAAGGTCATTTTATATTTAGTAAATTCGCAATTGAAGATGTCGATATTGAATAATATGTTATTGTAATTATTACATATTCTGTTCAGGCAAGAATTTTGTCTACAGTTCGTTTTGCTTTGATCGATTTTAAACAGGATAGAAGACCGTGTTAAACGTGCAGGCACATTAAATTTAATATTATTTAGCAACTCTGGGCATTGAATATTATTATTAATTAATTTATATAGGAATAGAGCATCTGCATGATGCCTTCGTACACTTAATGAATCAATTTTAAAGTACGAAGCTGCCTCTGCATAATTATTAAATCTTACAAATGACATGTAACAGAGATATTTTAGGAATTTGTTTTGAATTGCTTCGATTTTGTTTATGTGGATTTTATAGAATGGAGACCAAACAATTGATGCAAACTCCAGATGACTTCGTACGTAGGCAAAGTAGAGTTGCTTAATGATATTGATGTTATTAAAAAGTTTTGTGTTTCTAATGATGAAACCTAACATTTTAGCAGCCTTATTTGTGATTTGTTGTATATGAAGGTTATATTGAAGTTTATTATCAAGAGTTATTCCAAGATCACGAATATTTGAGACTGTTGCAATGTTGATGTTATTTAAAGAATAATTAAATAATGTTTTATTTTTATTTCTGGAAAAGACAATGTGATGACATTTTGAAACATTTAGAAATAATTGATTTTGTTGGCAATAGGTAGCTACATTGTTTAAATCATGTTGTAAATTAATACAATCGTTTAGACTTTTTATTGGCTTATATAGCTTAGCATCATCAGCAAATAATTCTATTTCAGAGTTTTTTACAACATTGACCAAATCATTAATATATAAAATGAAAAATAATGGTCCGAGATGTGAACCCTGTTGGATCCCTGAGGAAATTTGATTGAAGTCTGATACAAAGCCCTTTATTGCTACTGCCTGTGATCTGTTAAGTATATAAGATGTAACCCAACGAAATAAATTACCACGTATACCTAATGCCCAAAGTTTTCTTAGTAGGAATTTTTGATTAATTTTATCAAAAGCTTTGGCAAAGTCTGTATAAATGATATCTACTTGAGTGCGATTGTCCATGTGACCAACAATGAATTCGGTAAGAAGAACGAGATTACTTTCCACATTTCTGCCTTTTGTAAAACCATGTTGTTTTGTTGTTATGATGTGATTGAGTTGTGGACTTAGGTATTGGTAAACAATTTTTTCCATTAACTTACTGAATATTGTTAGTTTTGAAATCGGACGATAATTTTTAACATTATTTTTTTCGCCATTTTTGTGGATTGGTGTTACATATGCTCTTTTCCATATTTCAGGTACCGTGCCTTCGTTCATTGATTTATTATATATAATGCAGAGAGGTTTAGCGAGTGTTTCAGCACAATTAACTATAAAGTATGACGGAATATCATCACAACCCGCGCTTGTGTTTATGTCAAGAGCTTTTATTTCTTTTAAGACTATTTCTCGTGTGAATTTAACCGTGGTGATATTTATGTTATTTGTGTTTTCTGGTATGTCAAATGTTGGTAGGTTATTATCTTTTATTACTGATTGGAAATATTCCATAAAAATATTACATACATCTTGGCCATTTTCAGCTTTTTTGTCATCTAGATGCATCGTCCTTGGAAGGGACGATTGTGTTTTTTTCATATTATTGAAATGATTCCAGAAGAGTTTAGGATTACCATTCATGTTACTTTCAGCAGTATGTATATAATTAATGTAGAGTTCTTGTGCAATTCGTTTTTGTCTAGATCTTAAGAGTGAAAACGTTTGGTAGTCACGTGGATTTTGAAATTTTTTGAAATATTTATGATATTTATTTTTTCTTTAATTATTTTTATGAGAGATGATGTATACCATGGCGGATAATTATAATTTTTTGCTGGTTTAGTTGGTATGTAATTTATTTTAATATTGTTCAATATGTTGTAGAAGACGTCAGTTGCGGATTGAGTATTCAGATGGTTCAGATTATGATCCCAATCAATTTCGTTTAGTTTTGTGTTTATCATTGAATAATCTGCTTTTCTAAATTGTAATACTTGCTTTGTGTTAGTTTTCAGGTTTTTATTTTTATTTTTAATAGGAATTGAAATTAGCAGTGTTTTATGATAAACATCTTCTGGTACTAATGAAATGTTATTGTGAGTAATTTTCAGTTGTATGTTACTTAGAGCTAAATCAAGAATGCGATTATTTATATTATTACTCTGAGAGTTATATTGTTGCAGATTATTAAATGATAAAAATTCTATAAAGTTAAAATGGGCGGGATTTAATGAATTGATGGGTTCAGTGTACATATAATCACAGTTGTCATTTATTGGTAACCAAAGTAAGTGAGGTAGGTTGTAGTCTCCCACTATAATGAAACTGTCATTATTGTTATCCGTCATAATCTGTGATACTTTGTTTATGTGAGAAGTAATATTTATAAGATGTTTATTGTCAGGTGGGATGTACGAAGTACATATGTGAATTTTTTTACCAGGAAGTGATATAGTTACCCATATGTCTTCCGCTTTAGAATCCCATTCTAGTTTTTGATCAGAAATTAATTTACTTTTGACTGCAATTAAAACTCCACCACCGCGATTTTGATTGAGGTTATGATAATCTCTATCTCGTCTGTAAATATGGTACCGTGGATCGAAAAGTTCCTCATTAAAGATTGAATTGTTAAGCCATGTTTTACTGAGACATATAATGTCATAGTTGTTTAATAATACATTTTGAAGAAAAATATGTGTCTTGGTTCTAAGGCCTCTTAAGTTTTGATAGTATAATTCTAAAGATTCCATTGTATTAAGTATATAGTGCAGTTAATATAAAGTTGCTGGAAAGTTAGTTGATGGAAATATTGTATGTTTTTAGTTTTTCTAGATCATTATAATTATTTATGCAATGGTGATTTGTGTTTTCATTAAGTCTTACATAAATTTTACAATTTTTGATCCAACAGAATTTGAATTTATTAATTTTGGTAAACTCTCTGACCTTTTTGTAGAGTACTTTGTTTTTATGAGTTAAATGTTCATTTATATAGATCCGTTGTTTTCCATTAAAGTTAATATCCTCTGCTGTTTGGCCCCTTCTTGTCCGGATTGCTGCTATAATTTCGTCTTTCTGTTTCCTGCCCTTTAGTTTTACTATAATATTCCGCGGTCTTCCTTCAATCTTCTCCTTGGGGGTGACTCGGGTGGCGTATTCAATGTCGTCGCTTACTATATTTAATTCTGAATAGATCCTTTTGATAATCTCCGTCAGGTTCTCTTGTTTTTTTTCTGGTATCCCAATGATCTCTATGTTATTAATGCGTGCGTGTTGTTCGTTAGCATCCAATTGTTTTTGTAATTCTTTAAATTCACTTTGTATTACGGCGTTTTGTTCCAGAGTTTTTTCAAGGTTGTTGTTTTTTTTTCGCATCAATTTTTTTTTCTAGAGTTAATATTTTATTTTTTAATTCCTCGATTTCTTCTTTATACTCGTTTCTGATGATTTCCAGAAATTGTACCTTAAATTCTTCAAACTTTTTGTCAAGAAGTTGGAGGAGTTGGGTGTCCGTAGTATTTAGTGTTTTTGCAGTTGCTCGTGTAGTCATTTTGGCACGAAATATTAATTAGTATAACTTCACTTCACTATTAAAGCTATTAAAATATAGATATTTAGATTTTGGCTAGAATTTTTTTTTTTATTTTGAGATATTTCAAGAGTGAAATAAAAACACGACAGCTGTCATTGAATGTTATTGTTGTATGAATGTCAGCTGTCATTGAATGTTATTGTTGTATGAATATCTTGACTTTCAACAAACCACTCCAGTCTGTTTTTTATCAAACGTTCCGCTACTTTCATCAAACATGATGAAAGAGCAATAGGCCGATAAGACGAAATTTCAGATGGATTTTTTCCAGGTTTTAAAATGGGAATGATTTTTTGAGTTTTCCAATCATCCGGGATTAGTCCTGTTTCAAACATATTATTAATAAGAGATAAGAAATATTCAACCGCCATATCAGAAAATGATTTAATGAAACTATAAAATATTCCATCGGGACCCGGAGCAGAGTCAGAAAGGGCTCTTATCACTCGTTTCATCTCATCAATGGAGAAAGAAGCATCTAGCCAGTTAGAGTGAGATGGATACGGCTTAATAGAAGGCATTTCTTCACATCCGGCAACTGATGGGGGGGCTATTTTATCCGCAAATCCTATAAGAATTTCTTCTGATATATGTTTGATTCTCGGCGGAAAATACGATGATCCGAATTTTTTTAAGCTAGACCAAACTGAAGACTGGGGAGTTTCCGGAGACAGGTTCTCACAGAACTTCCGCCATCCAGCGCGCTTCTTATTTTTCAAAATTCGTTTGGTTTCTGCTTGGGCTTTTTTAACTGATAAAAAATTTTCTAGTGTCATACACTTACGAAAAGAGGAAATTGCTTTTTTTCGAGAGTTGACGGAGCGAGTGCATTCCTCTTCCCACCACGGAGTAGAGTGTTTTATTTTAATGTTCGCATTGCGTTTCGGGATGGATTTTTCTGCTGCATTTATAACCATAGAAGGAAACTTCTCACATTGCATTCTGATGTCTCCCGGGGACGATTTTGTTAAGTTAATAAGGTTATCTAGTTCAGAAGAGAAAGTGCTCCAATTCGCATCTTTCGTTCTAAATTTGAGATTATTTTTAACTGGGGGGGAATAAGTGTTAAATTGATGGTGGAAGCGGATTATAATTGGGAAATGATCACTAGAGAGGGGATCGTTTAGGATGTCCCAAGAGCATTTAGATGCTAACGAATACGAACAAAGAGATATATCAACAGCACTTTTCCGTTGATGAGGGGGGGTGAATCTGGTTGGAGATCCGTCATTTAAAAAACATAGGTTATGGGTATCAATGAAATCTAAAAGATTGCGGCCAGAACGATTTGTTATTTCGCTACCCCAAGAAGGGGAATGTGCATTAAAATCTCCAAGGATCATATAAGGGGAACAAATCTGGTTTAAGATTGGTGCCCATTCATTTTCAATAAAAGTCGAAGAGGGAGGAATATATATTGACAATATTGTGATATCAGATAAGACAGCTGCTATTATCTGGATATCGTCGGAGGGAGTATGAATATTAATTTGTTTAAACGGGATAGAATTATGGATTATCAGAGCCGTGCCGCCTTTACCATCTGGTCTGTCGTGTCTGAGACAATAATAACCTGGAATTCTTAAGTGAAAGGAGGGTTTTAACCACGTTTCAGAAATGGCGGCTACTGAAACGTCGTGTTCATCGAGTAATTGAATTAGGTCAGATTTGTTAGCGAAGAGGCTTCTACTGTTCCACTGAAGAAATTTGTTCAGTTTCGAAGCCATTGGGGAGGCAAGATAATAAAGATTTAATGTAATCGGCAGCGTTGGACGGTACAGTATTGTTGTTTGTAAGGATAAAAATTAAAAGGGTAATTAAAGTTTGTATAAAAGAATTATTATTCATTATTTCGGCGAGAGCAGGAGGGGAAGTATTACCATTAATGGCACACCCATTGGGCGTCTGGGATTTGGCATTCCCATTCGGGCTGGCCAAAATATTATTCAATTGTTTTTTATCAAGGTAAGGTGTATATTTTGGGTTGGGTTTGACTGGCTTGAGAATGGTTTCTCTGTGAGAAGATGACGTTGAATTTAAAAAGGTGGTTGTTTGGAAAGGAGCTGAGGACGATGTCATCTCTGCGAATGATTTTTTCGCAGGAGAGATTAACTCTGAGGCCTGAAAGTACGAAATGTTGTCAGTAGCCATTTTATGTTTAATGTTCTTCTGTCTTGTTAATTCCGGACAGGCTAGACTGACCGCGGTATGTGCACCCGAACAGTTAATGCAAATGGGATCATTGGAAGATTTCGGACATTGATCAAATGGGTGACCTTCTCCGCAATAGTAAAAACGTGGGGGGGAGCGGCATACGGATTTCGAATGTCCGAACCGGCAGCAATTGAAACATTGAACTCTTGGAAATTTATAAACTTCGACGGGAAGCGAGGTATAATAAATTAACACACGAGACGGTAGGGATTGTCCCTCAAATGTAACAACAACAGACTGGGAAGGTTTCCAGATCGTGTTTCCATCAGTAGAATCCTTGTAGTTCAGTCGACGTGCCTTTAATACTTTCGGGGTTCCGTGGGAATTATTCAAAGCATCAACAATTTCAGCCTCTGGGATCTCCGCGGGAATTCCTCGCACAAGACCCATTCTCGAAAGGTTAAATGTAGGGATGAACGATTTATATTTATGATTTGAGAGCGAGTCAATTTTTTTTACAAATTCATTTGCGGAAGCGGCAGTGTTGAACTCGATAGATAATTTATATCGCCCTTCCGGTTTAATTGAACCGTTAACAATACCAAGGTTATTATTTTTTGAGTCAAATACGAATTTTCCAAAATCTATAGGATGAATAAGTTTTCCCTGTTCAGCTCTCTGAACACTAACGATAAATGGACCGGAAGCTGAAGCAGGATAAAGTAAGTCAGTACCTTTTGCATTATCGCTAGTTAAAGTACTTGGCTGGATGTTATTATTGGTGTTAAGGTCGTTAGAGGTCGAGGTTTGTTGAATCGGCGGCATAGATTTAACTTTCGATGGAATGTGAAGGCTACGCGATGGTCGTCGTTTACGAGATGGGAGCGTAACAGAAACCTGGCTCGTATTAGATTCCGAATCAGAAAAATCCAATATCGACCCTGGGTCCGGAGGTCTATCCTCGTCTTCCTCCATTATAAAAAAAAAACTTAACTTTTAAAAATTAAATTGAAAAAATAATACGCAGTCTATTTCATTGACTGTACAAACAAAAACGGATTAGCCGTAAGCAGGAATGCAAACAAATAGGTATACGATAAACAAAATTAAATAAGATGTAACAATAAACTCTTATCTGTATGCGACGCAGGAACGGGCGAACGGCACTACACACAACCACTGTTGACCGCGGCTCGAATCGGACTCCCCGTTGACATTTGTTAATGTCCTTCTAGTATTTTATGACGTTTATGATTATTACAGCGCCGTTTTTGTGAAAATTCACCTGAAGGGTTCTCAGGGGTGCTATATTATTAAATGATAAACATTATAAAATGTCTACGTAATTCTACAATATCATATATATGCGAATATCGCACAAAGTGCCAACTGCTCCCAACCATCTGGATCCAGTCAGACTATGACATTCCCAATCGGGGCATGTTGTGAGGCTGAAGGTATTGGGAAATGGAAGGAAATGGGGAGGAGGATGGTGGGGAAGTACCTGGCTATTCAGATCTGGTCACCAAACACGGCTACAGCCATTTCAAGCAACGCTTCAATTCTGAATAGTGGTCTTACATCAGGGCGACACTGAGAGTATCTTCCACTCCGGAACGTGCCGCAAATACATGTTGTTTTATGTCAAATAACGCAATTAATCGAATGAAATTAACTTGTGCATGCCTTTATTTGAACTATGCAGGGCTTGCTAGTCTCAGCCCTCGTCCCAGAAGGCCGTCACCTGAGGCCCCATAGTAAGACTTCAAAGATAGTTTAAAAGGGATATATGTTAATACGATTACGCGCTAATATTAAAAAAACGATAATAATTAATCGAAAAAGGTGAAAATATTTAAGAAAACAAGACTCGTTTGAAATAGAGCAAAATTTCGCGACAAATACTTTAGTTGTATTTAAAGATACACTGTGAATTTTTTCATGCCTATAACGTATTAAATAACATAAAAATGTGTTTTTTTTATCATTTTCGGAGATAACTATGCGTTTTTTTTCTACCGTGAGAATTTCATATAATTAACGTTTCGGCAAAACTAATCCATAGATATTATTTTCAAAAAACTTAAAGAGTTAACGGAAAACTTGTTATAATTCGATAGAAATTGAGTATGCGGGGGCTTAAGGATTCACGTTACTTTGTCTGTTTACAAATTGGCATTTTAATATATCAGTTACCTCGATATGTTTCATTTTATAGAAAATTCAATAATGAAGGGTTAATAATTAGGTATACTTTGGAAATTGACATAGTGATTTATGGACTGTTACTAATTGCTGCTTTGAACAATCAAATAACATATATCATTGAATTCCGGGTATAACAAATTTTACCTTGTTAAATCAGTTATCTTTTATTTAGGTAGGTAGTTAATTATTAAATATCTTTTTTTTTAGAACTTAAAAACTTAAAGAGAAACTTGTTATAAATCGGTAGAAATTAGGAATGCGGGGGCTTAATATTTCTGCAATGAGATGCGTGGAATATTTCTACATTGCGACTTTCCAGTGAATAATTTGACTATTTTCACTTATTAGGCCCGAGTTGTTTGCCAAAGTTAATTAACATTGAAATGCCTAAAAGCATTTTTTAACACCATATCATGCGATTTAATCTGTTTTTATTTTTTTATTGTCGCTACTTTGGCCATTTTACGGACTTGTTGTTTTGCGAAATTCCAGTTTATCAAGGCCACCTATTATTTTTTATTGTCTTTTGTAATTCTTTCAAGAAAATAACTTATTAACATAATGTTACTATGCGCAGTAGTGTTGTATTATTGCACGTGTACTTATGGCCCTCGGGAGATGAAAGACGGTCAAATATACTCCACAATGACCAACTTGTACACATAATGTTATTATGCGCAGTAGTATTCTATTATTGCTCGTGTACTTATGGCCCTCTGGAGATGAAAGACCGTCAAATATCCTCCACAATGGCCAACTTGTTCACATAATGTTATTATGCGCAGTAGTGTTGTATTATTGCACATGTACTAATGGCCTTCTGGAGATGAAAGTCGGTCAAATATCCTCCACAAAGGCCAACTTGTTAACATAATGTTACTATGCGCAGTAGTGTTGTATTATTGCACATGTACTAATGGCCCTCTGGAGATGAAAGTCGGTCAAATATCCTCCACAAAGGCCAACTTGTTAACATAATGTTACTATGCGCAGTAGTGTTGTATTATTGCACATGTACTAATGGCCCTCTGGAGATGAAAGTCGGTCAAATATCCTCCACAAAGGCCAACTTGTTAACATAATGTTACTATGCGCACTAGTGTTGTATTATTGCACGTGTACTTATGGCCCTCTGGAGATGAAAGTCGTTCAAATATCCTCCACAAAGGCCAAGTTTTTAACATAATGTTACTATGCGCAGTGCTCATGGCCCTCTGGAGATAAAAGTCGGTCAAATATCCTCCACAAAGGCCAACTTTTTAACATAATGTTACTATGCGCAATAATGTTTTATTTTTGCAAGTGTGATTATGACCCTCTGGAGATGAAAGCCGGTCAAATATACTCCATAAAGGCCATCTTGTTAACATAATGTTATTATGCGCAGTAGTGTTGTATTATTGCACGTGTACTTATGGCCCTCTGGAGATGAAAGACGGTCGAACATTCTCCACAAAGTCAAGTTGTTAACATAGTATTACTATGCGCAGTAGTGTTGTATTATTGCACGTGTACTTATGGCCCTCTGGAGATGAAAGACGGTCAAACATTCTCCACAAAGTCAAGTTGTTAACATAGTATTACCATGCGCAGTAGTGTTGTATTATTGCACGTGTACTTATGGCCCTCTGGAGATGAAAGACGGTCAAACATTCTCCACAAAGTCAAGTTGTTAACATAGTATTACTATGCGCAGTAGTGTTGTATTATTGCACGTGTACTTATGGCCCTCTGGAGATGAAAGTCGTTCAAATATCCTTGACAAAGGCCAACTTGCATAATATCTGATTAATATTTTTTCACTTCTTTTCTGTTTTTATTTTGTTTAATCTGAATTATGGAATGTATTGCATTATACTACCCGTACACACCTTCAAGCATAAATATTATAACTATAATTATTATTACTTTCAGTAAGTTTGAGAATTTTTTTTACCAGATTCCTGAAAATTTGTTATAAAAAAGTTGTACTCAAGAAGAACAAATGGTTAATCTTAGCCCTGCATAAAAGTTTTATTTTTATTCTGTGTTAGGTTCACTTGGATATCAAATAGTTATAATATGTATTACAATTACTTTGTGAAAAAAAAACTATTTCAAGAACAATACTTCAGTCTGTTTTTTTGTATGTTTTGCAGATACGTCTCATTAATTAATTTAGCGTATATTAAGAAAATGCTGTTAAGCTGCCAGTACACGTTAGCGCCAAGATCCTTGGATGTGTGTACTAAAAACCGACAATAATCGGTTGGCCAGCGCGTTGTAACGGATGATATAATACGCCAAGTTGTCCTGTACACGTTGGGATAGTGCGTTGACCCAACGTGAACTGGCAGCTTTACAAAGTTGTCGGTGCCTAGCGAATCTTCGTTATACGTACCAACTTACCCAATATCAAATTACATTATTAAATTATTCATCTAAGCGGGTATAAGAACATCCCGGAATTTAAACATCCCTGAATAAAATGTTTGTATTGTTTCGAATCGTCTCCGGGTCTCAAAGTTTTAGTAATTTGCTAAATAATGTCATAATATATTTATAATATTTACAAGAACATTAAAATAAACAACTACCATTTTTCTAGGACCAAGGAAATGGAGGTGGGTGGATTTGATGAATATCTGGTCAAATTATTCGGTTTCCTGTAAAATACGATACTTGTGGCCTATAACGAATGATTTGACAAAAAAGCACGAATTTGTTATGACGAAGAAGGAACACGTATTATTCAAAATAATAATATTTTCACATCTCGTCCGTTATATATATACGGACAAGGTCACCTGCGTTGAACACGTGTTCAAATATATTTTGTATGACTAATATTTTATTAGTAAATGGTCATGCAGTCACATTATTAACAGTATCTTGATAAAAAAGTCGTACTATTTTTTTCCGTGTACCTCACGTCATGTAGACTCTTTTGTCTCCGTGTACCTAACGTCATGTAGACTCATTTTTCTACGTGTACCTAACGTCATGTAAACTCGTTTTTCTCCGTGTACCTAACGTCATGTAAACTCGTTTTTCTCCGTGTACCTAACGTCATGTAAATCGTTTTTCTCCGTGTACCTAACGTCATGTAAACTCATTTTCCACTATATATGTACCCACGTAAGAACCAACTTTCGTTCCATTAATTTTTGTTTAAAGAAAGACAAACATTTGAACATTATAAATCAACTAACAATATTTGAATTCCTCCTACTTCAATCAGTAAGTGAGAATGTTGCTTGTGCAATAAAATATGATTTAGATAGCAGAGGTGTTACCCAGCGACATCTGGGATCTGGGTGTTGCTGTCACATTATACTTGGACAATCAGAGATCATGGAATTTTACTAGGTTCTAAAATGCTATGCAACGAACACATATAACAAATTTTCGAAAAATCATACAATCAAATGGGCTTTATTTTACGCATTGCAATACCTTTCGCCATACTGCAAAACATGAACATCATCAAAAATTACTTAACATCTGTCAAATGGCTTCAGTTAGTAATCATTAATTTAATCCCATTGGTTTATGTAGGAAAATCACCGATGTATTTTTTTATACAAGATTTATTAACTGTCTTATTGATTCGTCATATCTATTAGAAAAGATTGCATTTCGTTGCCCTGAACGCCACACCAGATCTAGTGAGTTCTTCATATATACCACATTGTAAATTTTTGTTTGTGTTATGTTCATTAATGGGATGTATCAGCAAATATTAGAACCCTACACGAAGAAATATTAGTCATTCAGAATATATCCAATATAAATTAATATCATGTCTAAATATGACAATGTAGGTATGTCAATATTGTTTTTTTTATGGACACGTGTTCCGCCGTCCTCATAAAACATTCGCTTTTCATTCACCACATTGTTAATAAATTAACATTATTTTATATCAGTAAGTTTTCTCCGTGTGCTGTACGCATCTGAATTTTTTTTTTAAATCCTTGAAACCCAATGAAAACAGGTCCTGTTATTAACATTGCAATAAGGACTCCCGGTATCGTTTCGCAAAGCTCCCGATGAGTAAATTTCCCGATGGCATTGAAAAGACGTTGGCCTTTCTCGCAGTACCTGC
Source organism: Hesperophylax magnus (assembly GCA_026573805.1). Classification (NCBI taxonomy): domain Eukaryota; kingdom Metazoa; phylum Arthropoda; class Insecta; order Trichoptera; family Limnephilidae; genus Hesperophylax; species Hesperophylax magnus. The sequence goes on along the minus strand of JAIUSX010000007.1, from coordinate 1,319,383 downwards.
ATACCTGGTCCTTAGTGGGAACGATCATTACCCCGTCCTTAAAACTTATTATTTATCCTTTGGTGAAATATTATCTTGTTGCAATCGTTAAGTATGCATTACAGGCCCGCATGCATTAATTTTCTCATCGGCCATTCCCACAGGTGCAAGAAACACGTAGGCCTTTTTAAAGCGTAGGTTATTATTACTTTTGATGAAATTATGATCATTTTTTAAAATGGGTATTCCAGCAATTTTGTTGAACTCGACCCTCTTTTAAATGTAATGAATATGCTTAAGTTGTCTGACAGAAGGATTTTCACTGACTTGCTATCTCTAAATAGTATAAAACAAAGTCGCTGTCCGCATCTGTCTGTTTGTGCGCTTAGTTCTTCTAAACTACACAACGAATTTTCATCATTTCGTTTAGAGAGTTTCTTCCGGAAGGTTTATATATATAAAACTTGTATATTTTATTTATCGAGAGTAAAGTCGATGTTTTGTAATCAAATCGTAAAAAAATATTTTCGTGCCCTCACATTAGCTAACGCTATCTAAACCTTATGGGATACATCAAAATAATGTACCTACTACAGAATTGTATATCTCAAAAAGGTCTACAGAAAAGCCTGGTATGGTATATGTCTATCTCCTAAGGATAACCCCCGCCAACGCCGGGTACACGTCAGCTAGTAAACATATAATTATTGAAACATTAAAATTTTGAATGCGAAAATAAAAAAAGTTTAAAAAAATTGCTCGCCTTACTTACGTATTTTCGTCTAAACACTGAACTACAATTAATGATAGCGAAAAAAGACACATTTTATTAGACAAATGTGTTACTAATATTGTTTCAAATTTAGTTTACTGTTATATCATGCTTTAAAAAGTATAATCTTCGATAGCTCACTAGGTATATTCTGTTCTTAAAATCTTGAAACCAAATAAAATAAACATTACTGCCACTTTTTTTCGCCATAATAAAAATTAAAAATAATTTATCAAAAGTTTAAATAATTTTTTACAAATTGCTGTCGGAACTTTTGGTTTCATAGAGGATTACATTTTAATTATCTTGTGGTTAACTTGTATGATTGAATATAAAGCTTGGTGTTTTCTCTTTCTAACACCGTTTAGTTCACATTTCTAACTATGAGGGTAAGAGAAATACAACAACGATTTCATTGTGTCCATTATAGATTGTACTTGAATACCTGCAACACAAATAGATTAACAATATGTGAATCTCCCATTTTTTGTTTGTTGTAATAAATTAATTATCACGATGTCAACGTCTTCAAAAGGTTGTGTAAAGTCCCAGATATAAATTATTATTAACGATTCATACCTATCTGGTTTTCAATAAATTTTAATTGGGTAAGTTTTGTAATAATTACACATTTACACAACTTGACAGCGCTAAAATTACTCAAAAAAAATGCAGTAGTATCGGTAGCTACCAATTATGAAAATAATTCCAGAGCGTGTTGTGTTGCTGCAAATCAAGTTCATATACCTCGATGGTTTGTAATAAATTGTTTATTATATATTCAACAAAATGTTTTGTAATTTAGTTGGTTTCATCATAAATATTAACGAGTGGGTCACTCGTATTAATAACGTTTCCATAAAAGAATAGCCAAAGGGTTTTTTTTATTTTTAAATTAGCGCTGTATCGATTTGTATCTGTTAGAACATGTGGATGTGGAGAGTTCAACCTTGGTTTTAAGTTTTGACACTTATTCTTGGCATCGGTACGACAAGGGCGTATATCTTCGTCAGTCATCAGACCTATATATTTTATAACTGTGCGTATCTAGTTTGATCACAGTTGATGACACACCAATCCTTGGTTTTAACTTTTCACAGTTTTTCTTCGCATCGGTAAGGGCGTATTTCTTCATCTCATCAGACCCATACATTTTATAACCAAACTAGGTATGTGTATTTAGTAGGTTCACAGATAACGAAACAATATTGCGGTAATTGGTAATGTCGCCAAACACTTAATGACAAGCTCGGAGAGCTTTGTGTAATGAGATATGTCAAAAGAATAAAAAGAATCATAGCATAATAGAAAAATGTACTCACGATTATTTTCTGGCAAAGAGTTTTGAAATCTCCGGCTTCCGGTTGCCCCCTCCGTGCTTCTCCCCATCAAGACTTCTTCTTTCCTTTTTTTCTAAAAACTGTTAACATAAAACTGCATAAGCGTAAGCGTTCAAGGATGGCTTGAAAGGTATGTAAATACGAATGTTATAAGGAACGCGCCTATATTAAAAAAACGATAATAATTGAGCGAAAAAGGTGAAAATATTTAATAAAACACAACTCGATTGAACCAGAGCAAAACTCTCTCGATATGCTTTAGTTACAGGATTTAGATACACTGTGAATTGTTTTATCCCTATAACGTATTAACGCGATACACTACGTTGTGTAATATTTTAAATTGAGCCGCTATCAATAACAACCCTTACGTAGATGGTGATAAGGTTTAAATTTCCGCTTAACACCATCCGCCTGTTTTGATTTAGGCAAGAAAAAAAAGCCAAAAAGTGCCTTTTATTTTATTTTGTGGATTTTCAGGCATAAATATTTTTTTTTTTCAATCATTTTATAAATAACTTAATTTGCCACATTATACAATAAAATCATAATCGAAAATGGGTTCGTAAATAGGAGATTTTGAACTTTAAAGCAGTTTCATAGGCCTTTACATTATTTTTTTCTGGGCTTATAAAAAGACTTATCTAAAAAATACTGGATTATTTCAAAGGCCAAAATGTATTCTACTCGCAGTATTTAATTAAAGCATCTGAAACATTTCTAGGCGACCAAATTTTCAAACCAAAAACACGTGATTTTGCATTACTACGTATGGCATCGCCTTAAATAACAGAACAAAAAGTGTTTTAAATAATTTTCGGAGCTTACCAACAAGGGAATTTCATACAATTAACACTTCGGCGTAACAAATGTATAGATATTATCTTCAAAAATAACTTTTTTTTTGGAACTTAAAACTAATCAAGAGTTATCGAGAAACTTGTTATAATTCGGTAGAAATTGGGTATGGGGGGCTTAAGGATTCATGTTAATTTGTCTGTTTACAAATTAGCATTTAAATATACCAGTTACCACAACATGTTTCATTTTAAAGAAGAGTCAGAATAAAGTAAATAAAGTCAATTATGAAGTGTTAATAAATATGTATACTTTGGAAATTGACATAGTAATTTATGGTCAGTTACTAATTGCTGCTTTGAACAATCAAATAAGATAAATCATTGAATTCCGGGTATAACTAATTTTTCTTTGTTATGTTAGTTATTTTTTTTTATCTAGGTAGGAAGTTAAATGTTAGTTTGTTTTGGATGAAGTAAAAGAAATATTTTCACACAGAATTTCGCAATATCTACTATACGTTTATCGTCAGTTAATTTTATTTAGTGTAGGTATGTTCATTCGTCACTGAATATATATTTTTAATTTCAATAAAAAATAACTAAAAAGACAAATAATATAAAATACTTAAGATTATTTTTATTTTATTTATTACAAGATAATACATTACAAAATGATAACAAAATAATAATGTATTATTCCCAGTGAGTTTATAAAACTCATTTCGGGAAAGACAACATTAGATTAAGGACAAGACAAATAAATAAACGCAGATGTTATTATGGAGTTCTAGAGAAAGATTGTGTTAGTCATTAATGAAACTGCTAAGGAAATAGCTTTTAAGAGCTTTTGCCAATGTTTTTTTGTTCGTTGCCGGAAGTTTTAAATTTCTAGGTAATGCGTTATATTGTTTATGTGCAATGTATTGTAAGGAGTTAATTCCAAATTTAGTCGTGTAAGTAGATGACGATAAATGTTTTTGATTTTGTGATCGTGTTTTGTGCTGGTGTATGTCAGAATTAAAAACTGGTTTATTGTTGGTGTGTGAGAAGTGTTGAATTATTTGTAGGATGGCAGTTGTGATGTTATACTTTGGCAGGACTGTAAAAGGAAGTATTTGTGTCTGTGAGTATATATCTTTGACATGTGTATCCCATGGCAGATTATATATATTACGTACGGCTCTATTTTGAATTACTTGTATTTCGGAACTTTTTTTTTGGTAATGGTGCCCCAGATACTAACTAGATAACTCAGGTGGGAGTGGATCATAGCACAATATGTTGCACGCAGTAAAGATGTGGGGAGTACACCTTGGAGTCGCTAGAGTACACCGGTTATCGGGGAAATTTTGGATTTTACATTCTCAACATGGGAGTTCCAAAAAAAAATTCAAGATAAAGTTTCTCGATAACTGTTTATGTTTTAAGTTTTAAAAAAATATATTTTTGAAGATAATATCTATAAATTTTTTACGCCGAAATGTTAATTAGGTATACGAAATTCCCTTGTTAGAAAAAATCGCAAAGTAAGCTCCGAAAATTATTTTTAACGTTTCTACGTGCCCTACTATACAAGTGCGATATCTGAAAATCATCCTACGGGATCTTTTTAATTTATAGTTATTTTTTATGCGACATCTCACAAGAGCGGTACAGTGTAAAGGAAGGGGAACTATATCTTCACCCGGTTGGGGAGCGATGTGACGAGGGTTAGGGTAAGCGCTGTAGGAAAGGATTTATCAATGCGGGTCTTGAAGAGGCTATAAATGAGGAATAAAATACACACATATGAGCTGACTTACACAAAAATCGAATCGAAGTTATTTAAATACCCGTAAAACAGACTTATTCTAATATTTTATCAAGAAATTGGCATGCTATCACTTTTGTTAACAGGATCATTTATCTCCGTGTATAATGATGACCTTTGACCTATCAGTAGCCGATTGGTACCAAACCCCGCCTTCGCCACAGGATCAAATGTTAGTAAACATGAAAAATTACAACATCTGTCCAATGAATAAAAAAAATTCAAGACACGTTATATGCATAGTAATCGAATGAAAAATGTAACACCGCTTATGAAAAAAATAGCCATTCAAAAAATATGCCTTATATGAACGGGCCGCTAAAGTATGTCCATTGGACCTAGTTCAATAAAACCACGAGCGTTGTATCATTAACGTAGGTATCTTCAGTCTAATAATTACGCATTTTGAATCAAGAATTATAAATTTTCAATAATGTCCAAATCACTTTGTGGCGTCAGTTTAACAACTGTGTTTACACCACTATTTAATATATATATTGTCAACACTTTTCAAAACCAATGGTTTCTTTTTTTTATAAATTTAATTTAGATTAAATTTGATAATATTATCATTAAGTTCTGCGAGTGTTTTAGTTTTTTATTATTGTGACAGCTGTTTCGGCTTACAAGGCCATTTTCAAACTGTGGTTAGTCCACATTGAGACGACGAATTTATACTATTTCAAATGTAAATTTTGAAGGTGTATACATAATAATATTATCAAATTTAATCTAAATTAAATTTATTAAAAAAATTAAATGGAGTTCTACGAATTAAACACAAAAACAATAAATACAATGGTTTCTTCACCAGGATACACAGTATAAATTTAGTACATATTTTTAAGAATTAACAAAAAGCGGTGATTAATTAGTTATTATTATAAAAAAGTAATCATAAATTTAATATAAATTAATTATTGAATAATAATATATTTAAACAACAGAATCAAAGAGAAACCTAGATGTGTAAAATCTATTTAATTTTAAAGAATTATTAATTCTTGAATATAATTTTTGGAGGTACCTACAATATCTACTTTCTCTGATATTATAAGTAGTTTTGAATTTTATAATTTAAATTTCGTACTCAAGACGAGATGATACCTTAAAATATAGCCAGAATCTTAAAGACGTAAGTGAGGCAGCCGTGCACAAAAATATGCGACGCGCGGTCCTGGTGTACTGTACAGACCTGCGGTTGAATTTTCTCTATTAAATCTCTAAAATAAAGTGGGAATATATGTGATGAAGTCGTGTAAAACAATATTCAGCGCGCGGCCCGGCGTAATGGATGGACCTACGATCCACTTTGCCCTAGCAGGCCTAGAAAATCGATCTTCCCGTGGGGTTTATTTTAATTATTTCTGATGAACATATTACTAAAATCTCAAATGTTTCAAGAGGAATCCCTCGGGAAGTTACTAATTCATCGTCTAGAAAAATAAAATCTGGTGTTTACGGCTATTTAAGTAATACGTTCATCAGAAATACTTAAAATGTGAGCATCAAGCAAACCCCCGTTATTAGTCTTATGACGCCTTAACCATGTACCAACAACCGAAATTAGTATGTTTAATTATGCACTCTAACAATGCCTAGATTCGCTAGTTGATTTGCATCATGCACCCGTGTACAACATCGCATTGATGTCATCTTTTCATTTTAATTCTGTAATGCAGGCGATTATGCAATGTAAAGGTCTTTATGAACTGTGCGGTCAAAGTTCTTACCCTTGCCTTGCATTGAAACAATGCGTATTACGGGCGTCATGTCTGTATTATTCTTATTTATTACGATATTAATATATTCTATCGTTTATTTTTGTAAGTGGGTACTAACCCTTTTACGGTATATTACTTTTAATTTTTTATTATTAATAAATACTTAATTTTAACTACTACTATTTAATAATTACTTTAGTAGCATATTGACAGACGTCCTCACTAGGAATGCCTGTTCCGAGGCGGACTGTAGGTTGTTGTGTTGGTGGTACTTCATGATTTCTTCATCTTCATGTTTGTCGACCTCATCTGCATGTTTGTTGATTTCGTCATCTTCATTGTGCTGGTGTTAAGTCATGATTTCCTCATCTTCATGTTTTTCGACCTCATCTGCATGTTTCTTGATTTCCTCATCTTCATATTTGTTGATTTCTACATCTTCATGTTTGTAGTGCTCATTTTCATTATTGTCGATTTACTTATTTTCATATTTGTCGACCTCATTTCCATGTTTGTTGATTTCATCATCTTCATGCTTGTTGATTTCCCCAACTTCATGTTTGTAGACTTTATTTTCATAATTGTTTATTTTATTATCTTAATGCTTATAGACTGTAGGTTGTATTGATTTTACTTCATATTTTTAATGATTTCCTCATCTTCATGTGTATTGACTGTACGTTATGTTGGTGCTACATCATATATTTTTAATGATTTTCTCATCTTCATGTTTGTTGACTGGAGGTTGTGTTGGTGTGACTACATTTTTTTATGATTTCCTTATCTTCATGTTTGTTGACTTACTTACTCACACCAACAAAACTTACAGGTTGTGTTTTGGTTTTACTTCATATTTTTTTAAGATTTCCTCATCTTCATGTTTGTTTACCTATATTTTGATATTATAACTCGTTTATCTCCATGGTCCTTTTTTTATTTCATTTAGAACGGCATAATATATACATATATATTTATTTCATTCTATGTGTTTTTATTTACTGGTGGTGAAATAATAATCTCACTTTGAAAGGTTCTAACTTCTAACCACTGAATAGAAAATCTCAAGAGATATAAAACTATGTGAAAGAAAATTATATCGCCTATTCAAATGAGACCTTTCGACCTATAGGCCAATTAAATAGATTATCTCTTCAAGTAAGAATTTCGATATTATAAAATTTTAGATCAATTTTAAAAGAAGAAAAAATTGAGCGTACTTCGGACATACGAACACGCCCGCAATACATTTCTTTCGGTTTATCACTTCGGGGAGTAAATAGATACGAAATGAAAACTGGAAATGTTATGGTCTTACTCTTTTATGTTCATATTTTAGTATCGTCATGGGTATTGGTCTGCTGAAACATCCTAGCATCACAACCAGTCTACGTGAATAATATATTTATGGTACACAGTCCACATCTGAACCGATTTCATGCCATTTCTTTCGTAGCAATGCAGGTTTTTAAACACCGGTAAATTGTCAGGTGCGGTCATGGGTGTAATTTTACACTTTCATTCAATACAATAACATTGGTGAAGAGATTCTAACAAAGATATTATAAGAACGAGATATGCTATGTTGGCCGCCGGACCGTAGGCGGAGTACTACCTAATTAGGGTACTTTGAATACTGTCGGGACGTGTACGCATAGAAATCTGTTCTATGTATTAGTGCGGATACCTTAGCGTAAGCGAAGGTGTGCAGTAGTATTGGTGAACAAAACCGGCGACACTGGGCAAAACAATTCCACACAGTATGAACTGCTCATAGCACATCTCGTTCTTCTAATATCTTTGGATTCTAACATTTTATATAGTATTTTTCAATGTTAAAAGCGGGTAATGTTATGACTAAAAAAACGTCTCGACTCCCATACAAAATACAGCACCAGTTGAAAACAAAAACGTAGGCTTTTTGAAATGGTGACCGGTGACGTCACTGGTCTCGTTCATAGATTTGGTACTATTTTGGGAGACTCAAAGAATTAAAGCTTAGAGAATTATTTTTTCTATTATAATTTTAAAAAATACTGGTATGTGTTAGATTTTAAAAAATTAAAAAAGGGACTAGAGCTCCTTATAACCTCGTTTTTTGAGTAGGTACTTATCTATTCTATTATTATTACCGTTCTCATTAAGGCGAAGCGGAACGTTAAATCACTATTTTCTATTAATCTTTACTACGAATCGGTTTACATTATGAATACCAAAAAATATTTTCTTTGGATAAATTGAATCTTTTCTTATCGTTTCCCTTGAGCAGAATTAAAATTAGATTTGTTCATATGAAGCAGATACTTTGTGATCTGACATTTTAATTTAAAATAAAACAATAACTTAGTAAACACCACTTTTATTTTTTATACTTTATTATACATAAAGTGTAAAAAATAAAAGTGGTTTAAACTAATTTTTTTTTTAAATTAAAATAAGATTGTTAATAACTTTACTAAACATATCAGCGTAAACTAACAAAAATTTATTTTTTCATTAGAAATATACGAACACTTATAAGAAATAACATTAAAAATACAGTATTATATGGCTAAGATTATTTTTGATAGTTTTTCTTGATTAACTTTTTCTTTCTTTCTTGTGAAATTTTTAAAAAAGAAATAAAAATCACTTTTTTGCTAAAATCGAGCAGTTTGAGACTACGTTTGCCAAGAGATTTTTATGCCTTAATCATTAATAGGTAATCCTACATTCTCGTGATGAAAAGTACACACAGAAAATACACGCTTTTGCTTGTATTTTCCTCTTAATTAATATACCTGTCACAATCTATGCGGAAATTTATAAGATTTTGACAATAAAAAACCGGACAAATAAGGAAAAATTAAGTCAATAAGGAAAAAAACTCCATGATGTACAAGTATTTATGTAGTAAATAAGAGTTTTGTGAAATTTGTAAAAAATGATAATTGAAACGGATAGTTTTTATTATAATATGCGAGAATTATATTAATGATTTTATCAGTATTTTGTTTTGCATTGCGTTAAGAACATCTACTTTATTTGTTGCTTTATTCAAGGTTTAGCTTGAGGATAAATATTTTAAGTATTTTTGTACGTATTTAGTAAAAAAAATAATTCACTTAACATTGCGGAATTTATCATATTTTTGGCAAATTTCGCAAAAAAACAAAAATTCGTTCGTGATTAGGGTTGCATTCCATCGCGATGTATTGGGACTGTCACCGTTATTGAGCCAGCGGTCCCAACAAAACTTAAAATATCACGACAAAACCTGTAATGTCCCGATTTACAAACCAGCACAAAGCATAGAGTTACGATTAGAGGTGCTACTGCGTCTAATATCTCGTCGAAACTTGTTCCATTATTAGAACCCGATAAGCGGTGCACAGTGACTGTATTCGGTAGTTTTAGTTAGAGCGTTTGGAGAGTTGGAGGTCAGTTATATATAAATCATCAATGGCACAATGCAGCAATACTGTTTACTAACGAATATTTTCTGCGGCCTCTCGATCCATCTTTACTGCGTGATATTTTTCTTTCTTTTATGTACGTCGACACCCATTTACCCGCTCGTCGATAGCTTTTGCTTCTGTTCTATTCCCGTATTTAGGATTTTGATATATTTGAGATTTATTTTTCGGCATTGCATCAACCGACTCCCTTAAAACACTTAAGAGCTACGTCATATGCATGACCGGTCGGTGGCCGAGTTGACATCGCGTTTGGGTCCCACCCAGGCGTAGTGTGTTCAATTCCTCGGCTGGCTAAGTCCTCCATCACAACACAAGCAACATTTTCAGCTTACTGTGGTGGTAGTAGGAGATTTTCAAATATTGTCAGGTTATTCGTAACCCGGGAATATTTGTCTTTCTTTAAAAAAAATTAAAATTAATTAATATTATATTTGGTTATTTTACTTAGGCGAAGAAGACACGTGTAAATTAGTTTCTGAAAACCTGTTTTTATGTCTATGGTATGTACCTATGTACATAGCAACTAATAAATGTGAACTTTTTTTAAATACGAAATCGTTAACTGATTCTTAGTATAAAGATAATCCTTTTAAAATTCCTTTTTTTTAAATTCAAAATACAGGTAAACAATCCCAGGTTACAAACCACCCTACATTATTTGAATTCCTCCTACTTTCATCGTTATAAGCGGGAAATGTTGCTTGTGCAGTGGTGGTGAAATAAGGTATTTTCACAAACTATGAATACTTTTAAAATGTATGGAAGATTTACATTATTTTTTATAATTCTAATCATCGCTCTACAAATCTATAATTTTAATATTTTCTTCCTTGATTATAATTGATTTTAAAAACATATAAAACCGCACATCCATAAACGGTTCGAACTGGCTATAACGTTATCTATCTATATAAATAAAATTGTAAATATTAGTTTTTTCAAAATCTTAAATCTCCGAAAGTTCTTCACCGATCGCCTTGAAATTTTGATACAATGTTGCATTCGAATACGCATGTGTTTTTATCTACCTATATTAGAAAGGGTGACCGGATAAATCATCAAAATGATAATTCTTCACATCTTTAAAAAGTTATATAAAGTCATGGAAAGTGATGAAACAAAAACTTTATTAACTGAGTTAAGTAGGTTAAAATTATTTTTGTTCATCGTTTTTAATGACTTTATATCACTTTTTAAACGTGTGTTGAGTTAGCATGGAATCATTATAGGGATGTCATCTGTGACAGGTAAAAACATGTTTTTTTTTAAAAACGCGCCATCTGTTAGACGTAAACGCAACATGCGTTATTGTTTCTCTATCTGCACAAACAGACTGAGCCACAGCAATGCGTGGCGGAGTACAGCTAGCTATGACATCAACAACGCCGTACTCACGAACAAAAACAAACCTGTAGTTTTGGCGGCAAATCAAAAACGGCTAATTTTAATTCGCGATAAGAAATTTTGTATTGTATTTTTTTCTCAATTTTTTTCTAAAATACAATTCAAAACAAAATTGCGAAAATTTTCTATTGGCTAGCATCGGATTGAACCAGACGCTTTGGACTACTTCCCTTCTAACCAGTAATCTTAAATATATATACCTACATACTCAACATCAAATTATATTTTTTAAATAAATAAAAAAATCATGTTACCCAATAATCTGTACATACATGTCATTGACAGCTGTTTGTGGGTTGTGTAGTTTCGGTAAGAATAACACGGTGAATTTTCGGCATAATCACAATCACCTTGCTTTCAACAATAATTTCTTTAAATATTTATACTTACATTAAAAAAATACTGAACTCATATCACCTAAATCACTATAATAAACCAAGACCGTCCAATATTTAATACATCTAGTAAGAGCTCGCGGCGAGAACTGGCTTCTTACTCCACATAGCGAATTAATTAGAAACAATTGTTGGAAGTTATGTTTTTATTGCATATAATATGATGAATAGTGGAGCGGGCCAGCGGGTCACCTAGCCAGTCATTCAGCATGTGCATATTTACCATTCAAAGGACCTTGCCTCGGTATGAAATAATGCTGAGTTTGTGTGAAGGTGGCCTCAGTACGCACGATTTTATGATCGCGATATTTTCGTATTCGCGATCTTTTCAATTTACAGATTTATTGACGCCGCTGAACAGGTAATCCCTAGAAGTGGGATCTATACCGATTTCAAAGAAAACTGATGTCGTCTATTTACATAAGCCCTTTTGACTACCATGTTCCAAACTGGACAATGAAATTTATTGTATACACTGAGAAAACTTACTGATATAAATTATTGCTGATTTATTAAGAATCTTTTCAAATTATTTGTAATTTGGTTATAAACCGGATTGCAGGCCTTTAACGAATGAATTTTTAGGTTTGGTTAGGTTAGGTAATGAATGAATTGTTAGGTTTCCCAATAAACTTTCAGTAAAACACGAATGTGTTATAGCGATGTCGGAACACGTGTTATTTCGTAGTTGTCCACGTGCTCCGATATACAAGGGATGTACTAGAAGTTTAATAGGAAATAGCCTGCACTTCAGTTTTTAATCTGATCTTAATAAATCACCAATACTCATTTTTTGGATTTGTTTTATCGACCTAATTTTTTCCACATCACACTTCTAATCACGGTTTATTTTGAGGGGTGGGAAAATAGTTCCCGTGTTATCGGAAAGCTGTTAAAGCGAAGCACCGCGAAGTAATGCAAAATCATGTGTTTTGGTTTGAAAATTTGATGGCTTTGAAATATTATAGATACATTAATTAAATACTGCGAGTAAAACACATCTCGGTTTTCGAAATAATTGAGCATTTTTGATCAGTTTTTTATAAGCCTAGAAAAAACCCTTTTTTATATGGTTTTATTGTACAGTGTATAAAATTAAGTTCTTTAGAAAATTATTACAAAACATTGTAGTATTTATGCCTGAACTCAACAATATAAAATAAAACATATTTTTTATTGTTTTATTGCGATGATTTGTTGTTTTAAGCGGAATTTCAACCTTATCGCCATCTACATAAGGACTGCGTGATTTCGACAGATTCCGAATGTTCCACGATTCGTAAGATCTACCTACCACTATGACCCAAGCTAAATTACATGCAAATTTGACCGGGCATGATGGGCTGATGACCTCCGTGGCGTGATGGTTTTGTTTACGCATTTGACTTCGAGTCGGGAGGTTACGAGTTCGAACGTTAATAATTTCATTATACAGGGTTTTCCAATAAGAGGTGTTATTTTGATATTCAATCGTAAAAGATCAATGGTTTCGCTGCTTGTATGGCACGTAGTGCCGTCTTTTTTAAAGTAAACGTTGTCCAGATCAATACCATCCAATTCCGGCCATAAAAAATCATTAATCATCTCTCGATAACGCAATCCATTCACCGTAACTGTTGCTCCAGCCTCATTTTCGAAAAAGTCAGGTCCAATGACTCCGCCGGACCATAAACCGCATCAAACAGTCACACGTTGAGGAAAGAGAGGCTTTTCAACAATAACTCTTGGGTTTTCCGAGCCCCAGATGCGACAATTTTGCTTGTTGACGAAGCCACCGAGGTGGAAATGGGCTTCATCACTCAAGATGATTTGCATTTGATTCACTCAAGTGAATTTTAATAATTTCAATACGTTGTTGAAGCGTGTATCGTTCCATTTTTATTAATGGCGTAGTTTCTACTTTTCAAATGTCAAAAAATGACAGCTTCAAAAGTAACATCTACCGAAATAGCGGGCTATTCAAAATAACACCTCTTATTGGAAAACCCTGTATTAAAACAAATAACTTTGTTTACAACACTTTAGTATATATAACCTCTACATGTTTCATGAACAAAGTTCACCTCATCAGAAGTAAGTATAAATGACTCCTGATGAGGTGAACTTTGTTCGTGAAACATGTAGAGGTTATATATTTTAAAGTGATGTAAACAAAGTTATTTGTGTTTTAATATAATAAATAATGTCATCACAAAATGATAAGCTTTCATAAGAAATATTCTTCGAAAAAATTAATAATTCCATCCTAAAATCTCCGAACCGTAAAGCTTGAATCCAGTCTGTATTATTTAGAAATCTGTTCCTTCGCGGTTCTTACTTTCGCGAACAATATTGAGAACGCTAGACGTAACCGCGAGTTCATTGTATAATGATTTTTCAATTGTCTTTGGACTCTACGGAGTGGTTCTTTCCGTTAAGACCTGTCTATGGCCAAGTAGCTAATCACATGTCAATCATGTCAATCTTCTCATGCTACGTTGATATTTAGTGGAAAATTATATTATTATACGTGTCCTTGATATATTGGTACTTGGTACATATATAGTAACCACTTTTCTGCAGAATTATATTAATTGCAGCAATACACTGTGGTATTATTTGCTCTGTAAAGGAAATGTGAATACCGCAAAAACTACTGTCAACTATCCGAAGCAATTGAAAATATGATATCCACGATGCAAAGGCTGAAGGGTGTTGGGAATGGAAGGAGATAGCGATGATGATGAAGGTTGGGAAGTATCTGACTATTCAGATTTTAATACGACTAAAGCCAGTTTTTTAGATCGGAATTGATACTTGATGTACAAAAAACTTATAAACACCTACTTATCGAATGAAATTTCTTGCATCCCACGTAAAAAACAACTCGTGAATTCATGATGATCGGAACGTTTAAATTGTATCTTTATCACCGCGAAATCAGTAATCCAAGATCGACTTCAAAATCGTGCTTGACACAAGATGGTTTTCACATTCATAAAAGTTGGTAGGTACCTTTTTATCTATTGTCAACGAAAACACGTGCAAGGTTAGAGACGTGCAAAAGTTCACCAACTACATATATACTAACTATTTTTTGCTTTCATGTTATGTTAACGGTGCTGGTGTAGCAAGATCGTTATTTATATGTTCCTTTTGACAGTTATATTTGACCAAAACAGGATATAATTTGTTTTATCTGTAGCAATCGTCATGGACCAATTTTTACAAGCTAATGATCAACGTGACGCTTGTCTTTGTCTTGCTAGTCAGCCTTAAAAATTGTAAGGGAAATTTAGTTATTGATTCACTCGTAACAATTCCAACGCTATCAAGAATTTATTGCTAATAGACTCATGTTCGTAAGTCCAAATCCCAAACGAGGTAGAGGGCGATTCCGGTTCTATTTAAGGATAAGGAATTATCCTTAACCTTAAAATTAACGAATTTTCGCGCTCTAGATTCGAAAGAACTGGAATCGCAGCTAACGAAAAAGTCGTTCATTTTAAGGTGTAGGATAATTCTTTATCGCGTTACAGCGTCTATGTTGGGTAAATTGCCGGATTGCGCCCGTAAAAACCACTGTCCGTCATTACAGCTACACAATATATTATATTAAACTAAAGAACATAACTCAACATCTTAAGCCCCCGCATACCCGATTTATAAAAAGTTTCTCGTTAACTCTTTAAGTTCCAAAAAAAAGTTATATTTAAAAATAATATCTATACATTTGTTATGCCGAAACGTTAGTTAATGAAATTCCCTCGATAGAAAAAAATCGCAAAGTAAGCTCCGAAAATTATTAAAAACACGTTTTGTCTGTTATTTAATATTTTATATTCATGAAAAAATTCACAACGTATCTTTAAATGCAACTAAAGCATTTGTCGAGAGATTTTTGCTCTATTTCAAACTTGTCGTCTTTTATTAAATATTTTCACCATTTTCGCTTAATTATTATATTTTTTTAATATTAGCGTGCTCCCTCTAACATTCGTATTTACATATCTCCCTTTCAAACCATCTTTGAACGCTTACTGGCGGTAACACGGCGACAAACCTCTGAAAGTCGGCGCACGTGACGTCATGATTCGATCAACCAATAACGGGCTTTCAACAGCAGGCCGTTTTTAAAGTCAATAATTATAAATGAAATTATTTAAATTTCACAAAATGTTGACAAATAAATTTTATATAACGATTTAAAACGTGCAATTTTCGATTTGCCACCAAAACATGAGCGTGGATTCGGCGGCTTTGACGTCACTTTGGGCACCATTGGTGACAGCCGTCTTACCAGCCGTGGCGGCTTCTATATCATAACGATGTTGTAGCCTATTAGAACGGTTTCAGAATGTGCAAATTTTTAAGGTCAATAATTATGAATGAAAATGTTTAAATTTCACGTTTTTAGTACGATAATCATAAAAAATAAACTTCAAATCTTCCACATAATTTTTAACAATATCCCTAGTGTGTTGAGGACTGCGCGACTGTTGGCTAACTTGGCGTGAGTTATGCAAGATATGCAAACTATCCATGTCTCCAAACTAATAATAATAATAATAAAGCAGTCCATTTTGTCTTTAGTATTTATGTGGAAAGAGTTTATATATCTATACCCTACGCAATCAACCTTTTATTTACGTGTTGTCACAAATGTATCCACTAAGGGCCATTTTACCGTAATGTTTATTATAATTTCATATAAGAAAGAATGTAATACGGGGACAGAAGGTCGCCGAACTTAGTCGATTCGTTGTGAAAGCGATAAATGGATGGATTAAGAGTTATTGCAGAATTATCTCGTTTAGAAAAATACAGGATTTTCCAATAAGAGGTGTTATTTTGATATTCAATCGTAAAGATCAATGGTTTCGTTGCTTGTGTGGCACGTAGCGCCGTCTTGTTGAAAGTAAACGTTGTCCAGATCAATACCATCCAATTCCGGCCATAAAAAACAGTCACACGTTGAGGATAAAGAGGCTTTTCAACAATAACTCTTGGGTTTTCCGAGCTCCAGATGCGACAATTTTGCTTGTTGACGAAGCCACCGAGGTGGAAATGGGCCTCATCACTCAAGATGATTTGCATTTGATTCACTCAAGTGAATTTTAATAATTTCAATGCGTTGTTGAAGCTTGTATCGTTCCATTTTTATTAATGGCGTAGTTTCTACTTGTCAAATGTCAAAAAATGACAGCTTCAAAAGTATCATCTACCGAAATAGCGGGCTATTCAAAATAACACCTCTTATAAGAAAACCCTATATTAAAGTATCTGCGGCCCCTGTACAGTACACCCGTCTCATGTGAGGCTAACCTGACTCCTGTGGAGCCCCCGTGCCGTCATTTAGAGTTACACCAAGCATATCTCTGAACTATGCGTCCCGGAAAACACTGGTCCGAGGCGCTACGTGCCACACAAGCAACGAAACCATTGATCTTTTACAATTGAATATCAAAATAACACCTCTTATTGGAAAACCCTATACTTTATTTCGACGGCCTCCGTGGTCAAGGGGTAAGGCTCTCGACTAGCAAGCTAGAGGTCGCGGGTCGTAATCCCGGCGTGCGCAACTAAATTATATTTGTCTCACGATCCAGATTTTAAGATACTCTCAGTATCGCCAATTTTATTTGATTAATTTGTGTTTTTTCATAATTTATTCATTTTAAATAATATATAGTATATTTGTGGCACGTTCCAGAGTGGAAGATACTATCAGTATCGCCCTGGTGTAAGACCACCATTCAGAATTGAAACGTTGCTTGAAATGGATTTGGCCGTGTTTAATGACCAGATCTGAACAGCCAGGTACTTCCCCACTTTCCTATTCTCTATCTCCTCTCCCCCACTACCTTCAGCATCATACTCCAATTGGGGATACCATAATCTCACTGGCCCCAGACGGCCGGGAGCAGTTGGGTGTTGTTGTGCGGTTTCACATAAAAAAAGAAGTACATCATTACCTAGAACCTATTTTCAATCTCATTGTTCATTATCTTCCTCTTTCCCATCTTTTCCCCCTCCCTGTTACCTTCAGCCTCAAAACATAGCCCGATTGGGGATGCCATAGACTCACTGGCTCCAGACGGTCCTGGAGCAGTTGGGACTCTTGTGCGCTTTCACATAATTAAAAAAATTATAATTTAGTAAAAGATTATTATTAATATTCAACGATTTTTCTTGTTGAAAGGCCGATTAGCTTGGAAAATATTATATTTGTAACATGAAGTAAACCGTAAATTAATGTTTTTGTTTATTTTTTTTTTGTTTAATCGGGCCATTTTACCTTGTTTTGGAAATCAGGAAGATGGCAATAAATAACTACTAAAAACCACATATTTCCGTCCCTCACGTACGATGTTAAACCAGACATTGGCAACATTTGATTCGCGGTCAAAATTTGTTCTCTAAACTACCGACCTAATGTCGTATTAGTAAATAGTTCAAAACGCGCGGAGAAAAATGAGTACGCCTTTTTGAAATATGACGCATGACCATTTCCTAGTAATATATCTGAACACGTGTTCACACAGGTGGCTTTGTCCGAATAAATATCATGGACTAGATGTGTGAATATTATGATTTTTTACAATACGTGTTCCGACTTCATCATAACGTATTCGTGCTTTACTGATAGTTTGTTATGAATTCTGTCAATTCATTCGTTATAGGCCTCCAGTCCCGTTTTTAACAGGAAACCGAACAATTTGATTTTTAATAAATTTACAATATTTGTTATCAGTAAGTTTTCTCCGTGCGGTAATTGCAAATATCTAAAACAAAACGCCCGTTCATATTATTTTAGTTTAAATTTAAGAATTAAATTAACCGGTCAGTGGCTGAGTTGAGCATCGCGTCTGGGTCCCACCCAGACGTCTTGAGTTCAATTCCTTGGCTGGATAAGTCCTACATCACGACACAAGCAACATTCTTACGCTAAGTGTGATGGTTGTAGGAGATTTACAGATTATTGTCAGGTTATTCGTAACCCGGGAATATTTGTCTTTCTTTTAAAAAAAACATAATATGCACGTTATATTCTGTTTTTACATCTTTTTTTTATAAAATAAACCACAAAGGTTGCCCTTAACTGGATATTGTCCGATTTGCTCATAGCACGCGCTCTCTAAATATAAATTACTGTTTAGACCTGCTTTAGTGTTGTATCCATGCGAAGTCTGTCTCCGTTGGTGGAAGTCATTTATTATTCTTCACCCCGGAACTGGTTAGGAAATATTAATGTCATAAAGTAATAGACGACAAGTTCACATAATTTGTTGACTTGGTCATGTACAAGAGATATAAACATCGAGACCTCTGTTAAAACCTTGCTTGCAATGGTCATAAAGTTATGTTCAGATCGTAGATGGTAGAAACAAGAGAGATGGGCCATGAACCATCTATGTTTGGTCGTAGCTCGGTGATAGCAAAACCACTTGGATCAAGAGGCCGGAATACTGAATCAACAAATCGGCCTCCTATTTTGTATGAGATCCTTCAAAAATGTTATTTTCATTATTTTTTTAACTAACTTAAACCTTTTAAAATGTTTTAATACATAATTAAAAACCATTTTTTTGGAGATTCTCATATTAGTTAGGAGGCCTATTTGATTCAGTGGCCCGCACGTAGAAAAATGAGTTTTGCCGATTTATTAAAATCCTGTAATAAACGGGACAGCAGGCCGCTTCCTAATAAAATGTTAGTATTTTCGAATTTATTGGAAAACGTGCTAATGCACATGCGTTTTGCCCTGTTAATATATAATGACGATATTCGAAAATATAATGATTTTTATGAACACGTGTTCCGACGTCGCGTTAATACATTCCTTTTTTACTAAAAGTTCAACATGAAACCTATCAATTCATTCGGTGAGGGCTTGCATTCCAGTTTTTAACAGGAATACGAATAATCTGATGAGATTTTTAATAAATTACCAATATTTTATATCAGTAAGTTTTCTCCGTGCGGCCTTGTGATTTAGATGGTTTTGGTTGCAGTTGGCACGCTTCCATGCCATATCTTCCTTTGTTTCTAGTATCTGTGTATTTACAAGTATATCCCACGCTTCTGATGATATGCTACGCACACGATAATACACGACAATATCAACGTGCAGCAAAAAATGTCAGGCAATTAACCTCAAGTGAAACTGTGAGAACCTGCGTCAATATTCTTGGCGGCAAATTCTTACTTATCAATATAAAAATGATTGAGAAAGGTACATTTTTCACAATGTGATATTTTTTGAGATGTGAGACATAATACAACTAAAAAATATATTCATTTGTGGCAAGTTGAGATGTTTTGAATCGATATGTGGTTTGTTTTTATCGATCACGATAATATCAACGTGCAGCAAAAAATGTCAGGCAATTAACCTCAAGTGAAACTGTGAGAATCTGCGTCAATATTCTTGGCGGCAAATTCACTTATCAATATAAAAATGATTTCGCAAGGTACATTTTTCACAATGTGATATTTTTTGAGATGTGAGACATAATAAAACTAAAAAATATATTCATTTGTGGCATGTTGAGATGTTTTGAATCGATATGTGGTTTGTTTTTATCTGATCTTGTTCAGATTTCACTTGTTTTTTTAGGTCCTGTAACTATTATTGTTATTCTTCGTACACAATGTACTTTCTCGGTCGTCGGCGTTTTTTATATCTTTGCTTTGGCGAAACCAGCAGCTTCTCCTTACTGAAAACATATCTTTTATAATGTACTTGAATCAATAAATGCTTCAACCGTACTATAGACATCCAAATAATTCAATAATTATTATTGAATGGACTGAATAATCCTTTCAGTGATTTGTAAATAAATGAATCTGATAGTATACAGGTAACTCGCATTGTAATGTCACTATTACTAGTCCTTTTTACAATAGCGCGCAAATCGCTGGCTCCGTAAAAAACTTAACTACATATCCCAAATCGGGTAAACAAAGGTTCGGTTTGTTTTCAAAATTTAATATTTTGATAGACTATTTAGTTAGACACTTTTACAAATGTGTTATAATTTACCTGCCTCACTCAGTGTTAGCGTCGCTACACCATACGATTCGTTTAAGAACGAACATTGAAATCCTGCGCAGGAAAGTCCCACAATAACAGCTCTGCAAATATTTGCCTTACTTTATCGAACTTTCTGCGCATGGTGTGGTTATTTCAATGTGCGCTCTTCAATGTGGTCAATGTACGATTGATGAGACCGATGTCCATATCATAGTTTATTCAAAGAATTCTCGAACCATCCTGGTGCCAAAAATGTGGTCACGTGGTTTGCCTCCAGCTTATCGAAATAATACACAGATTTCACGTTCATGCAAGATACATAGTTTTAAAAACATCGTGGTATTTGTTTTTTTAAAATAATTTATTGCCTATGTTACATAATAACATGTGCAGGATTTTCCAATAAGAGGTGTTATTTTGAATAGCCCGCTATTTCGGTAGATGTTACTTTTGAAGTTGTCATTTTTTGACATTTGACAAGTAGAAACTACGCCATTAATAAAAATGGAACGATACACGCTTCAACAATGCATTGAAATTATTAAAATTCACTTGAGTGAATCAAATGCAAATCATCTTGAGTGATGAGGCCCATTTCCACCTCGGTGGCTTCGTCAACAAGCAAAATTGTCGCATCTGGGGCTCGGAAAACCCAAGAGTTACTGTTGAAAAGCCTCTCTATCCTCAACGTGTGACTGTTTGGTGCAGTTTATGGTCCGGCGGAGTCATTGGACCTTACTTTTTAGAAAATGAGGCTGGAGCAACAGTTACGGTGAATGGATCGCTATCGAGAGATGATTAATGATTTTTTATGGCCGGAATTGGATGGTATTGATCTGGACAACGTTACTTTCAACATGACGGCGCTACGTGCCACACAAGCAACGAAACCATTGATCTTTTACGATTGAATTTCTAAAATAACACCTCTTATTAGAAAACCCTATATTACACTTAAATAGGTACCTATATTAGTGCCACTTCAGCGTGTTTATATTTTTTCATAAACACGCAATCAATGAAATCATTCGTTTTAGCGTTCAACCTTGATTAACTAGCGAATTAAAACCTGGTGTCAACTTTATTTCACATTTCGCTCTAAAACATTTCACGTTTTATTGTATCCACGACAGGCGTGATAAATATTGCGTGACCTTTTATTCTACAATGAAGTTATTGAAACAATTATCACATTAAAGTCACGAACGTTTTCATCTCAGATTGATTGTCATTTTTAATCAGTAAAGATCATTCAAATCGTGGCGTATCTTCTGGCGTATCTTCCCAAGAGATTTGCGGTTTTCTCAGGTGTTCTTTATTGATTGTCGGATGTTATACTTCGCCGTAGATAAGTTTTCCTTTGTTTTATTATACTTATTAAAAATAATGATTTGTATCAGTATCAGCGCAGTAGTGTTCTCTTATGGCGTGAATACACTTGCGAGCCGAAACACGAGCCGAGCCTCGAATTATGGGAAAGGAAAGGAGCCGAATTACTCTTAAGTTTAAGCCAGTCTTGTGTTTTGAATGCAACATAAAATTCGATTCATCTGTAGTTGCAACTCAAGGGGAACCATTCTCGCGTTCCGAGTACAGTTATAAAATTATAGTAGTAGACTCATTTATGAACATGACATTTAATCACGCATTTTCCATTTTTTATCCGAAGAATTCTTGTCAGGTATGATATAAAAATAAAAATAAATCGGTACTAGTAAAATGAGGTTATGATCAAATATTGAGGATTCCGACACCTGTGATTATTCTTAGTGTGTCTTATATCACAAAAAATATATGAATATGTTATGAAAAGCTAGTGACTCAGAAATGGTCGATTTAAGCCCCCGCATATCCAATTTCTACCCTTTTATAACAAGTTTCTCGTTAACTCTAACTCCCAAGAAAAATATATGTTATTTTTAAGATAATATCTTTACATTTCTAATGCCGAAACGTTAATTATATGAAATTCCCTCGGTAGAAAAAAATCGCAAAGAAAGCTCCGAAAATTATTAAAAACACGTTTTGTTCTGTTATTTAATTTGTTATAGGCGTGAAAAAAATTACATTGTATCAAGCAACTAAAACATTTGTCAAGAGATTTTTGCTCTATTTCAAACGAGTCGTGTTTTAT
Organism: Hesperophylax magnus; assembly: GCA_026573805.1. Taxonomy (NCBI): domain Eukaryota; kingdom Metazoa; phylum Arthropoda; class Insecta; order Trichoptera; family Limnephilidae; genus Hesperophylax; species Hesperophylax magnus. The sequence continues at coordinate 1,296,554 of JAIUSX010000007.1, read as the reverse complement.
CAAATATTTTCATCATTTTCGCTTAATTATTATCGTGTTTTAATATTAGTGCGCTCTAAATCTAAATCATTTTAAGAGTAAAAAAATTTAATCAAAGGAAGAGCTGCCACAAACAATAATTTTAGACTTAGTAATTATTGAATTAAAAATAAATTATTTAGTGGTTTGCGCGTATATTTTTAATAACTTAAACTGTATATTATTTTTTTATTCTATTCTAATGAAACTGCAGGAAAAGCTTCTATACTTCTATCCAAAGCATATTTTTTGGTATTCATAATGTTCGCCTTAAGTAGGCGCTGATAAATTGATAAAAAAAACTGATAAAAAAAATTATGTAGGTACCTACTTACTAAATATTTTTTCCATCACTCCAATATGTATTTATTGCTCCAATTTGGCGGACAGGGGGGTGGGGTGGCTCCGAAGATAAATGTATTTGAAAAGGGGGCGTTGAGCCAAATAAGTTTATGCATCTATGTCTTCTTTCCAGATCCATGTCTCTACATCCTGAGATTCGCCAACAAGCTGGAGCTTGGGGACAAGACCCACGAAGTGTCCATGACGGCTCTGCGGCTGGTGCAGAGGATGAAGAGGGATTCCCTCCACTCTGGCAGGAGGCCTTCGGGCCTATGTGGAGCCGGTAAGACATTTAAACATTTTTCAGTTATACACATTTTTGTATATTTTGTGAAACCTTACAAGAGCTACTCTATCTGTATAGTGCTGAGCCAGAAAACTATTGCAATTGTGTTCTTTAAAAAAATTAAATGCATATCACGTGTATAGCTCAAAAGTAAAAAAGTAAGACATTTAATGAGAGAGGGATGATTTTTGAAAACCTAAAAAGTAAAAAAAAAACACATACGAAATTGACACGGACATCCATGGTTTAGCAAAATAGACATACCGTCGTCTAAAATACAGGAGAGAGAGGGTGATTTTTGAAAACCTGAAAAGTCTGAATATTTCTGACGGCTATTAAATGGGTCTGGTCCAGTATGGGAATGGTATAGGAAGAGAATTGTTAATGTGGTCCTTCGATAGTACAAATATGGATGAAAGGGGAACGACAAATGCATGTAGCTTGTTCTGTTTTACAAACAAAGTCAGAGAAATAACTCAACTTGTGAATGTGAACGTTCTGCTCAACCCTTATTGATCGGATAATTACTTTAAAAGGCCACTGCAATTAACAATGACTGATCCAACTATTGCCTTCCATTTTATTCTAATTCATTTCTGTTTTCATCATTCACAAATCTTAACTACCTACAAATTCTTTCATTTATAATTGGTTTGCTAATCCTATGTAGTCGTCATAAATAGACTTTTTTTACACTAAAACTTTTTATAGATACACTTAAATTGAGCTTCTTTAGTTCTGCAAAAAATGCCTAGTTTTAAAGTCAGTCGTTTCATATGAATTACTTAGCATATGATTATAAAAATGAGAAAAAAGAGAAAACCAGTATATGATTATAAAAATGATTGAGTTTTTTAAAAATATTTTTCAGCCCTTCTCATCGCTGCCCGCCTCCACGAGTTCAGCCGTCTTCCCGCAGATGTGGTGAGGATAGTAAAAGTTCACGAGACGACCCTTAGAAAGAGACTGCTGGAGTTTGGCGAGACCCCGTCCAGTGCCCTGACCCTCGATGAGTTCCTGACGGTGGACCTCGAAGAGGAGCAGGACCCGCCTGCCTTCAAGGCTGCCAGGAGAAGAGATAAAGACAGACTGCAGAAGGTAAGGACATACCAGGATAACTGATTATTAGAGATGCATATTTTACCCTTTAGGCCAATTTGTTTGCTTTTGGGAACAACTCGTATGGTCTCACAGAAATCGTTGTGTCTTCCTTACTGTTGTGGTTAGAAATATTACCTAAAAGGTGTTAGAAAAAGAAATTACCACGCTTTATATTCAAATCTAGAAGTTAACCACAGAATAATTCAATTGTGCAACTTTATGAAATTAAACGTAACAACCGAAATTAATGGTAAAACTGAAGAAAAAACTTTATTTTTTTATTAATTATTTTTATGTGAAACGACAAAAAAGTGAGGTAACGATAACGTTTATAATACATTTGTCTAATAAATTAAGTATGTTTTTAAATATTTTTTCGTTATCTGAAATTTTAGTTGCAAAAAACGTTAAACATTAAGTGAGTCATTTTACAAAATTTTACTATTTCGTAAACTTAGCTTTATTTCATATAATAATATATGAGAGCGTATATCATCACCTTTCAAAAACAGTTTTTAGTTTTTCGATACGTTCCGAAATATTCCATTTATTTGGATTTTATTGTAAAGCAGAAATACTCTGATCGTGTGACAGAATAAGGCAGAGGCATGAAAAGTTAACATCGTGTTATTATTTTTGGATTTTAAAGTAACATGTTGTTTTTTATTTGCAGTTAATGGAAGAGGAAGGAGGAGAAACAGTATTAACACAGCTACAAAGGGAAATAGAAGAACAGTTGGAGAGAGATTGCAAAAGGAAAAGGGCTCCAGGTTTCATTAGCAAGAAAGGTTCTTACCCTTTTTAATAATTTTGACATACCACTGATAGCTCCTCTAACCTTTCGGTCGTCTCCTTTCTCATAACGAGAAGTTACAAGAAGGCTCTCAGTGACGGGACCTTGTTTGTTATGGTAACCGGGCAACTGTGGACAGTATCAGATCAACACACTTTTAAATTAATGAATGATGAGAAACAAAACTAGGTTGCGTTAGGTTAGGTTTATATGACCTTTTTTGGCATCACTTTTCAAATGATTGAATTGCTACTGTACTGAGTTGTCATGAAATCATTTCTCATACTTTAACCCCTCCAGTGTTTGAGGGTCACATACGACCGGGAGTCCATATTTTATAAAAGTATTTTTATCTTTTTTTCTATCATAAGAAAATACATAATTTTTTTGACGTTAGAAAGAGAAATAATAATTCTTTCCAGTTTGCCTCAAATATTTAAACTGGAATCCATTAATACAATTCTAAAATTAATCCAAATGAATAACTTCTTTTTTTATATGAACGAGATCAAAGTGAAGGTACAGTTTTCTTACAAATTTCCCAAATAAAACTAATGTTTTCGAAATATCGAGTTCTATCAATTTTTTATGATTGCAGTAAAAAATTAAGTAAAAATGTGGTTAGCATTTTTCATGTTTGATATTGAAATTTTATTATTTAGAAATAGTTATGTTTATTTTAAATGCATACACCGGAAAGATAATTTTATCTAGTTTCTAAAACAATATTTGTTTTTACGGTCAATTAAAAAAATAAGATGTATATAGCGCATTTGAAATACACAGAAAACATTGCAAACTGAACAAATGTGATGAATGTATTGAAGGGGTAATGGGATATAAACATATAATTAACAATATTAATATTTCTATTTAGTGCCGGTTGATGAATCTACAATGGAGGCTGAAGAAGCAGACAGATTTGCCCTCCAAAGCACCCTCGGCGTTCTGGAAGAATCATTAGTTGATGATCCAGATTCAGAGATGAACGTGAAAAACAAAGAAATTGTAACTGGACTAGGTAAGTAAAACTAATCATTTTGTTTTCCTGCCAATGTATACATTCTGTACCTCAGTTTTTTCAGTTTCAGTGCCGTTAAATTGGCATTTATTGAAATATTAAAACAATATCAATTGAGCACCATTATTATTTTAATTGTATTCTTTACATTACCTACCTCACTAGGTGTAAACCTGTTCTAGAGAGAAAAAAATCACAAGCAGTATTACATGCTTTTCAAAAAAATTAACTTAAAAAAAAATATTCGGCATTCTGTGAATTAACGTACTCGAAAGAATGTTTACTAAGCGAATGACATTGAAATATTACTTCTGGTTCTTTCATTATTGATGTTTTTCATACTGAGATAAGTATTTTTATATTTTCGATATTTAATAACCACACAATGATGTATACTTTTTTGAAAACTCTTTCCAATCTCTTCAATGTATTACTAATCAACTAACTAAAATGTATAACATCGGCAAGTTTTCCAAACTAAATATAAATTTTTCTTATATGTATTCTCTTAGCATAAACATAAAAATATATTAAGTACCGCCAATCTGAAATTTAGTTCAATTTATAAAAGGTGCTTTATTTTCTATCTTTTCAAGACTCCTCACATTATCCCTAAAGGTGACAGACACTATAATCAATAATTCAAATTGTCTGTTTACTGCCAGAAGTCACCGACATTTTTGTCAAAACTGAGCTAGAAATTACAATCTATCTATTTTTTCACGCTTTATCATATCAAAATCACTAAAATATTTTAATGACTTCTTGTGAGGGAAAAAATAAATGTATAAAATATTTTAACTCCAGGGTTTAATGACTTTTGGTGACTTCTTGGGAGGCAAAAAATATTAACATTCTTTGTTACTGTTATTATTCTGTTAATATGAATAAAACAAAAAAGTTTAATTCCCACATGAAAGCAGTGGTATAGAACAATAAAAGTCCATTTAAAAAAATATTCTTATTTTAGCTTGGACTAGCTGACGTGTACCCAGCATTGCTCGGCTTTTCTCTACTTTCTGTAAATATAATCAACTCAGCGACTGGTCGGTGGCTGAGTTGACATCTCGTTTGGGTCCCACCCAGGCGTTGTGAGTTCAATTCCTCGGCTGGCTAAGTCCTCCATCACAACACAAGCAACATTTTCCGCTTACTGTGGTGGTAGTAGGAGATTTTTAAATATTGTCAGGTTATTCGTAACCTGGGAATGCTTGTCTCTCTTTTAAAAAAAATAATAATATGCATGTTATATACATATATATATATAAACCTTCCGGAAGAAATTCTCTAAATGATAGTGAAAATCCGTTGCGTACTTTAAAAGAACTAAGCGCACAGACAGACAGACGCGGATAGCGACTTCATTAGTATAATAAGAGATATTACCGAATTAAAAGATTAAAGTCAAAAAAACAAGCATTTGACTTTAATCCCTCTGGCTAATTTGTTCAGTTTTATGCTCAATCAACAAAACAATGAAAGTGAATAATATCGGTGTGTAATATATTTATGTGTAATATATATCTTATTTCTAGTTAAATAAGTGAAAATGTACTTTTCTTTTATCTAGAATAAAAATATTTAAAAAAAATTAACCGAAACTTCTTTATAGTTGATTATCTCATAATCAACATTTTGTTAGTTAATGATTTCTGGCAGTAAGCCGACGAAGTATGTATGTAATAAATAATAGGTACAATTACAAAAAAAATTTAAGTTTTTCACATTTTAAATTGCTTTTCAGGCCCCGATTTAGTCAGCATGGGTCTTAACGAAAATCCTTCCAACGCCACTCCCTCTGACATCAATACCCCGACCATCAAACACATCGTGGAGGAGGCGCCCATTGACAAGTGCACCTCGCTGGAGGATGTTGATGATGATGAGATAGACTCCATCATCATGAGTGCGCAGGAGGCGGCCTACAAAACCAAGTTATGGCACAAAATTAATAAGACCTATTTGGATGAACAGAAACGTAAGATATTTGTATTTTATTCTTATTTTTAACCTTCTTACACAGTGGTACATATTAAGAGTTTAAAGTCAAACAATGATATGTAAAAAAAACATACAAATAATTCTACGTCTTAAAGTCGAATCACATTATCTACAAAAAAACATAAAAACAATTCCAGGTCTTAAATCAAATAACGTTTTCTACAAAAAAACAAGCATTTGACTTTAATCCCTCTGGCTAATTTGTTCAGTTTTGTCAACAAACAGCTATTACCCCTAGAGTCAATTTGTTCGATTTTAGAAACAGCTCATATGGTCTCATAGAAGTATCTCCCTTACTGTCATGGTATGAAATATAAACTAAACTGTTCAAATCCAGAAGTTAACCACAGAAGAATTAGTATGTACATCTCTAAGAACCCAACGTTTCCGACCGATGATGGAAATAGGAGAAATGCAAATATTTTTAGGTTATTCGTAAAAGGGAGAAGTTTGTCTTTATTCTTTATAAATTTTTTTTCAATTAATTATGAATTTGAATTAAAAATTTTGTTTTCCAGTTAAAGAAGAACGAATTGCAAGAGAAAGAGAAGAAGGCAAACCGGAGAAGAAGAAAAGAAAAACCGGTCCTAAGAAGAAGAGCGGCATCGGTCCTTCAGCCTCGGCGGGAGAGGCCATAGAGAAGATGTTGCAGGAGAAAAAGATCAGCAGCAAGATAAACTACGACATCCTCAAGTCCCTCAACAGGGTCGGGGGCAAAGAAGAAGACAAGGCAGCAGACCCCAAGGCCATCGAACAGCCTTCTGTTCCAGAATCGCCTTCACAAAAGTAATTATAACCTTTTGTATTTGATTTTATTACCTGCTTTATTTTATGGGGCCTACAGACCATCCAATTTCATCCGTCCTAGTTAAAGGCAACATGTTTTGGAAGGCTCATCCATTCTCTTGTCCTTTCCTTAACCCCTAGAACCTATAATATTTTGCAGTGTGAAATATTTTCACATTACATTTGATTCTAGATAAATTCGCCGTTTTTGAACATATTTCAAAATAAAATACTGTTTTTGAAAACATAAAAAGACTCTTTCAGATTTTAGTATTACAAATCCATATGATGCAATTAAAAAATTAAAATTTCCATATCAAACATAGATTGTTTTTAACCTTTCCGGGAGTATGGACGCTAATGAACGACGGTACATACTTTCGCCAAAGGAGTATGGACGGCTATGGACGACAGGAGTCGCATATTCATATTCGATGCATATTTTGTAAATATGCATCGTATTGCCATCTATGGGCATATTCCTGTAACTTTATGCCAATTTAAAACATTTTACATGATTATCGACAGAGATATCGGCTGTTATTTATTTAGCATACTATCATAAAATTTAATCAAAAAATATATTTTTTATTTATGTAAAAAAAACTCACTCCCCAGAGCACGGCCAGCATTACGTAACTTACTCCCGGAAAGGTTAAGATCACTTACCGATGATTTTTATCACTTAGAATTTAATTACCAATTTACACATATGTAATACATATTTTAAAAAAAAAACAATATTTTACTAGACAAAGGTATAATAAAAGTTATTGAAGCTTCACTTTTTATCTTTGTTGTATTAAAAAATATTTTTAGAAAATTTACCAACCTTCACAAATATTTTTCAAAATCTATGTGCTGTGTCACAGAATTATATCAATTTTTTAAGGAGTGTCTAAAGTAAACTTTTAAATTCAAATATAAAGCATTGTGTTTACTCTTTCTAATACTGTTTAAATCACATATCTCACTGTAATACAAAATGAGATAGCATGAATTCCATAGACTGAGAGAAATATCTCCCAAAAATACTATACGAGTGTTTGAAGTCTGGGAGAAATATATCCTAAAATTGTTCTAGGGGTTAATCTAACCTCCTACGCTGATGTTGCAAGTATTATGACCCACAAAGTTTCACTTAAACTCATTGTGCCGCGTGGTGGGGTAGATTGCGTTGAAAAGACCAGCATTGGAAAGGTCAAGCCATGCCCATTTTCGATCCCTTTTGACATATTTACTTCAAATTGAATTAAAGTAGGCCGATTTAATCGACTACGAATAGTGATCTACATTCTGGACTCATTTATTGTTACAATACAATGCACAAACAGTATGCATTTGTGTATTGTATTCCAATGATTTAGAACTGATTAAGTACGGATTGGTTCACAAATTACGAACAATTCATCAAATTTTAAAGAAATTCAAGTTCTGTTATTATTTCATCATGAACCGGTTGTTTCACAGTACTCGGATAGTAATAGAACTTGAATAGGACTTTCCCAGAACTTGTTAATTAACTTTGAAATTTTTAGATGAAATGTACAAATTTTGTGAAACAACCCGTCCTAAGTATTACATTAATTGAAAAGGCCTGTAATTATTGTGTTCAGTATACAAATTATGGTCACTAATATTTCTTAGATACATATAACGTTATTTGAATGTGTAAATAAGCTATTTTAAGAAATTTTCTATATTGTTCCCTCTTATGTATTTGATTTGCATTTAGGTTTAGGCTAGGTCATAACAATGTCATCTTCAATTTTTTATTAAATTTAATTTATAGAACTCCATTTTACTTAAAGTTTTTAAAAATATCTAATAGGTACTATTATTTATAAATATACTTTTTTAATTAAATAATAACTAATAATAATTTAAATTAAAAATAAATAAATCTCATCTTAGTATGATATACATGTTATTTTAAAGCTAAAATATACATACATAAATTAATGAATTATTTTTTAATTCCCTTATTTCAGAACACCATTAGAAAACGCCCAGAGTGCCCCCATTGTCCTCTCGTCTCCCGTTGCCGTGCGCACCCCGAGCAAGAGGAAGAGGAATCCGAAGAACCCCAATCCTGTTGGACTGGCCGTGGTGCAGTCTCCTCAAACACCAGCTCCTGTTCCTGTTCAAGTGGCCACCCCTCAACCTGCCCACAAATCTATTGATGACGATGGAGGTCATTATTTAATTTCAGACTGGTTTTCTTTAATTTTTCTCTCCAGAATCTTATTTAGTCACATCACGTCCCTCCTTGCATTCACTCTTACATCAATATTTATTTTTATTCTTTAACCTATAGTGTAGTAAGAAATTCACCGTGGATTTAAGATGTTTGTACCTGTCATGTGCCTGCGAATCCACCATGGATTTGCTAATGGCTTACTGCACTTGCCTCCATTTTATGGTATTTTGAACCTTAAAAATGCTCCTAGTATTTCACTTGGCAAGGAAATAATGTACCTTAATGTTATTATTCATGATGTGAAAGATTATGTTCTCAAAATTCCGTGTTAAATGTCATTATTCCAATTTTCTAAAATGGTAATAGTACTATATCTATTTTCAGGTAAGCTTCATTATGACATTTTTACTGTGAATAATGGTTATTTAGCTGGAAATGCGATAACATTTTCATAAATCTTCATTATACTATATTTTTTTATAACTTTAGAATGAAAAAAAAAAGTTTATCTGCTTATAAATAAGTACAGGGATGTCCCTGAGCCAAATGGCGCCTGGCGCGATTAAAATGTCAAAACTAGTAGGCGCCTAGGTAGACGATCACTGTAATCAATTATTTCCAGATAATTTATATTTTATGAAAAATAATCTCAGTGACGATTTGTTAGGACTGTCAGGTGTTAGGTATTATCAGAGCTTTGGCAATTCGGCGCCTAGAGTGGATTGCTCCAATAGCGCCCGCGTAATGCCGTCACTGATCCTGGGGAAACCTTATAGGTTAGATACATACATATTTGTAAAATTGTAGTAATCTGGTAGTATATTTACAAAAATATAAATTTGCAAAAAAACAAGTAATTTATTATGAAAATAGTATCAGCCGACGTACGACGGGTGATTGGCATTTTACCCCTTGCACACTAAGGAGTTAGGTCGCGTCAGGATGGCATTCCAAGGGTTAACTTTGTTAACCTTCTCTATGCGGCTGTCACATAATTAACGTGATCTGTCAGCAGCTATCTCCATATGCGGGTTTCGCTTATGTGATCCATGAAGTTTCACTAAACACCTACATTGTGTCAAAACTTGCCTCAAGATGGGATAGATCTCATTGAAAAGGCCAACTAACGGTCAATGTTATTACATATCTACAAACCTTTTTTCCTTTGCCTTCCATAATAATAAGGAGAACTAAACATCTAAAATACTGTTTATTTATGACAGCAATAAATTTATATACACAATTATTGTATATCAAGAGAGCGCGACATAATTGCACACACAGAGGCAGCAGATGTAATTGTAATAACTTTTAGAATGGGTCTACTCTTCGATGCATTTTAAAAGACATTAACCTCTTTTGATTTTTAAAACTTAACCTAAAAAATTCCATCTTCAAACTAGTTTTACTCGAAAATGATCTCAAATCAAAAAAATTATACCACAATATCGACTATAAGATGCAGAGTTACCAGTTTCTCGCTTATATCACTAGTTTCCGGATATCGTGTGTAATATTATCGTCGTACGAAAGTGACAATTTTTCCAATTTTTTTTTCATGTATCAATTTGTTTCATGTCACTCTCGCGGTATTGCACGCCAATCGACGATATGTTTTTAATTATGTATACTTAAACCATGTACATTGAAATAAACAAACTGAAAGTGTTTTTTTTATGTGCCCTATTAGATGCAGAAGATTACGAGGAAGATGCAGATGTCCCGGAGCCCGCTGCCGTACCCGAGATGGAGTCCCTTTCGCACATGCTCCGATCCCAGGATGATGAACAGGAATATTATGGCTTCGACGAATACTAATCTGACGTCATAACTTGCAAGACCGAATGTCTGCTAGATTTGTAATATTAAACACGAATAGTTTGTAATGCTATTATAGTATTTTAAGAATAGTAATTTGTCTGAAGTGCGGTGTACTTTGCATTTTGAAGAGATCTGGAAAGCTTTGTCGCCACTGAAAAAATAAACCGATAGAAGTGTGTTGGGTCAGTGATCACGATGTAAACTCTATTTTCCATTACTTCTAATAAAATTGATATAACATTTTCAAATATCGTAATTCTTTCTTGAACAGATAGTTAATTTTTCATTGGCCTGTTTGGGGCCTAGGAGTCGAAAGGTCTTATGTAAATTTGCAACATCTTACTTCTAGGGATTATTCATTCATTGTTTACCACATTTCGTTACAAGTGTTTGAAATTTATTAACTTGCATTTGTACCTGCATAATCTTGTAAATTGTCACGAAACCTTATTTTCTATGGAAAAGTGATTTCAGTGTATTTAATCAAACACTCTATAATATTAATAATACGTCCAACTCCGATAGAATAGTGGCAATATCAACACTCTAGTGTAGCTTATTGACTTTGACATTCCTTTCAATGGCGGCAAATTGAATTTATTTAGTACTTGGTGGTGGTGTTTTACACTTTCTAATTTGTATTTTGATCAATATAAAAGTAGTTTCAGTGTGCGCAGTGTACGGGTGTAGTAATTACAAACAAGAAAAACCTTCCAAGTCGTTTTATGGATGCCCAAAAACGTTGACAGGTTATGTATGGTTGGTAAATATAATACGAATTGTCTCGATTACATAAGTGAAAACTACAAATAAGAAATTTAAAAAAATTCATACAATTATGTGAGAGTTTTATTATATTTCCAAGCCATCAAAGACGGAGTTAGTAGCCGCTTTAACATTTTTTACATATGAGCAAAAAAGCGGTAAAATCATACATAGGTTACCTATTTTTTGTTTTTCGGTTTCTCTAATCTATTAATGTAAAATAAAGAATTTGGTACATACACATAAAATCCATTAAAATGTACGAAAGAAAACCAAGGCGCACAACTCACGCCACTAGGAGACGCTAGCGTGGCATGTTACCATCAGAATGTATGGGAAATGTCAGAAGATAGAAGTATTATTAACACATTTCAGCCGGGTATTTTTTGCACTGGCACTACCCTGACTCCGGACGAAAACAAAGGTCCTGCGCAAATTTCTTTAATTTATTTTAAATCGCTATATCTTCGTAAATAATTAAAATATTTTAATAAAAAATCTACGTGGTAACTCAGCATACCCAAGCTATAAAAGTACTAAACGAAAATCGAATATTATTTGAAATGCAACTCAATTTACCTTGTATAATGTTTATTACGGTCCGCCCATCGGTATTTGCCCACACTTGAATTCTTTAAATACGCCCGACATCTCTCGCTCGCTTGCACATATGAGTTGAGTGGGTGCGGAACAGAGAAAGAGATTCGAATCGGGTTTCACGGTCATAAAATACCTCATTCCAGGAATACAATTATTTCAATAACAAATAATATACCTACTCCTTTTGATGAAATACCGATGTAAATGAAAGGCACGAAAATAAATATAAAAAACAGACATGCATTACGATTCGATAATTATGTACATTTAGTTGGGACCTTTATAAAGAGATTGGTTTATAATATTAATATAAAAAACATTGAATAATTCCGTCTTTTCCCTTACTACCCTTCCCGGCCTTAAGAGTCAATCGACCGAACGGGTAGAACTACCTTTCTTGGCCGAAGTGTGTTAATATTATAGGGTATTTGGTTTAATCTATGTAATTAAATCACTCCTAAAAATTATTATTTTTTTGGTAAACTAATGCTTAAGACAAGATTTTTTATGCATAGCACAAAGGGTAACAATTATTTTACCAGCAATAATTATTCGCCTGAAACACTCATCCACATTGAAAAATCTCCTGATAAAAGATACATGACGCCAACGGGACTGTAACAAGCAAAAAATGTAACAAGCAAAAAATGTAACAAGCAGTAATTGTTGAATGAAACACTAGTATATATTGAATTATTTTGCGGATAAGAGATAAGCCGCCATAGCTCAGTGGTCAGAGCTGTCGACCGGAAATCGAAGGGACACGGGTTCGAGTCCCGTTGGCGTCATGTATCTTTTATCAGGAGATTTTTCAATGTGGATGAGTGTTTCAGGCGAATAATTATTGCTTGTAAAATAATTGTCACTCCTAAAAACTTTAGCAATATTTTGCTACCGACATAATAGGCGAACTAAGCTGATTTTATCATTATTTAAAACTGTTCTTATTTATTACTATTAACTATAACATAAATTTCCGTAAGTACTGCTACGATTGCTCTAGTTATTAGTATTGATTAACTAATTTTTCTGCAATTATTCATGACGTAAGTAATTATCATACAATTACGATAATTAACTAATTTCTTGATTACGGGTAAGATTATTACGATAATGTTTACAATTTATTGACAAATAAAGTAAAAAATAAATTCTGATTGTTTTATTTATCAAAAAAAAAAAGTAACCCATAAAGTTGAAATCAAAAATGTAAATATTCGTTTGTTCAAAATCTTATGTATCCTATAGTTCTTCACAGATTGCTTTGAAATTTTGACACAACATTTCATTTGAATACTCATGTGTTTTTATATCCTAAATTATATAGATGTTACCTGTGGCGAATAATTTTTTTTTTTTTTTAAACAGCGCCATCATTTGGACATAAAAGCAACGTGCGCTAGTGTTTCTTAATCTACACAGACAGTCTTAGCTATAGCATTGGTCGGGTGGTTATAGCGCAATACATTGGTCCTAGGGCCTGGACCGACATAGCTTCTCCCACCCTCGCTTCTCAAACCTCCACGCGGTGACCAACGGGCAACGGACTGGAGGGTGAAGTTGATGGTAACCAATCCGTCGGGGGACCCCAAAAGTACGGCTAAAGTGAGAAGCAGTGAGCGTCTGTTCCGCATGTTAGTGGCGGCTCACAAATGGTGGGTGTGGCAACTCGACATATTCGGGTACTAGTCGCATACACCATATCTAATGGGTATCCAGGCTCATTAGTTTAATCCGATAATTGACCATAAACGGGCAATGATAGCGGATCCAGCCCTAGATAGTTGGGTCACTCTGGTTCCACGTCTGACGACCATCGGTGGATAAAAACCATAGTCAATCAACCAAAGCTTCATGGAAAAACATACGCAAAGATGCACTACCCGTCTGGCAGCGAGGGGGAATCTCTCCTCGGTGATCCAGAGACTGACATTATGTTAGGGTCAGCTTGCAGGACTCCAGGGGCAAGCAAAATGAAGCGGAGGAAAGCCAGTCGTTCTGGGTTTGAAAAGATAAGAGCCATTACTTGGAATCTGGGAACGCTTACAGCAAAAAGCAAAGAATTGGCCGAATTGATGAGAAGACGTAGGATTGATATTGCATGCATTCAAGAAACCAAATGGAAAAATACAAATATAGACAAGTGCCGCTACCTAGAAACACAGACAAATGATTACAAACTGTATTACTACGGAGAAAGTAGTACCAGAAATGGAGTAGCCATAGTACTACAGCAAAGGTTTCATGAAAATGTGATAAAAGTAATAGCACCCAATGATAGAATTATAATGTTAAAACTGGTAATATGTAACGCTATTTACAATATCATTTGTGCATATGCACCACAAATGGGATGTGATAGAGAAGAAAGAGACAGTTTTTGGGACAAGCTGGAAGAATTAATCCAAAACATTCCAGAAAATGAAGCTATCATGATGGGGGCAGATATGAATGGGCATGTGGGGATGTCAAATAGTGGCCATGATACTAGCCATGGCGGCTTTGGATATGGAGCACGAAACGAACTAGGAGATGAGCTACTAAATTTCTCAGATGCATACGGTTTCACTGTCGTGAACACATTCTACCAAAAGAAACCAGAACATCTCATAACCTACAAAAGTGGAAATGCTGCAACACAAATAGATTATTGGTTATGTAGAAACAAAATGAGAAAAATGCTCAGAGACTGTAAAGTTATCCCTGGTGAACCCCTTGCAACACAACATCGCCTACTATTGCTGGAATTACATTTAACTAGACATAAATTGTATAAGGACAAGATAAAACCAACAACCAAAATTAAGTGGTTCAATATCTCAAAAGAAAACGGAAAACAATTAACGTCAAAACTCCAAAACTGGATGCTTGAAAATCTCCAAAATGAAGAGACACAAAACCCAACTGAAATGTGGAAAGCATTTGAACAGGTATGTTTACAGGAAGCCAAACAACATCTGGGAGTCTCCAAAGGTAAACTGAAAATAAAGAAGGAATCATGGTGGTGGACAAACGAGGTGCAAAAATGTGTAAAAGAGAAGAAAACTGCTTTCAGAAACTGGTCACAATGTAAGTGCGATAACGAGAAAGAGCAACTCCGGATAGTGTATAAGCAAATCAAAAAGACAGTAAAGAAAATAGTTGCCTCTGCACAACATGAGGCATTGAGAGAGCTGTATGATGACCTAGAAACACCCAACGGAGTGCAAAGAATATACAAAATCGCAGCACACAGGAGAGAAAGGGCCAAATCTATTAGAACACCCAAATACATAGAAAACACTGACGGTGAGTTGATCACAGACGAAATCAAAATATGTGAAAGATGGAAAGATTATTATTCTACATTACTGAACGAAGAATTTCCAAGAACAATTCATGTGTCAGAGAAACCAGTGCTGGGGCCAGTTGAAGAAATCACTCCGACAGAAGTTAAAGTAGCCATATCACAAATGAAAAAGGGGAAAGCAGTGGGGCCAGACAATATTCCAGCCGAATTATGGAAAGAGTGTGGGGAAGTGGGACATAAATGGCTGTGCAACCTGTATAATAAAGTACTGACCGGAGAACCAATGCCAAAAAACTTTAGGAAAAGCTATCTTCTTCCATTTTACAAAAATAAGGGAGACTCTAGGAAGTGCGACAATTATAGAGGGACAAAACTTATGTCTCACACCATGAAAATATATGAGAGGATTATAAACACACGAATTAGGAATATTGTAAAAATACACGACGATCAATGCGGCTTTGTATCGGGGAAATCAACAATAGATGCTATTCAAACAGTCAGAATCATAGTTGAAAAATATCGAGATGCAAAAAAAGATTTACACATGGTATTTATAGACTTGGAAAAAGCATTTGACAGGGTACCCCGAAGCCTGATATGGGCGGCATTGAGATCTCATAACGTACCAGAAGGATATGTGCTCTCCATACAAGATATGTATACAGACGTAGAAACACAAGTAAGATGCACATCAGGGATGTCACCAACATTTCCAATTAAAGTGGGGGTACACCAAGGATCTGTCCTCAGCCCATTGCTATTCATAATGGTCATGAATTACCTAACGAGTCAAGAAATGAACAGTATTCTCAAGACTATGCTTTTTGCAGATGATGTAGTACTGATAGAAGAAAATCATTGTGATCTACAAAATAGCCTGGAAAGGTGAAGAAAGATCCTGGAGGATAATGGACTAAAAATTAGCAGGAAAAAGACGGAATATTTCTATTTACCATTTGAAGACCCAAATGCTGTAACTCCTTCGATGCAATTGGATGGAGTAACATTAGCCAACTGTGACTCATTTAAGTATCTGGGCTCACTCATCCACAGAGACGGAGGATGTGCAGCGGATGTCAACCATAGGATAGGAGTGGGATGGATGAAATTTAGATCCGTAACAGGAATTTTGTGCGACACGAAAATGCCGATAAAACTTAAAGGAAAGACATACCAGACTATTGTTAGACCCGCGATAATGTATGGCTCCGAATGCTGGACTATGTACAACTCCTACTCTAGGCAACTCGAATCAGCAGAAATGCGAATGCTTAGATGGACGGCAGGAGTATCATTAAAAGATAAAATTAAAAGCTCACGCATTCGTGGTAGCCTGGGTGTCACTGACATAAACAGTAAGCTAGAGGAACGACAGTTAAGATGGTATGGGTACATAAGACGGAGACCACCAGACCACACAGTGGAGCAGGCAATGTCTATAGAGCTTCAAAGACAGTCATCCAGAGGCAGACCAAAGAACTCCTGGATGACCCAATGCTCCAAAATCCTACAAAGAAACGGCCTAGATGAAAGCGACACTCAGAACCGAAGAAGCTATAACCTGACAACGAGAAGAGCCGACCCCAACAGCCTACCTAGGCAATGAGTTGGGATAGTGCTAGGAAGAAGACAGTCTTAGCTATAGCAACGCATGGCGGGGTACAGCTAGTTCTTAATAATTTTGAACCAAGTCTATTCGTCAGGATTCAGGATCCTGAAGATTTTATTGCTAATTTTAGTTAAAAAATAATTTTACAACATTTCAGTTTCGAAAAACTGCTAAAAAATCCCTTTTCAGGTACTTTTAAAATATTTGTCAAGTAGTATTAAAAAATTAATCAGGATATTTCTTTGCATGTCAAGCTAAATCCCTTTGTTTAGGACTAAGAAAGCTGACAATAGATCTTAAGGATCATTATGACTTGATTTACATTCATATTTTTAAGTTTTTTTGATTTAATAAAATAATATAAGTCGGTACATAAATATTACTATAAGATTTTGTAATTGGTTCCTAGGATGATTGTATTGTTTGTACGTATAAGTGTATTTTATAGATGATGTTTATGATCCATTCTCCAAATAAAATATGTTTTTTTGCTGCCATTATTTAAAAAATATTATTTCCATTCTGCTGAATATCATCACCAGAGACATCTATTGATGATAGGTCATTCTACAAACATATCATTGGATTAATGTCGGTATAGAAGAGAGTGGTATATTTATGATATAGAAGATATCTGTACGTCATAATATGGCGCCAACTTGTCTTGAATTTGGTTTTCCAATAAAAAGTGATAATTTTCCCGTAAATCATAAATATTTTTTATCAAAGAGTAATAATTCCATGATGGGGATTATAACTGATTTAAAAAACTCATTTTATAATGAAGTACTGAGTGCGGAATTTGAATCATTGAAAATTGACATGTCGGAACTTGTTCAGTATTTGAGAAATGTTCGCACTTATCATCACAGCACTAGTGCATTCAGCAGATTCTTGTCGCGAGGTGAGTGAACAGAATATTTATCGTCGCGAGTAAACAAACTTTGTTTCGACTTGCTTGCGAATTGCTGATAAACTAAGGAAATTAGAAACTGTGTTCCAATTATTATGTCAAAGTCGTTCAGTCTCTGGTCGTCGTGCGTTACAAGAAAGTTTTCCGATAAAATTCAATTCAAGCGGACTTCAAAAGTTACGTCTCGCGAATTTGCATCCTTGTGAAATGAGCGAAATCGTCGATCTCAAAAGAACTATTCACTTTTGTGGTGTCAGTGCGCAGGATTATGAAGTTACGTTTTCTATACCAACAAAATATAAACGAATGAATGGGTAAGGGAATTTATTATTATTCTAACCAGCAAACTTCAAAACAAGGAAATGCTAAAAAAAATAGTCTTAATTAAATACTATTAATTACCCTACTGTCGGCTATTTATATGCACGGATGACGTTTATTTGCGTTCATGTTGCGCATATGTTGTGTTTATTATTGCTTCAATAAGGAAATCAGCATAAATAAACCACTCTGAAATCAGCATATTTATTTTATTCAATTTATTGCAGAGTGCCAACATAACATTTTATTTCTGCTAGATCGGTAGGTACCTACTGATAATAATATTTAAAAAATATAACTAATAATTAATTTCTGCCTAAGTTTAAAAATATCGCGATGCGTTGGTATTTTTTTATCACAATGTTTTCCCGATCTATATATAATTATTGATCTTGTCGAATTCCGTTACACTCTTAGTACGCAAAAAAATTAACAAAATTACTTGGTTTTAACTTAATTATTACAAGAAATAACTATTATGTGGTGGGAGATGGTAAAAGATGCATTAAAGTTCTAGTTTTTTCTAGTTCATGTTTACTTAAACCCCCGCATACCCGATTTCTACCGATTTATAAGAAGTTTCACGTTAACTCTTTAAGTTTTAAGTTACAAAATAAAAATGTTATTTTCGAAGATAATATCTATACATTTGTTATGCCGAAACGTTAATTATATGGAATTCCTTCGATATAAAAAATCTCAATGTAAGCTCCGAAAATTATTAAAAACACGTTTTGTTCTGTTATTTAATAAAATGTTATAGGCATGAAAAAAAATCACAGTATATCTTTAAATGGAACTTAAGCATTTGTCGGGAGATTTTGGCTCTATTTCAAACGTGTCGTGTTTTATTAAATATTTTCACCATTTTTGCTTAAGGGGATGTTACCGTAAGCGCAGCATAATTGCGGTTTTTGACGCAGTTTTTTGTAAATTTGCATATTGTTTATAAGAAAATAATATTATGTTTTGAACAGATAATTTATTCTTCTAAACAATGAGAAAACAAAACGCTTTAAAATGTTTAAAACAATTGCGTAAAAAAATATTTACAGAACCTCTAAAAATAGCTTTAAGTTCGATTATATCCTTTAATTCTAAATGCAGAAGAATTTTAAATATATACATTATCACCACGTCAATGTCGTCTTAACGATGAGAAAATAAAATTATTTTGAAAAGCATTAAAACAATGCTTAAATAAATAAAAACAGTTTTTTAATACTAAGATATTGTTCCTTGTATCACCGCATTATATAAATCACAACGCAAGTTATTTATCTTCAGTAACCGAGGTGAGTTCGACGTGAGAGCACGTTTCATTTTACAAAAAATAAATACGTAAATGTGTAGGCACATGAGAAAAGAGATCACACTAAAGGCTAGTCGTTATGTTATTATGTATCATTTCTAGCCTAAGTTGACTTTTTTACTATAAATCTCGTTTTATGCAACACTTGGCCATCTGGCTGACTACCAGCGGCACAGAATATTAGAGAGTGCCCCTTCACTAGAATCGTATTCCTAGTTTTATTTATTCACGCCCTACTGTGCTTTTACATAAATTTCTAATTATACAGTTATATTAGTTGTAACAATAATTTATCTAATAAATTATGGTAAAATAAAATGAGTTTTTTATTAAGGAGTGGTATTCTCTTATATTTCAATAATAGGCCACTTGCATCATATTTTTTAATTTTTTTTTCCGGTTAAGGAAAATATTCTAAGACATTCTGTACTATTATTATTTTTTTAATCGTATTTTTGAAACCCTGGGGATTTTTTGAAAATTTCAATCCGAAATATCAGACCTTTTTTTATAAACCGGAAAGACGGGACATAATTTTATAGGTGAGAAAAAACAATAATTACATAGCCGAAAATCATTTTTAAAAAAAATAACGTTTTCCACACGAATGACACAGCAGAATAACGAGGCATACCAAAAATATTACATCTCATAAATATTTTTTTCCTTGATCCATCTTATTGATCATAAATCATTATAATGTACAACGTCTATATTAATAAATCCAATGTAATATACTTGTACTTGTAAATTATAATAATAATAAGAATATTATAAAATTTGATTTTGATAAAATCAGCACCATAACCATTATACCTCTAAAACACGTACCGACATCTAAATTGTACGGGGTTCTCTTCACATCTGTCAAAAATTCAAACCAAATGAAAAGTTCGCAGAGAACAAACAATAAATCTAGTGAACGAATTCAAAAATTCGCCTGAAATCAAAGTGATGCCATATAAAAAAATTAAATCAGTGTGGAATTTTACAAAATTAATAGGAACATTTTCAGTAGACGGGACATTTTCATGTAGTGACGACACGAGCCCAAATAATGGATTTATTTATTTAAAAATAAAAATAAATGTACATTTCTACAAAATTTTACTAACATTTTCGTAATGTTAGTAAAAAGATCTATCCACACGATTTTTTCCAAGTCGTTATGAAATCCATGCAAGTGGCCTATTCAAGTGTTTGTGAAGAGTTCGTTTCATTACTGATACGGAATCCCCAAATAAATTGACAACATTCTCAAATTTATAACCCAGATTATGCCGTCGATTTATAGGTGTGGTAGTTAGTTTGAAAAAAAAACACAGGTTATTAACTTTTTTGGATTAACTAGGCAAGATCAAAATGGAGTTAGTGGATAACACTGTCACTAATAAAATCGCTTTTGATTAACACGATAGTTTAACTTTTTTGATATATTTCGACATCACGGATTTTTTTTAAACGTATCAAATGATTAGTTTGACAGAGCGCGTCGTTACTTCTAACATGTAGGTACGTTCATCATCTACAAATAAATACAAAACCGACCTATATAATCCTTAAATCTTTTTTCCATAATTGTTTAGAATGGGCAACAAAGAAAAGAAGAACAGGTATTCGCTAGTAAGTAGGGCTGATGGTTTGTGAATAATGTTTATGTCTCTATTGTTTATTTATGAATTGTTATTTGATTTGAAATCTACCACCTCTCTCCATGGCTATATATGTATTGTTTTGTAAATTTTTCGTTTTATATAATCTTTTGTTTTATATAATTTTTTTAATTCATATTTCTTTCTCACAAATTTAAATAACGTATTCCATATTATGCTCTCCCAGTTAAAGTCACAAGGAGGAAATCCATAATTGGTTTTATTTTACTATATAATACTTATGTACAAACTGATTAAATAAAGAGTGGAAGATACTACCAGTATCGCCCTGGTGTAAGACCACCATTCAGAATTGAAACGTTGCTCCAAATGGCTTTAGCCGTGTTTAGTGACTAGATCTGAATAGCCAGGTACTTCCCCACCTTCCTCTTTCCCTTCCCCACTTACCTTCAGCCTCACAACATCCCCCAATTGGGGATGCCATAGTCTCACTGGCTCCAGACGGGAGCAGTTGGGACTCTTGTGAGGTATTCACTACAAAAAAAAAAAAATAAAAAAAACTGTCGGTTTCCCAAAAATGAATACGCTCTAATGGGCTTTTACAAAAACAAGTAATACAGTTGTGTTAGGTACATAGTACTATATAGTATATTATACTCTCGGGCACGTCACCATAACATATTATATTGCCGATTGAGTCGTACAAATCTGTACCCGAATTCGCCCGTGGGAAGAGCGATACGCTATTTAAATATATTAGATAAAAATTTCGATAATATTCTTCGGAAAATTCAATGAGTTTGTAAGGTTTTTGGCACTACATTCTCACTGTGAAAATGGTACTTTTACAATTAGTTAGATAAAATATCTGTAATGTTGTAAAATTTTTTGTACACAAATAAAATAAATAAAATTATATATAGTGTACAATAAATAATGTTTTATCATGAAGTAAATTAAAATTAATAGTGTGGATTATGGAAAGCAAAATATGTATCAAGAAAGATAGAAATATAAAAATAAAAGTGTATTCACTACGGAGTCGTGAATTCATACATCTAAGTAAAGTGATTAAAAATATTTCGTTTTATAACTAATACGGTATCTTTAAACATGTTTAAAATATTCCCAAATATATTGTCAAAATGATGTAGTCTATTTAAAGGTGTATGAGCTTCATAGTTGGTTTTAAAATTGGCAAAGATAACGGTAGCACTTTGCCTCAAATTTCTGGTCGGTACGTAAAATTTTATTTTGGCGAGAATTTCAGGGTTGTCAATGCAATTATTAATAATTTTATTTAATATTACAAGTTCAGAGATGATCCGCTTATCTGACATCGTTATTGTTAAGTGGTGTCATCAAAAGGACATAGTTAATATTTTGAATTGGAATATTCAGTTTAAAGTTAATAAATCTTAAAAATATGTGCTGTACCCTTTCTATATTGTCAGAAAGCGTTTTATACAATGGGGATCAAATAGGCGAATTATACTCTACCTGGTTTCTTACTAAAGAAGTGTACAATGTTTTCAAACATTCAAGTGACTTGAAACCAATCGCTGTTCTGAATATGAAACCAAGCATTTTTATAGCTTTCTTTGTTATATCATTTACATGCAGAGTAAATGTTAACTTTTCATCAAATATAACCCCCAAGTCGCTGATCTGAGCGACTGATGTCAATAGTAAATTATTTAAAGAGTATTCATAAGTAACATGACTTTGGATTTTACGAAAACGAATAACTTGGCACTTTTGAATATTAAGAAATAATTAGTTGATCACACACCAATGATACAATTTACAATTTATCCAAATTAGATTGCAAAATATGGCAATCCTCTATAGTACGTATCATTCTTTATATTTTCAAATCATCAGCGAAGAACAGAACTTGTACATCTTTAAATACACCAACAATGTCATTTATAAATAATAAAAACAGAGTTGGTCCGAGGTGAGATCCTTGGGAAACTTCACATATGGATTCGAAGATGTAAGATTCTACAGAATTTATTTTAACACAAAGCTTTCTTTTACTAAGATAACTGTTGATCCAGATCAATAAGGTTCCTTTAATGCCCAAAAGACTTAGTTTATACACAAGAATATGTCTCCTAACTATATCAAAAGCTTTGGAAAAATCAGTGTATATCAAATCCACCCGATGCTTGTGGATAAGGGAATCAGTTACATAATTTTCATAAATGATTAAGTTACTGAAAGTGTTTCTATCTGTGATAAAGCCGTGCTGATTGGGAACGATTATATTATTGATTTGTTTTGTAATGACATCTAGTAAATTATTATGTAAATTATTTTTACTATTCCTAACTGATAAAATAATAAATGATGGCTTTTATATAAAAAATTGAATCTTATGCTTTTTACATTACATAATTATTTGTTTTATGTAACTTTTTTGCAAAAAATAATAATAAATATTGAAAATGACCGATATTTTATTTATCTTGCCAATATATTCAGATATAATTATGATCAGATATTATGAAAATAAATACCGTATTGTTTTGACACCTGTCAATGAAGAACACGTCGGTTACGAGTCATAAGGTACTGCTTACCGTCTAGCAGTGTAGTTGATAGTATCGATAATTTATCAAATAAGTTTGATAGAAATCTGATAATCTCATCTAAATCTCATAAAATCATGAGCTCATTCTGCAATTCTTCTATCGAAATTTACCTAAAAAATGCATACTCAACTCAATAAACTTTATTTGAAAGACGCTCATTATTAAGCGTTTCATGTTCAAACCTTACTCATGGGTACCATCTAGTGGATTTCATCGCTGCCGCTCGAACTGAGTTGACCAGCGCAAGTCGCCGCGTGTTCCCCGTTCCAGCTTACTTCATTCCTCTCCGCCCCGTAATATTATTTCGGTTTTTGCAAATACCCCCTTAAGTATTATAATTTCTTTTTAAATATTAGCGTGCTCTCTCTAACATTCGTATTTACATATCTCCCTTTCAAACCATCGGGCCTTCTACCCCGTCTTATATAGTGGTCTACTCTACATCATTGAGTTAATACCTCAATGGTCTTCATTTGATATCTAAGTTGAAATCAAGTGTTGTTTTTGTAAAGATTCGTCAAGATTATCAATATTATATCCCAATGCTAAAATAATTCCCTGGAAACAATGACATTACAATGTATTGCCATGTGAATGAGTGTAGTTGGCCCCGGTAAGTTTACCTACCACTAATACCAAATACCCTATAATATTATAGGGTATTTGCTAGTACATAGTTCTGTTAGAATAATGGAACTATGTAACTATCTAACTTAATAGAACTTTCGTCCAAAAAAATACGTTTCTAATTTTAAAATTTCCTCTGAAATCATAAGAGTTGTAATTAGGTACCCTTAAATACTTATTTTTGCCTCGCAACCTAAATGAAAACAAATCTTTTTTTGAGTATCAAATATTGTCCTTGAATATTGATGAAACACTTTACACAAAAGTGAACATCTTATTAAAAATATTGAGATATTTGCCGTAATTAGCGTTCCCCGTGTAGTTTTTAAATTGTTTAGATTGCAGGCATCTGAATAACAAATTTAGGCTGCTCCGAGAAAACTTTGCACGTCATTTATAATAAGTCCATAAATTTGTTGACAACATGCTTGTCCTCGCAAGCCAAAACCAGGAAGCGATCTAAAAATAAGTGTTTAATAGTTTTTTCGTGTTAAAACATTAAGGTTTTTACGAGTACGGCACTGGTTTTGCCCCAGCTTCGCCGTGTCCTAGTTATGATATATAACCATTTTGCTAGGTACTATAGGTTTTAGTAGTTTCTGCCTTAGAATAGGAGTAAAAATATAGAACACCGACGATAGAAAGTGTAGAAAACTACACGTCTACATTTTTATATTTAACATATACATACTTATATTTTCCAATAGACGGAATGCCAATATGATCAAAATAATATCAATCATTAATTAAAGATAAAACGATGGGCTGTAGCAACACGATTATATCGCTTACTATATGACGTGTACCCAGCGTTACTGGGTGTTATCTTTAGGAGATAGACATATTTTATATCATCGCGGACTTTTCTGTAGGCCTTTTCAAGTTATACATTTCCTTAGTACATTATTTTGATGTATCTCAATTTAAGCACGCGAAAAAGCATATCAACAATTTTTTTTATTTCTATATCAACCTGGAAGAAATTCTCTAAATGATAGTGAAAACCCTATCAACATTCGTTGCGTAGTTTAGAAGAACTAAGCGCACAAAGAATTTATTTTATACTATTTATAGATATAGAAAGATAAATTAAAACTTCAAAATGCGTAGGTATTTATTATGGTTTCCGATAATATTTTAAATATCGCGGGCGTCGGTAAGTAACTCCCTTCTATATCCAATAATGCCAAAATCCCCGCTAGATGTCACCAGCGCCGTAGATAAGTTTGCTGATAACGGCACCTCATATTCCTACTTCCTCCGGTGGTAGCACTGTTCACTGTTCAGTGAGCATTTGGCCGAACTGCGGAGTCTGTTTACAATTACGTCGGGTGATAATATTCATTGTCAGTTAAACAATCCGCAATTTGTTTTATTCTCAGTGATCCGGTTTTTGATTGCGTTTCCATTATCTAAATAAAGTGTTAACCGAATGAAAAGTGCTGTGGTGAAACGCCCTTGTAAATTGTGAAGTGTCTGAATGTATAACAAAAACATGGAGCGCGGATCCTTTTTATTATTTAACGAAGAGTCGACAACGTGTTTTCCTGTGTCTTTTGTACTCTGAGAAGTACGACGGTGAATGTTTCAGTTTTAGTTTAGTGCGACGAGGACTTAAATCATAGGGTCCTCTGTAGGAAATACGGACGCAAAAATGGTCGTGAAGCGGTAAGTTTTGAGTTTCTAGTTTATTCAGAATAAAATTCCTGATCCTTGATTCAATGGGCATGTTGTTTTTCTTGTCAACTTGTCAGTAAATCGGAATTAGAATGTACGATTGTTTACAAACAACCTTGTTGAGAATGCGAATGTCTTATCATTATCAGCATTGTGTTTATCTTACATCACGACGCATCGACACATCTGTTTCCTGAAAATACATTCGTGAATCTTGCCTGTATTGAATGTGACGCCGTATCGCGTTATTCGGAACAGACGCATACACCCCGAATCCATTGTATTCGCTGTGCACATTATTGTACAACACACTAGCTGGACAATGTGACATTGCAACACACAAATAATTCAATTATTATAATGAAAAAAAGGCAACAGAGATGAAATTGATTCCTTTGTTTATTGTTTGCTGTTATGCGTTCAGTATTGATTGTTTCATAACAGCTGCTGATTTTCGTTTGCCGTAGTTGAATATCTGCAACTGTCCGTTTTTAGTGAATACCGCCCAAGGGTTCCAACGATTCCTGCCTATAATGGAGCTAGTGGGACTACAACATCATTAATTTCATCTGAGTATTGATGTGTAAATGGTAGGAGGAATATGAAGGTTAAAGTAACAGGCTATTTAAATCTGGTCACCAAACACGGTTAAAATCATTTCAAGCAACTTTATTACTAGGACCACTATTTCACCATGATACTGATAGTATCTGCCTATCTCCGTAAAGCATTCTCTTCGCAATAATGAACAACCTTCGTGACAAGGAGTCGTAGGTAGATATTTTATTTCAGCATGAATAATTTAACTAAATTAGATAAGATTTACCAATGTATTATCTATCTTTTATCCATGTTTAATGTTCTCATGAGAATAGTATTATTTGCGTGCTGTGACTTAATCTGACGCATTCAAATTAATCATCGCTAGACAAATAAAACGGTAAATAATATTTCTGAAATTCAAAATATAAATTGACAAGACAGACGAGAGTTGATGAGAGTGACAAAGTCATATTTTATAAATTAGATATTTTTCAAAAGTGTGGCCCATTATAGATGAGCTTTTACGATTTGTACGAATATCAATTTATGTTTCGTTGTCTGGTTTTTCCCTTTTTTTTGTTTTTTGGATATATTATAATTTGACAATAATATATTAACATATTGTGGATATTAAATTATTAAAATATATACGGAATTATAATGACTTTACTGTGCCTACACACATATTATTATCGTATCAATCGTATGACAACATTCTTCCTAGAAAATACGCTTGAGTACGTGACTAACTATTATATTTCCTTGTAAAAGAATATAAAACAACGTTTGCAATTTTTTTATTTATTTGACGCCCAGAGGGCTTTTACATGGTTGGTAGTATACTTTTAATTTGACAGATACTTTGAAACATAAAAAATAAGAATAAAATTACATTTGATAAAAGCTATGCAACAAGTCATAACAAACACAAGACACAAAAACAGAAAATTACAGCTATTTGTAGGTTTACATGATGTGTTTAGGAGTATTGTTGAAATAAATGTTTTAAATGATCCACAAAACTTGCCAAGTTGGTATTGAATATGTCAACATCACCCAAGTAATGATTTCCCATGGTGTGAAGTCGTTGTATCGGAGAGTGGGCAATGTAGTTACGCTTATGTGTGCTGCTGTAGAATATTGTATTTTGTCGTGTTGTTACTCTGGGTGTATGTATGTTTATAAGTTGGAGGAGTTCACAACAGTCGAATTTAGAGTTAAATCGTTTATTTTACGTCTATCTTCTAATTTATGCATTTTTAGAGTATTTAATAAGAAATTGTATTTTAAGGGCGGCTTGCACCATAAGTTAAATTTGATTTAAATATAATTTTAAACACATTATTTGATTTAAGTCGACTTGGCGTCTTGCACCACAAAATTTAAGTCGTTAAATGCGTTTAAAGAACTGTCAAAGTTAAATACCCAAAAGCGGCCGTTTAACCAAGTTAAACGTGTTTAGCCCCACTCTAAGAAGTACTGTCAAAATTTTTTTAGGTTATGTCTTCGATTTCTGATTGTGGTTAAAATCTATCTCATTTTAATTTGTATTCACAATGAACATTTGGGATTTGTATTCTGACGATCATGAAGAAATTATAATATAGTCAAAATCTATCTCATTTCAATTTGTATTCACAATGAACATTTGGGATTTGTATTCTCACGATGATGAAGAAATTATGGAAATTATAAATAAATTATATAAGTAGACCGTTTATAGTCAGAGAAGTAAACACAAGAACAAATTTATTTGAAACACTCAGTGCCAAGAAGTTTCAAATAAGATTTCGTCTCAGTAAAGAAACGACATCATTATTAATGCAAGAAATTGAAACGCCAATAAAAACATCAGCGAGGTGCTCGTCACTTGGAGCTAACGCTCCTTATCGAGGAGTACTTTGCAAGGTTGTAAACTTCTAATCATACCTACAGCATTCTTATAATACTTTAAAACAATATAGTATGTAAAAGAAATAAAAAACAAAATTACTCGGATAATTGTTTTATTTTTAATTCCAACAACAGAAGCTCTTTTTGTCTTATTTCATCATTATGTCTATTTGCTTTAACTTTTTCTTCATAAAATAAATGAAAACACTATTAAACCACACACACAATCACAAAATATTTTGACACTTCAAGTAAAATGAAACATCGTAGCTGTTTTATTTACGCGTTAATGGCGGTAACCACGCGGTAACTGTTTTACCGACGCGTTAAACACGTTTAACTAAAATTGCCACCGAACTGCGTGGTGCAGGACGCAACTAAACGCATTTAAGTTAAATGTATTTAGGGTCTTAAATACGTTTAGTTAAATACAATTTAAGATAAAATTTGCGATAGTTGGTGCAAGTCGCCCTTAGTCTTCGACAGGGATATTTAATTTAAAATTTATAAAACGTAGAATTTTTTTTTGTATTCGCTCAATGTTGTTAATGTGAATTTTGTAAGATGGAGACCAAACTACTGAGTTATATTCAATTAGACTTCTTACTAGAGATACGTATAATAGCAATTGATTATTATAATGATATTTTTATTGTAAATACGTTATTTTGTAATTTACAAGTTCTGAATAGTATTGCTTTCGTTACGCAAATAAGAAACAATAAAAAAATATCGTGTAGGTATGGCTAATTGTTTTTTATTTTATTTCTTAAGTTGGTAAAATAAGTCGCACGAGAAAACGTTAAAAGGATTTTTTCGAAATATATATTTGTTTAGGCTGTTGTTGGTCTGTCCAGTGGCTAGTACGGGCTCCATCAATGATCAGGCCAAAAGTGGACTGCCTGGCAGTGTCGGCTCGTGACTTTTCGGTGTACTAGAGTGCTAATATTACAAAAATGGCATTACTGATGTTGTAGCTGAAAGCGATTATTTTTTTTTCGAAGTTCGATTTTTTGTATGAAGATTTTCAGGATATCCGTGCGGCTTTTCCTAAAAATCTTCGTAGAGAAAATCGAATTTTCGAAAAAAAAAAAATCGTTTTCAGCTACAACAACATCAATAGTGCAATTGTTTGTAATATTAGCACTCTAGTACACATAAAAGTCACGAGCCGGCACTGCTTCCTGGGCGATCGTTATTCTACCGTTTTTGTCGCCGTCCAAAATAATTGATTAAAATCTGGAGTTTGGTGTTGTTTTTACAAGCTTTCGTGTGTTTTCGTAAATAATTGAGCTCATTTTTTCGCTTTTATTTTTGGATGATTGATTGATTGATGTGGAATTTTAATATAAGCTGAACGGGCTGCGTATCAGGTTTCTCACATTGTTTTTAAATTATGTTATGTAATTGAACTTTTTACCATTAACGCAGGGTTAACTTAACAGAAGTTGCGCCGCAGGTATCTTGTTCAAATTTGTAGAAGTTTGTACTTTTGAGTCTATTAGGTATTTTGTGTACCACGTAGCAACACAAATACCGAAAACTGCATCGCTCACTGCATTTATTTTTTTGTGCATACCGCACAGTAGTCCCAACTGCTTCCAACCGTATGGAGCCAGTGAGACTATGGCATCCCCAATTATGGTATGTTGTGAGGCTGAGGATGGAGGCAAGAGAAAGAGGAAGGTACCTGGCTAGTTACATCTGGTCACCTAACACTGCTAAAGCCATTTAAAGAACGTTTCAATTCTGAACGGTGGTCTTACACAAGGGCGATACTGAGAGGATTTTCAAATCTGCATGTTCGGATTGAGATTTAATAAATGCCTGTCCTCTTTTTCTAGCCAATAACAATCACCTTGAATGGCTTTTCAAAAATCTACCTTCTGTGTAAGGTGAGTAATGATCATAGCCCCAAAACTGTTGTAAAAATTACAAAACCGTCCAAGCAATCATCTTTATTGTGATTATTATTTGGTACCATTTCCCAACAGGGGTTATCGAGCGGCGGCCCGCGTATCATTCTGCATTCCACTCGATCTATTACGGAATGCAAATAATAAAAGCCCTCATTCCACAAGAAAGCAAATATTCGGCGCGGAGATTGTTTGACGCGAGGCATCGCTTTTCCTTCTTCGTGGGACCAGCTAAGGATAATGATTTAAAAAGAATATTATGCCTTTGCCCTTATAAACTTTTATGACCTATCAATGTTTATAAAGTTTTTTCTGTGTTTCAAACGTTGCTCTAATTTAAATTGTCTGTAGGTATTATACGGGCTGTTATAGGGACGTACTTGACTTACTTTAACCAGTGATTCCTGACATTATTTGGAGTAAAAAATGATAATTAAATTTTGGAATCCGGTAACTAACTGTTTTGTTGCTTTTTTTTCAAAGCCAGTTTTTATTTTCTTCCTCCGTCTCCGCCCAAATTCCATCTTATACCCTTCCTTGTCTTATTGAGCTTGCTTGAATAAAATATTGCTATAAGCACAAAAAAACATAGTCTACATTATTTCGCTATGCGTTTTGATATAAATATATGTACAAAAAGCCTTATAATAACAATAGGCAGCCTGTTCACCGGGTAGAAAAGATTTCTCTTATTTTATGCACCTCTAACCACAGTAGTTAACATAGGAGTAGGGAGAAATGTTCCCTGGCACTATGTACAAATTTTATAAAATGATATATTATTATTTATATAACTATTCTATCCTAGGCAATGATTTCTTGGTCAAATCATTACGTTTACTATCCGTTATGATTCCTTACAAAACCAGAATTATGAATAAGGAACTCTAGCCCATTTTTTAACTAATATTAACAGCATTTTTATTTTCATAGTGTCCGCTAAAACATCATTTTGTATTACGGTTAGTTATATATTTTAAGCAGTGTTAGAAAGATAAAAACGGATAGTTTTGAGACCAGCAACATTAAGGTCTATATTTCTTTATGTTTACAAGTTATAATTGCCCTTATGGGTTGTAATCATTTTGAGGTAACACACAGAGGTTTTGAATCGAACCAACTGCCCCGAAGTTCGCACATGTTGAGTAAATTTACGAAAATCGCGTCCTGGTCAGTTTCTCTATAAAATTATCAAAGCAGTTATTCTCCTGTAACGCAAATAAATAAAAGTACATTTTTCCTTACCAACCTGTCTTTTTGTAATGAAAACAAAAATTTTAAATCAATTTTTATTTTTTTTACCTAAATGGACCCCAGTCAGAAAAAAGACCGCTGGAAAATTGAAAATTTCAAAAAAAACGCAAAAAAAAAATTAGGTTTTTTCTGTTCATCAAAATGAATATAGAATACATAAATAAAACAATTAAGGGCGTATCGTTAAAAAAAAGTTGTCCCATAAAGGGTTAAAAGCTTAAATCATCGCCCGTAAAATTTTGCATATTTGCGAAAGATTGGTCAAAGTTTGTGATTTATAATAATTCGTATATGAAACGAATAAAATCAATAACATTGTAATACGTATGTGTAATAAAAACTGCTTCTGTGAATGAGGCTTTATGATACGATGTGAAATTGTACTTCTTCAATGTCATATTCATTAGGTGATAGAATGTTTTGCGAGAAATAATAAATGTCAGAGAGACGAACCGTTTTAAAAAAGGTACGTTTTTAGTTGGTAGATGAAAATATATAGGTATTCATTTACTAGGAAATACTTTAAAAACCAAATTACTTACTTGCCACGATGTTTTATAACTGGCTATCTCGGCTGTGGAATGAACCCCGCACGCAGCATCCCCGACAATGACGTGACAAGGCGTCTTGTGTTGACTTAATATGAAATAAATTAACTTTATGTGCTTGAAGTTTTTAAACAAACACAAATTTAATGTAATTTATGGTAGGTATTTTCTTTTCTGTGCCGTTATTAATTTGTGTTCATTTAATTTATTGTACCTGGGCTTTGTGATCCCGCGGGATTTTAGCAATATTTGATGCCACGAATTTGCGAGATTGCGGGATTGAAAAATAATACTAAAATTACATCCAAAACATGCTGTTTTCATTTTCACGTGCTTGCGAGTTGCGTATCACGTGATTCGTGAAAAACATATATTTTCATCAGTCTTCTAACCGTTTTCACCATCTTTTTATGATTCATATTACTAGAACCGAAGATAATTGTAATAATGTATGGCTCCGAATGCTGGACTACATATGTACAACTCCTACTCTAGGCAACTCGAATCAGCAGAAATGCGAATGCTTAGATGGACGGCAGGAGTATCATTAAAAGATAAAATTAAAAGCTCACGCATTCGTGGTAGCCTGGGTGTCACTGACATAAACAGTAAGCTAGAGGAACGACAGTTAAGATGGTATGGGCACATAAGACGGAGACCACCAGACCACACAGTGAAGCAGGCAATGTCTATAGAGCTTCAAAGACAGTCATCCAGAGGTAGACCAAAGAACTCCTGGATGACCCAATGCTCCAAAATCCTACAAAGAAACGGCCTAGATGAAAGCGACACTCAGAACCGAAGAAGCTATAACCTGAGAACGAGAAGAGCCGACCCCAACAGCCTACCTAGGCAATGAGTTGGGATAGTGCTAGGAAGAAGAAGAACCGAAGATAATTGATTTCAAATGACTGGAGAATCCTGTCAGTTATAGTTATGTTTTTTTCTTTTCAAATCCTTTTTAAAAAACTTATTACGTTACCTATATATATATTTTTATAATATTACTAGAACCTAAGATGATTTATACGAAAAGTAAATAAAATTAAATTAAGTTAAATTACTTATTATATTACCTTTTCAATGTCTTATTATAACATATTGGCATCTATCAAAGATAATTGATGCCAAATAAAAAAAGTGCAATGTTGGCATTATTTCACTTTAATCCCCCTTATTAAAAATCCCGTAAATTCTCCGTTGTAAATTCTTTCCCGCAATCCCGCGGGATTTGAAAAGAGGTGTGGGATCTTAAAAACTATGTACTTACCGCCTTGTCTTTGTATAATGCGAAAGATAGTTTAGCGTTTATGAATGAGTTAAAAATACTCCCAGCCTTGAGATAAGACATTAAGTCGCCTCATGTTGTCTGCTATAATATCGCATTTGTTTTAAAATCTGTGGCCTTATAGCTAACTAGAGGGTTTATTCACCGAGACAGTATCTACTCCAGAGGTCTATGCACTATATCTTAAAACTTATAATAATATTAATTTGTTATTTATTTACCCACTGTATTTACGTTTAATTTATCAATAATGATTATATGACTTTGCCCTTTGTATTTATATTCAATTTATAGATTCGACATTTACTTTTATGCAATGGTGGTTCGTGTTTTTTTTTCGCTGGGGATTCAGAATTTCAAGTGAAGATATTATATTTATGTACTTATTGCAAGCCCTTTTCATACGAAATCGCATTCTTTGTGTTAAACACACAACACTATATTTCGCCACTGTACAATATTAGGTATAACTAACAAGAATGACTGTGATAAATCAAACAATAAAAAACGTACAAAATTTTACAAATAACTAAAGTAAAATAACATTTAACTTGCATCTAGTTGCAAGGTCCAGCTGCCGGCGCGAGCGTAGAGCTCGGCCAATCTCGGTGATCCTCGTCAAACTCAGAAGGTCACGGGGCATCAGGCATTCTACTATCGATGCCATCGATATACCAATCGCGGCGCACAAAGATAGTCTTGTTTTAGCGTAAGTTATTGGATTTCACCGTCAGGGGGATTGTTCTGATTTTTTTGTATGAAGTATTTTGTGCTGATTCTATAACGCACAACATGGGAATATTGGGTTGTTCTTCGATCGTATTTTTCGGTCGCGTGAATTTTAAAGGGGAAATTTGAATGGCGCGCTGTTTATAATGTGCTAATATTATTATAAAGCAAGTTGATCTTATTTTCTCATATTTTAAATGAGGGTTCACTGCACAAACGCACTTCAGAGTAAAACGCCACTGCTTTGGCGATTATCATTATTTAATTTGTGATCCATCCTTCATTGATATTTATTTACAAATTAACGGAAAAAATCGTTTTTATTATAATTTTATATGACATGCATAAACAACTTTTTATTAATGTTATGCTTCGTATACATTTGCGAACCGAAACGCGATCCTCGAAAGCGGCTAGCGGCGTTTCGCGCCATTTGCTTTTGATACGTTCCTTCCCCATAATTCGAGGTTCGGCTCGCGTTTCCGTTCGCAAATGTATACGCAGCATAAGGTATTGCTATTTTTGCGTAAGAGACATCTTTTTCGTGACATCTGTTTCGATATTTCGACAAATTGAAAAAAAACATATAATTACGGAGCGCGAATTTATAAATTGTATTCGAATATTGATTCTAAAAACCGGTGATTATTTTAACCATTAATCACGTACACGGCTGCTGAATTAATCACCTGGCAACATCCAAAATCCATTAAAGTTTTCCCCCAGTTTTGCAGTAATTGGCCTAATTTTATTCTAGGGAAAACGTAAATAATAATAATGGAACCAACCGATTTCCATCAATTCAGTGTTCTCGATAATCGATTCGCCAGAATATCCTATTTCGAACGAGTCAACAATTAACCCATTATTATTTTATGGCAACACTCGTTATTTAGAAGCTGGCAATCTTGAGATTAAGAAAAGGGTATTTTTAAAGATTTATGATGCGAAATCCATTGCTAAAAGGGTTTTATTGCTATTCCAGAGTATTTATTTAATACGTACGTATGTAATAAACTTTTTTCTTATCCTTCTCAGGGTCCCCTGAGCTATGATTGCTTCTGTAAAGTTTTTAGTACTTATAAAATTAAGTCTGGATATAATTGGTTTCTTGTACTGATGTTATATTCTGTAAATATGAAAAATTAATCTGAATAGTTTTAATAAATTATTTTCTCAAGACAAGACAGACCCCTGTGACAAAGCGATGAGCAAAAATAACTTCAAAATTATTGATTGTTGCTTTACATCATTTTATTTATTGATTATTTGTGAAAACAGTGATTCCAGTAACATTTCACAATGTTAATGTCAAACAATTAATGTCATATATATGAGTACACTAATCAAAGTAATGCATTAAATATCTCGTGTTAAAAATAATATTATTCTAGTCTTGAATTCATTGACGTTGGACTGAAATTTGTGAAACCTCTCGAAAGTTGGTTTAACAGCATCAATTTTGATTGCTTTTGTGAAATTTTTAGTACTTCTTTGTATTTGGCAGCCACGTAAGGTATGGAGCCCCAAAATTAATCTGTGCAGAAACGGGCGGTCCGTTTGACAGATTCCCCTATCTTAATAAACGGATTGCTAAATTTAGAGCACAGGTGGGAATGTCGGCCTTATTCTACTGGTATTTCAATGGAAGATGCTCAACATTTGTAGACAGTTGACATTTGTCACATGAGAACGTGTCATTTCTACGACTCATTTTTCAGTTCAACAGCTCGGTTGTGGAACGATTTGTCGGCTTCTCTTACAGCATGGGTCTCTTCAAGACCCATCTTCACCCCTTCCACTCCCAAAAAGACCCACCGCACATCATCCCCAATGATGACATAGGCCCTGAAGGAAATTACTTTCCTCAGGCCCTCCTGTGTGGAGTTTATGTAAAAAAATATATCTTTTTGTCCGAATGTAATTGGCTTCTTTTACCGATTGAATATTTTGTAAATACGTGAAATGAAAACATAATCAAATTGGTTATAATTAATAATTTTCCTATGCAACTCATATAAAACCTAGCAACACTAACATCAGCATTGATTGTTGCTTTGCACAATTTTGACCAAGTTTAAAAACTGGGTTGAAGAGCCATGCATATCCCAGCATTCCTCTTCTCCTTCATCCATTTCCCTCTCTCTTCTCACCACCTGTTCCCCTTCAGGCTTACAAAATTCCCTTTCCCTTCACAAAACTCTTTGGTGGTTTTCACATAAAAATACATCCAAGAACATCTCGTCGATCTTCAATCCACTATCCTTTTTCCTCTTCCGCGCCTTTAGCCATTACTTTACGAGACTAAAGGAAATGGGGAGGACGTATGTTGGGTTAACTATTGGGACGAAATACCTAGGCTAGATCTGGCTATATACATGACTTAAGCCATTTCAAGCAACGTTTCAATTCTAAATGGTGGTCCTTCAACCTTCAACCACGGCGATAATAATAATATTTACCACCCTGGCAACGTATAAGTGTATATAGAAAATCTGTAGTCATCAAACCGTTTTGCAAAATTGAACTGGTTTTAATTGTATCAATAATGTTGAAAGTGTTGTGATTGGTTTTGTTTCCTTGAAATCAACAAATTTAAAATAGTATGTTTTTGACTTATGTGCCTATATTGTTTCAATTCAGATGTGTATATTGATCACGCAACTTTCGTTGGTTTTTTTTCCGGCATACTAAACCAGTAACGTGAATCCTAATGAGAATATTTACAATCAGCATCAGCCAACAATGCCCGAGGGTCTGACGCACAACACGCACGTGAACCCGCTCTCATTAAGGACTATTAGAGCGACTAGTGCTATAAATAAGAGCTCCTCGTGCCACCGCCCCCCGCCCACTCTCAGAGCTATGGCTATGTGGGACAGCACTTTTTATCATTTTTGTTATTTCGAAAGGAAAAAACTTACGTTCTTCAGAGAGATTCAGACTGTTATTATAATATGTTGTGTATTTTTGTTTTAGTCTGCTTCCTAACGGGTCGGTATGAAATCAACATCGCCCGCTTACAATGTGGTCAATCGAAGTACTTAACACGGCTCCTGCGCCGTACCGACCCGTGTACGGCGCCAATAGAAATATAATATGGAAGGTGCGGTCTCGGTGCACTCCTTCTTACTGTACCCAATTTATGTTCATTCCTTACCGGACCCGTAAGGGAACGGGCATATTGGTAATGAATGTTCAACAAGTAACAATCGACATAAACTAAATGCCGCAAGATCCTGCGCAGAACAGTTCCACACTGAACTGCGCTACAGATCGCGTTACCTTACTATTACGAATTTAACTTTCTTCGCAGGGTATTGGTAATACTACTCGGTTAGTATCGATTGCTTTCCGACCCGTGGGATGACGGGCTTAAATGTACCTGTTTGAATTTTTGGTTCCAGTATATGTAAATAACGCTTCTCCCTTCATTATATCCCTTTAATTAATGTTTACTTTTATTTTCGGGCTTCGCCCGAGTATCACTCGTTTTTCTCGGCGAGGAATTGAATAATACGCAATATAATAATTTGATAATTTTCATAGCGCTGTTTTTTGTGAAAAGGCGCTAGGTCTTGTTTTATTTTTATTTTTGACATCAAAGCTCCATCGCTCATAGTGGAAAGTCACCGCTAGTAGAAAAGTTGTTGCCTCGACCTTTAAATTCCAGACAACACCGATCCACATGAAAATACAACGTTATTAAATAGCTGATAGAAGTTTTACTGTCAATAAGCACGCGGAGAAAAATGAGTACGACTTTCTTTATCGCCGTACTGTTAAAAATGTGACTGCATGATCATTTCCTAATAAAATATTAGTCATTCGGAATATATCTGAACACTTGTTCAACGCAGGTGGCCTTGTCCGAATAAATATACGGACGAAATTATTATTATTTTTAAGAACACGTGTTCCGACTTCTTCGTAACATATTCATTCTGTACTGTTATTTTGTTATGAAATTTGTCAATTCATTCGTTATAGGCCTCCAGTCCCGTTTTTAATAGGAAAACTAATTATTTCACCAGATTTTTAATAAATTAACAATATTTCATTGCAGTAAGTTTTCTCCGAGCAGGCAGACAACGTAATGATATTCTTTACTATCCTAACCTAACCTAGTTTATTGAATTTTTAGTTGTCCATGAAGTAGAACAATAATGCTGCTATTCACACCCTTAAAGCCTAAATAAGTTTTGATTATTCTTTTCTAGCTTAGTTTATAATAATTATGTTTTTTTATCCAAGTTGATCAGTATTTGCATGCTCTAAATTTAACACAGTTGCCAGGTCTACAGTGGCAGTCATGAAACCGATAAGAACCCATTATTATTTCATTACTTCAAGCTACGTCTTATGACTGCTTTACACTATCCCCTTTTCTTCAATATTGTCTATTCCCGACGATTCGGGGAAAAATAGTACGTGTTCTGTTTTGGTAATTGGTACCGAGAATGGTGTAAAATGGTGTTTAAGATGGCATTATTTGACATCTGTCCTCTCACATTGTTTTACCTAACTAACTATACAAGTTCCATATGAACAGGACAAGATTTCGGCGAGACGAGCCGCGAATTATGGAAAAGGAACAAGGCAATTATGGAAAACGAATAAAACTTGCTTAGTTCCTTTCCCATAATTCGCGGCTCAGCTCGCGGAAATTTTGTCGTGTTAAAACGCAGCATTACGTGAACATGTTGCATGTTATTCAGTTTTATATTTGAAATATTCATGAAAAGACTACAATATTTATTTATTACTGTTAGTTATTGTGAAATTCGCGTGTATTTTCGGTGTTTTGACATTTGTTTTGAGGAAAAGATTACATACGTACTGTTAACTCATATAATAAAGAATATTTTAATTAATGAATGAGACAGGGTTGTGACAGCTCTTCACTTGGCATCAGCGCTTCCGTGTTTTAGTGGTTTCAACACATACGAATATCGTATCGATCAAGATACTGTGATCAGGTAGGCAATTTTGCCGAAGCATAGGTATCTAAAAATCATTACGATAAAGGTTCAAACGAGGAACAGGTAAACAAAACCATCGATTGGATAACGACCAAGCACATGACACAGCTCGCCTATGACAGTGATATACCAAAGCTTTCATGATCTATGATTATGTTCAAGGTGTTGCCAATTTTTTGACGATTTAGTACCGTCCCAAACTAATATTTTTCTCTAATGGCTTTAACTATCTCATGAAATCGTAAGTATGAAAATAATGAGTGCAGTGCGAAGATTTTTCATATTGGTCCCGCTATGGGGATCGGTATAAAAAAGGTATCGTGTAAAGCAGACATTATTCACGAACAACCCATAACATTAAGGCATCCCTAACGGGTGCTATAGAAGGTGATTTGCTTAGAGATATTCCAGTATTCGCAGTAAAATTTCCCTTAAATTATATTAATTATCTTCAGCGCCGATACAATGAATCTATAAAGCAGGGCTTACAACATTGGTGGCGTGATTCAGTGTTACGTAAATGCGATTTATTTCCGTTTTTTCATAAATTATTATATGTGGATCAAAGAAAATTATTGCGGTTTGAGTAATTCGTTTGTGTGTGCATGCGTCACGCACGCCATTTGCAGTCTATTTCATCTACGTATTTTCAAGTTAAAATTTAATGAAAAAAAATCAGGTTAACGGACCTCCACACTAGCAACCGAATACTTGTAAAGGTTTTGCAATAGTGTAAATACAGGGTTTTCCAATAAGAGGTGTTATTTTGATATTCAATCGTAAAAGATCAATGGTTTCGTTGCTTGTGTAGCACGTAGCGCCGTCTCGTTGAAAGTAAACGTTGCCCAGATCAATACCATCCAATTCCGGCCATAAAAAATCATTAATCATCTCTCGATAGCGCAATCCATTCACCGTAACTTTTGCTCCAGCCTCCGATGGTCCAATGACTCCGCCAGACCATACACCGCACAAAACAGTCACACGTTGAGGATAGAGAGGCTTTTCAACAATAACTCTTGGGTTTTCCGAGCCCCAGAAGCGACAATTTTGCTTGTTGACGAAGCCACCGAGGTGGAAATGGTCCTCATCACTCAAGATGATTTGCATTTGATTCACTCGAGTGAATTTTAATAATTTCAATGCGTTGTTGAAGCGTGTATCGTTCCATTTTTATTAATGGCGTAGTTTCTACTTGTCAAATGTCAAAAAATGACAGCTTCAAAAGTAACATCTACCGAAATAGCGGGCTATTCAAAATAACATCTCTTATTGGAAAACCCTGTACTTCTTTGTTTTTAAATTTTATTTTATTTGTACTATGGCTTTCAATAATAATCATATTCATTCGAAGATCTTAGATATAAATGACAAAAAATCTGCATCACTGCAATAAATACATTTGCACAACTGCAAATACTATACTGCTTCCCTAACATAAATACATTTTCCTATCGATTTCCTTTAAATATTCCCAAATTATGGAAAAAAACTATGGAAATTCCCACCCACCATTTATTTACAGTCGATAAGAAAATACATTTTGCATAGATAATTGAAACAAGGGGGATGGGCCATGTAACATTATTAGTATGGATCCGCAAGCACAACCCGTCTCACTGGCACCGCCTTTTTCATTCATTCAATGGCTCCGCCGCTTTGATAGTCCGTGCAGTTTGGTCATAGCTCGGCAACAGTCGACACGCTTCCATGTCATATATTGTCTCCCCTTGTTTCTATTATAATCTAAACTTTATATCCACATGGCATCAAATAGTTCAGATGATTAGATCGGATGGTGTGATGGGATCAATGTCGGCCTTGATCACAGGAAATAAGCATGCCCATAGCAGATGATATTATGATATCTCACAAAAGCGGCACTATACAAATTATCCAATAAATAATAATAACAATAGCGGATCAATCAACATTAAAATATTTGACGATAAAATACGCCGATGATAAATAATTTAATGGCCGACGAACAATATTGTGTTTTATGTATATTTTACCAAAATATCAGCACGGTGACCTTGGCCTTGGATTAGCAGTATCTTGTTACATTTACCAAATAAACATCGATTGACACCATTATGGAGTTTATGGCACAGTAAATTACACGCTATTGTTGTATGTATAAATGTATGTTGGTTATATCGTTAATCGTTGTTACATCACGGTCTATTCTGGAAACCTTGGAATGGGTGAACGGTATTCGGCTCTAACTCTAAGCAATAGGCACTTGAGAATCGATACGTTTTCAATCAGAATTGTACACTTGCAAACAATCAATAAAATAATACCATTAGAAGGCATATATACAAAGCTATGATAGTGTTCCTTATTTCGTGCACCTATCAATGGTAAAGGCGTATTATTTATAAAAAAATCATTTCATAAAAATGTGTAAAAGCATAATGATTTGACTGGTAGTTACTACAATACTACCTGTCCTACTTTTTTACAATTTTTTTCTTCTTGGAGAATATTATGGAATACGTTGTGTCCATAGACATATGAATATTAGTAGACCTGCCCTAAGTGATTAAAAGCGTATTATCCCCACTCCCCATACCGGTTCCATTGAGCCGGCTGGGCTCGCATATGGCTTCAAGTGAAATTTGAAAACGTGACGTCATCATTCTTGTGCGAACTATGGTCGAGGCATCATCGGTTCATTTTACGAAATAACACGGCAAAATGTTGACTTTTGATATGAAAACTTGTAAAAATAGATGTGAAAAAGAGAATAAACCCAATTGTCGTATTACATTCCATAAGTAAGCATTATTTTACTTTATTTTAAGCTTATTCACACCGTATTATATGGATCAGTTTTAGAAACATATACTATCACATCACAATGTAGCGATTTTCAAGTGTGCTCATCGTTGTTTACTGGGGTAAGTAAATTATGAGACATTTGTAAAAGTGTCTTAACTAAATACTCTGAAACTAACTACGACTCTGAAATAGAAGCTGCCTTACTTTGCCGAATTTGGACTTCGCAAATTAGTTCATAACGTGGCGAGTAATTTGCGCTCCCATGTAAAAATGTCTATTCATTCAAACGCAGATTTTACTTTTAAGAAGTAAATGGTGATATTATAATGCGAGATGCCTATTTACTGTCAGATTGATTTATTGACGAATCACAGTCAGCCTTACTCCCCTCGTTCTTCAACAGTTGATTTTACCCCTCGCCCTTATCTTCTCGTCTCTTAATTCCTATGTCTGTGGTTGTGTCGATTTTTTTTTTTAATAGTTTGAGACTTTTCCATTTGGGAGGCGGGTATGGGTAATTCAGCCACGGATAACAAACAACT
Source organism: Hesperophylax magnus (assembly GCA_026573805.1). NCBI lineage: Eukaryota > Metazoa > Arthropoda > Insecta > Trichoptera > Limnephilidae > Hesperophylax > Hesperophylax magnus. The sequence goes on along the minus strand of JAIUSX010000007.1, from coordinate 1,254,374 downwards.
ATGGTCACCCAAAGTGTTCGCTACGTTTGGTGACTTAGCAGGGGTGCCCGGGTTCATGGGGTGAGATTTGTCCGGGCCTTGGCGGCGGATTCGTCTGCCCACCAACTGCTGGCCGAGTCAGATCGGAAGAGGCTGGTTGAGGAATATCTTTAGACCTCTCCAACAGTGCTTTATCGGAACATCGACTTGCACCGCAGTAGGAGTGATGGATTCATACGTCTGTCACTTCTGGACACACTTACCCCCAGAATGCTTCCCACCCCTCATACCTATTTCCTTCCCAGAACTTCCTTTCCCAAAAAAGATCCTCCACACAGCATCCCCAAAGATAACATAGGCCCTGAGGAGAATTATTTTCCTCAGGGCCTCTTGTGTGGCTAATGTAAAAACTCAATAAAAATAATATTCAACCTAATTACCTAAAAATCACGGGATATTATAATTATTTTAGCATTTGTGAAGCTGAAAGTATTTATAGTTAAAACAATGACCACAGAATTATTGTCTTTCAAAAGAACAAATTTACCTATCGAATGTTATTAAACTTGAATTCAGCACAGCTGATGAAAAGGATAGCCATTCAAAGAATATGATAGATACATAGTTCAGTGAAACCACGTACATTAACTCAGTAACGTATATTGACCCTATTAACACATTTAATCATCTGTCAAACATTTGAACAGAATAAATACTCTTTCGAATAAATAATTTTATTTTGGTACCTACTTTATCGTTTATCTGATACGATGAGTATTTCAAAATGTGAAAATTAAAAGTTTGTTGAACATAAATAATGTTACGCATTACGCAGGAATATTTCACATTACATATCCATGCACCAACAACCTAAATAAGTATGTTTAATTATATAAAAATAAAAGTTTTTAATAACACTGCTTGTACAACAATAGCGCGCAAAATAAAGTGTTAAGTAAGCGTGTGAATGATTTACTGTAATTGTCTGTTTCTGTTATCTTCCTGTGGATGTTTGTACGAGATAGCTGATTTGTATAATATACCGTTTGAAATAATGACAATACTATTGCCATATAATCTGTCGTATATTTGCAAAAAAACAATCTAGCACTTTTAAGCACCCGTCAAATTAAAATACCCATTAAAAGGCAATCACAAATCCAAAGCGCAAAGACAAAATTACAAGTCATGAACAAAACGCTACCTGCAAAGTTCCCACACGACTGAGTTTTGTAATCAGCAGGTAAGGCGGCAATTAAAATCGAATGAGACGTTCGTTAAATAAATACATGAATAACAGAGGTACATACACGGTTTACTGGTGACCCCCACGCGGCCGTTCCCACACGCCGAGTTCCCAAAACGGTCCGAGGAAATTGTGTCTTCAATGTGGTTACCGGATGGGAATAACAAAATCATGGATAATCTTCATATAAACGTATCAACACGTCATCCAGGGTGAACATACGTAGTAATGCAAAATCATGTGTTTTTGGTTTGAAAATTTGGTCGCCTAGAAATGTTTCAGATGCTTTAATTAAATACTGCGAGTAGAATACATCTTACATATATACACCTTTAAAATAATTGAGTATTTTTTATATAAGTCTTTTTATAAGCCCAGAAAAAAATAATGTATAGGCCTATGAAAACTGCTTTAACCACTCGAACGATCGCGCGTCAAAAAACTTTTTTCTCCGATTGCTCGCGGTTTTTTGGCGACGATTTTGAATATTTTCCGCCAACATTAAAAAAATCAAACCTCCGAATTTTAATACGGAAACATAAAACTGATTATAGTGCTATACAGCCAATGAATTCACCTATATTTTAATAATTATTCTATATTTTTAGAATTGATAGATAAATTATTAAAAAATCTTAAACTTTATAAATGCGCGAAATTTGCGTTTTTGTGATTTGAAATTGCCGCCAGTGGCAGTTTTAAAAATCTTTATTGAATATTTTCTACGTTTTTATGTTCTCTATGGCCTGTTTGATAATCACAGATGCAAGAATGTAATAGAAAAATATTTTTTTGCATGTTAAGATCTCTTCAAAAGTTTGGTCAGAAAATAATTTTGTAAAATTTGAGTGCGTGACGCGTCAAAATTGAAATCACTGTATTATATTATATAATAAATTTACCACAAAAACTGGTATAACGTTAGGAAGATACATTAACTGTCTACAATTATTAATAAGCATAGTCGCCGTGTTGGCTTTATTTTATTCATTTGATGAATTATACAGAGAGCCTATTTCACGATGTCAAAATCATGGTGCTACTTTTTAAATAATTGTAAATTAGAACTGGAGATTTGTAACCATGTTTTTATATTACGTGCAAAACGAGGAAATAAGGCTTAAAGTGAGATATATATCATAGATATAAACATTGCCAATATTTCAGGGGGATACTTTGAAAGTTGATGAAATTCACCAATATTTGACCAAAAATCACTTCTGACAGCTACCTTAAGGTCAATCTACATAGGGTAAATCGGAATATGTAAAATGATGATAAATTTGTATATATATATCAAACCTTTGTATGACCGTAGAATTTCAAATAAAATCATAGTGATAATTTTATATCTAAACGCAAAGGTATCGAAAAAAAATGGGGGAGGGAAAATAATTGATGGAACCAATAATTGATTTATTTATTAAGCCCTAATATCCTTTAAAATCAATATTACAGTTGTATGGTTACAATGAAAGAGCAGTATATTGATTTAAACATTGTTTACACCTTTTGTCATAATAAAAATGTATTCAGTTTATTGGTTTATTCATAATTTAAGAAAATCAATACATAATAATATCATTGTGCCTCGCTATAGAGTGAGATTCTGAGTATCGCTCTGGTGAGGGACCACCATTCAGAATTGAACATTGCTTGAATTGGCTTAGTTATGTTCAGTGACTAGATCTGGAAAAGCATCTTTACAGAAAAATTGACAAAATATAATTAAGACATAAAAATAAAACGAGTTATTTAATGTGTACAATAAACAGGGAAAAATGAGAAAACCTGTGCATTTGTTAACATGCATATTTCAATGATCAGAATTGAAATATACATATTAAATGTCCACCGAACCTTATCATATAGAACCTTTGAGGACAACATAACATGAGACGTGAGTATGCGGAAAGAAATGATTATAAGTCCAGCCATCCAGGCCATCATAATTGATGTTCAAACAAATTTAATTAAATTTATAAATTAGAATTTCATAACTAAAAAACCAAAAAAGAAAAAAATGAAATAAAAAAAAACCCTCAGCAAATCTATATTGTAGTGTGATATGGCTTCATGCAATCATAGCATAATGCCACATCACACACATCACACTTTGTAAGGGTCCTTTTGAAAATGTTATTTATGTTGCACCAGGCACATTTCACCTTTTTCCCGCTACGGACCACGAAGTGGTTGCCTTTCAGGATAGGTCGCAGAGTCTTTCCTTCAGCTATTAGGCCAATGGTCCGCACAGTCGTGTCAATTTGACTACGACAGAACAGCAGAAGGAGTTCATCCGCAACCTCACTCCTGAAGTTTCGGTACAAAATGCGTTTATTTTCCTTGCGGAGCTTTGAGCCGTACAATATATACGCATTCTGCACCGAAACGCTTAGTAGTCTCCTGAAAAGCTTCTTGTACCAGACCAGGTTTCGCTGTCGTTCAATGGGGAAGCCTGACAAAAGCTGATCTTTTCGGTCAACCCCCCCCATTACCTTGTTATAGTCTAGTACGAGTTGAGGTTTGTAAGTCCAGGTACCAAACTTTTCAACTGCCCCGATTTCTGCCTTATGGTAGGTGGACAACATACTTACCAGGTTTTTGTCCAACCAAACCATTACATTGAGGTCCCCGCAGTTCGAGTATACAACCTCACCTTCCCTCAGTTTGGACCGGAGATGGGACTTAAATGCAGAGGGCACAAATTCTCGGTTTAACCGCAATGTGCCCATGCAGTCCATCCCATTTCTTTTGAGGCATCGTGCCAATAATGGACTATTATAAAAATTGTCCATTATTAATGTATACCCCTTGTTAAACAGAGGGCTGGCCAGGTCGTATACTATCTTTGCAGTGGCCCCAACTGGGCAGATATTGTGAGCACCCAAAAAGTTGGCCTGTGTCATGTCGTCCGTCATATCTTCCGTTATGTCTTCCGTCATATCTTCCTGGTCTGGATTTGTCGATTCAGCCTGTCTGGAAATGGTCTTCCCCGTATAAATTTGGAATTTCCAAAGATAGCCAGACTTGGACTCACAAAGCTCGTAAGACTTTATACCCGCACTGGCCGCTTTGGTTTTGATCATCTGGACGAATCCCAAACGGCCTTTATAGCAGAGTAAGGATTCATCCAGAGAGATGTCTTGCTCGGGCAGGTATAAAGTCTCAAACTTATTTGAGAGGTGGTCCAAGACGGGTTGAATCTTTTGTAACCTTCGCACAGATAATGGTGCATCAGAAGAAAGACTTTCATTGTTGGTGAAGTGAAGGAACTTTTTAATTAGAAGAAAACGATTATAATCCATGGCTCGGCTGAAATAAGGCATGGCGGTGAGTTTTTTTGAATAGAAGTAGTCTTTTTCAACAGGAAGGGGACTAATACCTTGATACATTAAAATTGCCAAGAATACATACATTTCCTCTTTATTCGTGGGAGCCCATTTATTGGTACGCGCATGACGCTTAAATTGTTTTTTCGCAATCCATTGATCTGCATACCTGTTGGTCTCTCTCGCGATCAGTTCAACGAAATCTGCATCAAAGATTTTAAGAAAGGCATCCACAGGTTTGCCCATTTCGTCGGTATTGAAAGTTGGTCCCGGCGTGCCTGTGAAAGTCTCCCTTATCCCAGTAAAACGTAAGATATCTTTAGACCAATCGAAAGAGTAACCTTCAGGCGGCAGAATCGAACGCATTGCCTCACTATCTACCTGGTCTTGTCTACTAAAGTCTATGGCCATAGCGGAGTTAGGTGAAACGTTGATAATATTATGATAAGGTATTGGTGGCATGCAGAAGGTATCCTCATCGCTCTCTTCGTGGTCGACGTCACTCGCTTCGTCATCCTCGTCGCTCGATCTGTCCATTTCTGAAACAACAGAAAACCCAAATTAATTTAATGTGTCTATATTACGATAACCCACTGCCTCTGGTACGGCTTATGACTCGCAATACGATGGTCGCGGGATCAAATCAAATAAATTATATTTGAATAATTAGTGTTATTTTCACACAAAATTCATTTAAAATAATATATATTATATTTGCGGCACGTTCCAGAGTGGAAGATACCCATAGTATCGCCCTGGTGTAAGACCCCATTCAGAATTGAAACGTTGCTTGAAATGGTTTTAGCCGTGTTTGGTGACCAGTTCTGAATAGCCAGGTACTTTTCCACCTCCCTCTTCCACACCTCCTTCCCCTCCCCGCTACCTTCAGCCTCACAACATACCCCGATTGAGGATGCCATAGTCTCACTGGCTCCAGATGAGGCTCTTGTGAGGTATTCATATAAAAAAATAAATAAAAAGTTAATCAAATACTTGAGGCGGGCTATGTCAGGAGTCAGAATAGCACAGTCAGGTAGGTATGGAATGAAGAAAAGAGTGTGTGTGCCAAGATCGAGTTGCATGGTGGTTCATCCTCTCTGCCTACCGAAATGGCGTGAAGGTAAGTTAGTTAGTTTTATAACTCACGGTTTCCAAGTACAGACTCTTCTAGTACAGCTGCCTCGTCCACGTTACTGCCCATGTCTGACTCTGAAATAAAAGAAAACACAAATTTACAGTAGAATTTGGATATAATGACTTTGCATTTAACGGTCTACTGTTTTAAGTGACGATAATGTAAACTCTAGTAAGGTTTCATAACTTTTAGTAGGAAAACGTATCCGTTTAAAGTGACCAACTACGTAAAGCGACCTATTTTAATGATAATTTGTCCGGTTACAAAACCCACCTACCAATACAGCCTCGCTTTTGACTAGGAAGCTCGACACAATGAGTCCCGTGAAGCGAAAGTGTTTTTTCAATTTAAGAAAAAAATGCTGTATTACACCGTTTAGAAGCCGGTGAATCAAATGTAATCCTCGCAAAGAAGTTCGGCATGTCTTATTTCTCACTCTGCAATACCCGTTACAGAAAAAAAAAGATGTGTAATGATGCATCCACGTCATAACAACAATACATTTTGTATGTTTGTTATGTGGAATTTTTAAGTACTATGCTTATTTCCTGCCAATATACCAACAGTGAAACTGTGCTAAAGATATCAATATAAAATATAGATAATTGATTTTATATTGAGCCCCTGGTATGACATTTTAAAAAATAAACTCACCGTTCCCAAACGCCGATAATTCTTGGTAGAATGGCACGTCCACCCACAGCTCGCTGTGATAGCGGGCCTCCGGAGAGAAGAGTTCCCCACTCCGCGATGTCCCAGGTAACGGCTCGGGAGATGCTGCACGGATAGGCATAATTGGTGCATTGGGAGCCGTTGATTGGATCTGTGCGGGAGTGGACATCCACGGTGGTGGTACGGGTCGTGGCAACGGTGAAGGCGTCCCTTGTGAAAAGGGACACGTTGTTCTCTCCGGAGATGGAATTCTGAAAACATTTACATAAATCATATAAATTGTTCTCATTCACGTGTGAAACAGTAAGTACAGTATGTAAATAAACAATAAAATTAGAACTCTGTAAAATATGCACTGAATGTGCCAAATGCACAGAGCGCTGATCTTACCAACTATCACTGTAAGAGTGGAACGCTGTCAGGAAAAAACAATAATATTGTATCAAGCATCTAAATACGATTGCTTACTTTTGTTTAGTTTTTCTTGGAGGTGCGGTAGGGAGCAAAATGCGCGCCGCCTGCTTCTTGAATTTTCGGCTTTCCAGCTCTAGCCGGAAGGAAGCAGGCAGGGCCCTAACAGCCTTTAGGGCCTTGACGCGATCCTCTCGCACCAGTAGCAAAGCAGGGTCGCTGTTTAAATAAATACAAATATATGATGAGTTCAACGGCCACAGCAAAGTACTTTCATAAAAAAACATTAAAAAATACTAACACTCCAGACGAGGCTGCAATTGCAGCTCTGCGTTGACGTCCACGTGCAGGTAGTCTGGCACCAGCTCGTACCCCACCTCTCCCTCTTCCTCTGCCTCCTCTTGCAGTCAGCACCACTCTATATATTTTAAATTGAAAACACTTAATGTAAGTACTTAAATGTTTAAATTTTGTTAAATATTGCACTAATATAAAATTTGAAAATAATTATTGGGTCGTGGAGTGCTCCCTTTCCCTGGACGACATTTGTTTCTGCACAAATTTGGTAAAAGTGAAGAAATTAATTAATTATACAACTAAATTACTAAATTTTTATTGTGTGACGAAGGCTTTACACCATTTTACATGTAAAAAAGAGTCAACTTTTTGACATATGACTTAAAATAATTGGTTAACAAATATCTGTATTAATAATGAACCAATTCAAATAAAACTTATATATATCTCTTTGTTTTGAATCACTGTGATGGAATATCTATATTTCAAATGCGCGAGTGCAGTATATAAGACATTATTGTAAATCAAAAACAGATGACGTCTTCAGTTGACGTATTCTTACACAAAAACTTCAACCAAAACAATATATTAGAAACAAACTAATTAAAAACGCATTTCAAAGATAGATAAGTCAATCACAATAACACAAATATATAATTATGCGTTAAAAACCCAATAAATTAATTACTTACGGCATTTTAGGAAGAGTCCAAAATTTCGTGAATGTTAAAAATTTATGGTTTTGTTTTTTGACAGGACGCCTTATAAAACCGCGAAAACTCGTTAAATATCACTTCAAAGACAACGGATAAGTTCATAGACAAAGAGAATATATTATCAGCTATTCGATAAAACAAGTAGCTGGCCAAGGAAGCGTTTTAAATAATTACAATAAATATTTTACGAATGGTAGAAAAATCGGTCCATTTTTGGACCGATATCAATCGCAGAAAAATAAAAGTGGTCGATTTTTCGACCGAAATCGTTCCAGTGGTTAAGGGCCATCTCAAAACATTTTTCGAAACTTTACGCCGATAGATGGTGTTATTTTCAATATCGTCTAATAAAACACTTTTAACACGTTATGCTTTATAATATTGAGATGAATTATTGGTTTGCGAACGTATATAAGTAATATTAATCTGTATAAATTTTTTATGGTACCTATAATTACATAATCGTAGAAAACGGCTGAAAAATACACAATTTCATTGCAAAAAATACGTACAAAAGACATTTCACGCAGCTCCGCGCGCGTTGGTACCAGTTGGTACAGGAAATTTTTATTTACCCAACCAAAACCATTTGCGAAAAAGACTCCATTTCAAAAAATTTACGATGTTTCGCATGAGTATGAAAGAGACACGAGATAGAGGTTTGTTCAATTCACTAAACTAAATCAATGCCTGGGAAGATTAAATAATTTATAAAAGGAGCCGGCTAGGAACAACGGTATGTGTGCCGGGAGCTGGCGTTAACTGGACCTTTTTTTTAAAGGCCGCTTTTGCTAAATGGACATAATCATACCAAGCGATGTAGGTATATACCTACATAGTAACCATGTATTCGCGCGGTTGCTTGCTCACAAATATTTCGCGAATAAGTCAAAAGGTTACACTTTTTCTTACATTTCTATGGGGCGCATTCATCAAACCAACGAAGTGGTTAGAATTGCCAGACGGAGAAACAAATTTGTCATATGCACAAGTCAGAAAGGGCTCTCGTAACATCATCTCGCATATAAATAATATAGGCATTGTTTTGAAATCAGCTCGCCACGTGCGTCGTAATATATGAGTGTCCACAAAGACGATGCCTACAGTGTGCATATGAAGTCGCCTTTTCACATTAAAAAACTTTTTGTATTTTGTAAATGGGTATATTTTATTTTCACAAATGACAAACATGTCATGTTAATAATAGTAAATCCTTTATAGGGCAGAAAGGTGATTGAAAAAAAAAAACTTTTTGTACAAATATCTTATACATGGTGTCCATAAACTAGTTGTAAAACTGCCATCACAGTAAGCGGAAAGCGTTGCCTGGGTCGTGATGGAGGAATTAGCCAGCTGTGGAATTGAACTCACGATGCCTGGCGGGAACGACGATAGTAAAAGATTTTTTAGTTACTTATTTATTTATTTTTTATTCTTTTCACATATTCTGTCCATATTTCTTTTTTTTGTAAGATCCTTTTTCTTTCAATGTTTGTTTTAATATTTTGTCCGATAGCTTGAATTGGTCTACTTTGTCCAATTAATTCATCATCTTTCTCACAGAGAAGCAGTCCTGGATTTATCAATAGGCCTTATAGGCCGCGGCCTAGGGGCGGCAGAGTTCAGGGGGCGGCACTCGCTCGCTTTGGTAAGCCGTGTATGCGATTATAAACAAAAAAAGTCCCTGTGGATAGACAGAGTTTTATAACTATTAGACGATTATTTTTAGTGATATTTTTTTTGTCATAGTAATGACACATGGAACAGTATTTATTTCTTATACCTAAGTAAAGGCACTTTTTTGTCTCCTTCCCGATGATACACGCCTGTAAAAAGTTAAAAGCAATCATTTCACGCAAGTAAATAAGTAGTGATAGGTTGATAGGTAATATTATGTATCGAAATTACAGAAAAATGTAATGCTCACCATTCCGGATGCAGCATTATAGTTATGGCCATACGACCTTTTGGACCAGCCTCCATCAACGTACACTGTGATGGATGGTATCCCGTCTGCATTGAAATTTCCTTTTTTAATAGCAATTTCCTTCTCCATTTTGCCAGCTTCACGCATTTGTTCTGCGAGATGCCCCTCCCATAATTTGCCCAAATTTCTCTCTATTTTACTAAATGTGTACCCGGACATTACTGGGACATCCATGGCACTAAGAATTTGAGCAGCTTGGGTGTAATAGCTGCCACTTGTAAGCGTACCCCACACAAAAGACTTATTGATAAGTTTTTCCGGTTCGGGTTCTGAGGTTTGCTTCCATGTGGTGTCACACATATTACATTGAAAAAAAAAATAGAATGAAACCCAGTACGCAATTCTTTCACCAATTCAATTTTGGAGAACGTGCATTTCAAGTAATGCTGTGACATAGCGAACGCCCACTTCAGGACGTGCTGAATGTCCACAATTCTATTGCCTTTTATTGAATGTTCATTATCATCACTGTACGCCATCACCTCTTTAATAAGATTATGGTTTTCTAAATCGGGGTCCAGAGCAGGCCAGTTTACATCTATCGTGGCCGCTGTTTCGATTGTGGTATTTGGCTGGTCGGATATACTCGTAGATGGAAATGTAGCTTCAACACGCAACAGTTTTGAACAGCTTTTATACGTTTTCACTCCACGTTCCCCAGACGTAATGTTCGAGGATAGGATTTCTCCACAAAAATTAATTTTAGGGGTCTCGTCATTCGAACACTTGTTTTCTTTATTTCCGCGCCAGTGTTTGTGGGAACTAAAAGATATAATATAAAGGCATTAAAGGAGTATAATTTTTGAGCAACATTAAATATGAATCACCCTATACCAAACGAGCGACATGGGTCATAAAATAACAAGCGTGATGGTTAGTTAGTTAGGTAGGTACCGAGAAAATATTTAAAAAATAATAAAATATTTTGAAATAATTTCATAATACTTACCTGTATTCCGATTCGCCGTGCTGACGTTTCATCCCGTTCGCACTTAGTCTTGGATTCACTCTTTTCCCGGAATACTGATGATTCTTATAAAGGGCACGCCTCATTTTTATGGAATAACAATGCTGTACAAAATCGAAAAAAGTCACTTCAAACCGCGGCAGACAATGACTGTTGAATGAATGAATGAGAGAATGTGAATTGGCGGGCGTCTAGCTAGTGATAGTTACAGATTTAAGAAAGTTCTAAATAATTACAACCGCTCTCACTATAATTATTATACAGTTAATTTTGCCTTTTTTACTGCGTGCCAAAACCGCAAATGTTCCTTGCGACGAGTAATACTGGAACATTCGTAAAAAAGCAAAACGAACATTCTATCAGAATAACAAATCAAGCCGCGCAAATTGACATTTTTACTACAAATTTACTGACCACTTTAACACCGTAGGAATGGGCTAATAGCGTGCACGTGAAACATATGGCTCGCACATATGTTTGTCTCCTTCTAACACGGATTCGGGCATTTCGGCTGGCGGTGCCCGCATAAAATAATTACTTTTGTTAATTTAATTACTTGGTTATTATAAGTGATAGAACAGTGAAATTTTCGTTCGCGATAAACTCATTACGAGTATTATTTTTCGGTACTAAAATAAATAAAATATTATCTGTAGTTTTCAAATGTGGCTGAAAAATAGATTGTATGGGAATTGTCACATCTGTTTCACCTTAAAGTTCAAAATCTCCTACTTACGAACCCATTGTCGGTTATGATTTTATTGTATAATGTGGCAAATTAAGTTATTTATAAAATGATCGGAAAAAAAATAAATATTTATGTCTGAACATCCACAAAATAAAATAAAAGGCACTTTTTTTCTTGCATAAATCAAAACAGGCGGATGGTGTTAAGCCTGAATTTTTTTTCATCAACACCATGAATTGTAAATAATAAAAAATCAATCGCTTTGCCATCATAAATTGTTGGTTCTTAAAGATTTTTATCTAGGTATGTACATAATATCGTGGCGTTAGCGTTGTTTTCAAATGTTGGTGATTCTTTCCATTTTTTGACCCATTTATTGTTACAAATTCCCGAAATTTGTTTGCAGTTAGTAAACATGTTCATTTATTTATTTAGGAAAACAGAAAAAAAAAATTCACATCTTTAGATAATAAGCTTATAAAAAATACAAATAAAATCTAATGACAGGTTTTCACGTAAACATAAAATTATAACAACAAACTAAGGGTCCAGTAACCGTGGGCTATAAATATTTAATTAAATAAAATTAAAATAACACAGGATATAAGAACACAAATAAATGATAATATGTCAATTTTATCCTCACCGACAACACCAATAATCATTAATAATATGTATATACCTACAACTAAACTGAACAAATGTTTATAAAATGAATCACATGCAACTGGACAGAGTTCATATCAACAACGCGGTAACTTGCAGTATGTTATTAATAATACAAATCAAAAAGATATCAATACAACATCAAAATACCAAAATTTAATACCAAACTATTGCAAAACAATTATATCTATTTAGGAACAAAGTATTTCAACAACCTTCCGATTGAAATGAAGAAATGAATAGATATCAACAAACTGAAGATGTACCTGTCAGGAATAATTAAATAAATAATTACCTGTTCTTCCCTTTTCTTTATATTTATTATCAATCTATATTCATCTCTACTTTTTTTTTTTTTTTTTTTATTTAGTAAAAGATTATACATTTAAATACATTATTTAAGAAATGTTTTGACTGCCCAACTAGGAGGATTCCCGTTTTAGGACAGTCAAATTAGTATGAGTATTAACATTTTGATAAGTTGTTTGATAAGTATAGTATTACAATAATAATGAAATAATAGGTATTTGTACTTTTAACTGGTGCCTAAGCCTACTAACATGTTTGTATAAATATGAATAACAAAGAGAAGAAATACCATAAAATAAAATATTACATTAAACATAAGATTAACTGCTGCTTGGGTAGCATTCTAATTTAAAAGTATTAGGTAAGTACATATATACATATAATGATAAAGATTATAACATAAACGTATCTTTTACTGTTTTGTTGGAGTTTTTGTTGTTGTTTTTGGTTTGTGTTTGATTTCATTTTTTGTGTAGTAAAAGTTCACTCTCCTTTCTACCTAATTGATGAAATCAATTAGTGGTCAATTTATGAAGAATAGCTGTGTTTTCCTTTTTCCAAGCATCGGGCATGAAGTTGTATAGTTTTGGACCTAAGAATGAGAAGTGTCTTTGAGCTTTATTTAGATGTTTTCAACTTTGTTGTCAACTTTATTTAGATGTTTCTAATTACTCTTTTAATTGCTCTATATTTAGTATGTAACAGAATCCTAAATATGTACAACTACACATATAGATAATCCAGAAGTTTCAATTGTTCCTATTATATACAAGTATATAAATATATCTATTGCATAATGTTATTCTATTTTCCTTATAATTAGTGTAACTCGCTCCCCAACACAAGAACCAGTTTCTTCTTTGGTGAGATTGTAAATTATAAATATATTTTTTACCGGTATGTAATTTATATAACACCACTATACCCACTTATATCTATATTAAATAAATAGCTAACTTGTACTATTTAAATGTTTCTAAACTACACGAGTATATTTCAATATCATTAAAATTCTTATTATATAAGTTACACTCTCTGAATATAAAAGCGTTGTACGTTTTACGATACGCAGAGAGGGTGTACCGCCGTCCGCCACACAACCCTTTCTTGGCACACACTCCTTGGAACATTCACATTTATACACAATATTTTTCGGTTATTCTGACTCTTGCCATGACCAGTAATATAGTATTTAAATATAAACGATTATTCTAAATCTTTTTCAACTTCTGGACTGGCCCTAAACGCATAATAAATAAATGTGTAATTATTATAAGGAAAAAAGTTTCTGCTTGATAGTAGTTTACGTTGTTGCTACGCTATGTTATTCTACGTATAAACAGGACAAAATTACCGCGAATTAGAGAAAGAGGCGCGAAACGCTGCTTGTGGTTGCTTTGTTCCTTTCCCGTAATTCGTGGCTCAGCTCGCGGAAGTATTGTCCTGTTTATACGCACCCACGTTACAATATCGTAATAAAATATCAGATGAGTTTTATTAGTAATAATAATTTACTGGTAATTTTTCACCTTTCGAACATTCAACCAAGTCCTACAGGAAAAAAATTCTAATAAAATCAAATCAAATCAAAAATTATTTATTAAATTATTTATAATTCGTGTAATTTATACCATACCCAAGTCATTATGATTTGAAGCCAAAACGTTGTATTATCTTTAAATTATTTATGAGTCAAATACAAACATGCCCATAAAAAAGTATACACACGACACAATAATAATATGACCAGCCATCTCCGTCTCCAAGGCAGATGCCATTAAACGTAACATAACATGTATTGAAATGACCTTGTCTACCTGTTTCAATCGCGTTACCATTCATGTTATTATTATATAATGGCGTAGGTAATCTAATTGTACCTTGAATGTCCGTTTCGGGCAGCATCCATGATGCAAGATGCCAGTACTATACTTAGCATTATTTATTAACTACATGGGTGAGACGGCGTGCGTGCTATGACCGGAATGGGCGTTGAGATGGAACTTCCTAGATTAGCTTTTCAATATTTAATGCCCTCCCATGTCCCATTGTCTGCGTAGATATCACGTAATTTGTCGTCGGTGCGCGGTGTTTTGAGTACAGTTATAAGGTTAAGTTAGTGAATAGTCCAGGTGTAAGGTGCTTCGAGGGAATCCATAATAGAGTGTTATGCCCGTTTTACATCATGCTTTTTTTCATCCTGTTTGTCTATTCGGGATGAAAAAATGAACGTGTTCTATTTGTATCTTTGTACCTTCACTTTAAGATAGCTGACATTATTTGACATCTGCCATCTCTCCTTGACTTACGTTAACTATATGACGTGAAAATGTTGCATGTTTATTCAGTTTTATATTTAAAATATTAATAAAAAATACTACAATATGTATTTATCATTGATTGTAAATGTGTATTACTGTTAGGTATTGTGAATTTCGCGTGTATTTTGAATATTTGACATTTTGTTTCGAGGAAAAAATTCACGAGTACTTTACATAAGTACTGTAATATACTAAAGAATATCTACGTGTGTTAACTTCGTATTGTAACATAGTTTTTAATTAATGAATATAGAAGGGGTTGTGACAGCATTGCTTTGGCATCTGCGCTGCTGTGTTTCGGTGGTTTCACCTCATATATTATACATATATCGTACCGATCAGGTAGATGCGGTGATCAGGTAGGCAATTTTGCCAAGACATAGGTACCTATAAAAATCATTATGATAAAGGTCAAAAACGATCGGGTAAATTACAAAAACATCGATTGGATAATGACCAAGCGCCTGACACAGCTCGCAAATGACAGTGACAGATGCTCTCATGATTGTGGTCTATGGTTATGTTCAAGGTATTGATGATTTAGTACCGTCCCAAAATATTATTTCTTCTCTAATGGCAACTATCTGTATGAAAATAGTGATCGAGTATAGCGAAGATTATGGGGGATCGGTATGAGGAAAAGGATGGTGTAAAACGACTTTTAGACTGGCTGCCGCTTTATGATAAATTTATCTCTCTGTCGGGGAAAGGCACAGCAGTACCGATTCGACGTCGAGGATACCATGAAGAGTCGCCTAGCCTTTCACCAATACGCTATAAATATAAGATTGATTCCTTCGGCTACCCCGTTCCACTCGTCAAACGATCATCCCTAAAGAGTTCTTAAAGCTTCGGACAACGTATAACATGACCAAAAGCTCAAATTTACAGCAGCTGTCTACAATTCTGGCTGTCACAGTTGTAGGATTTGTTAATCCTCTGAATACAAATAATAATATTTCTTTAGGCGTCAAGAATTTCATGTACAATTTTTCCTAATGAGGATTATGAACGCCTCGAGTGTCGTTTAGTTCAATCTTTAAACATTTATTTTCACACCGAATAGCGCTAATCAATTTGATTTTTTTATTAGTGCTAATTATCATAATGAAACTCGTATTGCGCATGCATTTTAGTATTGCATTAAATAGGTTATATAAAATGTGGATAATTTTATGTCGATGGTAGAACACGTTCGTGGTAGGTTACACGTTCTACCAAGTCTCCCCATCTTGGTAATATAAGTGAGTTTTTTCACAGATCTCCATTGTGATGTGTTCGTGCTTGGAAGTATTTAAAACACGTTCTCCTTAGGAGATTTACGATAAATAGGACTCATAGGGGTTTAATATGTTATTACTTGAACTTACTATCATTTCTATTACAACAAGATGCTGTGGTAGAATTAAAATAAATAATTAAATATGTCCTATTTTTCCCAGTGTCTCGATTATTTGAGTTGTCTAACCCCATAGGTTGATTTGTTCGCTTTTAGGAACAGCTCATATAAGTTTGATAGAATTCGTTGTATCTCCCTTACTAACATGGTTAGAAAAATGATCTAAACGGTGTTAGAAAGAGAAAATTTCACGCTTCATATTCATATATAGAAGATAACCATGGAATAATTAAAATGTGCCCCTCTACGAAACCTATTTTTCTTTTTTACACGACAAAAAGTGTGTAATACCTTTGTCTTATAAAATATGTTTGCGTGATTTTTTTCGTTATCATTAATTTTAGTTAGATAAGGCGTATGGTGAGCCATTTTAAAATCGTTTTGTATTTCATTTAAAAATTCTATATTTATAAATTATATTATAATTGTAAAAGTACATAATTTTACCATTCTATACTTGCGATACTTACAGCCATTAAATGTTACAAATCTCGAGTTTTTATTTGAAATTATAAGTATCTCGGTTATACATTAAGAAATAAATTTATTAAAATAACATCGTGTCTTGGGGCTATAAAAATAGATCAAAATTCTTACCCCCTTACTGATAAACGTGTTTTAAATTTTACACAACTGATAGACAACCATTTACCATACATTAATGTTTGTTTATTAGTTGTGTAAAATGTAAAACAATTTATTAGTAAGTGGGTTATGGTTTAACCTATCAAACATCAAGTATTCATAAATTACATTATAATACCAGCTGAAGTGTACCCGGCGTTGCTCGACTATACTCTACTTTCAATAAATATAATATTCATGTAAAACTTCCGGAAGAAATTATCTTAGGACGGATTGTTTCGGAGAATTTGAACAATTCATCAAATTTCAACGTTCATTTTCGGATTCTGTGAAAGTCCTAATCAAGTTCTGTTATTATATCATTATAGGCTATTTGCTTGACAGAACTGAAATAAAAACAGAACTTGAAAAAATCTTTCACAGAACTTGAAATTTGATAAATTGTTAGAATTCTCCGAAACAATCCGTCCTAAAGGATTGTGAAAACCCTATCAAACTCCGTTGCATAGTTTAGAAGAACTAAGCGCACAGACAGACGCGTGTAGCGACTTATTTTATACTATTTAGAGAAATCTCGAAGATTTGTATATGGTATCGGAAACCAATTTTAATTTTTGCATTACCTGAAATAATTTTATTATTCCAATTTTAATTGGTTTCAGACCACGATATTCCTTTTGGCATAAAATTGTGCCTTTCACTTCGTCGATGCCGGGGCATTGTAGCCATTTCAAGATTAATCAACTGTTAAATCTGAAAAATCTCAATTATATTATATTTATTTTATCTTTGTCAATAAAGTCGATCGATTTCGATAAGCGCACAATGGCAAACCGCTCAAACTGTCCGTGGCAAAAATTAAAGAGAACAACGGGAAACTTTCAGTCGTAAAACATTAGACTGTCAGTCTCGTCTCTTGCAACGATCTCTTCAGTTTTCTAAACGTTGGTGAAGCGAGAACGGAGAATCGATAAGATAAGTCGAATGGCTATGAGCGAAATAATAAGCAATTAAAAATACGACCGTTGATAGTAATTTCTTTAATTTATTGCCGCCATCGCAACACAATTATCATTTCACTTCATGCTTACAACGCACTTTATCGGTTGCAACAACTTCCTGCTGATAAAACCGTCGTCTTCGTCGTGTGTGGTGTTATTAATTCCCTGGATAAATGATCAAAATATTATGTACGTAGGAGCAGTGTTGCTAGATGGTTTTTTAGGTCATTTATACCCCATGTTTTTTTTTTTAAATGATGTCCAACAAGACATGGTTTTTTACCGGTCACCAAAAATATGTGCTTTGAGTGAAATACGACTTTTTTCACGAATCACGTGGGGGAAATTCCTAATTCAAGAATGTAGTTCTTGAACTTCGATACCGGTTCTCAAGGTCTTTTATCTAATTATTATCGTTGTCAATATATAATATGAATACATTCATTAGATGAAATGAATAAATTAGTAACAAGTGTAAAAATGGATTGTTTTGTTATTTAAATGATCCATAACAATCTTACGAAAAATGTCTTAATTTTAAAAATACTTAATTTTACCTCTGAAACATTTTTGTTTTTGTTTGTCGATATGGCATCACTGGGTAGGCGTAGGTTTAAATGGCCGATAGAAATCAAACAAATGTATGAGTTTTCTTTCAGCAGTCGTAAAAACAATTTGATTAATTGATCTACATTCTTTTCATGCACACTTTATCTTCGTTTTTCTATGTTCTGTGAAACACCCAATCTGGCGAAGGTAATAAATGTTTGTTAATTACAAACGTGCTCTACAACAAACTGTTTATGTTTATTTTTATAATTATATTACAAAGTTACTTTAACAACATTACTATAATACTGTTATCAAACTCTAGCTATGTTCCGTAAAATACCTATCTCTATCTAGGTATAACTTATTTTAACAAGTTTCCTTTAAATCTAAAAATTATCGAAAAATTCATGAATTTCCGTTAAAATTGAAAAATTATCTTAGACTACTATATTACATATCTGTTATTATTTTAAAGAAATCTTGAAATATATTGTTGATCAATCTTGCGTTTTTCTAACTTATCTTTTGGTTGTTTGGAGGAAAGGTTATTTTTTCTTTTACATTATAATACTGTATGACATTGTATATTTATTGTAAAAATACAATCATAAACAATGAAAAAAAATTATAAAAGAAGTACTTATCTTCTACTCTTCTTAAAATATATAATTATTGAACTCCTTTGTACAACAGAACTCTCTATGATAATTTGTATTGTACCTGCTTATATTGTTCATACTCGGCTTATTGTGCTATGTAATATGCACTTATTATTGTACTCCTGAACAACTTACTTGTAACAATGTATCCTTGGAAAAGCCTCCATGGCGTGATTATATAATATTAAAACCCCATTATATTTGCGAAACGATTTTATATCATTGATGACTTAATTCATTTTATCTTTTCAATAAATTTACAGCTTTTTATCTTTGAAGTAAGTTCGCACTAGTCTAGATTTATCTTATCAACGATTACAGGTAATTATTGATAAGTTTTGCAAAGATTACAGAAGTTTCTCACTAAACACTAACGAATTAATTAAATACTGCTATTATTTCTCTGTTTTCTCGTATCATATACCCTTCACCAAATTCCTTAACATTTTGTTGTTTGATACAGCTTTCTCTAATAATCTTAACACGGTATAATTGCTTACAATTTTCAATTCAATTTTCTGACCAACAAACTAATTTCACCGAATTAGCGATGATGGGTCATGACTCATTTTATTAAGAGCGGGAGAGCCACGGTACCAGCTCAATATTTTCGTACGGCTCAATCGAACGGGAGCCCGATAAGGCTCCCCGGTACGACTCGCCCATACGGTTCCCCTGCTACTGCTCCCCCGATACGATCCCCAGCTCCCAGCGTAAGCGCATGAATGATCTTACGACTCCTTGTACCGGTATGCCGCATCGTACCACGAGAAAAAATAAGATGAAAGGTAGTTAGTAGATGTAGGTACATATGTCCAAGTCCAAATGTCAGACGCCGTTCAAGTCTCTAAGCATGTAATAACAATTAAGATAATTTTAATGGTACTATTTTTCTAAAATATCTCCTAATAAAATAGACAATTGAGTCGTGGTACGGTTTACCGAGAGTCGTATGAATACGTCTCATCAAAAAGAGCCAACTCAATTGTGCGGTTCCTTCATAAACGACTCATCGCTACACCGAATGTTTCAGTTTACGAATTCGTGATACTGATTGACACGAATCAACTCTTCCAGGTAGAATATGGTCGGTGGTTGACTGGTTGGTGGTTGAATACTGGCCATTGTAACGGTGAATGTTCCTCAGCCGTCTGCCAGGAAAACCGGCTAGGTCGACTCCGGCCCGAGGCCCACCAAACAGACTACAAAGGCCTTATACAGATAATGGACGTCAAAGTTTCCCAAACTTATTTGTCTCCAGCGGTCCACATTACCTTTCTCCACCTCCAGGAAAAACCTATTGGGATATTGCTATTATTACTATTAGTCTAACATATTGGAACTGAAATTTTACCGTTCATGCAATATTCACGATTGTATTGGTGCACGGAGATAAATGAGTACGGCCTTTTTTTTATCAAAATACTGTTAAAAATGTGACTGCATGCCCATTTCCTAATAAAATATTAGTCATACAGAATATATCTGATCATTGTCCTAATAAATATAATGGACGAGATAAGCGAAAATATTATATTTTTTTAGACTTACTCATAACATAACATATTCGTACTTTACTCATTCGTAATAGGCATGCAGTCCCGTTTTCAACAGGAAAACCAATAATTTGACCAGATTTTTAATAACTTAACAATATTTTATATCAGTAAGTTTTCTTTGTGTCCACGTGTTTTTATGAATGGCAAGTTATCTTTTCAGTTCGAAATTCATGATTAAAACATAAACTAGTCACATTAAGCATCCAATATGTAATATGTACTTTCTTTTGATAAATAAATAAATAAAAGATTGTTTGTTGAGTTGTAAAATAAACTGACGTTTTATTGACGGCCTCCGTGGTCGAGTGGTAAGGCTCTCGACTGGCAATTCTGAGGTCGCGTGTTCAAATCTCTGATTAATATGTGTGATTTCGCGATTAAATCTTCAAAATAATATAAGGTATTATTTGCGGCACGTTCCGGCGTGAAAGATACTCTCAGAATTGCCCTCGTGTAAGACCACCATTCAGTATTGAAACGTTGCTTGAAATGGCTTTAGCCGTGTTTGGTTACCAGGTACTTCTCCACCTTTCTGTTCCCCATCGCCTTCCCCTACCCACTACCTTCACCCTCACAACATACCCCAATTGGGGATGCCATAGTCTCACTGGCTCAAGCGGCACAGCCGCTTTTTAATGCCCTCGCCGCCTCTTACTATCGTTATTTTTTAATGCCTCTGAGACTACCACCTGGAGTCATTCAACTTCCCCGATATATCGCGTACTGTGTTAATCACTGGCGAACATTGAGTAAGTCAAGTTAGTGGCTTCGGAGAGCTGACTCAAGCGAAAGAAATCATCAAAAATCGGAACGAATTCGTCAATCTGACTCGGCTGACCTAATCTAAATACCGAGATATCTGACAGCTTCGTCAACTTTGGACACGGGAGGAAAGCAGACGAACGTTGGATACAGACTTCAGTGTTTTTGTCACGCAGATCGAACTTTAGTCAAATAAATACATTAGCGATGGTTCTAATGTAACTCGTCTGAATGGGTTAGGTTTCTGATTGCAGTCTGGTAGACAAATCGCCCGTCTCGAGAATGAGGATAAATAGTCGATGAAATTAGAAAAAATTTGAACACAAATTTTATCTACAAATCCAACAAGTTGAACTGGTTTACAACGGAGTAATGGAGAGTTTAAATACTTATTAGGTAGCTGCGCATATTATAATAATTTATTTGAATTGATAGCACTGCCAAGAAATTTTTATAAATATATAAGGTGTATTTTTTTAAATTATTATTTCAGTTATAATTTAATTTATGCGCATAGGCAACATTACACCATCATATTGGTTTGATTAATATGTTAAGGTTTCTTTTGCGCGTACCATTTAACATGTCTGACAACATGCTCTTTGAATGGATATTACTCGATGATTTTCCCCCTTCGCAGCTCAAAATATGTGTTCCACTATATATCTATAATCCCGATAAAGTTGCTTAAACAAAGCAATTCTGATTTGAAAAAATGTCTAGGGATAAAGATATCGTCAATCCTAATTTTGTTACAAACGAAATCGAGTATGCATAATGCCACGTATACACGCGAGCCTAACTGTCGACTGAACCTCAACTTATGAACCTTAACTTATTCGTGGCTCGGTTCGCGTTTTAGTTCACAAATGATGTATACGTAGCATAGCTTAGCTAGATTATATCTGTTGGCAAGTCACCTTTTCTGTATATTTTATCCTGTTTAAATGAAGTACTTTCTATTATTGTAGCATTCTATGCCTTAAGAAAATTTCAGCTGTATCACATTCAATGTCGTTTTGTATACATATTGTTGTGTTCTTAAATGTAATACTAATATTCGCTTATGTACCACTGTGTACTTATAATCTATGTATCACATTAAAGTTTTAAATATTCTCCTGACGAAGGAAGGGATCTTCCGAAACCGGTAGAGTGAAAATAAAACTATCGTGGTCAAAAACAAATTTATGTGTTTTTATTATAAATTATGATGAGCCACAAAGTGAATGCTTTTTACAATTACGGAAAGAAAATAAATTAGGTACAATGTAAGTAATATAAAAGTGTCACTATTATTTGTAATTTTCATTTATTTATTTATTTCAACATTGTGTACACGCCCTCTTCAACATCCATCATTTTCATCTATGTATTTATTAACTTGTTTGTTTGCTGGGATGGCTCTTGCGCTATCTGCGAGTTGTGTGGACCACGCTAGAGACTCACGTAAATGATTTATGGAGTTTAAAGATGATCTATTTCTAAAAAAATGGTTAGATTTTTTTTTTAAATGCTGTCGAAAAGTATTATTATTAATTAATTGCCGGCATGAAACTGAAATGAATAAAACTGAAATTTTCAGATCTTTTTTGGCGCATACATTTATTTGGTTCCATGACAATTCAACATTCCTTTAAAAAGTCATGAAACAAACTAGGTTAAATATTTACCACCTAGTTTTTATTTCATCCCTTTTTAAATGTGTTGTGGAATTGTAATTTTGATGGTCACCCCTTTATTTGTATCTAATTCGATTTTGGAACAACCAAAAAAACTTTTTTTTTTGTTTACCGATTTGTGATACAATTGTCAAATTCGTTTTGTTGGAGCTTTAAGTTTTAAGTTTCAAGATCGGACATGCTATCGTTAGAAACAAAATTAATTATTATATTGACAAGTTTAAATTCTAAGAAACAACTTGTATGTGGCTACGCAGAGCGGCGTGGGTTAAATCACTCGGCCATTGCACTTGATCCGGACGAAGCACCAGCGCTTCCATTGTCTTCCCTGTAAGTGTCTGTTTTCCAAAATAAAGCTTCTGCCCACCGCTTATAAGCAGTTACCTACCCACAATCTAGCCGTCTATTCAATTGGAGATTACATCGAATTAAAATCTCTAAAAAGTTTTACATCGCTTTAATTATAATTATATACCATTTGATTAACATTTACTGTTATGACATTACGTAATTCAAATATAATGATTCTCTTATATCTCGAAGTAATTTGCGATAAGTATCTTGTCCATATAGGTGATCCCGTAGGTTTTTTTTTGACATTGATTGTTTATCATCGTGCGCGTTAAAAATGTACCTACATAGTTTCTGTCATTATTGTATTTATTATTATTATTTTTTTAAGAAAGACAAACATTCCCGAGTTACCAATGACCTGACAATAATTGAAAATCTCCTACTAACACCACAGTAAGCGGAAAATGTTGCTTGTGTTGTGATGGAGGACTTAGCTAGCCGAGGTATTGAACGCAATTTGGGTGGGACCCAAACGCGATGTCAACTCAGCCACGGACCGGTATATTATCTGCCTAATTTTTGTAAACGACGAATAATAGTGGTCCTAGTATGGATTCCTGTTGCACTCCCAGTTCATTTATTAGGGGTTCTGACGTACACATAATTAACTTGTAGCCAGTTACCATTTTAATAACATTGCTTTAAATCCATTGCTCTTTACGCTCTTTATAATTAATTTTCTTATTATTGTTTCGAATGCGTAGGATGAAGACTAGATTTTCTTGGATTCCAATATTTTTTATTGAAATTGAATTAAAATCACAAAAATTCGTATCATTAATGTTAGCACTGCGGGAGTAGTAGCTATGGATGAAAGAATATAATAGATTTTTTTCAGACTTGAGTTAGTGCTCCGCCAGTATCGCCGAGGGCCAGACATTTTATTTTTGCTGAAAGTGCGCTGTCAATTGAATGTTTCAAATAAGATATTCCTCGTTTGTTTCATAACAAATGTATAATTAAAATAAATTATCCGTCACAGTGTTTTAAATAATGACACTCTTTGCATCAAGGCCAAAACCGCATGTCAAAATCATTGAGCTGTGAGATACCATACAAAATCATGATGAGGAAAATTGCATCGCATTATAAGTCTTCTTTTGTGAACAAGGCTTAACTTAACCAACGCCGTTGTTATTCTATCGTAAAGAAGGCGACAGCGTGATATCGGTAATTAATTAACTCTCCCGAACCGTGCAATTGCCGACTTGAAGCTATTGTTCTAATAAATTTACGGAGTTGTCAGCGAACGTGACAGTAAAACGCTGATCTGTCAGTATAGTAGGCGTAATTAGACTCGGCTTTGTCGAGAGTCCAAGACTTAAATCATTTTCTTCAATCTTGAATAAAATATTACCCTAATCAACCGTGCACAGTTGTGAAGGAACTCGACAAGCTTTGCAATATATAATCGAGTTCTTGTTTTGTTTGAATCCCACCGATTTTCCATCTATAACCTTAAAGTTTCTTGAGATTTCTTACTTCTCTTTATTGAATAAGTTATTTACTAATATCAAAAATCATCAGACAGTTTCCTATTTTTTAATTGTCCATTTAAGCACAATTTCTCTGACATGAACACATTGGGAACGTTTCGCTCCATTCAACATGGTTGTTTATGGCTTTTGACTTACCCTACTTCCGCCATATCAACAAAGATCGTGAAATTTATAAATATATGTATATATATAATATAACATCAATCATATTTATTTTTTAATCGGGCCTATCTTTGAAGCAACATTTTCAAAACAGCTTCTCCCGATTTAATTCATTTTGCTTGCAGAATTTTAGAATTAAAAAAGGTAAATATTTCATTTTGCAACAGAGCAGTGATGATAATAAAAAGTATAATGCTACAAAAACTGATATTTGTGATAAACGTGGGTTTTTCCTTTTGCCTTTTCGCAGTAGTTGTTAAATACAATGTTCGACAATAATAAGTAGGTTCGACATTGTAATTCATCCTCGGGCATATCTCGCATAGATGTTAGACGTATAATATTATGATGGTTTTCAGTGGCCATGATTGAAGGTCTCTCACGACCGAGACTTCAATTCCTTCCACTTAAAAAACTTATTTTCTTCTCGTTTCATCTTTCCGTTTGGTTCGAGTCTTCAAGTGGCCAGACGTGAAGTTGCTTGCACATTTTTTTACCGTCTGCAGCATCCTGTAATTGCCAGATGCAGTGCTACATATGTACATAATGCTTTTGGCATCGTACTGAGCAAATTAAGGAGAAACCTCGTTGCTTTCGTGGCATAGCAATAAAAGTCCAACGATTGGACTTTTATTTGCTATGTTGAATGTTTGCGAATGAATCATGTTTTGTCATTGTGACTGATATAAATAATGCCATAATGCACACGTTTCGTTTAAATTCAGGCACATAGTGGTCTTGCATTCATTAATTAGTAAAAGCAGTGAAACTGACTGTAGAATTGTAAAAATATTATTATTTTTTAAATGTTTTTCGCAGTTTTGTTTCTAAATGTCATTCTTCCAGTTTCCGTCTTTATCGACATTTTCCGTTATTTTTTTTTAATTCTCCCTTTGTTTATCGCGAAACGAACAGCTGTTCTTAGAGTTCCACCTTGCGGACATAAACGTCGCGGGTTACCGGTTCCGTTCGTTCCGGTCATGTCCTCGGTCCCCGCCTCCATGTATGTACTGTCGACCAAAGAAAGAAGGCCTCTGGGAGAATTACTTACGCGTATTGCGGTTTATTATTGTGCCAAACGAACCAAGATGAGGGGATTGAAGGGGTGGGTGCAAGCTTGTATTTTTTTTTAAATATCACATAAGTTCATATTCCCGGTACCGGTGGGTTTAAGCCGTGCCGAATCTGGACGTGTTAGGGCAAAGGAAACGAGAAAGTTGAAGGAGTAACAATAATTGAAAATCAAGATTTTAAAGTATGTAGGTACTATCTTAACTATTCAGATTTAGCTACTAAACTCTAAGGTAAGGCTCGCAATAATACTTTCTCACCGAGTGCTTGTCTAAATAAAGGCGATAATGAAAGAATTTCTAAATTAACTTTCCACCTTGGAAAAAAACGCAAATTTATTTTATTTATTAATTATCAACGCCATGACAGGTTAATACATAATTTAGTATTTGATACAGATACACAAAAGAAGTTTTGAATGTTTAGGTATCTCTTTAACACTGGTAAACTTATATTAAATATGTAGCTGTTTGAGGTGAATTTGTTTCCAAGTCTATGACGGCTAGAAATATGTGCATGTATGTTGTACGTGATAGTTAGTCCCGTTTATTGTTTCAGAATTAAGTATTTTGCCTGGTTCCTATTTAGTTGTTGTTAAAGTTGTAGAATTTACCTTTCAACGTGTTGAAAGTGGTAATTACTTTACATAAAAGTACTCCACAACTGCTAGTTTTGGGAAGTAGAACCTGCACTTCAGACAAATTATTAGATTTTTATACCATTTTGGTCATGTATTACCATCGTTTTCTTCACTGTCACCTCATACCCACACCTCTCATTATTGCATTTTGACATGAGCCAACAGTCATTTAGCCAACAGTGCCTCTATCTGCCTCGCCATGGTGGAACGATCACAACATCCCATGTACCGTTGGTCGCCAATTCGATCTGCCGACTCCGGCTACCAGGAATGCAGAAGACGAAGGAGATTGTCTTGCACCAAAAAAAACCCCATCAAAATGGTAATCCGATGTTCCTTTGACTGCTTCCGGATGAACTCATTGTCCAAAGAGGCTTGACAATCCGAGTTTCACCTTGAAATCGTTTTGATCCATGTCGGATTGTTGTTGATTAGAATTAGATGAAATGTGTAACTTTAATCTATTTTTGCAAATTAAGACTCATTAAACATTTCACGGTCTTTGGTGCCATGCGTAAGAACTCAAATCACCAAAAATGTAATAAGTTGTTGAGAGCATGTAATTTTTTAAATTTAATCTTTGGGAAATCAACAGTTGAATTTTATAATTTTTTTACATTATTCCAAAAATACAACCAATTATTATAGATTTCCTCCTTGTGCTAATAAATAAAAAGAATTACATAAATCAGATGGGCAATTCCGTTCCTTTAAGGAATTGTTCTTAATCTTAAAATGAACAACCTTTTCGTTAGCTTGGAGCGATTCCGTTCTACTTGAGGACAAGGAATTATACTTAACATTAAAATTAACGACTTTTACTTTAACTGCGATTCCATTTCTCCCGGATGACAGCGAAAAAGTCATTAATTTTATGGTTAGTGACAATTCCTTATCCTTAAGTAGAACCGGATCGACCCTATGAACCTTCATTTTGAACTTATTTGCGCAGGTCCCACTATGTTATTCATTTCAATGGATCGAACATCAACTAACCCGTTTTCATTAGCGTATTTCTGAGTACAGGACGAACCTATTGTATTCTATGGCAATGCTCCCTCACGTAGATATTAAATTTCTGCCAGTGTAGTGTTACACGTCCATGCAATTAAATGCTCGAAAGGGTGACAGTGTACCTTTTGGAATCATTTGTTTGGCTTCGCATTTTGCCGCTATATACGGATGCCAATTTTCGTCATTTGTGCTGTGCCATTGTTTTAGAATTTCAACCGTGCCCGTTTTCATTTATCTCTTTGGTTCAATCACCCGTAGGTACTGATACTTTTCACCATTCTTGACCTGCAAAAATTGAGATTCTTATCATTGTTTACATTTTAGATCGTATTAGCCATTACATCATCGACTGCTTCTTATTTTGCAGTCCGGTCCTTTTGTATTTTAATAATTTGTTATATTTTAAAGATATGTAATATGTTATTTTTATTTTTTTTATTATTTTTTTTATTTTTATTTTTTTTATTTATTTTTTATTTTTATTTTTTTTGTAATATAATGAACAAGTATATGGGGCAAATCTAAAATATAGATACTACATAAATTATTATAAATATGATCTATTACCTACTCGCTACTAATGACTACTCTGTTATCAATTATGTTTATATTTTGTATACATAAATTTCAAAAAAAATATGTATCCATAATACCAAGCAATCAACATCACAACAGATCATCCATAGTACGAGGGTCTGAAAAGTTTCCAACCTAAAAATGAAACAAGGTTTTTTTCCTAAGTTTTTTTTATTTATTTTTCTACATTGTCTCCTTGTAACTCTACACTCTTCTCGCAGCGATGCTCCCATCTCTCTAACCCATCCAAATAGTACTCGGCGTTTTTCTCTGCAAAATAATTATTCACAAAGGTGATTGCCTCCTCATTTAACGAAAATCTCTGTCCTCCAAGCGCAGTTTTTAGATTAGGAAACAAAATGAAGTCGCTTGGGGCTAAATCTGGTGAGTAAGGCGGATGGTCAAGCAGTTCAAACCATTATTCGTGGATTTTTGCCATGGCAACCGCTGAGGTATGAGACGGCGCATTGTCTTGGTGAAACAGGATTTTCTTTTTCTGCAAATGTGGCCGTTTTTCCGCAATTTCTGACTTCAGCTTATCAAGTAATGATGCGTTATAGTTTTTCCTTTTTGAAGATAATCAATTAAGATAACTTCATGACTATCCCAAAAAACAGTCGCCATCACTTTCCCAGCCGAGAAAACAGTTTTTGCTTTTTTGGAGCCGGTTCCCCTTTTGCTTTACTGTTTTGACTGTAATAGAATTAAAATTAAAAAACTTTTTCACTTTGTTCCACTTATTTATTATTACCAGGACCGGTTTCATCCTACTACGGACATTTTCAGACTGGTAGTTGAAACTCTTATGCTACTGATTTTATACAAACTTAGGCAGGGGTACACAACATTGTTTATATATAATGAATGATTCTATTTTGTTAATTTGAGGTAGGTATTATGAGTTATTTTGTTAATTTAGGGTACATTAGGTAATTATAAAGTTTATTTTTATAAATTATGAATGATGTTACAAAGCAAGTACATATTTATAGATCATATGAATATAAAAGAATTTATATAATTAAAAAGGTTTGTGATTTCTGATATTTTATTTTTGTAATGTTGGGATATTCCCTCCTTGTTGCTTAGGGCTTATTGTCAAATATTGATAGCAATTAAGTCATTGTTATTATTTAAGTATGTAATTTAAAGATGTAATAACCCAAATATGTGGGGAACCCTAATAATAACAATGACTTAATTGCTATCAATATTTGACAATAAGCCCTAAGCAACAAGGAGGGAATATCCCAACATTACAAAAATAAAATATCAGAAATCACAAACCTTTTTAATTATATAAATTCTTTTATATTCATATGATCTATAAATATGTACTTGCTTTGTAACATCATTCATAATTTATAAAAATAAACTTTATAATTACCTAATGTACCCTAAATTAACAAAATAACTCATAATACCTACCTCAAATTAACAAAATAGAATCATTCATTATATATAAACAATGTTGTGTACCCCTGCCTAAGTTTGTATAAAATCAGTAGCATAAGAGTTTCAACTACCAGTCTGAAAATGTCCGTAGTAGGATGAAACCGGTCCTGGTAATAATAAATAAGTGGAACAAAGTGAAAAAGTTTTTTAATTTTAATTCTATTACAATGGAATTCCACCACGAATTAACAGTGCAAAAACTAGACTGTTTTGACTGTATTTTTGTTTCGGGCGTATACTGGTGTATCCATGTTTCATCTAGTAATTAATCGGCGCCAAAACTAGGATTTTTTTGCGCCTAAACTGCGCCAACATAGCGTTGGAAATGTTCATTCGAACACGTTTTTGGTCTAACGTGAGCAAACGCGGCACCCAATGCGCGGACAGCTTTCTCATGTCTAAATCTTTATTTAATGTGCGACAGACACGTTTTTTGGACATTTTCATAACCTCTGCTATCTCTCTCATTTTAATTCGGCGGTCGTCTAACACTATTTAGTGAAGTTTAGCAATGTTATCGTCAGTAGTTGCAGTTTTTGGACGTCTCGAACGTTCATCGTCTCCCAAGCTCCTACGGCCACATTTAAATTCAGCTGCCCAAAATTTCACTGTGGTAAATGATGGTGCAGAGTCCCCATACACAGAGTCCAACTCATCTTTGATTTGCGTAGGCGTATTGCCTTTCAAAAACAAAAATTTAATAACAGCTCTATACTCAATTTTCACAAAAACACACACATCGACTCACTCAAACGACTGTCATCTAAAAACTGTGCGTCCAAAATGGCCGAAACTTTGGTGAGTAACTGTCAAAAGATGCACAACTATATTCACTAGCTTTTATTGACGAGTACCGCCATCTTTGCGTTGAGTTCGGAAACTTTTCAGACCACCCTCGTATGTACTATTATATATTTTTTTAAAGTTGAAATACTAATAAAATTAGTTGCCAGTGGAACACCAAATTAATACTACTAATCACGACTAAATACGGGCATTAGCCTAGTATGGTAGTTGAGAAAATCATAAATCATTGTAATTTGTAAAATTTATTAATAAATAGAAAAAATAACGAAAATAACATTTTTCCTATTAGGTTAGGGCAAATGGGAATAACCTATAGGTACGTAACCTATTATTATAATTATTTCTATTTTTGATACTGGCAATTCGTTGTGGTATTAAATTATAATGATTTCTTAAAACAATTTAAAACTTTTATCCAATTTTTTTAAAGTTATGACCTGTATCACAGCATATCATATTTAATATATATATGTACATATTTTGCTGAAACCGGTAACGGTTATTAATATTTAATAAAATGAATGAAATCTTTAAATTGTTTTAATAAATCATTACTATCCTGTTATTATGGTGCCCATAATCACATTATTTCACATTTAATAAAAAATACATATTCCATTTCATTTATTATTATTAATAGATATGCAAATTTTATTTTAGGTGACCAATAAAAAGCATTAAAAAATATATACAGTTTCCAATCCACAAGCCTTCAAAATGCTATATCTTTCAATATAAGCACCCGCTAAAATACCAAAGCAGTTTTATCAGCAGGTCATATGCACAATATTAATTATAAAATAAAAGCACACATATAACGAATAACGAGATGCCACAATATAGAAAAAAGGATACAGAAGAATAACATTTCAAGTGACTACAATAAAAATACATAAAATATATAGACAGATAGATATAACACAATCCACATACAGACACACAAAGGCATATCACTCTCATATGCATATTTATACAATTACATGCATACAATTAGTGGATACTAATGAATAATTTATGAACAAATCAATATAGAAAATCTTGATCAATTCACAATTTTTTAGTTTAGTTGTGCAGGTTAATTCGCTTTTTACGTCCATCTTATAAAATATAATAGGCACAAGATAAGTAAATGTTCATTGGCCGTATTTATTAGTTATTTTTGTAATGAGGATACCTTCATTATGGCTAAATCTTGCGTAGTGCGTGTGATCTACTTTTTCTCGATATCTGGAATCCGACGGTAGATTTTGTAATACATTTTTAAAACGTAATATCCCTCGGAACAGGTAATATATTAACTGA
Organism: Hesperophylax magnus; assembly: GCA_026573805.1. Classification (NCBI taxonomy): domain Eukaryota; kingdom Metazoa; phylum Arthropoda; class Insecta; order Trichoptera; family Limnephilidae; genus Hesperophylax; species Hesperophylax magnus. The sequence goes on along the minus strand of JAIUSX010000007.1, from coordinate 1,222,569 downwards.
CTCGTATAATAATTTTATATCTCTTTGTGCTTAAGGCGATGCACTACGTAGTAATGCTAAATCATGTGTTTTTGGTTTGAAAATTTGGTCGCCTAGAAATGTTTCAGATGCTTTAATTAAATACTGCGAGTAAAACACATTCTGGCCTTTGAAATAATCGAGTATTTTTTAGATAAGTCTTTTTATAAGCCCAGAAAAAAATAGTGTATAAGCCTATGAAAACTGCTTTAAAGTTCAAAATCTCCTACTTTCGAACCCATTTTCGGTTATGGTTTTATTGTATAATGTGGCAAATAAAGTTATTTATAAAATGATCGAAAAACATTTAAATATTTGTGCATGAACATCCACAAAATTTAATAAAAGGCACTTTTTGGCCATGTTTTTTTCTTGCATAAATCACAACAGGCCTTTTAATTTAAGCTTAATCGTCATCTACGTAAGGTGTGTTATTGATAGCGGCTCGATTCAAAATATTCCACTACGTAGTGCATCGCCTTAAGGCGAAGCTCTAGAAATAGCGAAGAATCACTATTTTGATTAATCTTTGTAACGAATTGGTGTATATTATGAAAACCAAAAAATATGCTTTAGTTAAATTGAAGGTTTTCCTATCGCTTCGCTTGAGTAGAATACAAATAAAAAAACAAATTACTCAATAAAAAATATAAATGCAAACTACTACAAAAAATAATTTTTCATAAGAAATGTACGAACACATAAAGGAAACAACTTTTAAAAAATACAGTTTTATAGCTAAGATTTCACTTGATTAACTTTTTTGCTTTCTTATAAAATTATTTACATTTAATTAACTAAAAACCAGTTTTTTTGTTAGAAATCGAACGTTTCTAGACTCCGTTTTTCAAGCGATTTTAATGCCTATTACCTACGATATAAGGTATTCCAAGAATATACACATTTTTGGCTTGTAGCTTCCTCTTAAATGCTATTGTTTACCAAAAGCTTAGTCATTTTTCAAGAGTTTTGTACGAGTTTCACCAAGACGTTATTCCGTATCTGATTATAGATCCGCTAGTGACAAATATATTATTTTTAACGTACTTACTTATAGGCATGAAATATATATTTTTATAATAATGCGAACGTTTGTCGGTCTCCTTCAAGTGGATTGCTTACTCACAGATCTTATGTAAAAATACATCGCATTTGCTGCAGTCGGCCGCTCAACATTTATATCTTCCGACACGAGGAAGCTTGCAGTTTGGTGCTCGTATATATACTATAGTGCTTACATAATGTTATGGTTCCTGTTGCAGCTATTGGCGTCGCCCGCTCTCGGTGCAGCGACCTGTTATTGGGTTAAGAGCCCATTAGGACCGTCGTATCTTTAAACGCGCCTGTTTGTGTCCCCGATTATACGATGGGTGGAGCTCCATAATCATATCGGATGCACTCACTAATTTAATCAAAAACGTGCTCGCAAGACCCGTCTAGCGTAGTGGATCCTATGAGAGAATGGCTGAATATCTGATCGGGTTTGATACATTCCTGAATATTTATGTTCATGTTTTTTATTTCAGTTATTATTTTATTATAGTCAGGTAACTACAATAATGGAGGACTGAGCACAGTTGGCGCTAACAAAAAAGTGTCCAAAGAAGCGAAGCTAGCAGTCCACAATGGAGTGCTGGTACCTACCCTGATGTACGGAAGTAAGGCATACAACTGGCGGAGAAAGAATGAAAATAGACTGAATGCTGTAGAAATGAGATCCTTGAGAAATGTGGAGATCCGCAAAGGGTACAAGGCTGATGTAAGATCAAGAAAGGGATGCTTAGATAGTTTGGGCATGTAGAGCGAATGATCGAAGAAAGGAGTGTAAGGAAAATATACAAAGCAAATGTGAATGGTAGTAGAAGTCGGGGACGCCCGAGGAAGACATGGCACGACCGAGTGAATCAGATACTTGAGTCGGGTCATGTCAAGAGTCAGAATAATAGAAGAGTATGTATGAATGTGAATGAGGCATGGAGTGTGTGCCAAGACCGAGTTGTTTGGCGGTCCATCCTATATGCCTACCCCTGCGGGAAACGGCGTGATGGTTAGTTAGTTATGTTTTTATTTGCAGAAGAGATAGACCGAAATAAGTGTTTTGTGGACGTGTTCGTGTGCTGGAAGTAAGATAATTTCATAAATATCTTAAAATTTTCACCAGATTTACTTAATTGCCCTTTTGGGTCCTAAAAGTATAATTTTGTCCACGTAAACTTCTTCGATTCCTCATCCAAACAGCTCCTCCACACCTTGAACACCTGCTCATTGGCGAATGCTCATCAGCCAAGAAATTGACCTTCTTTCAATTTATGTATTGGTGCAGATTTTGTAAATAATACACTATGGGTAGCTTCGAAGAAATTTCCACCTGACAACAAGCACTCCTTATAAAGTTGTCCTGGAGAGCGGTCGTACGTGACATCATCGTTCTAGTATCTTCTGTCTTTCATTTTCTTACGTATGAGAAAGAAGGGGATGATCGTCGATGACGTACAAACGACGTCTATCTGGGACTACTTTACATTTATCTAATTATGATGTTTTAATAAATAAATAAGTACCTAATATTTTCTCGCCCAGCTGTGCTGTGACTGATTTCGTGCTCATTTAGTGTTGACACAGTGATAACTAATTCATTTGACGAGTTGTTCTACTCGTTAATTATGTCGAAATTTTAATATTATGATTTTTAAATAATTCTGCTTAGTTTAAAAAGGTATTCGTCATTTTTTTCGTAACTGAATATTACAACAAATGGAATTAATCAGACTGTGTGTCATATTATTAGCCGTCTTCTTTCCACATGTCTCAGTCTATTTTCACTTATTTCGTAGTTTCGTGTCGCATACTTCTCCAAAAATAAATGGCTAGAGTTACGTCTTGTCGGTTGTTTCGCTCAGTGATAGGACAAGCCTTCATTTTTATGCTCTTTGTAAAGACTGATTACGTATTCATAAAGCCATATTAAAATTTTTGGGCATTTTTTAAATCCGTTGAAACCGATTCATTATAATTTACTTTGCACTCGACCAACCTTTCAAACGAAATAATTGGGTCAGTGTCGATTTAATTACTAAAACAATACGTATTACGTGTTATTAATTACAAATGTGCTTTACAATAAACTGTTCATGCTTATTTTTATAATTAATGATAACAAACTTAGTTTGACTAATGTTATTATATTACTATAGTACACTTATCAAACTCCTTTGTATAACTTGCGATATATTTATTTCATACTTTTTCATGTGCACCTTTCATCGCTGTATTCGCTGTGTCTTCAATGTGTACCATTTCCATAGCATCCCTAAACAGGACACATTCTGCCCTTAAATAAACTTATTTCCTATCAGGGCTTCCTGTGTTTAGTCAACGTTAAAAAATGAATACAAATCGGTCACTAGCTTGGACCCCTACCCCAAAGTTGGAACCCTTAGCCTGGGCCTCTCGGACCTAGGTGAAAGTTTGGCCCTGACCGAGACGACGCGTTACTTGTCACATTTATTATAAAAAAATAAAAGTTTTTTTTTAAATATCTACAAACTTACTACACATTCCACTTTCATAGTACCTTAAATATTTATTTTGTACTCTTGTTATTACATACAATTATTGAACTCTTGTACAACAGAACTCTCTATGGTAACTTGTACCTTTTTTGTACCTGCTTATATCGTGCATACTCAGTTTATTATTGTACTCCTGTACAACTTATCTATAAAAATATATACAGGTAAAAGCCTCTAAGACATAAATAAATTATAAAATTATATGCTTTGGAAAATCACTTCTGTGTGCCGCGACCGAGAATTCAAGTAATACTGTGCTGAAAATAGTGTTTTTTTTTTCTATAAATCTGCATGTATTAATTATTTTATTTTAAATTCACTGACTTGCAGCTTTGCCAGTGGCCCGTGCGCTCTATAAAGGTGATTATTTTATTCCCGCCAATCCGATACATCCCTTGCGCCAAGTTCGCTCAGTGTAGGCGTATGCATCTTCACAAATTCTATGCTAATCTCATCTCTCTTCATCTATGCAAATCTAAATGATCGCAATCCTACGAGCATTCTATCTTAAATGAATAGTATTCATCTAAATCTTCACATTCCAACGAATGATCTATTTATGATTTCATAATGTTGTTAGTGCTACGTGCAAATTGACACAAACTGATTCTCGCAAGTCTCCGCCTGCCCTCTACATGAAAATTTGAAAAAATATACATCTCAATCATCGCAAGTCGGTAACTGCTATTTGTAAATTATTTTCCTCCTAAGTCTTAATCATAAGACGACTAGTGTTCGGTGTTCAGCCTCCCGGCTCCATCCATCAAAGCAACTAAGCCAACAGCTTTACCCAAGCGTGACCCGGGAGATGAGGTTAATCGCCTCACAAATCAGCCTATACTCGTGGCAGCTTAGACAAACGCTGACACTCAAATATCTCATCCTAAAATAATATTTTTTCTCAACCAAATTTCTTTGGACTAATTTATTCTCTTTAGTGTTGTGATCTCGCTCGTACTTTCATCGTTCAGTTGAGTTTAACATGCCGTGTATATTATGCACTGTGTTCAGCAGATAAACAACCCACCATGTTCAGATTGCCACGATAATAATCTGCTTTTATTGTACGAGAGCAAAGCTATAAGATCTCACATCCAACCTGAAATTATTATTATAAACAAATATAATATTCATCTGATCTTTAGTCTACGTACCTTCCTCTATTCATGCATGCATGTTCTTTCTATTATTATACTAGCTGACGTGTACCCGGCGTTGCTGGGAGTTATCCTCATGAGATTATTATACATATAAACCTTCCGGGAGAAATTCCACAAATGATATTGAAAACTCTAGCTGCGTACTTTAAAAGAACTAAGCGCATAAGCAGACAGACGCGAATAACGACTTTATTTTATACTACAGGGTTTTCCAATAAGAGGTGTTATTTTGATATTCAATCGTAAAAGATCGATGGTTTCGTTGCTTGTGTGGCACGTATCACCGTCTTGTTGAAAGTAAATACCATCCAATTCTGGGCATAAAAAATCATTAATCATCTCTCGATAGCGCAATCCATTCACCGTAACTGTTGCTCCAGCCTCATTTTCGAAAAAGTAAGGTCCAATGACGCCGCCGGACCATAAACCGCACCAAACAGTCACACGTTGAGGATAGAAAGGCTTTTCAACAATAACTCTTGGGTTTTCCGAGCCCCAGATGCGACAATTTTGCTTGTTGACGAAGCCACCGAGGTGGAAATGGGCCTTATCACTGAAGATGATTTGCATTTGATTCACTTAAGTGAATTTTAATAATTTCAATGCGTTGTTGAAGCGTGTATCGTTCCATTTGTATTAATGGTGTAAATTCTACTTGTCAAATGTCAAAAAATGACAGCTTCAAAAGTAACATCTACCGAAATAGCGTGCTATTCAAAATAACACCTCTTATTGGAAAACCCTGTATTTAGAGATGATAGTGTTACTGAGTTGTTTTGTGTATACGTTGGCTTATCATGTATTGTGTAAACTTTTTCGTGTATCTGGTTGGACAACAGCAAGCTTTCTTCTTCATAAGATTTTCTAAAGCTTCCATTAAAGTTTTAATTTTTTAATTGACGTTATTCATTCCGAAAATAGAAATTTTTTAAAAACTCTTAAAATAAGAAATTATTTCCGTCCCCACACAACATAAAAAAGTAGCACCAAATAAGTTTTTAGATTCTCACGGCCAAAAGCATTTTTGTTGTTTGTTTTTGGGGTGTTATGCCGTGTTGCGCTAACTCCTTCTTTAGCCGACGTTTCGGACAGCGTTTGACATCTTCGAATCTACCGGATCTGCCCTGATGATGGACACTGCAACGCTGTCCGAAACGTCGGCTAAAGAAGGAGTTAGTGCAACACGGCATAACACCCCAAAAACAAACAACAAAAAAGTAGCACCAAAGTTTTTTTTTTGTATTAGGCAATTCACCCTAAAAAGAGTGCTATGTAGCACTAAAGTTAAAGAGTTGTGAAATGAAGCAAAATAAATGTTCTTGTTTTTTTGTTAATATTTTATATTTACACTTTTATTCCTAAGCGAGTGCAAGTAGATACAGGTAATGAAATTTTAGTGACAGTGCTGAAGCATTTGATGAAAATTCACATTATTTATGAATGTTACAATATATACAGGTAATGAAATTTTAGTGACAGTGCTGAAGCATTTGGTGAAAATTCACATTATTTATGAATGTTACAATATATACAGGTAATGAAATTTTAGTGACAGTGCTGAAGCATTTGGTGAAAATTCACATTATTTATGAATGTTACAATATTTTTTCCAATCCACTTCATCCATTTCATGTCGGTACCCTAAAGAATTCCAACGTTCACGGCCCGTGGTAATTCAATTTATGCGGTTTCGGGTAGCTTCGCGGTTTGCAAGCTACGTGTATTTTTTATGGTTCCACGTCGAAGTACAAATCCACGGGTAATTAGCAATTACGCAGGCGCTGAGCGCGTATCAAACTCGCGATCGGACCGCAATCACGTATCAGACTTGAAGAGCGGCGTCTCAAATCATCCAATAGGGATTGCCCAAAAACGCAATCCCATTCCCATTTATTAAAAATGGGAATACAAAAGACATAACTTTTCCATTGTGGCATCAATCATAATCACTGTCAATAAAATTGTGAAATTAATTTACTCTATTTTATGACTTCAGTGTAAGGTTAGTTTTGTGTTCAACGGTCGGATTGTTGAAATTTTCATGAACGTAAAAAACTTCTTTGATTAGGACAGAAATGTATTTACGGACGGTAAAACTTTTTGAGTTATAAATTTCTATTTCTAGTTCGAATTCAAATTGAGATCGCGTTCATATGGACTTCGCGTTAGGCTAACGCAAAAGACACATACTCACCCCCACTGTATCGACTATAATCTAAATATAATTATAAAAAACGTTATATATTTTTGTTCAGACATCTTCAGAACACGATTCGTCAATTAAATACGTACCTCGTGATGGAAGTTTATTATTTCTATTTGGCTAACTCCGTTATCTACGTAATCTATGCCGGCATCCTGGAGGTGGAGGCTAACGTCAATGGTACCGAGAAGCAAGTTGGAGATCTTCAGAACCGGTTGAGGTAGCATGAGAAGAAAAAAAAAACATCAATCTTTTCCACCATCTAGTACAAATCTCGGCGATTCGTCTCGATTAACCTTTCGGGAATCGAGTGCCTGCCTAACTTGTTTTCATTTTGTCATTAGTTGCATAATTTATTATTTCATTTGATATCAATAGTTTGTAATAAAATTGTATTTATTTCATTTTATAATATGACAGGTAATCTTGTTAAATAGCCTATTTATACAGAGTGGTAGATACTGTCAGTATATCGCCCTTAGTGAAAAACCACATATCACATTTCATAATTGAAATCTAACTTGAAATGTCTTTAGCAATGTTTAGTGAACAGATCTGATTAGCCGGGTACTACTTCCCATCCTTTCAATACTACCAAACTTCTTAACTAACACCCTTTTATTATTTATGCTATAATCGATTAACTGTCATCTGTTTATAGTAATTAATTTGGTGTGAATTAATTATAATGGATTAACAGCTGATTTACATTTAAATTCAATGTGTTATGCAAAGACGTTGAAACGTCGGTTTTCGTGAAATAATTGTTTGTCGTTCTCCTTGAATTTTAATATTTCCTACCAATACGAAATTCAATACTTCATTTATTTTTTCCTTCATTGTGCTTATGATTGATTTTATTATTTATTTATTTATTCCAAAAACAGTTTTTAGCATAAAAACCATACTCTGCACATCTCACTAGGGCAAGATGTGCAGCTTTACAATTACATCATTTAAAAAATACATATATGTAAACTTAATATAATAATAACATTAAATTTAAACCCAAAAAATAAAAAATATTATTATTATTACGTTATTATTTTTTACTTATTACAAAATAATACCAGATTTCAAATTATAACAGTATACAAAATATTTTGTTTTTCCCAATCGACTATTCCATAAGGTGAGCTCCACGAACTATGTTACCACTTTTATTGAATAAAATTACCTTACTATGGGACAAAATATGGATTCAGCATATATCTGATAAAACAAAATAAATTGGAACATGAACACAACATTAGGTTCACAAAGAATGAAGGCATGCTTGTTCCAAAATATAACAATAATTACGGATAGCAAACCGTAGAATATAACGTGCCCAAAATTTTCAACATGTTGCCATTATTCTTACTGTAGATTCAGATATATTATGGTGAAAACATGGCTAATAAATAGAAATACTTTATACTAATCATCACCATCAATCAATTAGTTGTTATTTATTAGCATGTAGATTCAGTGTTATTTTAGACTGTGCGCCAACAATAATAATCTGAATATCTAATAAGTAGCAACAACATTACATATATTTATAATTATTATGTATACATATTAACATTGTAATTGAGCATGTACATTGTACATCCTGTTGACAAACTGCTTAATCTGCTATAGTTTACCGGGAAGAAACTTCAAAGAACAATAAAAAATAAAATTTTAAAAAAGTACTATTTGATAGCTCGTCGACAGAGCGCGCTCTGGCGGAATAAAAATATACCATCCAACACGGCTACCATTTTAACAAGAGTGACCGGACCCGGAACACAAATACATTTAGAGAGAGACGAAATGCAAAGTGGTCGGGTTGAAACAGGACATCGTTACACCCAGTTAATTATTGTAGACTAAAAACTTTACCTGGAAAAGTAAATATCATGATTCAACATACTGTTCAAATTACCATTGCAATAGACGACTATACTAGACTTTTTTGAGTCTGACTATTTTTTAAAGTCTTTGTTTCATCGTCAGATCTAAAGATTCTTCTATTTGTTATTATGTTTTTCATTCATCGATTTTTTCTTGACCGGCTTTATTTATTTAATTCAACATTAATCATCCTTGTACCTGATTTGATCCATTCACCATTTGGAAGATCTTGTCAATATATATTATGATCCTCGTGTTTTCTGCCACTCATCCTTCCTCAACCTCGGGTGGTCTTGCCTTCGTCAACTGGGAATACTCTGTCACAGTCTATTGGAGAGGACGTCATTGGGCTATTTATAATAATATTATTATAAGGTTTATAGTACATTTATTTCTCTTGGGTTCGATGGCCACCAGTGTCAGATGATGTGAAGCGCTTGCTTATTGATATTCATTGAAATAGTATTCACTAGATTCGTATTCTATGAGAGAACATGGACATTTTATTGGGTGGTATCTTGAAATCCTCTGTTGGTTTTGAATTAAATATAACAGGAGCAGAGAAAATGCGCTAGTTATGGCGAGGGCAATGGAACAACGTCAGAATTATTAGTGTGGCACCAGTTGGATCCACAATCCCACTGTCGCTGGTCCTTCCTAAACTGGCTACAGATTGCTATCAATGTATACCGGATAGTTAAACTCCTTCCCACCAGAGCACATGTTCTGATTCCCAACAGCTCACTGGCCCATAGTGTCGGTGCCGGTTGCACCAAGATAGGAGTGCTCCTGGCTGGGGTGGTGCATTCGTTTTATTTCGCGTATTTATATAAAATTACTCACAGTGTGCATCCGAAGTTTTCCGTGTTTAAGGAATTCTCACGTTTATCATAAAAAAGTACTCCCGACTTTTGTGATTTCTCAATTAATTGATACAATATGTATTATCTCCGATTGATGAACGGATGCCAAGACGATCTTGCATTAATTATAAGTAGACTGGTTGATATTGGGTCATTATCTGTGCAGCAAATGCCAATCTTGTCTATTCTGCCCCGTCATCTTATAATGGTTTATATTATTCTATTGAACGTGGCACACATTATTACTTCAAACGAACTACGAACATAATAGCTATTGAGGTCTTGACCGTACGCTCGTATTTTATGTATGCGATATTTATAATATCATAGCCATTTAAACCTATTGCCACCAATAGACGAAACCTGTTTTCGAATACCATTACAGTGTACTTTGCACTATTGCGTACTTAGTTAGATTCGATTCTTGTCTTTACGATTGTGTTTTCTAATTATTATTGCTCTATTTGGTATATTATATAGACCTTAAGCTATAATAGAAGTATTATGTATATCCTTATCTGTTGTGTACAAACAATTGCACAGAAAATGTTGTTAACGGTGATTTTAATAATTTGGCGCTGTTTTGTGGCCACATCCAAAGAACCTCTCAGACGTGTTTTATTTTATTTTACCTTTAAATACTATAAACGAAAATCTTTAAAATAAAGATTATTTTAAATTCTTTTTTTTAATCTCTTATTCGTAATACTATTAAAAACGGGACGGCAGACCATAGCAAATGAATTGATAGGTTTCGTGCTAAAATTTTAGTTAAACAGGAATGTATTAACGCGACGTCGGAACACGTGTTTACAAAAATCATTATATTTTCGCATTTCGTCACTTATATATTAGCAGGGCAAACGCAGGTGCATGAACACGTGTTCCGATATATTCGGAAAGTACTAACATTTTGTTAGAAATCGGCATGCCGTTCCGTTTTTAACAGGGTTTTAATAAACCAGCAATACTAATTTTTCGCCGTGCTTGGTTATTAGATGTTTTGATGCTTGATATAAATCCCATTAATTAGTCTACGTTTCTTCTTCACAAATTAATTTTTGTCTTATAATATTCACTTTCTAACCCTGATTTTCTTTGCAATAAACTTTTTATCATTGATTTTCTTTGACTTATTATTTTGCTCTGAATTAGCTTTTGTGTGCATGCCTTTTATCATTTTTGTTTACTTTGTATGTTTTTTTCGTAACAGGTGTTTATGAAGTTTTTTTTTTCCCTTTTCATAATGCCGTTCAAAGTTCTATTGAGTAGCTGTAATCGACCTTACGGGAACAATTAACTTGTATGCATTGCTATTAGCGGAACGTAACGAGTAACAAACAACACCGCTCACTTAATTTTCACAACTTCTAAAAATGCGATACTTATATTAAAATTTCATATTGTAGCTAGCGCAATAATGATTGCTTTACAAATATTCGGGTTTCATTTTCATTACTTGCTAGTGTATACCCAACATTCATAAAACTATGCTATTTTGTCTACAAAAATGTACCAATCAGTTTATAAATATTATGTTCTAATGTTACATTGATCTACGATCCAGATTAAACAATTTTTTGAATCCGTTGGATTAAGCAAAACAATGGTTGAAGAATTGTTAATAAAATTGTTTATGCTCTTGGTATGAAGGTACTTAGTTTTTGTAAGTATTAGGTATTCAAATCAAAACCCTTTCTCTCAAGTGATGAAAGAACTCAAATGGGTGGTATTTATAAATAAAGCAATTTTTTAAAAGTCATAACGATGGAAAACGGCGAAAATTATCTTCTTTTAACCATTTAGAGGTGTCCATCCCGAGAAATAAGGGTTTACCTTGGGATGAATCTGCGCGCCTTTGTTAAGATTTTGTAAAGTGTGAGTTAACTTAATACTAAATTAAGATTGTCTGTGTGTGCGTTAGTTAGTTCTACGTGAAATTCGGTTCACAAATTTGCTTTGAATTTATGTTTTTCAAAATTTTAATCCGTTGTGCGAAGCATTCAGACAATCGTTAAATTGTCTACCTATATAGTACATTGGTTGTTCACGTGCCTGTGCTAACTTATATATTTATGTAAATGTTCTGTGTTGATAGGTCAAATACTGGATAATTTTAATTAATTTATTTTATTTATTTATAAATATATATATATATTTTTTTTTACATTTTTACAAGAATATGTATATTTATATATGTATGTAAAATTGATATTGATTATATCTAGTAAATAAAATATAATTAAATAAATAACACTAATACAATAAATAACTAGTGACTGTTGGGAATCTTTTGTGGTTTTGAATGAAGGTAATATACAAACTTTAATGATTTTGCTGCTTCCTCTACAGTCCAACGATCTTAGGATAAAACCAAATTATTGGGGCGTAAACCACAACACTAAGTCCCAAGTGAACCACGATTTTATTCTTCAATGGTTATTACCACGCAGTTGGGATACCATGGAGGTCGCATCGAATCAAAAACTTTAAAAAGAGGCGACGAAAAAACTCTCAGTAAAATGTTCACGACCCAGGTTCCTTCCTTTCCTTAATAATAATATTAGGATGATTTGTATAGCACCGTTTTTGTGAAAAATCACCTCAAAGACGCTGTACAGATATATAATACATTTATACAGTGATCTATGTTATTACTAACCAAATATGGAGATAGTATACAGTACCATACATACCTGGTAGCGAACCAGAACTTAAAGAGAACCTCCGCACAACATCTCCAGAGATGCATTTGTTTATCAGGGGGCTCCTGAAAACCTCAAGGCACCCACCAGATTCATGATATTTTTACCTTCAAAATAAGAGGAAGGTCGCTGTCTATGTGAGATTTGACAAACCACACCACCCCCTTTTCCCACCCCTTAAAGTCGAAATTTTGTTACTTGATGAAATTTTGCACATTTAACGTTCAACATAAGAGGAAAATCACAGATTTCTAAAAACTCTGTAAACCCTGGGTTACGCCGGGGACTTCAGCTAGTTCTTGTAAAAAAAACATTATTAGTGAGCGAACAAAACAGACAAGTGACAAAATGGAACGTGATAAAAATAATTGGTTCTGTAAGGTTAAGATATATAAAATTTAGGTTAGGTATAGAAAATAACTGTCGGTTGTTTGTTCTTTTGGTTCACTTTTATTCGATGTTCTGTTTTGTCACGAAAACCCCAAAAATATACCACAATAAATCAGAAGTAATCTCATCCGCTCTAGTTTCCAAATCCCTGGTGAATGGCTCGGAAGTGGTAACAAAGTGGTTTATTCACTCGTGATCGCTCGATTATTCCTGTTGGTATTTTCCCGTTGGTCGCTCCCGAAGACATCCTCGAAGGCGGCTGGATCGCATTATCAACCGAAATAACACAATTTTTTTATAAAATAGTTTTTTTTTCTGGTCGACCTTTGATAATTCACGTAATGATTATGTTTTTTGGTGCGAGAGTTTGATGTTTTGTACTCTAGGAAGATAAACTAGTATTGGAAATCTAAATGTCCGTTTTCGAAATATTTCATAATCGAGCGATGTTTCGAATTAATAGAAAAGACACGAGAGCGTCAACTACTGCGAATATGTATGATAAAGTACATAATATGTTTTGTTGGTGCTAGTGTTGTTAGTGTTGCACATGATTTAAATTATTCGTTTCTCAAACATTAAAAAATCGAGTTTCGAATTAATCGAACGGACACTAACGGGGTTTACGACCGCGAATGTGTTCAATAAAAAACTACCTTTTTAATAGAAGTACATATAACGTTCATTTTGAACCTTATTTAGTTTTATTGTATGTAATTTTAACATCATTCAAAGTATTCTTCAAACGTGTTTGAAAATGTTCTATGTATGTCAGTAAATTACCACGTATTAAATAAAACGCATTTCCCATGCAGCAAAGGTTAGATCCATTTCGTTTGACCTCGGTTGAATAAAAAAGGAGGTTACTTCTCTTGTTTTAGTAAAAACAATGCACACCATTTCAGACAATACGTACGGCATAATATGATATTCCGGCGATGAAAGAGCTAGAGATGCGTAGCGTTACTCTTCGGTAACTGTTTTGGAGAGACTGGGATTTAAACGTTTTCTTACATAAAGTTACATGTCGTGGCCACAAGAGTAAGGAGGAAGCAAAAAATGTATCTTCCCAGACCAGATAAACTATGGCATTATGAACTAAGAATTGATAAAAGACTCAACAGAATTAAGAATGTAATTAAACTTATAACTCATATCTACAGAAAATCATAGTCAATACGTACCTAGATGAGAAGATAAAACCATGTTCAGAGATTTATCCTGTTGTATCCTACCCAAATTCAAAATTTTAATCGCACTTGAAATGAAATTAAACATAACTGTAATATACATATTTATATTTCAAATTAACACAAGTATTCATACAAAAAGTCGAAGAAAATTTATAAAAAAAGATTTCTTTCGCGTTTTTTTATTTATTTTTAGTCATATTTTCTTTCTAAATAGCTCTTTTCCTACTTAGGTAACCTTGTTCTAGTAGTAACATGCAGATTAAATGATCTTTTACATGGTATTTGATGTATTGTCGCGTTATTACGCCATTGATGAAAAATAAGTTCACCAGCAACCCCCACAAACCGAGCTAGTTCGGTGGTCATAAGTTCCAAATAAATGTTCCTACACCTGTAATAAATTGTATGTTGAAAGAGAAAAATAACCTTTCCTGTTTTACCGCCGTGCATCTTCTTTAGTTTCGTGATATTATGATCCACATCCACAGAGCACATTGCTCCGGGGTCGCATGACTGCAGTAATAAACGGCATTGTCTGAGCGCACTGTACGAGTGTATTTATCTCGCTATTGCTTCCATTGCGTCACAACACTGTACATTCCAGTCATGTTCCTTGGCCCTTCAATTGCCGCATTAGATTAATGTCTTTTATTTTGTATTTATGATACTTTATTATACGGAAAGGGTTAAAAGAGACCGTCGAATGAAAAGTTCGTAATATCTCACCACTCCTGTGTGTATTAAAAATCATTTAAAAATTGACACTCTTACTGGTGTCCTCTTCTATATCGGAAGCCCGGAACAACTCTGACTCGCAATTCGTTCTTACATCAGATGTTTTCGTGTGAATACCACCTCAGAATCCCAACTTCCCGGAGCCAGCAATCCGGCATCCCCACTTGGGGTATGTTGTGAGGGAAGGAGAAGGAGACGGTGAAAAAATGTCGGGAAGTTCCTAGCTATTCAGATCTGGTCAGTAAACACGGCAAAGCAGCACTTCATTTCTGAAAGGTGGTCTTTCACCAGGGCGATACTGAGAGTTGTTTCAACCAATCTGGAACGTTCACAAATGAAACTCTGAACGCGGATCCGAGGAACCTAATCGCTCGACATCGGAGGATATTGATGACTTTGAGACCCAAGCATTCCGAATTTCTACCACATACTTACCTTGAACACTTGTTTTTAAGCTCTTAAAAATGTATATGTTTTTTATGAAGATAATCTCTATTCAGATTCCGAGTTGGTTCTGTTATAGGTATGAAAGATTCACGGCTTTTCAGACGTCGAAAGATTTTTACTCTGTTAAATAAGTCGTGTTTTATGAAATATATCCTCAACGGTAACCGGATAAATCATCACAATGATAATTCATCACATCTTTAAAAAGTTATATGAAATCATGGAAAGTGATGAAACAAAAACTTTATTAACTGCGTTATGTAGATTAGGTTAGGTTAAAATTTAATTTTTTTTCATCGTTTCTAATGACTTTATATCACTTTTTAAAAGTGTGTTGAATTGTCACAGTGTTGAGTTATCATGGAACCATCCTCAACAGTCGCTTACGCCTATTCATTATAATCGTTTTTTTTTAATATTAACGCGCTCCTTTTTATTATCATTCGTATTTACATACTATCTATTCAGTAATCTTCTTTTTGAATGCTTATAACGGATGGAGCCTTAAGTTAGAGTGTACGGTAAACTTACTGAATACATGCTTGAATTTGACATTTGGCATGTTTAAATTTAAAATCAAATCAGCGGATGTCATGCCATGGTTACCCATGCCATCAGGACGTTTTAGTTGTTTTTTGCTATGCCCATCGAGCAGGTACGAGCAGCGAGTCCCATGCCTCGGGTTTACGGCCATATGGGTGAACTAAGATGGTGAGGTACCACCCCTTTCCGGTTTTGTGCCCGCGCCCAGCGGATGGTACCGTTGGTTCCGTCCTGCCGCAGCGAGCGGGCGGGCAGCTGTCATCCAGAATACGCTGCACGCTGTCTGCTTCATATCATGCTCACAGCTATTATTGTAGCTTATCGCATGTTGGCAATTTTGGCACTATCTTTAGCTTTATAATAATAATAACATAGCATTTAAATAGTGCAGTTTTGTCACTGTGCGCTTTACTATAAACAAACTTAAATATAATCAAGTGAACCAGATACTCGAGTCAGGCCATGTCAAGAGTCAGAATAATAGAAGATTATGTATGAAACGATATATGAATGTGAATGAGGCAAGAAGTATGTGCCAAGAACGAGTTGTTTGGCGGTCCGTCCTCTCTGCCTACCCCTGCGGGGAACGGCGTGATGGTTAGTTAGTTTTTAGTTTTAGTGATCATGTTCTTAAAATTATTCCTACACTGCGCCTTACACAATACAGATCAAATAATATAACACTACATGTACAGTTTATAAAAAGCGAATGAAAAAGAAAGAATAACAATAACGCCGGT
This sequence comes from Hesperophylax magnus, assembly GCA_026573805.1. Classification (NCBI taxonomy): domain Eukaryota; kingdom Metazoa; phylum Arthropoda; class Insecta; order Trichoptera; family Limnephilidae; genus Hesperophylax; species Hesperophylax magnus. The sequence continues at coordinate 1,206,119 of JAIUSX010000007.1, read as the reverse complement.
ATTATAGCACATGACAAAACAAGAACATTAAAACTAAAACATAATATAAAACAGGAGGCTGTTTGTGCTCAGAAATAAGAATAATCTCAGTAGACATTTAAAAATTGTTTAATAAGGAGACAACCGAAACCAAACAATTACCGGAAGTTTGAGAATACGGCTTATTATAAAACATTGAAAATAAGTTAAGATTTATGAAAGGTAATTTTAATGTTAACATCATTTACTGCATGATACAAAGACAACGGGAGTTTTAAATGTTCAGATAACAAAAAAATTACAATGCATGGTAGATATAATAAAGGTGCATTTAAGTGTATATCATATAAGAAAAAAGAAATAAAAGTAAGCAAGTTTTTAATTTACAGATACATAATTTACAAGTGAACCAATAGACATAAAATAATAGGTTCATAATACATAATGTACAAGTGAACAAATAGACATCAAATAATAGGTTAATAATACATAACTTGAAAGTGAACAATAAGAATAATATAATCATAAATGCAATCGATCCTACACGATGCCCCTAATTAATAATATACAAATCTCATTCAGGTATCTCTTATATACTGGTAAACTTTTATTAAATTATATGTTGATATTTGATATGAATTTGTTTCAAAGTGTTTGAAAGCGAGAAATAGGTGCATGTATGTGGTAGTTAGTCCCATTGCAGCTTGCAAGGGTGAAGATTGCCCCGAAATGAGAGACTATCTATTAGAAAAAGAAGAATTAAACATATTTTGATAAAAAAAAAATTGTCAGCCGCATATTTTTCAAAGCTACATTAAATGACCTGGCAATGAAAAATTGGGATAGGCTAGAATTTTTTTAATCAAATTAATTATTTTCATTCGTTAGTATTGTCATTTACCTCTTTACTCACTGTGAAAAGATACCTGACTCATAGAACCACGTATTTAAAGGTTTTCCTTGTTTTTGCCAACAGTCACTCCTTTCAAGTGGACTTGTGACTATTTCAAGTCTTCTCATGTCCAGTGACCGGCTTGTCCTAACTTGCTGCTGGTCGAAGCACTTGAATTGACTTATGGCTGTAAATTCTCAGGACTGGTTGTGGTAATCAGCCAAACATCGTACTTAGAGGCAATTACTTTTGATTTATTTAATTCACAATGCTTTGCTTGTATAATTATTTCATGATTACCAACACTTCACCATTCTATGGTCATGAACAGCAAAATAAATATTTACTTTCCTCGTATAAAATCATCTCAGCTGCCATCGGGAGTAACGCCTCCCGCATAGTCAAACATCTGTTCGATCCTGTGCCCCTGGTAACTTTGAATCCTATTAAAAGTATACAATTCCCTTCGTTGAAGAATGGTGATACATACATTGTATTGTCCATAATTGAATAGATTTTTTTTGAAGCAGTATATTCAGAAATCGATCTTCTGAACCTCATGATCGGCCCTTTTTGCGATCCTATCTCTTTGAATGGGTTCCCGGCAGGGCTGGGAAGTACCTGCGCTCAGTCGACCGGGTTCCTAGGGGCGCTGACACTCAACTGAGTCTAGAAACGATACTGACGGCAAGCATCTATAATAGTAGCAATTGGATAATTTTTTTATGAAATGAACTCAAAAAGCTTACAATGCCGCGGGTCTGTGATGGTGAAAGGTTTTCTGACTGTCTAAAAAGGTTGGTTTTATGTTTAGCTATGAATTCTATCATTCTTAAATCATATGACGGTCCATTTCAGGCTTTAGGTCCTGCCACCTCTATGTTTTGTATTTATTTTGCTTATATAATGCACTTGCATAGTGTTGATTGACTAGATGATCATTTGTGGAAAAGTGAGTGGAAGGGTTTAGTTTTTCCTATGGGGAAGATTTAACCCGGACAAAAAAATTATTCTATAATTATTAAAACTTTTATTTTAATTGGTATTATGTTCCATTTCTCTGAAGACGGTTTTTTATCTTTACGATTGCTTGTGAAATTGTACAATGTGCAAAAATATTAAATTTTTTGATCAAGATGTTTTCCCAATGGAATTCTAGGAACTACGTAATCTTTCTATTGGTATCCTTCCTCCTTGTAACCCACTTAACAAACTAACCACTCTCTCGAACGGCGTTGGAATTGTCTGGAAGGATGGTACACCCCAAAACCTCGTCCTTGTGCGCAGTCCTTTTTTAACTCATTCTCAAAATGCACTTCTCTTATTCCGACTCTCGTGACCAGACTCGCCAAGATTATTTACATATATACTATATACTTAATCGTGCCATGTCTTCCTGGGACGTCACTGACTTCTAGGTCCCTCCGCTTGCGCACAGCATCCTTCATCCATCAATCCCCTCTACGTGTTCAAAACTTTTTCTCTAAGTGGTTACATATTATTTTATACATGGTGTCCGGGGGTAATGTGCGCTAACTTCGGAGGGTGATTCTATATGATAGTACAAGTGAAAAATATAATAACTTTTTTCGAAATTCCAACGTTTTAAGAAAGTTTTTAGGGAAAATAAATATTCTTCTATGTAAACATATTTTTGTATGAAGAAAAAAAAACAGGTTGAATTTCGAAAAAAGTTATTCACTTTTTTACTCCTACCATCGCACCCTGTATATTAATATGAAATATTTCATTTCCGAATGGAGGTCTTTCACCAAGGCGATACTAAATTTAACTTCATCTCCAATTATGTTGTTAGTCTCCCTCCACCGAAGTATACACAATGGCCCTATTTTATCCACGTGTTTCATATGTTTTATCTTATTTACTCATAGTGTGTTCGTCCTAAATTTCAATATTTTGTTTATGACTTGGCTAGATAACCCCGTGCGTTGACTTACAGATGTTTTGTATTGAGTTCAAGTATCACATGCATTATTTATAGATACCACTTTTCACTTCTTGAATTATTATCTCCCCAGAATCCGTCCCTTAGTCATGACTTCTCGTCGTCGTTATATTCTATATCCAATCCACCAGTTTTGACGGCCTCCGTGACAAGAGGTAAGGCTCTCGAATGTCAAGCCAGATGTCGCGGGTTCAAATCCCGGCGTGCGCAAGTAAAAATTATTCGATTAATTTATGTTATCTCACTAAATATACCTACTCATTTAAAATAGTATATAGTATATTTGTGTGCACGTTCCAGAGTTGACTATACTCTCAGTATCACCCTGATGTAAGAACACCATTCAGAATTTAAATTTTGCTTGAAAAAATCTGAATAGCCAGGTACTTCCCCACGTTCCTCTTCTTCATCTCCTTCTCTTCGGTTGGTAGCAGTTGGGTCTCTTGTGCGATATTGCAAAATAAAAAATTAAAAAACTTTCTCTGAACTTTAAATTTGATGAGTTGTTTATATTCTGCGAAACGACCCGTCCTTAGTTAATTCTACGTTGCTTCCCTACAAGACCACCGGCCGAAGTTGGTGAAGTTACCCGATGCATGAGAGCGCGAGAAGCGAGAATCGAGAGCCCGCGGCGCTCATTAATCATGCCCCGGTCTCTGGACCTGGACACGCTCTGTAACCGGTTGCCACACTTCCATTTTCATTACTGATCTTTTCTCTCATCTTCTTCTCCCGCGTGATGGTGGCAACAGGTTAACGCACCACATGTTTTTATTATTTACATCTTTTGTGCTGTGATCGTGAAATTGCGCTGTTTCCGGGTGTAATCCACACACTGAGTTATATGATATTAATTAATTAAATTAACATCTTGTAAATAGTAAACTGTAAACAAGAAGATTTGTATTGCTAATTTCTCCAAACAAATAAAAGTACCCTTTACAATTTTTGTGAAACATCTTAAGTTTGTAACGTTGTGTCTGACGACGCTGTACTCTCAAAGCGTTTTTTTCGACGAAGCCTATATCGCCATGTCGCTCGCCATACAATCCCAAACAGACACGTCACACGAGACAGAAATATATTATGTGTGGGCGTGGCCTAGATGATATGCCATGATCTGTTAGCCGAGCGATTTTTGAAAACGATGCCCTTTAACCCCTTTTCCTGCCTAAAGCAGGAGGGGAAGATTATGGCTTTCGTGTGACACTACAACATATAATTTGTATAGGCCAAACCCAAAAAACGCTTTGAACGCATAGGGTCTTCTGACACAAACATTAAGTTTCTTTAGAATGTTAAGAACCATTAACAAATTATGCTCTGCCATACGTACACTTCGGAACGGCGGTACCACGCGCCATTCCAGGCCGCCGCGCAGAATCTTTCTTAGAAAATTTCTGAGATTCTAGATTGAAATCTCAAAAAAACATTTTAAACATATTCTCCTCCCCTCCACCTCTTTCACTAGCTCTCCCTCACCCCACTACCAAAGTTGATGTCCTCTTTCCCTCTTCTATCTTACCTGTAAGTAGTTTTAAAAACAAAGTTATTCTAATTTTTATAACCTATTTCGGTACCAGTTATAAGATGGAGCTTATGTAAAGCGCCCCTGTGGTGATTTTTGGCCAAAACGGCGTTAATTATTCAAATATAATCATAGTCTTTCTTTTGTTTTTCACGTACTATTGAATGTCCTGAGCAAACGTATGTCCGGCTAGTGACAAGGATTGCTGACCACGCTGAATGAATATTCATCATAAAAATTAGACCTTTCCTTTGTTCATTAATTGGGTTAACGCCCTTTATCGCGATCCTCCGTCACCTGCCACATGTTTTTCGTTAGTGATGTGTGTCGGGTTCCACGCTAACTCAACACAGTGACTATTCAACACACTTTTAAGTCATTGAAAACGATGAATTTTATTTTTTTTATAACATAACCTAACCAAACCTACTTAACCCAGTTAATAAAGTATTTGTTTCATCACTTTCCATGACTTTATATAACTTTTTAAAGATGTGATGAATTATCATTGTGATGATTTATCCGGTCACCGTGTGTCGATATCTAACGTGTCAAATACAAAGATTAAAACTATTTTGTCGAAATGTAAAGGTTAACATTTTTACATAATTATTAATTATAACATAATACAAATCTATGCACGATCAATATTGTGTTATTTTGCTGTCATGCCAACAAGACAACAGCAAGTACAAACACGTCGAGATCGACGTTCGATTCATTGTATCGTTGACAAATTTTTGATGTAAAATAATAAACGAAATCCAACACAACAGAAGACGAAGGCTTCATTCATTACCTGTGTATTTATCCAATCCACCAGTTTTCCGAAAACACATCTGTACTGAATCAGGTGATTCCAGGAGGCGGGTTCTCGTTCATTATCCTTAGCTAAGGAATATACCTAACCCCTCATTTTAGTTTATCGTCTACCTCACTCGGTTTAATTTATGCCGGAGCTAAAATGAGGGGGATAGGTATATTCCTTAACTAAGGATAAAGAACGGTTATCCGCTTCCTGTTCTCTAGGATAATTCCTTAAGTAGAACCATCTGATGCCGTCACGTCGACTGGCTGAATAATCGAAGCTTCTCGTCATGACTTTCACCACGGAACTTATAAACCGATTCTGGTGTGAACTGTACCGATTTAAAAGAAAACTGAAGCCAATGGTAACCGGATAAATAATCACAATGATAATTCATCACATCTTTAAACAGTTATATAAAGTCATGGAATGTGATGAAACAAAAATTTTATTAACTGGGTTATGTAAGTTAGGTTCAAAAAAAAAATTCATCGTTTCTAATGACTTAATGTCACTTTTTCAAAGTGTGTTGAGTTATCATGGAACCGAAGCCAATGTACATAAGTTTGCCTTTTGACTACTAGGCCCCCCATACAGGCCAATAAAATTAACACATTTCAAAAACTCGAAAATCTTCTCCATACGAAGAAGTAGAGTAAATGCATAATACAACGTACCTGCTTCAATAAAATGTTATTAAAAATAATCGATCAATAAAAGTTAATTGCTTATGTCACCATCATTACGATAATGACACAGTTTCGACCAGTAGATCGGAAGTGAAGAGAATCGCGGCCGTAACATCAAACGGGATCTCGATAACCTGCATCTGTCTGCAGTGACCTCACAGCCGCCACTGCATACAAGAACTTTCATTATCAATGCTCGTTGCATCATCGCCGCTAGATACTTATGTCATCTGGTGAACTTCGGAGTTAAATGATAATAATTGCGGCAACTTGGCATTTGAAGTTACAAAATAAGTACTGTACTCGACGTATATATTATTAAAAAATGGATAAATTATTTAAAGAACAACGTTCAGGCACAACAACAAAGAGACACAGAGTAGTGTAAAACATTTCCAATATTTTTGTGCCAGTAGTGTAAAATATTTCCAATAATTTTGTGTGGGTAGTGTAAAATATTTCCAATATTTTTGTGTGGATAGTGTAAAATATTATATTTTTGTGTGGACACAAGGCATGGGGAAGCCACAAACACAAAATGATTATTATGTATTTGTGATTATTAGAGTATGTATTGGATTTTAAAAAAACGCAACAAAAAATTCACTCCCTCTACTCATCACACCTAAAATACATAATTCCTACAGCGAAAGCTTTCGCCCAGCGTTCTCTTATATTGCTTCCAAAATGTTCACCACACCGAGCATCGATAACAGAAAATCGAAACAATGATCTTTATATTGCTTCCAAAATGTTCACCACACCGAGCATCGATAACAGAAAATCGAAACAATGATCTTGTGATGATATTAATGATGAACTGTTCAGGATTGTTTATTTATAAAGGGAAGGAACCATTAAAAAAATACTGTACTTCACGTTATTAATATAAGTTAATTTACATTATTACTCTTTTTTTTAACTTTTTCTAATTTATATTTCTATTCTTTCATAAGTAAAGTTATTTATTTATTTTAATTTAGGGAAGTCAACAGTTTACAACAACGTTGGTTTACATATGTGCAATTTAACTGAGAAACTAATTATAGATTTCCTCATATATATGTATATAGTTTTGACTTCTTGAAGTTTTGAAGTTGTGCCTAGTGTGGCGGGCGAAAAGCACGTAAAAAACGAAGTACCATAATTTATAGTATGAATAAAGAAGAAAAAATTTACAAATTAACCAACTTTGTCAGAGGAAAATTTGTATTTTAGTGGTCTTTCATCTACTTTATTAATGAATTAATCTATAAAAATAAAAATGTTACTTTTCGTTTGTTCAAATTCTTAAATCTCCGAATGCTCTTCGCCGATTGCCTTGAAATTTTAACACAACGTTGCATTCAAATACGCGTGTGTTTTTATATAGATGTCACCTGTGACAACTGACAGGTAAATAAAAGCTGTTTAAAATAGCGCCATCTGTTGACGTAAAAGCAACAGGCGCTATTGTTTATCTATCTGCACAGACAGACTGAGCCACAGTCACGCGTGGCGGGGTTCAGCTAGTTGATTATAAAATTGCTTATGTAATGAATTATTTTATCGCTATCCTTTTGTGTTATTTTCCTACGTATTTTACTTTAATTTGAACATTACGCTTGCAAGGTAAGAAAGAGCAAAAGCCTGTACCGTAAGCAATACTTACAAATAAATATGGGACAGGATGTATAAGACACATTGTGGTTAAGCATGATATCTGTAAACCTATTTTTAATGAATTTCCTGTGTTTATTTACTTCACACAAGTTAAATTCGTGGATATAAAGCTGGGATCTAGGTCACCCCTGTTAGTTAATGAAAAGATGCTGGCGCATTGAAAGAGCCACCCATTGAAGATACCCGCTTTTAATGTTTAGCGTTAATTGGCGAAAATTTGCCATGCTTAAGCAAGAGGATGCGGGCTCTTAGGACTCTCAGACGGTTTAGTGCAACGCTACGAACTCCAAGAGCTCTTCAACCACTTAGAACACCAGCTGTCTACTGATGAATGTTCTTCAACAAATAAAATCTCCTCCGGTCTGCTTTTTCGACTAATTTTGGCATACATTTTACACTTGTTGCTGCGTAGCATTTTTATATGAGTATCGGAAAAGAGTCCCAAATATAGAACCCTGAAGATCTATGACATCTGACATCTAGGGTTGCCAGATGTCCGGTTTTGGACCGGACAGTACGGTTTTTTGAACGGCTGTCCGGTCTAGAATATTTTGCAAAACCGGACAATAGAGTGTCCAGTTTTTTTTTAAATACGCGATATATATACCTCACTCACGAGATAATTTACAGAGCAAAAGCCGTGACCAATTCTGGCGGGTGGTAAGCAAGACTTGCTCAAATCTGTTACAATATGTGAGCAGTGTTCCCATCTCCAATGTCTTCGTAGAAAGAGTTTTTAGTGTAATGGGTAATGTATGGATTGACGAAAGAAATCTACTAGGTGTAAATACCGTAAAAAAGCGAATTATGTGTTTTCTTCAATTTAAATGTCAGTTGCACTGGATTTAAATATACAATTTCAAGCAATAAACGATTATTTAAAGCAGTAGCATCTTGTGCCAAATATGTTAAAAAGTGATTTTTTGCTTACCAATAACAATAAATATAAGTTTTCATGTTTGCTAAGTGTTTGTGTTCACCCTCAGAAATATTCGCTAATTTTCTGCGTTTGTTTTGGCCAAAACCAAAGGGGTTTATGATTATCAAAAAACCCTTTGATTTTCGACAAATTGTACCAAAAAAAATCAAAGGGGGGACCCTTTGATAAAAAAATGTTCGTTTTTTATGATCTGGACCATCTGGCAACCCTACTGACTTGCCAAATTTTGTTTGTAAAATGAGTCTGAAGGAATTTTGCAGTGGGAAGGTTGGGAAGAACTCGATGATTCAGATCTGGTCACTGAACGTGGTTAAGGTCATTTCTGAGCCTGTGATTTACTTCTATTTATGCTTTTCAGGAAATCCCTCCCCTTGGTGAGTTCTCGTAGCACTTAATCTTCAGTATAGCCACATATCTGAAAGAAACTTAAATAACTTGATACAAGCAATTGCCACTTACATCATTAGAGATTTCTTCTCACACTCTTCTCATTTGTAATCAATGCTGCATTCACGTAATTTGTCTTCACGTTCGTGGTTAATTAGTAACCACGTAATGTAACGTAATGTGTGTTAAACGGTTGCTGTAACGCCTAGAATTGTGCATGATAATAAGCGCTAATGTATGAGCGCGTTTTGCTTGTGTGACCCCGTGAATTATTGCGATCATGCAATGCATCGGCCGCTAGAGAATAGTTATTCAATCTGCAAGTCATGATTTAGCGGAAATGTATTAGTAAATCGTTTACTAGAACATTATTGTTTAGTTTTATCTATGTGAGGATATGGTGTCAGCGCTTTATTAGCAGCAAACACATATTTGGATGGATGACGAACCTCGTGTTGGCACTGTTGGTGGACTCTCTCGCTGCAGCAGCTGGTCCAGTTTCTTCACCACCTACTGAAGGCTACCTAAGAATACCAGGTAGTTTACAACCTTCCTATTCCTCTTTCCATTCTCCTTCTGCCTCACATCATACCCAATGCCGTGGGGATGTCAAAGTCCCACTGGCTTCCATCATTAGAACTCTTGGCGGTGTTCTAAAATAAAAAAAATCTGTATCTATGTTTGTTTTCTTATCGTTCTTAACGAACACAGACCGCCATTCTTTGTCTATCGTCTTGTTTATCTCTCAACCTCGAATTTCCACGTAATACTTTCATGATAAGTGTTACCGTTATGGTTACTATAAATTATATGTCAGCATTACATCCTAACAGTACCTACCTACCCATCCTATTGTTTCTTTTTCCCACGAGGTAATTATTGCACTGGCAATTTTCTCAATGGGCCAAACAATCATACTTATTATTTAGAAAATTTGCACTAATTTTATCCATAAAATATCTTTCTAATTACTATTTAGTAGGTTAATAAATCGAATTTATTGCTAACAAATTTATATGCACTACTGTAAAACAATAAACAGACAACCTTCGTTTTGTAAATGTTAGAACTTTGTATCGGTTTTTTACAGTTAATTTAAGACCCCTCATTCCGAATTTCTACAGTCGTGCAACTTCCCTTAATGCCGAGTTGAAAAAGTAATTAGATGCAATTCCCTCGATAGGAAAAAAAAAATAGCCAAGTATGCTCCGAAAATTATAAAAAACACATCAGGGTCTGTTATTTACAACATCAATAGGTATGAAATAATTCAGTGTTTCTTTAAATGCTGCTTATCTTCAGATGACCTGAGATTTTTGCTCTATTAAATAAGTTGTGTTTTTAAATTTTTCACCATAGTGACTTATATCCGTTATAATCGTTTTTTTTTTAAATATTAGTGCAAATAAGTTATTAAATAACTCTATTATTCGTATTTTTCATATCTTACTTTCAAACCATCTTCAGTAATCTTCTTATTTTTAAACGCTTATTACTCAGCCTTAACAAAGAATTAAAATAAATCACAAGTTTTTTGTCTGTGTACATTCATTAGGTGTTGCAATTTTCGCACGTACGAACCTGCTTGTGTGGTATGTGTATGTATTGTGGTACGTATACGAAGAAATTCTCTAAATGATAGTGATAACCATACCAAAATCTGTTGGGTAGTTTAGAAGAACTAAGCGCACAAACAGACAGACGCGGATAGCGACTTTGTTTTATACTATGTAGAGATTCAACCAATCCTGTAATTATATTATCTACATTTATATAGTAAATCTTCATTACCTTTGCGACCTTAAGCCCTTTAACACTTACTTAAATTTAACAAAAAAATACATTTTGAGATCAGAACGCACGATAAATTATAATCATACGCAAGTTTGACCTTTTTATTGTGTTAATACGCCCGTGTAAAGATTTGCAATAAACGACTTTTGACACTTTTTTATTTATTGTTTTTGTGTTTAATTCGTAGAACTCCATTTAATTTTTTTATAAATTTAATTTAGATTAAATTTGATAATATTATTATTAAGTTCTGCAAGTGTTTTAGTTTTTTATTATTGTGACAGCTGTTTCGGCTTACAAGGCCATTTTCAAACTGTGGTTAGTCCACATTGAGACGACGTATTTATGCTATTTCAAATGTAAATTTTGAAGGTGATTTATTACTGGTTACACCGATGACAATATGATCTATTGTTGGTTAAACCAATCTATGTTTTCCCCTCAGTAAATGGTAATGAGTTCTTAATTATTTACTAATGACGTTATTGCTACAAATAATTCATAGCAATAACGTCATTAGTAAATAATTAAGAACTCATTACCATTTACTGAGGGGAAAACATAGATTGGTTTAACCAACAATAGATCATATTGTCATCGGTGTAACCAGTAATAAATCACCTTCAAAATTTACATTTGAAATAGCATAAATACGTCGTCTCAATGTGGACTAACCACAGTTTGAAAATGGCCTTGTAAGCCGAAACAGCTGTCACAATAATAAAAAACTAAAACACTTGCAGAACTTAATAATAATATTATCAAATTTAATCTAAATTAAAGACTTTTGACACATAAAACCTAATTATAATTTCCAATGCAACGGCTCGTAAATCTCGCAGTACAGCTGGTATTTATTGACTGGCCACTATTTTAATCATTAGCGATCGTATTGCTAATTTATTTTGCAATTTTGCATTACAATTGCACCGTGGCCAAACGCCAATAAGATAAATGAATACAACATGAAGTAAATAAGAGAAAATGTTTCAAAAATTGTCATCTGTTCTATGTATGTACAAAAGCTCCGATGTGGAACCCTGCCATCGTTTTATAAATAACATAAATGTTATGTCTTTAAGGCGATGCACTACGTCGTGTAATATTTTAAATTGAGCCGCTATCAATAACAACCCTTACGTAGATGGCGATAAGGTTTAAATTCCCGCTTAACACCATCCGTCTGTTTTGATTTATGCAAGAAAAAAACATGGCCAAAAAGTGCCTTTTATTTTATTTTGTGGATGTTCAGGCATAAATATTTAATTTTTTTTTGATCATTTTATAAATAACTTAATTTACCACATTCTACAATAAAATCATAACCGAAAATGGGTTCTTAAGTAGGAGATTTTGAACTTTAAAGCAGTTTTCATAGGCCTTATACATTATTTTTTTCTGGGCTTATAAAAAGACTTATCTAAAAAATACTCGATAATTTCAAAGGCCAAGATGTATTCTACTCGCAGTATTTAATTAAAACATCTGAAACATTTCTAGGCGACCAAATTTTCAAACCAAAAACACATGATTTTGCATTACTACGTATGGCATCGCCTTAATAAATTATTCGTTGAAAACAACATGGCTGAAATACCATTACTCTGTGTAGATAGACTAGATAGATGACTTTTTCTCAAGCTAAGCTTTTTACAAAAATACGAGGTTTAAATTAATGAACAAAGCAGTTTATTCTGTTATTGTTTACATTGCAATGTTTTTAGTTATATGTTAGTCGTGTTTTTGGTTATATGTTACGAACTTTATGTCGGTCATTAAAGATAAAATATTTGATTTATTTTACTAATTTATAAAATTTTGTTTGTTTGCAGTGCGGCCGACAGTGCCGAATCACCAATACTGGAGGAATCGGCCGAGGGAGCTGCTGATCAGAAGCCTAAACCGCTTGTCAAGTATGGCGAGCTCGTCATTTTAGGGTGAGTTTGTCTTTACCATCTCCCACTGTTCCACTTCGCTGTCATTTTAGGGTGAGTTTGTCTTTACCATCTCTCACTGTCCCACTTCTCTGTCATTTTAGGGTGAGTTTGTCTTTACCATCTCCCACTGTCCCACTTCGCTGTACATTTTAGGGTTAGTTTGTCTTTACCATCTCCCACTCATCCACTTCGCTGTCATTTTAGGGTGAGTTTGTCTTTACCATCTCCCACTGTTCCACTTCGCTGTCATTTTAGGGTGAGTTTGTCTTTACCATCTCTCACTGTCCCACTTCGCTGTCATTTTAGGGTGAGTTTGTCTTTACCATCTCCCACTGTCCCACTTCGCTGTACATTTTAGGGTTAGTTTGTCTTTACCATCTCCCACTCATCCTCTTCGCTGTCATTTTAGGGTGAGTTTGTCTATGCCATCTCTCACTGTCCCACTTCGCTGTCATATTATGGTGAGTTTCTCTTTATCATCTCCCACTGTCGAATTTTGCTGTCCTTTTAGCGTGAGTTTGTCCATAATCAAGCTTTAATTTCTCTCCCTGAAATTTCTTCTGTAATTATAAACATAATCATTATCATGTACTTAAATGTTGATGACGTTGTTAGCATCAGTAATTTTGTGGTTGCAAGCTGGCATATCATACACGTTATATATATATATATATATGTATACATAGTGTAAGTGTACATATAATTACAAACAAAGCGATACTGCGTACATCGTTTTATTTGATGGCATGTCAAAATTAAGTCAAAAACTGTGTTTGGCCTATTTAAACGATTATTTAAGAATTCACCATAACTGACCACCACGTAATTCTAAGAACCTGCCGGCAAGCGAATTTCCCCAGTTCTTGTCGTCATACTTTAAGTAGGCCAATGGTCCAAATATCAGTTTTTCACACTATTTCGAACCACCTCCCAATACAGGTTAAAATGTGATTACTAATAGATTTGTGGTGCGAAGGACTCTGTGGTGGTGCGGGAAGTCCACCGAGTCGTCATCATGTTTTAGCGTATTCTTTCCCATTAAGAAAACAAATTATTACAATTGAGCAAGAATTGCGCGAAATTTAACCTCATTTCCTTCCTTGGTTCGTTGATCACTTTCGAAACGTTCGTCTTCGATATGTTTTGGTAAACTAGGATCGGTTAGTTGATCGAGCGGTCCAAAGCTTCTCGCAGGTTCAATTATCTGCCTAGCCGTATCCTCTGTCCTTGCACGAGCAACATTTTCAGATTATAATGATGAGGATGGTGTCAGGTTATTTGTAACCTGGGATTGTTTATTTCTATAAAAAAATAAGAATAATAAGAAGAAAAAATAATAACGCCAAAAACAATCACTTCTAGTGGATTTCCAACATTTCGTTTGCATACTATAATTTGGTTGCATTTTCGAATGAAATCAGAATATTAAATAAATATATATTTAATTTATTCCCATGCTCTTCATTCTCCAATTCATTTCTATAATAATAATAATATTGGACAATTTGTAGAGCGCCGCTTTTGTGAGATATCACCTCAGGGGCGCTTTACAGTTGATGCAGGTATTACAAAAAATATAAATATTACAAAAATAAAGTGAAGTAAACTTAAGCAAAATGAAGAACAGGAACAGGTGACATGAAGATAGAAGAGACTCTGCAGCAAGAATCCTAGGTGGTGAAGTAACTGGATCAGCTGCTGCAGAGTCCACCAACAGTGCCAGCACGAGTTCGTCATCCGTCCAGGTATGCTGCTAATAAAGAGCTGACACAATATCCTCACATAGATACCAGACCTTGGCAGCACCGCTGTGCCGTTCAACAAAGATAGAAGATGTAGACTACAGCAAGAATCCTAGGGGGTGAAGAAACTTGACCAGCTGCTGTAGCGAGAGAGTCAACCGCGTCCTTCAACAGTGCTAGCACGAGGTTCGTCCCCGTTGGACTTCAAAGAAGACTGACAGCTCTTTAAAAAGAATTCAATTACTTTTTTGTAAATCGCCCTCGAAAATTTCAAAATCGAATCTTTGGGATTCACCATTTTTTATGGCGCAATGGTATCAGATCTACCACAATTGTTTTTGTGTCTACAAAAATATTTACATAGACATAATATTTACCTTATAGAAAGGTTTATTGTCATCAGAGAGGTTGGAATATAACCTCGCGATTTACAGAACTTTCTAAACTGTAAATCGGTGTTCAGTTATTTCTGTGGGTTATTTAAAACTCTTCGAATTTACTAACGATAAATTTATTACGAGTAATAATTTTTAACGGAGGATTCACTCGGAACTCGCGATGTAACGACGGTGGGGAGTAGTCAACCGCGGGGTTAGGACGATAGATACAGAATGAATTATGCTAGTCACGGTTATCCGCTACTGGTCTAGCAGTGATATAAAATATTGTCCAATTAAAGCAGTCCTTCTACATCCTAATTAGAAAAAAAATCGTCCATGTATCTCAATCATCCAGTAAGTCAAGGTTTTACAAGAAAAATACTTAAATAATTATAACTCGAAAAGTACTAAAAAAACGCGGCACATACATGGGGGGTGATTTGAGTAGCCCTAAGGGTGCTCTACCTCTGGTCTTCCGCTTGACACTATTTTTTGGGTCATTCTGTATTTTCAATATTTTAAGATTTGATCTTCTCGATTGTGCTCATTGCTATTTGTAATACTCATTTTAATTATTGTTTTGTCTTTGAAATCCTCCACGAATGACCAATAAATTAAACAATATTGTAAAGTTCTGTGAACATTTTTATAACTCCCATTTGAATATTTAATTTGCGGTTTTTCTCGCAATTACCGTTGCTATGTCGTCTTTTGTGTACATGTAGCAGTACATGGTCGTGTATTGTTGGTGTGTACAGAGTTTTACTATTATGATTGTCATTAAATGTTGTGAAGTGTCACACTAGCGATTAGAACAAGTTAGTACAATAACTTCTATCCGATGCGTATCAGCAATGCTGGGTCTTGCGGTTTTAACAAACAGACCTAGTTCCTTTATATTTTTGCCCGGTGCGTAGCACTATTGCTTTCAAGTAAAATAATAAGCTTGGATTTCTATTGAATTACCTTTCCGTGCAATACTCTTAAATATACAATTACTTTTGTTATTATTTAGAAGTTATTTATGTTATCGTTAAAATGCGCATATTATGGAAAAATAAATTTCCTGCCAAAATAATCCTTTTTCTAATGCATTAAATAGAAAAGCAAGCGCGTTTTGTAAATACCCTGCTGGTTTGTATTATTGCATGTCACTTTTGAACATATTGAAAGAACGCGAACAAGCCAAGTTGTACCATTTAACGTCTAACGTGGGCGTTATTATTGAAAGATTTTGTATGTATTACCAATCAATTTCTTAACTGAGTTTATTAGATATAGATTGCATAGGTATCGCAACCAGAATTGACCCGAACGCAGAACTCACACAGATACATTCTTTGCATATATCATGTTTCAAACTTGCTATCGGACTTCATAAAAGAAAATTACAGTGAAATTAATATTGAATTGGTTTCAAAGTGGAATGCGGTACCGAGTAAAGATCGCATGTCGATCACGTTTGTGCTCCGTCGATCCAAATCTCCCTACGTGAAATATTAAGTCACTCGAAATCACCAAACTACATCATCGCCTAACTTATTCAAGCGAAAGACGATAGATGTGGGCGCGCCGTTGATAAGGCCCGTCCCGTGGTTCCGCTCCGGAAAATGTATAGATTATTAAAAGAAATGACCACCGAAATTTACTAAGAAGACCACCAAACCTGGAAAGGAAACGTGCCCACTCCCCTCGCCCAATTCCTACGATTTCTGATCCCCTGGTACATGATTTTTTTTTTACATTTGACCTAGTTTCGTGGAAAGACTTTTGTACCTTTTTTCCAAATCAAACATCAGCGTGACGGGCATTTTGTGTAAAGTTAGTAATGTTTGACTTGTATTGTCAAGCCTCGGCGGATTATTCCGATGAAAGCCTAACTGACGTAGGTACTATGATAATGTGTTTAGCTTGGGCTACGGATTATGATTCGTGATAAAACCAAGCTGAAAGCTTGTTATTTATTATTGGTGTGTAACAAACGTACACAGGTAATGTACGATTTATTTTTATCTTAAACATAACGAAATCTCTCTCGATATCTCATGATCATCTGCCATTGTTGGATGAAGGCTTTCCTAAGCTGCCCTCACTCTTTTCAATTTCACGCACTGTCACGTATTTCCTATTAACTTGTTTCATATCTCCTCGATCCAGTTTTATTTAGGGTAACATTGAGCCATCTGGGGACTGATTAACTTGATTTGTTCATTGATTGTCAATCCTCCGAGCGTAGTGTCCCGCCCATAGCCATTAGATTTTTGGTGTGTTTAGTTATGTCTGATACTTTTGTTAGTCTCTTTATACATCCGTTTAGTTTCCTATCTTTTCGGATTATTTCCACTCAGGTTGTATTACCTTCTCTTCTATGCATCAGGCAATAACTACTATGTCTTTGCAATGCAGAACCCAGGTGTTTTAGTAAATAGGTACATACCATAATCACTTTAATAATCTATTTGGTCCCCTTTATATAAAGTTCACTCTAACGATATAAAAAAGAGTTCAGCACAAATTTTATAGGTACGTAAATTTTAAGCTGAGAATTCCAATTGGTTACATTAATTATGTCAGTTTTATTAATCAATTGCATCTAATAACACTGTCTGACAGTAGAATTATGTCAGACCTGGTTGTATTACACAGAGTCATTAACAACTTAATTGACCGCCCTGCCATCGTTGCCACTATTAAATTCCATGTGCCGACTAGGAATACAAGACTAAATATAACATTATTCTGTAATACATACACAACCATCTATCAGACATACTGGCACACATGATCTGAGCAAAAAGTATGGGGGTAGTATTGATAAATTTATTGACTCCATTTATAGAATTAATCGTAATCTATACCGGAACTTTGTTAAATCCTATAAATTAGAGTAGCGTTGGTAATTTAGTTTTAGTGATTTGTCTTAAATATAGTGTTGTCCTAGTCTCTATAATATGTTGTTACTGTTACATGTTTTATTAATATTATTTTATATTCATCAGCTTTAATTTTTTTTGTATAATTTTGATAGCTTACTAGATATATTTTGTTTTAAAATGTATGTAAAAGCCCGGCTGGGCGTAAAACCAAATAAAATATTTTTGTTTAGTGACTACCAAGAAGTTATCTATTAAAACAACAAAAATTCGTGCTCTTGAGTGCAATTCGAAAAACTCTAGTATAGATCGTGTTTAAAGATTGATTCTCACGTGATGTGTAAATAGCAGCTGCATCCCCGACGATTAATGAAAGCGCATCTTTTCGTAGCCAATAATATCCCGAAATTCTCTTTTGTTTGTTGTGGCGCCGAATAGACGCATCTCCGCCTTCTATTGTGGCTATAAAAAGTCGGAATTTTAAGTTGCTGTTTTCACTTAACGATCGATAGAATGAGAAGCACAACGTCTTTAATAGGTTAGCAGTTTAATACCCGTAAAATACAGATAAAGCTACACTTTATGTTTATTTGTTTTTTAACTTGTGTTACTTAAATGTTTGGAATGTGAATTAGTAATGGAAATGTCTTTTGTCTATTGTAATATTGATGGCTGCATTAGATGATTTTTTTTGTTTGTTATTTAAGGCCCCGTAGTAAGCGTTCAAAGATGGTACGAAAGGCAGATTGTAAATACAAATGTTAGAAGAAAAGCGCTAATATAAAAAAAAATATATATATATATATAATAATTAGGCGAAAATATTTAATAAAACACGACTCTTCGAATTTTGAAATGACAATTAAATTCAAAACAAATAAGAGTTCACTGAACCAGGTTACAGACACACAACCGAAGTTAGTATTTTTATATAATTTATTATATTCAATACTTAATAGAATAATCAGAAGCCACTGAGACAAAAAAACAAGCACCTGCTTCTTTCTGTATGCAATTAGTGAAATTAATACATATAACAAAGCGTAACATCATAATTACGAATATTACGTTTTGATCCAACATTGTTTAATGCATCAATTAAATACCATAATTATGATTTTTTTTAAGACAAGCTATTTAATAGTGAATGTAATATACTCTTATCTCCGAAATATTAATAAATGTTATCCAGTAGTGGATGCATTCGCTGGATTAATTAACTTAATTGCATTTCTGTATTTAATTGCTTCTTTCGTATTATGGTACAGCCAAGTGGAACAGACACACTTTTAGAACCCGAAACTGAATCATTAGTTTTTTTTCCTTGCCAGTGTATTCATAATAATGTCATGAGTGACTTTAGACCAAAGAAAGAAACGAATAGACAAAAGCTACAAAATTACCTTCGTTCACGGTTCATGCTTCATCTAACACAATGTACAGACGTAATACCAAATAACTTTCAATGTAAGAAATGTCAAGGGAATTGGAATGTTTATCCGATTGTCTGAAGAGTTCTCATTCTTCCTGCATTACTGCGGGTGTGGCTCGGTCTGTCTATTGGATCTGCCTTTGGTGTAGAATTCACTAGGTTACCACTGGTGGTAACAAACCAACCGATCTTGTCGTGGGCTCAATTCCTCTGCTGGCTAAGTCCTCTATCATTGCACAAGCAACATTTACGCTTATAATGATGGTAGTAGGAGTTTTCAGAATATTGTCATGTTATTTTAAATCCGGGAATGTTTTTCTTGTAATTAAATCTTTCGTTAAGGCGATGCCATACGTAGTAATGCAAAATCATGTGTTTTTGGTTTGAAAATTTGGTCGCCTAGAAATGTTTCAGATGCTTTAATTAAATACTGCGAGTAGAATACATCTTGGCCCATGAAATAATCGAGTATTTTTTAGATAAGTTTTTTTATAAGCCCAGAAAAAAATAATGTAACGGCCTCAGAAAACTGCTTTAAAGTTCAAAATCTCCTACTTACGAACCCATTTTCGGTTATGATTTTATTGTAGAATGTGGAAAATTAAGTTATTTATAAAATGATCGAAAAAAAATTTAATATTTATGCCTGAACATCCACAAAATAAAATAAAAGGGACTTTTTGGCCATGTTTTTTTCTTGCATAAATGAAAACAGGCGGATGGTGTTAAGAGGGAATTTAAACCTTATCGCCATCTACGTAAGGGTTGTTATTGATAGCGGCTCAATTTAAAATATTACACGACGTAGTGCATCGCCTTAAGCTACACGGAGAAAAATAATTATTGCTAATGTATTAGGAATCTCTACAAATTATTGGTAATCCTGGTTGGTTTGCTGATAAACTTTTAACAAATTCCTAATATATCGGTTCCTAACACGTGTTCGTGCACCTGCATTTTGCCTTGATTATGACTAAATGCAAAAATATTATGATTTTTATTAACACGTTTTCCGACATCGTCATTATACATTCGTATTTCGTAAAACGTAAAACAAAAACACATAACATATAATTTTCATATAATTTACATATAATTTTCCATTAAGGTGTACATACTATAAGAAAAGAGAAAAAATAAATCTACCAGTTTTAAAGGTGCAGATGGCATAAAATAATATAAATTAATAGAACAGGTTGGTAATACGTAATTTTCAATGAAGAAAAAATAAATGTAATCGCTCCTTCGCGATACTCCTAAATAATAATATAAGCTACATAAAAACATTATTCAGGCATTTCTTATATAATGACAAACTTATATTAAATATTACGTCGTATTGGATGTTTTATGGAACTTTATATTTATATACAGATAAAATGTTAACTAACAGTTTATCAGGAAGCCTATCAATTCATCCGTTCAGGGCCTGCAAACCCGTTTATAACCGGATTAAGAATAATAAGATTATAAATAAATTAGCAATAGTTATTTTTGTCCGTGTACGCAGTTAATAGGGTTATCTTCATGCTAGTCGGAAAGATTTAGTGGGATTAGTCTACTTCAAATAACTAACTAACAATCGAATGACGATCGTTTTAATCTCTCCGATATTGATGGGTGATTTAATGTTAATTTCAAGAAATTAACATTTCTTTAATATTATTCGTACGTATCATAACTATTATTTCGCAATTTATATTGCGAAATCGCTTTTACTTTAATCAAGTCTTTCTTCGGAAGAAAACACCATTTCGATCAGGTAATAACTATTTCAAGCTAATCGACATGTTTCAAGTATTTTGTAATAATCAATAATTTAGAAATGGCTCAGAAATTTGGATTATGTCTATTCCTGTGAAAGATTGACATATCTGTCCTAAAATCGCTAATATAGACTGCGTTATCATTTTTTTCTATAAGTTAAAGATAATATTTGAAACCTTTTGTCATATTTAAGTTATCATGCTTCGTCTTAAATATTAGAAAAGAGTTAAAAATATGAAGTTTGTCTAAACCTAAACCGCTGCTAATAAATGTTCATAATCAGACATTAGTTTACTTTATATCGCTGGCTGGTGGTTTTGTCGTTGAATATTGTTTGCTATAATAATATTTTCACACTCCTATCTCCCTGACTCGAGCAACAAGAATATTATGCTCTATGATGAAATATATGCGCACGGCTGTTGAGAAACAATGTTACAATGCATGATGTACGTCGAGATAAGGTATGGAGATGGAATCAATGTAAGGTTTTGGGTACAAGTTTCGTGATGTAGTTTTTCTTTCCACTATCCGGTTTCATTTAAACCTAATGTTCTTAAAAGGAAATGGATAATATTCATTATATGACCCCGTTCTCGAATGTTTGACCTGATTTTAT
The DNA here is from genome assembly GCA_026573805.1 of Hesperophylax magnus. Lineage (NCBI taxonomy): Eukaryota > Metazoa > Arthropoda > Insecta > Trichoptera > Limnephilidae > Hesperophylax > Hesperophylax magnus. Next base: position 1,184,724 of record JAIUSX010000007.1, on the reverse strand, counting down.
TATAGGTCAGTTTTTTCCTTTTATTTGTCATTCCCTTTATGCCTTAATTTGGGTATGACGTAGTCACATTGAACTCCAGCAGTGGTTGGGAGTTGGGAACTCATTGATGTATTGTATTTAGATGAGACTTGAAGCAAAAAAAATGGTTCCACCTTTGTACGTCCAATTAGCCCGATTTTAGCCTCCAACGCTCTGACGCCGAAAGCCCGGAAACTACGAAATCCGATCTGCAGTGCGCTCCGATTATCGCTATTGGAACACGTTTCGACGAGATATTAGTACGCAAACTATAGCTATACAATTAGAGGCACTATGCCTTTATTTTATTTGTATATGGAATAAATAAAATTAAGTTTTGGGTTAAGAAGCTTGAAAATAACAAGGGTTAGTTTGCATGTTTCTTCGCAAAAATCTGAACCAAATTGATACTGTCGACTTGGGAGTGGTTTATTCGATTCAGCATGAATGAAAACATTGTAAACGATACCTCACTCGACCTAGTTTGTAAACATGTATTTTTCAAATATTCACCCCTCCCCTAGTGAGTTGTTCTGCCATTTTTTTTGGCGTACTCTGCAGGTCTTCATTTTTACTGCCAGTTGAATGAATGTATGACCAAAGATACCTATTGTACGTATACTGAATTAATAAAATACATTTGTTGTTGTTGACAGATATAATGGCCTTCTGCCACAGGGAGACCGCGGCCGGCGGAGGTCCAAGTTCGTGCTGTTGAGGCGCGCTCAGCCCAGCGGCGTGCGGCGCTCCAAGCACTACGTGGTGAAGACGCCGCACAGCTCGCAGGCCATCCTGGACGCGCGCCAGCACAGCATCTCATACACGCTCAGCCGGAACCAGGCGGTCATCGTGGAATACACGGAGGACGACACCACGGACATGTTCCAGGTGAGTCTATTCTTTCATTTACCAAATGTATTGAATTGAATGTAGACAACCAAATCTATTTGTACAGGGTTTTCCAATAAGAGGTGTTATTTTGATATTCAATCGTAAAATATCAATGGTTTCGTTGCTTGTGTGGCACGTAGCGCCGTCTTGTTGAAATTAAACGTTGTTCAGATCAATACCATCCAATTCCGGCCATAAAAAATCATTAATCATCTCTCGATAGCGCAATCCGTTCACCGTAACTGTTGCTCCAGCCTCATTTTCGAAAAAGTAAGGTCCAATGACTCCGCCGGACCATAAACCGCACCAAACAGTCACACGTTGAGGATAGAGAGGCTTTTCAACAATAACTCTTGGACTTTCCGAGCCCCAGATGCGACAATTTCGCTTGTTGACGAAGCCACCGAGGTGGAAATGGGCCTCATCACTCAAGATGATTTGCATTTGATTCACTCAAGTGAATTTTAATAATTTCAATGCGTTGTTGAAGCGTGTATCGTTCCATTTTTATTAATGGCGTAGTTTCTACTTGTCAAATGTCAAAAAACGACATCTACCGAAATAGCGGGCTATTCAAAATAACACCTCTTATTGGAAAACCCTGTACTTCATATATAAAAAATTCAGCCTGCGAATGTTTGCGCTCGCAAAACTCTTAAAGTAATCGACTGATTTCGTTGAAAATTTAAAAGTTTGTTCTTATTATTGCCGGGGGTGTTTAGAGAGTAGTTTGAATGATAGAAGTCGTCGGGGAAGCCGGCGGAATACTAAACGCAATTTCTCTGCGCCCGAATGAAATACGATGTCAATGTTATGTCGATTTTAACAGTAACATTGTGGTATTCAGTAATTGTAACGTTGTAAGTATTCAGGAGAAATACATAAGCAATAGCGAAGCAATGCGGGGTCCACTAGTAGGTATACATATAAATTATAATTAATGTCTGTGGCGATATGCGACGTGGATTTGATTTTTATACAAATCTACGGTTTTATTCTGAGATTTATGAAATATTGCACACTTGACCTAAATCGAGAGGAAGGTCATTGTCTACGTTTGATTTTGAAAAAGGCTGCATAAAGCTTGTGCGACGCCGGGTACTTCAGCTATTTATAAAATAAAATAAAAATACCCTGCGACGCCTAATTTGTTTTTTGGTTGGAAACTACCTCGAATACAAGGAGTGTGAACAGGACTAATATCTTCGACCAGACAGTCCACACAACGCACAGCATACATTCCCAACTATATATATATATATATAACTAGATAAAGTGCCCGTTCCTTGCACAGAGTTTTTTAAATCATATGTAACAATGTGCAAAATTCCATCACTGTTGGAATAACACTAGATTTGTAAAAACCTTGAATCCACGACGACCGCCACCCGCCCCCACAAAACACACATAATCAGATCTGGTCACCAAACAAGCCTAAAGCAAGGCATAATACCCCAAAAATAAATCAATATAAAGGCTAAAGCCATTTCTAGCAACATTTCAATTCTGAATGCTGGTCTTACACCAGGGCGATACTGAGAGTATCTTTCACTGAAGGAATGTGTCGCAAGTATACTGTTTATTATTTTTAATTTAATAATTTGTGAAATAACATAATTCAATCAATAAAATTTACTTTGTACGCCGGGATTTGAACCCGCGCCCTCCGGATTACTAGTCGAGTTTTTCCTCGCGACCACGTAGGCCGTCAAATGTGTATACGTACCATAGACATATGAATATTAGTAGACCTGCCCTAAGTGATTAAAAGCGTATTATCCCCACTCCCCATACCGGTTTCATTGGAACCGGCTGTGCTCGCGTATGGCCTCAAGTGAAATTTGAAAACGTGACGTCATCATTCTTGTGCGAACTATGGTCGAGGCATCATCGGTTCATTTTACGAAATAACACGGCAAAATGTTGACTTGTACTATGAAAACTTGTAAAAATAGATGTGAAAAAGAGAATAAACCCAATTGTCGTATTACATTCCATATATAAGCATTATTTTACTTTATTTTAAGCATATTCACATCGTATAATATAGATCAGTTTTAGAAACATATATTATCACATCGAGAAACGTCTGGACGCGAAACACAAAGCTGGTTGGTTGCTGGGAAGTAAATTATGAACATTTATAAAAGTGTCTTAACTAAATACTTAAACGAAATATTCGACTCTGAAAATAGAAGAAATTTATTTGCCGAATTTGGACTTCGCAAATTTGTTCATAACGTGGCGAGTAATTTGCGCTCCCATGTAAAAATGTCTATTCATTCAAAAGCAGATTTTACTTTTAAGAAGTAAATGGTGATATTATAATGCGAGATGCCTATTTACTGTCAGATTGATTTATTGACGAATCACAGTCAGCCTTACGCCCTTCGTTCTTCAACAGTTGATTTTACCCCTCGCCATTATCTTCTCGTCTATTAATTCCTATGTCTGTGATACGTACATATAAAAAAAAAATCTTTTTTTTTTTTGATTTCCTTTATAACATCATTTCCAGATGTTGTATCCGTCCGCCTTCCAACCTAGTTAGTCATATTATAGCTGTTCGTCAGTATAGTTTTTCTTCATCACAGACATCAACCATCAACACGGTCGTCCCAGCTAGCTCTTGCGTCATAATATAATCAACACCCAGTCTATTTTAATGCCTCTGTCTATGTGCAGTCTGCAGCGTGCCCAAACATAGGTGACCCAGCAGATAACGTTCTTACGCTTTGGGAAAATATACACGTTTCGCCTAAAAATAAACATCACAAAATCATTTTAAAAGTTGTGGGATTTTTTTATTAAAAATGAGAAGGACCATTTTAATATTTTCACGCCAAAATTGACTTTTTTTGTTCAGATAAAAATAATAAATTGGTAATTTTGTAACACCGTTTTTGCTCATGATTATCTTAAAAGGCGGTTTACAAGTTTACGGAAAACAAAATATACCCATATACCTACTCACGACTACTAGTTCTACTACCTGGTTTCGCCCTTGTTTAATTTTGGAATTATCTTGTTTTGAACAATAGATATTCAAAGAAAAGCTTTTCGCTACTTCGTGCAATCAAATAATATACAGGGTTTACCAATAAGAGGTGTTATTTTGATATTCCATCGTAAAAGATCAATGGTTTCGTTGCTTGTGTGGTACGTAGCGCCGTCTTGTTGAATGTAAACGTTGTCCAGATCAATACCATCCAATTCCGGCCATAAAAAATCATTAATCATCTCTCGATAGCGCAATCCATTCACCGTAACTGTTGCTTCAGCCTCACTTTCGAAAAAGTAAGGTCCAATGACTCCGCCGGATCATAAACTGCACCAAACAGTCGCACGTTGAGGATAGAGAGGCTCTTCAACAATAACTCTTGAGTTTTCCGAGCGCCAGATGCGACAATTTTGCTTGTTGACGAAGCCACCGAGGTGGAAATGGGCCTCATCACTCAACATGATTTGCATTGGATTCACTGAAGTGAATTTTAATAATTTCAATGCGTTGTTGAAGCGTGTATCGTTCCATTTTTATTAATGGCGTAGTTTCTACTTGTCAAATGTCAAAAAATGACAGCTTCAAAAGTAACAACTACCGAAATAGCGGGCTATTCAAAATAACACCTCTTATTGGAAAACCCTGTAGTTTAGAAGATATAATAATTTTATAATCAGTAATATTATTGACTTTAAACTATTCCTAGAGGTTTTCAGGTGCTCCTCAATCAATTCAGCGGTGTATAATAATTTATAATAAATTTAATATAATTCCCGAGGAAGACATGGCAAGATCGAGTAATCAAACGATTCGAATTAAACTCTTCCTTCAGTATAATGTCTTAAATATGCGTCAACTCCATCTTAAATGTATGCTGACTCATATCATATACAAATACAACAAAAAATACTCTTACGTCACTATCACACTACCAAAACTGTAATCAACCACACTGCAATATACATAAACTATAACTACATCGGCACTAAGACAATTCATCTACCTTGCTCCTAAAATCTTTAACCTTTTACCTGATAACTTAAAAACCGAAACGCAACTCCATTCTTTTAAAACACAAATAACGCTAGGGATCCTTTCATCTGCAATGCATCTCAATCGTAATACCCATACATTCTACACTCTAACCAATTAAACCAAAACCTACTAGATCACAAGGCCGCGACACTCATTCAGAGCAGCCTTCTAACTTGTATGTGATTTTATGATTTTTTTTATTAAAACATCTTTAAAAAGTTTTAGTTAATTTGAAAAAATTAAAAAAATACATTTTTTGGAGGTTCTCACTCAAGTTAGGAGGCTGATCTAATTCAGTGTCCCGGCCTTGTGATTAGGCGGTTTTGATTAAACTCCCTTCATACGTGTCTCGAATTCCCCATTTAATTGACTTCTTTCAGCAATTATTAATGTTAATTAATTAATTTATTTATTAAATTGTGAATAATTCACCCTCTCTCAATCACTGGGACATTCCTAGCATGGCGGGTGGAACAATACTATAAAATGTGTTTATTGTACAATTTTTTTTTACAAGAAATAAAAATAATTTAATTAAAAACACTTGAGTCGAGATAACAGAAGAGATTTATGAATGTGAATGAAGCAAGCAGTGTGTGCAAAGAAGGTCCTTTGGCGGTCCAGCCTATCTTCCTACCCTTGCGAGGAAACGGCATGATTAATATCAAGTGAATTAATTAGTTTAATACGTACATATATATTTTTTTCCGCTGTAATTACAATAATCAACAACAAAACGACACGTAATTATCCATAACATTCTGACTATGCTTATCTTATTTTGTTAATATAATCCACCTGCTGTTCCGCATTATGCGACGATTGCGTTACAATTATATACATTTAACTCTGCGGCTAATTAATGTGGATTTATTCACATCAATGTGATAATATCAGAGTGGGTAGAGCGAGAAAAATAAACTGGTTCCTTTCTGTTTATAGATTCTTGACATTCGCTAATTATAAACGAAATATCAACGACCTTGGTGCTTCCTATTTCCCGTGTCAGCGGTTATGACGCGTTTATTGCTATATTACGGAATTTATTGATAGTACTATTAAGATTAAGATTTTGTACACGGTTGCCATCTGTCACACGAAAATAGGTTGCTTCTACGACTCGTTCTTGTGTTCGATAGCTCGGCGCTGGAATGATTTGCCGTCCGCTGTGTTTTATCCCTCATACAACACGGGTCTCTTCAAGACCAAGTCAACTCCTTCCTTTCATTAAAAGATTCTCCACACGGCATCCCCAAATATTTTTATTTATTCATGGAGCCAGTGAGACTATGTCATCCCCATTTGAGGTATGTTGTGAGGCTGAAGGTAGTGGGGAGGGGAAGGAGATGGGGAAGATGAAGGTGGGGAAATACGACATAGGCCGTTAGGCAAATAGTTTCCCTCGCGGGCGGCGTCCTGTTTGGAGTTAATAAAACAACATGAAATTTTTCATTAGCGGACACCGATCCGCCTATGGGTGTAGTCATCTTGGGGATGCTGTGTGGAGGGTCTTTTTAGGAAAAGGAAGTAGAGGAAGTTCTGAGAAGGAAAAAGGTACGAGGGGTGTTTAGGAATCTGGAGGTCAACGTGTCCATGAGTAACGGACCTATGAATCCATCCCTCCCACTGCGGTGCAAGGCAATCGTCAGAGTCCGGCTGAAGAAGTCAAAAAGTCTCCCTCAAACAATGTTTACTTATGCGGCCCGCCACGCATTAGGTAAGCAAACGAATCCGGCGCCAAGACCTAGAAATACCTCATTCCATGGGCTCCAATAATAAGTCTTAATCTCAATCATAAGTCTCCAAACGTAGCAAACTACTAAGGGTGAACTATGGCAGGGGTGTTGGTTTTCCAATAAATGGTTCCCGGGGCGGCGGTACTTATACTTACATCCAAAATTGGAAATGGAATATCCTCCTGATGCAACGTGATTTTATCTTGTAATATTACATAGTTTTTATCGATCATCAGTCACCTTGGTAATTAAAAAAATAATGCAATGGATAAAATAGTTTTTATCCATTGCATTTTAAATTTAAAACATTTTCTCTTTTTTTATTAATTGCCTTGAAATTTAAAACATTTTCCCTTTTTTTATTAATTGCATTGAAATTTAAAACATTTTCTCTTTTTTTATTAATTGCATTGAAATTTAAAACATTTTCTCTTTTTTTATTAACTGCATTAAAATTTAAAACATTTTCTCTTTTTTTATTAACTGCATTAAAATTTAAAACATTTTCTCTTTTTTTATTAACTGCATTAAAATTTAAAACATTTTCTCTTTTTTATTAATTGCATTGAAATTTAAAACATTTTCTCTTTTTTTATTAACTGCATTGAAATTTAAAACATTTTCTCTTTTTTTACTCACAATAATATTTTACCTCTCCTTAACTTTTAAAATTTTATTTCTCTAATCGTCCTGTAACCTCGCACAGAATGTAAAGTTTCACGGAAATCTTTTCAAAATTATGTTTTGTATTGTTAATGAGTTATTATTAATTTGGTATGAACAGAATATTATCAATAAGAATAATTCTGTGTTTATAATTTAAAAAAATAATAACTCTCGTTCCGTTCCAATAACCACAAGGTTCTTATGCCGAAACTCGGTATTTCATATGCATATTCATATTTATTTATTACGAAACGTCAAAACGTGATCCTTTATACAGTACCTACACAACATAGAAACATCAAGATTATTTAATTTTTCTTTATTCAAGGTCAATAAAAAAAATATACATATTCACAAATAAACTTTCATTAAAATCTCCCATCATAATAATATATAAAATATAACAATGGTGGCTTTAATTGCTACAATTAAATTTATTTTATAATGGGGAGGGGACTTGTTTTACTCCTGTTTGAATGCTTGAGGTGTTTCAATTTCCATCACATTTTGATTATTTTACATTTGGATGGTCCCCGTTAATTGCCGATTCTCGCCCCGTTTCAGCATTTCGTCACCTTAAAGCAATAGTGGGATATCTTCGAAAAATACACTTTTGAGATAAGTATGCAGTTCGATGTAAAATTTTGAGCTCTACATGATGCATTACTGGGATATTTTGTAAAAAAAAAATTGCCAGTGTTACAAGTAAAATCTCAGTATTGAAATGTTCGGTCACTCAGAGCAACACTGAGATATTGATGTTGTCCCACTGTTGCTTTCAAAAGGTCGTTTAAAATACTGAAATAAATTTATTGTCTCACTGTAGCTCTATAGTTTTCAACAAGTTGGGTGATCTTGGAAGAGAAACATAAAGAAACTGAAGGTGAATACTGGTTAGGAGTATGTAGCAAAGTCAGGAAAGATACGCAGAGCAAAACAAATTAAGCCTGTACTGTGTACTAATTGTAAATACAAATGTTCTGAATCTGTTTTGGAAGTTGATGGATTAAAATATTTTAATATTTATGATTCCATGAATGCTAGCTAATAGTGGGTATTATTTTGAGAGAGATGGACATAACACACGTATGTGTAAGATTTTTTTATGGCCATCTTAGATGTAAGCAATAATACCTACAAGATATAAGCAACCTTAGATATAAGCACTGCATTATAAAAGAAAACAGACAGCTTCCTGCAAAAGGATGATTTAGTTGATGGTGTTATGAATCACATCAACAGCTTTAGTAGAGTGGAATCGCACTATTGTCGTGCAGGATCAGCTCGGATCTCCAAATATCCAAAAGATGTACAATTTGTACAAATAGAAGTGTGTCTCGGTAGGTAATCTCTATGTTACACACTCTACATACAGGAAAATATTCAATATACCAAATTCAATATATATTTTTTTAAACCAAAAAAGAACCTTTGCGCATTTTGTGTATAATACAACTATAGTACTGCAAATGAGATATTAGAAAAAATAATAATATTCTGAACACATTCAGAATGTAAAGCTATCTCGACAAGAAAAAGATAAAAACATTACCAAGACCACTGATGATACTGTAGTTGCCATTTATGACTTTCAAGCTGTTATGCCGTTGCCAAATGGCAATATATCTATTATTTTATAAGAGCAAGTTAAACGTTATAACTTCTGTATTTACAATACCAAACACGACAGGGCCATTGTTACATGCGGCATGAGGGTGTAGCTAAAAGATGCGCAATTGAAATGTCTACCTGCGTGTACACATTTTTAAAAGACCTTTGCCAAGGGAAACGAGAAGTGATCTTTTATTTTGATAACTGTGTGGCACAGAATAAAAACAATTTTATTTATTTTCTATTTACATGCATGCACTATGAACACTTGATATTCAAATCATTACCCATATATACCTAATTGTTGGGCACTCAGAGAACAAAGGAGACTCCATCATTATTGCATCGACAGAGAAAAGGTCAGGGTTTTAAAACAAGGCTTAATATTTATTCCAACGGAGTTAGCGATGATCATAAAGTGTTCCAAGAAGAATGAACCTCGTTATAAGTTAACAGAAATGGAAACAACGGACTTCATTGGCTGGAAGAAGGTATGTGAGAAGACTGGAAAAAATTTCTCAATAAACATGGACAAAAATAAATGTATTTGGAATAAAGTTAAGATTTTACAGATCACTAAAGACGAACCGTCAGTTATCAAATACAAAAGTACCTACACCGAGGATCCATTTAATCAGAGTATTAATGTGAGAGAGCGACTAAAGAATGTTCGGAATGAGAATAGTATAATTCTAGGACCAGCTTATACAGTTCCACCTACAATTCCACCGAATAAAAATCGTGATTTCTTATTTGTTTGCCAAAGTGGTGTTATTCCAAAAAAACCTCATAATTTGTTTTAAATTAATTAATACTGCTAATACAGACTGCGATGTACAAGAAGAAAATAACGATGAAGGTTCATTGTAGGTTTCCAGGGAATCAACACATATTTGTTTTATTTTTTTGTTCTTAAAGTTTTCTGAAAAAAAAATTACATAATTTTTATTCTAAAGGTTTTCTGTTATTTTTGATACATACCTACTTTTTATCCTTGGTTTTCTGTTAATTTTGTTACATACATTATATCACGCTTCTCATAAATAAATTTATAAGCACAAATTTTTTTTTTTCATTTTTATTCCACCTTACTATCGTCAATTGTCGTATTGACAAACTATAGGAGTGAGTGGGTGTGTACTGTTGAAAATGTATTTATGATTATAAACATCATGGAAAAACATGCAGAAATAAGAATTATTAATTATTTTAAGCAATTATTAGCCTGAAACAGTCGTCCATATTGAAAAAATCTCCCGAGGAACAATTATTAATTCATTTATCCATCTAAACTCGTAATATTATTACTATGCTACACTGAGATAATTTGAGATGATTACCAAACACTCCACGCAACAGTGAGATATTTCCAGACTTACGTATACTTTGTCGAAATTAGTATGAAAAAATTAATTATTTTTCTATTATTACAATTTTGTGTTGATGTTAAATAATTTACCTCTCTTATACCATATCATTAATCTGCAAGATTAGTTAATTTGATGCTGCTAGAGCTCACGCAAACCTAAAAGTCCTATTATCTCAGAACAGCATTTTTCAAGATATCCCACTATTGCTTTAAGGTGACGATTTCATCAAATTGTTATCGGCTGTCAAACAGTCACGCTATTGCTGGTCAGCTAATCACAATTTGTTGATCCACCCTTATTTTGTTATCTGGAGGATATTCCGTAGGTACGTTGTTGACATCTCGTACAAAATATATAATTTTAACAACGAATCAACAGTGCTCTTAAAGTTATATGATGTTTCAATGTCCAGTGGTGCGGATAAATAAAGCTTTATTATTTTACAAGTTGAAAACTCATTCCGAAAATTAATCTGACGGTGTTCTGCCGTGCGATAAAAGTTTTTACAACCCGACAACAACATCAACAACCCCACATTGTCTGCTGCGGGAAAGTGGCTGAAAATTACAAAGCGGCGCTTTGTCACAAGCGTCACATTTGCTTGCGTACATTGTCGCCGGACTCATAGGGTGGTTAAGTTCAAAATCGTGTCTCGTGGATCAAATGGCGGCGGCAGATAATGGCGCACCACTGACGCAGAATAGACCAGATAATACAATGCCGTGAAAGTTGTGGCCTCGTTCTGGTCAGTAGATAAGCAGTGACATCCTAGTCAAAGTAGCATACATAAAGCTTGGGCCCGATTTAACTGGCGCAGCGTACTGCCCTTAATCTGTTCAGTGAGAAAGAATCTTAACGTTAAATGATGCATAACGTTTTTAGCAGTCAGCTGATTTGTGAGGGCAAGCGATATGACAAATTATAACAAACCATCTAGTTATTCAGCTAATTTCCGAGCGTATATTGATGAGTTCTTCGATCAAATACATTCTCATTCCCGCATAGCTTTGTCTCTTGCTAATTATGGCGAGGGATGCTGTTGGTCGTTTGTCACCCCGCGCTCTGGCTTAAAGGTGTGATCTCCGGAAGGGATGCCACAGATGTGATGACCGATAAAAGGTCAATTTTTGCTCTAGAAAAGTTAAATTACCTGTCTTCGTTTACCTCTGGCAGGACTGACTCACGCGACACAGAGAGAAAAACTCATTGAATCCCTTTTTATAAAATGTTGAGGAATGATAAGGTGTAACCTATTTCCTCAGTGACCCCATAGAGGGGTTGTTAACATTTATTGCACTTTCTTACTATTATTGAACTACTGTAAAAATGAGTCATACTTGCCAATTGTACCCAAAATAAGGACTATTTGTGTTCACCGTTAAAATTGTGCATTTATTTAATAATCCCTTCACAAAATTACTATATTTTAGTATTCTCATATTTAAAAAAAAAATTCTAGGAAATAATCATTATTACAAGGCACTTTCAAGTTTCGTGAAAGTCCTAATAAAGTTCTGTTATTATCAAAGTTCAGTGAGACAACCGACTTACGTTGAAATAATAACAGAACTTGAATAGAACTTTCAAAGATCTTGAATTTAATCATTGAAATTTGATGAATTGTTCAAATTCTTTGAAACAACCCGTAACAGATTCTTGTATGTACGAGTATTATGACAGAGAATAAATTATCAAACCATTTCCTATTTGACATATTGTGCAAGATGGATGGGCCACAAACGTAAAGCAATTGTTCATATTATTATGCATGTAGATTGTACGTACATTCGTAACGTCAACAAGAGTCTATATCTTATTCATACATACCGTCGATAAAGCGTTAAACATCACGGTGATGACAACCAACATTGCTTCATCCATTCACATTCAGAAAATATCAACAAATAACTCTCGTTGGGTAAACTGTTAACAGCGGAACTGTTTACGAACTGTTTACAGCGGAACTGGGACAGCGGAACGGAAAAAAATAAGTACTTAACTTAGGGAATTCAAAAATGAACTCAAAAGTGTTTCAACTGCAAGCGATTCTGTTAATGTTTTATGCACTTTCTCATGGCATATAGATTTAAATCTCATATCAAAACATTCCAGTTTGGACGAAATTCAAATGCCAGCAGGCCATGATCGGCGGGAACAAAATATTGTTACTGGTGCACGAACGGTTTTCCAGGGGTTAAATACCCACATAGTAAATAATAAATCATATAATATTTTAATTAACGTTTTTTTTATTATTTCGAATAAGGAATTATCCATACAATTTGTCCATAGAAACTTAACTATCCCGAGGACAAGTCTTTATTCAAACTTTCTTCGAGCAGATAGGTACCGTAGTATTGAAAAGCTCGGTCAAAGTTTCACCTAGACAAAGTAAGGCTTGCTTTTATAATAAAGTGGATGCAGCAGGTATTCGAAACCGCAATCGGAAAAGAAATTTAGACTGATGAGATGGCAAACTGTCAATTATTGTTTTAAACCCAAAGTACCTTTGAAATCTCGGGCATTTTGATTGTGGCGACATTTTTTCCGACCTAAAATATTCTTGCCATGACTTCTGGAACCTTTTTCGCAACTAAACTTCATTAGACTTTTCACCTAGGGGGAGAAGGACAGGGTGGGAAGAGTAAAAATTTGCACATCGATAAAATACAAGATATTTATTGTTATATTTAAAAAATAATCTCATATAATTAAATTTAAAAAAAAAATGTCTCTACTCACCTGACACTTTTGCTTGGTGAGAAACTTACACTAGTTTAAAAGCGTCACTAACCGGCGTCACCGGCGCGTAGGAATTAAGAATTCATTCCGGTAAAGCTTATCGGCGCCGCTACGCGCGTACACAAATCTGAACCTGCGCCAGTCGGCCATACGCGCCGACTAATCAGAAAGCCGAAACCCGCGTCCTTTGTGTTCGCACACTTTCTTGACATCGACCAAACTAATATGGATTGTCCTCGTTCTATCCAGGGAATTCTAAGCATGTGCAAATATTAAACTAAGAGTTATGACGAAATTTAATTACGTTCCCTTTGTTGGTCCATCAACAGATTCATCAGTTGGCTTAATTTATTTCGGTTCGTTACTGACTGAGGGTTCTTCTGATATTTTGTATCTCGTTGCCAATATTCGGGTTATACTAGGCAAATATAGATAGTGGCCCTGTACTGTAATATTTTGCCCTGCCGTGAAAAGTTGAAGGTTCAGACTTTAAAAGGTTAATTTAATATTGCCCAACAATGGCAGAGAATGGCCAGCGATCTTTCGACTTGTAAGTAAAATAACGACTTCCTATCTAAATTTTAATTAACGCACATCAAAATTATTTTCTACTACAGGTAGTGGAAGCTCAAACATTTTTTTAAATACATCTATTTGAATTTCACTTTTCACTTTTTCGTGATTGAATGATTGCATGCAAATTTTGGAAGCGGAAATTAACCCACTTCTCTACATTGGATCGAGCTGAAACTCGGCAGATCGTCAATTGCATGTCGTTGAAAATACTTTTTTTTGCCAACATTCGCGGCCTGCACACAAATTTAAATTCCGTCCATCACCATCTTTTGTCCCAACGTCCCAACCTTCTTTTCCTATCCGAAACTCAGATAGCCGAGCCGCCAGACTCCTCCTATCTGGACTGCCCGGGCTTTACCCTCGCAAGCAAATTCCGGCTGAAAGGAGGAGTCTGCCTCTATAGTCGAGCTGACGTCAACTGTGTGCGACTATTGAGTCTGGAAAACTCCAGATTCGACGTAATGTGGGTGCGCGTCAATCTTGCCAGTACGGCAAGATTCTACGCATGTCTATACCGCTCACCGAACCATAGCGAATCAGACACTTCCGAGCTCTTCAAACATTTGAGCGATACTATTGATGATCTCTTGCCCCGCTACCCTTCGGCCGAGTTTGTTGTTCTGGGGGACTTCAACGTTCATAACGAACCATGGTTGAAGTTCTCAGGCCCAACGGACTCGGCTGGCCGACAGGCGGAATCCTTTGCCATTTGCTACGGATTAGAGCAATTGGTTCAGGAGCCTACAAGGGTTCCTGATGTCCAGACTCACCGCTCCAATCTGTTAGACCTATTCTTAACTACTGTGCCACACGGTTATAAGATTGACGTCACAGCGCCTCTGGGATCATCTGACCACTGCCTAGTGACGACATCAATCCCCGTTAGCCTCAGACCAACCAATGAGAGGCTGAGGAGAAAAGTGTGGCACTATAGGTCAGCAGATTGGTTCGGTATGCGGGCCCATTTCAATGCTTTTCCGTGGTCAGCTGTTTGTTTTCGGACTTCGGACCCTTCAAGATGTGCCCAGGAGATTGGTGAAGTCATCAAATCGGCGATGGATGGCTTCATACAATCGACTACTAAAGAAACTGGTGTGGGCTCAAAGCCGTGGTTCAGTCGACAATGCTCCGAAGCAGTTCGACGAAAAAACGCGGCTTACCGAGCCTACAACACATCTCGAACGCCCGAAAACAGATCAGCATACAACAAATCGGCAAAGGAATGCAAGAGAATCATCAATAGATCAAAATTCGAACACGACCTGCAGATCAGCAAAAAGCTGGCTGCCTGCCCGCATGGCAGCAGAGCATTCTGGTCGCTTGCGGGCTCAATAGGTCGAAATTTTTGCAAACCCAGTTTGCCACCTCTTACCAGACCTGACGGCTCACTAGCAAACACCGCCACCGAAAAGGCAAACCTTTTAGGGAAAATGTTTGCGGAAAACTCGACCCTCGACGACGGGGGTGCTGTTCCGCCGTCGGTTCCTCACTGCGGCTTCTATATGAAAAAGCTGAGGATCCGGCATCGGGATGTACTCCACGTCATACGGGGGCTCGATGTTAACAAAGCTAGTGGACCTGATGGAATACCTGCCTTGGTATTGCAGAGGTGTGCTGCGGAAATAGTTCCAGTTTTGACAAAGCTCTTCAAAATGTCCCTGAAGTGTGGCACTGTGCCCTCTGGTTGGAAAAAAGCGGTAATTCACCCTATTCCCAAGAAAGGTGACCGCTCCAACCCGGCCAACTACCGCCCCATAGCGATCACATCAGTTCTGTCCAAAGTGATGGAACGTGTGATCAACGACAAACTGCTCACATACCTCGAGAAGAACAAAATTATCAACGACCGTCAATACGGATTCCGGCGGAACCGCTCGTGCGGTGATCTTCTCGCGTATGTGACTCATGTTTGGGGGCGGTGCCTGGAACGTCACGGTGAGACCCAAACGGTCGCACTAGACATATCCAAGGCCTTTGACCGGGTCTGGCACCGAGGACTTGTCAACAAATTGC
The DNA here is from genome assembly GCA_026573805.1 of Hesperophylax magnus. Classification (NCBI taxonomy): domain Eukaryota; kingdom Metazoa; phylum Arthropoda; class Insecta; order Trichoptera; family Limnephilidae; genus Hesperophylax; species Hesperophylax magnus. Next base: position 1,169,065 of record JAIUSX010000007.1, on the reverse strand, counting down.
ATTCTTACGGACTTCCCGCATCCCTGTGTACGTGGATTGCTGACTTTTTAAGGGATAGGTCGATTCAGGCGGTTGCTGACGGTTTCACCTCTTCCTCGCACTCCATAAATGCTGGCGTCCCACAGGGATCGGTTCTGTCTCCGACTTTGTTTTTGTTGCACATCAATGACCTTTTGACATGTGCACCGATTCATTGTTACGCGGATGACAGTACAGTTCATGATAGCTTTTTGTTTGACAAGCCCCCAAAGGGCACACAAACTCCAACGGCTCGGAGGGCTTTGAAGCAGAGAATGGACGGTTATCTCGAGAGTATTTCCTCCTGGGGTAAAAATAATCTCGTCGAATTTAATGTTTCAAAGACCCAATCCTGTCTGATTACGTCTAAAAGGGATCCAAATGATAATCTAGTCTCCTTCAACGGAAGCAATCTTCCGAACAGGCCTTCCATTGATATGCTTGGTGTAACTATAAGTGACCAGCTCAGGTACGGGGGCTCCATCGAAGCCAGAGTAAAGTTGGCCTCTCAGAAGCTGGGCGTACTGTACAGGGCCCGCAGATACTTTAATAGTACACAACTGCTCACCCTGTACAAATCGCAAGTGCGCCCTACTGTCGAATTTGGCAGCCATCTCTGGTCTGGAGCCCCAAAATACCTGAAAAAAACCCTTGACTCTGTGCAGAAACGGGCGGTCCGTTTGATAGATTCCCCAATCTTAACAAACGGACTGCAATCTTTAGAGCACAGACGTCGGGTAGGTATGCTGTCCTTGTTCTATCGGTATTACAATGGAAGATGCTCTGAGGAACTAGCGTCATTGATCCCTTCGGCGCCGGTGCGTAGTCGGGATACACGCCAAACGCGCGCCCAACATTTGTACACAGTTGACATTTGTCACATGAGAACGGGTCGCTTCTACGATTCGTTCTTAAGTTCAACAGCTCGGCTGTGGAATGAACTGCCGGCCTCTGTGTTTCCTCCCTCCTACAACATGGGACTCTTCAAGACCCATGTTCACTCCTTCCTCTCCACAAAAAGACCCTCCACACAGCATCCCCAAAGATGACATAGGCCCTGAGGGAAATTATTTTCTTCAGGGCCTCCTGTGTGGAGTAAATATAAAAAAAAAAAAAAAAAAAAAAAACATTATATCGGTTGCAATACATATACGCATTTCTATGAAATTGGATGACGTTAATATATGAAATGAATGTCGGTCCTACCCAATCGGCACGTGGAGAGGTTGTTAGTGCGGTTGATTCCAGTCCATGTTTTTCCGGCAGTATCCAATCTTTCCGTATAGAGAATCTGTTCTCGCCAACTGTACTAATCAACTGAATAAAATCCATACGAACTAGATGTCTGTTTTAGAATGAAAACTTAGTAGTTATAATTTGATGTTAAGATAATTTAACTACATTTTTAAGTAGACATTGGATTGTATGCATTTCCATATTTGAGTCCTTTGGTCGTTAGTATAAATTTTAGACTTTTTTCGTCACTAACCCTTAACGTGCCAAGACATTCATCGAGGACTTCCTAGTAACTCACCGTATTCGATTTTATGGTATTTTGATCCATAAAGAATGGTGTTTTTTCTATTCAGTAGACAAGAAAAAAATGTATCTTAACATGATAAAATGTATCCGAAATGATACTAAAAAATGTAATTTGAAATCACGGACGCCTCTATGTATCTTTTTTATGTATCTTTTTATGTATCTTCGTTTTAACATACTTATTTTAGCTAGTCTTAAATCCTGTATTCGTCTAGGATAACTTGAAACTTGTACATTATAATGTTTTATAACATTTGAGAGAGAGAAATAACGTTCCTCTAAATATAAGTAGCTATCTTGAGGAAACTACATTGGATGGATATATAAAAAAAATATTTAAATTTATAAACACATTTTCTAATAAAACGTCACAATTTATAAAAACATAATTTTGCAAAAAAAAAACAAGAAAGTTATTACGAAAATAGTGTCAGCCGGTGTACGGCGAGCGATTGGCATTTTACCCCTGGCACGCTAGGGGTTAATGCTTATTTTAACCAATTTATTCTTCAAATGTGGGCTGTTCAAATTAGAAGTGGTCGACATCTTTTGAACAACCTTAATTTATGAACTACAGTCGGACGAGTCGAACAATGATATATTTGCCATTGACCTCACTAAATATTCAATATACACGTGTGTCCACTTTGTATGGCTTGATGACTCGCATCAAAGAATAGTCTGATTAGACTATCGAATATTTTGTCACTCGACTGAATGAGCAGATAGACAATGCGTTCTGTTCTTTGCCTCAGTCCTCTCGTCTCTTTGTTCCGTGACATATACGGCCACAAATCATGCTTTACTTGATTAACTTTTTTCGGCGGCACAAAGGAGATCGTCGGATGTGACGCAAACAGGACGCAAGAACCACTGCACCAATTGCAACCAAGCGCAGATAGTCATTCTGTCCAGTGGCGCTGTGAGACACTAGCAATTCCCCGGGCAAACCGATGTACTGTGCCCCACAACTTCAAATCGAATTCCAACACAAATAAAAATATTATACCAGTTGTGACTGTGTCTGTAACTACGGTTTAGCGAAATCTAGATAGAACTCTGATTTGATTTGAATTTAAAAGTTATTTTCAAAAGTTTACTGTTTGTTTGAACAAATTCAGAGAAGCCATAAGATATTTTAATTGTCTTTTTCAAAATCGAAATTATAATATCCCGTGATATTTCACAGATCTGCGCTGGTATTTTATATTCATAAATAGTGATTGCATTGTGTCATGCCAAATTTAAGTAACATACATTGGATGTTTGAATCAATACAATAATTTGAACCGTTCCAGTGCCTAATGCTAGTCTCACACGAGAGCTATTATCGTAGTATATGGTGAATTAGGTCAAGCCTACATATATTGTGAGAGTATAGCGCTCGTGTGAGACTAGCTTAGTACTCAAATTATTTTTAAAACATGCAAACACTCCCAGGCTACGAATAACTTGAAAAATTGTTATTCCTCCTACTTCTGGGGCTTGTGTAATGATGGAAGGCTTATCTATTAGAGGATTGAAACCGCAACGTCTGGGTATGGGTGCAACCAGACGCTTTTGACCACTATAACTCACGCTGCTAACTGGTTATATTGTATGTACCCATATCTAATGAAAATAAATCAATTAACTTTCCTTTATCTATATCCCTTATCTCTGTGTCTCACTCCCAACACTTGACAACAATGGCTAGACACGAACGAATTGTCTGTACTTTGAACATTTTACATCAAACATTTATTTAGTACCCAATTTAATGTAATGTTCAACGCCACCTAATTCAATTTCATTTTATGTTTCACATTTACTAGTTTGTTTTTGCGACTTTTACAGAAATTTAAAAATGGTTTTAATGCAAATTCAGAGCGAAATGATTTAATTTTTGCTAAAGTAGGTACTGCTTTTATTACATTATTTATTCGCGCCTTGAAGGTTTTTACATGTGTACATTATTATAGACAAGTTGTTCGGGAGTGCAATAATAAGTGTTAGTACATAACATTATAAACTGAGCATGTACGATATTAGCAGGTACAATACAAGTTACCTAGAAAGTTCAGTTGTACAAAGGAGTTCAATAATTGTATATACAAACAAGAATAGAAAATCAGTACTGATGTTGCAATGAAAGTATGTAGTTACATAGCAATGTGTAGTAAATTTGTTTAAATTACTAAAAAATAAACATGAATAGTTTGTTGTAAAGCATGTTTGTATTTACCAACCCTTTATTACGCCGGATTAAGTGTTGTAGAGAACAAAGCTAAATTCATCTGTTTATATAAAAATTCAGCCTGCGTATGTTTGCGTTCACTAAAATAAAAAAAATAGTCGACCGATATCGCTGAAAATTTTAAAGTTTGTTTTGGAGTGTGTAGAGCAGGGGTTCCCAACCCCGTGCCCGCTAGCACCATGGCGCCTGCGGAATGATTAGTATGTGCCCGCCACTATTCGACAGTGAAATAATTTTTTCATAAACATTAATTAAAAATGTGAATTATTTTTATTTATTTGTCTAGAGTTTTAATTTTTTTGAGTGCCTAGGTTTATTAAATACGTTCGTATGTTTGCGATATTGTATGTATGTGTGGTTCCTTTGCTGGCAGTACTTGTCGCAACCACCTGTCTAGCGGCGAGCCAGACTACACTCTTCACGCTAGCCTGGAACGGAGAGTTCTATTTGCACATCACTCCTTGTACACGAAGAAAACCCGAAGTGAACGAACGCCACGAACTGAGCCGATGAACTCCGAAGGCGCCAAAACACATGGCACATGGCTCTGCCAGCTCTGTCTGTCAGTGAAATCAATAAGCATGGCCCCGACAGCCAAACTGACAGTAGTCAGCGATCATCGGCTCACTTCGGGTTTTCGGCGTGTACAAGGAGTGATGTGCAAATAGCAGTCCCCGCCTGGAACCGCGTTGTTGTCATTTTGATTGCGATTGCTGCCCCGAGTTTGTCGATTAAAAATAGGTGGTGCCCGCCACCCTACCGATATTTTAGAATCTGCTCTAGAGTACAAAAAGGTTGGGAACCCCTGGTGTAGAGAGTGGTTAGAATAGTAGAAGTGTCTCTGCACCGTAATAAGATACGGGATCGAATTAAAGTCCATATAATGTAGTTTTTTAACAGTAACATTCTGTTATTCAGTATTGAATGGTGGAAGAAGTCGGAGACGCCCGAGAAAGACATTAGCAATAGCGAAGCTGTTTCGTTACGACGTTTGTCATTTTTCTGGCTACGCCACATTATCAGCTTTGTTCTGCTCCCACCAACCATAGAGTGGGAATTCAAACTCCACGCTCGATTTTGCACATGGAACGGCACACACCCAGCGAAAAGTGCGGTAAGTAAGAATTCAACCGTCATCGACTAAAAATCAAATAATTATTTACTGGAGAAAAAACCGCCGTTAAATATCATTATTCGTAGCACATGCTCGCAGTTTGTGTGCATCAGTTAATGTGAAAAAAGTGACTTGTGATTCATCGAACCTTCTTCCCAAGTGCGGGCCCCGCTGGACATCAAACCAAAAAATCACCAAACCTGGTAAGTGCAGAAATCTGGCGATTAATTTGTGTATTGGTTGGGGCAGCGCATTTTCCTGTCGAATTAAAAGTCTCCCTGAAACAGAGGAGGATATAACGCTCTTCTCTGTCCCAAATTACGGTGACGCAATTTCATCGTCATCGCACAAAAAAAGTATGAAAAATTTAACGGTATTTCGAAAGCTGTACAAAGGATATATAAACATAGTTAAAGCAAGTTTGGTATTATAATTATAAAAATAAATATATTTATTATGCATTTAAATGTCTAGGGGGAGCTGCCTATGCCGCTGCTGTAATACTATTCCACTTACGGCATTCTCCAGTCATTTTATTGTTCCACCCGAAGTGAAATTAACATCATTTATTTTTTTCTATCATTTGGCTTGTTTTCGCAGCAGCTTCTTTTGGGTACCCGGTGTGAAAATATAAATTGCTGATTCTGATCGTGGAAAAAGAATCAATCTAAATACAATAGACCGGCGGCGGGGTCAAGATATGACCCAGACCTTAGAATTTAAACAGTATAATATTGTTAATTTATTTATCATACACGGTAACTGGTAGAGAATGGCAAAATTAATTCGATCTAATTTATTTATTGTTACTTCCAGAAATAAACTATGAGCCCTGCCATATATAGAACAGACCGTTTAATTAAGCATAAGTTATCCTGTTGAATACTGAATAAATCTGTTCCCGCTATAATCATCAAACTTTATCCGCTAGATTGTTAGCCGATCATCTCACCCCCCGACCACCGACCTGTCGGCCGCATCATTGTATGTTATGCTTTTTATGGCGTTATCTCTAAATTGTATAAATTTAAGGCGCTATTCGCTTCTGTCTGTTAATAATAATAATAATTTGATAATTTGTAGAGCGCCGTTTTTGTGAAAAATCACCTCAAGGGCGCTGTACAATTTATTTCCTAGGATCTACATTTGTTATTTAGAAAAGATACCAAAACATACTTACCTGGCAAGTCACTTACGACAAACACACTTATATTAAAAAGTTTATGCTTATAAAAGATAAAACTGCACGCAGAGGACACTATATCAAAAAACACTGGTCATCGCATGACCTTAAGTTGTTAGTGTATTTAGTTCTTCTAAACTATGCAACGGATTTTTATAGGGTTTTCATATAGGGTATATAATGTATATATATATATGCATATTATATTTATAGAATGTAGAGAAAAGTCTATGTTTTGTAATCAAGTCGTAAAACAAATATTTTCTGCCGCTTTCATTGCTAACGCTGGCTAAACCTTACGAGATATATCAAAATAATATACTACGGAATTGTATATCTTAAAAAGTCCTACAGAAAAGTCTGCGATGATATATATGTCTATATCCTAAAGATAACCCCCCCAGCAACGCCGGGTACACCTCAGCTAGTATGCATATAAAAATATCAATTAATAGTGAACGAATCTAAATGTTCATAATTAATTTTGTTTGATTTGTATAGTCGTTTTTGACGAAATCATGAAAATCGATAGACAAATAATGTATTTATGCTAGGGTAAGATTTTTTTTTTGGAATTTATATCTAAAGGTAACTCATCATAACCATCATAAACTATGTTTCCCCGCAGCGGTAGGCAGAGAGGACGAAACGCCAAACAACTCTGTCTTGGCATACACTCCTTGCCTCATTCACGTTCATACATCGTCTCAAACATATTCTATTATTCTGACTCTTGATATTGTCCGACTTAAGTATCTGATTCAGTTGATCGTGCGATGTCTTCCTCGGGCGTCCCCGACTTCTGCTACCATTCACATTTGCGTCATATATTCTCCATACACTCCTTCCTTCACTCATTCGCTCTACATGCCCAAACCATCTAAGTGTCCCTTTCTTAATCTTACTCATTATGTTTACATCAGCCTTGCATTCTTTGTGGATCTCCACATTTCTCACATGTTATCATACATGGTTTTACCACACATATGCGTCAGGGATCTCATTACTACAGCATTCATTCTATATCCTGATGTAGACTGATCTATTATTCTAGAATCTATGAAATAGAGAATTGACTTCAACTTTCCTTCTATAAATTGACCATAGGTGCGCTAAGGATAGATTAGTTGGAAACCCTGCATAAGGTCTTCGATCGAATTTTGGATTTCGTGACATTTCTACATGTCTAGTCGCCAGTGTGGAGAGCCGTCATACATAACTCTCCACATAGGTTATGTCGAATCTCCAATTTCCTGCTTTTACCACAATTTTCCGCTCACAATGTACGTAGCCAATCTTCTTAGTCACTCCTTTCACCAATTTCCCACGAGAAGTTGCTGTGCGATAATGAAGTGTGATTTCACTTTCGCCCGGAATTTTTGATGATAATAATATTTCATATGAATCACTGAGACCGTTGATTTTGTAATGCGAACGTAATTATTATAATTTCACGTTCGCTTTTTCACATCTTAGGTGCTACATGACCGCCTATTTGATCTGGACGAGAAAACACAACGTTTGGTTTAATCATGCGGAATTATTATAAGTTATCTCGCTTATGTTTCTTTTATTTTAAGTCTCGGTTTATTGTGCATTTGCGAACATGAAATATATAATATTTTATATAGAAAGATTTAATCATGCAGATACGGTAGAGTGAAAGTTGACAGTCAGTGCAATTTTTGTTTGTTTCCTATTCTAAGTAGGTAATCTAGTAGAGAAGAGATCAAAGATTATAAAAGGAATTTATGATTGATAGCATTTTCGATTATCTAATCGCAGCATTATCGAATAAAAGTTTATATGAATTGTTAAAATGATTTGTTTTAATCTTAATTAGGTATGATCCAATTTTATTTTATTTTACAACGCCTTGTTTAAACTGTGTTTAGTATTTAATTTATTTTGTAGCCCCGATAACGTTTTATGTAAAGAACATGGCGTCATAGAAAAAACAAAGAATACTACTGGTTTAGTGACAGGCGTCGTGTGTTCAATTCCTCTGCTTGCTTGAGCTTTTCATTATTGCACAAGCGACTTTTTCCGCTTTTAATAGTGATGGTGGGATTTTTCAAATGTTGTCACGTTATTTGTAACCCGGGAATGTTTCTTTCTTAAATTAAATACATTAATTTAATACATGTTAGCTATTTTTATGTTAAGATATTTTTATAAAATTTGTCCATAATATAATGTAACTTTACATAGGTACACTGAGAAAACTTGCTAATTTATTTGAAATCTGGTCGAATTATTCGCATTCCTGTTGAAAACGGGATTGCAGGCCTTTAGCGGATGAATTGATTGATTTCCTAACAAACTATCAGTGAAACACGAATGTGTTATGAGGATGTCGGAACACGTATTCATAAAAATTCTAATATTTTCGCATTTCGCCATTATATTTATTAGGATAAGCGGAGCTGCAAGAACATATTTTGTTGGGAAATGTATAATAATGATTACTTTTCTTTCCATTTTCCTCAGATATATTATATGCCAAAGTACCTACCGTTGATGAAATAATCCCAGAATACGTAATACGCTTACCCTAAAATGTGTGTCCGCCACCCACACCCTTCCGTATTTATTGATTTTTATTCGTTTTGTTATAAAAGTCGTACGTAATAACGTCGGCAAGGCCGTCCGTCTAGTAGTTTCGGAATCATGTAGCCACGCATATACTATAATGGTACGTATACACTTGCGAACCGAAACGCGAGCCGAGCCAACGAAGCAACTAAAAGCGACGTTTCTGTCCATTTGCGGTTACTTCGTTCCATTCCCATAAGTTGAGGTTCAGTTCGGCAGTTCGGCTCGCGTATGTATATGTTGCCCGATATCGTGATTTATAACAAGTTGTTACCCACCCTTGTGTAGTAGCGTTTACAAGTACCTGTCCACTTGATAAATAATTGACGCGTGACTTTATCACGGCCTTTGGCGTCAGCGATTAGGTAGAACTAATTGGCCCTACTTTTATGTGCCTATGTTATAATGTTGTGTAGTATTGCAGGTGTCAAATTTCACACAACTTTTACATTGCTAACTTGAAAATATTGAAGATTATTTTATCCAGCGTCATTACTTCATTTTAATTTTCATGCAAATATTAGTGTATGCTGCACACTTCTTTTATCGGCTTGACCTACGTAAAGGATTTACCCTATCAGCAAATTCTATTGGTTTTTGTTTAATGAATTATCATGGAAAATAATTTAATTTATTATTCACGAACTCGACTCAAATATATTTTTCCATGTCTAAAATTAAATATTTATTTGCCTAAAATAGTAATACTTGACAATGAAGAGCTTTCTTCAATCGATTACCTTAAAAAACTAGACGCATTAATTGCAAAATCCAAACATTGAACACTGAAAAAATATTTTAAAGATAAAAATATAAAAATCTTTCCACATGAATTACTCTTAAAAATAACCCGAATCTATTTTCTGTATAAAGTATATTACTTATCTACTTTCACTTATATCACATCTACTAAACATATAATGTAACTATTTTTCACTTTGATGTACTTAATACAACACGTAATACATGTCATATTATTAATTACTTATAAATAGAGACCGGATTATATGCATTTGCATATTTGCATATGCAAATGCATATTTAGACCCTTTTCAGCGGTAGTTGCATATTTTAGCAAATAATTTGAGATCTTGCATATTTACGCTTGATATCGTTCAGATGCCTCACATAGCGACACTATAGACGTCAGATAGCAAGGCGCGCGGCCAGCGAATTATATAGCGCCGTTTTCGTGAGAAATCACCCCAAGGGCGCTGCAAAGCAGGCAAAGCCCTCCAAGTATTTTATCCCAATTTGATTCATGTGACGTGTTTTGCTCACGGAATTCACAGACTCGCCGAAAAAGTGAGATCCACGTTTGCGAATGTAAATAACCTGATCATCAGCAAAGAAAGTGTTTCTTAAGGCGCCTGCTCGTATAAAGGCCTACAAAGAAAAACTGCCAAATATCCCTTTACCTACTGAGCCAGTAATAACACGTTGGGGTACATGGACCGAAGCTGCGAAGTTTTACCATGAACATTTTGAAGCCATCAAGGGTGTTATCAATGACTTCGATAGTGCAGTGCGGGCTTTGGCAGTTTTCCAGTGCAAAGAATCGTTTGACGACGCCAGTATTAAAAAAAACCTAGCTATGATTACCACTCATTTTGCCTACATACCTGCAAGTATAAAAACGCTTGAAACTCATGGATTGGCGTTGAATGCATCTATTCAGGTTATGAAGGAAATTCGCCCTATGAATTCCTCGTTGCCAAAGCTATTCCCGAGTAAACTCAAAGAAAAATTTGAAAACATACTGAATAATAACCCAGGGTTTGAACCTTTGTGCCAAATTGATAACTTCATCAACGGGGCAGGTGAAATTTTGCCCGGAACAATAAGTTCAAAAATCGCACCCAAATTTAAATTCTGTCCAGCCACATCAGTAGACGTAGAACGTTCCTTTTCCGCTTACAAAAATATATTAAGCGATCGTAGACACAATTTGTATACATAGCATTTAGAACAGTACTTAGTCATATACGTTTTTAAAGGTAAATTCTAAATTTTATTGTTAAATACATTTTATAATTGATATTTTCGAAAATATAATTGTTATCCTTGAGAACTAATTACTAAAATAAAAAATATATGTAAAAATACGACTTCCTGTATTATTTCATGTTGCATATTTTGACCCTTTTTATGGATTTTCGTGCATATTTAAGCTATTTTTATTGCATATTTGCATGCATATTTTGGGCTATTTTTGTTGCATATAATCCGGTCTCTACTTATAAATAACTACAATAATGTACTATGCACTCCTCTTCCAAATGCAAGCTAACGCTTTTAAGGAAGAGTAGTATTCAAATCTCTTAAGTAAAATCCAATGTAATCTACGGTTTTATATGTAATTACTTTATTTATTTATTTAAAAAAATATTTAATGCATTTGTGTCATCGATAATTGAATATGTATTACTAAAATGCTTTGTCACCGGCTAGAGGGCTAAATTTAAGGCGAAGCTTAATGCCAAATCACTATTTTGTTTAATCTTTATAACGAATTGGTGTACATTGTAAATACCAAAAAATAAGCTTTAGATAAATTGAAGGATTTCCTATCGTTTCGCTTGAGTAGGAATACAAATAAAATAACAAATTACTCAATAAAAAATATAAATGCAAACTACCAAAAAAAATTTTTTTTCAATAGAAATGTATGAAAGCATAAAGGAAACAGCTTTTAAAAAATACAGTAATATGGCTAAGATTATCTGTGACAGTTTCACTTGATAAACGTTTTTGCTTTCTTATAAAATTATTTACATTTAATTAAGTAAAAACCTGTTTTTATGCTTGAAATCGAACGTTTCTAGACTCAGTTTGACAGGCAATTTGATGTCTATTACCTACGATATAAGGTATACCAACAATATACACATTTTTGGCTTGTAGCTTCCTCTAAAGTCACATTTCCCGTGTTATTATTTAAGTACCGTAAACCAGGGTTACTTTGCCCGTGTTGGTGTTATTATTGCCTAACATAATTTTCAAACTTAGTACAGGTAGTGTCTACTTTAGTCTTATGGTATTAAACGCACCCTCAGTATAACAAAAATATTGCTCTAATTATGTAATCATTTAAATAAGGAAATAAATTGACTGAAATTTTTGGTTGAAGAATTCCTGCTTTACGTTACCACTTATCCGCTGTTTGTGTATTCGTCAACGTGTATATCATTATCTATCAGAATTGAAATCGTGACCATCATTGGTTGTGTCACAGATTTTACAACTTTACGTGATCAATGGGACTGTTTAAACTTTGATAAACATTATACATTGGCAATAAATTTTTATTTTATACATTCATCGATTCATCAACTAACGTTCTTCTTATCGTCTACACGTGTGTCAAAAGTTTTATTGGTCAGTATTTGTACGCAAACAAGAATAATATCTAACAATGTATTTTTAATTACTTATACCTACACCTTATAATTAAAAAACTTTGTCTTCATGTCTTAAATATCCCACTAGAAGACTTACAATATCATTTCTTATTAAATACTCTAAAAATACACACATTGGAAGACAGGCGTAAAATAAACAACTTAACTTTTTTATTCAAGATTCTAAACTCTAAATTCGACTGTTGCGAACTTCTGCAACTCATAAACTTACGAATACCTACAATAACAACACGACAAAATACACTATTCCACTGCAACACACATAAGCGCAATTACATTGCGAACTCCCCAATACAACGGTTTCACACAGTGGGAAACCAATACTTAGGTGATGTCGATATATTTAATATTAACTTTGCGAATTTTGTGGATCACGTAAAAGACTTATTTCAACACTATTCCTAAATGGAAGTTATATTTTTGTAAACCAGTCAAATCCGCTGTATTTTTTAATTTATGTTTTTGTTATTTTTAATTTTGTTTCTTGCATATATTATTTTTTAATGTAATTTTATTTTTATTATTTCTTTCTCGTGTTTCAAAACTTTCTGTCATTAAAATTGTACCACCTACATGTAAAAGCCCTCTGGGCGTTAAATAAATAAATAAAAATAAAATAAAGTTCTGTAAAAAGTTTTATTGATCAGTAAACTCAGACAAGAATAATATCATAAAACAATGGGTTTTTTTTCAATTAAGTATACCAATTACCTCATAATTATCGTATCTAAATTTCATAATATAATATTTTCACTGTACACATCGATATACTACTCCCAAATCACTGCTTCGAGATAATTGGCAATTAAGGAAAAAGCTTTTGGCGATTGTTTGAATTCTCACTACTATTCTGTTTTTTGGTGGATTGACTGGAAATTTGAAATTCTCGAATTCAGCAATTATTGTATTTGTGATCAGAAAATAATCATTAAATATATCTACATAAAATCATTGTTGCATTATGAAAATAGCAATTTTACGAACATATTTTATTTATTAGAATAATACACAAATAACTTTGTTTACATCATTTTAATATATATAACCTCTACATGTTTCATGAACAATGTTCACCTCATCAGGAGCAAGTAGGTATATACAATATATATACATACTTATTCAATATGCATATTGTTATTATTATAAGTATATACATATTGTATAAGTATGTATATATATATTGTATATACTTGCTCCTGATGAGGTGAACAATGTTCATGAAACATGTAGCGGTTATGTATATTAAAGTGATATAAACAAAGTTATTTGTGTATTTTTCTAATAAATAATGACATCACAAAGTGATAAGCTTTCAGAGGAAATTTTCTTCGAAAAATTAATATTTTATTTCAAAAAGATATTTTATGAAACCTACAGCTAATATCGCACATTTATATCTTTGTGCTCTTATGTTCAACTAATTTTCATACTTAACCCCTCAGGCTAATTTGTTCGCTTTTGGGGACAGCTCATATGGTCTCACATAAATCGTTATATCGCCCTTTCTGTCATGGAGACAAATATGATCTAAATGGTGCTATAGAAAACCTCACGATATGTATTAAAAACTAAAAGTTAACAGCTGAAGAATTAAACCTCACGATATGTATTAAAATCTAAAAGTTAACAGCTGAAGAATTAAACCTAACAATATGTAATTAAATGTAGAAATTAACGGCTGAAGAATTAAACCTCGCGACATGTATTCAAATCTAGAAGTTAAGAGCTGAAGAATTAAACCCCACTATATGTTTTTAAGTGTAGAAGTTAACAGCTGGAGAATTAAACCTCACGATATGTATTTAAATCGAAAAGTTAACAACTGAATAATTAAAATGCATAGCACTATGAAAACAGAGGTTCCGAACGCATATTTCAAAAAAAAAATATTGACAATTAATTAATTCAACCTGCTTAAAGCTCTACACTTGTGTCAATATTAAAATTAAAATTAGTAAAACTCTCAAATGGAATACTTGTTTCCGTCTTGAATTTTATTTAAAAAAATATATTAATGGAATTATAGACAGCCCTGATTTATTGGGTCTAGCCACCTTCAACATACCAACTAGAACTACTCAATCGTCATTTAGATACTCGCTTGTACCTAGATTGCATGCATTTGGCAACACTTTCGCAGAAATTGTAGATGTGTTCAACTGCACGGAATATAGTTACAAGAAGACTATAATAATATATATTAATGTTAGCATAATACTTTTTTCTGCATGGGTTCTATATAATTTTACAAGAACATTTTAGTTTTGATTACTGTTCCACTGAATTAAAATGTACATGTTCGTGAAAGCCCGAGGGTTATAATATAATATATACATATGTTTAATACACAAATATAGTTTTTTTAAATCCCTGACATTAATTTGGTCAAAGTTTACAGCGTCAGTGACATTGTTTCCGCAATAAGTGTATTGTGACTCCCGCACCAATGCAGCAGTCATGACGCGCCACTACGTCAGACGGGGGGGGAGCACTTTGTGGAAGGGGAGGAAATGAAACGTGTCGGGAGGAGGCAGGGGAGAGGCTTGCATCCCCCCGCCGGTCTGCGCCAGCTTTTACTTTCGCCGTAGGAAAAATCGATGGAGTTATCGCGGCCACTAGGGCACCGCGAATATTTGTCTCAGACGCTCAACCAACCCTCTTCCGACGTCACACTCACCCCCTATTTAGAGTTTAGAAGCGCAGATATTAAAAGGAAAAATTTATATTTGCCGAATTTTATTTATTACTCCACCCATAACTAATAAAACAAAGTTGCCGAATTTGAACACTTTGATAAAAAATGATTCATCAAAATCTTGGATAGTGTTTCACTATCGCCACGATAAGCTGTCAAAAGCCTCTACATAGAGGATAACGTATGTTTTCGATTTACTATAAATTTACCTGACCTTTTTACTAGCTGTACCTCGCCACGCGTTGCCGTGGTTCAGTCTGTCTGTGGAGATAGAGAAACAATCATTCTTTTACGTCCAAAAGATGGCGCTGTTTTTTATAAAAAAGCATGTTTGTCTAACAGATGGCGTTGTTCTAAGAAAAAAACATGTTTTTACCTGTCATAGTTGACAACTATATAATATAGGTACATGAAAACACGCGTATTCGAATGCAACGTTTTGTCACAATTTCAAAGCAATCGGTGAAGAACTTTCGGAGATTTAAGATTTTGAACAAACGAACATTTTCATTTTTATTTATATATACATATTATAAAAGTGTCGAAAGCATTGATAACTTCTTTATGTTAATTTTTATTTTTCGGAATAACTTTATTGAGTAAAACCTCAAATTGTAATATTTAAATAATGAAGACAATATTAGTGATTTCTAAACGAAAATCTGAAACAGAAAAATCAGAAAAGGAAACGGTCACATCTGGGACTCGAACCCAGGACCCCTGTCTTTCCGGGACAGTGCTCTACCAACTGCGCTAATGGGACCCTATCCCCCTCGGTCACTTTTTTAACTGTATCATACTTCGAATAAGAACTACTAACATTGTCTTCATTTTTTCACCGCACATTTTTATTGGCAACTATCTTTATGTATGATCGCAAGATTCAACCCGAACTAAATGCAATCCAGACAGCGTCTTTTTAGATAAACCTATCTTATTTTTTTTATTTAATGTGCGACATCTGTTGACTTTTCTGCAAGTCTAGAATGAATATTTATTTTTCGGAATAACTTTATTGAGTAAAACCTCAAATTGTCCCAGATGTGACCGTTTCCTTTTCTGATTTTTCTGTTTCAGATTTTCGTTTAGAAATCACTAATATTGTCTTCATTATTTAAATATTACAATTTGAGGTTTTACTCAATAAAGTTATTCCGAAAAATAAATATTCATTCTAGACTTGCAGAAAAGTCAACAGATGTCGCACATTAAATAAAAAAATAAGATAGGTTTATCTAAAAGACGCTGTCTGGATTGCATTTAGTTCGGGTTGAATCTTGCGATCATACATAAAGATAGTTGCCAATAAAAATGTGCGGTGAAAAAATGAAGACAATGTTAGTAGTTCTTATTCGAAGTATGATACAGTTAAAAAAGTGACCGAGGGGGATAGGGTCCCATTAGCGCAGTTGGTAGAGCACTGTCCCAGAAAGACAGGGGTCCTGGGTTCGAGTCCCAGATGTGACCGTTTCCTTTTCTGATTTTTCTGTTTCAGATTTTCGTTTAGAAATCACTAATATTGTCTTCATTATTTAAATCTTTATGTTAAGTATAGAAATTATCGAATCTATATGCACGGTGTACGGAAACTAGTGGTACAAGCGGTTAACTGGTTAATCTACATCATATGGAG
Organism: Hesperophylax magnus; assembly: GCA_026573805.1. Taxonomy (NCBI): domain Eukaryota; kingdom Metazoa; phylum Arthropoda; class Insecta; order Trichoptera; family Limnephilidae; genus Hesperophylax; species Hesperophylax magnus. The sequence continues at coordinate 1,152,627 of JAIUSX010000007.1, read as the reverse complement.
AATCCAAAAAAAATATTTTTCGAAAAATTGAACTGAAAATTTCGATGTCTTTTAACGTTTTTACGGATTAATTAAATATTGGAGGCTGTTTGATCTAAGAATTTCAACTTCCAACTTGCCCGAAAACATAATCCCAAATCTCAAAAAAAAATCAGTTAATCCGCTAAAACGACCCGAAATGTGATATAGATACATTCCGGACAATTGATATTGATAATTAAAATTACTTGAATAATTACGTAAATAAATTATTACCAATAAAACAAGATTAACGATATTGTATGAATCATGGCCATACAATACAAGAAAGAAATTCAAATTAAAGATTCGAAGCTATTACCTCGTAAAATTTAACAGCACTTAGTGGAATTGTTATAAAACAAATAGATAGGCGAAAGCCCACTCGACATTATGCACTTAGCATAAGATGCCCAGCTTTCTCCTTTGGCATTAAATTCTTTTCGTTTTATTCTCCGTTTGGCCGTCGGACATTTGATCCGGGATAATTAGCTAAGTAGGCATTAAGTTTTTAAGGGGGAGTGCTGTCTTAGTATTAATTGCAAGAGATTGGCCAGCACGATATGATAAATGACATTTAATCTTCTTTTTTATTTCTTTATTTTCTTAAAGAAATAATAATACATTCAAATAGTTGGACGCCAGTACAGGATTTAATCAAAACCTCCTAGATCACAAGGCCGAGACACTGAATCTAATCAGCCTCCTAACTTGTATGGGAACCTCCAAATATATATATTTTTTTAATTAACTAAAATATTGGACCGGTCGGTGGCCGAGTTGACATCGCGCTTGGGTCTCACCCAGGCGTAGTGTGTTCAATTCCTCGGCTGTCTAAGTCCTCCATCACAACACAAGCAACATTTTCCGCTTACTGTGGTGGTAGTAGGAGATTTTCAAATATTGTCAGGTTATTCGTAACCCGGGAATGTTTGTCTTTCTTTTTAAATTTAAAAAAATTAAAATTAATAAAAAAAATTGTCATCCCCTTTGAAATAAATACCAACAGTATACCTCCAAATCTTCAAATAATCCTACATGATCATTCTCTCACACAAAATGACGCTAAACCAAAGATATTAGAAGAACGAGATGTGCTATGAGCAGTTCATACTGTGTGGAATTGTTTTGCCCAGTGTCGCCGGTTTTGTTCACCAATACTACTGCACACCTTCGCTTACGCTAAGGTATCCGCACTAATACATAGAACAGATTTCTGTGCGTACACGTCCCGATAACGTTCAAAGTACCCTAATTAGGTAGTATTCCGCCTACGGTCCGGCGGCCAACATAGCATATCTCGTTCTTCTAATATCTTTGCGCTAAACTCTGTCGACAAACATGCTCATTTCTGAAAACAGCTGACAAAATTACATATCTAGGAATAATCATTGATAAAAACCTAAAATGGAAAGATCACATCTGCCATACAATAAAGAAAATTAGGAAATTAATTTATATATTCTTACGAATCAGAAATTTCATATCAATAAAAAATCTATACTCAATATATTATGCATTAGTACAGTCTGTTCTGCAATATGCTATTATTTATCAGTTGGGTAGCAGATTACAAAACTAACCTGACTCCCATAGAAATTGTTCAAAAAGTCGTAATAAAAATAATTCTATAAAAACCTCCAGACTTCCCCACTGAACGCGTATTCGAAGAATTCAAAGTTCCTACATAAACATTTATTTATGAAAAATTCAATTATTCAAATTATAAAAGAAAAAGATAAATACTCATTCATAGCTGAAAATCGAACCAGACTTAAATATGTATTTGCATGTCCTAAACTACACACTTCTTTTGCCCAGCACCATTATACCTATTTCTTTAATAAATTACCAGAAGAAATTAGAAGCATTAATGATAAAAAAAAACAAATAATGAACTATATAAAAAAAATATTTTAGGGAAATCGTTAACAAAAAAACTGATTCCCCTAGTTTCACTTGAAAATCTCACAAATTATCCTACTCTACTCTATTTATCCTCGATAATATTTTTCTTCTCCTTCCAAATACAATAATTCGTATGGATTTTAATTTTGTAATTTTTTTTTTACTTTTTAACCTAGTTATATTATTTTTACGCAAATGTCCTCTTCCATCCACAAGCAAATGCTTTTAATGGAAGGTTGTATAAATTAAAACAGTATTTTATGATAAGTTTTTAGATTCTCACGGCCAAAAGCATTTTTGTTGTTTGTTTTTGGGGTGTTATGCCGTGTTGCGCTAACTCCTTCTTTAGCCGACGTTTCGGACAGCGTTACAGTGTCCATCATCAGGGCAGATCCGGTAGATCCGAAGATGTGTGTATCCGGTAGATCTTCGGATCTACCGGATCTGCCCTGATGATGGACACTGTAACGCTGTCCGAAACGTCGGCTAAAGAAGGAGTTAGCGCAACACGGCATAACACCCCAAAAACAAACAACAAAAAAAAGTATTTTAAGATGTTTTAATAAATAAAATAAAATTAAAACGATTTTTTTGTAAAGTTGGGAGGCTGCTTTGAACCGGCCTTGTGATCTAGGAGGTTTTGATTCAATCCGCGACGCCTGGGTGGAAACTATACGCGACCGGTCTCACTAAATCTTAAAGTCCGATAAATGCGTGTCTTTTTTTTTGATAAAAGTGTTTATAAACACACAATTATGGCCTGTCAGGGGCCTAGGAGTCGAGGAGATTCGGTTAACTACTGGCTTCATCAGCTTTCCTTCAATTCGGTGCAGGTCACATTGTGGGGATTTATCTCTTTAGTGTCTCAAATAGTAGGCTCAGCTTAGTCCAGACAGGCCCCATCTAGTTTATACTGTGTAACTGAAGTGCTGACATTATGCTTTATTATGTCTTCCCTTATCTTCTGGGATCGTCTTCCGGTTCTCTGACTCGGGCTCTGACCGTTGAACCCTGGGATGGGCATTTGTTACCTCCACCCAGAAAGCTGTCGTGATCAAGTCAAACCAGCCACTGAATAGAGTTAAACCAAAAATGTATATCAGCAAAAAATATAATTGTCGTAAAACTGATCCCGTTTGAAAAAAAAAATACTGTAGTTTTTGATAATATTTTAAAACATTTCACAATAACAATGCCATATCAAAATGTATTAGTTTGAATTAACAAATTATTATAAGCAATAATTACTCTCCTGAAATATCCATACAAATTGAAAATATCTCCCGATTAAAAATAAATGCCGCCGACGGGAATTGAACCCGCACCTTCTGATGTCCGGTCAGGTGCTCTGGACCACTGAGCTACGTCGGCTTATTCCCAACCCGCCAACTAATAATTCAATTTGTACTAGTACTTCTATCAACAATTACTGCTTACTATATTTTTTTACCCGTAAACAACCAACTTTATTTTTGTAGGAAAGGCTTTGTTAGTGTTGAAGTTCCCACTATATTGCGTCGAGAAATATTATATGGATATTTCAGGCGAGTAATTATTGCTTATAATATTTTTTTATCCTTTATGCTATGCATAAAAAAACATTGTCTTATAAACATTAGAAAAATAGTTTGAATTAGTTTAGTCAGAGATTTCAAAGAAAATTTTGGTCGGGTAACGTTCTTTTTTGTGAAATAGTAACCACTAAACTAGTAGTTCTGTGAACAGTAAACTTCCCCGTAAATGTGCCCGCGCGCCGCCGTTTGTGCATCACCGTTCTAAATGTTTATTTTTGTGAATTAATCATAATTCTACAATGTTCCATTCTACCTTCGCAATACAAGCTATTTATGTAATATAGGTAAACAATTGTTACGTCATTTCCGTCACTTGTAACACTTGTGCTTGTAATATGTAAACGTCCTAAAAAATATTAAAGAAGAGCAAACATATTAGCGGATGCGGTTAAATATTGAAACAAAGTTTATTATCCCAAGTTATAAAAAATAGCGTAAGAAAAACGCCTATTTTCGCCACCGATGTTTAAACTAACGCAACGCTGCAATCTAAAGCCGTTTTATATCACTTATCAATATTTAATTAAAAAAATTGTTTACGTTTTGGTCGTTAGATGTCTAAACTTAAAAATTAAAAGCACCTTTTATTTCAAATGGAATTCAAAACAATTTATGATGAGTTATTACAATTATTTCGTGTATATAGTCGAAACATTATAATATAAATAACGTTCAAATTAATTATGCATTTATTCCAGGATTACTAAGAAATTAGAACATTAACACAACACTAGGTTCACAAAGAATGAAGGCATGCTTGTTCCGAAATATAGCATAACCCTAGAATATAACGTGCCCAAAATGTTCAACGTGTTGCCAAGTAACATAAAAAATGTAAATCCCCGAATAGATTCAGATATATGTTGAAAACATGGCTCATAAGTAGAAGTACTCTAATACTAGTCATCACTTTCAATCAATAGTTGTTCTTATTAATTGGCACGTAGATTTAGTGTTGTTTTAGATGATGTGTGCCAATAATAATAATCTTAATATTTTATAAGTAGGAATCTAGGAATCTCTCTGTCCGTGAGTGACGGACGTATGATCTATCTCTCGCGCTGCGGTGCAAGGCGATGGGTCAAAAGACACCAGTTGGAGAGGTCAAATGGTCTCCCCAAACCAGCCTCTCCCTATCCGGCACGCCACGCAGCTGGTGGGCAGGTGCATTGAACACACCTCACCCGATGAAACTGGGCACTCCTGCTAAGTCACCAAACGTGATTCCAGGGACTGCGGTACCAAAACCGCCTCCAAAATTGATATGAACAATGGGCTGAATGATGTCGGTAGATGGGGAAGAGGAATTTTGGAAAATATCTGATCACTTTTTTTGTAATTTTATTACAAAGTTTTCTGATTAGTGGTTGATTCTGAAGCTGAATTCAGACCTTGATATCTCGTGACATTGCAGTAAATTATAATCAGACCATATCTGGTCTGCGGTGCATCTCCCTTTTCTTTCATTACCATCTCCGCTCGCTCATTCGCCCACTTTAATCAGAGCGACCGCATTTTCGCTCAACCGCTCAACCTGCTGACTCTTGAAAAGGAATCCCTTTGCAAAGTTTATTAATTTCCGGTTTTCAGAACTTGCCAGGTTAAAGTTACCTACCGACACCTAATCGGTTCCAGCAGCTTTGCATTACTTGCACTATTCTGAGGAAAAAAAACTTCGTCAAGAGAGCTTTTAAATGGAGGTAGAATATTACAACAGTTTTACTTTCTTGGGGTTATAAACAAGCTCTTGAGGAATGAATATGATTTATTTATTGTTTATTAGGAACATTTAACAGAGTGATTAAAAATAACACATATTGATAGATAGAAGCAAAATAAAATTAAGCTCATCAGTCAATTACAAAATGTTCTCATCGTGCATTGTTTATTGAATACAAAAATAAATAATGGTACTACACTATAACCACGCCGCCGCACAGTGGGCTGAAAATCGCCTTTCATAGACATAGAGACTTGAGTTTTCAAGGGTTTTTTTTTTGGCTAGAAATGGATTCTGCTGATCATTACTATGCTATAAAATTTCGTATGAAGCAATTGCGTGTACAAATGAAGGAGTTGTAAATAAAATATTGTAAACTAGACAAAGCATACTCATATAAATACTATCATATCTAAAGCATTTAAGCATTAAAATGAATCATCAACATAAAAAAGTTTTTTTTTCAATATTGAGGATTTAAAAAAAAAAAATCGCAAGTTGCGCCACAATACGAACTTGTCAAATAAATAGTAGTATATCATCCATCTGTGTGTAAGGATATAATGGTCAACCTTATGATTCCAGAGATAGCCTCATTTTTAATGTCAGTGCCATACAATTTTTTCTTAAAAAAATTATGACTCCTTTATTTGTACCCGCAATTGCTTCATACGAAATTTTATAGCATAGTAATGATCAGCAGAATCCATTTCTAGCCAAAAAAATACCCTTGAAAATTCAAGTCTCTATGTCTATGAAGGGCGATTTTCAGCCCACTGTGCGCCACCGTGACGTAGCAGCACGAGGATACCTCACGCTGCTGGTCTCCGAGAGGGAACATCTCCGGGCCAATCTACAAATGTTAGTCGTCTTGCGCCTCTCAGCATCCTGAAGTCAGGGGGACTATGGCTTCCTCAATCTGAGGAATGTTGTGAGGCTTTGGAGATGGGGAAGGTAAGGGTTGGGAAACATCTGGCTGTTCAGATCTGTTCATTTAACATAGTTACACCTAATCTCATTTGAGATTCTCACCTCCAAAAGTATTTTTGGGGTATTTCGCCGTGTTGGTAGGTTCCTCCTCTAGCCATTTTTTTAGACGGCCTTGCAGTATCCATCAGCAGGGCAGATGTGATATCCTAAAAATCAATGACATAATTTAGTTAAACCCATTTCATGCAATGATTAGTTTGTGAATGGTGGTTCACCAGGGTGATGTTATGATGAAGTATCTTACAGTGCAAAAGATAAGAAAAATAACTGTAACAATTTCAGAATCAAGGAAAATGATTTTGAAAATGGTAAAATTGCCATTTAAGATTTGTTTAAATTTTACAGGTGAGTTGGAGAATATTATATCAATTTCATAAATCATTATTCCATTTTCGTTATACAAAGAGACATGCGAGAGAGTGTGTTGAAAAATGCTATATTGCTTTTGAATGTTTCATATTTTCTTTATAAATAAGGGGGCATTAGTCGAGTCTGTGTGTCCGTTCGGGCGCTTTCGCTAGTTTAACGGTGAATAGAGATAGTGCCTAGTACTGAGTGCGGCGCATTCTGAGCTCGGCAATTGGGTCAGGCCCGCTTTCAGGCCCGGGCGCGCCGGATAAGGGCAGAGTTCACGGGGCCAATCCGTCACTCGCCTCCGCCAGGGGTCGACTGACGCACGAAGAACGTTCAATGTTCAGTTGCACCGAGTTCTCAATATTCTGTTTTGTACAGGTTTAGGTTGCACAAATCGAAATTTTGCATTCTGAATTTAAAATTTGTGTAAATTTAGGTTCCACAAATTATACTTTTGATAACAAATAATTATAAGCAATAATTGTCGATTGAGGTACTAATAAATATTGAATCATTTGGCGGTTTGGAAATAAGCCGACATAGCTCAGTGGATACAGAGCACCTGATCAGACATCAGAAGGCACGGGTTCAATTCCCGTTGGCGGCATTTATTTTTACTCGGGAGATATTTTCAATTTGTATTAGTATTTCGTATGACTAATTATTGCTTATAATTATTTGTTATCCCTTATGCTATGCATAAAACCTTTTCTTATAAAACGTTAGTTTATCATTATAAAGAAATAATAAACTTTTGATGTTCGTTTATATTGTGAACTCAATTTTATAGGTGTTGATTGCAAAACTTCAATTCTTTGATGTTAAGAGTTGCGTTTTGAAACCTGCTTCATCTCTTTTTTATTCCGATGAAATCGTTAATTTGTATTCAGCACACTTTTTAAACAAATCGTAGGTAATAATACATAATAATTGAATTGCTTGCTTGCTAAATTACCGTACTTTGAGACGTTTATACGGAGAAGTATCGTAATTTGCTATCGTGGGTAATGGGCAAGGTTATACAAACAAAGATAGGAAGAAAGACATCACGTACGACGTATTATTTTATCGATTCTGTGAGTGCTTTCACGCTAAAAATAGCGTATCGATTTTAATAACTTGTATTATATGCTAGTTGTTGCTCACTTTATATAATATAATAAAGTCGCTATCCTCGTCTGTCTGTTGGTGCGCTTAGGTCTTCTAAAGTACGCAACGGATTTTGATAGTTTCACTGTGATTTAGAGAATTTTTTCGGGAAGGTTTACATATATAATACATGCATATTATATTTATAAAAAGTAGAGAAAAGTCGATGTTTTATAATCAAGTCGTAAAAATATATTTTCGGGCACTGCATTGTTAACGCTGGCTAAACCTCATACAAACCTGATACATCAAAATAATGTACCACCATAGACATATGAATATTAGTAGACCTGCCCTAAGTGATTAAAAGCGTATTATTCCCCACTCCCCATACCGGTTCCATTGGAGCCGGCTGTGCTCGCGTATGGCCTCAAGTGAATTTAGAAAACGTGACGTCATCATTCTTGTGCGAACTATGGTCGAGGCATCATCGGTTCATTTTACGAAATAACACGGCAAAATGTTGACTTGTACTATGAAAACTTGTAAAAATAGATGTGAAAAAGAGAATAAACCCAATTGTCGTATTACATTCCATATATAAGCATTATTTTACTTTATTTTAAGCATATTCACATCGTATAATATAGATCAGTTTTAGAAACATATTATACTATCACATCGAGAAACGTCTGGACGCGAAACACAAAGCTGGTTGGTTGCTGGGAAGTAAATTATGAACATTTATAAAAGTGTCTTAACTAAATACTTAAACGAAATATTCGACTCTGAAAATGTAACCGAATTTTTTTGCCGAATTTGGACTTCGCAAATTTGTTCATAACGTGGCGAGTAATTTGCGCTCCCATGTAAAAATGTCTATTCATTCAAAAGCAGGTTTTACTTTTAAGAAGTAAATGGTGATATTATAATGCGAGATGCCTATTTACTGTCAGATTGATTTATTGACGAATCACAGTCAGCCTTACTCCCTTCGTTCTTCAACAGTTGATTTTACCCCTCGCCATTATCTTCTCGTCTATTAATTCCTATGTCTGTGTGTACCACGGAATTGTATATCTTAAATAGGCCTAAAGCAAAGCACCCGATGGTATATGTGTATCCCCTTAGGATAACCCCTCGCAACGCCGGGTACACGTCAGCTAGTAATGGATAAGATAAAGATGGAGACATTTATAAACTTTTAACGTTTTGAATAAAAAAATTTTCAATGTCATAATTATCGGCGCTACCTCTATAAAAGAGGTTCTTGCGACATCTAGTAAACTCCGCGACTGCAGTCGGTATCCTATAATTACTGCCTACCTCTAGTTTCCTTGCATAAAATGCTTTCTCCAAACCATCAACCAGTTTAGGTCTCCCAATCAATACTCCCTCGCCCTTGAGACATATCATGATGGGAGCCTCTTTGGTGTTTGGGTATCTTCCATCCTTGCTAAATGTCCTACCTAGCGAAGCCTTCCCTACACTTTAATTATAAAATATTTTCTTGACGGTTCTTCAAGCAATCGGTAGATACTCATAGCTCATCTTGAAACAAGTACATCGTCCACCAAACACCTTTTTGGCACGACTCAGGATTTTATTTTTATTTTTACTATTTATTTATGATTTTTTTCAAGGTAAATATGAAATGAATGTTACGTGTTAACATAGTTAAGTATAAACCGTCATTCACCGTAAGGAAACAAGGATCTTGTGTTTCGTGAGGGAATTACATTCAAATAATAAAATCATTTCAATTACAACACAGCAGAGAAAAATATGAAGCAATTTTGTAAAATTTCTCATACATAAGTAATAAATGTTAGTAAATAAAAAAAAAACAAGGTTTGTGGGAAACAAAAAGGACTGTAGGAGTAGTTTGAGGTCATATTTCAATTTATGAGATGATATTCATGTAATTTTTAGATTTGAAGGATGATTGTAAAATTCTTATAAGCTTCCTCCTAAAATATTCTAATAAATTTCCAGTATATTTTTAATCTACTTCTATCTCATGGTATGTAAAGTCACTGACACTTTAAATAAACGAATTCGTCTAGCAATATAGTCGTGCACTCTATCCAACGACTGTGTTGTTTGGATCTTTTATAAAAAAATTATACCTTTATATTCGTCAATAAGTAGGAACCTAATGTATTGTTAGGAATATCGCATGTGAATCTTGTGAACTAATTGCTGTCCGCATTATACAAAGTCGTCGTCATAGCTGTGACGTCATTCCGGACTGCAGTCCGTGTGCAATAGGGTGGGCCGTCAAAGTTGTTTCGAATTTGGAGACATCAGTTTCGCATTCAAGTACTGAAGTCACAAATTATTATTACTTCATGCTTTAAAAAAACTTTTTGTATAATTTTTTGATGGTTCATTGGGTATATTCGGTTCTTATAGTCTATATAAAAGCCCAGCTGGGCGTAAAACCAAATAAAAATAATTCTACCAGAGCACAAAGTTAAGAAAATTATTTGTTTTGTTTGCCTACCCCAAGTTCAATCATTATTATTGTTTACGGACAAAACTACATTTCCACAAGCCGCAAATAAATACCAAAAATGTTATATTTTTGTCTTTAAAAATATATATACTAATTAGTCGGTAGTTATTTGATATTTTCTACGTCATTAGTCATTAAGCTCCTCAAGCCTCTGCCATATTTTGACAGAAGGTTGAAGTATTTCCGCTTTGCAATAAAATCCTAATAAATGGAATATTTCTGAACGCATCCGAAAACTAAAAATTGCCTTTAGGTGATAATTTTTTTTTTATTTTGTAATTTTTTTGATGAGAATATTTAAAAAAAAATAATTTTAGATTAAAATATAAAGCATGGGTTTTCTCTTTCTAACACCGTTTAATCATATTTATCACCATGACCTAAAGGGGGATACAACGATTTCCACGAGACTATAAAAGTTGTTCCCAAAAGCGAACAAATAGCTTGAAGTGTTAGTATTCAAATGCGCATTTAGAATGTATTAAGAAGAACCCTGACGAGTTAAAATTCGATAGAAAAAATTACTATCCATCCTAAAGCGCAATATGTGCATCGATGCACCAAAGCCGCATAATATCTTGCGTGCAGCCGACGGTGCATCATTAAGTCAGGCCGGTGTCTTCCGGTTCGCGTTGCACCTCGGGTCGTCCAAAATGCACTGGTAACTCACGGCAGTTTGGAATGCTTATGCGCATAAAATTTCGCTCGAACTGTTCTTTTTTGCATATTTAGATAAGGTTTTGTATTCATGTTGATATCTGCTCTTTTTAAACGGGTTGCGTTAACATCGCTGATACTCGTATACAGCTCTCTTCATTTGCCTTCATTCGAGATTTGAAGCTACGTGGAACAAACAACCAAGAAACCTTTCAGAAACTGACTTCTAAATCTTCTAGTTAAATAAGATTTTTTTTTGTAATTGTCACGTAGTTTAATGATGTGATTATTATAGATTGAGGATTACATGTAGGGAGTTGGGATGGAAGGACAATGGAGATGCAGGGCATCAATGACACTATGTAAAAATAAGCGAATGATAAAAGACGGGGATGCCCGGAAGAAGACATGGTACGATCAAGTTAATGATGCTTTAGTCGGGTTACATCAAAAGTCAGAATTACAGTAGAGTGTCCATGGATGCGAACGAAGCAAGGAGTGTGTGTCGAGATGGAGTTGTCTGGCTGTCCACATTCTCTGACAACCAGTGGCGGTTCGGAACAAGAAAATAAAAATGTACAAAGTGACAGCAAACATTGTCTGGCGCACAACGATCGTCTTGTTTTGGCGGACGTTATAAGATTTAACTGTCAGGGGGATTTTCACGGCCAAAAGTATTTTGTGGGTTGTATTTATACCGTATTGCGCTTCCTCAATATTTAGCCAACGTTTTGGACAGCGTTATAGTGTCCATCATCAAGGCATCATCTCAGGATCAGTATTTAAATTTATTAATTAGTTAAATTAATGTGGTTTCTGGCGGTTAGTTTTGGTGTTGCCGTCCAGTAACGGATAATCTTAGTCCCGTCATCTCTATTAAAACATTAATTAGGTTTTTGTTGATTTCAAAATTTGAAATATATCTACACTGTATTGCGTTATAGATCTTTACTGTGTTCGAGATTATATTTTGATTGTCCTGAAGAAGGTTGAGTGCAACCGAAACAGGTCGACCTATATAACTCAATAAAGTGGTTTACAACAGTTAATTAATTTATTTATTTATATAATGTCAAGCCACAAAGTGTTTGCTGGAAATGTTTAATGAAATATATCTCCTTCTATGCATCACTTTATTATAGAAAGGGAGAAAAGCAACAGCAGACATGAATAGGTTAGGTTAGGTTATGGAGGGGGCATAAGAGAACTTAGTGCTTATACATACATATATGGAACATGTTAGGCAGTTATTCAAATGTTTTTAATTTTTTTTCGTCTCTGTCTAATATCCATTTCACACTAGGTACTCATAAGTGCTATAACGGAACGAAGCTCATGAGTTCATTGTACCTGGTACCCTTTTCAACAGAAACCGAGGAGTTCAGGTTACCGGCTTACCTTCTTTGTATGCTTACCTCGCTTCAGGGGACAGAGATTTTTGTTCACGTTTCGACTGCAGCACCTTTGCCCTTTGATAGAAAACAGTATCCGATTCCTAAATCACGGAGCATTTGCGTCACAGCTATCGACCGGGCGGTAACCGGATAAAACAAAACAAAACTTAGTAATGTCCTTAATCGGTTCAGTAATATATTAACGATGTTCTCCATAGACAACTGTAGAGTCTTTTTGGGAGATATATTTCCCAGCCTGACTCGGTCTCATAAAAGTTACGCTTGTATTACGGTGTGATGATTTTAACACTGTTAGAAAGAGAGAATACTGCGCTTTGTATTTTCATTTAAAATGTTGCCAAAAATTGACATAATTCTTTGAAACAACAATTAACCTTTGAAAAATATTTAAATATTTTTTTTTACTGAACTAAAAAAAGTGAAGTGACAAAATCCTTTATAATACCTTTGTCTAATTAAATATGTTTCGTTTAAAATAGGAATTACAGTTTACATGATATAAACCATCGGTAAGCGACTTATCTATGTTCGTGTTCCAAATTTTAATATATTAAATTACATAATGTCGATTTTTAATACTAAAATCTGAAATAGTAGATAGTTTTAATAAAAACAAATTTTATTACAGCATAATTCATTGGGCATTTTCAAGAGCATTTGGTTCCTTAAAACAGGCAATCTGCCTAGCTAGGACATAATATCGACCTGACAAGACATAATAACACTTATTATACACATTTTATGAAAATAAAATAAAACGCATTCTGCACGAATTGACAAATTGTGGCATTCGATAAAAAAAAATAGAAAGATCAATAATGTAATTAATTTTGTTTATAGCGTTTACCTTCATCAGGGCTTAACTAGAAAAACTTATGATATTGCTTAAATCATGACCGTATTCCATCTAAACCATGGATGGAAATCCTATATTACTGATGAATGATTTTATAAAATTTTTCATTCAGGTCTATTTAATTTTTTTCTCAGTTCGCGTTATATGCTGGGTACTGTGTTATTATTGGATAATAATCTGCAGAAAAATGTCATAATAATTAATAAAATATTAGTTAAGGTTTAATTTCGCTTTTCTTCAATTTTTTTTATTTTGTCACAATTCCGTTTTGTCACTGTTCTGTTTTGTCACTGTTCTGTTTTGTCAATGTTCTGTTTTGTGATAGAACCCGACCGGACAACTCCAGGCGTAATGTAATGTAAATAATACACCTTTCAGGTATTCGCTACTCTTGGAAATATAATTCTCATCCAATCATTCATTGCCTTGAGAAATGTATTGTAAGGTGATTTGATCGCTGTAATCAAATTTTGTAGTTATTTTGGTATGGCAACCCGAAACGGATACAGACATTGATAATATAAATTTTTATTTAGTGGGAGAACATTGTCTTTCGTTATTGGACATTTGGATTTTCACAAAAACGGTACAAATGACTGTACAAATCATCCAAATATAATTATTTTTTAACACGACCGTTCTGCATTTCGTCATTTTGTAAATTTTTTTTGGTTTAAGATGACCGTTTTATTGGTTCAATAAAGATTACTTTTTAAAGACGTGTTTAATTGGACTTTCTTATTCGTATTTTTTAATATTATGGTACCCACCTTCCTGAAGAATTTTTGAAAATAGAATGTCATCGAAATAGTTCGTGTCTTCGGACAAATTGTATAGTTCTTTATTTGAAAAAAAATGCACAAAATATATAGTTTATAATTAAGTGGTAAGTTTTTTTAAGTACCTACTTGCAAATCTTCAGAGGAAATTTGAGGTTTGATTTATTAAATAAGAGAAAGTTATATATAATCTTTTTTGGATTTTTAAGTCAACATTTTTTTATGCAATGCATTTCTGTACTAAATGAAATGTTATCTAGATATTTGTGTATTTTGCCGGTTTGGGCGTTTTATTTTTAGAGCTTTAAAATAATTTAAAGGGGAGACCAAACACCCATATTAAGGCGATGCACCACGTCTTGTAACATTTTGATTCGAGTCGCTAACAATAACACTCCTTATGTAGATGTTGATAAGGATTAAATTCCCGCTTATCACCTGTTTTGATTTTGGCAAGAAAAAAACATCGCCAAAAAGTGCCTTAATTTTATTTTGCGGAAGTTCGGGCACAGATATTTACGATAATTTTCTAAAGAAATTAATTTTCCACATTATACAATACAACCCTAACCGAAAAGGGATTAGTGTGTAGGAGATTTTGAACTTGCAAACATTTACAAGCGATTAAATTTGAAAACCAAAAACACATGATTTTGCATTACTAAATAGTGTTCTTCAGATTATAACATCGACCGTATGGCCTTGTTTTATTTTATTTTAATTTCTTCAGTATGTTTTTTTCTGAAGATTTCTATGTATACCTGTAGGTATACAAGAATACAAATATAGCCGTTAACTAAAATTAGCAGTGTTTGAAATCAATACCACTGCGATCATTTTATATCCAAGTGATTTTGTAGTTTCCCACGGGAAGTGCGCCGGTCCTAATGTATTACTAATTAATTATTCTCACGGTAGAAAAACGGGATCGACAAGGTAGTTAGTTTATTTTCCCGGGACATACTCGTAACAACACGTTATGGTTACCTGGCATTAAAATAAATCGAGGAAACACTAATGAACGCCTACTTCGTTCCTGTCTGTTTCGATGTTCGCCTAACGTTACTTTGGAATCAAAGGTCAGGTCCGTCAAGCAATATATCATACTCGTAAAGCGTACCACGATAACAATGCAATAATTAGTTTCTAATTTGTATGGATTACATTTATGAGACATTTTATAGTCTTAGGGACACAGTTAACATTCGAAATCGGACCACTGACAACAACACTACTTATGTAGATGGTGACAAGGTTGAAATTCCCGCTTTACACTAGTCGCCTGTTTTGATTTATGGAAAAAAAACATCGCTGAAAATCGTTTTTTTTTTTAATTAAAATTTTCGATCGTTTTCTATAGAACTTGATTTGCCACGATAAATAAAAATGTTAGGACGGGTTGTTTCGGAGAATTTGAACAATTCATCAAATTTCAACGTTCATTGACGGGTTCTGTGAATGTCCTATACAAGTTCTGTTATTATATCAGTATAGGCGAGTTGCTTGACAGAACTGAAATACAA
This sequence comes from Hesperophylax magnus, assembly GCA_026573805.1. Lineage (NCBI taxonomy): Eukaryota > Metazoa > Arthropoda > Insecta > Trichoptera > Limnephilidae > Hesperophylax > Hesperophylax magnus. Next base: position 1,137,226 of record JAIUSX010000007.1, on the reverse strand, counting down.
ACAGAACTTGAAAAAATCTTTCACAGAACTTGAAAATTAACTTTGAAATTTGAAGAATTGTTCAAATTCTCCGAAACAACCCGTCCTTAATGTTCGTTTCTTCAAAATCTTAAATCTCCGAAAAATCTTCACCGATTGCTTTGAAATTTTTACACAACGTTGCATTCGACTACGCATATGTTTATATGGACCTTTATTATATAGATGTCACCTGTGACAGGTAAAAACATGTTTTTTTTTATAACAGCGCCATCTGTTGGACGTAAAAGCAATACGCACTATTTTTTCTCTATCTGCACAGACAGACTGAGCCAAAGCAACGCGTGGCTGGGTACAGCTAGTTATACAATAAAACCATAACCGAAATGTAGTTCGTAAGTAGGGGATTTGGCTCTTAGAAGCGATTGATATTTCTTCGATCTCTACGCCGGCGGCCAAATTATTAAAATATAAAATTGGCTAATTAAGTTATATTTATAACAAACGTCTTATTTTAGTTGTACGTAAATATTAATGATCTTCCATTCCATATTTTGAAGATGTGAATTAGTCTGTCTGAACTTGTCCAGATTCTGACCGTACGAAATTCTGATTCATTACTTTACAGTGATTCTGTCTGAACATGTCCATAACGTTTTTGAGTAATCCGTGATAATGTTTGAACAAGTCATATTACGACCATATGGACTTCTTACTAACTAACAATGAATCAGACGTGAAAGGTGGGATACCTGTTACCAGTGACGTCATTAAACTTGCCTATTCATTCATTTCCACCCGTTCCATTACAGGCAGGTCCATGAGACATGAGACAGTATCATCATCTGCTAATATTGCCTTCGGGGAACTTCGAGAGCCTTCGGCATTGCTCGGCGCACGTGTTTATATCGCCATTTTTTTTAATATAATAATTGAACATTTCGTCGTTTTCACTCATCAGAATATTAGTTATTTATTACTATTCTATGACTGGGTTGTCTGCATATACGAGACGATATATCGTGATATATATAGCTCGTAAATACGTGGTTTTCCAATTAGAGGTGTTATTTTGAATAGCCCGCTATTTCGGTAGATGTTACTTTTGAAGCTGTCATTTTTTTATCATTTGACAAGTAGAAACCACGCCATTAATAAAAATGGAACGATACACGCTTCAACAACGCATTTAAATGATTAAAATTCACTTGAGTGAATCAAATGCAAATCATCTTGAGTGATAAGGCCCATTTCCACCTCGGTGGCTTCATCATCAAGCAAAATTGTCGCATCTGGGGCTCGGAAAACCCAAGAGTTATTGTTGAAAAGCCTTTCTATCCTCAACGTGTGACTGTTTGGTGCGGTTTATAGTCCGGCGGAGTCATCGGACCTTACTTTTTAGAAAATGAGGCTGGAGCAACAGTTACGGTGAATGGATTGCGCTATCGAGAGATGATTAATGATTTTTTATGGCCGGAATTGAATGGTATTGATCTGGACAACGTTTACTTTCAACAAGACGGCGCTACGTGCCACACAAGCCACGAAACCATTGATCTTTTACGATTGAATATCAAAATAACACCTCTTATTGGAAAACCCTGTATATCAGACGATAAGAATGATTGCGATTCTCAGGCGTCTATTATGATAATATATGAATAAACATAATAGGAAGAGCCGTAATTCTACATAGATTATTCGTCTTTATCTTCGTATCTAATTCAATTTAGATTGTCTTCCTGAACAATGCGACGCATATCTCTAAATTGAGAAAAACCCACAGACATATGAATATTAATAGACGAGAAATTAAGGACGAGGGATTAAAACAAGACACATTACGCTTTACGCATCAACGCTTATTTGGGCGTGATACATACAGATCATAATGTTGAGGTGTCACACACTACGCTATAATCTTCCTCTGACTGCGGCAGGAGATGATTTACTAGGATTCCTGTTTGCGTCATACACGATGAGGTCGTTAAAGCAATTATTTATATTAATATACTCGTATTATAATTTATTAAATTCGCGATTTCCAAAACATATTTACAGAATTAAGTGGTAATATATAATAGTTCTGTTTTCCTTGCAATAATAATTCAGTGTTTTTATTAGAAACTTTTTTTGATTTCTGGCCGTGAAATAAATCCATTTTATTATAAAATTATATTTATAACATGTCCATATATCAAGGTTTCCAGAAAATCGTTTTCGCGCCAATTGGCTGATTTTTTGTTTTTAATTCAAGATTGGATTTCACTGGCCTTGTTCAGTGAAATGTTTTCCGCTTATCGCTAAAAAGATTTATTCACTCCGGTTGAAGGTGTGTTCCAATTAGAACCTTATACTTAATATGAATAGAGTATATAATGATTTGCATTTATAAAAGCAATATCGCGTTGTTCACATTGATGAAATATTTACTGCACATATAAAAACATTTTCAAGGCTAGATCGTTATTCCCTCATTAACGTAAGGTTTTTTTTTACTTTATGCAATTTATATCGCATTCCCGACTTTAAATTTTATAATCTGACAGTAGTGTGTGCGTGATATTACTCCAACGAGTTCCATGATAAATCAGAACAGTGACAAATCAGAACACTTTGAAATGTTTAAAAGTGATGAACGAAGAGCCTAAACCTAATTAACCCACTTTGTTTTTCGTCATTTTTCACGATTTTGTATCATTTTTCAAAGGTGTTCTGATTTTTCCGGTAAGCCCTCCAACAATATTTATGTTCGCAGTTAACATAGCTTCTACGTAAAAAACGATTAAATTTTAAAATAATATACTTTTTGTCCCAACTCTTCGTCTGGTGGTGTGTTTCAAATTCCATCAAATCGATGATCGGCGTCATTTTGATTTTTTAAACATTTGAAGAGTTCCTGTTAAACCCCGTATACAGGGTGTATCGGCACGTACCCGACAAACTTTAACCAGCTTTTCCTTAGCACATTTGGAGTAAAAAATGTTATGGGCACTTTGCTGTCCGGTAACATTTTTTTCAATTAAAAACAAAAAATTATAAAAAAATCCACACTACGTCACTGCATTGTTTCTCGTGTTCAACAGCTGTTATTAGCAAGTGTGTCAAAAAGCGTCTTCGCTCTTTCATACACACTAAATAATAATTATTAAAAATGAGACGAATGGTGCCATGCCATTTCGTTGTGATTGTAAAAGCGCGCCAATGTAGGTACGTACGTACGTACGTACGTACGTATATTATTCAACGAAACTCGAATAAAATATTGCCTTATTATAGATGGGTTTTCAAACTGTGACAAAGGATAAAACAGTTGTGACATGTGGTGAAAATATGAATGGTAAATTTTTTATTAAAAAAAATGTTACCGGACAGCAAAGTGCCCATAACATTTTTTACTCCAAATGTGCTAAGGAATAGCTGGTTAAAGTTTGTCGGGTACGTGCCGATACACCCCGTATTAAGCTTTTCAGTGTGAACAAGGCCATGTCCGGCTTGCATTAAAGTTTTGATTGGGAGCTCTCATCGTCGCGCTGCACCCAAAGTTATATAATGCTCCAGTTAAGCCTAGTTTAATGGTGGCATACCACGCACGTTGGTCCGAGTGGAGTTGCACGCCATTTCCAAGTTGTGGCATTTATCCTTTCCAAGAAGCGATGAAAAGCCAAAGCGTTTCTTTTTTCCATTACGCCCGCACAGACCGCAGTGACCGTGGGAATATTGAGACGGAGAGCCTTTTGCGGAACATACTTGTAATACTTTCAGTATCGCCCTGCTAAAATATATGTTCTTTGTTTGATACGGATTAATATCTAGCGTGCCAAGAAATTCACCGTAGATTTCTGACGTTTGTATCCGCCGATTAATTCCGACGAATTCGTAACGATAAATTTTTAGACCCATACCTACGCTGCCGCGGTACCTAAAAACACGTTGTCTTTCTTGAGGCACTCAAGGAAGACACTGTTTTTATTTGCCACTGCAGTACGGATATAAGTTATTTATATTTAAAATTAATAAAAAAAGTACCTCACCATTAGTACATTTTATGTAAAACGGTTTTAAAATTTTATAAAAAGTTCTTCAACTATCAAAATCAAAATTAGCGGTAAGCACCAGATTTTATTAGTAACTTTCCGAGGTATTCCTCTAGAAACATCTGAGATTTTAGATAGTAATACGTTATTCAGAAATAATACCTATTTACTTATTATTAATTATTACCTATCTGTTAGTATGTACCTATTTTTATTTAGTTATTTTATTTTTTCTTATAATTTATTATTTATACTATCCATATTGTAATTGTTAGTATGGTTACCCTATGCTTGTGTCTGATAAGCCATCACAGGTAACTTGTACTTTAGTTTACAGAAGAATATTATTGTTGCCAACTGACTATAAACGTACTGCCCAATGTTTCTTTTGTACACATTTTTGTTTTATTTCTCGTACATTTGTTACTAAAATTTTGCTAATTTGTTGCTACCGGTCTCGACACAACCGTGTCATTACATTTTCTTTTGTTGGTTTAAATTTAATTTAATTATTATATTAAGTTTACTTATATGTATTTTTTAAATGATGTAATTGTAAAGCTGCACATCTTGACACAGGAATGCTATAGTGAGATGTTCTTTATGTTAAAATTTTTTTTTTGAATAAATAAAATAAATCAAAATAAAACCCACGGAAAGATTAATTTTCTAAGCCTGCTAGGGCAAATTAGACCGTAGGTCTGTCAAATACACCAGGGTCGCGCGTCGCAAATTGTTGTGCATAGCTTCTTTACATACGTCGTTAAGATTCCGATTTTATTGTCCCGTCTTAACAGGAAAGTCTTATATGACTTATTTTTTATTGTGAAGAACGTTTATTTAGCTGGCAAATAACTCAAGAATGTTTTCGTCTGTATTCAAATTTTTTCAATTTAATTTTATTTTATAACGTCAGAAAGAAGAAATTTTTTTTTTGTATAAATATAAGTTGCTATCCTGCGGAAACTACATATGATAGATTGTACACAATTTTTAGAAATATATAAACACATTATTTGGTAAGACCGTGCGATTTACAAAAACATATTTTTTCTGAAAACAAGTATAGATACTATGAAAATAGTGATAGTCGGCGTACGACTGTCGATTGGCATTTTACCCTTGGCATACAAAGGAGTACTAGATCGCAAGAGGATGGCTTTCCAAGGATCGCAACTTCTAGTAACCTTTTCCCCAATATCCCCATTCCAAGGGTTGCAACTTCTAGTAACCTTTTCCCAGTATCCCCATTCCAAGGGTTGCAACTTCTAGTAACCTTTTCCCAATATCCCCATTCCAAGGGTTGCAACTTCTCGTAACCTTTTCCCCAACATCACCATTCCCCAGCGTTGTTTATTTAGATGCCAAAGCCCATTATATAGATATATAGACCAAAGACCAGATTACCAACTTGCAATAAAGATGCCAATTACTTGAAGTTATCATATTAGGATTGACCAAAGAGACTAGGTTTGTAAACCTTTCTGACCTGAATCTTGTATTATGACTATCCTATAAGGTTCTCAGCGTAACGGACAATCTTGCTATTGAATCTAAAAAGTTTTCTCTGTGGACTAGAGCTAGTCAAATATTCGCGCAGTGTCTATAGGATTTTAGATGGATTCCAGCTGCGTTAAATTGTAATATATTGTTTTAATGGTCTATTGGCATTTGGTTCCATGCAGTGTCTCAAAATTGCCACAGAAATTTGATTTGACTCTTATTTTCCCGGCTCCGCTTCTCCCTTTTTTCAGAAAATCGGCGAATGAATATTTTGTAATAACAGTATTATAATGTTATTACTACATTCCTCAAGCTATTATCTCGTTCTTCCTCCCCCCTAGTGCCAGCGCCACCGACGCCAAGCCGTAAGCTAGCTTTACACGTTACTTATTTCCATACCCGTCTCCTTACGGAAACTGTATCGAAACCCATATGGAAAAAAATGGTTTTCCTCGATTATTAGTTTCATACATACGATTTCATACAAATTTTCAGATACTTATTTGAAGTTATCGTTGAATAAGAAATCATATTTTGGGACGTTATTCAATCGTCTAAAAATGACAGCACCTTTCACATAAACGTAGATCATAATTTGTGGAAGTAACTGTCTATCAGCAAATGTCAAAAATATATACAAAATTCACAATACTGAACAGAAACACGCTTTCCCAATCAGTAATAAACACGGTCTAGTCTAACTGTAATCTTTTTAACAATTTTTTAAATGTATATATTTTTTAATGTGATAGTGATTTCCACATAATATAATTTACGTAAAATAATGACGGCTGTCAAATATTGCGCGCGAAACTTGACTTGTATCGTGTAAAACCATCATTAGCACCAGCTGAATTAAGTGCCCGAAGCCATTTTACCTGTAAGGTGGGGTTAAATGGCCAACCCTCTATGCAATAAGGCTTCCACCCCTCCCCCAGTGTCTTGCCACCCTGGTACTTATTACGGATGAGATAACCACCGGACACTTTCTGCTGACATCGTATTACTTCGTGTTTCATTCACACTTTGTGCTGCGACATCATGTACCCGCAGAAAACACAGTAATTAACTTTATTTACACCAATATGTATTAATTACGATGCTGCATAGCAATGGAATTAAGTTGTTGATATTAGATAATAATATGAAAGCCTTTAATGCCATGAATTATGTCAAATAGATAGTTCATGCGTATTTTATAGGATAATTTTGTAAGGACGGGACACCCAGCAAAAGGCTTAAATCTTATTAAACGATGTTTTTTGTTTGAATTCTGCTAGACTGTCATTTCATTTGATCATTCATTGTTTATCAAAAACAAATATTGTCAATTGTCTTTAAAATATAATTTAAAAAAATTGTTGACTGAATAATTACGATTAGATATTTACCTTTCGAATGAACACTATTAGTGAACTTTAAAATTCATTGGCAATTCATATTTAAGAATGTCAATATTTGATTCATTTAGTTACATCTGTCAACATTTTGAAGAAAAGAAATTCATGCTATAAATGGAGAATTATTGAATAATTTTCTGATTGTAGGTAAGTACCTACGTTGTCGCTTGTCTTAACAATCAGTTCCAATTTTTAAAATGACACTTAAGTTCAATGAAAATTTCAGCACGAAAATATTTCACATCATCATCACAGATAACCGAAATTAATATGCTTGATTATGCGATGTGAACACATTACCTGCAGTTTAGAAAATATGCATTTTTTTTTGACTTGTGGCAGTATTATACTCTTTTACCATGCTATCTATACTCGGAGAAAACTTTATATATAAACTCAATGACATTTATTAAAAATGTGTTCAAATTATTCGAATTCCTTGAGAACGGGATTACGGGCATTTAACGAATGATTTGACAGATTTCCTAATAAACTATTAGTAAAAGGCGAATGTGTTATGGCGATGTGGGAACACGTGTTGACAAAAAATCAATTATTTTCGCTTTTCGTCATTATATTATAAGATGATAAACGCAGTTGCATGAACACATGTTCCGATATATCACAAATATAATATTAGCAATTGGAATGCTATACGTTTATAACAAGCTTTTAATAAATCAGCAATACTCATTTTACTCAGCTGAGGGGAGTGCCTTTTGTGCTCCTGGTAATAATTATTATTGTCTATCACTCGTATCGATAATGTACTCTTCTTGTCGGGCGGGTAATGACTTTCTTGTTAGCCACATGCGTTATATGGGGCGACCCACTTGCCCCTGGGGCTCGATTCTCTACCAGCGATCAAAAGTTATTCGTTATGCGTCATCTACGAACGAAAAATTACCGGTCGTCTTGGCGAAATTTTTCGAATGTTTCATTTAAACGTATTCTTGAATTTTTATTTATTTATTGTTTTTGGGTTTAATTCGTAGATAAACAGCTGTAACAATAACGAACCAAAAAATATTTGCATAACTTAATAATTATATTATTAAATTTGATTTTAATTAAATTAAAAAAAAAGGATTCTTGAAAGTCGAAAGGTTAAAGAGATGATTAAATTGGCGGTCCTGTAAATATTGTCAATTTTTCTGATATTTTTGACGTTTCTATGGTGATATTGGTGATAGTTTGAAATGTCAAAAACAAAACGTCTCCGCATGTAGAGCTGAAGAACGGGATGGGAGTGTTATGAACGGAGACACAATGAACACCAGCCGACGTACTAAGGCTTTGTTAAGCCTAAAATTCCAGACGAAGTCTTCGTCTGTTAAATTAGCGAAAGAATCGAGCCCCTGGCCGAACCTTGTTGGTTTCAAAGCAGCTGCTAGATTAGATTGCTCTACATTATACACAGGACATGTAAAAATATACGACACTTGTCCTTCGAGGAGCGCGCGGGAAATGATCTTAGGTTAGGATACAATATACTAGATTCTGACAGCCGTCGAAGACAAGTCGGTATCGACTGGTTTGACCCACTCTTTGAGTGGAATGACTTTTGATGTTTGGCGTCTAAGTATTTATCTTCGACGAGATTCAAGAATAAGAACGTCGACCAATACATGTACTTTCGACGGCGATTGCGAGTGGCCTGGATTGGAGAATCGAACACTTGACCCAATTCCTGATTATTTCCTGGGTGCAAAGTTTCAACTGCTGAGAGAACTTTATTTATAGAATGCACATGCAAATGCTCGACACTGTTGTATAAATCAATAGAAATGAGTTTTTGCAAGTTTATTAGACACTTCTGACAACTTAGAACTTGCTCTCAAACAAATCCTCGAGTAAATTAGCCCTTTATTTAACCTGATTTCAGTTAACTTTCGAACTTTTGCCAAGATGTTATTCTACGCACACATACATACATAGTAATTTTATATTAACTTAACTATAGAGCAGAAATCTGATTATATGAAAACTCTCCAGCGACCAGCTCTGTACATTGTAAAGGCAGGGAAGCCATGTCGCAGCGTTGTGAGGCGGGTTTAGGTAGGGGCTGTGTGAAGGGATTTATTAATGCGGGCTTGAAGAGGCCCGGATTATATGAAGAAGAAAATCCGATGCTGGTAGCTCGTTCCACGTACGAAGAAGCGGCCAGTTCTCATGAAGTCAACATCAACTGTCAACGGATGTTCCGCTTGTGTATGTCGAGTTTCACGATGTACAGATGTAGGTATGATTCATGTTCGCAAATTGTCTTCAATTTCGCTATTCTTCCCCCATTTTCTCTCAATTTTGTTACTAGTTCCGTCATATTGCATTCAATGCATCGTGCAGTACACCCAAAGCATGCCGTCCATCTCCAATCAATAAAGCGTGGGTGCGTCACATCGAGGGCCGGCGTATGAGGGCGCAATTGGAGCGGAATTGGCGCCGAATCGTCGAGACGCTGATAATACCTAACACCTAACAGTCCTAACACCTATATACCTAAGATTATTTTTCATGAAAACGACGCTACACAAAAATACTAACTATCCGAATATTGCTGATTACTGTGATCATCTACTTAGGCGTCCACTGGTTTTGACAAGGGGCGCCAACATTTTATTTGGGCCTGGCGCCGCCCGTATAGCTCAGGGCAAACCCTGGTTACACCCAACCCCTCACTGGAGGGTTAAAGTTTTAGTGGTATGCAGCAGTGGCTGCTCGTGACTTTAGTGTGGTGCTAAATTTGACATATTGGACATTATTGGTGTTGTATCCGAAAACGATTTTTTTTAAACACTGTATTTTGTATGAAGATTTTCAGGAAATTCGTGCGGCGCACGGTCAAACTGAATTTTATTCTTCATACAAAAAACCGAATTTTCAAAGAAAAATAAAAATTATTTTCGGATACAACAACATCATTAATGCCATTGTTTGTAATAACGCCGCTATACAAAACGGCGCTATACAAATCATCCAAATATTATTATTATTATTAGTATACCCAAGTCACGAGCCGCCACTGGTATGCAGTACGATTCACTAATAATTCCATTTTGTAATAGCTCAAAAATCAACGTTTCAAGATAAATGGCCATTAATAGTTGGTTCAAAGTTTGATCTTTAACTACTATTATATTTTTGGTGGAGTTCAGTAAATTTTATTTTCAGAATAACTCAGAACAATCAGAATAACTTTATAAGGACGGGTTGTTCATCGCAGAACTGAAATAATAACTACTTGAAAAGACCTTTCACAGAACGTGAAAATGAACTTCGAAATTTGATGAAATGTTCAAATTCTGTGAAACAACCCATCCTTAGTGAGACCTGAAATTGTAATATTTAATCACTGAAGACAATGTCAGACAAGCCCCGGGGTGCCTGAGGTCATGGGTTCAATTCCGAACGACCGAAACTTTTTCTTTTCAGAGTCGCTAGTATTGTCCTCAATGATTAAATATTACAATATATGTATATACATTATCTCGATTTGTTGCAGTGTGGAAATAGCAAGTTAAGCAATAAGATACTTTATGGAAGCAACACTGCGTTTGGAACTGATATGTATATACCCGGTCGGTGGCCGAGTTGACATCGCGCTTGGGTCTCACTCGGGCGAAGTGTGTTTAATTCCTCGGCTGGCTAAGTCCTCCATCACAACACAAGCAACATTTTCAGCTTACTGTAGTGGTAGTAGGAGATTTTCAAATATTCTCAGGTTATTCGTAACCCGGGAATGTTTGTCTTTCTATAAAAAAAAATTTTCATTTACATTTTTTACTCCAAATAATGTCAGGAATCACCGGTTAAAGTAAGTCAAGTATGTCCCTTAACACTCTGTATATATTATAGTATACGGGTCCCAAATTGACACCGCGGTATTAAAGTCCTTTTTGTACGTTATGTGAGATTATAGTAATTATAGAAGGTTTGGAGGATTGTGATTATCGCCAATTTAAATGGGTTATTGGCTGAACGATCCAAGGTTGCTTGATTACTCTCGGTGTGCAAAAATGAGAATTCGGATATCTTCAATTTAGTTTTTATTTTAACAACACTCACGTTACAATAATTTTATGAACAAAACAGATCGCGTACGTTAGAGGAGATTTGAGGGCTAAACCGGCGGCTAGACCACTGGAGATAGAATGAATTATTTGCCGCGCGAGGTATCGCGCGCAGGTTCACAGTGATACCAGCCTCACAAGAATGTGGGTAAAAGTAATGTTGTCATTATTTTCGGGAGATGTAAGCTCCCTATAATTTACCCTACAATGGATTTGAATAAAGACGTGTGTTCGTTTTTCAAAACCGTGGCATTTTTTCTTCTCAAATATATTCCCATATTCTAAGCTTTTTGAGAGTAAACGTTTTGCATGTGCACTGGGATTTATTACGATAATTACCAAAACTTACGCGTAATGGCTTCTTTTATCTCTTCTCTCTGTAGTTTTAATGGTTTTATTGGCTGTTTACAAACATTTGCCAACGCTGAGCATTGCGATAAAATTCGTGTCTTCGTTTGAGCTTGAAAACATGTTATTGTTTTGCCTCAGTTCATTATTCTATTCATTCATCAGTCTATTAACAGCTAATAATTGTTTCGATCTATCAATATCAAATAATTCTAAGTAGTCTGAATAAGCTATGTGGGTAGATGTTGCTGATCATTTGCTGAACTTGCTGAGTGTATTTGAAAAGTCGTGATCCACACAGATTTTACCAATTTAAATTTAACAAATTATTTAGATTATTCCGGGGCGGTTTTATTACCACCATGAAGCTATAAGACAAATAAATATAAAGCAATAATCTACAACTACAAATTAATACTATTATTAAAAATAATTCATAATTATAAATCTCTTTCGTGCACGGAGAAAAATCAGTATTGCTAATTTATTAAAAATCTCTTCAAATTATTGGTAAGCCGATTGAAAACGGGATTGCAGGCAACTTCCCCATAAAATTTGTAAATTCCCAATATATCGCATCATGTGTTCATGCACCTATTGTATTTATTTGGCTTGATAATATATTATGACGAAATGCGCGAACATTAAGATTTTTATGAACACGTGTTCCGACATCGTGATAATACATTCGTATTTTACTGAAAGTTTATCTGGAAACCTATCAATTCATTCGTTAAGGGCCGGCAATCCTGTTTTTAACCGGATTACGAGTAATTTGAAGAGATTCTAAATAAAATTGTAATACTCATTTTTCTGGTTGTGATTATTATTAATTATTAATTTAGATATCCATGGTTTGCGTAGTAGATATTGTCAGTATCGCCCTAGTGAAATACCACCATTCAGAGTCAAAACGATGCCTGAAACGGCTTTAGCGATATTTATTGTCCAGATTCGTGTACTGGATAGTCTATACGTTCCATACACAATCTGCTCCCTGGTGATACAATTTTAACAAAATATTATTAATAACATTTAACAAATACATCAATTCTAGATTGTCATTCAAAAAATCACTATTAGTTCTGACCCAAATAAGGTGTGAACATGAATGGGTAGTAGTGTCTCTGCATCTGTCCCATATCCGCTGGGTCACGGTGTCACACCGGCACCTGATACCGTCAGTCACAACACAACGCAACACAATTACAATGATAATAATACTAAACTGTTACAAGTTACAACTAACTAACGCACGGCGCCTACTCTCATTGCACGAACTGTGTCAAAAGAACGCTTTCCAGCATAGGTATATTTTAAAATATACATTCACACATTTTTATGTAGGTGCATTATAAAAATACGTCAGTATAGTATTAATTTATTTATATAAATAAAAATATAAATGTTCGTTCGTTAAAAATCTTATAACTCCGAAAGTTCTTCACCGACTGTTTTAAAATTTTGACACAACTTTGCATTCGAATACGCGTATGTTTTTATATACCTATAGTATGTAGATGTCACCTGTGATAGGTAAAAGTTGTTTTAAAAAAAAACAGCGTCATCATGCTTTTTTAAGAAAAACAGGGCCATATATTTTGCCATATAGCCATCAAGAGCACATACATACTGAGCCACAGCAACGCTTGGCGGGTTACAGCTAGTAGTTAAATATTTAGGTTGGATTTTGTCAAACTAGCATCATTCGGCCGATCATATTTCATCTGAAAAGCAGGTCGAGAATCAGCGGTTAGCGGATTCCGGTGAAATGTCAAAATTAACAAAATTTAACAAAGTCATCGAATCATAGAATGTAAAATATAGGATTTTCCAATAAGAGGTGTTATTTTGAATAGCCCGCTATTTCGGTAAATGTTACTTTTGAAGCTGTCATTTTTAATTTATATACATAATAAAATAAAATAAGTGATAAGTGATTTGTACTTTGTGGCAAGTGTGTGTTTATGTATATAAAATAAATAAAAATTTAATTTATATACATAATAAAATATATATAGCACTTCTAGGAGCGGTCTGTTCAGTGCTCCATTAGTAATTTCAGGGTCACCGTAATGCGGAAAATCCCAGACACAGGGCTAAAACCGGACATATTAAGCCTATTAATAATTCTGACATACTTTCCACACTTTCATGCGGACTCGTTTCGGATCCTTTTATTTTTTGCACGACCGCCGGTCCACCCATTAAACATTTAGGAGACACTGTTTTATGTGACACTTTAAGTGTTTTCAGTTCACACTGGTTTTGGGTTTATTTTTGTTACATTCAAAATACGCTGAATTTTGACTCGCAGGTTTGTCGTGAATACTCGTTGCCATTGATTTATACTCGTAGGGTGCACCGAGAAAAATGACAATTGCTAATTTATTAAAGACGGGTTGTTTCGCAGAATTTGAACAATTCATCAAATTTCAAGTTCTGTGATGGTTTTATTCAAGTTCTGTTATTATATCACTACTGGCCAGTTATTTCACACAACTGAAATAATAACACAATTTGATTAGAACTGTCAAAGAACTTTAAAATCAACTTTGAAATGTGATTAATTGTTCAAATTTTGTGAAACAACCCGTCCTAAGAATCTCCTAAAATTATTGGTAATTCTGGTTAAAAACAGGATTGCAGGCCTTACGAATGAATTAACAGGTTTTCGATATACTTTTAGAATATTTTAGTTAATTACGCGTGTCAACAAATTAAAATGGCAGTAAATGACGATTTGTGACGTCAATGTAACTAAATATCGGAACTGTGTAATTTCTTAATATCTAATAGCATTCAAACATATATTATTTCTAAAGCCATTCGTACACATATATACTTACAAGCCATGTGACTGTGACACAATCATAGGTAGCCTACCGATAAGGTACTTTTTAAAGGTGGTTTCCGTACGCGGCGCTACCCGAATTATATTGAATTTAATCATTTTTTCCAACGGCTGCCGTGGAATTAATACGATGTGAAGTGACTATCGACGAAGACTCTAATATTGTTCATCCTTTTATTTACAAGCACAACAAACGATCTAAAAGAAGATTTTGGTTTCACCCATTCTTCGCCGCTGAGGAACTACATGAGAATGATGTCAAGTTGACTTTCTTTTCCAACCTCAATCCACGCCTTCTCCGCTAAATCCTTTCTTACTTAATCCGCTAAGTTATAGTTATATAAACGTGGATATTTTCCCACCTCCGGAACAAATTAAACATCTTAATTTAAAGAAAACAAACTAGTAGTAGATGCGAATGCAACTCGCGTAGCGTGCTACTAGCACTGTCAGTAGTGCGCAACTGACTTCAAACCAGTAGTCGACGTATGCCACGCGCACAAAACTCGAGTCGCTTGTAAGTATCTCCGTGTACGAATGGCCTTAAAGTTTTTGAATTTAGGCTCTTTTTGCACAAGATATTTCAAGTATCTTTCTGTATGCAATAAATATATCAACAATAATTGCTGGTTTACTCTTCGTAGATACAATTTTACCTATTAGATCTGAGCTATTTTGATTTGCCAAAATTTCATACCAATGCCCCTCAAGAATTCTAACAGATCGAATCGAATGGAATGTAATGTTTTATTTTTCGCTTTTTTCTTTCACAAATACCAACCTTGTACATTGTTTGTCTATGGCTGCTGTGGAACTAATCTGTACTTCTGTCAGATTTAGTCATTAGGAACAGCTTCCCGTATCCGTAAATAATGGCATTGCTTCATTACGGTTTCTGGTCGCATTCACGACGCGAGCTGTGGCCGCTTTTCTTGCTAGATCCGTCTCTTTGTGCCATTGTAAATAATGAACTTCAACGCATTTTGTTTCAGACGTAAAAGACTCCGTGTACGTAATGTACCGCCTGTTTGTACGTAGGTTTGTACTTACTTGTGTAAAGTCTTCTCGAGTAAAGTCTAATGTCTACATTTTCATTCTAATCACTGAAATAATAATTAAATATTGTCTTACTTCTGGTGAAATTGACCAAACATTTTCAAATATCGAAAATCTTTCTAGAACAAGTTAATCAAATTTCATTGGCTTGTAGGACCTAGAATAGAAAGTCTCATGAAAATTGATAGTATCTTTCTTCGAAAGTCTTCGGTGGTGTACTTTATTGATCATACTAAAAGTTTGCAGTATGGATTCCATTGAGATTTCTCTAAGTAATTTTGTAGACGGTTTCATTAAGTGCAATTCTATTCTACGAGATGTTGCAACAAAGGTCGAGGTTCCTCTGACAAAGACCACTTCGCTTTTTGTCTATTGTCTTTCGCCATTCTGAACACAAATGCATATTAAGAGGAACGACTGCGCGTCCTTTTTCATGCAAACCTTAAATTTGGATTTGAGGCTAAAATACTTTACTAAACTGAATAATATTTTTTTTATCAAATTTAAAGTTACAGCAAATATGTAAATAAAATAAAATATGAATTTAAATTTTTTTGGGTGGAAATTTTAAATCATTTACCCGAAAAAGTGTGTTCCAACATAAATCAGTCAATTGTAATTTTAATCTTTAAGCCTACCATTTTTTTTAATAATTTTTATTTTTTATATCATTATATTTACATGGTAGGTAGGGCAAGTTTATTTTGATAAATAAATAGCATTAACTCACTGACCGGTCAGTGGCCTAGTTGGTATCGCGTTTGGGTCTCAACCAAGGCGTCATGAGTTCAATTCCTCGGCTGGCTAAGTCATCCATCACAACAAGCAAAAATCATCGCGAAAAATCGATTTATTTAATAATTTGAAACACAAATAAATAATGCAGCACATGTCCCTAATAATTTGTTAACCCTTTTATTAAAAAAAAAAATATTCAGTTTGGTCAAGTAGTTTGGCCTCAAATCCAAATTTAAGTATTCTATGAAAAAGGCCGCGCAACCGTTCCTCTTCGGGCGATATTAGACTAACAGCGGGGGTTTGCTCGACGCTCGCATTTTAATTATTTCTGATATTACTAAAATCTAGCGGGATCCCCACGGATGTAAGTTATTTATATTTACGATTAATAAAAACTGGACCTTTAAATATTTTACGTAAAACTGTTTGAAATTTTATAAAACGTTTTTCAGGTATAAAATTAGCGGTAAGCACCAGATTTTATTTTTATAGACGATGCATTAGTAACTTTCCGAGGGATCCCTCTAGAAACATCAAGATTTTAGTAATACGTTCATCAGAAATAATTAAAATTAACCCCACGGAGAGATACATTTTCTAGGCCTGCTTGGGCAAAATCGACCGTAGGTACGTCCATTACGCCGGGCCGCGCCCGAATATTGTTTTTACACGACGTCATCACTTATGTCGTTAAGATTCCTACTTTATTTTAGAGATTTGATAGGGAAAATTCAATCGCAGGTCTGTCCAATACACCAGTGCCGGGCGTCGTATATTTTTGTACACGACTGCTTCACTTACGTCGTTAAGATTCTGGCTTTATTCTAGGGTATTGTCTCGTCTTAACGCAATCACTTATCTGCACAGCTCAACGACTTGGCGACTGACATTCTTGTTGCCACGTTTCGGTTAGCGGTACGGTACCTTTGAACAATGAAATTATTTTGCATGCTCAACGACAATGAGTTCAACGTTTTCATCGCTCACGCTGTACGTAGATATGTGATATTAGTGAAGTAAATGCAGAACGGTTAATTTTTGCATAATTTTTATTTTATTTTATTTATTTTTTCTTTATTCGTAAAATATATTTGTATAAAGTTTTTTTAAATGCTTTTCGACTACCACACTAGACACATGTCCGTATAATATAGTTGAATAAAACATTTAGTATTTATTTGGTATCTACATATAACGCGACTTTTAGGGGTTATTTCACCATCCTCTTGATGACTTATCTAGAGGGTAAAGTACATTTTCGATTTATTTGTTTAAGGCGATGCCATACGTAGTAATGCAAAATCATGTGTTTTTGGTTTGAAAATTTGGTCACCTAGAAATGTTTCAGATGCTTTAATTAAATACTGCGAGTAGAATACATCTTGGCCTTTGAAATAATCGAGTATTTTTTAGATAAGTCTTTTTATAAGCCCAGAAAAAATAATGTTTAAGGCCTATGAAAACTGCTTTAAAGTTCAAAATCTGCTACTTACGAACCCATTTTCGGTTATGATTTTATTGTATAATGTGGCAAATTAAGTTATTTATAAAATGATCGGAAAAAAATTTAATATTTATGCCTCAACATCCACAAAATAAACTAAAAGGCACTTTTTGGCCATGTTTTTTTCTCGCATAAATCAAAACAGGCGGATGGTGGTTAAGGGCCCGCTTTCCGCGTAAAGAATTTAGATTTGGGCAACACCCACAAAATTTAGTGTTAAAAGAATCCGACAGAGGTGTCTGAATTCGTATTAGGAATAATTTTGGGGATTATGAAATTAAATTACCGACATCTATTGCAATTTTAGAAAAACAGAACCATTTTTAGTTAGCACCGACCTTAGAGTAATAATGCACCGACCAAATGAGAAGGAAGTCGAAATGAAGATGGTTCTCAAAATATGGGTTTTATTACGGATTTAATTAATTTTTTTTTTTTTTAATTTTACAAAAAACATTTACGAAAGTTATTTGTATAGGTATAAAAATTACTTTACTTTACTAAAATACTATTCTCACTTTTATAAAAGTAATTTATAACTTTTATAAAATCAATAAATATATTTTTACATCAATAATAGTCTAAGAGGTCACGGTCTTTTTCATAACGATCAGAGGAATGGGTAGTTTTAGTACATATTCAAAGTATGGCATCTCCGCATATGAAAAACGTTGGTCTGCCTGCTCTAAGTGGTTGCAACTATGAGTTATAGAGCTTACAAGAGGCTTTATTGTTTCGAAAAAAAAACGATCAGAGGAATGGGTAGTTTTAGTACATATTCAAAGTATGGCGTCTCCGCATATGAAAAACGTTGGTCTGCCTGCTCTAAGTGGTTGCAACTATGAGTTATAGAGCTTACAAGAGGCTTTATTGTTTCGAAAAAAAAACGATCAGAGGAATGGGTAGTTTTAGTACATATTCAAAGTATGGCATCTCCGCATATGAAAAACGTTGGTCTGCCTGCTCTAAGTGGTTGCAACTATGAGTTATAGAGCTTACAAGAGGCTTTATTGTTTCGAAAAAAAAACGATCAGAGGAATGGGTAGTTTTAGTACATATTCAAAGTATGGCATCTCCGCATATGAAAAACGTTGGTCTGCCTGCTCTAAGTGGTTGCAACTATGAGTTATAGAGCTTACAAGAGGCTTTATTGTTTCGAAAAAAAAACGATCAGAGGAATGGGTAGTTTTAGTACATATTCAAAGTATGGCATCTCCGCATATGAAAAACGTTGGTCTGCCTGCTCTAAGTGGTTGCAACTATGAGTTATAGAGCTTACAAGAGGCTTTATTGTTTCGAAAAAAAAACGATCAGAGGAATGGGTAGTTTTAGTACATATTCAAAGTATGGCATCTCCGCATATGAAAAACGTTGGTCTGCCTGCTCTAAGTGGTTGCAACTATGAGTTATAGAGCTTACAAGAGGCTTTATTGTTTCGAAAAAAAACGATCAGAGGAATGGGTAGTTTTAGTACATATTCAAAGTATGGCGTCTCCGCATATGAAAAACGTTGGTCTGCCTGCTCTAAGTGGTTGCAACTATGAGTTATAGAGCTTACAAGATTAGGCTACATTGTTGCTAAAAAAAAAAGATCACAGAAATGGGTAGTTTTAGTACATATTCAAAGTAAGGTGTCTCCGCATATGAAAAAAGTTGGTCTGCCTGCTCTAAGTGGTTGCAACTATGAGTTATAGAGCTTACAAGAGGCTTCATTGTTTCGAAAAAAAAACGATCAGAGGAATGGGTAATTTTAGTACATATTCAAAGTATGGCGTCTCCGCATATGAAACAAGTTGGTCTGCCTGCTCTAAGTGGTTGCAACTTCGAGTTATAAAGCTTACAAGATTAGGCTACATTGTTTCGAAAAAAAAAAACGATCAGAGAAATTGTCAGTTTTAGTATATATTCAAAGTATGGCCTCTCCGCAGATGAAACAAGTTGGTCTGGCGGCTCTCAGTGGTTGCATTTCAGAGTTATGATGCGCGCAAGTCATTGCATTGTTGCGAAAAAAACGATAACAGAAATGGTCAGTTTTAGTACCTATTCGAAGTATGGTGTCTCCACAGGTGAAACGAGTTGGTCTGCCTGCTCTCAGTGGTTGTATTTCAAAGAAAAAAAAATAACAGTAATCAATAAAATAAAAAAATTAAATCGAACAAATCCAATTTTTATTAATTCAACTTCCATAATCTATACATCTTTGGGTAAAATCACAGATTAATCATTTTGTAGAATATTACTAAGGCTTAAAGAGTTAAATATTTACTTACTTCTAATATTCTTTTAATATTTTTATGAGCTTTTTCATTAGTCACATCAAAACATCATGGATTTTGGCGATAAAAATAAAAAATAGCTTAAAAAAAGGGGTCTACGGTATCGTATACCGTTTACCTAATTCGAGTTTGAGGGATTTCTTAACGTACTTCGAAAAATGGTGTTCAGAAAACATAAAAAAAGACAACCTAATATTATAGTAGGAGATTTCAATATAAACATGAATAAAAATGCAGACATCTATACAAAAAACTTAATCATTGAATTCAATGGGATGAAACAACTGGTAAAAGATCCCACTAGAGTAACTCTAACATCAAGTACATTAATTGATCTGGTGATAACAAATGTATTTGAACTACAGGTAAATCTATTAGATGCACCCAGAATCACAGATCACTCCATAATTCAAATTATAGAGCAAAATCGAAATTCGAAAAAACATTTTATAAACACCAAAGCTTATCGGAACTATGCAAAATATGACGAAGAAGAACTAAGATTACAACTCAGAGCACAAAATTGGAATGGAATAATGGAATTAGATTTTGATATTAAGGTAGAAACATTCATAAAAAACTTAAAATATTCAATTTCAATATTCAAGATTTCTTTTTTAACTTGGATAGATTTAACTTAGATTTCGTCATCTTCGGAATCTTCTTCTTCGCTGCTTAGGCACGTAGACGAGGAGTCTGTAATGTGATAAAATAACTGTAAAGTTTGATAGAAAAAATGACGATTTTGATGATATGAAAATTATTATACATATGTATATATAAAAAACAGAAGGAAACGAACTCTTGTATGTATAGCTTAATGAGATTTATGGTTTAGATACGTAATATGCCATTAATAAGAAACAAATACATGCAAACTTTTCGTTTCCTAACGATTTTTACCTATACATCCGCAATCGTATAAAACTTACCACTGACATCACCAGAAATATTGTCATTTTCTGACTCCGTTACAGTAACATCAGATACTTTATCTGGTAGTCGGTTCCCTGCATACCAGATAGGGACATATTTGCCGTGTTCTTCTTTCCACCCATGTTCAATTGGCAATAGATAGCTTGGAGGATTTTTGGTTGAATTTATCCAGATATTTGATACGTATTTAGCTCTATGTATCTGTTGAACTAGTTCGATTTCAGACGGTGGCAAAAAAGCAGCATCAAAATTCATAAGAGTTTTGTTAAATTTTTCATTCTCTTTATTGGGCTTAAATTTTTTGAGGAAAATCTTATGGCGGGCCTCGTTTACAGATTTACTCTTCACACCATATAACTCACATATGAATTGTTCAATTTTGCATTTGATTTCATTTGTCAATGGAGCATTAGAACTTAGCTCTATTAGAGCCTCTTGATAAACTGTGTTTTTACTTAGGATATTGTAAGGTTTTTGTTTGCCCTTTCTATAAAATGCAGGGGTATAATCACACCCTGTCAAAGCATGAAACGCTGGCAAACTCTTTGCCAATGTAGCACCAATACTGAGATAAATTTTGTTAACATTTACAATACGTCGTTTGGCAAGAGTGCCGGATTTAATAAATATTTCATGCTTTTCGAATTTGTCCAAATTTCCCAGTAAAATGACGATTACATCAGTGTCAGAAGTTTTAATCAAAATATTAGATGGTTCTTGAATACTGTATATGTGGTATATTATTTTTGTATCGGTTTCTTCGTGGTGCCCACACATCAAATTAGGGTTATCGTTTTGCACAACCTTTTTGCCGTCGCTTTGATATTCATACGAATAACAATTATTTTCAAAATTGAGATTAACCGTGCTTCCAGAAATGACTAGACTAGCCTCCTCGGAACTCCAATGTTTTATGAAAAAATGCACGAGTTCTTCTTTGAATTGTGTAATTCTTAATTCTTTGACGAAATTTCTTGGTCTGATTTGTTTTGGCGATGTTATTTTATACTGTGTTTTGGGGGTAGCTTTGTGCCCAGCTCTCATTTCACGTTCAAAATCTTTGATTGAGGGTGATAAATAAGAATCAAATATTACATCGATACGGTTTGCTTTGTAGCTCATACATTTTTTCAAAATGTATAGCGATATTTCACCAAATGTTTTCACATGCACTGGTATTAAATGGAGAATATAGAATCCATCTACAATCACAACATCAATTTTTTGTGGCGTATTGGCATTGGCTGTTTTTTCCAATATTTTCATGAGTGCAGCCTTGTTAGTCTTCATCAAGGAACCATCTAAATGACTCATTGAAGGTGACGATGAAGATAATGGATATTCCAAAACTTTTGGCAAATCTAGTTTCTGATTAAGGGAAATTCCTAAAAGACGACCGAAGACGTTTCGTTCTGCTTTTATAACTTGCAGTTTTTGTGCTGCTTTACATGGCTTTTTTGATTTATCTGAACAGAAATTCCTGATTTCATTGCGTTTTATTGGTTTCTCGAAACGGTCGGGATTTTCATTACATTGAGATATAAATTCTTTTCTCTGATTTTCTCCTGTAGCCTCTATATTGAGCAGAAAGTCTGCGGTTTCATTCGTTACTGAATTCCCAGTGACAATATTGTACAGTTCGTCTTTATCGTCTTGATAATCAAATGGATTGCCATAAGATTCTACAGTATCGACAAGTTTCTTCACTGCCTTTTTGTTTTTGGAAATGTTGGCTGTCTGCAGATCAGAGGTAACGTCTTGTACCCTGGTAATATTAGTTTCTTCTAAAACATGAGTTATAATGGTGGATCTCAGTGCATGGCTTTTTGCCCAACGCTGTCGGCCTGACAAGGAATTAGTAAAATGGCTAACACCAGACAATCGCTTAGCAGCATCGGCGTTTATGGTTTGTTCTAGTGTTAAATCAACGGGTTGTCTAGAAAACGCTTTGTCAGTGCGCTTGATACCCAAGCCATGACGTTTTAAATGAAGCTCGAGGCCTGGGTGAGTGTCTTGGACTTTTAATATGTCGTCATGGTGCTTTGTGAGCCATCGCGCATAATTTGGATGATTTAGTATGAAAAATATATTGTTAATTTTTGGAAGTACATATTTGTAAAGCTCAAAATTGTTTTCTCGTATCGATCGGCTCAAAAGAAAGTAATACTCGATCAGATTTATATATTGCATGTAAAATTGTGCCGTTTTGCCGTGTTCTCCGTTTTGAGTTTTTTCTCGAAAAATTCTGTATTTAGAGATGATTTCTGATAAAAAGAAATTGTCAACATCGACCAAGATGTTTCCAGAACTGTCCATTCGTCTATTTTTTATTTCTTGCAGTTCTTCTACCAAATCTGGTGACAATTGTAGATTTTCCTCTTTTAAAAAGAATTTAAAATGGATTAATTGTAAGGCCAGTGAAATAATAGGGTGAAGTCTCTTGCATCGATTGTAATGCGTACCAGACATGAATCCATTAAGAGACCCATTGGCTAGCAAATCAGCTTCGATTAGCATATGCGTCAAACCACAATCATCTATAAATTTTCCTATAGCTTTGAAATAGGCCAGGATGATATGAAATGTGCCAAGAAAAATAAAAAGATTGTCAAAATTTGGCCGTTCTGTGGATTGTATTTGTAATGCCACTTTTGCAATTGCAAGATCATATGTAACACATATATATTCCTGACCACACTCTTCGGCTATACTTTTTGCTTGTTGCATTGTTGTTTTAACAACGGAAGTGTTAGTGGGAGACATGTTTATTGGGTTCAAATAAGCTATTTTCTGTTTACTGGTTTGATCATTCATAGTGAGGTTATTAAATCCTACCCACATAGGAGTATTCTCGATTTCAGCAGCATGACACAAAACCCATAATAAATCTCTATTCTTTGCATTTATTTTGACAGATTCAGTTGTTTTACGTAAGTCACTATCAAGTAAAATCATACTGTCACTCATTCTTGGTTTTTTAATAGGATGATCAATATTAATGTCAATCACGTCGAATGCCCTTCTTCTTTTGCCTTTAGATGGTTTCATTGACAAGTCAATAGGTTGATTTCGTATGGAGTACTGTTCTTCATTTTGAAAAATAATTCCTACTGTGTCATGCAATGTATTTTTTCCAGAAGGTGTGTCTACGTAACGGTCAAAATTATCGAAAGCTACTCCAGTATTTAACTGAGGACATGGAATTATCCCAGACGGAATGAATGTTGTTATAGATTCATCGATGGAGGCATAGGTAATTTCAGTTTCTAATTCTTATAATAAAGTGTAGCTAGGTATCTGACCATATTTGTTCAAAATGTTCACAACTTTTCTGCTGTTAGTTAGACTTTAAATAGCCATTCCCAGAGCTAATTGTTTAGAAGGCTTAACATGTCCATTTGTCACAGCGTAAATTTGATCCTGGCTTATCGATTCAGCTTTCTTTAAGCAAGTCTCAGACAACTTTTTTTTTGTGCGCGAACCGATGCCAAGGAGCTCCAAGTTGAATTTTTTAAGAGCATCGGGTATATTACACTCGCCTTGGAGTAATTCCTGCACTGAACAAGTGGTTGGTAGGGGAGTTTTAGGCAGGGAAAGAATCTCTTTTCTCAATATATTAGCAGCAGACGTGAGAATATCTCTTTTCACTAATTCCTTCTGTTTCGACATCACGAAATCAA
Organism: Hesperophylax magnus; assembly: GCA_026573805.1. Classification (NCBI taxonomy): domain Eukaryota; kingdom Metazoa; phylum Arthropoda; class Insecta; order Trichoptera; family Limnephilidae; genus Hesperophylax; species Hesperophylax magnus. The sequence continues at coordinate 1,112,845 of JAIUSX010000007.1, read as the reverse complement.
TTGGCAAACCCGTTCTGAAAACTAACTTACGTCCATTTATTTCTTCTATAGTTAAAACGCTTCGATCAAATGAGGCTCGAATTTTCTGTTCTAATCTCGAACATGTAATATTATTTTCAGTGCTATTTGACTGCAGAGAAGATTCATAATATTCGTGAAGATTGGACATTAAATGAATATTATTGCCATGAATTATGTCGTTTATGAATTCATACAATTTTTGTAAGGCATTTTTATGGCTCTCGCGTATAACGTGCCACACACCGTCTTTTTCATTGGACTGACAGTCGGATATTTTTTCAGTTCTTCTAAAAAAATCTTTCAAACAATTAGTGTGATAAAATAATGGAACACTTGTCTGTGAAATTTTATGTTGTAAATTGACTTCGTTAGATGCTAACGATTTCATCAGTATCTTTTCGCGGGTTTCATTTGATTGCAAACAGTGCATCTTTTCAAATTTTTTATGTGATTGTTTACGCTGGTGATCGCAGAATAAGCATATAGCTTTGCAACTAGACGTACTTGGTGAAGGTGATGACAATGTCTCCGCTTGATTATCTGAAGTCTCGACTGGCAGAAGTGTTAAACTGTTGGTCTCAGGAGTAGATATTATTGTTTTTTTCACTGCGGTAAATTTTTTATAGCACGATAGATGATATACGGCAGTACTGTCACAATCATTTGGTATTTTGATATGAGCATGTTTCAAATTACGGTTAATACGAACTGTTAATATATCACGACACTTTTCTAAACTGTTTTTAATAAAAGGCAGCACTTTTTCGTCCATCTTACATTCACAAAACAGGCATGTAGTATTTATGTTCGACATTATTGTAAAAGTGGGAGTAACGGGTAATAGTATTAAAAAATGCACCAAAACAAGCGAAAGCACACCCTCTCACAACGATTGTACTGCGCACACTGACGCGGGACGCGGGCCGCCGGGCCGGACGCGGGCGGAGGAGGGGGCAATGTGTGTGTCAAGCAGGGTTCCCGATTTGCGGGAATTCCCCAAACTGCGGGGAATTTTTCAGATTTACTTAAAACTGACCATTTCTCTGATCGTTTTTTTTTCGCAACAATGTAGCCTAATTTTGTAAGCTTTATAACTCGAAGTTGCAACCACTTAGAGCAGGCAGACCAACTTTTTTCATATGCGGAGACGCCATACTTTGAATATGTACTAAAACTACCCATTTCTGTGATCGTTTTTTTTTTTCGCAACAATGTAGCCTAATCTTGTAAGCTCTATAACTCATAGTTGCAACCACTTAGAGCAGGCAGACCAACTTGTTTCATATGCGGAGACGCCATACTTTGAATATGCACTAAAACTACCCATTTCTGTGATCGTTTTTTTTTCCGCAACAATGTAGCCTAATCTTTTAAGCTCTATAACTCATAGTTGCAACCACTTAGAGCAGGCAGACCAACTTTTTTCATATGCGGAGACGCCATACTTTGAATATGTACTAAAACTACCCATTCCTCTGATCGTTTTTTTTTCGAAACAATGAAGCCTCTTGTAAGCTCTATAACTCATAGTTGCAACCACTTAGAGCAGGCAGACCAACTTTTTTCATATGCGGAGACGCCATTCTTTGAATATGCACTAAAACTACCCATTCCTCTGATCGTTTTTTTTTCGAAACAATGAAGCCTCTTGTGAGCTCTATAACTCATAGTTGCAACCACTTAGAGCAGGCAGACCAACTTGTTTCATATGCGGAGACGCCATACTTTGAATATGTACTAAAACTACCCATTCCTGTGATCGTTATGAAAAAGACTGTGACCTCTCAGTCTATAAGGTTTTAAACTTTTTTACTCGAAAACTATCTTAAAACGTTGGAATTCCAAAAAAAGTTTTTTTTTCTTTTTTACTTGTACTATCAATTAGAATCACCTCCCGAAGTTTGTGCACTTTACCCCCGACATCTTGTATAATATGCGCAATATAATATTTATACACGTGTAATATCTACTTTTGTACATTTATATAAATTATATACACGTTTACATTTTTATGCTCATCAAATTTATTATATTATAAAGATAGATAGAAAGATCCTTAGTGCTTCCTGAGGACTTACAAATCAGAAGACTTTTTTGTAATTATTTATTTATTCATTTAAACAATTCAATAATTATAAAGAGTAATAAAACATGTAAGCAACATAAAATTACATTCTAAAATGTGAAAGGGGCTCTATTTATTTACATTTTTATATAGTTTTAAGCTTTCAGTGAACTTTCAATTTTATTTTTAACTTCTCTAAATATTATTTGTTTAAATCGTCAAATATAATTTAATCACAAACACAAGATTCACTCAAAATGAAAGATTGGTGGTTCTGAAATGTTCCCATAAATACGGTGAAAGAACCCTAAACTATAAACTTATTACCCTAAACATGCTTCGAGCGAAATGCGGATCTGGAAACCTTATCGTCAATCTGAGCAAAACATACCATGAACGTCAATATAGCAACAGCCTTTGTTCTGCTGCAGTTTCATTAAATGCCGAGAGATCCGTTTACAGTCTCCAAAAAGCAATACTGGGGCACAACCCTAGAAGCAAAGCTAAATGATTGGAATACAGAAAGATAAAAACACACCATTGTCAAAAATATCTTGGCCGTAAATGATTAAATAAAATTAGATTTATTCAGGAAGGCAAGCTATCGATCAAATGATTTGCGAATTCGGAAAAACCGTTATTATTGAGGTTTTATTGATGTTTTGTTTCTCCCGATTTATTCGTATAACCCATTAGTCTACATAATTATCTAGCGGGTTTTCCATTACTTGTGCACTTATGTTAATGTATTTTATGACCGTCTTTGTGTTGCTTATATTTGTATCATGTTGTCTCCCTCTATATTTTGTTATATATATGCACACATTATGTACTTCTTGTTTAGTATTAATTTGTACCCTGATGATGCTTAAGTAAAGCGAAACCGGTCGGTTCTTAAATTAATAAATATCGTGGTTTTAAAACAAAAAAGTATTTTATTTTATTAAATTATATTCCCCACAGTTTCAGAACTTTCAATAGCTTCTTTCGCTCGCATGTTCATTATTATTCTGAATTCCACGTTCGAGTATTGTTATTTGAAACAGATGGCCCGTATATTATTATTACATATTATATTATATTTCGGACATCGTTGCATTGTGAATTAATAAGAACTTGCCCTGTAATTTCTAATGTTTTGGAATTAGTTTTATTTCCCAAAGTACGTATTCTGAAAAAAATAAAATAAAATTTTTTATAACTTTTTACTACACAATACATAAATAAAAATAATAATTAATTTTTATAATAAATTATCGTTTATCGTATTCTGAAAAAAATAAAATAATAATTTTTATAACTTTTTACTACACAATACATAAATAAAAATATGAATTATTAATTTTTATAGTAAATTATCGTTTATAATAAATATAAGCTTATAAATCAAAAATTGTATTTTTTTCTTCTCACCTATTAGATAGGATATAATTTTATGAGATATCATTTTTTCTTTGAAATACGGGATATCTTTCGTGTATTTCCCATCTTTGAAAAAACAATATTTATTAACTCATAAACTTTACACGCGTAAAAATTATCTTTATAGATTCAAATATTTGCACGTAATCGCACGTCTGTAGATCATAGAACGTTGAACGACATGTCTGCCCCCAAAGCCCTCGAGTTGGCGAATGAACTTTTCAAAGAAGATAGGTTAATCTTCAAGTCGGAGCGAGCGCGCTATAATAAATATGATTTAAAAGCAATAGGCGTAAGCGACAGTTGTGAAAATGTTTAATAAATCACGGCGTATTTCAAAAATAGCAAAAATCACTTTTGGGGTCTATTGAGTAGCATTAAAAGAAGCATTGTGATTTTTTTCATACATATAACTTGTAAAATAACAGAAATAAACGTGTTAATAATATTTTTCGGAGCATACTTTGCGATTTATTTCTATCGAGGGAATTTCAAATAATTACCGTTTCGGCTTTTGGAACAAATAGATACTATCTTAAAGAATAACATATATTTTTTTAAGAGCTTAAAAACTTCAAAATTTTAAGGAAAGTATGTCGGAAATTGGATGAAATTCGAATAGTGGGCCCTTAAGCGGGAATTTAAACCTTATCGCCATCTACGTAAGGGTTGTTATTGATGCTGGCTCAATTTAAAATATTACACGACGTAGTGTATCGATGTCCGATTTTATTATTCGGTACTCGAACCCATAGTTGCTATCTGATAGGTTAGCCGAGTTTTCTACCTATTGCGAGTATTTGTTTGTAAAAAACGGATAAACTATTAAGAGGATGATGAGATACCCCCTTAAGGCCCCGTAGTAAGCGTTCAAATATGGTTTTAAAGGGAGATATGTAAAGACGAATGTTAGAGGGAGCGCGCTAATATAAAAAAAAATGTTGAAAATATTTAATAAAACACGACTCGTTTGAAATAGAGCAAAACTCTCTCGACAAATGCTTTAGTTGCATTAATAAGAATTTTAATGATATGGACATATTCACATGTAATTTAAGAACCTTTAAAAGATATATAATAACTAACATTAAATAATTTTAAATATTCTACTGGAAGTTATCATGTTGTTGCTTTGAATCCTTTCCAGTTACTTACCTTCCAATTTATACTCATGTGTTCAATTTAGTTGTAGGTATACATTTATTATATTGTTATTATTGCTATTGTGTAGTGCTTTTATTGATTGCTGCTGTGTTGAAATTTTACAACACATTATGTTTTGAATTTTAGCTGGTTATTAGTATATCAGTTAACTTTAAATTTTTGAAATTATTAGTTATTAGTATAACAGTTAACTTTAAATTTTTGAAATTTAGCTGGTTATTAGTATATCAGTTAACTTTAAATTTTTATTTATTTGTGTTCTTACATCTTCTATTATTTTTTATTTATTATTTACAATATTGTATTTTTTTGTAAATCTCTCAGGCCACGGGTACAGAACCCTTAGTTTTTTTTAAATATTTTTTATTATTATTATAATTTTAAGTGAAAATCTGTTATTCAGGGTGGCCACAGACCTGGAAAACCGGGAAAACCGGGAATTATCAGGGAATTTTACCGAACCGGGAATTATCAGGGAAATGTCAGGGAATTTTAAAATATTCTTAAAATATCAGGGAATTCCAAAAATAAAACGAAATTCGTTATTTACGATTTGTGAAGTCCCAAAGTTGTGTTTTATTACTTTTACTTGCGGCGTGTGTAACAAAAGATATGCCGACAAAGACTAGATAAGTAGGTATTTTTTTATTATTATTTTCGTAAATAGCCCTTGCAACACAATCATGTCGTAAACCACCCCCCTTGGTTTTTCCCCTATACTATGTAGGTGCGAAATCTGTAAAGAAAAAGCTAGCAAAGTTACAACAAAGTGTCAAAAGGGTCGGACACCCAGTAGGGGAGACCGAGGGGTTTTGAAACAAAGGTGAGTTGAAACAGTACCGATTTCTCTGAACTAAAAAACCGTTGGCGAATTGGCAACGTCGCTTTTCAACCGTTTACCTCCGCCTGCTGGCTCGTCAGTTCGCTTCGGTGCCGCGAGTCGAGCGGTTGTGGAGTTGTGGGTGCCGTGTCTCAAAAATCGTCAAAAGTAAGTTTTTAACGTTTTTTTACGATGCCTATATTTTGATAAGGGTTTTGTATTTTGGTTTAAGTTATATGTGTTTCGAAAGTTCATTGACTAACGATTTATTACATATGTTTGGTACAATTGATTTTTGTGTATTTGCTTCTTGATTGTGGATTAAATAAAAAATGGGAGGTTTTTTCGTACTGAGGAGATTTGAAACAGTCTGTTTCAACTCCCCTCGTTTTCAATTTTATTTTTTTATTATTTTACGGGCACAAATAAAATGTTTTTTTTTGTTGATTTAATTTGTTTATTTTGTTTCAGAATGCCTACTTTTTATAGAAGAAAGACTGACAGAGGTATGACGAGTCTCGAAATATATGATCTCGCAGCAGAAGAAGTAACTTTGCGACAGAAAAGTCTCCGTTTGTAGTAACCATCCAACTCTTACTTGGGGGGAATTTCAAGAAGTGAAGAACCCGAGCCATGTCCTACTTCTAGCACAAGTGATGAACGTCCCCTTGGAAATAGTATTTTATTTCTTCATATGAAGCGGTTACTTTGTGATGTGACATTATAATTTAAAATTAAACAATAACTTTGTAAACATGTTTACAAAGTTATTTTTTAATTTAAAAAAATAGTATTTAACCGGTCAGCAACGTAAGCAGATATACACGATAAAATAACGATAGCAGTCAAGTACAATAAGCGTGTTTACACGTCAACGCGTGTGTTTCCACAAAAATCGTCATAACTCCGTTATTCTTCTAGTGACATCCCTAAAACAAAAAGTAGAATATTTGTTTTGAATGAAGCTTCACATCTCTATTCAAAGTTATCCATAGAAACCCGTAAAAAGACCTACTCAGTGGAAGCAAATTTTACCCGCCAAATCGTAAAACCCGCCTCCCACATATCCCAGTTTTAATTATTTTTTTAAAAATATATTTTGTATGAAATGGTCAAAAAGTGAAGTGACAGAATTGTTTATTGTACATTTGTACGATGAAATAAGTGTTTTTTTTACATTATCCGTGATTTTAGTATCGTTTTTACATAAAACATTACAGGTGAGTCATTTTTACAATTTTTTCATGTTTCCATTCTAAATTTAAATATTTACAAATGTTAATATTTATTTATGATACAACAATTTGAAAGCCTATTTTGTAACCTTTCTAAAACAGTTTTTACTATTCGGCTCCGTTCAGTAATGTTTCATTTATAGAGCTTTGATTGTGAGGCGGTAATAACACAACGTTTTCGTGAAATTGACATTTCGGTAAAGACATTTTAGCTTCAAGTTCGCGAAAAGTCGGAGGGGTTAAATTGATTCTAATACACCAAGTCCATCAATCTTCAATTTACCGGCTATTCCTCCTCAAATCAGCTACGAAACAGAAGACGTACCCAAGTCTGCAGAAAACTCTGATAAGAATTCACCTGATCTGGCGATATCGGAAGTAATGCTTAATACTATCACGATGCCTTCAACCACTGAAGATATAATACCTGTAGCATCTACATTACGAGATACTTCAGTTACTGTGACAGCAATTCCATTCTCACCTGAAACTCTTAGACCCTTGCCAAAAGCTCCATCAAGGAAAGGGAATCAAACAAACAGACGCAAAGTGAAATCCGCTGTCTTAACCGACACTCCCGTAAAGGATGAACCAGCTGCAATTGAAGCAGCTAGAACGGCTAAGAAAAAGGTGAAAAAACCTAGCTTTAAAGAAACAAAAACAAAAATCAAAACCAGGCACTAAAATTAAAAAGGTCAAGGTTGTCAAGAAACGAAGAGGAAAAGAAGACAGTGCAGAAGAAGAAGAATCCATTTCCCTTCGTTGTTTAGAGCCATATTCAAATAGCAGAGACAAAGAAAAGTGGGTGCAATGTCTGGAATGCAGCAACTGGGCTCATGAAGTGTGCTCACTAGTGGAGAACTTTCTTATGTTTGCCACAACTGCTTTTCAGATTGACGTTTTTTTTTATTTTTCATAATATTTTTTATTTCTGTTAGTTTGTTTTTGTACTTGAAAAGTTTAATTTTTATTAGTAGGAATGGGGAACTTTCTTATGTTTGCCACAACTGCTTTTCAGATTGACGTTTTTTATTTTCATAATATTTTTATTTTTGTCAGTTTGTTTTTGTACTTTAAAAGTTTATATTTTATTAGTAGGAATGAGGAACTTTCTTACGTTTGCCAAAACTGCTTTTCAGATTGTTTTTTTATTTTTAATAATATTTTTATTTTTTTCAGTTTGTTTTGTACCTACTTGAAAAGTTTAATTTTAATAAATAACTTTAAATTATATCATCGTTTTTATTTTACAGCCCTTAATACTTCTCAAAAATCATATGTTTCAACTCTCCTCGACCCTTGTTTCATCTTACCTCGGTATGAGGGGAGTTGAAACAAGTTGACTTGTTATGGTTAAGTCGATTTTTAACCACGATATTTAACGCTTACAATTTCTTTATGTTAGTCATTCGCAAGAGTAAAGAATGACCTATCGATTGGTACTAATATCATACGATTTCTGTCTATAATATTTGGTGTATGAAACAAAATTTGAAAATTGTTTCAACTCCCCTCGGTCTCCCCTACGGTCGTAATAAAATTTAAAGATCATCATTATCAACATTTTTACAAAGTGTCAATACAGTAGAACCTCGTTAATTCGAAATCCACGGGTCATCAAAAATCAAATTTCGAATTAACAAATTCCCACGTAATTCGAATTTTTATGAAAAAAAAAAACGCTGAAAATCGATTTTCTCGGCCGCTTCTTTAAATCCGGGTGGTATTTTAGTTGTAAATTCGTATTAATACCAATTATTTCTTTATTTTCGTGGCCGATTACCGTAGCGCGCGCCGCTACGGTAATCCTTTAAATTCAGATATTCGCAATAAATTCGTAAAAATGCTATATATTTACGCGTAAATCGAGATTTCGCTGCCGATTTCGGTCGCGGCCTACCCTTTAAATTGAGATATTCGTAAAAATACGATATATTTCCGCGTAAATCGAGATTTCGCTGTAATTTTCCGTCGCAGCCGGCCCATTATTTCAAATATCTGAATTTAAATTCGTAAAAATACGATATATTTCGCGTTAAACGAGAATTCGCGGCCGTATTCCGTCGCGGCCGGCTCTTAAAATTCAGATTCGAAAAAAATTCGCAAAAATACGATATATTTCCGTGTAAATCGAGAATGCGCGGCCGATTTCCGTCGCGGCCGACCCTTTAAATTAAGATATTTGATGTAAATTCGTAAAAATATGAAATATTTCCGCGTAAATCGAATTTTATCGGCAGTTTTTCGTCGCGGCCGGCCTTTTTTAAGTTCAGATATTTGAAGTCAATTAGTAAAAATATTACATATTTCGGCGTGAATCGAAATTTTTCGGCCGATTTCCGTCGCGCCGTATTTTTTAACTCGGATATTCGAAGTAAAGTTAGTAAAAATACGATATATTTCCGCGTAAATTGAAATTTCGCGTCCGATTTCCGTCGCGGCGGGCCCTTTAAAATTCAGATATTCGAAATAAATTCGTAAAAATACGATATATTTACGCGTAAATCGAGATTTCGCGGCCGATTTCCGTCGCAGCGGGCCATTTAAATTCAAATATTCGAAATAAATTCGTAAATATACGATACATTTACGCGTAAATCGAAATTTCGCGGCCGAGTTTCGTCGCGGCCGACCCTTTAAATACAGATATTTGGTGTAAACTCGTAAAACTACGACATATATCCGCGTAAAACGTATTTTCTCGGCCCTTCAAACTCGGATATTCGAAATAAATTTCAAAAAATACAACATTCCAGTGTAAATCGATTCAGATTTACAAAATAATAATACTAATTAGGACGATGTATAACCACGTAAAAATACATTTTTCGGCGTTTTACCGCCACGGCTGACTTTTAGATTCAGATTTACGAAATATTATGATTTATTTTCGCAAAAATCAAATCTTTTCGAATTTCACGAACAAATTTTCGTGCGCGGACAAAAATAAATTTCGAATTACGAATTAACGAATTTCGAATTAAAAAAATTTTTGTATGAAAAAATTTTTGTGCGGAAATTTTTTTGGCGAAAATTTCAAATTACGTGTTTTTTCGAATTATCGGGGTTTTACTGTACTTACTTTTGTTTATTTGTCTATTTTTGTCTGGTCTTTTCATTTGTACACAAATTGTCTTCATCATAAATTTGTAATAAGTGTATTTTGTTTTGAATAGATCATTGTGGTGCAAGAAAATAATAAATGCTTTAGATGACGGAATTCCCTTTATTTATGTATCTGTTCTAATTTTCTGGCGTAGATGAAAATCGTGTTTCAAAAATAAAATGTTGAACGATATGTCCTTATACCAAATAAACCATATCAGGGAAAAATATAGAAACTGCCCTGGAAAACCTGGAATTATCAGGGAATTTTGAAATCCGTTTTTTGTGGCCACCCTGTTATTGGATTTTATCTTTATTATTTAGTTTATTCTTATATATGTAAATAATCTGTTGATTTTCCCAAATAATAAAAAAAATAAAAATAATAAAAAAGATACACTGAATTTTTTCAAGCGTATGAAATATTAAATAACATAACAAATCGTGTTTTTAATAATTTTTCTGAGCTTACTTTGCGATCATTTTCTATCGAGGGAATTTCATATAATTAACGCTTCGGCTTAACAAATGTATTATTATCTTCGAATATAACTTTTTTGGATCTTAAAAACTTATTGAGTCAAAGAGAAATTTGTTATGAATCGGTGGAAATCGGGAATGCGGGGGCTTAATCGGATAAATCTCGACCCTGTGACTCCTTCCAGAGAGATAGACATACCAAAAACCATTGTTGCAAATGTTACCAAGACCGGTTAGTAGCCGAGTAGTCAAATGTGTCGGGTTCCCATCCAGGCGTCGCGGATTTAATCCTATGCTGGCAAGTCCTCCATCATCACCGCACAAGAATTTTTTTGTAATGATTGACGAATTTAAATGTTTTCAGGTTATTCTCGGATATGTTTCTCTCCCTTAAAAATAATATTTTTGGGTTATTATCTTATATGTTTCTCCCTTAAAAAAATATTTTCGTGTTATTATCGGATATGTTTCTCCCTTAAAAATAATATTTTCGGGTTATTATCTTATATGTTTCTCCCTTAAAAAAATATTTTCGTGTTATTATCGGATATGTTTCTCCCTTAAAAAAATATTTTCGGGTTATTATCTTATATGTTTCTCCCTTAAAAAAATATTTTCGTGCTATTATCGGATATTGTTTCTCCCTTAAAAAAATATTTTCGTGCTATTATCGGATATGTTTCTCCCTTAAAAAAATATTTTCGTGTTATTATCGGATATGTTTCTCCCTTAAAAAAATCATAATAAAAAAAAGAAATGGAGGGCGACAGATACCAAAATATATTTATCCGATTCTCTCGTGGAATCTCGGAATCTTCCATAGCACCTTACATTAATTAGCGCAAGTTGGAAACCTGGTCCAGATTCCCAGCGAATAATTTTAATTTTAAAGCAAAAATCTGCTATAGCACTTGAACTGTGAACTCTAGCGTCATGCATTTTATATATATAATTATACACGCACGGAGAAAACTTACCGATATCAGTAAAGCACGAATATGTTATGAGGAAGTCGGAACAAGTGTTCTTCAAAATAATAAAATTTTCTTATTTCGTCATTATATTTATTCGGACAAGGCCATCTGCGTGTCGCGTGTTCAGATATATACTGATTGACTAATATTTCAAAAGGAAATGGTCATGCAGTCACCTTTTTAACAGTATCTTGTTAAAAAAGTCGTATTCATTTTTCTCCGTGCGTGTGTATACACCATAGGGTTGGGCTTAGAAAATATATGTATAACAAAAAATTAACACAGGTTGGCGTTTCAACATTTAGACGTTCTGACGCGCCAAAATACAATTTTTCGCCATTTTTGATTCGCTAAGTTTTTGCTTTTGAAACCAAATTAAATGACGAAACGGTGTGTATTGCAACTATGCTATGCTACCATTAATGTTGCTAATTAGATCGTTTAAATATCATAAGAACACCAAGCGTAAAAATTTCGTATTCAACCGAATTGCACGACCAAACCAAACCGACCAAATGCAATATTGTATGTTTTTGCGCTCGTTTCGTATTATCTGATATTTCGAGTTATCCGCTGAAGATTATATCGCGTGATCATCTTTCTAATGCACATCTTAATAAATTTAATTAACGCCATCCTTATTTTACGGCGGAAAAATATGTTGAAAATAGATTCGGATGCGAAATTTATATTTTAATCTTAGATAATCTGTAATCTGGTTGTGCCCTAAAAACAGATATATGCACACATAAGTATGTACGACGTCTTCTGGAACAGGGTAAATTATGATTTTTTTTTTTAAATATTACAGTTGTTGATTGATGATTGTTCATGAATGATATAAACAGGTAATATGTTTATATTATCATATAATTTTGATATTTGAAACTTTGGTAGATATATCCACGTTACTTTAAATTATTTTTGTAATTTCACCCTAAAAATGTTTTGTAGATATGTTTTAAAATCGTTAATACGGTGAAATGCATAAAGTTAATGAAGTGTCGGATTGGCGGATGCTGCAGGGGGCGATACCCTCACCGGAACAGGACGATCACCCCCGCGTCTAGACTCCCCACACTCCTCACACTCCCCACACTCCGGGACTCGAGCGGGACCCGAGCAGCCCACAGGTGTCCCTGCACCGGGAGTTCCCGCTTCGCACACGGCTGCACGAACTCTACGACAAATTCTATGGATTATTATCGTAATTGCTTTTGAAAGGCACGGGAGAGAAATGGCTCACGTCATTTTTTGGCGAAAATAACAAAATGTTTTGTCATTTTTTTAATTTTTATTATTTTGTCTGCATCCTCGCTTATAAGTACAACATGTATATTATACATAAAAAATATTACTCTACGAGTTGATAGACAGCCGCGTATCCTAAACACGTTTTTCGTTTTTCTTTTTACATGACACTTTTACTTTTAAAACGATTTCAAGTATTTAACAAAATCTTCCTTAGTATATTATTTTTGATCTATGATAAATTGGATTCTTGGAAAACCTTGAACGAAATCTGCACATTTAATTCACTTCGCTGATTCAAACAACCACAGGTGTAACCTTTCGCTTTTTACCTCATCAATTATTGCTATCATTTATTATCAATTATTTTTGACCGGTCGGTGGCTGAGTTGACATCGCGTTAGGGTCCCACCCAGGTGTAGTATGTTCAATTCCTCGCCTGGCTAAGTCCTCCATCACAACACAAGCAACATTTTACGCTTACTGTGGTGGCAGTAGGAGATTTTCAAATATTGTCAGGTTATCCGTAACCCGGGAATGTTTGTCTTTCTTTAAAAAAAATTTGAAAAAATTTCAGTACAATATTTTGGTAAACTTCCTTTATTAAAATTATTATAATATTCCCGTCTGCGCACGCGCCGTTCTGTCACCCGTCACTCTTCCACACCATATATTATGCATATTTATTTGATATCAGTATTATTTCTTAAATGATTATGGTACATCTGACGCTATTTCTTGAATATCAGATACATATAAGGATTGAAAGGGGAAAACCACTGCGTCACCATTTTTCAATCACGATCGCAACAGGCGACGGTTCTCCAGTCGCCAACTCACCTGCATTTCCCTTGAATTTCACATTTCTCCAGTTAATATCTACCAAATCTACATATTTATTTGATATCAGTATTATTTCTTAAATGATTATGGTACATCTGACGCTATTTCTTGAATATCAGATACATATAAGGATTGAAAGGGGAAAACCACTGCGTCACCATTTTTCAATCACGATCGCAACAGGCGACGGTTCTCCAGTCGCCAACTCACCTGCATTTCCCTTGAATTTCACATTTCTCCAGTTAATATCTACCAAATCTACATATTTATTTGATATCAGTATTATTTCTTAAATGATTATGGTACATCTGACGCTATTTCTTGAATATCAGATACATATAAGGATTGAAAGGGGAAAACCACTGCGTCACCATTTTTCAATCACGATCGCAACAGGCGACGGTTCTCCAGTCGCCAACTCACCTGCATTTCCCTTGAATTTCACATTTCTCCAGTTAATATCTACCAAATCTACATATTTATTTGATATCAGTATTATTTCTTAAATGATTATGGTACATCTGACGCTATTTCTTGAATATCAGATACATATAAGGATTGAAAGGGGAAAACCACTGCGTCACCATTTTTCAATCACGATCGCAACAGGCGACGGTTCTCCAGTCGCTAACTCACCTGCATTTCCCTTGAATTTCACATTTCTCCAGTTAATATCTACCAAATCTACATATTTATTTGATATCAGTATTATTTCTTAAATGATTATGGTACATCTGACGCTATTTCTTGAATATCAGATACATATAAGGATTGAAAGGGGAAAACCACTGCGTCACCATTTTTCAATCACGATCGCAACAGGCGACGGTTCTCCAGTCGCCAACTCACCTGCATTTCCCTTGAATTTCACATTTCTCCAGTTAATATCTACCAAATCTACATATTTATTTGATATCAGTATTATTTCTTAAATGATTATGGTACATCTGACGCTATTTCTTGAATATCAGATACATATAAGGATTGAAAGGGGAAAACCACTGCGTCACCATTTTTCAATCACGATCGCAACAGGCGACGGTTCTCCAGTCGCCAACTCACCTGCATTTCCCTTGAATTTCACATTTCTCCAGTTAATATCTACCAAATCTACATATTTATTTGATATCAGTATTATTTCTTAAATGATTATGGTACATCTGACGCTATTTCTTGAATATCAGATACATATAAGGATTGAAAGGGGAAAACCACTGCGTCACCATTTTTCAATCACGATCGCAACAGGCGACGGTTCTCCAGTCGCTAACTCACCTGCATTTCCCTTGAATTTCACATTTCTCCAGTTAATATCTACCAAATCTACATATTTATTTGATATCAGTATTATTTCTTAAATGATTATGGTACATCTGACGCTATTTCTTGAATATCAGATACATATAAGGATTGAAAGGGGAAAACCACTGCGTCACCATTTTTCAATCACGATCGCAACAGGCGACGGTTCTCCAGTCGCCAACTCACCTGCATTTCCCTTGAATTTCACATTTCTCCAGTTAATATCTACCAAATCTACATATTTATTTGATATCAGTATTATTTCTTAAATGATTATGGTACATCTGACGCTATTTCTTGAATATCAGATACATATAAGGATTGAAAGGGGAAAACCACTGCGTCACCATTTTTCAATCACGATCGCAACAGGCGACGGTTCTCCAGTCGCCAACTCACCTGCATTTCCCTTGAATTTCACATTTCTCCAGTTAATATCTACCAAATCTACATATTTATTTGATATCAGTATTATTTCTTAAATGATTATGGTACATCTGACGCTATTTCTTGAATATCAGATACATATAAGGATTGAAAGGGGAAAACCACTGCGTCACCATTTTTCAATCACGATCGCAACAGGCGACGGTTCTCCAGTCGCCAACTCACCTGCATTTCCCTTGAATTTCACATTTCTCCAGTTAATATCTACCAAATCTACATATTTATTTGATATCAGTATTATTTCTTAAATGATTATGGTACATCTGACGCTATTTCTTGAATATCAGATACATATAAGGATTGAAAGGGGAAAACCACTGCGTCACCATTTTTCAATCACGATCGCAACAGGCGACGGTTCTCCAGTCGCCAACTCACCTGCATTTCCCTTGAATTTCACATTTCTCCAGTTAATATCTACCAAATCTACATATTTATTTGATATCAGTATTATTTCTTAAATGATTATGGTACATCTGACGCTATTTCTTGAATATCAGATACATATAAGGATTGAAAGGGGAAAACCACTGCGTCACCATTTTTCAATCACGATCGCAACAGGCGACGGTTCTCCAGTCGCCAACTCACCTGCATTTCCCTTGAATTTCACATTTCTCCAGTTAATATCTACCAAATCTACATATTTATTTGATATCAGTATTATTTCTTAAATGATTATGGTACATCTGACGCTATTTCTTGAATATCAGATACATATAAGGATTGAAAGGGGAAAACCACTGCGTCACCATTTTTCAATCACGATCGCAACAGGCGACGGTTCTCCAGTCGCCAACTCACCTGCATTTCCCTTGAATTTCACATTTCTCCAGTTAATATCTACCAAATCTACATATTTATTTGATATCAGTATTATTTCTTAAATGATTATGGTACATCTGACGCTATTTCTTGAATATCAGATACATATAAGGATTGAAAGGGGAAAACCACTGCGTCACCATTTTTCAATCACGATCGCAACAGGCGACGGTTCTCCAGTCGCTAACTCACCTGCATTTCCCTTGAATTTCACATTTCTCCAGTTAATATCTACCAAATCTACATATTTATTTGATATCAGTATTATTTCTTAAATGATTATGGTACATCTGACGCTATTTCTTGAATATCAGATACATATAAGGATTGAAAGGGGAAAACCACTGCGTCACCATTTTTCAATCACGATCGCAACAGGCGACGGTTCTCCAGTCGCCAACTCACCTGCATTTCCCTTGAATTTCACATTTCTCCAGTTAATATCTACCAAATCTACATATTTATTTGATATCAGTATTATTTCTTAAATGATTATGGTACATCTGACGCTATTTCTTGAATATCAGATACATATAAGGATTGAAAGGGGAAAACCACTGCGTCACCATTTTTCAATCACGATCGCAACAGGCGACGGTTCTCCAGTCGCCAACTCACCTGCATTTCCCTTGAATTTCACATTTCTCCAGTTAATATCTACCAAATCTACATATTTATTTGACAATTTTTTTTCCTTGTTTCCAGATCGGGCGGTCCTCGGAGTCCCCTATCGACTTCGTGGTGATGGACACGGTGGCCGGCGATAAGACGGGCGAGGCCAAGGTGTTGCAGAGCACCATCTCGCGCTTTGCTTGCAGAATACTCGCCGACCGGGACGAACAGAGCACGTGTCGGATATACGCAGCCGGCTTTGACACTTCTAGAAATATATTCTTAGGGGTAAACAAACAAACCTAACCTAACCTAACCAAACCAATTTAACCTAATCTAACCTAACCATCCTGTCGTTTCCTCACGCAGAGAATGGACAGCCACCTGACACTTCTTGCTTTATTAGCCTTGTGTGCATACTGCGCTCATGGTGTTAGAAAAAAAAGAATATTTCAAATATTTGTACCTTGATAATTACTCGCACTTGTAATTAATCTAACTCAATCGTCGCACGCCTCTCTGCGTCTGGATTGAGTTTTTCACATCCGCACATCGTCTCATGCATACTCTTCTGTTATTTTGACTTTTGAAACAACTTTTATTTTTATTTTTTTATTGTTCTTTAAAGTTTCTTCCAATCAAACCACAATTAAGCAGTTTGTCAACAGGATGTATATGTTCAATTACAGTGTAAATGTGTATACATAATATTATAACAAATTATAAATATACATAATGTTGTTGCTACTTATTAGATATTCAGATTATTATTATTGGCACACACAGTCTAAAATAACACTAAATCTACATGCTAATAAATAACAATTATTCATTGATCTTAATGATTAGTATAAACAAATTATAAATATACATAATGTTGTTGCTACTTATTAGATATTCAGATTATTATTATTGGCACACACAGTCTAAAATAACACTAAATCTACATGCTAATAAATAACAATTATTCATTGATCTTAATGATTAGTATAAACAAATTATAAATATACATAATGTTGTTGCTACTTATTAGATATTCAGATTATTATTATTGGCACACACAGTCTAAAATAACACTAAATCTACATGCTAATAAATAACAATTATTCATTGATCTTAATGATTAGTATAAAGTATTTCTACTTCTGAGCCATGTTTCACCATATCTAAATCTATTTGTGAATTTGAAATTTTTTGTGTTACTTGGCAACATGTCGAACATTTTGGGGACATTATATTTTAGGGTTCGCTGTCCGTATTTATTGTTGTATTTTGGAACAAGCATAGCTTAATTCTGTGTGAACCTAGTGTTGTGTTCATGTTCCAATTTACTTTTATATTCAGAGTCAGATATATGCTGAATCAATATTTTGTCCCATAGTAAGGCCTGCACAGGCAAAATATTTAAGTTTCGATACAACAATGAAATGTTACGTCTCTGTGAGAAAATATTTTTTGAGACTAGTAATTTAACCATAGAATTTTAAACTGATTGTAGGTAATTTATGTTACTTTTACAAGAATGTCCCCAAGTGGTTATTCCACACTGTAGAGTTGATTCTGCGAGGTAAATGATTTTTAAAATATTCACAGGAACGAAATACTTCAGTTTATATAATCTACCCACAATCGCTCTCAGTCTTTTACAAATATTGTTTATTTGAATGTCCCATTTAAAATGGAAATCAACAGTCACTCCCAAATAAACGTATTCATTTACTGTTTCAATTTTATCACATTTGCAGGGCTGCAAAATGTTTTGTTAATGTAAAGTTGTAAGATATTATTTCAGGTGTAATCGAAACTGAAACATGTGGAGATCGATGTGCATCAATTTGGTTTTTTTGGTATATCATTAGGCATGCGTCATGTCACCAAGTACACTCAAGTATTTGATTCATTTGTTCGTGGCATGTCTTCCTCGGGCATTACCATTCACTTTCGCATTGTATTATTCTTACACTCGATATTACACTTTTATTTTTAAAAATTCTTATGCTTTTAATATACGCAATGGGACAGTCTTTTTCTATGTTTAAAATGCTTTTTGTTGATATTTGAACTTCAGCTCTTTTTACACTGGTTATTTGAAGTATCTTTCACCAGACACATCAACAATAATTACAGCCATTACAGTTCTCTCTGCAAGAATAATTTGCATTTTTACTGGGGGGCGGTGGTGGTTCTGTGGGGCAACAACAGCATTGAGAGTAGAAGGGGTGGCTGGTTGACGTAAAAAAAAATGGATGGCCATTTGTCTTCTGTCAACATTTCTACTGGATAAATCTTCTTACTGAATTCATCATCATCTTTTTCTCCTTGTCATCTTGTTCCCTTTGGCGCCTCCAGGTGTTTCCTCCTGTCCTGTGCTACTTCTGTGACCATTGCAAGCCCAGTCTTTCCTCGCTCAGTCTGTGGAGCTGCTTTCTCGTGGAAGGGAAGAATCCACATGGATTAAAAATGTCCCTGGATGGAATATTTTTTCTTTTCACTAATGAATTGTGATGTTTTAGGAAAAGGCAACGAAATGGACGGAGAACCATGAAATCGACGGGCTAACCACGAACGGCGTGCTGATGATGCACCCGCGTGGGCAGTTCTGTGGTGGCGATGCTGAGTGCGGGCTGTGGCGCGAAGCGAGCGTGGGCGGCGCCGTTTTCCAGCTGCGCGAGTCCCGCTCGGCGCAGCTCAAGGGCGAACCTGTGCCCAGCGAGACCAACGTGCTGAGGGACGGCACCATGATCGACCTGTGCGGCGCCACGTTGCTGTGGAGGAGTGCGCAGGGCCTGCAGCACTCGCCCGTAAGTAAACGAATAGAATACCTACCCAGCTAACTGAGTGCAGCAAATAAGTCAATCCTTCTCTCTAAATGAGAATCCAATCGAGATTTCAATTGATTTACATTTTAATTGACTTTTATTTGAATTTGACACTTGATTGGTTTCTTTGCACTCTGCCGATTGGTGGTTGCGGAGTTGCTGAATAGTTATCATGAGAGTCACCGCAGAAAATGTGTTCCTGGTAATGAGTATGTACCTCATTTCTTCAATTTATCTTTATAAACCGATTTTACAGACGAAACGAGACCTAGAGAAGCTGGTGGATGAGATAAACGCGGGGCGGCCGCAGTGCCCCGTGGGCCTCAACACCCTCGTTATCCCACGCAAACCCGCGCAGGCGCACGCTCTGGACCAGCTCAACCAGCCATACGTCTATCTGCAGTGCGGCCATGTCCAAGGTATGTGTTAGCAAGCAGTAATGCAGAGTCCGCCAGCCTGCTGTAGAAATGTAAAAATTTCTCTGTGATAAGTTGTGCATATAAAGGATTGGAGCTTTAGCTAATTCTTTCTGAGGGTTAGCGATTACTATCCTGGGGTATGGACTTGTTAGCTAGAGATTATGTGGAAGATAACTCAATAATAGCAGATGTATTAAGTTAAACTAAACATAATATTAACCTTTAGTGTGCAAAAAAACCACCTTTGATTTGCTAGTAGCTCACCTCGATTGCCTTGGTTTTATGATACATACTAAGGAGTCCCACATAACCCCAGCATACCATGACCGTGCTATGACCGAGCCACGAATTACGGGAAAGGAACCACACGCAATTTTTTATTCGCTTTGCAAGGAAATAATATATCTTACTACATACTATTCTAGCTTGTCATTTCGTCACTAGCAAATATATTTATTTTATCTGTGAAAAAATTCTTTGCAAATATCATAATTTTTAATTATCAAAATCATAGTACTGTATTTATTTACAGGAAAGCCTTGTAGGACTTATTTTTATTGTGAAGAATGTTTATTTACATAGCTGGTTAGTATAATAAATTAAAGAATATTTTCATGTCTTTTTAAAATTTATATAAGGAGAAAATACAGATACATACAGTAATTAAAAGATAGTTTTATAAAATAATAACTGCCTGCATCCTGACTATTTCTCACGGATTAACCCATTTACGCCTGCCGTGCCCAAACGAGGACGCCTTCAAATCTACCCACCATTTTGTTATTAATGTGGTAAGTTTTGCTAACAGTGCATTATTGTAGAGGTGATTGATGTGTCTTACATTTTATATCAAACATTTTGGATAACACTATTTATAAAAAGTATTTTAGTATCATAAATAAAGTGAATCTCAGAGTTGCAGTGATTACCAAATGTAAGTATTTTTTTTTATATGTTTACTTTCGTAAATTCTTAATTGTTCTACATAATCTTATTGAACACTTTGTTTACTTTGGAATAAGAATTTGATAAAGTAAAATATATAATTTACTGAACTGTGAACTACTTTTTTTTGTTGGTGTCCCCAAATAGGGACAGCGGGCACATAATGAGTAAAATATTCTTTTTTTTTACAGAGTTTTGACTGCACATAAATATGTCGAAACGGCAATTTGAAGTAAGCGATAACTATCATGGACTCCAGGAGGCCCTTGATGCTATTATGGCAGAAGAGGACTCAGATGTTGAATTTGATATCGTTGCTATTCCCCCAGAACCAAGTTTCCTCACTGATGAAGAAGAAGGCGATGAAGACAATATTGTTACCAATGACATGCCAAGAGATATTCCTGGAAATATCGAAGTTTTTGTAAACAGAAACGAAGAATATTGGGACAGTTCTGATGAAGAGCCTTTGTCAAATTCCGCTAGAAGGCAACGATGCAATGTTCGGCCCCGTTGGCGTAAATGCGAGCCTAGCTACGATCACATGCCTTTTGATGAGAATAATGTACAACAACGATGCGAAAACCTAATTACTGATCTCAAAGGTAAAAATCCTGTTTCAATTTTTAAGAAGATTTTTGATCAGGAAGTAATCGATATGATTCTTCAATATTCTGATTTGTATGCATCACAAAACAATAAACATGATATCAATATTACCGTTGGTGAGTTGAAAACATTTTTGGGCATTCTATCTCTATCTGGTTATCACACTTTGCCTCGCGAACGTCTATTTTGGTCTTTAGACGAGGACTGTAATGTACATGTTGTTTCTAAGGCAATGACGAGAAACAGATTTTTAGATATCAAAAAGTACCTACATTTCTGTGATAATACTGTAGCTGCTGAAACATCAGATAAAACGTTCAAGGTGCGAACCCTTGCTGAGGTTCTCATGAAGAAATTTATGCAATGGGGAGTGTTTCACACAAATCTGTCAATAGATGAATCCATGGTGAAATATTTTGGACGTCATCCATCGAAACAATTTATTCGAGGTATGCCTGTACGCTTCGGTTATAAAAAATGGATGCTCGCTAGTGCTGATGGCTACTGCTACAATTTTTATATTTATTGCGGCAAATCGCAAGTACCCACAAATGAGCCGTTGAGTACACGAGTTGTGAAAAACCTGTTGAACAAGCTAAACACAGATCCTAGAGACCATGTTGTGTTCTTCGATAATTTTTTCACTAGCTATGCATTGCTGCAAGATTTATGGGAATCTGGCTATCACGCTACAGGAACTGTACGTGAGGGTAGGACCAGCAAATGTCCTCTCACACCCGTCAAGGAGATGAAAAAGAAAAGTCGTGCTGACTTTGACTACCGGTTTAACACGGTCAATAAAATATTGTTTGTTCGCTGGCTGGATAACAGCGTTTGTACAATGGGAACAAACTACGATAATGTTCTTCCGTTGGGCAAAGTAAAGCGCTGGAGCTCAATCGAAAAGAAGAAAACCGATGTAAATATTCCTCAAGTATTTGTGAATTACAACAGAAGCATGGGCGGTGTCGATCAAGCCGATCAGTCGATTTCAACGTATCGAACTTCAATACGAGGCAAGAAGTGGTGGTGGGTGTTATTTACATACATGTTCGATCTATGCATTAGCAATACCTGGCGTCTACACACACTTAGTAATGACGTGAAGATGGACCAGCTACAATTTCGACGAACTATTGCTCGTTATTACTTGCGACAAAAAACTAATCAACGTTCTCACCCATCAGCCTCTGTAGTACTCAATTAACAGTTTGATGGTTTTGGCCACTTTCCGGAGAAGTTGACAAAACAGTTGCGATGCACTATTTGCCATAGTAAGGCACGTTGGGAGTGCAAAAAATGCAAAAAAACTTTGTGTATTGAAAAACCATGCTTCGAGAAATACCATACTGAATGAGCCCAGTGTCCCCATTTGAGCACGGCACTTTTTTTACTAGTAAATAAAAAAAAAATTGATATTTTTTTTTGATTTTTGTTAAAAAACTCTATACCCTACTATATAAAATGGATTTATTCTTTTTCCTACGATTACTTTAGTCTTGGGCGTAAATGGGTTAACATACATTATATATTTTATTAACATGATGAATTTTTTTTTTTTGAACAAAAATAGTTATCCCGGGAAAACTACACAGATTAGATGTATAAAAACTGTTTACTTTTTTTAGTTTTTTTTTTTAGTACTTATATTTTATTTAGTTATAAAATTAACGAAAAGCGCATCGCCAAATTCCATGTCAAATGTAATTCCAATTTTCAAGTATTTATTTACAGGAAATCCTCATATGACTTATATTTATTGTGAAGAATTCTTATTTAGCTAGAAAATATTTTCTAATGTCCCAATTATATTATATTCATTAATAACATTAGAGGAAAACATAATTTTTCTGAATATAAGTATCTATCATGGGGAAACTACATAGTATATAGATATATACATAAATGTTTTTGTAAATTGTAATGTATTTATAAATTCGTAAAAAAATTATTTATACATATACATATATATGCTTTTTTGTTCAGATTACATAAATACATTATCTTGCAAAAAACAAGTAAGTTATTATGAAAATAGTGTCAGCGGCGTACCGGCATTCTAAGGGTTAAGCAGTTTTGAGAAAATAGGCTGCCCCTTTGGCACAATTCATCAACAGTGTAAACCCGAAATGAACCAGAATCCAGAATATGGATAGAAACTCAGTGTCCTCACTCAGCCAGTAGGAGTTCATATTAAGAGGCCACTACGGCCAGGAGTGGCACAATATGTGAAGAGGATGAAGATTCTACAATTTAGTTTGTGTTTATTCAGATAACCGGATAAATCATCATATCTTTAAAAGGTTATATAAAGTCGTGGAAAGTGATGAAACAAAAACTTTATTAACTGGGTTATGTAGGTTAGGTTAGGTTAAAATTTTTATTTTTTTTCATCGTTTCTAATGATTTTATATCACTTTTTAAAAGTGTGTTGAAATGTCACTGTGTGAGTTATCATGGAACTGTTTATTCAATATAAATCCAATGGAAAATTTCATTGCTGGAATATGATGGAATGTAATGTTGGTTGGTTTTTGCAGGGCACCACGACTGGGGCCAAGAGAAGGAGTCGGGGGCGCGGCGCTGCCCAATGTGCATGAAGATCGGGCCCGTGGTGCGCGTGTGCATGGGCCTCGAGCCCGACTTCTACGTGGACAGCGGCCCGCCCACCTACGCCTTCAATCCCTGCGGCCACATGGCTACCGAGAAGACCGTTAAGTGAGTACTCAACTACAACTTCTGTCTATCATCATTAACACAACGCTACACCCAGAGTCGGATTTGGTTGCCTCCATGCTGCGGTCCCTCGCTATTCGCCTCCAGTCCTCTTCCACACAATCAATCCAATTCTTCCCCGACGTACCTCTGTGAGTATCTTCCAGACTTTTGATGCCGTCATTCTTTCGTCACCGGCTCATGGCAGTCGGGACCTACAGAATCTTAACACACTTAAGGTATTTCTACCCGTTCGATCGATTTTTGCTTAAGGACGGGAAGGGTATTTTTACCTTTTGCGCTGGCCTCATTTCAATGGCAGAAAAGACAGAATTATTCAATGTTTTTACATGAATATTATATACCAATCTCTTTGTAAAGGTCCCAACTATATGTACATAATTATCAAAACGTAATGCAATTCTTTTTTTAAATTTATTTTACTCTCATGCTCAATTACATTTTCCAGTTTGTTATTCATTTTAATTATATTTTTGTGTCTTCCTTCTTACGTCAATAATAATCATACAATGTTCTCTTTTCAGATACTGGGCCAACGTTGCCGTGCCGCATGGAACCAATGACTTCCGCGCTATCTGCCCCTTCTGCGCTACGCCGCTGGTGGACAACCCAGGCTACATCCGCCTTATCTTCCAGGACAACCTCGACTGAACTGGCTCCAGGCTGACTCACCTGGTTCACGACGCACCAACAAACGGTGAGCCGAGGATTCATTTTATCGTAGCTGAATGCTGGACTTCCCATGCAACATTTTGTCACCATTGAATCAATGTTTTTCAAAATCGAGCCAAACCAAACAAATAAAAGATGTTAACTAATTTTTCAGTTACCCACCCTGCATGTTATTCAATGATTTGGATTCAAAAGATTCTTATATGACACAATTTTCAGTAAATAGAAGTTAATTTTATTTTCTCCTTTTCCAGGTTTCTTTCAGGAGGAAATGGATAAGCATTCTTCATGTTCAAGAATTAAGTGTGAATATTGAAAGTAGAAAATGCAAAAGACATTTATTATATTCTTTGAAAGTTTAAGATTTCAAAGATCTAAAGAGACTACTATTTTAATGGTTTGTTTGCCCCTGTTGAGTGCCTAAGACCTGAGGCGGGGAATCTAAGACAGACAAAGTGTGTGGTGTTTGATGTAGTTTAAATGCATTTCCCTTCTGGAAAGATCACGGTGTGTTTCTTAATGAAGGTTGTCCTTTGAAACTAACATAATACGATATAACTACATGAGTGCGATCCAAACGGGAAGCAAAAGACAATGGTCCTAGAAATTCACGTGTTTAACCCTGCATTAGCCATATTTTTTATGATTAAGTAACAAATGGACGTGTAAATAAGTGTTATCGTTTTTTTTGTTTGTTTAAGACTGAAGTCGTCAAATGGATTTACCTTTGAACGCTGTTCTAGTTTTATCTGCTCATACATAATATCGTTTGGCTTACTGTGAGAAGTCACCGAGTAACTTTTTTGCAGATTCTCTCTGAACCACATAGAAATTTCTTCTATTGCAAGAACCTTTAAAATTAGCTAAAATGATTCCATTAAAATTTTTAAAATATTGCTATTGAAAAGTATGGTAGTTGGTGACTTTTTGCAGCGAATCAACAAAATTGACAACAAGTTCATCAACTGCATGTTGTAAATTTTATTTTATAAACATCACCTTGCATGTGAGCGGAGAAAACAGTCAATAGTGTTTGTATGTAAATCCTTTTGAAGATTTCCATAAGGAGTATTGTAACGCATCTTAGAATATTCATTCTTCAACTTAGGATGCTGTTATAATTGTTTTACGCTGAATGTTTCATTATTTTGTGACTAACTCTGTTCACCATTCAAATAATCTTCAAAATAATAAAAAGCATATAAATCTATAAACGGATCATGTATTTAATTTCACATCTAAAATATTCTGTCAGTCACAAACTCGGTTTATGATCTCAAATATTTAAGGATACTGTAAAAATAGATGCTTCTATTTACAAAATATATTTCAGAAATACGTCATCCACAGCTTTCACCACGTTTTTTCCACGTTCTTTCTACTTCTTTCTAAATGATGGAACATAAAATAGGTTTGCTTTTTAAAATCTTTACAGAATGCTTCTTTTTTATAAAATGGTAAAAAATTTATTTCTAAATTTACAGAAACATTGAAATGGTTTCAGAATATTATTTTTCATTAGAAAATAATATTTCTAGAATTTTTATTTCTTAATCAAATTTATTTTGTTTGTGTGCTTATTGTTGGTAATCTTGGATGTTTCATTTTCGTAGGCTATAAAATTTAAAATAACACAAGTGTTTTTATTTTCAAAATGTGTGAATTCAGAAATGACTTCTTCATAATTGTTTTTGACTAAATATTAAAGAAGATAATTAATTTTTTCTTGAGCAACCCATTTATTAAAATAAAATAAAAATTGACACAGTGTTTTTTATAGTAAAAAACTATGTCTTAAATGATTTTCTCGAAGTCTAACTGCAAAATGTTGCTGAACTTCCGTCCTTATAGGCTTATGGAGTCAAATGTATTTAAAGAAAATCATAAAAATGAATATATCTGGGAAGAATATAAATTGCCATCGCTAAGAACTAAGAAAGTTGTTGCCGTTAGTAAATTTTGATGAAATAATTTTATAATATGCTTCAGTGATAATAATTTATTGCTGTAAAAAATATTCATCAATTTGTCTGCCTCTCACATACAGCCTATTTGCCATGAATTCAATCTAGTATTGATATTTACGTATTTATAGATTTTGATTAATTTAACATCAGTTATCTTGTCGAAGTTGTTAATCACTATTTTAGTTTGAACCGTCATTGATAGAAAATTTATAAAAATAGTTTGATTGTTTTCATTTTGATTTGTATTTAAAAAATATTTATGCAGAGCCGAGAGAAGCGAAGGGAAGGGTTAGAGGCAGCCTTTGATAGAGAGAGAGAGAGAGATAGCTCTTTAAAATGTAAATCTAAATTTATGATAATTAATTTGTTTTGTTGTATGCGAGTAGATTACCGAATGATTGTAACTTAAATTTAAAGTTTGTTGTGAAGTCTATATAAGTATTCCCTTGATAATAATTATGAATAAATCACTACCCTTGTATTGTGAGAAATCTTTCCCATCTTTCAATTGAAGTATTTTTGCAAAATGTCCTCTTCTATTTTTTAATAAATAATTCACAGCTAGCATATTCCTACCCACTTATCCAAGTTTACAAAGATTAGAGATCTAAAATGATGAACTATTCCCTCTTGCTTTCCGATCAGGCGGTTTCATTGTATTCACTGGCTACTTACTATACATCCTACAATTGCAATCGATGAAGTTAATATTTAAATTCCTTGAACAAATCAATTATTGAAAATAAATAAAAATAGCATATTTAGATATGTTTAAAGATATGCTTCAATTGAAAGTTTGTTAGGGTGCAATATTTTCATTTTGTAATCAATTTAATTTTGCAATGTAGTACATATAATGCAAGATGTTTACCTACTTTAGCGTTTAGTTGTGGGGCGTTGTGGTTTTTACAAACACTGCTATTAGCTAGTGAAAAATTGAACTGATTTTTAGTTTTACTTTTTTGTATATGTTTTTATAAGAAAAAACTCGTGAAATATATAAGCGCCCTTTGGGCCGCTAATCCATATTTTATTTTATTTTTGTTTCTCATATTTCACCCATTCCTTACACACTCCAGTTAGATTTGCTTTCCTTCTAATCAAGATGTACATATTGAACTTAAAACAAAACTATATTAGACGCTTTTAAAATTCCCACAGTGATTCATCTCTTTTTTCTACACTAAATAATAGTGAGACAAACGATGTACGTGTGTCTGCTTCCCCCAAAAGAAAAATGCAATCATTATGGAACTTCTCCCTCACACGTATTAAAGAAATTAAATGCTGCATGATGTTGCCGTTGCCGGGGGAATATTAAAGCGCTCATTGTGTTTTTATTTTTTATAATAACTTTTTTTTTCAATTTGCTTACTTTTATGTTTTTTGGTGATTAAATAGAAATTCATGTTCTAAATTTTAAAATATAATAATTAACACACATTTTTATAAATGGATATTGCCTTACATATTAAAACAATAGAATGCAATGAAAGCGTCTGCATAAAACGTCTTTACGCCACATTTAAATTTATTATGAGAATTTACCTCACAGACTTTTGGTTTTTAACTAGTCCTTAGATTTTGATCTAAATCAAGTTTTGTTTACATTATATTTTAACTTGCAATGGTACCTTTTAATTTATTAAATAATGGTTTGTTGGTAAACTAGAACTTGGGCAACACTAATCCGTTTCCAAATCCCAGAATCCTTGATCTCTTTCAATCTTTTTTTTCTCTCTACAACTTATTCAGTTTATAAAAAAATCTTAAATAAATGATAAGTGTTATACAAAACTGATTTTCATTGGTTATAAGGTTTGTCCACTGTAGAGTATTGTAAATATTTAATTAAAGTAAAATAAAGAGTTTTAAAATAAATGTATTTTTATTTATTTATTATCGTTATGAGCAGGTAGTGAAACACATTTAATGAAAGCAAAAAAGAAAAACTTATTTACATTAACATAACACAACTTATTATAAAAAAAATAATACAGTACCTAGCTTTTCTAGTGATGAACTTAAAACTATTTCTCTGGAGAATAAATAAGCAATAGTTGACTAGGTTTTTAATAAATCTTTTTTTTTTATGTATGTTAAATTACGAAATTTCACAATACAAATATCAAACTTTTTTGGTTGCTAAAATGGAAATAAAAATATTCTGCCCTAATATCAAAATGGCTTTAAAAAATTTCCAACCCGTATCTAAAAAAAGCTAGAATATTATTGAACTAAGCCTACCTATTACCAAAAGCTTTGCTTTTCTTTGAGAAGCACGTATCTACGCCGATTCAAAGATTTCTGTTCACTTCTCCAATTATTCTTTCAAAAATACTTAATTGAGTTGGAGATTATTTTGTTTTATGTTCCAAGTATCCAAAGTCAGTGGGATAAAGCACCCCCAATTAGGGTCATGTAGTGGGGCTGGGGGAGCGGGAAACGGAATGTAGGTAAGTGAATCAGTTTGTTAGTAAAGGTTTAGTTTGGTCACGATGAGCACCCTGATGTTCTGGTCGAAGGAGGTGCAAACGGCTAGGCCCTGCTTGTCGGGGGACCAATCCAGCGAGTTGATGGGCTGCGGGGAGATGGACATCTTCTGCAGACGCTCCAGATTGCCCGCCACTCCGCAAGTGCCACCTCCAGGATCCGTCTTGCTCCGCTGGTCGGGATATTTGCTGGAGTGGAGAATAAATTGTATTATATTCACCATCTATTTGGTAGATCAATGGTTCATACATTTATTCATATTTATAGCAATGCTCTTAACGAGAGGTCTGTCAAACATTTTAATAATCGTCAACACCGTTATCGTTAATCGTTATTATGAAAAACAGTTTTACAAATTTTTCAGGCCTAGTTGTGCGAACCTCCGTTACATTTGACATTGCCATCAAATCGGCAACCAACGCTTTTTTTAATTTTTTGATGTTTAATCTAATTTTGATAACAATGTCATATAATAATAATAATACTTGGATGACTTGTATAGCGCCGTTTTTGTGCAAAAACACCTCAAGGGCGCTGTACAAACTTATAATACATTTCTACAGTGATCTATGTTATTACTTAACTAATTATGGAGAAAATATACAGTACAATACTTACCTGGTAGGTCACTTGAGATTAACACTTAATTAACATTATATAATTGTTTACTGGCGAAATTTAGATACAGGATTTAGGACTTAATTGAAAAATTGAATATAACTGGTTTTTCTCTTAAGATTGGTATATTTAATTTAATTTAAGGGTACGACAGCTTAAAAAGGTAAGTTTTTAGCTTAGACCTGAATTCTGTTGGACTTGTTATGGATCTTAGTTCCGGAGGGAGTTTATTCCAAGCCTTTGGCCCAGATACTCCGAAAGCGCGATCACCAAACTTAGTATTTGGCTTGCGCATAGGTTCTATCAGTCTGCCTACAGCTGCTGATGTTGCTGATCTAAGCGTTGACTGCCTCAGACCAGTGTTTTCCGGGAAGCATAGTTCAGAGATGTAGGGTGGGGCCATTTCATTGATGGATTTAAACACCATCCAGCACAGTTTGTACTGGATTCTTTCAGGGCACTTGAGCCAGTGAAGGTTACGAAGGTGTTCTGAAATGTGCGAATATTTTGAAACCCCGGTTATGAGCCGTGCTGCTGCATTAAACACTGATTGAAATTTGTCAATTTGATATTTTGGAAGGCTGGCATAAATGCCATTGCAGTAATCGAGACGTGAGACTACGTAAGAGTTGATAAGTAGTTTTGTTGCTTCTGAAGGAAGGTTTCTTCGGACAGACTTGAGTTGTCTTAGGTGAAAAAAACCGGTGCTTACAGTCCTATTTATTTGACTTTTAAACGAAAAGTCTGAATCTAAATTGACACCGAGAAGTTTGACTGTTGTTTTTGGGATGATATCGATGCCGGAAATAGTAATAGGTGAATTGTCTATGAAATGTTGACGTTTGTTTGTGGCTGCCCAGAGAAACTCAGTCTTAGATGGATTGAGCTTCAGCTTGTTTGAAGACATCCAACGAGTTATTGCTTCTATACATTCAGTTATACGGATCTTGAGACTATTGATTTCATTTGGAGCGCAGTAGAAATAAACTTGCTGATCCTCAGCGTAGCAGTGAGACAAGAGATCAAATGACTCGATTATTTTGGCGACATCATTTGTAAAAAGGATGAAGAGAAGTGGACCCAAAACGGATCCCTGGGGTACCCCTGAAGAAAGTGTTGCGAAGTTGGACAATTTATTTCCAACCCTCACGGCTTGTAAGCGATTGGATAAATAGGATACCAGCCAATTTTTTATGTCAGAATTCAAACCAAATGTCTCCTCTAATCTCCTAATGAGGAATTCATGATCAATCGTGTCAAACGCTGCACTCATGTCTAGGAGTGAGATAAGTGATAACTTACCTGACTCTATGGCCAGAGTTATGTCTGATAGCATACGAAGTAGTCCGGTTTCAGTTGAGTGGAACTTTCTGTACGCAGATTGACGTTTTGCGAATAATTTATTTGAATTCAAGTGACTGGTTATTTGTGCGGCAGCAATTTTCTCCAGGATTTTTGAAATAAATGGTAAGTTTGAAACGGGTCGATAATTACCTAAGTTATCAGCGTCTAGTTGTGTATTTTTCAGGATTGGTGTTACTACAGCTGACTTGAGTGGTTCAGGAAAGTCACCCGTGCTAAGTGATTTATTGAAAACGTGAACTAGGAATGGAGCTAGAACATTAGAACATTGTTTTAATAACCATGTCGCTATAGGATCAAGACTGCACTGTTTATTAGGCGAGCTTGAAATAATTTTTATTACTTCTTCCAGCGTTGTGGGTTTGAATGAAGACAAAGTTCCTTTAGAATTTAAAGTGAATACTGGCGGAGGGGCGTGAGATGCGGAAGCACGAATGGATTCAATTTTTTGCCGAAAAAAAATTGAGAAGGCTTCCGGGGTAATATCTATTTTCGTTGGAACAGTGACTTCGGAAATTACAGTCTTTATTGAGTTCCAAAGACGTCGCGGGTTGGTTCGCTCAGAGTTAATCTTTTCTTTCCAATACTCTGTTCTTTTGGAATTTATTTTACTTGTATACTGTTTTTGAGCAAGGATCCACTTGTCTCTTGTAGTTACAGAAGAGTTTTTCCTATAGGTCCTCTCTAATTTCCGCATAAGTCTCTTCTGGTTTCGACATTCATCGTCAAACCAGCCGTCAGACTTTCGAACTTTCCGTGTTTTTGATGATGTCGGGGCATATTTATTTAACAGACATGAAAGTGTCTTATTATATGTCTTGACAAGTTCGGTAGGGGTCTTTGTTTCCCAAACATTGGGTGTACATAAGAGAGAGGTCTGTAACTCTTCCAGAAAATCACTAAAGCTAAATTTACGCCATTCCCTTGATACAATTGTTGTATATGGTACTTTAGGCGGGTTAAAATCAATATCAGTGCAAACAAGCCGATGGTCTGACAGTCCTATATCACGAATATCTGCTGAAAGCGGTGGATCACTCTTCTTTGAAATTAGTACATCTAATGTACCACCAGCATCATGAGTTGGGACGTCGACCCATTGGTGGCATCCAAAGCTGGCTAATAGATCTAAGAATTTAACAGTGTTTGGTGATGTCACGCGCTCGAGACGAATATTAATGTCGCCTGTAATAATGAGTGTGTCGGAGAGTCCGACTGAAACTTCCAAAAACTGTGAAAACTCATTATAAAATTCGACAGAGATTGGTTTCGATCCGGGCCTAAAAAGGGTGCACAACATGAACGACGTTCCTGAAGAAGAAACCCTGCATCCAATATACTCAAACATGTTAAATGTACCGAGAGCTACTTTGTTTAGCCGTAATCCTGGTCGGGCTATTTATATGTTACGGGAGTTCAAACAACTATACCTAACTCAAATTAATAAAATAACTTACTATTGCCATAGAATCATATGGCCTGTTCCGGAAGATGTCATAAATATATCTCTATTTTGGGGCAAATGACGACACAACCAGATTGTTCCATTATTCTTGTCATTTTCTACCACCTGAGACAAAAATAATTACTTTTAAATTCTTACATAATTAATTTTCAGATAAATCATTCAAAATGGCACATAGCATATTGACCTGAGCAAAGCCTTTCTTAGGGTTTTGAGTTCTTGTATCAAAGACATGGAATTTTCCTTCCAATGTTGTAACCACCAATTTGTTCATAGGAATGTCTCTTCTGTCAAATTCCACATTACAAATCTGTAGAAAAAGATATTTGATAAGTTAATATTTGCCAAAACACTAGTAAACAACAATGAATAAATAATTAAAAGTATTCTGACCCCATTTTTAAGATTACATTCCCATCTCAGGGTCATGGTTCTTAGATCAAACATCTTTACATCTCCATTATCGTAGCCTGCACAGACAATTCTCTCTGCGTCGCTGAATGAGTTACCGAAAGCAACGGTCCAACAATCTCTTTTGGTTTCCCCTGCACACGGCTCCATGTTGGCTACCGGCTTTTCTTTCTGCCGTGGATCCCAGACCTTAACGGTTCCTTCGGTAAACAAAATAAGATGATATAAATAGCCCACTGATGGTATATGAGTAACACCTCATAGAATTGATAAGATTCAGCCTATAATATTATTTTATTACACAAGATTATTTTCAATGTACTATTTTTTTTTTTAAATTTTAAATATATTATTATGTATTTTTAAATTTAAATGTATAATTTTTCTCATTAAATGTATTATGTAGTTTTTTTATATTATAAAATGAAGGCCTCAGCACGGGCAAGCCACCCAGTGAGGCCTACATTACTGAAAACCTTGAATTGTAAAAAATATTGTACCTAATAAAAAAAAAAAAATAAAAAAAATAAAAAAAAATATGTAGAACAACATGACCAGACATTATACATTAAAGGTGATTTTTGCATTAAGTTTGATTTTGGAGTTTTTGAACGAATTTCTAAATAAAATACTGTCTTGAAAGCAGATAAAAGACTCTTTAAGATAAAGTTTTTAAAGCCCCTTACCGATGGTTTTTATCGAGTAAAGTATTACTACAAGTTCACAGAAAACTTATTAATCCCAAAAGCAAACAAAACTATATTTCAAAAAGGACCACACTACATGGCCATTAAAGTATATAACAACTTTCCACGTAGCATCAAACAAATAACCGACATACTTAAATTTAAATCATCACTAAAAACATTTCTCTTCAACAAATGTCACTACACCTTAAATGAATACCTTACATAAATTAAATACCTCTGTTTTTTTATTTTTTATTTACATACATTTGTTAACATGTAATTGTTGGGTTATGTAATATACATAATGTGTATTTGTTGGGTTAGCTGGAAGAAATAGGATGTAACCTATAAGCTATACCCTTTGTACTCTGTATTTTTGTTCAATAAATATTTTTTTGAATTTGAATTTTTGAATACTAATTTACCCAAAAAAATAACATATACAGGGTGTCCGGGGGTTAAGTGCACTAACTTCAGGAGGTGATTCTACATAATGGTAGAAGTAAAAAAATTAATAACTTTTTTGAAATTACAACATTTTTTTCCCATACCAAAATATTTTTCAATAGAAGAAAACAAACAATTCAACTTTTTTTACCTAAAACTACTTTAAAACGTTGGGATTTCGAATAAAGTTATTTTTCTTTTCTACTTCTAAAATCATGTAGAATCACACACCCCCCCCCCCCCCTCCCCCAAGCTAGTGCACTTTACCCCCGTATAATATTTTTTTCGTTCAATATAAATATACTTATTTAAAAAATTTGCAAACCTATGTTTATTTCAAACAAAATATTTGTCTATACAAATATTTTTCAAATGCTAAATGTCGTTTCATACAATTATTTAAAATTTTTCCGAAGCATTTATGGTAAATTTTTAATGCAAACTGAAAGCGTAGTACTCTCTATTTCTAACACTATTTAAATCATAATTCTCACTGTAATACAAAATGAGATAGCATAACTTTTATGAGACCGTGTCATACTGGGATAAATATCTCCCAAAAAGACTCTAAGGTTTTTGAAGAATTCTCCTAAAATAGAGGTTAAAGTTTTAAACGTTGTTAGTACATATTACTTAAATACAAAAGCAAAATAGGTTATATTAATAAAACGCCGTTTGTTCCGTGATAAAGTAATCACCAATTATATGCAGAGAAAATTTAAAATAATGAACCGATTTTATAACTCCATTTATCCAAAGACTCCAAAAGGAAAAGTTTTCCAGATTTAACAAAGTAATCAAAATCATAATGTTATCAAAATACAATGTATGTTGATAAACTTTTTCTTTGACGGCCGGCATAGTCCAGTGGTAACGCATTGGACTGCCATTCCGAAGGTCGCGGGTTCGAACCCGGCGTACGCAAATAAATTTTATTTGATTAATTTGTGTTATTTCACAATTAATTAATTAAAATAATATATAGTATATTTGCGGCACGTTCCAGAGTGGAAGATACTACCAGTATCGCCCTGGTGTAAGACCACCATTCAGAATTGAAACGTTGCTCCAAATGGCTTTTGCCGTGTTTTGTGACTAGATCTGAATAGCCAGGTACTTCCCCACCTTCCTCTTTCCCTTCCCCACTTACCTTCAGCCTCACAACATCCCCCAATTGGGGATGCCATAGTCTCACTGGCTCCAGACGGGAGCAGTTGGGACTCTTGTGAGGTATTAACTATAAAAAAAAAAAAAAAAAAAAAAAGTAAATTACCATCTCGACTGCCTGTGACAATTTCTGGAGCACCACAATTCTTTGAATTTCCTCCAATTCCGTCAATTGAGTTAATCATATCGGTGTGTTCCTTTGCTGTATACATTGGGGAGTATCGCTCTAGGTTCCTAAATATTCACATCAATTCAAATTTAATTATAGACATCTTATTATTTTATTTATTTAACAACATAAATTGTAAACAGTGTATTAACATCGCTCTGAATAAACTAGAAACTGTTGCAATATCAAATAAATATCTCATCTCTTCACAGCAAGCTAATGACAGCAGAAAAAGTTATGATAAACTTGTCAAATTCCGATGCTTACTTAGTACGCAAATAAATCATAAATAGCACTTGGTTTCAACTTAATTATTAAAGATGCGTTAAAGTTAAATTATTTCTCTAACTAACTAACTAACCATCACACCGTTTCCTCGCAGGGGTAGGCAGAGAGGACGGACCGCCAAACAACTCGGTCTTGGCACACTCTTTGCCTCATTCACATTCATACATACTCTTCTATTATTCTGACTCTTGACATGGCCCGACTCAAGTATCTGATTCACTTGGTCGTGCCATGTCTTCCTCGGGCGTCCCCGACTTCTGCTACCATTCACATTTGCATCGTATATTCTCCTTACATTCTTTTCTTCGCTTATTCGCTCTACATGCCCAAACCATCTTAGCGTCTCTTTCTTGATATTACTCATTAAACTTACATCAGCCCTGCACTCTTTGCAGATCTCCACATTTCTCACACGATCATACATGGTTTTACCACACATACGCCTCAGGGATCTCATTTCTACAGCATTCAGTCTACTTACATCCTTTTCTGCCAGTTCTTTGCCTTACTTCCGTACATCAGGGTAGGTACCAGCACTCCATTGTGGACTGCTAGCTTTGCTTCTTTGGACAATTTTTTGTTAGCGCCAAATGCGTTCAGTCCTCCATTAATGGAGTTACCTACATTTAACCTTCTTTCATTATCTCTTTCAGCCTTCCCATCTCTCATAAACATACTTCCTAAATACACAAACCCATCCACCTGTTCCAAGTATTCCTCATTCACAACTATATTGCACATCGTTTTCGTACTCTCTCTTTCAAACACCATTACTTTAAAGTTACTTACATTCATCATTAACTCATTCTTCATGCATACTTCATTCATCCTAGACACGAGAGATTGTAGATCATCCACACTATTAGCAATCAGCACCGCATCATCAGCATACAACAGGCATCATACTTTCAGATTACTCAAATTCGCGCCCAACCCCACCTCTTTCAATTCTTGCATACAATTATCCATGTATAGATTGAATAACCACGGTGACATTAAGTGGCCTTTTTTGATATCAAACCAACGTTCACCCTAACACATGCAACGCCTCCCTCATACAGAGACGCAATTGCCTGAGTCAGATTCGTATTCACTCCATACTCGGACAATACCTTCCATATCTTTTTCCTGTCGACTAGGTTGTATGCTTTTTGTAGATCTACAAAGGCACAGAAAAGTTTCTGGTTTTTTGCCAGAAATTTTTCAATGAGCTTACACAATGAGAAGATCTGGTCCATGCACCCCCTTCCACTCATAAAAGCACCTTGCACTTCCCATATTTTATCCTTTGTTTCCTTTCTTACGCTTTCAATCAAAATTCTACCATACAGCTTGCCAACTGAACTTAGCAGGTTATAGCCTTATGATTCCCACATTCCATACGTGACCCTTTGTATAACGGCATGATCACAGCCTTCAATTTTTCTCAATCAAAGTTAAGTTTGAAGGTTATGAAATATGCATAAATCATTAAAATAACCCAAACTAACAACCTAAAAACCTATTTTGTGCATGTTCAAATGGTTGTCTCCACTAGATATTTAAGTTGAAATCAAGTGTTGTTTTTTTTAAAGAGCAGCGGAATTCGACAAGTTTACCAAATTTATATATTAAATTCAGGAAAATTTTAGCTCTTGACGGCCGGCATAGTCCAGTGGTAACGCATTGGACTGCCATTCCGAAGGTCGCGGGTTTGAACCCGGCGTGCGCAAATAAATTTTATTTGATTAATTTGTGTTATTTCACAATTAATTAATTAAAATAATATATAGTATATTTGCGGCACGTTCCAGAGTGGAAGATACTACCAGTATCGCCCTGGTGTAAGACCACCATTCAGAATTGAAACGTTGCTCCAAATGGCTTTAGCCGTGTTTAGTGACTAGATCTGAATAGCCAGGTACTTCCCCACCTTCCTCTTTCCCTTCCCCACTTATCTTCAGCCTCACAACATCCCCCAATTGGGGATGCCATAGCCTCACTGGCTCCAGACGGGAGCAGTTGGGACTCTTGTGAGGTATTCACTATAAAAAAAAAAAAAAAAGCTCTTGATTTCTTCGCATGACCAATTCAATTGCCAGCCGATCGCAAATTGAAGAGGTCAAGAGGAATTAAATACACTTACCATATTTCTAAATTTCCCAGGAAATCTCCTGTAGCAAGATGACGATCCTTCAGGTTGGTGGCTCCAAAGGTTGAGCATTTAAGAGCATTGTTATTGTCCAAAACCTTTATCTGTTTGGCTTCACCGGAATTTATTTCGTAAATTTCAATGGTCCCCGTGCCCCGTGGCTGAGATCCGAGAACCACAAACTTCGCCGAACACGGAATCCATTTACAGTCGAATAATGAATAATTCAAACTCTTTTCGATGTGCACAATTATTTGCGGTTTCTCTATGTCTTCCATAGCTCTCGGTTTTTAAAGCCTAAACACCCTTTACAGAAAACATGATTAATAAACCACTCACGTGAACATTATTGATAAAACATTCACAACATTGACAAGGCATTCATGACATTCGACTGTTTTGTAACCATGGTTACCGATTTGCTTATTTTGTTGACATCCAAGATTCGAGTCCTAGTCTATGGTTATCACGCAGCCCTATTCAGGAGAAGTCAACGCCCTATTCTGTAATGTTTTGTCGACAATATTTTCCCCCCTGCGCACGTGTTATTAACCCACGGACCTCTACCATATTGTTTGTTATGTTTCCAAGCGTTGATGTTAAATGGCGGGGTATTTGTATAAATTCCGCGTTGCGATAAAATCCAAATAAATTGAACATTTTTGAAGGCATTCAAAAACTAAAAAGTGTTTTTGAAAGATGATGAAATACGCTTTTAAATCGTTTAATTATAAGAAAATTTATTATTTTTGAAACATATATTTTTTTTAGAAATATTAAAAAAAAGGTTTTAAAATGGCTCACCTAACGTTTTTTTCCTATAAAAACTGAACTAAAATAAGTGATAAGGAAAAAAAAAAAACATATTTTAATAGTAAAATGTATTATAAACATTATCGTCACCACACTTTGAAACAGTTTCAAAACTTATCTCAAATTGCGGTCGGAATTTTTGGTTTCATATAGGTGTACTTACTTATTAGGTGTGTCAATATATTTCATACTTCGTAAATATTATTTTTGTATATAATCGATCACCAAAACACGGGCATGCGCCTAGCATGGTGATCGAAAAATTCCCAATGACTTTAACAAACATTGCACTGAATAAAGATTTTTTAACAAGAGGCATCATAGCCCAGTCAATGAAGGGAAAAAAACACCCAATGTCGGAACTAATTCTGCGGAAGCTGAATTTTTCACAGATGTTAGAAGACCTTTAGACATGATTTTTTATAAAAGTCCCCGACTTTCCCATTTGTGCTTCCTTCCCCGCCCCCTCTTGAATATATTTTTCAAAGCCTTTCGGAATACGCTAATATCTCCTCAATGATTTTATGAAATCAGAATATTTATTTTTTGTTTAGTTTCTAATTAGTTATTCTAAAAATTTTTAATTTTCATTTTTGCGAGAAAAGCTATACAATCTCTACAATTTATTAATAAAGGAAAAATATCAGTTTTTAAAATATTATTTCAGAATATATTTGGACATAACTTTTTTCTGAGCCTGTTAACGAAAAAACTAAATGAACAAAACTTGTAGACAGTATTTCTAGCTTTAAAATGATGTATGTAATAATGTGCTTTAATTTATAATAAGGCACGTAGGCTCGAACGCGCAGCGGTTCGCGGCGCGGCGAGAAATTACTAAAACCTAAGGAAAGTAATGATTAATTCATGTATTTGCTTTATTTTTGTAACAAATTCATCTGACGTTGAAGAGTTTTATTGTTATTTACCAGTTATAGTTCGGTGGGGAGGGGGGGTATAATTTCCCCTACACAATGAAGCGCTTTCATTATTCACAAACCAACGTGCCCTGTTCTGGCTAAACCGTCAAATTGAAACTATGGATTCGTCTCAAGAATTATGTGTCAAAGTGGATTCAATAACAAAATCTTAGTAATGTCGCAGTTTTGGAAAAATCATAGTTTGAAAGGTCACAAATGTAAGACTTGGGTTCGAAATTTGAATGCCGTTTTCTCAAGATCTAAGGTTTTAAACGAATTAAAATAATGGATTCGTGATAAAAATTATGTCCTGAAGTGGATTCAATAACAAAATTTTAGTAATGAAGCATTTTCGGAAAAATTGTTATTTTAACGGAAACAATTTAAAACTTGGGTTCGAACTTTGAAAGCCGTTTCCTCAGGATCTATGGTGCCGAACGGCATAAACTGTTTAAGTGTTTTAACATAAAAACTAAATTAACTGACCTGAGAACTTGAGACCACTTGTCACGTGGTCACATGCGTTACGTGCGTAAGACCACGTCGACCTGGGAAATCATTGCGTGCGTGAGCCCACTGTGTCCTGCCTTAATAATATTATTTCAATAAAAAGACTTCTTTATACAAATATGTTTTTATTAATTTTATAATGGAAGACATTGGATTAAAATCTTAAATATTAAAAATATGACAATAAGACATAAAGTATATAGGTAGCACAGATCTCGAAACATAATATTTATACCAAATTTTCCATAGTGCCCCAACCTCGGAGGAGGCCTCCTTAGGTGCCAAAATGGTACTCAGAACATAGGACTTAAATACACATGATTTCACATTTTTATAAGCGAAAAATATTGTTTGTGCAATGATGGAAGACTAGACTAGCTATCATTGGATTGAACTCACAACGCCTGGGTGGGAATCCGACTACGCTGATTTAAAGGTTTCGGTTTTGAACAACACTAAAAGATATCTATTTAAGAAAACACTGAAGGATTTCTGCCTAAATACTGTTGGGATACTGACTTTTCGAAAAATAAAAATCTTTGTGAATGTATTAATTCATATTCCATTCCCTTCACCCACACCACATTGGTACCCCAATTGGGTAAGAGCTAATCAAATCACTGGGGATATCATAGTTCCACAGGCGTCGTGATTATTGAGAAATTGGGATTAATGTGCAGTATTCGTAATTCTTTGAAAAAAAAATAGGTTTGCCCCCTAAGGGCTCCTTCCAGGGCTGGACCTGAACCAAGCGGCGTCTGGCGCGAGTAAAATTTCGGCGCCCCTTGTGACAACCAGTAATCGCATAAGTAGGTGGTCACTGTAATCAATAATATTCGGTTGATATGAATTTTTCTGTAAATTTTTTTTTCTTCATAAAAATATTATTTGATTTTTCATGAAAAATAATCTCACGGAATGTGTTATGTTTTAAGGTACGTTTGCTGATTGCCTTTTGAGTCTTAGATCCGGCCCCTGTCAGAAGAAAGAAAAAATGAACAAATCACAGCACACTTTATGTCTGTTTATCTTTTCAATGTTTTCTGTGCACAGTATAAAGTAAATAATAATGCTATAACACTGTGATATTTGCAGGAAGAGGATTTTTATCGGTATGATGATGAACCTATAGATTATAAATAGAGACACGGCGCGGAAGTGTCGATTGTCACCTACGACCAAACTGCACGGACTATCAAAGCGGCGGAGCCAATGAAAGTTCTGCATTTCGTTTTTAGGTGTGCAGTTGTAGGCCTGCACCTCTGTGAGTAGATGCGATTTGCAGTAGTGTGGGTGAACGATGTTGGCAACACTTTTTATTCAATTTTGCGTGGGGTTTCATACTGATAAAGTTTCATGGCCATTATTATCTACGGGTTTTATTGTCACATTAACCTAAAAAGCCCCGCACGGAGCATTAGTGCGATTCTGTACGAATGACATTGAAACTAAATCTAAGGTGATAGGAAATTTCCCGGCAGCCATCTTGTATGCCGAACTTTTGAAATTATTTTTCATGATAAAATTAAGTAGGTAAAGGTATTTTTCATACATCCCCCCCTCTAGGCAGCCGCGCAGAAAAGTCTCGCAATGGACTGCGTTGTAAACTGTTACCTTACTTTCGGACTTTACTTTTCTGCGTGGCGGCCTGGTGTGGCGCGTGGTACCGCCACTCCGAAGTTTACGTATGGCAGAGCCTAATATCTCTGTCCATGGTATTTTAGTTTCACGTTTTAAATGTTATCTATGGTCATAGTGATCTATGGTAGAAGTCTAGGCGCACCAGGCCAGCTCGGGCTCCAGGAAGTGGCGACTGGGTGCTGCGGGGCGGGGGACCCTGGAGGGGGGCGGAGCGCCGTGGAGCAGCTCGCACATGAATCCGATGTAGGTGATGGCGAGGCGGAGGGTCTCTATGCGAGACAGGCGCTTCTCGTATGCGAAGGTTGGTACCTGAAAAAAATTAACATAGATTATTCAGATTCTAAGGCAAGAGACTTTAGTTGCAGCGATAGTTAGAAACTATTTCAAAATCAGTACAAATTCAAAAAAGTCTCCCTAGCGTCTTGTGTGCACTTCCATAATACCATCATGAAATTTGGTGCACGCAACATTTATCAACAAACACGAACACAACATTTATAAAAACGTCACAAGTACACGAACATTATTACAAGACATAGTAAATAATATACTAGTATTAGTAAAGAATATATATATTATTTTGTATAACTACACGTACACTCTTTATTATACTTTATAGTAAAGAGTGAGAGTGGTAAAAGCATCGGTCACGAGGGAATACGTATACATTTACAATCTTATTCCCTAATGAATAAATACAAATACATTCGAATTGAATTAAAACTGTTTCAGGTAAAATAACAAAATTATAATGTACTTTAATGTGAAATATATTTATATACATAAGTACATTTTATTGTACATATAAGTACATGTCAAATTCGAGATTTGTTGGTTAATTTTACAGTTTATTATTATTTAATAAATGTTTACATGTTACATTTTTTTAACTACCATACTAGGCTAATGCCCGTGTTGTGGCAGTTATACATGCAATAATAATAACAATGACATAAAAGAACTAAAAAATAATATTTTATAGAAACATATGTATGTAAGTATGAATCATACATGAAGTAATGATAATAAGAATTGCCGCTGAGCGAATGAGGTTTTAGTTTGAGGAACCACGCAACCCAGGTTTGATGAAAAGCGGGTGTGAGCTTGGTGTTGTGGAGCCACCAGTAGGTTATTTTTCGTATGTAACAAATGCTTACCTTAGTAAATAACTGTCGTATATCTAAGACCCTGATTTTAGCAAAGAGTTCAGTAGAGGGATGGGTAGGTTGGCATTTAAATATTATTCTCAAAATTAGTTTTTGAACTGTAATAATAGGATTAATAATGGATTCAGCACAACCACCCCATCCCACTATACCATATGTTGCTATAGATTGGAAAAGGGCAAAATATACGCTTCTTAAAGTCTGTAAATCAAGGATGGACCTAGGGAGCAGAATACATGGCAGAGTTTACGAAGTTTGTTTACTGTGTCACTGATATGGGCTTCCCACCGTAGTTGGTTGTCTATGATTAATCCCAAATATTTAACTGCATTTGATGATTTAAGGGTAGAACACGTGCAATTTATATTAGGTGTGATTTAATTTGATTTTGATAACAATCAACGAAGCGTTTCTAGCTTCCGGTTTTGTTTCAATTTTTTTATTGGGTTGGCAGTTCCTACACTTCCTACAAACAAACGCGTATAATGCGTGAACTTCATATCCGTGTTCTGTCAAAATGGTGTGAAATTATTATTTACGTAAATAATATTAAATAGTACCAATATTTTTTAAAATCCTAAATGCAAAGAGTTGTTGTTTATTGTTATTAAGTTGAATCAAATGTTTGTTTT
Source organism: Hesperophylax magnus (assembly GCA_026573805.1). Lineage (NCBI taxonomy): Eukaryota > Metazoa > Arthropoda > Insecta > Trichoptera > Limnephilidae > Hesperophylax > Hesperophylax magnus. Next base: position 1,069,190 of record JAIUSX010000007.1, on the reverse strand, counting down.
CTTTTTGAATGCGTATTAAAACGGTAGTTTGGTAGTTTGAATAGGTGAAATTGTACGTATTTGTTATGGATAATTTATGGATTATTCCAAATGAAATTATTCGCTATTATGCCACCAGAGGGGCGCTCTGTCAGCCAATAGGGAAACTGCTCAAGCGGCCGGTAAAGCAGGGATTGAAATTTTCAAGGAACCCTAGAATGCGTGATATTTTCCTATGCGGAATTTGCCCGAAACATACTATTTGAATTCGATCAATCAGAGGGCCTAAACCGTCCAGACGCTGGCATAATAATACTATCAGACAGATAACAAAAAAAACTTAAGTCTCTTGTAGGTAAAATCAACTGAAAAGTAAATTCCTAGAAGTGTTTAGTAATCAATTTCAGCAGAAGTAAGGAAAATTGAACCTACTTCGGGTAAGTACTCAAATGCAGCATCCAATTCGTCAAGTCGTGCTCTTTAAACTTTCAATAATATTTGTCTAAACTCTAACATCGACGTTTGTTCGGATTCACTGCCCATATTTAAAAGGAGTATCATGTCAATGATATAAATTGTTCAATACATAGAGCACATGTCAACCGGTAATTGCTTAATATATATACCATATAATCTAAGACTTACATGGAAACGAACCATAGGACAATAGGTACCCCAGCTTGAAATATTTAATACCAGTAAATTGTTTCATCAATGTAACAAATGTACAGTTTGTTTCTATAGTGTAAAATAAATAAAAAATACAATTCTATCGGTTTATCTGCTCTGTGGCTGACACAATGTATATAAGTACATAGTTCAAAATAATGAATTAAGATTTCCAAGTCTTTCAAATTTCTTGAAATCTTAAAACATCCATCTTTCTCTGATAATCAATAAATTGATAATACAGAAGGTATAGGTATCTATATCCTTAGGGCGTTTACACGATATTTTTATTTCGTCCAGTCGCGTCGGTCGTATTTTCATATGCATTCGAGATGAAAAAAATTCTTCTATTTTGGTACATACACCGAGTCATTCTTACAATATTTTTTTGTAAGAATGTTGTTACTGTTCGGTATTGTGAATATCGCATGCATTTTTGATGATTGGTTGACGGCAACCGCAAAAGCAAATGACACGTTCTTGCAAGTAATCTAGGGTTATCCGGTTACATTTGAGGTGTTGACGAAGTATTGTCCCAAAATATTATTTCTTCTCTAATGGCAACTTTCTAAATGTAATCCTAAGAATGAAAAAAGCTTTAAGTCAAAGATTTGGTAATGTTGCCGAATTCTTTTGCGCTTGATTTCACTATTGAAGTCAGGAAAATGGAAAAACATGCAAAAAATTGGTTATTAGATCATGGTTTGGTTTATTTAAATATTTAAACGTGTTTCCTAACTTTCAAAGTTAACTCAGGTCATACAAGAAAGAAAAATAGTCTGTCTGTTCTAAATATTGATTTTTTAACAAAATAGGGGATTTCATGGAAAATTTCCCCACATTATAGAGAAACATCAAAATTCAGCGATTTCCAAACACGGACAAGATTTTATATTAATTTGTGTTCGGGAATGTTCGTTTTAACTTCGGGGATTTACGAGGGGATGTACAAGGATCAAATCATTTTAGGTTAAAATTTTGGTGGAATTGTCTTCAAAATCCGATGAGGGCGAACCAAGCGACCAAATTTATAACTATTTTAGCAAATCTCGGCGTTTTTTTACGGGTCTCGATGTAGTTTCCATATGGGGTTATTGGGGAACGGTGTGAAAAAAGCACCGCTATATTACTTATGCAGGTAGTTTTAGCTCACCTTCCTCCTAAGTTTATCAAAGGCCTCGTTGAGGTTGAACATTCGCCGCCTCTCTCTGATGTTGGCCGCCCTTCGCTGGGCGACGGAGGCCACGCGGCGTCTCGGCTTCTTGCCGCCCCCACCCCCGCCCCCGCTGCTGCTGGACCTGCCGCCACCCCCGCCCCCTCCGCCACGCCCTAGCCCGCTGCCTCCCCACACTGCAAATTACATATATTATTTAAGTATCGCAACCAGAGTATAGTAGAACACAGATGCACTGCTTGCAGTATATCAGTAAAGTAAAAACGTTTTTAGGAAATCAATACAATGTTTTTTTATTGAATTTATTAATGATCAATCGGGCTTTTATATAGTATAGTAACATTTACTAGGTTAGTAGGTTTAACAGGGTATAAGTGTGGCATTATTGGATGGGGAAGGGTCCTTTTAATCTACCTTCCAGCCCATCATTACAATTCAAAGATTAATTATTAAAACTATCTTTAGGAAACCATACGACTACCCTTCTTTAGAGATATTTCGGGTACTTAATGTACCACCTACCACAGAATTGTATAAAAGATACGCCTTATATCTTTTTTAATTTTTTTAATTTTTTTAAATTTTAAAATTTAAACCCGCTAAACTGCTTTTGCAGTTTGTCAGCAGGTACTTACAGACAACACTTCATACAATGACACGGTTAAGTTAATATAACAGAATAGAAAAAATAAAAATATAGTTGCAGTATAAGCGTTATACATCAGTCAAGTACAATTGAAACAGTCACATCGAAAGAATATCCATATTTAGCATACATAGGTAGGTTCAATTTACTATATATTTTTAAGTTTCATTGTGAATTCCAATTAGCTATACAATGGCCTCAGTAGGGCATCAGTACATATCACCTGTGTCCAATAGCCATTTTCTTAAATTATATTTGAGTTTAGTGGTATATAAGGTATTACTTTTGATTGACGTTGGTAGATTATTAGATATCTTGGGCACAATGTACAGGGTTTTCCAATAAGAGGTGTTATTTTGAATAGCCCGCTATTTCGGTAGATGTTACTTTTAAAGCTGTCATTTTTTGACATTTGACAAGTAGAAACTACGCCATTGATAAAAATGGAACGATACACGCTTCAACAACGCATTGAAATGATTAAAATTCACTTGAGTGAATCAAATGCAAATCATCTTGAGTGATGAGGCCCATTTCCACCTCGGTGGCTTCGTCAACAAGCAAAATTGTCGCATCTGGGGCTCGGAAAACCCAAAATTTATTGTTGAAAAGCCTCTCTATCCTCAACGTGTGACTGTTTGGTGCGGTTTATGGTCCGGCGGAGTCATTGGACCTTAATTTTTTGAAAATGATGTTGGAGCAACAGTTACGGTGAATGGATTGCGCTATCGAGAGATGATTAATGATATTTTATGACTGGGATTGAATGGTATTGATTTGGACAACGTTTACTTTCAACAAGAAGGCGCTACATGCCACACAAGCAACGAAACCATTGATCTTTTACGATTGAATATCAAAATAACACCTCTTATTGGAAATCCCTGTAGTTTAGAGTTCTTTCTCCGTACTTATTTGGTACATTTGGAAACCACTAATCCATCATTTTGAGTGAATCTTGTGTTATGTTTATGATAGACTCTTTCCTTATACAAGGAATCCGACGATATAATTTGTTGACTTATGATATGCTCACCTTATGGAGTAGTAGAATAATTATGAAAAAAATTATATAATTTTGCATACTGTTTTAATTTGAAATGATACACTATTTTGTAATAAATACATATTATACATTTCCTGATGTTAATTAATACCTCCCTAATTGAGAATATCTTGTGTTTAGGGAGGTAGTACCTACAATCATCAATTATGCAAATTAAAATAATTTCGGAAATACTACCATGAACATCATGACAAAAAATATACACAAATTGTAATAATTATTTTGTGATTTTGTACTAAAGTCCAACCATTCCGGGATGAGTATGTCAATAAACGAGTATAAACTAGTATGGGTTATTAGTGTTATTACACTATTGCTATAGTTAAGAGGGTCTGAATCGAATTCATCGAACTCAAGAAGTCAATGTCAACCGATATGCTGAATTATAGAATTCACTTGCCGACGACCGGCGGCTGCCTATCACCTGGATGGAGGAATTTCCCAAGATCGCTAGCGAAGCGATCGAGTTCAATGGATTTTGGAGTAGATTTTATGACGTACTCGTAATATTGGAGTTCAACAGAGGACGTGGAAACCCCAGTTAGGGAGATGTTGTAAGCCTAAAGAATGTGACATAGAGGGAAGGAGTTGAGGAATAGAAAAGTTTAGAAGTACCTGGTTATTCAAAAGTGGTCATTAAACAGGCCAAAGTTATAATAAGAATACTTAGGCCAGTTGTAACATTGCTATCAAACAGCTATTCAGCGCCAATTAATTTTTTTGACATTTGAAAGGTCGCCGCTAAACAATGATTCTAGTTGCGTTTCAGCTTTCTATCAACATGTAATAAGCCGAAAAGCTTAAAAACAAGACAGTTGTCCTCTTCTAGTGATCACAATTTCTTCAAAAGCTAAAACAGACTTAGAATCGGCATTTAACGGGGACCTTCCAATGGTTGAAAAAAACTAAGTGGCGCTGAATCGAGGTGACAATGATGATAATGTTACATTTGAATTTTTGAACAGCTCGTCCTTAGAAATTCGAATTCACTTTGTCATATGTGAATTTCTGCGAAACAATTGGGCCATAGAGCATCATCCCCGTAGTTCTTACCCAAGTCTGGATGAGGGAACCCCGCCAGCAGGTCTGGATAGGCAGGTGGCTGGTGGTCCACCCACAGGGATCCATATCCTCCCAGATCTCCACTCTGCAAATAATCATGGAAATTAGAGTAATCGGTGCATAAATAAACATATAATGGCATTAAAACTGACGATAACACTTCAACTGACAAATTAGAGTTTTCTTGCGGTCAGATAAATTGTGTAGTATGTTAATATCATCGTAATTTTGAATAGTAATTTTATTAACATATAAAATAAATAAATGAAGTTCGAATTGGACAACTTTATATGTAAATTCTGTGTTTTAATCGAAATTCCAATACCTACAAGTTAACCCTGGGGTCGGGGTTGGGGTCAGTTGTAACATTTCCTCCGATCTGTGTATGCGCTTATTTTGTATAAGATTTAGAGAAATTATAAAATTATAAGAATTTGGTTTACAATTAAATTATCTACGGTTGAAAATGAGTATTTTTTCATAAACCTTATACCTAAGGCGCAGAGAAAAGTAAAAGTCAAATTGGTACAACCGTCCCCAGTCTCCCTACAACATATAAACAAACAAATAATGATAATATTATAATAACGCACAAGCTCAACTTAATTATCACGACTACATTTTATATATTATACTGTATGATACAAAATTATTATTAATTTTTTTTTGTAAATGATGTAATATTACTTTTTTGAAAACTTAAAAAGGTGTACTTGTGTGTGAATCTGTTAATGTTTCCCTATATGTCTAAATTGTGTTAATTAGTAGAGCGCTGTAAGTGCGCATTGATTAAGTTACCAGTAACGATTTTCCGAAATGACGGCAAGTAATATATCTAAGTACTTGGATGAGGTATTATGTAGAGTTTTCCAACCCATTTTATTTGAAAAGTGGCGTAAAGCAAGGAGGAAGCATGTCTCCAGCACTCTTTAATATATACACTGATGAACTGATCCAAAGACTTAATAATACTAAAATAGGTTGTCATGTTCAAGGAGTATGTGTAACCAATATTAATTACGCAGATGATATGGTTCTTCTAGCACCGTCACTTAGCGCACTAATGAAACTACTCCAAATATGTGAAGATTTTGAAAAAAACCATAACCTTGTATATAATACGTCCAAATTAATAGTTATGGTTTTCAAATGCAAAAACGAAAACATGCTAACACCTTCAGTATGGCTAGATGGAAGGAAAATGGATGTTAGTCATAGCGTCAAATACCTGGGACATATTATCACAGACGACCTGAAAGACATCGAGGATATAAAAAGGCAAAGAAGAGTGATATCCGTGAGAGCAGGTATGCTGTCAAGGCGTTTTCACCTTTGAAGTACAAACGTGAAAAATATACTTTTCAACGCATTTTGCACTTCGCTGTACACGTCAGAATTGTGGATGGATTACACTGCATCCCAATGGCATAAGCTAAAAGTCGCTTACAATAATGCTTATCGCCAACTATTCCGCCTCATGAGATACTGCAGCGCCACGGAAATGTTCCTGGAGGGACGAGTACACTCTTTCAGAGCGCTTCTCCGCCATCACATGGGAAGCTTATGGCGCAGACTGCGCCAATCAAGTAACAAAATCATCACTGCTATGGTTGCCTGGATGGAGTCCCCTCTGATGGCCCTCTGGAGACGAAATATCCTCCATAAACGGCTGCTTACATTCGTTTTTGTGTTTATATTTTATCTTTTTTCTCCTAAATTTCGCTTTTTTGTGCCTGTCAGAATCACCCATGTATTTTTTTTTTCTAAATTTTAATTATGTATATTATTTCAAATATGAAATGTATTGCATTGCACTACCCCTGCCGTTATACACATTATTATTATTATTATTAATAATAAATATAAATGCGGTTTGAATTAATTACGTTAGATTTTTGTTGATAATGTTACGAGCGTTTTGTTTTTAAAAAGGATTTTTATTTTTTTTACTTTTTCAGAAAGACTATCAAAATATTGCATCGCTTTGTAAATTTTATAATTATTGTCCATTTGTTGTGCAGAAAATATAGAAGTTTATTTATTTACCGTCAATATCTTTGAATATTGAGTCTGTTTTAAATATGTCTTCAATTTCTTTGGAACTTAATATTTTGAACAATGTTGCTGATGGGAATGTGTATGTTTTTTTCAGTATTACTCTAATACTTTGTTTCACAGAATTTGAACAGTTCACCAAATCATCATCATCAAATTTCAAAGTGTATTTTCAAGTTCTGTAAAGGTTCTATTCAAGTTCTGTCATTATTTCAGTTTTGTGTACCAACTGGCTAATAATGATATAGTAAGAGAACTAGAATAGAACCTTCACAGAACTGAAACAAACAACCTTTTCTTAGTATTTGTACATTGCATTTATTTATATGCACCTCCCCATAAAATCATTCTATTCATTGGTTAGGTAGGTATTTAATTTAGGCAATTAAAAAGTATTTTAGGTTATTTTTATGAAATAAAATATAACATTGTAGGTAAATGTACAAAGTTACGCACACCAATAAAAAAAAGCATTTTTGAAAAGGCTTATTTTGTTGTTTTTAATTAACCACTGTATTATAAATATATTGAGTGCTTGAAAATGGATTAAATTATATTTTGAATGTCTGTAGTAACCCACTCGCTAATTAAATTTAATAAGTTTTCACCATCGACTGATAATAACAAGATTCTTTAATATTATATTTGTATTAATTATAACATGGATTTTTTGTATCTATGCTAGGTATTATTTATCAGACGGCGCGAAAATTGTGTACATAGGTAACTAACTAATTGTGTACATAGGTAACTAACTAATTGTGTACATAGGTAACTAACTAATTGTGTACATAGGTAAATAACTAATTGTGTACATAGGTAACTAACTAATTGTGTACATAGGTAACTAACTAATTGTGTACTTAGGTAACTAACTAATTGTGTACATAGGTAACTAACTAATTGTGTACTTAGGTAACTAACTAATTGTGTACATAGGTAACTAACTAATTGTGTACATAGGTAACTAACTAATTGTGTACATAGGTAACTAACTAATTGTGTACATAGGTAACTAACTAATTGTGTACATAGGTAACTAACTAATTGTGTACATAGGTAACTAACTAATTGTGTACTTAGGTAACTAACTAATTGTGTACATAGGTAACTAACTAATTGTGTACTTAGGTAACTAACTAATTGTGTACATAGGTAACTAACTAATTGTGTACATAGGTAACTAACTAATTGTGTACATAGGTAACTAACTAATTGTGTACATAGGTAACTAACTAATTGTGTACATAGGTAACTAACTAATTGTGTACATAGGTAACTAACTAATTGTGTACATAGGTAACTAACTAATTGTGTAAATAGGTAACTAACTAATTAGGCATGGTACGAGTATGTGAAATTATCAAGAAGAATAATAATTTATTTCATTGTCTTAGTCTTTTTTATGGTATACTTAATTTAGCTATAAAATTTTACATTTTATATCTAGTTTATACCTATTCTACATCTACTACAATAATATTCTATTACCTACTTACTAATACTTGGACTTCACATCATTGAGACATAACCCACGAACAAACTGCAAGACTTTTGACTGCTTTAACATTTAAAAACCTTTATAATAATAATTGTTTTGTGTTGCCGATAAATTTGTCTTAGGAAGCCTTAAATCGTTGCAGCTTCTCGTAGGATAGCCATGGACTGTACTATTAATCTAGATGTTAGTAATCGTGTAATCGAACTTTCTAGGTGAAATCGAGCCGTTTACTATGATGGCTCTTTCCGCGTAACAGGCCCGCTCATCTGTAATAGACTTCCCTCAGCTCTCACTAATCTCCAAAATTTGGCTGAATTTAAACGGGCTTTAAAAACAAAATTATTTAAAAAATTTTACCATTAATAAATCTTAACTTCTTTTCAATTTTTTATAATAAGCCGTATTCTAAAACTTCCGGTAATTGTTTGGTTTCGGTTGCCTCCTTATTGTACCTTTTTAAAATGTCTGCTCAGAAGATTCTCATTTCTGAGCACAAACTGTCTCCTGTTTTATATTATGTTTTATTTTTAATATTCTTCTTTTGTCCTGTCCTGCTGTTATTATTACTCTTAGTTTTGTCATCACTTTGTATAAACAGTATATTTAGTGTTATAATATTAGATCTGTATTTGGTAAGGCACACTGTAAGAATAATTTTAAGAACATGACCAGTAATACTAAATTACCGTTTTTAAGTTTGTTATAGTTAAACGCACTGGAAGTGAAATGACACTAAACTGTGCTATATAAATGCCATGTTATTATTAACACCTTTTGACATATAATCTGGTAACATTTTTGTTTTTAACTTATATATAAATACTAGGGTATTGTAGGCTAAACGTTGCCACACACTTAGAGGATTGAGTTGGCGTTCCATTGCAAAATATTAACTGAATACTTTGGCATATTACATTAAAAAAATAACGAACAAAATGACACATCCACCATACAAACAAGCCTAGCTTTTTTATGGTGGTACCTCTTATATTTAAAATTACGTGAAATAATAATAATATTTTCTGTTAATTATGTAACATTATTTTTTATTAATAAATATTAAACAAACATTTTTTTATCTTAATATATCTGCTACAGCACAATAAAGACCTCATGTTCTGAATTATTTCCATTCTTTTAAGTTGTGTTTACCTACCAACAAATCTAGTTGTAAAAGTGAAGAGTAGAATGGATTCTGATTTGAAAAATTTAATTAACAAGGAAAAAAATGCGCAACTTCATAATACAATAAATTTATCACTCAAGAGAGGGTACCTGGCATCAAATGGGGTAGTTATGTTTTTTTTGTATGTTGTAACATGATGGAGGCCTGATGGAAAAAAATTAGACTTACGGGGTCCATTGGAAAAAGGTAAAAAAATGAACTGATTTTTATATTGTCTCGGAAAAAAAACAAATAACACGAAGGTGTACTCACCGGTCCATTATTCCATACATGCACACTTTCACTTGGTAATGACATTTTGTCAACATAAAAACTCCGCAATTTATTTATTAAGTTACTAAAAATATATTTATATATGAATATACATTTTTTTACACTTTAATCACTCAGCATTGATTTTTAAATCACCCAGATTTTTCGCCCGACATCTGCACGAGGTGACGTTTGACTTTGTATTAATTTTGAAAACTAAATCACCCTTCATGTCCCAGAAATATAATTTATTGGTAGTAATAGTTAACAGAATGAAACAAGTCTGCATTCAGTCACAAAGCAATGTATTCTTCGGGCCTTCGGCACAAAGGATTAGTTTGGCATAAAATATTCTGTTGACTAACGACGTTTTATCTCCGAGAGTTTTACATATGACGGGTAGCAGGTTTTCCTCGCCCCATTGGTGGAATCACAAGGGGTGAAATTATTGAACGAATTTTATTGGCCAAATAACTTTGAGGGGCGGTAACGTATTTCAATGGAAGAATTTTCGTGTTTGTATTTTATTTCTATTTAAAATTTACAAATTACACTTGAAAACAATAAACAGGTAGGAACTGGCAAATCATTTTAAAGATTGAATTTGAATGTATTTGTTCATACCCTGAATAACTGATACTATTTATAGGTATACTGTAAATCCTCTGTTTCTATATATGGAAGCATCCACTTGCTAGCTACAAGTGCAAGTGCCGCCATCTATAATATTCTTAGAATAGTTTTCATTGCAAGGAAAATAATAATAATGAAGTTTTTTTGCATTCTCCACACAGAAGGTCATCTTTGGGGATGCTGTGTGGATGGTTTTTTAAGGAAAAAAAAATAAGAGGAAGGAGACGAAGATCTGTGAATGAAAAGGTAATGATGGTTGGGATCCATTTTTTGGGGTCAGTGTGTACAGGAGTGACGGACGTTTGATTTCATTGACGTTCATCCCTCCCAATGTGGTGGAAGGCGATGGGTCGAGAGAGACCTGCTGGAGAGGTCAAAAGATCTAAAATACATACATTTATTAAACATTTGGTAAAATTAATGGTAATCCGTTTAAAAACGGGATTTCAAGCCGTTTCCTGATGATACGTGTTCATGCACCTGCACTTGATAATATAAAATGACGAAATGCGGAAATATTATGATTTTTATGAACACGTGTTCCGACATCATGATAATACGTTCGTATTTTACTAAAACGTTATTAGGAAACCTATCAAGTCATTTGTTAAGGGCCTGCAATCCCGTTTTAAATCGTATTACGAATAATTTGCAAAGATTCGTAATAAATCAGCTATATTTTTTAAAAGTCATTTTCTCTGTGTACCCCTATCCATAAGATGGTAGTAGAGGAAAAAAATATTTGTGATTACATTTTATATCAGTATCGTAAACATACACAGGCGATCAGAATTATGATATATATAAATAATAAGAAATTCTCCAAATGATAGTGAAACCCTATCAAAATGCATTACTTGGTTTAGAAGAACTAAGCGCACAAACAGACAGACGCGGATAGCGAATATATTTTATACTATCCAGAGATTACAATTTGCGTTTTACTCTAAGGTTTGTAGAAAATATGTTTAACAATAATAATAATATGTTAAATGCGTTTTCTACGAACCTTGATTTTACTCATTAAATTATACCAAAAATAAAAGTATAAAAAAACACTATTTAGAGCACGTAAAACTACCTCGTTAGGTATGTTTTAGTTACAATAAGTCACCCCTAGGAGTCCCCCTCCCCACCACGAATTGGTAGTAACAAATGACACGGTTTCATAACTAAGTCACACAAAGGGGATTAGCGTCGCATCCGCCATTGTGTGTAACGGATATCATCAGATTTCGGCAATATGGCAACACAATATAATGTTGCAAACGGAGTGATTATTCAATTCTCCCTCCAATTGTTGACAGTTTCACCTGATTACCGAAGCAATCATCGGGTTTCTGATGAAAAGGGGAGATTTTGCCCCAAAATGCGTTCAACGCAAGTGCAACAAAGGATTTGCACTCTTACTATCAATGCATAGATTTCATTATATTTAGAAATTTCATAATTCTGATCTCATTATCTCACCATTACACCTGTGTATGTTTACGGTACTGATATAAAATGTAATCACAAATATTTTTTTTACTCGACTACCATGGTATGGATAGTGGGTACACAGAGAAAAATTAATTATAAAAAATATAGCTGATTTATTACATATTATATTTTTAGAAAATAGATAAAAGTCAATGTTTATCCTGGAATTCAAAACCTCAAAACTCTAAATCATTCACAACCCCGAGCAACGCCGGGTACACATCAGCTAACATTTAATAATTGAAAACAATATTAACGTTTAATTATTGAAGACAATATTAGCGATTCCTAAACGAAAATTTGATACAGTAAAAGATACGGTAACATCTAGGACTCGAACCCAGGACCCTTCCTAGCCGGGGCACCGCTCTACCAACTGAGCTAATGGGACCCTATCTCCTTCGGTCATATTTAACTGTATGATACTTCGAATAAGAACTACCAACATTATCTTCATTCTTCTCACCATTTATTATTTTTCTTCAGATATATATTTCTTGAAGAGAGCTTAGATTAGCTCAGTTAGTATAGCGGTGCCCCCGCAAGGCAAGGGTCCTGGGTTCGAGTCCTAGATGTGAACGTATCTTTTTCTGTTTAAAATGTTCGTTTAGGAACCGCTAATATTCTCTTCAATAACTAAATATTACAATTTGATTTTTTACGCAAAATTTATTCCAAAAAATACAATATTACGGCTCTCAAACGAAAGGTGCGAAACAGAAAAGATTCGGTCACATCCTGAAACTGAACCCAGGCACCGCTCTATATAAAGATAGCAGTCAATAAAAACACGCGTTAAGGAAATGAAGATTATCTTGGTAGCTCTATTCGAACTATGATACAGTTAAATATGACCAGGGGAAGGGTCGAATTAGCTTAGTGGAATTAGAGGTCCTGAGGTTTACTGAGGTCCTGAGTTCAATTCCTAGATATGACCGAATCATTTTTTGGCTTTGCTGTTTCACATCTTTCGTTTGAGAGTCGTTAATATTGTCTTCAATGATTAAAAAGTGTTTTTATAGTTCCTACCTGACTGTGGAACAGACAAAACTCTTCTGAGTTCTTTTCTCTGCTCCACAGTCAGGTAGGAACTATGAAAGTGTTTTTATAGTTATAGTGTTTTTACAGTCAGGTAGGAACTATGAGAGTGTTTTTATAGTTCCTACCTGACTGTGGAGCAGAAAAAAAATAGTTATTTTCTCTGCTCCACAGTCAGGTAGGAACCAGTGGCGGCTCCTACCTGACTGAATCCGTACGGATTTCCTGAAAATCTTCATACAAAATACTTTTCTGAGTTCTGAGATACCTAGGTACTAAAGATATAAACTGTTAAGCATGTGACAGACCACGCTATATTCCTGTGGCTTGACCTATTTCATTTCTTGTGGCTTGATCTGCTGAAATACACCAAGCCATGATGCGTATAGCGTAATCTGTCAGCCCCATTATTCAGTACTCATTTCAAAATGATCGATTATTTCGTGATGAATTTTACATTTGTTTTGTAGAAAATTAAGTAGTTTTACATTGAATTTGTGTTATTTATCTGTTCAGTGCAAACCGCCGATAGTTACATTGAACGCATATGCATATGACGAGACATAACAGAATGAACGGTGTCGACGAATCTCTCAGGGGCAGCATCACTGGGAGTCCCTGGATATGTTGGGTGGTGAGGGGCGCTACACGCGTTTGCGCAGTGGCATACCCAGATGTTACACAATCCCTTGGCAGAAATCGATGCCTCAACCCCGACATAATACTTTTACAAGACATGCAACGGATTGAACTTCACAGAGGAAATAATTTAACGAAATGCACATAAGTATGTCAGGATGAGACGATTCAATACAAATTACATGAGACAATGGAAAAAAATTGTAGATATGTTTAAAGCTCGAAAAGATATCGCTGAAAATATCAAAGTTTATTCTTGTTAGTGCCAAAGTAGTGTTTAAAGATATGGTTTCAATGCTAGAAGAAGTCAGATGAACACTTAAGGCGAATCTTAATGCCAAATCACTATTTTGATTAATATTTATAACGAATTGGTGTACATTATGAGTACCAAAAATTATGCTTTAGATAAATTTAAGGTTTTCCTATCGTTTCGCTTGAGTAGAATACAAACAAAAGAATAAATTACTCAATAAAAAATATAAATGTAAACTACTAAAAAATATATTTTTTTAATAGAAATATATGAACGCATAAAGGAAACAACTTTTAAAAAATACAGTATTATAGCTAAGATTATCTGTGACAGTTTCACTTGATTAACTATTTTTGCTTTCTTATAAAATTATATACAAAATAAATAAAACTAGTTTGTGCTTGAAATCGAACGTTTCTAGACTCCGTTTGTCAAGCGATTTTAATGCCTGTTACCTACGATATAAGGTACTATATCAAGAATATGCACACTTTTTGGCTTATAGCTTTCTCTTAACGTAATATCTCTGCACCGAAATGAGATACGGAGTCGTATTAAAGTCGATGTAATGTAGTTTATGTAAGTAAGTACTGTGTATCACATTGCGATACACAGTAGTGAATGGTGGAAGAACTCGGAGACGCCCGAGAAGACAATAGCAATAGCGATGCATTGCGGGGTCCACTAGTAAATAATAAATATCCGAAAAGGTTTTCGTCACTATTTTATGGAACTGATACTTTATTTTATGGGACTGATACTTTATTTTATGGGACTGATACTTTATTTTATGGGACTGAAACTTTATTTTATGGGACTGATACTTTATTTTATGGGACTGATACTTTATTTTATTGGACTGATACTTTATTTTATGGGACTGATACTTTATTTTATGGGACTGATACTTTATTTTAAGAGACTGATACTTTATTTTATGGGACTGATACTTTATTTTATGGTACTGATACTTTATTTTATGGGACTGATACTTTATTTTATGGGACTGATACTTTATTTTATGAGACTGATACTTTATTTTATGGGACTGATACTTTATTTTATGAGACTGATACTTTATTTTATGGAACTGATATTATATTTTTTTGGCTTATAAAAATGCGCGATTATTGCACATGCCAAGATGTAGTCTACTCGCAGTATTTATTTAAAGCATCTGTAATATTTCTAAGCGATAAAATCTTCAAACCAAAAACACGTGATTTTGCAATAATTTCGGTTTTCATCGTCATCTATAATTGAATAATTTATTATTTTTTGCTTCCAAATATGCTTTCACTCCAAAATTATTTAATAAAAGCGTTTTTTCTAGATGGAAAGGGTGCTACCTAGGCAGAATCATTCACGATTGGACACAATAGTATAATTTTGTCTCATAATTTAAGGCAACATAAGACTCAACGGGGGTTTGCGCGACGCTCATATTTTTATTATTTTTGATGAACGTATTACTAAAATCTCGAATGTTTCTAGAGGGATCCTTAAGGATGTAAGTTATTTTTTTAAGATTAATAAAAACAAGACATTATCATTCAAATATTTTTAGCAAACATTTTTTAAAACGTTTTTAAACTATAAAGTTAGCGGTAAGCACCAGATTTTATTTCTTTAGACGGATAATTAGTAACTTCCTGAGGGATCCCTCTAAAAACATTTGAGAATTTAGTATTACGTTCATCAGAAATAATTAAAATAAACCCCACAGAAAGATCCATTTTCTAGGCCTGCTAGGGCTAAGTCGACCGTAAGTCTGTACATTACGCCGGGCCGCGCGACGAATATTGTTTTTACACGACTTACGTCGTTAAAATTCCAACATAGATTTGATAGGACAAATTCAGCCGCAATTCTGTCAAATACAGCAGGGCCGTGCGTCGCATATTTTGTGCACGGCTGCTTCACTTATGTCGTTAAGATTCTGGATTTATTTTAAAAAATTTCCTTGTCTTAAGAGGAAAAATTAAATTCGTATTTGATGCCAAAATACTTGACCAAACTGAATGATTCTTTTTTTAATAAGATGCATTGCATTTGGGATTTATATTATAAAATATAGGCCTTATGTTCAGGTCTTTAGAGACAACTTTGACATTTTATTGTGAGTTGTTAATAATTATTAAAAAAATAACCTTACCTCGTGAATTATTATTTTTTTTTTTTTTTTTTATAATTATTTTTTATTTTTAATAATATGTTTTACATGGGACATAATTCATTTTACATCATTGGTTTTTTACTACTCTTCCATTGAAAGCATTTGCTTGTGTATGGAAGGGGAGTGTACATAAATGTTGTTATTAGTTAGTACTTAAATAAT
Source organism: Hesperophylax magnus (assembly GCA_026573805.1). Classification (NCBI taxonomy): domain Eukaryota; kingdom Metazoa; phylum Arthropoda; class Insecta; order Trichoptera; family Limnephilidae; genus Hesperophylax; species Hesperophylax magnus. Next base: position 1,053,214 of record JAIUSX010000007.1, on the reverse strand, counting down.
TCATTGTACATAAATGTATGTTTGCTGTAATATTTCTTTGGAAAGTAGTGAAGGATAATATATTAATTTATTAAATTTTTAAAAAGAAAGGAAGCTATGGAAAACTAAGGATATTTGTGAGATTAATTAAGTGACAGTAGTTTTTTTTCAGAATATTAAGTGTCTCTTGACAGAGAGCAGTATTCGGGTTTTATCATTAATGCTTCTGATTTCTTCTGGTAAACGATTGAAAAAAGTTCTTCCCTGGTAAGTATAATGATGTTGTGCAAAAGACGTATTTAGTTTTGGGCATAGAAAAACATGTCTAAGTCGCGTTCTGTTTTCATTTAAAAATTGATATTTATCTTTTTCTTTTATAATTTGGATTAATGAGTTTTTAATATATAGGTCTTTAAATGTAGGTACTTGAAATTCTTCAAACAGGCGTTCTGTTGGGTAGTCAAAGGATTTTTTTAATATAATTTTAATAATTGTTCTTTGTATAATTTCAATTGGAAGAAGGTTACATTTATACGCGGATCCCCAACTAATAATAGCGTATTGTAAAGTGGATTGAACTAAGGCATAGTAAATTAAATATAGATTTTTTATCGACAGAAAGTTTCTAATTCTTAAAAATATATATATTAATTTTCTAATTTTGTTTACTTCTTGACATATTTGTTCTTTCCATTTCAGATTTTTATCAATAATTACTCCTAGATATTTAATTTTATTTGTTGTTTTTAGTACTGTACAGTTTGATTTGCAATAGTTTTGGCTGTGAATTTTAGTATTATTATGTATGACAATGTTAAAATTTTTAGGAGTATCATTTGTATGGATTGCAAATGGAATTACAAATGTCTTTTCATTATTAAGTGACAGTAAATTAGTGTCGAAAAAATTCTTGAGCGTGTTGATGTCTTCCGTGGCCTTTAATTCTACATTTTCCCAAGTCTTATCACTTATTATTAATACTGTATCATCGGCGTATGACGTAATTTGACCGTGTAAAGGTTGAAAAAAAATATCGTTTACATATATAGTAAATAGAATTGGTCCAAGCACTGTACCTTGGGGGATTCCAAAGCTTGTAATCTCTTGATCACTATTAACACCATTGATTTTTACTAATTGAGGACGGTTTTTTAAGTAGTCGGTGATCCATTTAATCGCGTTGCCTTTTATGCCGATATTATTCAATTTTTTTAATAGCATCTCATGGGATATGCTATCGAATGCCTTTCTAAGGTCAATAAATATACCCGCACATTTTTTACTTTTATCTAGTGATTCGTAAATGTATGAAGTTACGTTAGCAATAGCATCTTGTGTGCTGAGTGATTTTATAAAGCCAAACTGGTTTTTGTGTAATATTTTATTATTATCTAGAAAATTTACCAATTGTTTTTTAACTATTTTTTCAAAGATCTTTCCTATATTAGAAATTAGACATATTGGGCGATAATTCGTTGCTTGATGTGGATCTCCAGATTTGTAAATAGGTGAGATTATTGTGGTTTTGTAGTTCATTGGAAAAATTCCATTTGTTAAACTTAAGTTTATTAAATGAGTGATAGGTTTTATTAAGTGAGGTTTCATAGTTTTTAACATGTGTGTCGTAATAGAATCAAAACCGGGGGACGAACCTCCTTTCATATTTTCTATTATTTTCGAGATTTCACATTCTGTTGTTGTTTCAAACATTGAAAGTATATTACGTTTCTGTATATTTTTATTTTTATGGTTTTCTTGGTTTGAAGGCTTATGAATATTTTTCGCAAGATTTTTCCCAACATTTGCAAAGAAGGAATTAAATATGTTTGCACATTGTTTAGGGTGTATATTGGCATCTATAATTTTTTTATCATGTTCAATGTACTTAATGTTTTGTGTTTTTTTTGTATTTTCTATGGCGAAATTAACAGTTTTCCACATTTGTTTATGGTTATTTTCTGAAGATAATATTTTATTTTTAAAATACTCTTCTTTACTTTTTTTAATATAAGATGTTAATTTATTTTTATATTTTTTATAGAAAATATATGCTTTTTCATCTTGGGGATTTTTTAAAGTTATTTTGTAAAGTTTTTCTTTATTTCTGATAGATATAATAAGTCCTTTGGTAATCCAAGGTTTTAAACATCTTAATTTTGATTTTATGTGTGTTGTTATCTCAGTTGTCGAATTTTTAATGTGTTGTGACATAATATTTTCGAAGTTAGTCGAACAAATTTCAGTATCATCACTGTTTAAAACATTATTCCAATCTTCCTTTTTTAATTTTTCAGAGAGAATAGTCATATCTATTGTTGATTTTTTGGTTAATAAATTATGTTTAATATTATTATTATACAGAAGTAAGCATGAGTGATGATCAGTTATGTTAGTTTTCCAAACAATTGATTTTATTTTGTGAAGATCTTTAATGTTTATATTTGTCCAAATGTGGTCTAAACAAGATGGAGTATGTTCTTTTATTTCCCTAGTATTTTTATTTATGCAAGATATAAAATTTTGTTCAGTCATACAATTGATGTATTCATTTTTGTTATTATTTTCTATTTTTTCATTAATATTAACGTTAAAATCTCCTACGACGAAGCAAAGTTTATTTTTTAATTTTAATAATATGTATTTGAGGTCATTAATAAATGTAATAATACTCGAGCCATTCGTTCTATAGATAGCTATTAGATGGTATATGGATTTGCCGAGTTTGAAATGTACTTCGATGCAGTTTACTAAGGACGAGTTGTTTCGGAGAATTTGAACAATTCATCAAATTTCAACGTTCATTTTCGGGTTCTGTGAAAGTCCTATTCAAGTTCTGTTATTATATCATTGTAGGCTAGTTGCTTGACAAAACTGAAATAAAAGCAGAACTTGAAAAAATCTTTCACAGAACATGAAAATGAACGTTGAAATTTGATGAATTGTTCAAATTCTCCGAAACAACCCGTCCTTAGTGTATTGGATGTTCTAATATGTTAACAATACTAAATTTATTGCTTGCAAATATTATTATTCCCGAATTTTTATTGATGTCTACTTTGGTAGAAATATATTTGTACTCAGGTAAGTGGTAAGACGGTGACTCAGCGTTCGTAAATGTTTCGGTTAACACTATAAAGTACGGTTTTTTAATTAAATTATTTATTTTTAGAATTAATTCATCTAAATTTTTTTGAACGCTACGGATGTTTATGTGCATAATAATTATATCATTGATGTTTTTAGAAATAATTTTGTTATATAATTTTAATATATATGTTTTTTTGTCGAAATTTTTAATTTAATATTTCGTCAAATTTGTGTCCCAACGTAGTTCGGTCGTTTGTAATTTAAAAAGCCGATAAAAATTTATTTTTTTAATAATTAATATTTTTTATATATAAATATATATATATATATATATATAACTCATTAATTTCTATAATAAGTAGGGCAAGACTTTAAAAGAAAATTTCACTAACTCACAAATAATTTCCAAATTTTCCCCTAAAATGGTGAAAAATCGATATCTTTAATGACAATGGAATATCAATGCAACCCCCTCACAAATAAGCTTTGCCCAGCGCCGATTTCATGCTATTTCTCACGGCAACAGATTTAATTAAACACAAATTATGAAAATATTGTTTATAAGTGCGACAAAGTCATCCTATTTATCCGAGGGGTGTTTCTTATCAGTGGTTCTCAACTTTTTAAATCCAATAATTATCTCATTGTTCAAAATTTAATAATATTATGTTTTGTTGCAATTTCTATCCTTTCAACAAATAATTTTATAATCTTTTCAATTTCTTATTTTAATTTCATTGTTGTTACAAAATAATAAGTTAATAACATTATACAATTTTCTTTATTTAACTCTTCAATCCGAGATATTTTAAATAAGCTGCAATATATTTCTTATTTTCGTAGTTATAGTGTATTGTAGTGTATATAGATAATATCTTTACATTTGTTATATACCGAAACGTTAATTATTAGGAAAAAATCGCAAATCAGCTCCAAAAATTATTAAAAACACGTTTCGTTCTGTTATTTAAGAGGAAGCTACAAGCCAAAAATGTGTATATTCTTGGTATACCTTATATTGTAGGTAATAGGCATTAAAATCGCTTGACAAACGGAGTCAAGAAACGTTCGATTTCAAGCAAGAAACTGGAATTTACTTATTTTGTAAATAATTTTATAAGAAAGCAAAAAAGTTAATCAAGTGAAACACTCACAGATAATCTTAGCTGTAATACTGTATTTTTAAAAAGTTGTTTTCTTTATGCCTTCATACATTTCTATTTTTTTTTAATTTTTTTTTTTTTAATGCCGGTAACCCGGGCGTTTATTGACATCAATATTTGTTTACATATTATGTGCGCTACCCGACTCACTAGACAATATCTGTTCTGAGCCGGGTAGCAGTAAAATATTTTATAAAAAAAAATATTTGAAAAAATATTTTTTGTAGTAGTTTGCATTTATATTTTTTATTGAGTAATATTTATTTTATTTGTATTCTACTCAAGCAAAGCGATAGGAAAACATATTTTAGGTAAAGCATATTTTTTGGTTTTCATAATGTACACCAATTCGTTATAAAGATTAATCAAAATAGTGATTTGGCATTAAGCTTCGCCTTAATAAGTTTTAGATATGAAAAAATTCACAGTGCATCTTTAAAAGTAACTAAAGGATTTGTTGAAAGATTTTGGTTCTTTTTTGTTTTATTAAATATTTTCACCATTTCCACTTAATTATTATCGTTTTTTAATATTAGCGCGCTCCCTCTAACATTCATATTTACATATCTCCCTTTCAAACCACCTTTGTACGCTTACAACACATTATATAATATGTATGTTTAACGTTTCAGCGCATTATAAAGTAAACTAGTTTATAAAGTTGATATTTATTATCTCCCATGCGATTATTTTGAAATTTGACTAAAAATACTCAAATTTCGAATTCGATTTACTCGAATTACTCGAAAACGAAAACTCACAATATAAAAGTAAAATAGAAAAATCGACTCCGAATGTGTTGTAAATTCACCAGTTTCCCGCTTGTACTACGAGTTTCCGGACACCGTGTATAAATGTTACAACTTACGCAAAAGTGCCTATACGAGTGCCCTTGAGGCCTTCACAAAAACGGCGATAAAAAAAATAATCCAAATATTATTACTATACGTGTGACCAAACGTACAGGGGGTCCAGGGGTAAAGTACAAACTTCGGAAAGCGATTCTACATGATGGTAGAAGTAAAAAAGAAAAATAACTTTTTTCGAAATTCCGTTGTTTTTTTTCCTTAAAAATGATTAAAAAAGTAATATATACAGGGTGTATCGGCACGTACCCGACAAACTTTAACCAGCTATTCCTTAGCACATTTGGAGTAAAAAATGTTATGGGCACTTTGCTGTCCGACAACATTTTTTTTTTTCAATAAAAAAATTATCGAAATGAAAACAAACACTTAGTTTTAAACCACTTTATTTTGATGTATATTCGTCGACCGGTTTCGATTGGACTCTATCTTCATCAGGACAATAAAATATAATACTTATTATAGTTATTATATATACTTACTTATTATACTTATTAATAGTATTATATTTTATTGCCCTGATGAAGATTGAGTCCAATCGAAACCGGTCGACGAATATACATCAAAATATAGTGGTTTAAAACTAAGTGTTTGTTTTCATTTTGTATAATGTCAAGCCACAAAGTGTTTGCTTTCTTCGATAAAAAATTTATCATTCATATTTTCACCACATGTCACCAATGTTTTATCCTTTGTCAAAGTTTGAAAACCCATCTGGCAATAATTTGTTCGAGTTTCGTTGAATAATGTACGTACGTACCTACGTTGGCGCGCTTTTATAATCACAACGAAATGGCACGGCACCATTCGTCTCATTTTTAACTATTATTATTTAGTGTGTACGAAAGAGCGAGGACACTTTTTGACACACTTGCTAATAACAGCTGTTGAACACGAGATTCAATGCAAATGACAGTGACGGAGTGTGGATTTTTTAATTATTTTTTGTTTTTATTGGAAAAAAAATGTTACCGGACAGCAAAGCGCCCATAACATTTTTTACTCCAAATGTGCTGAGAAATAGCTGGTTAAAGTTTGTCGGGTACTTGCCGATACACCCTGTATATATGTGTTTATTTTCATGTTTATGTTTACTTACGAGTACTTCGATGTCCAAGAGACAGATAACAAATTACTCGGTAAAAATTCTGGATCCAAAAATCAACGTAATTAATTTCATCTAAACCACGCTGTAGACCTAGCCAGTTGTGCAGGGCAAACGGCTTATAGCGGAACGAATATGGCGTGGCCGTATTTCGACGAAATTCGAATTTCCGCCCGCTGATTATTTGGCCTTCGCATTAATGTTCTTAGGTGGGAGTGCGAATCTCCTCCGGCCTGTCATTAATTAATTGACAGTATTAAAAAAATACGCTTTGAAATAAAAAAAAATATATTTTTATTCATAGATTTTTCTCAAATTTTCTCGCTCCCCAAAGTTTAATTCCACACCCCACAGTTTAGTAATCCCCCTTGTTGAACCACGTGCAGGATTAATTCCGAGGGGAGTGATGCTCCGTGAAATCTTCTCCGGTCCAATTGTAATATGACACACGCGTCATATTTTAAATTGTATTGCACGCGCATTATGTTAACTGCCGCCGTATTGCGCGAGGATGCATTGCGTTAATAATTTCATATTTTATGCTAATCGGTTTAAATTAAATAATTAAACATTGGCAGCTTTAAGTTTGTTTTATCGAATTTCACAATGTTTTGTGTTTCAGCGCACGGTGTTTAAACATTGCTTATAATTTACCATGTTTTGCGTTTCAGCGCGTGATGTTTACACATTGCTTGTAATTTACCATGTTTGTCAAAACATGCCAATATTTCACCAAGTTTTATCATCTCTTGCGTATTTAACATGTTGTACCGCGGTTTACCTTTTGAGGAATGATTCACCAATTTTACCATATTCCACGTACCAATAAGTTTTACCATTTTTTAAATCATTCACCATTATTGAGGTTTTTATAGCTTGTTTCAACGTTTTTGGATGCTTGTGTTTTATCGTATTTTACAATGTTGTGGTTATTCAACGTTGAGGTAAAATTACAAAAGGTCTCTGTTTTTATCATCTTACGTAACACATTATTACCTATGTAATTCTGGGAATATGAATTACAACATTTCCAACTTTTTAAATTTTTCATTTATGTTTTACCATGTTAATCTTTTCATTCCTGGCCACATTCACCTGTAGGAATATTTGCTCACGTTGTTTGTTTATAGTTGTAATTAAGTTTGCTTTATATCTCTTGCTGATAACTATTAAATCTCCACCACCTCTGCTTTTAGCACTTATCAAAATAATTCTGTCTTATCTATGCACGATAAGATTAATAAAACCTAATTCATTATAGTGAATATTTGGCTATTAAACATTGGCAGTGATGAGTGAAGCAAACTTAATTTTGTTTTAAGGCCTCTCACATTCTGATACATTCAGTACAATTTCAATTAATTTGGTTTTATTCTCAGTGCTCTGCTTTTCTGAATATAAAAATATAACGACAAAAACAAATTAATTTTATTTTTGTCCGCTTCAATTTTTCTCATATGTACTGAACATTAATCACTCCATACATAATGATCAGTTGGCAATTGTAATTTTTTAATCAACTCGCATATTTAACGCGAGGATTCTAACGCACTTTCTCAAGTTTACATTTAACGACGTTTTCAGATTTTCAAATTGTGTGACAGCTGAAGAGCAAGGTAGTCTTATTGAGGATATCGAAGGGCAGTAAGGGAGGAGTTAGGGCAATACAAGACGTTGAAAACTGGTCCGGCTAAAGACTTCTTCAAGGCTAAACTCTCGGGAAACCGGCTAAGGGACGCGGGTTCCTGTGGTCGTAGTGACCAGGCCGCTCACCCAGATTGGACAAACTGCTCTCGATATCCGCTTTGTATATTTTTTATTTTATTCGTCCACCTGTAAATGTTGTTTTCTTTCGTTATTATTTAACTCTAGGTACTGAACCATCGAGGCAAACACAAGATGTGTTCTTTTTTTCTGATTTATTAAGACTGTAACTATGCATATTAACTTTTTTTCTGATTTACCATGACTGTAACTATGCATATTAACTTTTTTTCTGATTTACTATGACTGTAACTATGCATATTAACTTTTTTTCTGATTTACTATGACTGTAACTATGCATATTAACTTTTTTTCTGATTTACTATGACTGTAACTATGCATATTAACTTTTTTCTGATTTACTATGACTGTAACTATACATATTAACTTTTTTTTGTTAACAACCTTGCATGGAAGGACACTGGAGGTTTTAAAATCATTTAGAAAAAAAAAATATCCTTTTACAGCCTTCGGGAAAGTGGTGGATCCCCTACAATGTCCGGAAAAAAAGATTTCTTTGAGAAGAGGGGCGGTGAGACAAAAAGTTTTGAGAACTCTGGAAAAGATTGTTTTAAAATAAGTTAAATTTCAATGAACCTGTTTAAGACGATATTTAAAAATATCCTAATAGTATCAGTGACGCATCATTTCAACATGTATGCAGCATGCCCACATGGTGAAATGATGTGTAAAACTTGGTCGCTGATGGAGAAACTCGGGTTATTGTGTAATATTGTAAAAAGAAACATTTAAAGCTTTTTAGGCATACATACGTTAATTAATGACGGCCTCCGTGGTCGGGGGTTAAGGCTCTCAACTAGCAAGCCAAAGGTTACGGGTTCAAATCCCGGCGGCCTTTAAATAATATGTAGTATATTTGCAAAACGTTCCAAAGTAGAATATACTATCAGTATCGCCCTGGTGTAAAACCACCATTCAGAAATGAAAAGTTGCTTGAAATGGCTTTGGCCGTGTTTGGTGACCAGATCTGAATAGCCAGGTACTTTCTCACCTTCCTAACCCCATCTCATTTTCCTCCCCACTTCCTCCAGTCTCACAAAATACCCCAATTGGGGATGCCATAGTCTCACTGGCTCCGGACGGTTGGGAGTAGTACTACGTCAAAATATAACAAGCCGTTTAAAATAATTGCTATATTCCTTCAAGGTCCAACGCTATTGAAAAAAAATTGCGTCTAGAATTGGAATATTTTTTTTTTTTTTTTAATTATTTATTGAGTTAGTTTATACATTTGAATATAAACTAATATAAACAAGATCATATTTCATTTTAGAATTTTAATATTTTTACAATGAATATAACATTTCTTTTTAAATACATTCATTCTTCCTTCATTCTTCAGACTTTCAGGCATTTCATCATACATTTTTAGTCCTTTGTACATTAGGCAGTTCTGTGATTTTGTTTTTTTCATATGTGGCAATCTAATCCTATTTACATTTCTGGTTTCGTAATTATAAACATCTATATTAAAAACAATTTCATCCTTAAAATATTTTGGCATTTGGTTGTTCATGATTTTATGTACAAAAATTAACACATTAAATAATAGTCTCTTTTTTATAGAAATCCAATTTAGCTGTTCTCTCATTTGATCTATGCTTGCGTATTTTACTTTTCCTAGTATACATCTCATAGCTCTATTCTGTATAACATCTAGCTTGTTCAAGTTTCCTTCATTGGCCAAATACAACATAGTAGAGCAATAATCTAAATGTGGAGCAACTATAGTTTTATAAATCAGCTCTTTCAGTTTCCATTTAGTTTATTTCTTAATCTTCTAAGAAAATTGACTTTTTTAGATACCTTCTTTAGCACATATTCAAAATTTGCTACGAAAGTTAGTTTTGAATCTAGTATCACACCCAGGTACTTAATTTCATTTACTTTTTCAATATTTCGTCATTAATTGTCAATTTTAACTCTGTGTTATGCGTTTTGTTGCCTATTTCCATATATTTTGTTTTGTTGACATTCAGTTTTAATTTGTTTAATTTCAGCCATTTTGCTATATTTTGTAGGTCTTCATTTAATTTATTGATTGCATGTATGTACTCTTCACATGAAATATAGATTAATGTATCGTCTGCAAATAAACTAATTTTGCAATGTTTTATGGTTTTAATTATATCATTAATGTAAATAATGAATAAAATTGGACCTAATACCGACCCTTGTGGAACACCGAGGTTGTTTTCTATCGGTTCTGATTCTGAGCTTTCCACTTTTGTGACCTGTTTTCTTTCATGGAGATATTCATAAAAAGATTTAGAGCTACTTCAGAAAGACCTATATCTTCTAATTTTTCCAAAAGTTATTTCCTTTCTATCGTTTCAAATGCTCTTTTAAAATCTAAGAATGCTGCAATGGTGATTTTTTTATTATCTGTTTCTTTCTTCCATATATCAATCACAATGTTTATTGCAGCTTCGCAAGAGTTATTATTACGGAATCCTGATTGTTCGTCACATAATATATGATGTTTTTCCAAATACTCAACGAGTTGTTTCTTTATTACAATTTCTAGTACCTGTTCGTATTTTGGTAACATATTTATAGGTCTAAATTCTTCACATTTTCTGGTATTAACAACTTTCGGAATCGGGATCACAATAGATGTTTTCCATGTGTTTGGAAATTTTCCACTTCTTAACGATTCATTTATTATGTTCAGTAGATGAGGTCCTATCACTGGCATTGCATCCCTTAAAACTGTAAAACTTATTCCATCTGGACTCTCTTTTGACTTGGTGCTGTTTAGAATCTGTAAAAGATATGTTTCATCAATCTCTTTAAACACAAGTTTTTCTCGGTTTAGGGGAACATTTCTCACGCGGTTGTCTTCCTTCAGTATTGGTATACTCTGATGTAATTCCGTTATGCTGTTTACAAAATATTTGTTGAAGCAGTTCTGTATGCTACCCTGTATCTGATGTGGAAATTCAATGTCACGTTTCATCCCTTTATCTTCAGTTTGCATTAATCCTTTTATGGTTTTCCACATTTTTTTAGTGTCTCCTTCTTCACAGATAATTTTATTTTTGAAGTAATCGTTCTTACAAACTTTCAGTTGTTTTGAGTATTTATTTCTTGCATTTTTGAATGCTTTCCAGTCTTGTGAGTTTCTTGAGATTTTTGCAATTTTGTACAGTCTATCTCTTTCATATTGTATTGATTGTAGTTCTATGTTATACCATCTATTTGTTCCTCTTATTTTAGTAGTTTGGATTGGTATTAACTGGTCGATTACTTCTTGAAGGTTATTTATTAATGATTTAGACTTTTCATTAAATTCTATTTGATGAAGTTCATTCATATCACCCAGAAGTTCAATTAACCTTTCACTGTTATATTTTTTATAATTTATGTATTTTATTACTTTGCTAGTTTTCGTATTAGTTCTTTTTGTGTTATTTGTAATGTGGTGTTATATAACTGTTAAAGCCATATAATATATTACAGGTGAGTTACACAAATAGCCATCGCCGCACAAGTCAGGCAGCAGAGCTTGATACTCCAATCTTTCAGGGTGTGGATTATAGTCAGTCTCCCAATAAAACAAGTCTCTTGATATGAGGGTTTATTGTACATATAAGCAGGTTATCAAACAGATCTACAAAAGGTACATAGCTTTTTAAGGCCTAACTTGTTACTAGGCAATCTATTGACTCTAAGGGCTCTGATTGACAAAGGTATATTATTCGCTCACGTGTAATTTGCGGCGGATGCGGTGAACGATGGTGCTGATGCCATAAGCGGAATGCCTAGGCTGATGCAGGGCGGGAATACGACTCCTACAGGGCGGCGCAGAAACGGCCTTGGGCGGCCTGAGGCGGCCTGGGGCATTGTTGGAAACACGTGGGCGGCTCATGGCGAAGGGCGGCACAGAAGCAGCCTGGAGCAGTGGTGGGCGGCCTGGGTTTGAACCCCGTGGGCGGCAGCGGGTGCACGGCCGCGGCCCAGGTGTGTGACGCAATCCTATCCATGATGGTGTAGTCGGCTGAAGATTGCCTGGACGTGATAAACTGAGTCTATAGACGCGGCACGTTATAAAACGTATGCACGCCGGTCCATATTTACGGCGACACCGATTTGGCGGCAAATGTTAACTCGGAACTAATGCAGCATGTTGCTTGCTACGCGTCCGTCGGGGAACTGAGGCGTGGGTCTGCTCGCGGGGGGGAGCTTGTCCCTTCCATATCTATTTTTGGTGCCTGGTCCGATGCCCTTATAAGGACACGTTTTTGATTTAGCCATATGATTGGTTGTAGGTACTTGTAAGCCTACGTGACCGGTATCAGGCGGCGATGTCGCGAACTCCTGCGTATGTATTGGTGTTCACCCGATTGTAGACATGCCGAGATGCGTATATATTAGTGTGTTTACACGTACTGAGTGAGTGCTCCGTTTCCGGGCCGTGAGGATATACATAACTGTGCAGTTAGCTCTTGCAAGCTATGTGCAAACATAACAGTGGATAAGGTTATGGTCGGTTATTTTTGGCTCATCTAGAACTTTTACATTCAAATCTAATCTGTTGGATATGACAAGTTCAATTAACGTCCTGAATTTATCCGTTATTCGTGTCTCACTTTTAACATGTTGTTTCATTCCCGATGCTTGGATAATTTTATTAAGTCTTTTAGTATATGTATCATTCAAATTTTTGAAATTTATATTAAAGTCACCAGTTAGGATATTATCTTCTTCTTCTTCGAGGTTTTGGGTACACCAGTTCTCTATAAATGATAGAAAGTCTTTGGTACTTGCATTTGGAGAATGGTAAATTACTCCGTATACTCCTTTCTTATATCCAGAATTTATCCTGATCGCTAGTATCCAGCAGTTCTTTTCGTGTTGTGTGTTAGAAATAACTTCATATAATATGTCTTTTTTGATAATTATTATTGCTCCCTCTGTGTGTCTACTGTAGGAATCACAGCTTATTGTTGTACATCCTTGAAAAGTAACTTCGCTGTCTTCAATATCGCATGTTATGTGAGTCTCGCTTAACATTACAAGTGCAGGATCATTTCGTTCAATCAGTATCTGGATTTCTTCATTATTCGATATCAGACTCTGAATATTTAAATATATGATTCCTTGCAGTTGGCTGCTTTTTATAAAAAAATTATCTTTTTCTTCTCCAATTCCAATTTCCTTTTGGATACTGGACATTCGAAGCTCCACGCTGGATGATTTGAGTCTAGGTTTATCTTCAACTTGTTTTTAGTATTAATTCAATTATTACACTTTTCTGTTCCTCTAATAGCCTTGCATTCTTCACTTTTATGACCACCTGTACATTTAGGGCATACAAAGGAGTCTTTTTTTACATTCGCTCCCTTTATGGTTGAACCCGTAGCATTTATAGCAGCGCTTAATGTCAAATGCATCAAATACTCTGACCCTTTCCCATCCAATATTTATTTTTTGCATTTGCAACATTATTCCATGTGTTGTGTATCTACTTCCAAATATATTATATATTCTTCTCCTGTTTTTAATTTCTTGTTTTTTATTACAGTTACTTCCATTTTTTGTGGTTCTTCTGGAAACTCGTTCTGAATTTTTATGTTCTGAACAATTTCTTTTTCATCCATTTTATGTGTTACTCCAACGACTTTTATTGATGGGAATCTTTTATCCGGGATCTTCGTTGTATATATTTCACAGAACTTTATTTTTATGTCTGTAGTTTTTCAATATGCTGACTATTTCTACATGTAACAATTATTTTACCATCCTTTGCATTTTTTATTCCCATCACTCCTGTTTCAATTGGATCAATTTGTTTTTTAATATCCTCTTCGGTTTTCTCCGTGGTCTGCTCTTCTTTCGGAGTGATAATAATTTTTTTCCCCAAATTTTGGTATTGCTTATTGTTACCCGTAATTTCCTTAAGTATTCTATTTTCTCCAGAAATATCGGCCATTTTTGCTGCCATTTCGCTTATTAAACCCAAAATTGTAATTGTTTTCGGGGTTAATTTATTAATTTGTTCTTTGTTTAGTTTTGTCGAACTGTCATTAATGCAATTTTGTAAAATTAGAACTGCATCTGTGGCTTTATCAATAAAACTTTTAGGATCCATCTTGAGTTACTTTATTTATTTCACTATTCACGGCAAAAATTAAGTTTTATGTCCGTTTATCTCAGATCACCTGTCTATTTTAATGTTTTTCTGTGGTTTTCTTCTGTCAAAACTTTTAATGTAAACTTTAAAGATATATTGCACCTTGTTTACTCAAGACAACGAAAAACCAATTATTTGAATACATTCATTTACCACTTCTTTTTAAAACGATATATTGCTTGATTATTTTGAAACACCAAAATAGCAACACTTTAACATAATTTAAGGACAACTTTATTGTTATGTTCAGAGTTCAATTCCATAGATTTATATAATAAAAAAATAAAACACAGGCGAATGTACCTCAGAGTAAAACTATTCTTACTCTATGCTATGTACCTATTGTTTCAGCATTGGCGCAAAATAAATAAAAAGAGTTAACAATTTATATTATGCGAAATTCGGGATGGTGTTTTGGTTATATACCTTCCTACTAGACTGTTTTTGGATTATTCTATCCGATAGGGCCGAAACGCAGCGCCAAGCGTCAAGCAAATCTATCGGTGGCAGATAAAATAACGTTTAGCGTAACAACAGGTAGGTACTAATATTTTCAACGCCAGCTAACGGCTATGTGCTTATTGTTGTTAGCAATATTGGCGCCTAATTAATAAATAAGGTGTTACAATTTACACTTCGTGAACGATTTTATGCTTAATTTGGAATAGCCTTTTATTTATGTACCTTCCTACTAGACGTCTTTTTAGGTATTTCCATCCGATATGGCCGACACGTAACGCCAAACATCAAGCAAATATATAATGGCAGTAAGTCTTTTAGCCGTTATAACGAGATTATTTTTATCAATGCTAATATATATATCACATTATAATATACATGTACAAGCTGTTGAAAGAATACAAAGCAAATTCTTAAGTTTTATAAATTTTAAAATGCGTATTCCAGCAATTATGTTGAACTACAACACTCTGTTAAATTATATGAATATACTCAAATTGTCAGACAGAAGAATTTTCACTGACTTGGTGGTATTTTTATTTAAAATTATAAATGAATAGAATAAGCTTCCGGATTCCACAACGTAATAGTAGAAGTCAGGATTTATTTCAGTGCAGAAATTCTGGTACTAACTACCATATGTATTCCTCTTTGCCCAGAATACTAATGGAGGGAAACAATTATAACAAATCAGTATATATTTATACTTCTTAATATACATATTTAAAAGCCCCGAAAAAGGGCGTTAATTAATAAATAATAAAATATTTTCCAACGCCTAATATTTTCAACGGTCTTTAACAGATTCAACTTTCAACGCTAAATCAAAATTATCATTGGGTATTTGCCCGTTAGAAGCAATTCGTTATTTATTATTTTTATTGATTAGTGACGTGTCAATCTCTTACAAGTTTAGTTTGAGTTAACAGGCTTGTCGTGCGTATATTCGAACTATTTTTAGTATATTAACGAATAGTTTTACTTCTAAAGTGCATATATCTATTACGCAAATAATTGTATTAGAACTAAAATTACATTTATTAAGTATGTTACAAGTTTTAATAATTAGTGTAAGTAAAGAAGTACATTTCGTCAGTTAACAATATGATTATTTTTAAATACCAGGTTAAAGTACCCACATAAATATTTTATTTTACTGATTTTCATTATTGGTGCATAAAATTATATTTCTTATAAAACACCTAATCTTATTTTATTTTCAACGTTATATTCTTACTAAATAAGGAGGCTTCACTGAGTAAAGAACACTATAACATACAAAATAATGTACTATGAAAAACTTTAAATATCGGGCAATAATAAAATAATATAAATTAATCTCTAGAAATAACGTCGGCGTTATTTTCAACGGTAATTTTCAACAGTTGAAAATATGATACGATAACAACGATATCAGCGATGACGTTGGATGGAGTTATCTTCAACCCCCAGTAATAGTTCGAAGCAGTTCAGACTCTTATGCGGTATACTTGATCGTTCATGGATCGTGAATGCGATTTATTTCCACTCTGAGAGCTTAGTTAGTTCACCTCCGAAAATTAATTAGCCAGTCATTTTGCGTAGCGAACGGTATTATCCAAAAAGTCGTCCACATTGACAGCTTAACCGATACCTTGGAGGTCTCGCTAAAAGCAGATGCTTTTGTCTACCGACTGTCGGAATCATATTTTTACCGTGCTCACCAACATCGCTAACTGACTATAGATGACGGATTTGTCAATATCGTATTGACATAGGGCTATATGGATCAGTATAAAATCATCGGTAGTTCCGCCTATCGATTCGACATTGTAAAGTTATCGATTTCGCTGTGCTAGACCCCCAGGTCAATTTGAATGCGTTAAGGCGATGCCATACGTAGTAATGCAAAATCATGTGTTTTTAGTTTAAAAATTTGGTCGCCTAGAAATGTTTCAGATGCTTTAATTAAATACTGCGAGAAGAATACATCTTGGCCTTTGAAATAATCGAGTACTTTTTAGATAAATCTTTTTATAAGCCCAGAAAAAAATAGTGTAAAGGCCTATGAAAACTGCTTTAAAGTTCAAAATCTCCTACTTACGAACCCATTTTCTTTTATGATTTTATTGTATAATGTGGCAAATTAAGTTATTTATAAAATGATCGAAAAAAAATTAATATTCATGCCTGAACATCCACAAAATAAAATAAAAGGCACTTTTTGGCCATGTTTTTTTTCTTGCATAAATCAAAACAGGCGGATGGTGTTAAGCGGGAATTTAAACCTTATCGCCATCTACGTAAGGGTTGTTATTGATAGCGGCTCAATTTAAAATATTACACGACGTAGTATATCGCCTTAAGCTTTTACAGAGTTGTCGAGGGAATCTGGACCCACCGTGAAAAATCAATACATTAATACGTATATTGAATATTATAAAAAATATATTGTCTGCTCCCAAAATGATGGCTAGTGAATTTACGATGATATTGAATACTTACACGTGCTAAAATACCACGTTCGTGCAATAACATCTTTTTTGTTTAAGTAATACCTACCTGCCTGTATTAACATTGTCCGTGTGCTTAAAGAATATTAAAAAAAAATCACTTGACTACAGCGGAAACAATATGAATACAGGTTTAGATTAAAAAATTAACATTTTACGCTGAATACTTAAAAAGGGACACCTTTATAAACGCAAACGAAGTGAATCCTATGGTTGATGAATAGCCCTTTTTACTCGTTTAACCCTAAAATCTACTGAATGTGATGGTGGTGTGCAGCAAAGCACTTCGTTAATATTTGTGGATTGCTGGGTGGAATAAGGATGTAGCCTAAAATAGTTTGTTATGAAAAAATGTATTTTTAAAAATTAGCTTTTTCTTAGGGACTGTTGTTGTGTCGTGTTGTGTTGTGTTTAAGTGATTTTTAACAAGTTTCTCTTTAACTCTTTATGTTCTAAAAAAATTTTTCGAAGATAATATCCATACATTTGTTATGCCGAAACGTTAATTATTTGAAATTAATAATAAAGGTTAATTCCCTCGATCGAAAAAAATCGCTAAGTAAGCTCCGAAAATTATTAAAAACACGTTTTGTTATGTTATTTCATATGTTGTAGACATGAAAAAATTCACAGTGTATCTTTAAATGCAACTTAAGCATTTATCGGGAGATTTTTGCTCTATTTCAAACGAGTCGTGTTTTATTAAATATTTTCAACATTTTCGCTTAATAGTTATCGTTTTTCAATATAAGCGCGCTCCCTCTAACATTTGTATTTACATATCTCCTTTTCAAACCATAATTGAACGTTTACTGTGGCACCTTAAAGTCTTTTTATATGTCCAGAAAAAAAAAACAAAGTATCAGGCCTATAAAATCTGCAATAAAGTTAAAAAATATATATTTTCAAATTTAAAAAAAATATATTTGAAGTACAACTAAAAGTGAAAGGTTACAGAGTTCTTTAGAAAAAATACAGTGTGTGGCAAGCCTACGCACGACGGATGTGAAACTTTTATTATTCTTCTCTCTCTCTTTTCATTTCATTCTCTCTTTTTTCTGTCTATTGACATATTTATAAGTAGCATATGATAAAAAAAATTAAAAATTATTAAAATATGGGATTCGAACCCGGGTCCTGCATAACGAGTGTCGAACGCTCTACCTCTAGACCGCGAGGGGAGATATTTCGCGCGACGCGGCGTTATCGGCCTTGATTAGTAATTTTAATGATTCAAAATAAAAATAATTAATCAAAATACCGAGCGACTCTACCGGCTCGATTTTTAAGCTATATTTCGAACAAAATATCATATAGGTACCGTAAATTAAAGTAAAGGTAAATTAACAAATTTATGTAATTTTTTACTACATTATTACAAATCGTTGATAAAAAAAAAATTATTAATCAAAATACCGAGCGACTCTACCGGCTCGATTTGTAAGCTATATTTCGACCAAAATATCATATAGGTATCGTAAATTAAAGTAAAGGTAAATTAACAAATTTATGTAATTTTTTAGTACATTATTACAAATCGTTGATAAATAAAAAAAATTAATCAAAATACCGAGCGACTCTACCGGCTCGATTTGTAAGCTATATTTCGACCAAAATATCATATAGGTACCGTAAAGTAAATTAAATTTAAATTAACAAATTTATCTAATTTTTACTACATTATTACAAATCGTTGATAAAAAAAATTAAAAGTTATAAAAATATGGGATTCGAACCCGGGTCCTGCATAACGAGTGTCGAATGCTCTGCCTCTAGACCGCGGTTATTACGTATTCGACCAAAATATCATATAGTCAAAATATCTAAAAGTCGCAGCACGAGAGCATTTTATCACTTTAAAAAAAATTATTATTAAAAAAATCACAAAAAGAAAAAAATAAATAGTTAAAGCGGGGATCGAACCTCGGTTCTTCACGACGATAATCGGGCCCTCTGCCTCTAGACCGCGAAGCTGAGTTTGGAGAGTGACCTAAAGTAGGTATATAATATTGGCTAGGCTCCTATAGCGAAATGATCACGGTTTTTCATGACGGTCATGAGTTGGTTTTACTTCGGTCCTCGAAATTGCATAACGCGCGTAAAGAAGTTTCACTTCAAAATGAATTGATAATACAAAGCTTTTTGATGTATCTTAGTCAAGGACTTTAAAACACGCCAATTAATTTTTAGTGGATATTTTTTGTCTGAAATAATCAATGAGAAAAATACAGACAGCATTTTTTTTTATTGAAATTGATTCAAATATAGTGTATTATTTTCATTCACCAGTCATAGAACATTATTATTTTTTTTTGGTAAACTAATGTTTAAGACAAGATTTTTTTATGCATAGCACAAAGGGTAACAATTATTTTACAAGCAATAATTATTCGCCTGAAATACTCATCCGCATTGAAAAATTATTGCTTTTAAAATAATTGTTACCCTTTGTGCTATGCATAAAAAAATCTTGTCTACATTAGTTTGCCAAAAAAAAAATAAAATTAATATTTGGCAAGTTCTAGTATTTCACCTAAAAATGTAGACAATTTGTCTCGACGCCATCTAGTGAGAGAGTTAGCACTTACAATGCCTTTCTCATATAAAATAAAGTTAGTTGTTTTCAGGTTAAAAAATGTAACAAGCAGTAATTGTTGAATGAAACACTAGTATATATTGAATTATTTCGCGGGTAAGAGATAAGCCGCCATAGCTCAGTGGTCAGAACTGTCGACCGGAAATCGAAGGGACACGGGTTCGAGTCCCGTTGGCGTCATGTATCTTTTATCAGGAGATTTTTCAATGTGGATGAGTGTTTCAGGCGAATAATTATTGCTTGTAAAATAATAGTCATAGAACACGTTTTATTAATAACTCTAGCGATAAATATTATGACCTAAATATAGATATGTGTATGGTGTAACAACACGTACCCGAGGATTTTAATGAGCGATTCTTGAGCCTAAGAAATTCGCCAGTTTCCAGTAATTTTGCTGTCCGAAGACATTATTTTAAATAAAAAATAATAATGTATTTTCCATCACATTCCCATTGGGTAGTTGGGTACAGCCTAATGGTTCACCTGATACACTATCCATCTCGTTCTAGCAGCATGGCAACAGTCGAGACAGAGTGCGTAACAAAGTGATCCATCGCGAAATATGATAGATTTTTTTTAGTTTGTTTTCAATTGAAAAAAAATATCATCAGACAGCATAATGACACTTACGTTTTTAAATAATGATACTCCGGATACGTGCTGTTTTAGATAATTTATAATATTTTATATATAACAACAACACAGGTGAACTCCTCCACAACACAGGTGAACTCCTAGCGTGGAGGACAATGTACTATACTTTGTAATATTAATTTATTTAAGAATAAATAAAATAAAAAACGTCGATTCTGAGTAAATCCGTTTTATTACAGATCTATATGGTTATTCACAGAGTATGCGGATTCCACTACGTAATACTAGTCGGGTCTTATTTCAGTGGAAAAATTCATGGAACTAACTACCATATTCTGTATTCTATGATAGACTCGTTGTCAATGATAATGCATTCTATAAAATTTTGGCGGCACTCATGCAAAAACTCGCGCGCACACATGCATGTATCCGAAATTGGCTACTAGGCAGCTTTAGAGATGGCGCAACTAGGTTTAGGCCCATTGTCCACACAGTCGTCTTTTGTAGGATGCATGTAACCTACAAATGAAGATAGGCGTATTTTGCATATTTGTTATGTCCACGCTGCTTCAGGCAATAGTCAGTCACGGTACAAAACGTCTCAGTTATCTCTCAACTAGCATCGAGAAAGCACGTCTTTTGTTGTGAAAATGTCAAGTGATGATGATGAAGTGATTATAGCATACAATTTTATTAGAAGACGACGAAACAGGCGAAGAAAGTACTGGATTCATCCATACATGGAAATAAATATAAATTGTAAATTGTTTGTTGCTGCCAGAGAGTTATCAGAAGATGATTCTGTATTTCAATCATTTTACCGAATGACTAAACATACGTACCAAAATTTAGTCTCTGCTGTTGGACCACTGATACAAAGACAAAATACTGCAATGCGGTCGGTCGAGTAGTGACATGTTGCCGCGCGCACCGCATTACGAACGCATGACGAGCGGCTGACGTGACGTGGCCGCTTCGTTGACACAGATTTCATTGTTTCTACGCAAGATGCAAGCATTCGTCTTGCAATCGTCAATTGACGAAAGCGTGCGTATGACGTGCGGTTACGTGGACAACGGGCCTTATTGATTTATTTTTTTGCAATGAAAGTGTCCATTAAAAAAATATTGTAAAAAAAAACATTCCAAGTTAACTGGTATTTTGGGACTTGGTTGTTATTCTACCAAGCCGCACAATTACAAACGAGTATGGTGGGAAAATCTGTTATATATTGAGTGGCTATTGACGTATTGACCAGTACCGTGTAGAGATTGTGCCTCCCAACAGCTCCGAGAAACGCTGTAGAAACTCTGTTGTTTCCTCTTACAATTTATTAAAAAGGTGTTCAGTAAATTAACCAAAATGCATCTGATGTCCGTGATCGCGTTTGTGGTTTTATGCCTCGTCTGCATGTGCAGTCAGTCAACTGCAACTCAGGTATCACAGTGCAACGGTATGTACCAGTTTCATCTTTTTGTTTTTATTATGATTGCATTCAAAAGGGCTTCATTGTTGTGTTACCGACTGACATCAATACGAAAACAAGTTTCATGGTGTTATATATTCATATTATTGTTCATATTCATTTTGATATTTAAAAAAAATTACTGTGATATGTCGATTTTGTGAAAAATCAGAGCAAATAATGAATCAAATATCATAATGTATTCATTTAAAGAAGAATGTCTGTGGCAGACACCGGGGGGATTTGATATCTATACAAATGTACAGTTTTATTCCGAGACTGAAGAAATTTTGCTTACTTGAATAGGAAATTCACTGTTTTGTGTAAAAAGCCCGGGCCACACCGGGTTCTTTAGCATGTAAACAAATAAAAATAAACAAAAACAAATATTGGCACATTGCATACATTTCGCTAACTGCTCCGAACTTATGTCTGAATGTTGAAAACACTAGAAAAGGTAGAGCTGTTTATTTATGTTTTTATTTATTTGTTAATACCATTTTTTGGGGCTTTTACAGATTAAAAGTATACAATATATATTATTCATATCTAAACTGCCTCAGTAACAATCTTTTGAATTTATTAAGCGATAAGTTGAAGGTGTCTACTGACTCGGTATAATTATTTCCCATGATAAGTATTCTGGGCAACGAGGAATACATATGGTAGTTAGTACCAGAATTTCTGCACTGAAATAAATTCCGACTTCTAGTATTACGTACTGGAATCCGAAAAGTTTCAAAGCAATCAATATTGTGGACGATCAAATGCATCATTTAGAATTTTGTACAAAAATATCTACTACTGAGTTTCAGCTTGGGTGGGATAATTTGTGGGTTAATTTCCGCTTCCAAGACTTGCATTTATTCAATTACGAAAACCAAATCGAAATTGAAATGGATATATTTTATAATGACGTTGATACTCAGACGAAACTGGCTAGTAACAACTAAATTGTGGTTCAAACTTTTAATTTTCCAGCACAAATAAAAAACAAAAAAGGTAAAGGTGCACCACTTTTTGTACGATAAAGAACCAAACTTCTCTATCTTTGCGTCGTTTTTATCTCTATTTTTTTGTACCTGACAATATAACACTGTAATTACATATAAACTGGTTTAAAGGTATGAATTAATATTTTTCATAGAAATGATATCTAACATGAAAATCTATTCAAGTTTTAACACGTCGCCAGTTACGTACGAAACAAGTTAACACACACGAAGTTATTGTTTTTTTGTTGTTTTATAATTTACATGTAACTTTTATACATCATAAATATATATAATATAACATTATTATATTATTGAAGTAGTGTATTAATTATATACATTAAAGTGTTCAAGTTGGTAGTAAAACTATAACTCATCGTTGGTTTTGTAAAGGTTAACTCATGACCACATTATTATAATAATAATTATAACACTGTTCTTGATATTATGCGATTAGTTCTTGTTGGCATTGAAAACGCTAATATTTATTATGACGTTTACATATTTAGCAATTCACCTAGAATAAACGTGTTTATACAGTGTACATTATGTATATATCAACAATATATTTGCAGTTGGGTCGAGGCTAAATAAATTTTACTCTTGTGAAGCAATAATTCTTTCTATTCAAACCATCTCAAACTTCTACAATATTATAAATCAGAAAACATCTGTTAAATGAGGAACGCGCCTTACAATTCTATTTTTTTATTATAGATATTTTTGCTCATTCGATGAGAAATCAACAACATGGTTCTGATAAGTAATCAAATGAGAATTAATTTAATTAATTTGCGGTTAATAAAATGAAATGTAAGTTTTTTTTGTTTTTGAAAACCAATAGAAATGTGTGAATATTGTGCTATTAGAATGAACTTATCGAAGTCTTAATAACTTTATTTTATTTTATTTCTTTTATTCCAAGTTGGCAGCTTATAAAAAAATATAGAGAAACATCTTTTGAAAATATTGTTAATAATTCTCAAAATTGAAATACGGGATCGATAAAAATTACCGTAGTCTCAGTAGCTCGATTGGTGTTGGCCTCCGTAATAAAAATAATAATATTTTGATGATTTGTACAGCGCCGTTTTTATGCAAAATCACCTCAAGGGCGCTGTACAAATATTTAATAAATTTCTACAATTATCTATGTTATTACTAACTATATATGGGGTTGCGCGCTTAGGTTCCATCAGTCTGTCTGTCTACAGGTTCTGGGTTCAAGTTCCAGTTGCCACCGTAATCTTTTATTTTATTTTGAGTGTCCTATTCTCTGTTCATACACATAGAAAAATGATTTATTAAAATTCGGTGAAAAACGTGATGGCATGGCATTTCCTAGTAAAATATTATTGCATTCAGAATATATATGATCCTGGTATAATGAATAATGCGAAAATATAGAATTTAATACGTGTTAGGACATCCTTTTTAACACATTCGTGGTTTACCGGTAGTTTGTTATGAAATCTGTCAATTCAATCGCTAAAGGCCTGCAGTCCCGTTTTTAACAGGAATACGAAAAATTTGACCAGATTTCAAACACAATAGCAATATTTTAAATCAGTAAGTTATCTCTATGTATTTTTATTGAGAGTAGTTGTAAATATTATTTTTAATTATTTAGAAGTATATGCATGTTTATCTAAGGCGTATTACCTGCATTTGTGTAATTATCAAAAATGTAAAACAGAATTTAAAAAGTTTTACTGCCATATAATGAACTTTCTAGCATCCCTTGATATTTTCATTTATTCCATACTAAAATTTAAATCGCAAGTTTCCAACATTTTGTTTCATTAGTTTTATTAATTACATGTAATCTGTAACCTGCCCTTACTCTTTATTTATTATATATAAACTGTAACCTACCCTAACTATTTATTTATTATATATAATCTGTAACCTACCCTTACTTTTTAATTTAATGCGAATTTTTGATGTGTGCTCCAAGAAGATTTTCAATGCCTTTTTTTCTTTTCTATTTTCTTTGTAATTTTTGTACCCATGAGTATTAACTACTTTGATTAATTTTCTTATCCATCTTAGTTTTTAATATTTTTTATATAAATAAATTGAATTGTATATCCCATTCATGTACCTAGTTGGGAATAAATTTTTTTTTCGACTTTATGTCTGGGTTAAATCTTCCCCACAGGAAAAACCAAACCCTTCCACAAATGATTATCTAGTCAATCTACATTATGCAAGTGCATTATATAAGCATAATATATATAAAAGAATACAAAAACAACACGTCAAATCACCAGATGGGAAAATAATTCACCGACTCCAGATATTTTCATATCAGAGGATTCGGCTCGGTAGAACTTCTAATTGGACCTATAAATCCTACTGATCTTTCAATATAAATATTTAAAAAATCTTTCGCAATCCTACATGTATTTAAAATGACATGATTTTGCATTTTTATGTATAAATTATTTGACAGATCTTATACGCCTAAATTTTGAATGAGAGAGCTAGGTATAATGCTAGTAGCCGAAAAAACAAATGGTAATATTTTTATAGTCTGAGAATGCCAAATTCTTTTAATTTCATTTCCTAAATCTGTGTATTTTCTTATTTTTTCAGAAACAGATTTTTGAATATTATATTATTTTTATGATTATTAATAATTTTAATGCTCTTATGAAATTCAGTAGGAATTGCTTTATGTAAAGCCGTAAATAAATGAATAGTTTTTAATAAAACATTTATTTGAATATATTTATAAATTTAAGGCGAAGCACTTCGTAGTAATGCAAAATCATGTGTTTTTGGTTTGAAAATTTGATCGCTATGAAAATTTTTAGATGCTTTAATTAAATACTTGCGAGTTGGTCACACCTGCTTTAAAGTTCAAAATCTCCTACTTACAAACCCGTTTTTGGTTATGGTTTTGTTGTACAATGTGATAAACGTAAAAGTTTTTTAGAAAATGATCGTAAAAAATTGAAATCAAATAATACACACAATTTGACGATTTTTTTTTCTTGCACACATCCAAAACGGACGCTGGTGTTCAGAGGGAATTTAAACCTTACCGCCATCTACATAAGGAGTGTTATTGTTAGCGGCCCGATTCTAAAAGTTACACGACGTGGTGGGTCGCCTTAACACTATATGGTCGGGCATTTTACCGCCAAATTGGGGGCGAAGCGCGGGTGTTTTTTTGAATTTTAGCGCCAAAATTAGACTTTCCGCAAAATATTCATATCTTGTGATCTATTTGATTTTTTTCGATGAAACTTTCAGTGTTTTAATTTAAAAAGATGTCTCTATTTATTTACTTAGCAATTTATGTGTAATTCCGTTTTTTATGAATAAAAACTTTCTAATTTCTTGGGAATCATAGAAAAAACAGTATTTCACAATCGAAATAACATATCGAAATTTATTCATACAAAATTACAAGATTATTTAGAAAATTTCAATACAAATAAAAAAAAAACCTATAACCTAATTGTGCTTCAATATGTGATAGCGTTCGAAACACTTTCCTTTATGCAGGGGCACATTGCAAAACTTGCACATGTACCGTGTTTCACTGCGTAGTTTGTGAGCGGAACATACGCGACAACGATTTTACTATTTTTTATTTTTTTGTTGTGTTTCAAACTCATTGTATTGACAGGTAGATAAATCGGGTACCGCCGACAATAGAAAACACATGACCCCGCACCCATTTAGAACCCCTTGTTTACAAGTTTCCCGCTCCTTACCGCTCTGCGCAACAAAACGAGTAAACTCGTCTCCCGCGTCTTTCTGTAAAAAGGCGTATGACGAGTTTTCTCGTTTCCCGCAAAGAATGTGTTAATATATTTTGTGATATGTCTTACCCTGTAAACAAAAAAATAAACTAAACACGCGTGTAATATTTATTACCTGTAAAACAATAAAATTTCGACTCGGTCAAAACTGCGTTTGTTCCGCAAAATGCTCAATGCAAGGTAGACAAGAAACCCAAGAAATTTGCAAAAAAGGTTTTTGTTTGTTATTCAAATTATTACGTAGACACGGTTAATACAATAATACTTTTATACCAGAAATGACCTTCTGTGTGCCACGCATGAGGAAATTTCACAGGAAATTGACACATCCCATCGAATTTATGTGCTTAATTGAATGTGTTACGAATTATGCAGACATTTTGACACGAACATTTTTCGAAATAAAAATATTTATTTCGGAACTAAAATTAAATTATAATGCTGCTATGAGAATTCCATAAGAAGTTATTTTTTCTTCTCTAAGGAAAACAAATCTAGGTACAGAATCTGAAATCAGTTTACACCCAAAAATAAACTTCACTTATCACTTTATCGGGTTCTGTTTGGTAACCATTTATACAGGGCGAATTATACGGGGTGAAAGACATACTTGGCGTACTTTAACCGATAACCGGGTAACTCAGGGCAGTGGCAAAAAGTTATAAAAATTCATAAAAAGAGTAAATAAGTAAGATATATAGAACAGTTTTTTCATGACTTTTAATGACTTTATATCACATAAAATTGTGTTGAATTATCACTGTTCTGAGATGTCAAGGAACCGTTAGAACGTCATTTTTTTCTTCTTTCTTCAGCTTTGCAAGACGTTAGTTTTTAAGCCGTGTTTGTAGTTTAATGGTAGTAACTTTTTGTTGTTGTCAAGCCTTTAAATTCAAGTTTTTACCCCGTCATAGGATGGGTTTTAAAAACTTGTTAATAATATTTAGTTTCAGAGTCTAGGGTAGAGAGAAAAAATTAAAAAAAAAAAATTATTGAGAATTACTCTTCAGTGATTTGGTTCGCAACTGTACAACAATTTAATATGAAATGCGTATAGTAAATTTCTGTTTACAACTTCAATTGTAAGCAGAGTAACACCATCAGTGTGTTTTCCATTCTGAATGATTGCGTTAAAAGCCTATATGGTAGCACTTACAGAGTTGTTACTAATTTTTATGTAATAAATGCCATAATAATAATAAATTACATTATATAATATAATTTTTTTTTAATTCGCTGTCTCATCAAAAGCCAAACATTGTTATTCAGAGTGTCTGAATAAAATATAGCTGACAAAAACATTAATGACTCTTAATTGCAGACTGGTAAAAACAGATTATGTTAAACAAAATATAGGCAATAACAAATAATTGCTTGGGAATGACTTTTTTAACTGACCAAACAGGTTGCAATCATTGATGTACTATATTTAGATGAGACATGAAGCGAAAAAATTGGTTCCGCTTTTTTACCTCCAACTGACCACCAACTCTCCCAATGCTCTAACTAAAACAATAGAATACGATCTACGCGCACCGCCTATCGCGTTCTAATAGTGGA
This sequence comes from Hesperophylax magnus, assembly GCA_026573805.1. NCBI lineage: Eukaryota > Metazoa > Arthropoda > Insecta > Trichoptera > Limnephilidae > Hesperophylax > Hesperophylax magnus. The sequence continues at coordinate 1,025,156 of JAIUSX010000007.1, read as the reverse complement.
ACAAGTTTCGATGAGATATTAGTACATAGTGGCACCTCTTATTGTAGCTCTATGGTTGCAGCAAAACGTGTTTTTATTTAATGTTTATTCAATTCAAAGAATTGCAACAGTCATTCAGACTGATTCTCAGATAATTTCAGGGACGGATTGATCGGTACTTATTCCAAAGATATATTTGAAAAAAAAAATTGATTTTAAGTTTTTGAAATTAGTGCATTTTTACAAATCGTCTCACGAAATTCTACGAAAAAATATTCCTGTATAATATATAAGGTGCAGCAAAACAGACATTGTAGTTTTGAAGGGCAGGTAATTTTCGTGCGGTGAGGGTAGGAACTTGGGAGGAGTCCCATTATGTCTGGGGGGTCGTGTCGTTTTCAGTCGTTACCATGGTTTGGTCCGGACAAAACCGGGGCTTCACAGTCCGCACGATTCTTGAAAATGGCCGCCAACCAGTGGACCTTCTTCCTGTAGGGGTACCTGAAGGAAAATGTTTTTAAACATCGGCCTCACGCCTTGAAAGAATTCAAGGATCGAATTCGGGAGGAAATAGCCGCTATACCCGTCGAGATATGCCAAAAAGCAGCAGAAAACTTCAGAAATGGCGTTCATCAGTGTATTGCTGCTGGAGGCCATCATCTTTCTAATGTCATATTCAGGACTTGATGCATAAAACGACATCATGTATCGAATAAAATATAAAATAAAACCAATTTCTGTAAGTTCCGCCGTTTTTTTAATTTTATCGCTGCTAAGTTTAAAAAAAACTGTGACATTTTTATTTAGAGAACTAGTATGTTTTTACCTTTTACTCACTGTGCGCCAAACAACTATTAGAGATCAACGAACTTACATCGCACAATAAATGAAGTTTTAGACGGTGGAAGGGGACATATGCGTGCGTAATACATTCCGACATGTAAAAGAAACAGTTTTTGAAATATTGCTATCCACACGGAGAAAACTTACTGATATAAAAAACTTTATTCATTTATTAAAAATCTAGTTTAATTATTCGTTTGAAAAACGGGACTGCAGGCTTTTAACGAATGAATTGAGAGAGTTCTTAACAAAGTATCAGTTTTAAATCTAGTGTTTTATGAGGACGGCGGAACACGTGTTCATACAAATACTGATATTGTCGCATTCCGTCATGATCTTTATTAATCAAATAACACGTGTTCTCGATATATTCTGAATGAAAAATATTTTATCAGGAAATTAGCATGGTACCACTTTTTTAACAGGATCTTAGTAATAGGTACAAAGATGTAGCGGATCTGTTTAACTGCACAGATGCTAGGTACAAAAAGGCTTTAATATCATATCTTTTAAATCATGACCAATAAAATGTAAGTCTACTCATACTTACGTAAAAAGTCAAATAAATATGTATATAAAATGAACTGCCTGGGGCAACTGAGGAAACTTGGGCCAATAAGGTGAACCAACAGCTTGATAGGCTCCTACCTACTTTCAACCAAAACCTGAAAATAAATGCATACATTTTAGCTATTGTAATATATCATACATGTATCTATACTATCATATATTTCAATCAATACTAATTTAACCTAGTCTACCTATAAGTTTTGCATGTACTTGTATCTTTAACTTTTTATATCCATCTAGAGTTTCTGTTAATTGTATATTTTCTGATGTCACTGTTTATAATTTACTGTATGTGGTATGTTTTATATATTTTATTTTATAAAATCATTTTTATAGCAGATGAGTAACTCGTAACTTCAATTATTGTGATAAGCGATAAGACATGTTCTTCGTATTTTTCGGTTCAGATTGTCATGTTTATCTGCTCAGGTGAACAAAGAGGCACATGCTAACAATTTTTTTTAATCCAAAGATTTTTTTTGGGAATCACAATATTTAGTATCGACGCCTCCGACAGCAAGAACAGGGGAAAATTTATTGGCAATAAACCTATTGTTTTGTTTGTGTGTTGCACACTGTGCTCATTTAACAATGTGTTTATGAAAATAAGGATGTATGTTGCCGGCGGATATTTTATTAAAATCTACAGTTTTATTCCGAGGGTAACGATATTGCACACTTCGGAATTATTTCACAATTTGGGAGACGGGTTTGGGTAACGCCGCTCGGGAAATATAGGGTTTTCCAATAAGAGGTGTTATTTTGAATATTAATAAAGGAATTAATGATTTTTTATGGCCGGAATTGGATGGTATTGATCTGGACAACGTTTACTTTCAACAAGATCTTTTAAGGGAAAAGTTTCCAGATCGTGTTATCTCTCGAAGAGGTGATCACTATTGGCCACCGAGATCTTGTGATCTTGTGCGACTTCTTCCTTTGGGGCCACGTGAAAGAAAAGGTCTACGCCAACAGCTCAGCGTCGATTCAAGACCTCAAAGATGGAATTCGTGAGGCTATCGAGGACATAAGGCAGCCACTTTGCGATTTGGTTATGGAAAATTTCATGAAAAGGATATGGTCCTGTAGGCGTGGTCGTGGTGGTTATTTGACTGATGTTATTTTTCACTATTAACGGCATACCTTTCTCTTTATAATGAAATAAACATTTGATCATTTATATTAAAAAATGGCATTTTTCTTTGAATATCAAAATAACACCTCTTATTGGAAAACCCTATTTATTAGATAACCAACACCTTTGTCATAAGTCACTCCAAGTGGTTCGCAAGGTTAGGTTATTTAGCAGGGGGTGAGTTTATTTTCATCGAGTGAGGTTTGTTTAGGATGCGCCTGTCCACCAGCTGCGTGGCATGCCGGATCAGGAGGGGCTGGTTTGGGGAGACCCTTTGACCTCTCTTGCTGGTCTCTCTTGAGATAGATAGATCGTTAGTTGGTCCCTGGATGACTACACACCCCTCACACATTTTCCTTCCTAGAACTTCCTCTCTTCCTTTCCCTTAAAAGACCCTCAACACAGCATCTTCAAAGATGACATAGGCTGTGAGGAAAATTTTCCTCAGGGACTCCTGAGTAAGGTTAATATAAAAAAAATGACCTTCAAGACAAGCGGAATTGTTATATGGACTTCTTTGCCTTTTTGGGACGCAAGTTGGCCTCTGAATCCGTCCCTGGACAATGCAGAAAGTGTTAAATTCGTAACGAAATACCAGAAAAGGCGAAGAGAGTTTGTAATAGAAAGTAGGTCGTCATAAGTCGTAAGTCGTATACAAAGGTAAGCGTTTGTTGTACCTTCTTTATAATCAAATTGTCAATATTATACCGCATATTATAAACACATACGTATCACAAACACAAATTTAAATATGATAATTATTATAGATGTTACGTAACACTGTCATTTTTTGTTCATAAAACATTGAAAGTTATTACATAAATTTTACTCATGTCCACAAATGTCATACTTATTATGTTGTAATAACGTATCACACGTACATAACATTCAAATAACCTGTGAAATAATTTATCAGTTAGTAAACACGACATGTTATTTTATACTTGTTTATGCGTTGCGCCGGTTTCGCCTGGCTACGGACATCTTTAAACCGGTCAGAAGTGAAACAAGTAAACAAAAAAAAAACATGTAAAGTAACCACTAACCGGATAGGTGCCCAATGCTGGGAACCCCCATTATTCGAAAATGATGCCAATTGTGCAAACATATCGATCGGTAAAACATGGATCTTACCATCGGCCACTACGGGGCGAAGATTGACAATCGTTACTCGCACATTTCGTCAAGTGGGAAGCATTTTTATAAAATAATGTATTAAATTGTATAACGAGTCAGTTTTAACAATGCATATTTTGATAACAAGTTTAAATGTTTTTAGGATATTTGATAAACTTCACACAACCTGCTTTATTTTGACATATCTTACATAATTAGTTGAAGTAGTGCTAGGCAGTTTGTTCTACTAGATTTTTTTGTTCTGCTTGCCGAAATGAATTCTATTAAAATCTGTTGCATTTAGTGATTGATACATTAAATGCGTCAAAAGCATCCTTATGATTATATTCTATATTCTAAAAGTTCTGAATAAGGCGAACAGGAGTATTACAATTGTGATTCCGTGTTGGAGTTGTCGCAATAATACGGTAGATAATGTCTCGATGTTGGTGGCTTGCGAGGTATGAAAATACTTCAGGGTTCTTAATTATAGAATTTATGATTTTACATGAATAAGACTGAATTTTTTTTAAGAGTGATTTCTTCTAGGTTAGGTTTGGATCAAATCAACATTTTCTTTCTAACTCAATAGACTTCAGATGTATCAATTTGATTCCAGACTACAATATACCGAACGCATTTTACATCATTATTTTAAGAAGAGAAATGTTTCGATTATTTTAACTATCGTTGATTTAACAAATATTTCGATTACGCCCTTCACTACCTATTTCTCAAAAAATGTACACCTTTGTATATGACTAAAATATACAACGAAATTGCCCACCGCCCGCCCCAATAAATTTTCACAATACAACCAAACGAGCTGACGTGTACCAGTCGTTGATGGGGTTATCGTTAGGACATAGACATATACCATCGTGGACATTTCCGTAAGCCTTTTTAAGATATACAATTCCTTACTACTGTGGGACTATTTTATTTCCCCCCACATGTGACAATACTAACGCGAATTAATCCGCTGCTATACGCAAGCGAGCATGAGAAGAGGAATCTTCATTCCTGTTTTAGCATTCGATTCAACCGCCAGTACTACCACTCTTTCTGCCACCGTCACCGCGTTCTGTATAAATTATAATATTCGTCCTCACGAATAAACTAAATTAATTGTGCAGACACTCGTTTCAATCTCCCATCTCCTGAACATAATTTACGGTTTGGGCAGGCGCCGTAAATTACAGCTAATTACAACCCACAAAACACGCTGCCACACTGGTGACCCCGACATTTCTATTTGGGTGATTATTGTATTCGGTGGACACGGTAGGTCGAACGCTAAACCTGGAATCCTGGAAAATTGTGTAAGTAAATTTCAATTTCATTTTCAACAGTTAAAGTCCAGTATATTTATTAGAGTCTTATTATCACAAGGATTTACCGCACTCGTCACACGTTTTCCTACGCACTGATGCCGGAAGGAAACCGCTTCAAAACCCCTACGAAGGACCCTACGAAGTCAAAGAACGTGACGATAAAACTTACGTTATCATGGTCAACGGTAAACCAAAAAGAGTCATGGTACATTATTTTTTAAGTACTCATAAGGTTTAGCCAGCGTTAGCAATGTAAGCGCCAGAAAGAAATTTTTACGACTTGATTAAAAAACATCGATTTACTCTACTTTATGTAAATATAATAAGCATGTTTTATATATATAAACCTTTCGCAAGAAATTTTCAAAATGATAGTGAAAAACCCTATCAAAATCTGTTGCACAGTTTAGACACGGATAGCAAATATATTGATTTTATATTATTTTGAGATAAAGAGATAAACCTCAGAGTTTAAAGTTTAAAGGATTTTTTGCTATTTTCTAGTTTATCAAGGCATTATTTTTAGTCACGACATCAATAAATTACATAATACGGCATTGATAATCTAAAAACACATTTTTATATCCTTGACACTTGAATGGAAATCTGGATACTAGCAAGATTGAAAAAAAGCATAAATATTAATATAAATAAATAGCAGATTCCTTGAATCTAGGTCGCCGAGTTTATTACTCACGGAGACCGGCTCCATTAACAGTAATTATATATAATTATCTGCAGGATCTCAGATGAAGGGAAAAATTAATTAAATGCAACCTATTAAGTACCTAAGCATTCATTGCAAGTTGTGGGATATTAATGTATATTATGTCTCCTTTGTATGTTCGCTTCTTCGGTAAATAAAAACGTGTCTCCCTAGTCTTGATAATAGTAGTTTTAATATATACAATTATACGTTGAATCAATAAATCGTCATTTAAAAACGTTAAAAATCAAAAGAGACATAACGCCCTGTGATTGGTCGGCGGGTTCTGACACCGCTACCTAACGGGTTGGAGAGCCGCGTGCATTAGAATTCGGACAATATTGTGCAAACTTGTGCTACGTCGACTCGCAAACTGTTTACCACTGTGGTATACAAATTATTTCAAAAAAATTCATGAGTTTCGGTAATCTTGCTAAATATTTAAATATTTCTTACCGATCCGGGATTGACCTTACTGTTAACCGATAAAATGGAGGTACGTATGACGTCACGCGAACCCCGCAAGATTTCGATTGTTTTGGCGGGCTTTGAAAAATGCAAACCTTGAAAATAATTGTAACTATGTATCGACGTTTGTACAAAAAAAAATGATTTAGAGTGAACTTGCATTGAAAAATATATTTTAATTTGACTGGAATTTCTTACTGTGACACTTTCCTCTTGTAATTGGGAAGGGTGAAAGAGTGGAAGGAGAAAAGGATAGTTGGTAAATCAGTTTACCTAAAAATCCAAATCACTAGCACAACGTTTTTATTTCAAATGGTCCTAACCACGAAGAATCTTATTTAATTTTTTTTCCATTTTTATTTATTTACAAGTTATGGAGTGAAGTTTTGAGGTTATAATTTCTGGTGTACTTGAAAATTGGGTGCATTTTGGAAATAATATTATTGAAAAGAATTGACAAGTTAACTTTTTTAAGTACTTATTTGTTTTAAGTATCGATCCAGTTCCTTGGACATCTTCGACTTCTTCTGTCATTCACTTCACGTCATGCATTCTCCTTACACCTCTTTCTTCGTTCATCACGTACGCCACCTTTTACTACACATAAGTATTTGTTTGATTTGATCGTGCCATGTCTATTTTTCTACCATTCACTACCGTATACCATATTGTTACCATTAAAAAACTACGTTCATTCGTCTAGGTATTTCATTCTATTTGCAGAGATAATCCGTTAAGTCTTCCTCGGTCGTCCCCGACTCCTTTTAGCGTCCATTCCACTCTACAAAGTATGGCACTAATAAGAAAATTATTTTTTTTGCGTAATCGGTCTAGTCATTTTTGAGTACCTACATTTATAGGGCACACACATACAGACATTACATTTTATTTATATTATTTATTCACGCCCAATTTGGGCGTTTTATTTGTATTAGGTACGTTATACACATGGTAAAAATAAGAATATAATATAAAACATAAAAAATGAGTGCAGTAACAAATATCAAGAACCGACAATTTTAATAATATTGTTTTTACAAGTTGATAGACTTTCTATGCTCTTGGTACTTATTTTCTGAACCATGCATTCGGTTCATAACGGATTATAATTCTGCCTTAGTCCTTCTGTAACAAAATCAAAATTCACCGTAATAAATATATATATATTTATTTATAATATAATATTGATTACATTTTATGATTTTGACTGTCCAACTAGGAAGGATTCCCGTTTCAGGACAGTCAAATTTACAGGTTTCAAGTTATCCTAGACGAATACAGGATTCAAGACTAGCTAAAGTAAGTATGTTAAAACGAAGATACATAAAAATATACATAAAAAAGATACATAGAGGCGTTCGTGATTTCAAATTACATTTTTTAGTATCATTTCGGAATCAGTCCTGGCTAGATCCAACAACCATTTTGTCACTCTTGGACCGAAGGATGACAATTCACACAGTTTCAGCTGATAGGGGATTTTATTATATATTTTAGGACCGAGATATGAGAATATTTTTTGATAAGCCTTGCTTATCGGAACGCTTCCGTTGCTTGTTGGAACGGAGAGGTCATTCCTTCCCTTATATGGTATGCTTACTTACTCTTCTTTGTTTTTGCCTACGCAAGGAAAGAATCTTATTAATTGACTGAGAGTTGAGAATTCATGTTTTAACTTGACAATTTGGCATTTCATCTGTCTGTAAGATTGTAGGTATGTTCCAGATCCTCGTTGAATTCTGCCCTTTTATCCCACGTGGAATTCGAGATGTCGAATAGGAATAATCAATATTTCTTGGGACAAACTGTATAATTGGTCATATTAAATTGAAAAAACACGTCACGTAAAATATATATGGTTTACAATTAAATAGGTATCTATTCAAGTGTCTATTACGAATCTTATGGTTTCAGAGGAAATTTTGATTTTGAACTATTAGCCCGTCTCCCCACGGGTCGTAAAGCAATCGACATAAACCAAATGCTGCAAGACCCTGCGCAGAAATGTTCCACACAGAACTGCGCTGCAAACCGTTACCTTACTACAAGGAACACCGTTTTCTGTGCAGGGTCTTAAAGCACTCGGTTTATGTCGAGCGCTTACCGACCCGTGTGATAACTGGTCATCATGATTGCATGGAAGCCCACAATCAGATGATAAAGCAATACCACTACTAAATGAGTAGCAATAAATTCTGTTTTTTCCAGGTACTACCACATTTCTTAAACACATTATGGAAAACCAGAAATAATTTTAATTGTAATTGCGTCTGAATACCAAGTAAACGAGATAACACGCAGGGCTGTGCTGAATTTAATGAGCTCTATCTTGAAAATATATGCACCGTAAATCAACTAACTCATCATGTCGTTTTCCCGCAGGGGTAGGCAGAGAGGACGGACCGCCAAACAACTCAGTCTTGGCACACACTCCTTGCCTCATTCACATTCATACATCGTCTCATTACATACTCTTCTATTATTCTGACTCTTGACATGGCCCGACTCAAGTGTCTGATTCACTTGGTCGTACCATGTCTTCCTCGGGCGTCCCCGACTTCTGCTACCATTCACATTTGCATCGTATATTCTCCTTACACTCCTTTCTTCGTTCATTCGCTCTACATGCCCAAACCATCTACGTCCCTTTCTTGATCTTACTCATTATGCTTACATCAGCTTGTTCTGATACCAAACTTGAATCATAACATTTGCATGATCAAATTATGAACTTAGAGCTCCCAAATTTTGGCAAGGTCAGTTTACCTAAATGCAATGAACACGATTACGAAAATAACCCTTAGATGGTTTAGGCATGTAGAGCATAAAGGTATTGTTAAATTGAGTGTTAGAAGTTTGGGGGTTCCAGAAATATATTATAGGACGATCAAGTGAATCAAGTAGGAGTTGATGAATAACATAATAGCATGCATGGATTGTTGAAACCTTAACACAAGCTCGTCACAACTTAAAAAAAGAAACAATAAATAACAACATTGTGGGTGAAGCAAGACGTGTGGGCAAGAATTAAATTCCTAACCATCCATTTTGCCAACTCCTGCTGTTGTTAATGAATTGACTTTGATATTACGGCAAACGAAGTTTCCTCGTTTACAGGACCGCTTTTCTCTTACGAATAACTAGCTGACGTGTACCCGGCGTTGCTGGAGGTTATCCTTAGGAGATAGACATAAATCATGCTGGACTTTCCTGTAGGCCTTATTAAGATATACAATTCCATAGAACATTATTTTAATATATCTCATGAGGTTTAGCCAGCGTTGGCAATGTAGTACCCGAAAATATGTTTTCGTCTTGATTATAAAACATCGACTTTTCTCTACTTTTTATAAATAAAATATACATGTTTTGTATATATAAACCTTTCAGAAGAAATTTTCTAAAGGATGCTGAAAACCCTATCAAAATCCGTTGCGTAGTTTAGAAGAACTAAGGGCACAATCCACAGACGCTATTTTAAACTCTTTAGAGACGTGATAACACTATATTATGAGCGGTTTATTATTTTAGATTATTTGAGTTGTAAGTTCTACGCCACAAGACTTAAATTTATGGTGGATGGCACAGCCCTAATATTATGAATATTTACAAGCTTGATCTATCTGCGTTGGAAATATAATAAGACAAATAAATTAGTGACAGGTTAAAGAAGTGACGTCTTTGTGCTTTTTAGGTAGGTGCATATCTGCATATTATACTACGTAATGCTGTGTATTCATTTGCGAAGCGGAACACGAGCAGAGCTTCGAATTATGGGAAAGGAACGAAGCAACCGCAAGCGGCGTTTCGCGCTATTTGGAATTACTTCGTTTCTTTCACATAATTCGAGGCTCAGCTTGCGTTTCGGCTCGCAAATGTATTCGCGCCATTACGTTACAAGCAAGACAAGCCCTAACTGGTCAGATATATGTAATATTGTGAAAATAGCGATTGACGTAAAAATGATGTGATTTTATCTAATTTTGATTGTGTGATTATAATTTTTGATACGGCTAATTAAATGAAGTTCGTCAATTGAAATGAGTCACTTTCCTGAAAAATTTAACCGCATACCCACTTATTATTACACGTTCTTATCTTTTTTCGAAAAATCAAAGGTGAGTTTTTAAATAACTCTATGACGTACCCAGCGTTGTTCGTGGACTTATAAATGGTTTGGGGTAAAATTTTTAGGCTGTGAATTCTAAAGTACCTGAGAACTGGTTGCATTTTAAAGATGGAAATAACATTATTGTATTGTAGTAAGTACACGTTTCACTTGATAGTGCCACGTCTTCGCCGGACGTCCTCAGCTTGTTCAATAATTCAATTCCAGGTCATACGTTCTCCTTCCACCTCGTTCCTCCTTCATCAGGTACCTACGCCTCATTTTACCACAAATAATTATTTGATTCATATCTTTCTTGGGTGTCCCCGACTTTGTCTACCATACACATCATGTAGTATCATGTTATATGTCCACATTGTTATTGTTAAAAACCATAATTATACAGGGTTTTCCAATAAGAGGTGTTATTTTGATATTCAATCGTAAAAGATCAATGGTTTCGCTGCTTGTGTGGCACGTAGCGCCGTCTTGTTGAAAGTAAACGTTGTCCAGATCAATACCATCTAATTCCGGCCATAAAAAATCATTAATCATCTCTCGAAAGCGCAATCCATTCACCGTAACTGTTGCTCCAGCCTCAGTTTCGAAAAAGTAAGGTCCAATGACTCCGCCGAACCATAAACCGCACCAAACAGTCACACGTTGAGGCTAGAGAGGCTTTACAACAATAACTCTTGGGTTTTCCGAGCCCCAGATGCGACAATTTTGCTTGTTGATGAAGCCACCGAGGTAGAAATGGGCCACATCACTCAAGATGATTTGCATTTGATTCACTCAATTGAATTTTAATAATTTCAATGCGTTGTTGAAGCGTGTATCGTTCCATTTTTATTAATAACGTAGTTTTTACTTGTCAAATATAAAAAAATGACAGCTTCTAAAGTAACATCTACCGAAATAGCGGGCTATTCAAAATAACACCTCTTATTGGAAAATCCCCGTATCTCATTCCTATGCAGAGATAATGCGTCTTCCTCGGCCGACTTCTTATTCCATTCAAACCATTCTCTAAAAACTTCTGACACTAATAAGAACAAACATTGAAATTTTCAGCGAAATCTGTCCAGTAGTTTTGAGTCTATAAGGGACGTAAAAATTATAAGAGTTCCGCTGCTCGGAGCCAGTGCTTAAAACCTTTCCCTTACTGTGCTAAAAAAATCCACGTGTTCCGGTGCTGTGTAGTCAATACACATATCAAAATAAGCGATTTAATATCGGAAAAATATAAATATTCAAAGCTAATCGCTTATGTTTATTATATTTTATATCAAAAGTGATAATAATTGTAATTTAATTGCTGAAAACATGAAAAAACCATCGGCAGATGCTAAAAAAACGTGCGAGGAGTATCTAACGACGGTCCGCGACCGACTGGCTGCCGGCTCGGCGGCTGGCACACACACCGCTATGCGGTCGTAGGTATCGATGGTCTAAATCAAAACACAACTGCAGACGTGTGGATTTCTCATGTTCCCGCATAGCGAACTAAAGCGGGACATCAATAGCGTGTCATTTCCTCGCACACTCTTCGCGTAACAGTGTCACACGGTTGATTGTATTGGTGAATTTGTTACCGATTTTTAACAAAAATCTCTGATTTTTAATTGAATTTGAAAACTGTGTAAAAAGTTATTTTTTAATTCCGTGCATAAATGTATAACGGGGAATACCTTAAATCTGAACCCAGAATTTATTATATTTATAGAGTTATTAAAGTTATTAAAAGCAAAGTGTTGTAAACACACACCACAGATAAGGAAAGGTTAAGCACTTCCGTTGGATAATATTGTGAGGCTGAATGAAAAGCAATTCTAATAGAGTAAAGCCTACTAGTTTCCGAACAATCGTGCCCCCTTTAGAACACTAAATAACTGAATATCAATATAGAAAATAAATTACATTTTAAAAAGAGTTCAACTTGAAGTTGAATATGGAAAAAAGAAAGAAAATAATAAATATAAGATTATATTAATAAAGAAAACAAAAGAGAAAAGAATATGCATTATAGTATCAAAGTTAATGAAAGAAATGAAGAAGAAACAAAAACCAAAACAAAAACCTGTTTTTCAGTGACCTAGTTAAAATATGCACTGCTAAAATGTTGAATTAATACAGCCTTATACTTCAATATCAATATATTCAATAAAACATCAGCTAACATAGCAAAAGAATGTGTAATCTATTTATAATGGAATAATAGCCTGAAACCGTAATATAATTATCACAATAATACATTCTAGGGAACCTAGATCTTATGGTGAGAACATGACAGTGTGTCAACATTAATGTATCAGGGATATCCAACTGATAATTTGCAATTTTTTTCTTCTGTCACTTATCTTCAACAATTTCAATGAATGTAATACAAATTATAATCTATTGATTCAAAGGGAATTCCAATTCTAAAATTAATACAACTCAAAAATTACAACGTTTAGGGACAGGGCGTTGACCCAGTTAGGGCATTCAACGCACTGGGTCAACATTCTTGAAATGACCTGTAATTTATTCCGAGGTCAGAAACTGGCTTTGAAGGAAAAAGGCTGCAACATGCAATGACTAAAACTGCACTGAGATGATTTTACTAAATGGCACTAAATACTGTTGACCAAAGACTATAAGTGGTAAGATAACATTTAAAATAAAAGTTAACTCCTTACCTATAAATATAACGCGGCACGTAAAACGGAAGAGCGAAAAGCTTGACTAATTTCTAAGGCTTTTGAATTGTTAAAACGGCCGTCAACCAGGCCGGGCCAAGGCCTGCTTTACCATACCAACGTTGAACAGGCGTATAAGAATCTAATTAGTACAACGGTTAAAATAAATTTATGCAATACAATGTTAACATTTATGGTTTATCAAAACCATTTTGTGATTCTGCTATGGGTAGGTACCACAATGTCGTCCATTTGTTGGCGTGGTAGGTACTACGCAATTTATACTTTGCGTTAGATTTATTGCGCATTGACTAATAACTTTACTCCAAGACTGCACGCTAAGTTTACGATTACTTGTCGTGTCTGTAAATTGTACATTCAAACCTACACACTACCTGATCACAGAATGTATCAATATAAATTATTAAAATGATTACTCAATCATTTTAATATTTAACGTTGATCTACTGCATTAATTGGTGCAAACTGTAATGGCATTATTATCTGTTTTTTTTTTTTTTGATTGATACGTTATAAGTGTTTTTTTTATAAAATACTCGCTGTACCCCGCCACGCGTTGCTGTGACTCAGTGTGTTTTAAAGTCATGTTTTTATCTGTTACCGGTGATATCTGTGTAATATAGGTATATAAAAACACAGGCGTATTCGAATGCAACGTTGTGTCAAAGTTTCATAGCAATAGGTGAAGAAATTTCAGAGATTTAAGATGTTGAACAAACGAACATTTACATTTTTATTTATATAGAAGATTATTTGGTAATGTGAGCTTCACTGGGTTTACAATTTTATCTGACAAATTATGTATGTAAATAAAATGGATTGTGTTGAAATTATGTAAATTTAACCGAATTTAAATGAAATAAAAAATAAAGCAAAGAAATAAAAATAAAATATTTAAGGCAGTTATAAAACTAAGCAATATGTCAAATATGATTTAAGATTTTCACGGCCAAAAGTATTTTTGTTATTTGTTTTTGGGGTGTTATGCCGTGTTGCGCTTACTCCTTCTTTAGCCTCCTCCTTTAGGCTAAAGAAGGAGTTAGCGCAACACGGCATAACACCCCAAAAACAAATAACAAAAAAAAGCAATATGTATTTATTTATTATTTTTTTTAAATACCACAACTGTAAAAGTGTCCTGTTGTGTATATTGTGTACTACGCAGGTATATTTTTTATTCTTTTAAGATAAATTCATTTTGTAATAAAGTCTTTTATGTTCTTTAACTCGTGTCTTAATTTTGTTTGTGAAATAATTTTTAAGTAAGAGTTATTTGTGGTGTCTTTGTCCAAAGCTTGTGCTTATCGATGGAGTTTTGATGTTTTATATGTACGCTCGTCTAACTGGTCTATTAATGTTACATTGTGTTTTGTAGAAATTTAGTTTTTTGGTTAAAATTGTACTTTAATAGTATTTTTATGTATATTTGTCGTATATCTAGTACGTAAACCATGTTAAATATTTGGTCAGTGTTAGTCATTGTATGTTTTTTAGGTATTATCTTTATGATATATACTTCTACCATCATGTAGAAGATTATGCACATAACTAACTAATTCACTTACTAACGAAGTTTGTTCACTTTTCCCTGGATAACCTGTTTAAATTTTTTGAACCTTAATGCACATGTCCGTAAAGGCAAAATTGGCAAATCATGTAGAATCGACTAACGAATTTTGTGCACTTTACCCCTGGATAACCTGTGGTTCTGGTATTCTTCTTTTATGCTAGTTGGAGATTACTTTAAGTGTGTATTTACATAAGGTGTCGTGTATAATGAACACTTCGCTTCCGTGTTTATCTAAATCTGAACAATAAGCTCGTAAGTCTTTTTATAGAAAGACGTAATATAATTTTTATAATTCCTGAATTTATAGTCTTTGCATGTCACTTAAGAAGGCAGCAATGTTAACCATTGTAATAATGGCTATGCTCATTGGGTATTCTGCGCGTTTATCGGTTTTGCTTCTAACTTCTAAACCGAAAGGATTTCCATGTTTGCATATTCAATGCCACAAAGTGCTATTTACCTTGAATTTTTTTCCTTCCTACCTAATATCTACTTGTGTACATACAAATCAAAGATAATTTTTTGTCATTTGATTTTTTTAAAAGATAAACCAACTTTCCCGAGTTACAAATAATCTAAAAATATAACAAAAACTCCTATTACAATCTTCATAAGTAGAAAAAAGTTGATTTTGAAATGATGGAGGACTTAGCTAGTGGATAAATTATAACCTGAGTGGGAACCTGACGCATTATTTCTCAACTCAACTATGCGGTCTTCATTTAAAAAGGTGTGTGGTTCTAACTTCTACGTTCTAATTGAAGAATTATGAAACAATATTATTTCGGATGTGATTTGATTCGTAACATTCTAATATTCAAACATTCATAAAAGTAAGGACTCACCGGGCCCACGTACGCAATGTACGCAACGCATTAAACTATCTGGACGATCTATACATTTTCTACGAACATTACTTCTCTCCCCACTCTTGTTTGTTTGACGTTTACTGTTGTAAAAATGGTAGATGATAAATATAGATAATATATTTTGTAAGTCGTTACGAAATAATGTATGACGAAAAATACGTTCAATTTCGCATTACTACGATTCAAATTTACGTTTTGTGGGTAGGACAAATGTGCATGTCGGCAACATAGTAATGCATACGTTGCGTACGTGGAATGAGTGTATCCTTACTTATTATTTTCTCTTTTTAATTTTGAATCCCGTGATATAGTACATTACTAGACGAATTATGCGGCTTCTTGTCTTAACTTAATTACTATATAAAGTACATAATTCACAATGAACACGTTTTGGCAAGTTCCAGAAGGATAAAAAAGTATTTTCGCCGTTCGACAGATTTTTCTGTTCCAACAAACAGATTTTCTCCTCTATTGTCAAGATTTTATAGTAAATAATGTCCATGACACACTTTTCAGTGAGCTAGAGTGCTAAGATTGAAAAATACGATATTAACGATGTTGTAGATGAATTTTTTTTTCAAGTTTAAAAAATAAAATATTTTCAGCTACCCCAAAATGTCGTATTTTTCAATTCTTACCATTCAAGCTCACAAAGAGTCTATAACTGCCATTGACTGTATGTACATATTATTGTCTTTCAAACATTTAAACATCCCTACATATTTCTTAAGAGGAAACTACAAGCCAAAAATGTTTATATTCATAGTATACCTTATATTGTATATAATAGGCATTAAAATCGCTTGAAAAACGGAGTCTAGAAACGTTCGATTTCAAGCACAAAACTGGTATTTATTTATTTTGTAAATAATTTTGTAAGAAAGCAAAAAAGTTAATCAAGTGAAACTGTCACAGATAATCGGAGCTATAATACTCTATCTATACTTTTAAAAGTTGTTTCCTTTCGTTTATACATTTCTATTGAAAAAAATAATTTTTAGTAGTTGACATTTATATTTTTTATTGAGTAATTAATTTTTTTACTTGTATTCTACTAAACGATAGGAAAACCTTCAATTTATCTAAAGCAATTTTTCGGTATTCATAATCTAGGTACACCAATTCGTTATAAAGATTAATCAAAATAGTGATTTAGCTTTAGCTTCGCCTAAGAAATGGAAGGTATTTTCATATAGCTAAACGTATTGGCAAATACATATATTATATTAATACCGCCCACTGCTTATTTTCGTTTTAAAACTAATTACTGTATATAACATGTATAATGAATAGTATAATTATCATAAATCATGTGTAATAGAGAAAATGTTTTTTTTGCAGGTCGAAACTACGACAACCTTCAGGAAAGAATTAAAGTTGGCAACTGCAAGAAGCCACCATGCAAACTTCGCAAGAAGACCGAAATCACAGTCGACATCAAATTTACTCCAAGTAAGAAACACATTTTTATTTATTATATAACATACAATAAAGATAAAATGAAGCGAGCCAGTCACGTATTTTCCGTCCTTGATTTCGTATCTAAACCAAATGTAGGTATGTCAAAATAACAGTATGTATGAGAAAATATTATGCGAATGTGAATGAGGCAGAGTTTTTTTTAGCTTTATTTATTTATTTGTTTACACTAACTAGGCTTTTAAAATCCAGTTACAAAACACTCAGTTATATAATAAAACTCAGTTATATAATAAAACTTAGTTATATAATAAAACTCAGTTATATAATAAAACCCAGTTATATAATAAAACTCAGTTATATAATAAAACTCAGTTATATAATAAAACTCAGTTATATAATAAAACTCAGTTATATAATAAAACTCAGTTATATAATAAAACACAGTTATATAATAAAACACAGTTATATAATAAAACTCAGTTATATAATAAAACTCAGTTATATAATAAAACTCAGTTATAATAGATCACAAGGGGCCTAACTACAAAAGTAGTTTGAATAGCATGTTGATTAAGCATGGTTTCGGTAATGCCATATTATAATCATTTTTATTCATCTCGTACAAACAGCCGTTTAAGAGAGTTGGGCATTTGAACATTCCAATCTTTATCACAACTATGTTTTTGTAGATAAGCCCTTGTGATCCTAAATCCCCGGATACATAATGCATAAACTTACAATATAGTGTGGTTATGTCTTATTACATAATAGTTGGATGGCGATCTATTCTCTCTGCCTACCCCAAGCCAAGGGCCAACATAAAATAGTAACCTAACATAGCGCTCTTGAGGTTTTTATTAACGCCAGGCGCCGTTTGTTTTAAGGCTGGCCCTGGCTAGTTTCACACGAGCGCTATAAATATTCTCATGCGGTATTTTGGCGGGGTCTAGATCACCATGTCGTTCGTCATGCAGTTCCATACGAGACAGATAATATATTATACGTGTAGGCGTGGCCTAGATGACATGCCGAGATCTGCTAGCCCTCTCTCCCACGTGACCACGGCAGCTCCCGTGGTCACGTGGCTGTAGGCCTCCAAGGCGACAGATCCCGTAAAAAGAAATGATGTTCCGTGCTCATTCCCCCCCGTAGCACAGGGTATAATCTGTGTAGGCCACGCCAAAATACCGCATGAGAGTATAACGCTCGTGAGATACTAGCTTTAAAGTGGTGTGGACATCGCATACAAGCTGGAGCCTGTTACCATATCTTTAATTTATTTTTTTAGATTGAGTTGTTTTGCAATTGATTCAATAAATTAATATGTAGGGTATTTTCTGCACGTTCCAAAGTAGAAGATACTTGTAGTAGCGCTCTGGTGTACCTAAAACCACTATTCAGAATTGAAGCGTTGTTTCAAATCATTAACAGATTCTTCCCCACCTTCCTCAACTTAATCTCAGAGTAGGTACATTTGAATACGTACAGGTACAGTCGTACAGTGTAAAGTTGAATCGTCAGGATCAGTTGGGAGTAGGTACATTTGAATACGTACAGGTACAGTCGTACAGTGTAAAGTTGAATCGTCAGGATCAGTTGGGAGTAGGTACATTTGAATACGTACAGGTACAGTCGTACAGTGTAAAGTTGAATCGTCAGGATCAGTTGGGAGTAGGTATACATTTGAATACGTACAGGTACAGTCGTACAGTGTAAAGTTGAATCGTCAGGATCAGTTGGGAGTAGGTACATTTGAATACGTACAGGTACAGTCGTACAGTGTAAAGTTGAATCGTCAGGATCAGTTGGGAGTAGGTATACATTTGAATACGTACAGGTACAGTCGTACAGTGTAAAGTTGAATCGTCAGGATCAGTTGGGAGTAGGTACATTTGAATACGTACAGGTACAGTCGTACAGTGTAAAGTTGAATCGTCAGGATCAGTTGGGAGTAGGTATACATTTGAATACGTACAGGTACAGTCGTACAGTGTAAAGTTGAATCGTCAGGATCAGTTGGGAGTAGGTACATTTGAATACGTACAGGTACAGTCGTACAGTGTATAGTTGAATCGTCAGGATCAGTTGGGAGTAGGTACATTTGAATACGTACAGGTTCAGTCGTACAGTGTACAATGCACAGTTGGGTGTACAAGTGTACACGTACTAGTACAATCGTACAGTGCGTAACGTATCTTATATCTTTACTTCCACTATCCAAAACCAATATCAGCCAATCTCATCCGATACAATCTCTTTCAAATCACCGTGATCTGCAGGAAGATTCTAGATTGTAGTTTGCTACAATATATTTTGATACTGGTATCTACTAGATATTATCTACTGTTTACATGAACGTGTGAAGTCACTCTGCTTTTTTCTGGAGTTTCACATAATCAATTTTGGGTTTATTAAAAGGCTTATTGACGAGGCGGAATCTCCGATCTAATACGTAATTGGATAGGACAATATAATCTTGATTATGTTTTGTTTTAACTGATACTATGTATTTCTTTATTAATTTTGGAGGCGGGTTTGGGTACCGCCGCCCGGGAACCATTTATTGAATAACCAACACCTCTGCCACCCCACCCCAAGTGGTTCGCTACGATTGGTGATTTAGCAGGGGTGCCCGTGTTCATCGGGTGAGGTGTTTTCAGGATGCGTCTGTCCACCAACTGCGGGCCGTGCCAGATCTGGAGAGGCTGGTTTGGAGAGACCCTTTGCCTTGTTCATATGTCCGTCAATCCTGTACACATTGATCCCTAGATTCATACCCACCCCTCATGCTTTTTACCTTCCAAGAACTTGCTCTCATTCCTTTCCTTAAAAAAGACTCTCCACACAGCATCCCTAAAGATGACATTGGCCCTCAGGATAGTGAAGAATAACTTTTCAACAGAACAAAATTTCCTTTGAATAGACTCTTTCACAATGTTAGCGTTCCGATGACATTCTTCCCGTAAATGGGCAAAATCGTGTGCAGAAAAGTCCAATATCCTTACCATTTCCCGACCCTTACCGACCCAATGGCCATTGGTCTTATTCTGCAAATCTTCAATTCCTAAACTCGCCCAAAAAATTTTTTTGGAAAATTTTCGCTTTAAATCCATACACCACATAGACATATGAATATTAGTAGACCTGCCCTAAGTGATTAAAAGCGTATTATCCCCACTCCCCATACCGGTTCCATTGAGCCGGCTGGGCTCGCGTTTGGCCTCAAATGAAATTTGAAAACGTGACGTCATCATTCTTGTGCGAACTATGGTCGAGGCATCATCGGTTCATTTTACTAAATAACACGGCAAAATTTTGACTTGTACTATGAAAACTGGTAAAAATAGATGTGAAAAAAGAGAATAAACCCAATTGTCGTATTACATTCCATATATAAGCATTATTTTACTTTATTTTAAGCATATTCACATCGTATAATATGAATCAGTTGTTACTATCACATAGAGAAACGTCTGGACGCGAAACACAAAGCTGGTTGGTTGCTGGGAAGTAAATTATGAACATTTATAAAAGTGTCTTAACTAAATACTCTGAAACTAACTACGACTCTGAAAATAAAAGCTGCCTTACTTTGCCGAATTTGGACTTCGCAAATTTGTTCATAACGTGGCGAGTAATTTGCGCTCCCATGTAAAAATGTCTATTCATTCAAAGCAGATTTTACTTTTAAGAAGTAAATGGTGATATTATAATGCGAGATGCCTATTTACTGTCAGATTGATTTATTGACGAATCACAGTCAGCTTCACTCGTTCCCTCGTTCCCTCGTTCTTCAACAGTTGATTTTACCCCTCGCCCATATCTTCTCGTCTATTAATTCCTATGTCTGTGATACACCATTATTTCTTAAGCCATCTTGTCGCAAACCGAAAAATTGTAGACGTACATTTACTTATACGGCAAAATAAAACGATGACATATAAAAATAACGTTGACTATTTTTAATCAGTTTTAATTATTGGAAAAAAACTGCCTTGCTAATCACAAAAATACGAGAAACTTATAAATCGACTCGTTGTTAAAATAATTCGTGTAACACCGTTTTTTTAATGAAGCAGCACCTCAAAGTCCGTAAAAAAAATAGCATTGTCATATCGACGCCGGAAAGGCAAAAAGACGTAAGCAACAATTTAGTCAAAAATGAGTTAATCATACAGTTTTGATGAGAATTTTTGTCCGATCAAAACTGTATGATTAACTCATTTTTGACTAAATTGTCGCTTACGTCCTTTTGCCTTTCCGGCGTCAATGTTACAAACTATCAAAATTATGTATTATTAAATAAAACTTTTACACTAGAAACATTTCTAACGGCGCGAATACATTTGCGAGCCGAAACGCGAGCCGAGCCTCGAATTATGGGAAAGGAACAAATGGGCAAGAGCAAATGGGGCGAAACGCCGCTTACGGTTGCTTCGTTCCTTTCCCACATTCGAGGTTCGGCTCGCGTTTCCGCTCACAAATGTATACGCAGCATAAGACTGTGAAACGTCTTCAATGCTTTTTATGCTCATAGATAGGTACCCAGACACAAACATTGATAGCTTTGTTTTGTATTACACTGGACTCCCTTTTTACACGGTGGATACGTTCCACGCGGTTCCATGATAACTCAACACAGTGACAATTCAACACACTTTTAAAAAGTGATTAGTCATTAGAAACTATGAAAAAAAATATTTAAACCTAACTTAACCTAACCTAATTAACCCAGTTAATAAAGTTATTGTTTCAGCACTCTCCATAACTTTTTAAAGATGTGATGAATTATCATTTTGATGAGTTATCCGGTCACCGTTCCACGCAATGCCGTGTATAAATTAAACAGTGTAAAAAAAACACTTAAAAAATAAAAATAATGGTGGATAGATTTCCTTGTAAAAAAAAATTCAGAATATAAAAAAATAAAATACAATAATTTTTTACTGTATTTTGATTTTATTTAAAAAAAAAATGAAAAAAGATTATTTACTATCACTGTCAAATAATATAAGAAAACGTTTACCCACATTTGATAAGACATGCATCATCGCTATTTCTTTTCAAATATTCGGATTTTGTAGATTTAAACAAAAATTCTGTTTGATCTGTGTTTTTTTAATGTTTTTTGTGAGTTCCATAAGGAACCCGACCCTTGGAAACCAGCCATACAAGCGGCCAAATCACTTTGAAATTGTAGAGCTCGTTGGAATCATTTATTATAAAATGATTTCCATGTTTATTATTACAATATTAGTGGGCCTCCTTCATCCCGCTTTCCACATACCTCTATACGCATAGTACATATCTACTGATTAGTAACTCGTACATACGAGAAATGTAGCACCGTGTTATTTCAAATCCGTGTAAAAATGCAGTCCATTGTATTTGTTTTGTGTGTTCACTAGGGATGGGTTGTTTCAGAGAATTTGAACAATTCATCAAATTTGGAAGTTGATTTTCAAGTTCTATAAAGGTATTCAAGTTCTGTTATTATATCATTATTGGCCAGTTATTTCACAAAACTGGAATAATAACAGAACTTGAATAGAACCATCACAGAACTTGAAAATCAACTTATAAATTTGATGATTTATTCAAATTCTCTGAAACAACCCATCCTTGGTAATAAATCCTACACATTTACTTTGTAATTTTCCACACTATTTTTTTATTGTGAATTTTGCAGTGAGTTCTTCTATTATTTTTCCTGCACACGGAAGGAGGCTGATTGGTCTGAGGTTTTGGACCAGAAGGGGGTCCTTGCCAGATTTGGGGATGAGAATAACGTCCTTGATTTTATAGTCTTGTGGGAAAGTACGAAGTCTAAAGGACGCGTTCCTTATGGCTGTGAGAGCGCAAATGGTTTTGGAAAGGATGAATTTTAAAATTTCATTGGAGATTGAGTCGGGACCGGGGGGATTTTTTTGTTTTGAGTGATTTTATAATTGAAGTGAATTATTTTTATGTCGACTAGCAGGGCGATTAGATGGTGTAATCGAATGTATATTTATTTATTTAATTGTGTTTACCTACCTAAACTCGCCAGTTCTTACAATAGATTCAATTGCCAAATAAATAAATCAATGTGCAATTAACTCGATGTTGATGAATGTTGGTAGTTTGATGTTAATGTTTTTATGATTGATTACTAATGACAATTTCAACGAAACCTTCCTAAACAAATGCCTTGAGACTGACAGCGCCGACAATTTGATTAAATTTATTGGATTTCATTTCGAATTGATGTTATTTGGAAAATGATAATTATTTTTCAGAATATTCATAGCAAATTATCAGAGATGAAAGTTCGTGGCAGGCATGTCTGGTGGTCTCTTAAACTGATGAAATTTATCACACTGTTCAAAATATCGAAAAATTTTATACCAGACAGTCCCAAGAGGTTTAATGGCTAAGTAAATTGGCGACATCAGTTTTCTGATCACACTTCAAAGGATGATACGATCAGTTGTTTTTAGGGATAAATAACTAAAGAAAATGAATTTTTAAACATTTAAAATAAATAAATAAAATCCATAATGTATAAAATTTATTAAAAATACAGGGTTTTCCAATAAGAGGTGTTATTTTGAATAGCCCGCTATAACGGTAGATGTTACTTTTGAAGCTGTCATTTTTTGACATTTGACAAGTAGAAACTACGCCATTAATAAAAATGCAACGATACACGCTTCAACAACGCATTGAAATTATTAAAATTCACTTGAGTGAATTAAATGCAATCATCTTGAGTGATGAGGCCCATTTACACCTCGGTGGCTTCGTCAACAAGCAAAATTGTCACATTTGGGGCTCGGAAAACCCAAGAGTTATTGTTGAAAAGCCTCTATATCCTCAACGTGTGACTGTTTGGTGCGGTTTATGGTCCGGCGGAGTCATTGGACCTTACTTTTTCGAAAATGAGGCTAGAGCAACAGTTGCGGTGAATGGATTGCGCTATCGAGAGATGATTAATGATTTTTATGGGCGAAATTGGATGGTATTGATCTGGACAACGTTTGCTTTCAACAAGACGGCGCTACGTGCCACACAAGCAACGAAACCATTGATCTTTTACGATTAAATATCGAAATAACACCTCTTATTGGAAAACCCTGTACAATGTCGATGGCCATCTTGGATTTTATTTGTATGAGAGGGGAATATGCTATCAGTATCGCCTTTGTGTAAGACCACCATTCAGAATTAAAACTTGCTTGAAATGACTTTGGCCGGTATAGCTCGGTACTTGCCCACCTTCTTCTTGCCCATCTCATTCTCCTCCCCACTATCTTCAGCCTCCCAACATACCTAAATTGGGGATACCATAGTCTCACTGGCTCTAGACTGTTGGGAACACCAGTGCGGTTTGACATTAAAAAAAACTGAGCATTTTTGTAGGAAGATCTTGATTATTTGGAGACAATTAAGTGAGGTCATATTTAAAATCGTTTCTTAATCTTATCTTGAAAATTATATAAATAATTGATAAACACATTCTATTTTTGGAGTAGATTTTATAGGAAGATATTAAATTTCATAAAACTAATGATTTGTTTTTAGTACCATTACGATTAACCACTCAAAACGTAGCATTTTTATGCAATTAAGTCAATTACTTGAATTTATTACGAATTAAGTGATATTTAAGTCAGAAGCATAAGTTGATTACTGATATTTAAGATAAGAGAGGTATTTTATGATTTTAATTTACCTGATATAAACCTATTTTACGACCGTTTTTGTATAATTTTATCGGTTAGTTAGGTTAGGTAAGTTTACAAGGTTATTTATAATATAGTTACCCTTACATCTGCTGTTATCTATAATCTTTTTGGTAACTGGGTATGTCATCAAAATGACAATTCAACACACCTATACAAAGTGATATAAAGTCATGAAAAGTGATGAAACAAAAACTTGGTTAAATAGGTTACATAGGTAACTATTAAACCTAGTTTTTGTTTCATCACTTTTAATGACTCTATATCACTTTATAAAGGTGTGTTGAATTTTCATTTTGATGAAATATCATGGAAACAAAATTATATTGTATCTGTCATTTAAAGTAGGTAACAGGGATGTTAAATAGGCCCACGCGCTGTTTCGAGCATGGCTTTGCTAAAGTAATAGTGTGGCCAGTCTAAAAAGCAG
This sequence comes from Hesperophylax magnus, assembly GCA_026573805.1. NCBI lineage: Eukaryota > Metazoa > Arthropoda > Insecta > Trichoptera > Limnephilidae > Hesperophylax > Hesperophylax magnus. The sequence goes on along the minus strand of JAIUSX010000007.1, from coordinate 1,000,180 downwards.
AATATTCCTCAAAATTATGTGAAAAACATGCCGTTTTATTTTTTGGTGCTGCCACACCGACGATTTGATCCCTGATCTATGATGACAGACAACTTTACTGTATCCCGCGGTTTTTACTTTCGTGTCGTACCAAAGTTCTAGGATTTAAAAAAATATTCTCAAATATATCAAGAAGAAATATGTTCTACTTGTTTATTGACATGGCCTTATTAAACATTATGATAATACTATTAGATTTTATTATTACTGGAACAAGGCGGGAAATTTTTCTTCGAAAGAAATTACGAAGTTGAATTGGTTGCAAAGTAGGTAGTGCTCAGTGATATTCATTATAATCAATAAGAATTCGAATTTAATAGATTCGGAAGCAAGCAAAAGCTTAAGGTCTGGTACTGCATCGAATAGAGTTATATTGCAAAATGCTTTTCAATTTTCCCATTCTTTTAATTGTGACATGGAAATTAATAAAGTCACAAAGGGTTTAGTAAAAATATGGCTCATAGGTTAGAAAGAACTATTTACTTATTTAAGCTTTTTTTCTACCTCTCCTACCGTCATCAAGTGACAAGAGATCTTTTGACACGTGGTATCGCGGTAGAAATCCTGAATCTTTCTAAATAGCGTATTATTTACGCGCAGGTAGTAAAAAAGTTTTCGCCTTTCTCTGTAACAATAACCCAATATTGTATAAGAAATTCATCGTCACTGTTATCATATTCTGTAATATTCATCATGAATAATAATCGTAAGTAATGTTGAATGCGTAATTCCGTACCTTTCCGCCAACAGTACTGTAAAATGTGTCAAAATGGCAAGTAACTATCGGTTTTCGGAAAGTAAAGGCTAAAGTCAAGTTTAATTGATTGAAAAACATATTTTGGTGAAATTTAACTATAGAAATTACTTTTAATCTTACTCGTTGTAACAGACGGCCTTAAGAAAATCCAGCATTCATCATTTTGTCACTCGTGACAGCTTTTGTGCAAGGAAAATATTATTTCACAATTGATAAAAAATAACTCATCATCAAAAAAATAAACACATTAAAATAACATAAAAACCTTGAGTTTAATTTTAGAAAAACAACGATATGTGAATTATCTTACAATAAATTATAATAATTAATGACTAAATTTCAATGTCATGTTTTACTATGTTTATTGCAAATTAGTGATGTTTATTTTGAAAGAGACCTCGACCCCATAATTAAAATGCAAATATATAAAAGGAAGGTATGTTTTATGCTGGTCACTGCCAATTTCATTTGATTTACTTACAATGCGTTTAGTCACTGGTGATTTTTGTTATCTTTCACATTCACGACACGACATGAGTACTAACAATATTGTTAGTACTCATGTATAGTAAAAACTTTGTAGTTCTGTTCTTTTTTTACAATGATGGTCATCATTCTTGTGTTGGAAAAGATTTTCCTTGGTGGCATAAAAGTAGAATAAGAGGTCCAATAATAATAGCGGCTCGAGAACTTCTTCTACGTCACTTCGTTTACGCTTCGACGCATTTTAAAAGACAACAGCTGAAATTAACCCCCTAACTATCGATTTTTTCAAATTTGTAAAAAAATACCAAATTCGTACACGATTTACTCTAAAACTCGAATTATATCGGACTTAATATTTATGTTCAAAATTGTAAATGGTACAACCCAGATTTATTTAACCTCATTGAATTTAATGTACACGAGAGCTACGCGTTCCAAAATCTGTTTTAATTTATTTAAATACAAACGGCTCGACATGTGCGATTAACATAAATATAAAAATATAGTTAAAAGTACAATGTATAAAGTATACAGCATAAAGATTAAAGTATAATATACGGTATAAAGTGTAAAGGTTAAATATAAAGTTAAGTATAAAGTGTAAAGTAAATGTAACAAACACTAGCTTATACCTAGAATGAAGTTAGTAATAGAAATGGCGGATCTATTTAATAGCACGGAAGGTAGGTACAAGAAGACTAAACTATCATATTGTTTGAATCAACACAAAAAATTGTTATTCTTCTTCAAAAAAAAATTTTTATTTACGAAGATTGTAATTTTTCATGTCTTTGGTATATTTATATAAACTGTTAATATTAAATAAATAAAACGAAAGTTCAAATGAAAAATGTCGTACCTCAAAATCGACTTCAAATGTGTCGTAGATTTGGTAGTTTCCCGCTTCCACTACGAGTTTCCCGACACCGTGTATAAATTGTTTAAAAAAACTCGTGAACTGCTGCTTCTGTTTAACGGATCTATGATAGTTTTCACAATTTCATCAAAGGTTATACAAGTATTTTGTAAATATAGCACATTGATTATTCGAAATTACGATTAAGAAATTAATTTTAAGTAGCTATCGACATGACGATGTATTAGTTTCTAGTAAGTTTTTTAAGGTTCTAGTTTTTTAGTAACTTTATAAATATGTCAAATAATGAAATCTTTTCGAGATGTTTACGACATGAACTTTGGTTGGTTAGCCTGGCTTGTTTTGTACGAATACATAATTCTAAAACGACTGATGATTTAAAATCACCGCTTTGGACGGAGAAAACTTCCTGATAAAAAATATTCCTAATTTATTAAAAATATTTTCAAATTATTCGTATTCATAAAAACGGGATTGTAGGCATTAACGAATGAATTAATCGGTATCCTAAAAACGTAAAATGATATCCGAACACGTGTTCATACAAGTCCTATCGTTTTTGCATTTCCTCCTGATATATTAAGACAAACGCAGGTGGATGAACATGTGTTATTACGATTTTCAAATACTTTATCAGGAAGCAATTTACAGTCCCGTTCTTAGGCTAGCATTACACTTGTAAGTTTTTTCGTAAATTTACGACTTCTAGCCAATGGGCATCTTGCATTTTGAAAATCCAATGCGCCCATTGGCTAGAAGTCGTAAATTTACGAAAAAACTTACAAGTGTAATGCTAGTCTTATAAGAATGGCTAATAATTTGAAGAGATTTTCAATAAATCAGCATTACTCATTTTCCTCCGTGTGAAATGAAGGACGGGTTATTTCGCAGAATTTGAACAATTCATCAAATTTAAAAGTTGATTTTCAAATTCTGTGAAGGTTCTATTAAAGTTCTGTTGTTATATCATTACTGTCCAGTTGTTTCACAAAACTCAACTGACAAAAGAACTTGAATAGAACATCTACAGAACTTATTAATACTACTAGTTTTCCAGTTTGTGCGCTTCATCAGTTAGCTGTAATGTTATTTTTCTGACAAAACAATTTTTGAATCGTCTATATCATTCACTTTGTCATTTTTTTACAAATGGGGTTCCAAGACGAATGGAGGAGAGAAGACTATGATTATGCTGACGACATAGACGACTGGACGACCCCAAGAAATCTGAGAACCTTATTGACAAAATATGAAACACAATACATTAAAATAACTTTCTAAGTGTGTTGTATGCACGAAAAAACATAGAGCTTTTCTGTTAAGATACTGTTATAAATGTGACTGCATGACTCTTTTCTAATAAAACATTAGTCATCCAGAATATATCTGAACGTAGGCCTTATCTTATAATGGACGAGATGCGAAAATATTATTATTTTACACGTGTTACGACTTCCTCATAACATATTCGTGCTTTACTGATAGTTTGTTATATATTACTCCGACGCTTTCTCCTCATGGTCTTCGGGATTTTCCCCAACCCCAACTCACATTTTTCGTCGAGGCACAACCGGTTTCCTGGCTCAAGGGCGCGGAACCTGGTCCCCGTGAAACCAATCCAATGCCCTGTTTTCTATCCCTAGGTCTGCCTGTGAGCGGGCGACGACACCCTCCCACCACACAAAGAGGCGCACACTTTACCAATGTTGCAGGTGGCTGTGAATTATTATTTGATTTGTTGATACTTTGTACATATGATTTGTTTAAACTAACAAAATAGAATAGATCTTACTAACAAGTTACTAATACGCAGCACTTACATACTGCGAATAACATTGTATGCATGGACATTTTGGAGGTCTTGTTTTGAAATTTTAAATGTAGACTCGTTATATAAAAAAAAAATTGCGTCCTTGCGAGAGCTCTAAAGGGGTACCATCAGTACCTAAAACAGGGCGGGGAAGTGGTGGGCCTCCTCCAGTTTGTTATGAAATTTGTCAAATCATTCGTTACAGGCCTCTAGTCCTGTTTTTAACAGGAAAACGAAACATTTGACCACATTTTTTATAAATTAATAAGTTTTCTCTGTGTGTGTGTGCATGTTTGCGTGTGTGAGCGCGATGGTGGCAAGGACGGCGTTGTTCTTCATTGCTATGGTATATTTATGATCGCTATTTCGTGGTTACGAGTGACAGGACGAGTGTGTGTCGTATATAAGAGTTAATAACATTGTGTAAAGTGTCCAGTTACAATATATTAAAAAAAGGAGCTGGACTTCTCAATTGCTACACCCTGATATAACAAGGATATCACACTAAAGATCAAACAAATAAAATTATATTCTTAGACAATTAATATTATTTTATTGCGTAAGAAACAGGTTGAGTCTTGTTTCATTGAAAGATTATTGAAATTAATGATAAGTACATTTTATTTGCTAAATGGTGTTGGCTTTTTTATTGTTTAACGCCCTTGATGTGATATTACACAAAGGATTAATATAAACAAATGGCCCCTTATTACAAACATTATTTAGAAAAAAAGTAATACCTATCAATTTCAAAGAATTACATCACTGATTATTAGTAACGTGACTTGCACCACACGTGTTCTCTGTTCTCTTGTTGAGCAATTTTATTCCATTTGCCAGTAATTTATATTTTTATCAGACTTCGCATGAAAAAGCTTTTCAAAAATTTGTATAAATAAAAAGTAACATATGTATGTGTTTGCATCATAGATTCGAAAAGTACTGAACCGATGTCGCTGAAAATTTCAATGTTTGTTCTTATTAGTGCCAGGAGTGTTTAGAGAGTGGTATGAAAGTCAAATTTTTAATTCTTTGCAATAATATTATTTCCACCTTAAAAATTCACCCAGTTTACAGGTATAGTACACGGAAAAAAATGATCAAGTTCAAAAAGTAATAGCATTCTAAGTTCTTGATAAAATATTAGTCATTCAGAATATATCGAAAACACGTAGGTACTCTTTTTTCCGAATATATATCACAACGGCATGCTACAATATAAGTATGTCAGTATGAACATCAGTCCCGTTTTTAACAAGAAAACGAATAATTTGACCTGATTTTTAAGACGATGCACTATGTCGTGTAATATTTTAAAGTGAGCCGCTATCAATAACAACCCTTGCGTAGATGGCGATAAGGTTTAAATTCCCGCTTAACACCATCCGCCTGTTTTGATTTATGCAAGAAAAAAACATGGCCAAAAAGTGCCTTTTATTTTATTTTGTGGATGTTCAGACATAAATATATATTTTTTTTTCGATAATTTTATAAATAACTTAATTTGCCACATTATACAATAAAATCATAACCGAAAATGGGTTCGTAAGTAGGAGATTTTGAACTTTAAAGCAGTTTTCATAGGCCTTATACATAATTTTTTTCTGGGCTTATAAAAAGACTTATCTAAAAAATACTCGATTATTTCAAAGGCCAATATGTATTCTACTCGCAGTATTTAATTAAAGCATCTGAAACATTTCTAGGCGACCAAATTTTCAAACCAAAAACACATGATTTTACATTATTACGTATGGCATCGCCTTAATAAATTAACAGTATTTCATATTAGGAAGTTTTCTCCGTGTAGAATTTAATATCTCAAAACTTTACTCCAAACCATACGTGACCCCGAGCAACGCCGGGTACACGTCAGCTGGTACATAACTTTGTAAGGTCGCCAAAAGAATTATTTACCTCCGTTAATTTGCTCTCTGACAAGATAAGCTGACTTTTTTATGTGAATTCCGCACAAGAATCCCAACTGCTCACTGTTGCTTGAAATGGCTTAAGTCGTGTTTGGTAACCAGATCTAAATGACCTGATACTCCCCCACCTGCCTTTTACCCATCTCCTTCTCCAATACCTGCAGTCTCACACATACTCCAATTCGGGATGCCATAGTCTCACTGGCTCCAGACGGTAAGATTTCAAAATCGTAAAATTACATGAAATGGCATTAGCCGTGTTTAATGACTAGATCTGTATAATCGAGTTCTTTTATTCTCCCTGTTTCCCATTTGCTTCACTTCCTGCTTCACAACGCACCCCAAATTTGGGATGTCACTGATCCACTGGCTTCTGGCCTATTCTGCGACTTCTGCGAATAATAATATCATGTATAGGCAGAGGCGGCTCTAGGGGTCAGCGGCAAATCGAAGGCACATAAATCTATTTTAGTAGTTATTATGTGTTATCATTCATAAATTCGAACGACTCTCTCTTCAACGAATTCAATATACAGAAACAAGTTTTTCTTTTCTTCTTATTTTGATAATTTTACTTTTCATACACATACACCCACAGTAACAACATGACAAAATTCAATATTCTACAGCAGCACACATAAGCGTAACTACATTGCCCACTCTCCGATACAACGACTTCACACCATGGGAAATCATTACTTGGGTGATGTTGACATATTCAATACCAACTTGGCAAGTTTTGTGGATCATTTAAAACATTTATTTCAACAATACTCCTAAACAGAATTGAGAATGAAAAAAAAACACAAGAATCTCATCCCTGGAAAGCCGTCTTGCAGATCTAGAGCAAGTGAAGCTCTCCGACAGCTTGGAAATGGCGGGCGTGGAATTGCGGCCGGGAGAACAAGCCTCGGAAGCAGTACTTCGAGTAGCTAACTCACTGGGACTGCCCTTGCAACCACAAGATATACGCATGGTGACCAGGACTCAAGATCGAAGACAAAACACCCCGGACAAACACCACATCACCTTCTATAGTCAAAATACAAGGGAATCTATGATCTCAAAAAAAAAATGCGGCCAAAACCATATACTCAAATTCTCCCATTTTCATCAGCGAGGTGCTGTCACCGTACTTTAAGGAACTTCTGTGGAAAACTAAGCAGACGGCTAAAGAAACCCACTACCAATACGTGTGGTTTAAATCAAATAAATTGCTTGTCCGCAAAGCAACTGGGGATAAAATCATCCAAATAAAACACGAAAATCACCTAAAAAAAATGGGGAAACAAATTTAGACGACTAATCCACCTAAATCCAAGTAAATTACATGTATTGCTAATTATTTAATATGGCCGAATTACTAAATACTATCCACTCAACTAGCACTCACTCACATTATTCAACCAATAATACAAAACTATGCGATTCTTTATTTAGCACCCCAGGCACCCTTACTATATTAAATCAAAACATAAGATCCCTAAACAAAAACTACGACGAACTAGACATACTATTGTCCTCCTTTAAAATAGACTTCAATATTATTATATTAACAGAATGCTAGATCCCAACCTCCCTTACTGTAAAACACAAAAAAAACTACTCCTCATATTTCACAACAAAATACCAAAACCAAAATGATGGAGTTGTTGTTTACATAAAAGATAATCTTAACGCCTCTGTCTCAGAATTCACCCTAGAAAACTCAAACTGTTTACAAATAATCGCTGACCCAGATACGTGCATACTCGCTATTTACAGATCACCTTCATCACACAACATTACGCCCTTTCTAACAGCTCTCGACTCTCACATAAAAAAAATTACCCACTTCAAAAACATCATCGTAACTGGTGTCCTAAACATTAATATACTTCCACAAGGCCATCCCCAGAATATCGAATACCAACTGATGCTCCTGGAACATGGCATAATAAGCGCTATCAACACTCCAACCAGAGTTACCAGAGACTCGGAATCATGTTTAGATCACTTAATGATCAAATCCAAAAACAAATTCTGTAGCGTAGTATTCGAATCCACAATCACAGATCACTACACAAAAATGATAGGACTGACCACACAGGCATTGAACCCAACAATTCAAAACAACATCACAAAATTTGAAACTGACTACGAACCTAAAACGAAACGACTGTGAACCTAAAACATTGCCTAGAAAAACAAACGTGGGAACACCTTAAAAAAATTAACAACACTGAAGAAGCCTGGAATTACTTTATAACATACCTACAAACGCTAATCACTCAAAACACCACAAAAACATTCAAATCCTTCACGCACCGCAAAATAAGACTTAAAAAATGGATTACTCAAAGCATAATAAATAGCATTAAAAAACGGGACAAACTGCACAAACAAGTCAAACGCAACCCAAATGATACTTTACTGAACTCTTTCTACAAAAGGTACAGAAATACTTGCTCTCTAATTATACGAAAAGCCAAAGAATTATATTACAGAAACAAACTGGTAACTGCTAACTTTGACCCGAAAAGCGTTTGGTCTATTCTGAGGGAAAGTACAAATACACAAAAAAACAAAGATGATGAAATAAAAAAAATACTTATCAACGACGAAGAAGTCGATTTCCACAAAAATCATACACTTATCCTTAATGACATAAACAGACATTACATAAATATCGGAGCTAGCCTAGCCGAAAATATAAAACAAAAGTCGTCTAGTAACGATAATCAAGAACCTCAAAAAATTATACAGTCTATTCAAATTACATAGAGTAACTCTGGAAGACACCAACAAACTAATACATTCCCTAAAGAATAACACAACATCAGGTCCCGACGGAATAGACTCTAAAACAATAATTACACTAAGCCAACAACTACTTACTCCACTAACATACGTTATTAATCTTAGCCTGAAAGAAGGAATTTTTCCGAGCATCCAAAAAAAAAGGTCTGGTTATTCCTATTCATAAATCAGGACCTAAAAATAATGTAAACAACTTTCGACCCATTACACTATTAAACACGTTGTCAAAAATTCTTGAAAAAGCAATAAAAGAACAGCTGCAACAATATCTGGAAAACATGCAAATACTCTCAGTTAACCAACATGGCTTTAGAAAAAATAGGAACACAGAAAACGCAATTGCCACTGTAACCGAGTTTATTACACATAATTTAGATGCAAAAAAAAGTTATTTCAATCTATTTAGACTTATCTAAAGCCTTCGATACAATTTCGCACAAAAAACTTTTCAAGAAGCTAAAAAACATTGGCATAAATGGAGTAGAATTTGAATTAATGAAAAGTTTCATGTCTGACAGAACACAACAAGTTAAAATTGACAACAAACACGTGAACCACTTTTAATCACGTACGGAGTCCCACAGGGGAGTGTCCTTGGCCCACTAATATTCCTCATATACATAAACGAATTATGTGACATTGAAATTGATGGTAAAATAGTGACCTTCGCTGATGATACAGTTCTTCTGTGTCAAGCAGCCACATGGAAAGATTTATTCATAACAGCTGAAAAAAGTTTGTCAATTGTCATAAAATGGCTAAACAGAAATACTCTTACCGTTAACACAGTCAAAACAAAATATATCACACATAGTATTACACAAAGAGGTCAACCTCCTTCTAACTTGGACTTGTTTTTGCATGAATGTAAACAAACATCATCCAATTGCCAATGCGAACACATCGAAAGGGTAAAACAAATAAAGTACCTAGGAGTTATTATTGATTCATACTTACATTGGACTGAAAACATTACTTTTATTACCAATAAACTAAAACGAGTCTTGCACCTAATAAAATCCATTAAAAACATTTTCCCACTAACAATACTTAGTATATATTTTGCACTGTGTATATTTTGCACTGTGCACAATATATATTTTGCACTGTGTCAATCCATTGCCACTTATGGAATATTAGCTTGGGGAAGCGCTACAAACACAACAATTGACCCAATTCAAAAAGTTCAAAAGGCAATAATAAAACTCATACTGCAAGTACCATTCTACACAGACTCAACCAAAATCTTCAAAACACTAGACGTCATGTCAATAAGACAACTTTACGCCAAAACTGCTCTCCTAAACCTCATCCATAATAATCTTCATATTACAAATCAAGCACAGGCCATAATAAAAACCAGGTCCTCAACAAATAAAACACTGAACATTCCGATAACACACACCACACACGGACAAAGACACTTTCAATACTACGCAACCTTACTTTTTAACAGTATGCCCATTACTTTGAAACAATTATTGACTACAAATTTTCTCAAAAAACATATCGTAGCCTGGATAAAGAATCAAGATATTCACTTTATTCAAAAGATTATAATTCCAATCCAAACATAACCAAAATATAATAAGTAAAATTAAATATTATACACGTTCTTCAAGAATTATCCAAAAATACATACACGCACATATAAATGTGTGTTTTCTTGTTTAAATATATGTCTGTGAAAAAAAAATAAAAATAAATAAATAACTTTCTACTACAACACATAAATACCTGTCACACTTAATCACAAACACGTTAACACCTCAGCACAGGTTCTCCTAGTGAGGTGTTCACGTAACATACAATATCACACACACACAGTTTTACCTAAATCAACCTATGTTCTTCATTTTTTATACCTTTTTTCTGTACTTTTTTCTCTGTACTGCAATATAAACCACTGTAATAATTTGTAAAACGTTTATTCAAGATTAGACATAAATAAATAAATAAAATAAAACACATCATGTAAACCTACAAATAGCTGTAATTTTTTTGTTTTTGTTTCTTGTGTTTGTATGACTTGTTGCATAGCTTTTATCAAATGTAATTTTATTCTTATTTTTTATGTTTCAAAGTATCTGTCAAATTAAAATTATACTACCAACCATGTAAAAGCCCTCTGGGCGTTAAATAAATAAATAAATAAGTAATATATCATTGAAGAAGAAGATAATACTAATAGATTTAAACGAAACATGAAACAGAAAAAGACACAATAAATAAAAATCGGATATGTTTATCAGAGAGACTATCTAGGTTACAACCAAAAATATTAGAAGAACGAGATATGCTATGTTGGCCGCCGGACCATAGGCGGAGTACTACCTAATTAGGGTACTTTGAACGGTATCGGGACGTGTACGCACAGAAATCTGTTCTATGTATTAGTGCGGATACCTTAGCGTAAGCGAAGGTGTGCAGTAGTATTGGTAAACAAAACCGGCGACACTCGGCAAAACAATTCCACACAGTATGAACTGCTCATAGCACATCTCGTTCTTCTAATATCTTTGGTTACAACCCAATTTCATTAGAAACTTTGTTTCCATTTAAAAAGGTAGGTGCCAAAAATATGGGAGAAAATAGTTGCAAGATGATATTATCAATTCTGAATTTTAAATATGATATCAACAAATATGACGCTTAATAAATAGATCCTAATGGTCGAGACCTATAAAACAAGAGATCCTGGTTTCAATTCCTAGTTGTGACCGTTATTACTTTCCGTGTCTTGTTGTGTTGTTGTGTTGTTTTTTTTCGTTTAGACTTATTAGTACAGAGTTTTCCAACAGAGGTGTTATTTTGATATTCAATCGTAAAAGATCAATAGTTTCGTTGCTTGTGTGGCACGTAGCGCCATTTTGTTGAAACTAAACGTGGTCCAGATCAATACAATCCAATTTCGGCCATAAAAAATCATTAATCATCTCTCGATAGCGCAATCCATTCACCGTAACTGTTGTTCCAGCCTCATTTTCGAAAAAGTAAGGTCCAATGACTCCGCCGGACCATAAGCCGCACCACACAGTCACACGTTGAGGATAGAGAGGCTTTTCAACAATAACTCTTGGGTTTTCCGAACCCCAGGTGCGATAATTTTGCTTGTTGACGAAGCCACCGAGGTGGAAATGGGCCTCATCACTCAAGATGATTTGCATTTGATTCACTCAAGTGAATTTTAATAATTTCGATGCGTTGTTGAAGCGTGTATTGTTCCAGTTTTATTAATGGCGTAGTTTCTACTTGTCAAATGTCAAAAAATGACAGCTTCAAAAGTAACATCTACCGAAAATAGCTGGCTATTCAAAATAACACCTCTTATTGGAAAACCCTGTATTATCTTCTACTTCAATTAATTCAATATTCTAGATGTTCGACAATGTTATATAAAAAAAGGATTAAAATTAATACTAATTGGTCTCTAATTTTTTTACTAAAGGTTGGTCACCTGATTTGAATACTGGTACCACACGTGTATCTTTCCACAAGTCATAAAAAGTTCCCAAAAACAACAAAAAATAATGGTATGATTATTTTTTTCCAGTAAGAAACTAATGTTGACTAATGTTTTTTCTGTATCAAATGTACAATAACAAATAAATTAAGAAATGAGGTTAATTATAAATAACTCACAGAATTTTAGGATTTGTGAAGCTGAAAGTGGTTATAAAAAAATATTTGCCTCAAGAAAATTGCCTTTCAGAATAAAAAAAATATCTTTCCAATGAAACTAAAACGTACAAGTTACGTTATATTCCTACTAATCTAACAATAAAACATAGAACCGCTTATGGAAAGGATAGCCATTCAAAGAATATGTGTATGAACGGACCGCTAAATTATATACACTGGACCTAGTTTGGTGAAACTTTTGAAAAGAGAATAACGGTATTTTATTTTGTCAATATGTGAAACCACTTGCGTTGTCTCAGTAACTTATATTCACTCCATTCATTCATCTAAGCCAAGGCTGCCCAACCCCAGGCCCGCGGGCCACAATGTGGCCCGCGAACGAATTATAAGTGGCCCGCGTGAAACATTTTCAAAAAACCCGCCAATCCGCCAATTTGAAAAAGTGTCGCGGGCCCGCGGTAAAACAAACAATGCAGCTTGCGCGCGGTCACCAGTGTTGCCAACGACGGCGATTTATCGCTATTTAGGCTACTCAGAACGAGAATCAGCGACGAAAAAATCTAACCTGTTGAATTTACTTTTGAAACAAAAATACACCGGTTTTCGACTTAATATTTTTTGCGTCGAAATGGAAATGAAATCACATATGATGTTCGGAATTTTTTCTCAGCGAAGTTCCGTAACAACCCCCCCCCCATGGATTTCAAATATTTTGTGGGGAGCACTCATTTAGATTTTTTTTTTGTGGGGAATTATGTTTTATAGAAATTCTCTAACAACCCCCCCCCCCCCCATGGAAATAGGAACCGTCAGGTATTCAGTGGCCCGCCAGTGATTCAAAATCGTCAATTTCGCCCAACTGCTAAAAAGGTTGGGCAGCCTTGATCTAAGCATTTGTCAAAAATGCCAACAAAAATACAGCCTTTGAATAAAGAATTATTAATTAATAAAATAATTTTGGTTCCTACTTTATCGTTTTTCTGATATGATAAGCAGGTCCAATAAATAGTCAAATTTTTTGAAAATTTAATGTTCATTGAACTTAGATAATGTTACACATTGCGCATGAATATTTCACATTTATTACCAACTTACTCATGTACCAACAACCGAAATTATTACATTTAATTGTTTTTGAGTGTCGTATGGTTTATAAATTTATTGTTATCAATTGATTTCGAAGAAATTTAATTTTTAATAAATAATAAATAGTCAATGTTCAGATGACCCCAAGGGCAAGCCGCCGTTGTGCACAAGGTTTTAAGAAACACCCTGGTTGAGGGTGATGACATCATAATAAAAACTTATGTATTTTTTTCTTTCTTTCTAGAAACCGATATCAAAAACCTGCAGACCAACGTTTACGCGGAGGTCTTAGGGCTTCCCCTGCCCTTCGTGGGCGTAGACGGCCTCTCCGCCTGTGACAAGATCTTCGCCGAGGATGGCACCACCAAGGCACCCTGCCCGCTGAAGGCCGGTACCAACTATCTCTACAAGAACTCCTTCCCCATTCTCGAGTTCTACCCTCGCGTCTCCGTCGAGGTTCACTGGTCCCTCTCCGAGAAAGGAAAGGACATCATCTGCTTCGAAGTTCCTGCTAGAATACAATAACTTGGAGAGGTCATAGATATTAGACTCTTTCACACGTACGCTACAGAGCGCGCGTCTGGAGCGGCGCTCCAAGCCGCGCAGAAAAGTTGAATGCGCTCCAAACCGTTATAGACAAATTATTTTTAAGAGGACGAGAAGAGGAAGAGGTTCATGAATAGCGTTTAAATTTAGACCCGTGATTCGATTCCGCAACGTTCTTTTTTATATATTTTTTATTTCATCCTCAGCTTCCAAACAAAAACATATTTATTTTTTTATTCTAATCCATATACCACCACTCAAGAAATAGTATCTTTAAAACTGTTTACGTGTACGTTAACTTGTTGTCCTTGCTTTTCTGCTCGAGACGCCGCGCCGCTTTGAAGCGTACAGGTGGGAGAGCCTAAACAAGGAGCCGGAACCATCATTATTAGTACAAAACCGCCCGCACAAAATAATCGCCAACATCTTTGCACGTCGTCACACGGGTCGGTAAGCAATCGACATAAACTGAATGTTACCTTACTATAGCGAACTTTATTTTGAACTTAACTTAGCATTTGGTTTATGTAGATTGGTTATTGACCCGTGTGACGATGAGATTTCACTCATTCTACTACAAAGTAGGTAAAAACATACACACCAAGCGCACAATTTTAATTGCCTCAGCCGTTTTGGTAGTCGATGCAATTTGATCGTAGCTCGGCGAGTCTGCACGCTTCCATGTCATATCTCGCATAGTTTTTATTATCTACGGGAGAGGATTTCGGAGAAAAGTGTTGTATTAAAATTGGAAAATCAAAAAAGATTATTTCTTAAATCACTCATTTTAAACCACTATCTATTTGAACAAATTTTAGTAGTGAAATGTATGTCACCTTTCATGGGAGAGATAAAAACATTCATATAAAGGTACTTCTAGCCTAAATAAGAATAAAAAATAATTACGCAAGAACCTTGTAAAGAAAGTCAACATATTTTTGGCAACCTGATTTTAGAAATAGTTTAAGCTACATAGGTATTAGGTTACCCTATATGAAAGATTTTATTTTTTTCTTTTGTTAATAAAAATACATAAACAATTAAGAAATGGTGTATTTATTTACTTTATGATAAATCCAGAGGCAGACCAAAGACTTCGTGGAAGAGGAATGGATCAGGACGGGAAAGGCCGAGGACTGTGTGTGATAACGATTCTTTAGTTGCAATATCACGACTGAAACAAAAATTCTATTTCTTTTCCAAAAGATTTTTATGCAATCTCAGATAATATTGTGTCTCTCGAAGGGGTTGAGATTCCCGTGTCCGTGTCCGAAATCGTGACAAAAGATTAAAAAATAAACGAAGGCACATGTGTTCTGAATGATCCTCCTGTAAATCCGCAAAGTGTGAAAATAAACGAAAAAGACGAAGGCATCGCCGGCGTTCACTATACTCCGACAGTTTTTCTTCCTTGAACTCTCCAAGCAGGATTAGCAGAGAATGCAGCCTCAGAGAATATATGGCAAAATTCTCGTATTTTTCAACCGCCCGGCCCCACCATTTTTCTTAAAGTATCCTTAATGCCTGCACCTCCTCAAAACAGACAGTGTTAGGGCGCCTACAACGGTTTAATAAAAAAAATATTGGAGCGATTAAGCAGGTCGTTAATTACCACCATGCCGATCCGGGAAAAGATTGAGGTGAATTTTGAGTTGCAGCCATATGATTCTGCGTCTGTTCAACATGCCATTATTGGAAAATCCTTCGCGGCGATAACGCATGCAGCTCTCAAGTACAGGCAGTAACTGCAACAGTCTCTGCAGCGATTGGTAAGAGGGGTTTTTGAAGCACAAAAGACTTATCTTGATAGATTACACCACAAGCTCTCACCCACCGCAAATACTTCAACTGGAGCTGAAAGTGTGGAAAATTGGGGCTGGGATGATGCATTGCAAGAATGGTCCTATAGAAAATGAGAGATTTTAAGGACCAGCTGATGAACTTCAACATTAGCTTCTTCTACGGAAGCGTGGATTAGATGGCGTAAATCATGTTCTTCCAACCATGTTAATTACAGAGATCTAATGGGACCTCAGTTGGCAAAGTTCCTTGCACATCTCAAAATGTCGCTAAATTTAGATCCTAGCACTATAGCTTTCCATAAACGAGCTATTTCAACTTGATGCAACTCAAATAATAAAAAAAAATTAAGTAACCATATGGTAGTGAAGCAAATTATGAAGGGTATAGTAAACAGCTCGATTAAAATGCAACGGGATATAATATGGGACCCGAGAGAGATAAGTTATTGGCTCCTGACTAACAATACGGAAACTATAACATTATTTGAAGCATCTAGAAGGTGTGGAGTCACACTCCTGTTAGCCTCAGGATGAAGAGCACATGATCTGACACATTTGAGGTTATATATGATCATATTATTTTACGGCCTACATTTGGTTTAGAAACAGTTTTTGCAAAATATGAATAATCAGGATGGAGATTAAACTACCCATCAAATCAATCCACAGATCCTGTATTTTGGCTTAAGCAGCTGTGTGTTCTTTCAGAAGACAAGAGACGAGTGGCATTCAATATTGATATCTTGTTTTTATCCACATCAGGTCCAACAAAAGCTGCTTCTAGAACAACTATCGGTGGATGGGTCAAGTCAATACTTAGGCTTTTGAAAAATATTATAAAAAAGAAATAAAAGCAAAAAACTCGGTAAATTTGACATGTGACATCGGGCCATTCGACTGCATTCTTGAAATGAGAAAACCAGTGTGACGCCATACCGCTAAAATGTAAATCGGTAGATTTCGGTAAAAAATATCGGTAGATTAGAGACGAAAATCGGTAGGTCAAAATTTTTACAGTGATAAATTTCGGTAGTATTTCGGTTGATTTTCACAAATTTCCGTAGATTTTATACGAATTTCGGAAGATCGGTAGATTTTTACCTAGGAAACGGTACTAGAACCCAGTGATGCCAATAAACAGACTACAACACGCAAGGCGATCATATAAATAATTATCCGGTCAGGTAATTAATAAGTTTCAATAGTTGAGAGTAACAATATACACTAAGGTAATTACTAAGTTCTATCATGGCTAGTTATTTTTTTATATACAGGGTTTTCCAATAAGAGGTGTTATTTTGATATTCAATCGTAAAAGATCAATGGTTTCGTTGCTTGTGTGGCACGTAGCGCCGTCTTGTTGAAAGTAAACGTTGTCCAGATTAATACCATCTAATTCCTGCCATAAAAAAAAATCATTAATCATCTCTCGATAGCGTAATCCATTCACCGTAACTGTTGCTCTAGCCTCATTTTCGAAAAAGTAAGTCCAATGACTCCGCCGGACCATAAACCGCACCAAACAGTCACACGATGAGGATAGAGAGGCTTTTCAACAATAACTCTTGGGTTTTCCGAGCCCCAGATGCGACAATTTTGCTTGTTGATGAAGCCACCGAGGTGGAAATGGGCCTCATCACTCAAGATGATTTGCATTTGATTCACTCAAGTGAATTTTAATAATTTCAATGTGTTGTTGAAGCGTGTATCACTCCATTTTTATTAATAGCGTAGTTTCTACTTGTCAAATGTCAAAAAATGACAGCTTCAAAATTAACATCTACCGAAATAGCGGGCTATTCAAAATAACACCTCTTATTGGAAAACCCTTTATATCTTTTTTATTATAGCAATTATTTAAACATTGTACATACAAAATATGATATTAAACAGCTGTATATTAAATTGTATTTCTTAGTCCTCCTCACTAGAGTGACCTGTGCCGAGGCGTACTAAAGTTATTATTTCTGTTTTATTAGTTTTCTATGTCGTTTTTAATGTTGATGTTCAGAATCCGCTCCTGGCGCCGAATTGTTAAGGCACTGATAATAACACAAAGTAGGTAAAGGGGAAGGGAATATGTTTAAAATTGGGCTTTTTGTCAAGCATAATTGTTTATGTAGTAAATTTTTATTTTATTTTATTTTTAGTGATATTTTTATTTCCAAACCTTCCAGATTGTTAAAACGTAAACCTATCCCATTTCTGTGCACCACATCTATACCCGAAGACTTATTAAAAGATTGATCTTTATCTATTAGGTGTGTTGCGAATTTTGAAAAACTTACATTATTTAGGCATCTCAAGTGTTCAACCACCCGCTTGGTTTAGGTATATATTGAAAATATATACAATAAAGTGGTGTTAAAAACAAAGTTATTTCATTCCAATTATTATAATTATGTATACTCACAAAGTGTTTGATGCATATGAAAAAAAATCTAAGTTTTTTCTTCTTATTGCTAGGAGTGATTAGTAATAATAATGATTTAGAAAATCACCTCAACTTAATTTATGCCTTTAATTTATTCCTTCACTTAGACTTAAACTTATTACTTGACGAGTGGGTTGGTTGGTAGAAGAAGTCAGACAACCGGGGAAGACTTGGGATTATCTCTGCACTGGATGTGATTCGCAGTCGAATAGTAGTCGATACAATGTAGTTTTTTAATAGTAACAATGTGGTATACAGTAGTTAATGGTAGAAAAAGTCTGGGACACCCGAGGAAGATTTAACGCATCATCTCTGCACTGGAATGAGATACGGAGTCGAATAAAAGTCCATTATTATTATTTATTGGATAATTTGTATAGCGCCGCTTTTGTGAGATATCACCTCAGGGGCGCTTTACAGTTGATGCAGGTATTACAAAAAATATAAATATTACAAAAATAAAGTAATAAAGTTAAGTAAAATGAAGTATTGGAACAGGTGACACGAATATAGAAGATGGAGACTCTGCAGCAAGAATTCTAGGTGGTGAAGAAACTGGACCAGCTGCTGCAGCGAAAGAGTCCACCGCGTCCACCAACAGTGCCAGCACGAGGTTCGTCATCCGTCTAGGTATATATCTGCTACTAATAAAGCGCTGACACAATATCCTCTCACAGATACCAGACCTTGGCAGCACCGCTGTGACGTTCGACGAAGATAGAAGATGGAGACTCTGCAGCAAGAATCCTAGGTGGTGAAGAAACTGGACCAGCTGCTGCAGCGAGAGAGTCCACCGCGTCCACCAACTGCGTCCAGGTATGTGTCTGCTGCTAATAAAGCGCTGACACCTCACACAGATAAGAGACCCTTGCAGCACCGCTGTGACGTTCGGCAAGTCCATCATTCATCTCCATGTAATCCTGTTCCTGGTGATTGTTGAAGTGGTGCACCATATAATGTAGGTTAATAAAAGTCGGTATAATTTAGGTTAATATAGGTCGATATAATGTAGGTTAATAAAAGTCGGTATAATGTAGGTTAATAAAAGTCGATATAATGTAGTTTAATAAAAGTCGATATAATGTAGTTTAATACAAGTCGGTATAATGTAGGTTAATACAAGTCGATATAATGTAGGTTAATACAAGTCGATATAATGTAGGTTAAAAAAAAGTCGGTATAATGTAGGTTAATAAAAGTCGATATAATGTAGTTTAATAAAAGTCGATATAATGTAGTTTAATACAAGTCGGTATAATGTAGGTTAATACAAGTCGATATAATGTAGGCTAATACAAGTCGATATAATGTAGGCTAATACAAGTCGATATAATGTAGGCTAATACAAGTCGATATAATGTAAGTTAATACAAGTCGGTATAATGTAGGTTAATACAAGTCGATATAATGTAGGTTAATACAAGTCGATATAATGTAAGCCAATACAAGTCGATATAATGTAGGTTAATACAAGTCGATATAATGTAGGTTAATACAAGTCGATATAATGTAGGTTAATAAAATTCGAAATAATGCAGGTGAATAGTGTTTTTTAGTAGTACCAATGTGGTAAACAGTAGAGAATGATGGAAGTCAGACACGCCCAAAGAAAACGTGGCACGATCAAGTGAAACAAAAACTTTAAAAAAGTAAACTGTTTAATTCTTTAGAATGATATTATCTCCACCTTAAAAATAAATCCAGTTTTCAGGAACACTAGAATTCTCATCCTCAAACATTTTACTCCAAACCATTCATAACCCGGAGCAACGCCGGGTACAAGTCAGCTAGTCATTAATAAAAAAATGTTTCAACCGAATTCGGAGATTAACTTCCAATCAATAATATGCATTATTTAAAAAAGATAACTATAATAAATAAAATCATTAAAGAAGAAGATAATATAAATTAATAATTAAACCCAATGTAATGCTGATGATTCGCAGATAAACATTTGGGTAATTTTTCAGGTTTTTCGCGGCAGTTTTGATAGAGATTTTCCCTTTACAATAATTTTCTGCGTAATATGTTATGAAAATCCGTGTAATCAATTTTGAGATAAATCTAATCATTTAGATAAATTCTTATCTTACCGATGTAAAATTTATAGTAGTCTATAAAGCACGTTTTATTGCAGCATAAGACTACTGTTTTTCAGCGAAAGTGCACAGATTTGTGAAGCGAATTAAATTGTCAAAATAACTGATAAATCATTCAGAACAATTTTTCCAACTTAGAAAGTAATTAATATATTATAAAAGTTTTATATTAACAGTTGTGAATTTTTAATAATGGCGAAACTCTTGATTTTTCTTCTGGCGTGGACAGTTGCCTTAATCGATGCTAGAGTTATTTTCGAAGACTGTGGTACGTATTTTAATAAACATCTATTTTAATAATAATTTCTTTGTTTGTAATTTATATTGGAAGTGTTGGATCGAAAGAATATAATTATTTGTATTGGATGTGTTTGTTCGAAAGAATATAATTAATCGTATAGGATGTGTTGGTTCGAAAGAATATAATTATTTGTATTGGATGTGTTGGTTCGAAAGAATATAATTAATCGTATTGGATGTGTTGGTTCGAAAGAATATAATTATTTGTATTGGATGTGTTGGTTCGAAAGAATATAATTATTTGTATTGGATGTGTTGGTTCGAAAGAATATAATTATTTGTATTGGATATGTTGGTTCGAAAGAATATAATTATTCGATCTCACTTTGAAGTGGAATTTTAATTTCGGTTGTGATGTTTATGAAATTGAGCTGATATTTTTTTTTATAAATAGTTTTGTGTGCAGTGTGCAAACCGACAAGTGAAGTATAGATGGGTTTTGTTAAAAAAATATTCGAAGTAATTCTTTTTTGTTTTTAACTATACATAAGAAATTAAAAATAATGGGTTTCACCGGTACATATCAAATCGGCTTTATACTATTGTAATCATGGACCTAAAAATCCTTGGATATGCGCATTAGTGCGATTTTGATCTAGGATTAGGCGAAATTGCCTGGCAGCCATCTTGTATGACAAACTTTTAAAATGATTTGTATGCAAAGTAGTGCATAATGAGGTATAATAATATTATTTTTGTGTGGTTAATGCAGTTATTACGGCTTATGATTATTTTGGGTATTTGATGAGAAGAGGACTCGAATATGGCATTAAAAAATTAAGTACTATTTTGAAATTTTCATACAACTTCTACCTCAAATAAAAGAATTAAGAATAACTTTAAAAAGGCCCGGGAAACTTTGAGTAATTATTATTGGCCCATTTATATTATTTCTGTACCCTCCCGTAATTTAAGTGTTTATTGTTTGATTAATAATTATATACCTTAATATATACAACATAAATACTTGTATTAAAAATTATTGGCCTCAGCATTGGTAATAATTTAAAGGATGAATGGTTTCAAGTCATAGAATAAAGAAGAAAACCAGGAGCGCCTTCCATACAAATTTACATTAAAACAAGTGTTCCATTTAGCCCAATGACCCAGCGCTCCATCTTACTTACACTCGCTCGACATCATATATCTCCATCCCATTTGAATTTCGTGAGCACAGTTTTGTATTGAAAATTTAAGCATCGATTAGGCAAATATATAGATCACGATACACGCCCACAAGGCTCTTGTGTAATTCTTTATTCTATGCTTTAACCATTATTATCGACGATGTAATTTTTTGCATGAATATATATAACATATTGATGATAATCATTGTAAGAAGGAACTACTTGGGAGAAATCAATTGACGCCCGATATATAATAAGTGTTGTCACATTGGTTCGTACCAAAGATATTAGAAGAACTCTAATATCTTTGGTTCGTACATATTTATTTCCTACAAAGTTCCTATCGTTTTTAATTGTTCAAAAGATAACAGTGGTTTAAACAAAATGACGCATTTCGACTTAATTTAAATTAACATTTTTGGTAAAAATGTTTTTGGTTAAAGGAATAAGATGTATTATATCTATCTGAATCAAGAAAATTTAAAGCATTTAAAAACAAATACATTTGGACAGACAAGCAATACCCATATGCCACGTAACTTTTAACAATAGGTACGTATTCAAAAGCCTTACCTCATGAACGAATACATATTAATAAATACTTAAGCTTAAAAAATCGCGACTAAGCATTCATTTTTCGAAAAAAATTCGCAAGAAGGTTCATTGAAGGTTTAAAGAAGAATAATATTTTTTCATGACCTCACTCCGCAATAAATTTTCTAAATGACCTTGTAGTAGTGATCAATAGAAGAATAACAATAAAAAAGTGGTTTATGACAGCGCTGTATTAATATTGTGTATTCATAATAGCACTTCTTAAAACCATTATGTCGTCTTAGTGATCATTAATTTTGACTTATGAACTCAACACCGCGAGACAAGTTGTGTCTACATTCAGAACGTAATAATTCACAAGCACCAAGAAAAATAATTATTGACTTTAATGGATGAATGATTAGCTCTTAGATAATATAATATAGCATCATCAATACATTTATCAGAGATTTTTTAAACCAAATTTTTAATATTAGTGAAAATATCCTAAGAGAACTCTTTTGAAAATCAAGTAATTTTCTGAAAGTCCTCCCAAACACATCATCTTACAGTATTTATACACCGCCGACCAACCCACCACTGTGATGGTCACCTACCTTTCTCTTCTTCCGGATACCTTTTGCTTGACCATGCAAAACGCTCGATTTTTACAAGGTACCTGTTGGTACCTAGCATCGTATTACCTACACCTTTCCTTTTGATCTCCTTTATGAATATTATTGTTGCCCACCGACCCAATCTACCTTTCCTATGCCGACTTAGTGTAACCAGTTCAGTTGAAAAAAATCATCCTGTGATGATGTTTTCATTTTCGTTAAAATTAGTGTGTTGTGTATGAACCAGCGCAAAGGATAGAAAACGCGGAAGAATAGAAAAAAGGTAAGTCGGCATATCCGAAGTTTCCATTCCTATTGCATTCCGCGGGTCGACGGTGCTTTTCCGTGCCCAACAGTACCTACATAAAATACTAAGCACGCTGAGCTAAAAATGCCCTATTTGCCGTGCATATTAAAAACTTACGAGCGATAACGTGGGATTAACGGGCCGCAAACAATCGATATTTAAATCGAAACAATAATGATTACAAAAAAAAAGTTGTGCACCGATTTAGATTCGCAAATTTTTCGAAGTATTTTGAAGATTTATAATTCAAATGGAGTTCGTTTATCTAAATTATGTATCGTATTATATCGAATGAGCTGAGTTTTAAAGTATAACAAAGTGTATTGTATTTTATACAAAGAGGAAAAACTCTACTTGATATCATAACAAATAGAACAGCCTATTTAATACTAATTATAGATATATTAATGCGAAGACTAGGAGAAAAGATTGAGGAACGCATTGACTATATACTATTCCACAAAGGCAAAATTGTTAGAGGAGGCCTATGTCAAGAGGCAAACTGAGCTTCGGGATATATTATAACAAACAAAACATTTCTAATATTAATATACCTAACAGAATTTCAGAATAAAAGGCTTATTATTATTATTATTATAGATATATAATGTTTGTAGCGAAGTACACGGGGAGAAACAGTATACATTGTATACAATCATCATGTTTTGAGCCCCGATGTAAGTTTCGAGCAAGTTAAATTGTGGAGCTTGATGCAATAACAACTTAAACGTACAAACGCTGTTTTAGCTCCCATCGATTTTTTGGTTTCTGTAAGTTTTGGACGGACGAAGCTAGTTATTAGAACACTAGTTATTTTACAAGTGAATACATTTTTAACACTTCCCAGCGATTTGTTTTTTTAAACAAAGGTGAAAAACTGTACTTGATATCATAACAAATAGAACAGCTTATTTAATACTAATTTTATATGAAGCGAGTAATGTTTGTTACGAAGTAGATACACGGGTAGAAACAGTATATATTGTATACAATCTTAATGTATCCCCGAAATATGTTTCGAGCAAGTTAAATTGTGCAGAATGATGCAATAACAACTTAAAAATGCACAAGCTGTTTTTACTCCCATAGATTTTTGTATTCTGTAAGTTTTAGACGGACGTTTTACGTGTAGCTTCTTCCGTGTAAGATACCAAAAAAAGCGAAGAGAGCAAAAACAGCTTGGACGTATTTAAGTTGTTATTGCATCCAGCTCTTGAAATGTGGTATTGAAATTATATTGGTTCAGCATCCAAAAAAATACCCAACTCTACGTTATTAGGAAATCGAGATACAATATTTTAACTAGGACCAAAAAAGTCGTATTGCCAAAATGCAAGCATTATCTCCAAAAACCATTATGTATCAGTAATTTTCAATCAATCAATCAAATATTGAATCTGGCATTAAAATGTTAATTGATCGATTTTAAACATTGTACACAAGGTTCTGATTTGACTGGTATGAATCATTGAAAAAATGGCGCAATTTTGTTATTTTCCCGATAGCGATAGAACACACCCATAATTAGCCAAATAAGTGTTGATTTTATCCCACGAGATTAAATACAAGGTAGTTGGCAGGTTCGCTTGCCCCGGTATTTCCTATCTTTTTATATTAAGTCTACGCAAAAGAAAAAAGATGTGGTCATTAAAATACTAATTGAATCGTGATTCAATGATATGAATCTAAGATTAATATGGGAATAATACGTCATTGATAACAATGCAAATAACTGCAAATTAGTTTTAATTGCTTTCATTTTTATACTATCCCATAAGCTAAAATAGTCGTGATCAATTGATTATAATAAATAGAACTAAAAGTGAGGTGATTTAATGTTATTTTTTTCAACGTAGTTTGGACGATTTGATTCTTAACATAATGATTAATTAATGTCTACAATAACACGTTTGTGTTTTTTTTTCAAGTTAAAGGAGTTATCGAATTTAATGAAACGACATTCCATCTAAAAAATAAATGATTCCGGCAAGATGTCCTTGTGCGAAATAAGTCAGACACTGGGCGTGTCCGTATGCCCGAAGTAAACTTACAATGAATAATATACACCATATTTATAAATTTAACGTTAATGTAATTCTCTCATTTTATTTTTTTTATAGTACATTCTGATTCTTACTTTGGTTGGTAGTTTGTACACAGTATTCATTTTTTATATTTTATTTATCAATGCTTTATACAAAATATTTACATAATAAGTTTTTTTTTTAAATTGTTCAAATGAATATATTTATTTGTTCTAGTTGGTCAATAATACAATGCAATTCAATACGGAGATCTCTGTAATTTTATATGGCCTCGGAAATATAACGGCTTTGAATTTTGGTTGTTTTAAATTTCGGTGTAATAAATAATTAATAATTATAAGTTTGTTAACTTTTCTCATAATGTTTGTAGTATTTCTGATGTTCTTCGAATTTTTTTTCTTCGCATCAAAACCGTGGTTTAATCAATTCCCCCATTTCTCCATAAATGAAAATTTCCTCACTTACTTATTCGAATGAGGATTGAACTTGTTCCGTTCCTTCTCGCCTTTTTAAAATTCACATTTTTGACTCCTCACATTGTACATTCTGTGATCTAGAAGTGGGAACTTTAGATCAAATATTTTTTGGCTGACCCTCACTAAACAAATATCCTCTCTTCTATCAAGCCTTATCTAAAATTGCCTCTCCTCCATTCAAGATCTCATCTTTTCTAAGTTTGAATTTGACTCCAATCTTCCATATAATTTAGAAATTTGTCAATTTAAACCAAATTAATATACAGGGTGTCCGGAAACTCGTAGTACAAGCGGGAAACTGGTGAATCTACATCACATTTGGAGTCGATTTTGTAGTATATTTTTTTTTATTTGAGCTTTCGTTATCGAGTAAATCGAGTTAGAAGTTGATTTTGTTTTTTTTTTTTTTAATCAAATTCTTATAAATTATTACTGAAGATCAAAGTACCCAACTAATTAAAACTATTTGAAAGTTAAACAAATGAAGAAACTCGGATTTGAAGCATTATTTTGAAATCAACCTTCATTTAATCCGGTGTAATCATAAAATATTTCTGCTCTGCAGGGTTAAAACATCTGTTGTTCAACCCTAAACACCAGAAAAAACTTTAACCCTAAAATAGCCGAAAAATATTTTTTTTTGTTTTTTTTTTTTTTTGTGAAAATGCTCAAATCAAAAAACTTTATGTTTATTTGGGTTCCCCATGTGGTGTAGATTCTCCAGTTTCCCGCTTGTACTACGAGTTTCCGGACACCGTGTATAAATTCACCTTCCTGCTCTCAATAATTCGAAATGATAGCCTACAAATTTTGCTTACACTCTTGAAGGGTGAAAACCAGAAACATTTGAAAGAAACAACACATAATTCTCTCAACATTACTAACAAAAAAAATCTGATTCCTCTTCATCACTCAATCACTTATCATGACAAACTTACATGGTGTCTAGAAACTAGTGATACCCACAAGCAGGAAACTGGCAAATCTATATCACATTCGAAATTGATTTTGTGGTACTAATAACTTTTTAAATTTTATCTTTAGTTTTCGAATACATTGCGGATTTGTTTTGTCACTATCAGTGCTGTTAATTGTATTTCAAAATGCGCCGGTGGGTAGACCTAATATATCATATATTTCATTGTAACCCTTTAGATGCCGAAATAATAAAAATAAACAAGAACTCAGATCAAAAAAAAAATTTAATACATATTTTTCAATTTCACTTTTGTTTTCGGTAATAAATTAATGAAAATATTGGAAGTGGAAATTAACCCACTTCCCGATATTCGATCGAGCTGAAACTCAGCAGATAGACTAGTTGTCGATGATAATGCATTATATTAATGCCACCAAATCATGTACACACACATTACAGAAATTAATTCACAGAGATTGTTAGCGCGGTTGACTCCAGTCCCGGGGAAAAAAGGTATAATCAATCCTTATTGTAGTGAATTGTAGTAGAAAAACTTTTTTTATTTTTGGGTTCTCTGTGTGATGCAGATTCACCAGTTTCCCGCACGTACCACTAGTTTCCGGACACTGTGTATAAAGGAGCGCGTGTTACTTGTCCCTGGAGAATAATAATAAACTCTCAATGAGAGAATTATGGAATTGTTTTTGTATATTAACATTATAAAAGGATTTGCATAGTGTACTACGTAATACAAAATACTGTGTTTACTTAAGTATGCAAGTAATATTAAATAGGTAACCAGCACTGTCTAAAGTGCGAATAAAAATCAATTAAGTATGTACCTGTACCTGCGTACATAATAAGTTTTTTAAAATTATTTGTCATCGTGAGTTTTGTAGAAATTTTGTTTGATCAATAAGAAATACGTATCTGCGCGTTCAGATTAATTTATCCTTTTTTATGGATACCGTAGCTATTTTCATTAAATTATGGGTAAATAGGAATATCTTTTTTAATACAAATTATCTTAAAGTATCATTTTAATAAAATCAGTGTTTCTTGTTTGTTTCCTTCGTTCCATAATTATTAAAAATACTAATTTCAGCTGTACTTCTGTCTGTAACTCCGGTTCAATGAACTGATTTTTTTTTTGCTTTTAAACGGTTTCATTTTCAAAACTGGAAGTCTTTTTTTGGAAAATTTTACATTAGCTCCACACAGGAGGCACCGAGGAAAATAATTTCCCACAGGGCCTATGTCATATTTAGGAATGCTTTGTGGAGGGTTTTTTTAAGGAAAGGAAGGAGAAGAAGAAGAGGAAGATTATTAGGAAGAGTATTAGTCCAATTCGACCTCCAACGCTCCCAAAGTTCTAACACCGAACAACTGCAAAACTATCGGATCCGGTGTCGCCCACTGCTACGAGCATTCACGTGACAATAGTGAAATACGTTTTCGTGATATTAGTACGCAATAACGCCTCCATGATCATCCCGTTATTTTTCACGGGTCTGCGCTAGTAGATTATAATATTATTGTGTCATTATGACACATGGTGTCTTTTAAATTAGTTTATTTATCTGTTATCACTATCAATGACATTGAGTTTCTTTCTTTCCAAGGAAAGTAGGTAAATTTATTGACAAAATAAATATTATCAATTATTACAAATCACGAATTTCCAATCTCAAAGATAACCCCGACAATCATATTTCTTAGGCGCCAAAATGAAATCAGAGTTATAGTTAGAGTTGAAGATAATTAATTTTATCAAATAATCAATGATGGATCAGTTATACGAATATCTATATACTATCTTTGCAATCCATGGCATTTTTTTATAAACAATTTTTATACATTCATATTTTACAATATTAAAACAACCAATAAAATTTAACCAATAACGACAATAAAAATTGACACAAAATTTAAAATTTAAATTAAAAATACAAAACAATGAGAATAATAATAATTATTATTAAATCTATCAAAAAATTTAAATTCAAAAATCAGTCATTTTAAATACATGTAGGATAACGAAAGATTTTTTAAATATTTATGTTGAGGGATCAGTAGGATTTATAGTAATTACTCATATTTTACTCAGAGAAATTGAGTAAAATACGGGTAATTACACCTACTTAACATTATTTTCACATAACAAGTGGCTGACAGGTATTTGTGAAATTAACCCCATGAAACATTTGTAGGTTAAACATCTGGAAAGCGAGATTATTGTTTTTTAATTAACTTTTACAGTGTGAATTTAATAAAACTTCCATGACAGTGATGTTAAGTTGATGATGGTAAGTTTAATAACATAAATGCCTTAGGAATGTGTAGAAAAATTATCAATGAGGTAAATACAAATTTATAAAAGTCATCGTTTATATTGTCATAAAATGAATCCAAAATGTGTGATTTTTGGGTACTCTCTGGGAATTATTATAATAGTATGAACAAAATTTAATTTAAATTTAGTTATATTTATTTTTATATTTTATTTTTTATCTTGCTTTATTAAAATAAAAGGACTGTGTTTTCTGATTGTTTGATTCTCTGAAAATTTTCGACGTTTTGATTCAAAATGTTTTTTATTCAACTTGTTTTTTTCAAAAGATTTTTCTATTCAACTTGTTTCATTTTTAAAATTTAAATATTGCAATTTTGAACAGTAACGTATATTTCAAATACAAAAATATAAAAGGTAATGCTATTGAGTTTTCATATTGGTATTCGTTTTTACTACATCCTAAAAAAAGGTACATATTTAAAATATACCTATATTTAAAATACCTTAGGAAAAATCCGAAATTAGATGCGAATTTAATATTATTTCAAGATTATATTTATACAACAGATAAACAACCCTCTTTGACTGGATAAGCAATGTATACATCTTATATATCTTTCTAATATAGCGCGCTTATAGCGTGGTCTGTCATAGGCTTAAAACTCTTGATCGACGCCAATATATTAGAAACCTAGTAATGCTTTATAAGAAAACTAGCTGAAGTGTACCCGGCGTTGCTCGACTTTTCTCTACTTTTAATAAATATAATATATACAAACCTTCCAGAAGAAATTCTCTAAATGATAGTTAATTTTTTTTTTATTTTGTTCATACTATTATAATAATTCCCAGAGATTACCCAAAAATCACACATTTTGGATTCGTTTTATCAATTTATAAATTTGTATTTACCTCATTGATAATTTTTCTATACATTCCTAAGGCATTTATGTTATTAAACTTACCATCATCAACTTAACATCACTGTCATGGAAGTTTTATTAAATTCACACGGTAAAAGTTAATTAAAAAACAATAATCTCGCTTTCCAGATGACATTAATAATTTATTAAAACTGACAAAAATGATACAAATGATAGTGAATATTTTAAATTACACTAATATAATAGTGAATTGGTCATTAATTATTAACTGAAACGGGATTTTAATCACAAACTGATTCGCGGGGAAACTGACGTACTCGGCGCATGCATGAAAGTAACGCATGCAAATAGGTCTGCCAAAATGCAACGTTGCGAGTTCTTCGCAGTGCAGTTAGAGATATTTTTTATTGGTAATAATACGAAAAATAAATTGTTTAGTCTTTGTACAATGTGTAACAATAACACCGTTTAACGGTTGTGAAGTGTTTTTATTAGTAAGGCTATTTTAAATGGTGTTCATCAATAAAATTGTGTATTTATTTAATAATCCCGTTACAATACAAAAAAAAACAAAGTATTCTCCAATTAATACTTGACCATTTACGATGCATGTAGGATCTTAGTTCTATAACTTCTACATTTGAAAAAAAAAATACTTACCCGATTTGTTTTACCTAAAAATGTTTCATGGGGTTAATTTCATAAATACCTGTCAGCCACTTATTATGTGAAAATAATGTTAAGTAGGTGTAATTATCCGTATTAGAAAATAATTACCTCAGAGAAATTGAGTAAAATACGGGTAATTACACCTACTTAACATTATTTTCACATAACAAGTGGCTGACAGGTATTTGTGAAATTAACCCCATGAAACATTTGTAGGTAAAACAAATCTGGTAAAAAAAAAAAAAAAAACAGATTTGTTTTACCTACAAATGTTTCATGGGGTTAATTTCACAAATACCTGTCAGCCACTTGTTATGTGAAAATAATGTTAAGTAGGTGTAATTAATTACCCATATTTTACTCAGAGAAATTGATAAAATTCAACTTTTTGAACATTTGACGAATTTGACATAGGCACTATAGTATTATTACAGAAATATGAAGAAATTTGTATTCCATTAAAGTATGTAATAATTAAGTAATTTTGAAACCTTCAAACAAAGACGTTACAATATATACAGACGCGCTGAAGAAATCTCAAAGTGGCAAACAAAAAGTACGAAAATTATAATGCTTTCGATGTCGTAGTTTTAGTACTAAACTAAAGTGTTAAGCGTCGCGTAAGGTCGTGTGTTACCTCTAAGTAAACTGACTTAAAAAGGTGCCAAAATGACTTCATGTATGATGAGAAGTGTTTTAATTACTCGACAAACCCAAGGAATAACATATCGTTTGCACATACTTTGCAAATTACTCATTACTTTCGATTATTATAAATAATTCATTTTTTCCCATTCGAAGATTTTATGCGTCGTGAGAAAATGCAAGGCCAACTAGAGTACAAGACTGAGCGCGCACCTGCTAAATTTCAAAGACACTGCTGTCGCTAAGTAAACTTTGCTGTTTAAAATAGTCCAATCACTCTATGTATTTATATGCTTGCGGTAAAACAACATAGACATCAGCAGTAACAACGAGTATCAACAACAATCGCTTTATAAGAACCTACCAAAAGTCTTAAGGGGAAGCTACAAGCCAAAAATGTGTATATTCTTGGTATACCTTATATTGTAGGTAATAAGCATTAAGTTCGCATGACAAACGGAGTCTAAAAACGTTCATTTAAAGCACAAAACCGGTTTTTATTATTTTGTAAGTAATTTTGTAAGATAGCAAAAAAGTTGATCAACTGAAACTGTCACAGATTATCTTAGCTATAATACTATATTTTTTAAAGTTGTTTCCTCTACGCGTTCATACATTTCCATTGAAAAAATATTTTATTTAGTAGTTTACATTGATATTTTTTATTGTTATTTAGTATTCTACTCAAGCGAAACGATAGGAAAACCATCAATTTAACTATATTTTTTGGTATTCATAATGTACACCAATTCGTTATAAACATTAATCAAAATAGTGATTTAGCATTAAGCTTCGCTTAAAAAGAAACCACCTGTCCACTTTCGTAGGGTATGTGCTATATAAAATATGTAAGAAAAAGTTTATGATTATATACAAAGGTTTTTATTTTATTTTTTAAATTATTTCGTAAACCAATGTAACTGTAATTCGCGAACTGTATCTTAATTTGTACTTGTATTTTATATATTTTCCTACTAGATGTATGAAAAAATGTGCATATATCTAAATAAATATCACAAACAACAAAACAAACGATCGCCGCCATTCGCAAACTACCGTTGCTTTATTATAGCACGGCACTGTGTTTTGACACCTCAAAATCCTTGGGATGGGTTTCTGTCTCAGTCTGAAGATGCCCTTTATAAGGTGAAACCATACCGGTCATCATATTATCTACTTAGTTGTTATTTTCCACGGAAACTTCATTTAAGGTCTTTGTCTATCGTCTGGCTATTTATCACTTATATAAAATTAAAGACGTCAATGTTAATTATTACGAACTATTTTTAGAATCCAAACATGCACAGAAATAACTAAAGTAAGCTTATTCCATTGTAGCGTAGTATATTCTCTTGAAGATTGTTAGCAGGAAATCATTTTTGTAATTTTACTTACACAGTTAGGTATATTTACAAAATCAATGGCAAATCCGAAAATTGTGGAACATCTGTAAATCGTGTATATCAGTTATTGTCTGTCAGAGTGATATTGTGAAAGGATAAAGATACATGTTAATGGTAACCAAGTTCACAAAAACTTCATAATATTAACTACCAGCTGACGTATACCCGGCGTTGCTGGGATTAATCCTTGGGAGATAGACATATACCGCCTTAGACTTTTCTGTAGGCCTTTTTAAGATATACAATTCCATCCTACATTATTTTGATGAATCTTATAAGGTTTAGCCAGCGTTAGCAATGTAAGCACCCAAGAATATATATTTTTAAATTTTGATTACAAAAAATCGTCTTTTCTCTAATTTTTATAAATATAATATACATGTATTATATATATAAACCTTTCGGAAGAAAATTTCTAAATGATAGAGAAAACGCTATCAAAATCCATTGGGTAGTTTAGAAGAACTAAGCGCACAAACAGACAGACGCGGAAAAGCGACTTTATTTTATAGTATTTAGATTATAGAATTAGCGGTAAGCACCAGATTTTATTTTTCTAGACGAAGAATTAGTAACTTCCCGAGGGATTACTCTAGAAATATCAGAAATAAATAATAACGGAGAGATCAATTTTCTAGGCTTGCTACGGCAAAATCGACCGTAGATTCATCCATTATGCCGGACCGCGCGCCGAATATTATTTTTACACGACTTCATCACATATGTCGTTAAGATTCCCACCTTATTTTAGAGAATTGCAAATTCAACCGCAGGTCCGTCCAATACATTATACATATGTATAGTTTTGTTCATAGCTTCTTCAATTATTGTCTCGCCTTAAGCAAAATTAGGTTTTAGGTATCACGAACATGGGCGACGTTACGGGTCGGGTCGATGGATTCATGGATTTCTCGAATGGTTTTCTCCTGTTGAATGTCGACAGTCGACAGCACGTGGAAATTACATACATTGATCGACATTATTTTTTTTGAGTCTCGTCGAAGGTACATAATTACATACGCCAAACGTCAAAAGTCAAAAGACATTCCACTCGAACAGCTTGTGGATCAAACCACTCGTTGTTCGAGTGTAATGACTTCGTCGAGAACCGCTTCTTGAGTATTCATAACATATTCAGACAGTGAGACAATTTTCCTTCTCGCGAATCCCCTACAGTTACTGTCGAAGGACAATTGTAAACAGGAAACAGAAAATAATTTAACCATAAAATTTGCATTTAAGATTTCTCTGTTTATTTTTCAAGGATCTTTGTACGAGTTGGATGAAGTAACCATTGCTGGGTGCGACAGGACCGTGCCATGCTATATGACCGCTGGAACTTCTACCAATGTGACTGCCAAGTTCTTAGCTAGTAAGTAGCCATTTCTTAAAGGTCTTATCGATCCCATCGTATCTTCTATGGTGTCTTTCCAGAAAATTTTCAACATAAAGCTAAATAGCCAACTTCTTGATATGTTTAGGTCCTCTTTAGTACCTACGTATGAGAATGTTCGCGTGTTTGGTGAGTAGAGTCACGTGGGGTAACCGTGCGCAATTTTTACATTGGGATTTTTGTATTAAAAAGCTTTAGGTATTTTACTCATTTTTTTTGTTTATTAATATGATCGATTATTAAGGCATCTCAAACAACCATAAAAACCTGATATGGTTCATAAATCAAACAGTTATATAAAAAAGTTTACATGCATGTCGATTGCGTACACTTACCCCGTGTGCGGGGTAAGCATACGCATACCGTAGGGTAAGTGTTCGCACCGCGAAGAGTTACCCCCCATTGCAATTATCACACTTAAATTGCCCCTTATCGTAGTCTTTGCAGTTCTCATGCCACCATGCTTTACACACAATACGTTCTATCCAATCTTCTGTTGGTGGATCTCGATATTTCTCCTTGCATTGTGGGCAAAAATAGTCCTTAGAAGTCTGTTTTTGTGCTTTCTTTAAACATTTATGCACGCTGGAATCTCCCGCCATACGCTTTGTGGTGTGACTTTCTTGAAAAGAGGTGGTCGTCCGATTTCCATGTTTTTAAATATAAGTTTTCGGACAATTTTTGCATCTGCATCTGCATTTTATAGGGACTTGAGGTAATTATTTCAGACTTGCAAGCATTTTTTCGTCGTTTTTGTGTTTGTGTTGCTTTTGGCAGAGGACTTACAACACATATTGGGACGTGAAGGACTGATTTTGCATCTTGTGGTGGAGAGCTGGCCTGAACTTCAATTACATTTTCAATCGGAGTAGTAAGAAGCTGACGAATAATATTTTTATTAGGTCTGACAGACATTTGTGGGCTGCTCGGTGTCGCATGTATTTCGGCATAGCAAGAGATCTGATTATTCAGAATATCTGTCCTAATTATTGATCCTATGTCACTTTTCTTTTGATTAGCTAACGGAGAGATAATGGATACGTCAAGTTTTGTCTCGAACATACGAGTATCAGTAACAGAAGCAGCTGCAAAATCAGCTTTGGTGAAGAATTCACTGTCTAAAGGATGTATTCGGCTTACTTTAAAACCTGATACCGCATTCCCCTCAGTTGCAACATTCTTGAAGGCTTTATCGAAAATCGAGACAACTTGGTATTGGTTGATTGCTCTCCCAGGATGCTGACCCATCCATCTTTCGCATTACACTGCGTATTGACCTTTAAGAGGACTGAAAAATGCCCTGTCTAGTGGCTGCATTTTATGGCTACTATGGTAATGTAAGGGCTACTATTCCGTGGTCCCTACAACACTATCTCCCCATTGAAGTTGCTAATATTTAGTAGCTTCACTGATCCCAACAATATCTGCAGCAGCCCGCTGACTCTTTCCCTCTTTCATAAGCCTTTTTGCAGTTTCAACGTGCTCTTGAGTGCAAACTGACCTCTCCGGATGCTTTCTCACGTACACACGCGGCATATTTCACTGTAAAAAAATAACGAGAGTTGAAATATTATGCTATAAAATCAATTTTATCTATCGGGGTAAGTGTTCGCACTCATCCAACTGCGAACGCTTACCCCAGCACACTTACCCCATCACACCAAAATTCAATAAACTTTAAAAATCAGATTAGTGGTTATCTTTATTAGAATTATCACTTTGCACCCGTCTAACTAACAATATTTCACTAAAAATTATCATAGACCACGTTGCTCTGACACAGCTGGTTACACAATAGCACACATCGGTAACGCAGATGAAAAATTTAAGAAAAGCACGAAAAAAAGTAATTTACCTACCAGTTTTTATTGACAAATCAGCATCGACTGTACACATGTCCTGCTTCGGCGCGATTTAGAACGCTAATGAATTAAGGAACGCGCGGGCGCTTAACAGGCACAATCTTGTCGGAAACATCACTGCGAACACTTACACTCCGCGTACGGTTACCCCACGTGACTCTACGTAACTATTAATAATTTCGCAAGTAAACAAATTGCCTGAAATATTTTTTCATTTTTATCTTTACATGTAAACACCAAAACATCGAATCAATTGTTGACGTCTAGTCCCAGACCGTCCTCTTCCTCCTCACACGTCTTGTATTAAAACGAAAAAGACAGAGAATACCAAAACGATGGTGTGACGTAACACCTCTCTCTGGGACTACTACTATACCTACATATATTTATATATTTATTGCACCCTTTAAAAATAACAGAAATCTTAGACAAACGTCCATACTTCCTACTCCTAAATGTAAAAAAAACAATAGGACAGTTCAACCATGAATATCTCGGAGTTAAATTTTTTAACTCATTACCAGAAAAAAATTGAAACATGAATGCAAATATAAACGAATTCAAAAGCCACCTTAAAAAGTATTCCGAACAGTTGAACTGAATCATATCAAATATAAACCAATATAACAACACCCCCATACACACAAGCCCTGCTTATTTATGGGGGTAAATCAAATACTTATATTATATTATATTATGTAATTAATAGCTGTTTATATTGTGTAATGTAATTCGTGTATCTTTTTTTACTATAAAAAAATATATATATATATATATATCTTGAACGATAAAAATATGGTTTTAACTTCTTATCTTACGGAATGACTAATTTTTAATTAAGATATTGGTTTTAAGTCATATTATGTTATTTAGTTCCTGTACATTTTCCGAAGATGATAATGTGAGTATAATTTAATGACACATACAGTAATTATTTGGGTAAATATCCAGAGGCGCGCCTCATCAATTATTTTAAAAAAATAACACTTCGTATCAGTTTAATAACGGTGAGGAACAACTACTCAATCCACGGAGAAGCAAAATATGTAGTGCATGAATATTTGACAAAAATCTTTTAGGGCGGGTATATATCTCCCAAAACTTGAATAGAACTTTCACAGAACTTGAATTTTAACTTTGAAATTTGACGAATTTTTCACATTCTGTAAAACAACCGCGTTCACTTTACTATCACAAATAGGTTTTTATTAGTTTTTTTTTTCTTTCGTTTATAATAAAAATCTTATTTTGTTAAGTATGTTCTTAGTTTGGGCTTAATTAAAAAATAATGAAAAAAACTTGTGATATACAGGGTGTATCGGCACGTACCCGACAAACTTTAACCAGCTATTCCTTAGCATATTTGGAGTAAAAAATCTTATGTGCACTTTGCTGTCCGGTAACGTTTTTTTTAATAAAAAATTTATTATTCATATTTTCACCACATGTCACCACTGTTTTATCCTTTGTCAAAGTTTGAAAACCCATCTGGCAATATTTTATTCGAATTCCGTTGAATAATGCACGTGTGTACCTATATTGGCGCACTTTTACAATCACAACGAAATGGCACGGCACCATTCGTTTCATTTTTAACTATTATTATTTAGTGTGTGCGAAAGAGCGAAGACGCTTTTCGACATACTTGCTTATAACAGCTGTTGAACACGAAAAGCAATGCCAATGACAGTGATATAGTGTGGAAATTTTTAATTTTTTTGTTTTCAATTGAAAAAAAAAATGCTACCGGACAGCAAAGTGCCCATAATTTTTTTAACTCCAAATGTGCTAAAGAATAGCGGGTTAGAGTTTGTCGGGTTAGTGCCGATACACCCTGTATATTAAATAATTTGAGCGTACTGGATTGGATGGATGAGGCGCGCCTCGGGATATTTACCATCATTTGAAGTGTGGCTGTAATAATAATCATAATGAACGTGTAGATATAGATTACAGATAATAATATCGTCAACAATAAATTGACACCTTGATCACGTTCACGTATAATGAACACATTGACTGAGATACCAAACGCATTAAGATCGATAACTATTTAATGTTAATCAATGCATCTATTTTATGAGAAAATATTTTAATGATATTAAATCGATTAATATGAGACAACGTTGGTTGATGATAACCCAGATGCCGCGGGTTTTAAACTCTATATCCACAATCCCTTACAGTCAAATAATGCTGTTTGGTTTTGCCCATTTCACATCAAAATTCGCTTTCGATTTCTCCATCCTTTGAATTTTTTTTAGTGCCAATGTCTCAAGAAATTACAACTCTTGTGCCGTTGACGCCACCTAGCGAATGCAACGAAAAACTTATCAGGGGTATTTAAACTTTTTCTACGCCGGTAAATACTTGATAGTTTCGATTTGCATGGCTTCACAGAAATATTACCGCAGTCATTTATGTACCAAGGGAATTTATTTTATACAGGTCTACATATGTATTCATCGTATGTTTATTTTTTCAGATACTCATTCTACCAACCTAACACAGACTGTCTATGTGAAACTAAACAACGTGAATACAATCACGCCGGTTTCTCCAAGTATGTATATATTATGAATGTATTGATAATTTTGCAAACATATAAGGTAGATATTTATAATACTAATGAATTGAAAACTATGTTTTTTATGTACTTAAAACTTCTATAATAAAACTTCGTTGTAATGATCACGACATGCTCAAATTATTGGCCATACATAATTTATTCCAGAAATGCTCTTCACCACTTACATTTTTTTTATTTTATTATAACATATTATCTATAAGCTGTTATGCTTCATTCAAAAGTGAATCAAAAGTGGGTCAAAAGTGAAGATATGTTGATCTATAGATAATCTCATTATAAAAATGAAATATAAAAACACTTTAACATAATTCGTAACAATACAAAAACACATTTATCACCTCTGAACACAATTGTCTATTCTTTATTAATCATAGATTATCAACTTACCTTTCCCACCTTTCTACCTTACAACTCCTGCGGTGGTTTGTCTTTTAATTATAACCATCTGACTTTTATTTACTTTACCGGTTTTATTTTATTTTAAGTGCTCTAAAGGAAAATATCTCAGTAGGATTATATAGATAAATATTCAATTTTGTTTTTAATCATTTGCTGCATCCTTTTCCTGCGGAGTTTTTGAGTTTCTTTGCCGGCTCCTAAAGCTGGGGGACACGTCATTCGCGTTAATTATTATATTTTTTTATCACCCTTGAATAATGTTTCGATTCTCGATTTTTGCAAACGATTTAAATAACCAAATATATGTTGTGAAACATAAACATTCGATGCTAATTTTGTTTTTTAAGATATTAACTACAAATTATTATCATATTACTACAACGCTAAAAATTAAGACAAAATTGTATATTTAACTAAAGCTTTTCCGCATATGTTTTATTGTATAATTTTTTTGTGAAATATGTTTAAATGCTTCCGATTTTTTTCCGGGTTAAATCTTCCCCATAGGAAAAACTAAACCCTTCCACTCACTTTTCCACAAATGATCATCTAGTCAATCAACATTATGCAAGTGCATTATATAAGCAAAATAAATACAAAACAATACAAGAACAACACGTCAACTCACCAGAGATCAAATGGGAAAATAATTCACCGACTCCAGATATTTTCATATCAGAGGGTTCGGCTCGGTAGAACTACTAACAGGGCCTATAAATCCTACTGATCCCTCAACGCAGTTTTGCGTGTACCTGCATCTCTTACTTTAATATCATTATAGAGTTTCTGATCATTTTATACTTTCTGATGTCATTGTATTTGATTTATTGTTTATGGTATATTTATACCGTTGTTATTAAATAAATAAACATAAATATTTAAAAAATCTTTCGTTATCCTACATGTATTCAAAATGACAGACTTTTGCATCTTTATATATAAATTTTTTGATAGATCTAATACGTCTAAATTTTTAATGAGATAGCTAGGTATAATGCCAGTAGCCGAAATAACGAATGGTAATATTTTTATAGTCTGAGAATGCCAAATTCTTTTTATTTCATTTCCAAAATCTGTGTATTTTCTTATTTTTTCATTAGCAGATTTTTGAATATTACACGAATTTGGAATAGCGACATCAATGATATAAGTTATTTTTTAAATTTTGTCATGTAAAACTATATCGGGTCTATTATGACTAATCGTTCGGTCTGTTAGTACCTATAGTTTTATCATTATATATTTTATAAAATTCGTTTTCTAAAAATGAATTTGGTTCGTATTCATAATATGGTACTATATTACGGCAGTCAATCAAGTTATGTTTAATTACCAAACTTTGGTGAATTATTTTTAAAATTTGATTGTGCCTAAATGTATACTCGGACGGTGCTAATATAGAACATCCCGATATAATATGTTCTATAGTTTCCGGAAAAGCCAAACATTTTCTACACAAATCATCAATTTGATTTGTATCTTTGATTATATGCTTCCTATAATGACTCTATCCTGAATGGCAAGCATAAATCCTTCTATTTCTGTGCTCAACTCTCCAATACTCAAACCATTTGTTTGACGCAAAGTTGTCAACATACGTTTGGTTGAGATAATTGAAGTGTTTTGCGTGTAAAATTTTATTTGACCAGGAATCTAATAATTCCTGGTTGGGATTTATAAAAATGTTGGCATTCTCATCGTATAAATTTAAAGGTGTAATATTTCTATCTGCCTTGCAAATTATTTTGTGCATTTCTGAGCTACGAGCTTTCCTATGGAAAAAAAGTTCTTAGCATTTCTACCTGATTATGTTTCAAAGAAGTTATT
Organism: Hesperophylax magnus; assembly: GCA_026573805.1. Taxonomy (NCBI): domain Eukaryota; kingdom Metazoa; phylum Arthropoda; class Insecta; order Trichoptera; family Limnephilidae; genus Hesperophylax; species Hesperophylax magnus. The sequence goes on along the minus strand of JAIUSX010000007.1, from coordinate 959,585 downwards.
TTGACTATACCTCTACCTCCTAAATTTCTTATTATTATTATTTGGAGCACTTGGCATAATAATTATGCCCCACCACTTCTTAAAAAAGCATTAAAAATGTACGAAAAAACCAAAGTGCTTACAACCAAATATTTTTATAATTTTTCTACCTGTTAAACTTACCAATCCCTGAAGAGAATAGGCTTTATGTTATTTTTGATATAAAATATATTTTTTACAGAAATAAATTCAACATTTCATTATGTTTATAGGTCCCTGTGAATCTACTTGGTGCCCTGTTCTGACGTCCACTCAAGCGTCTTACTCTGCGTTTGTAGCCTTGCCTTTAAATATTGCTATCGTAAGTATTACAAACATATTTATTACAAATGTATTTGTGTATTTGTTAAATGAATATCTTTTTTCCACGTTCTCCGTACAATTCTACGCACTTCACTTCACTTTTAACACTTCACCATAATTTCCAGTAGATTTCTTATTTTCTGATGACCTCTTTTGTACTAACTAAAACGAAGACTTATTATAACATTATTATGTAAAACCATTTTTGTTTCAGAAAGCAAGAGGCAGGCTGCACTGGGAAATATTTAATGAAAAAAATGAAAAAATTATTTGCTACGAAGTCATCATTGAGACCAGAGTTGAGGCTGAGTCTTTGTGGTCCCGTATCAAGGATTTGAACAAGATGGATGACATGCCCGTGGAAGTATAAATATGTGCCAAAGGTCGTCAGAAAGCACGTTTTAATAGTATTGTCGAATATAATATTATAAGCAATATATTCGAAAAAAAAACAAATTTGTAAAATCATAATTCAAACCAAAGTAATTCTGATAGATTATTTTGATGAAGAAATTAACTTCACTTAATAATAATATTCATTACAAATCACCTCCTTTCTAGCAATGTATTAGACCACGGAGAACAATAAAGTTATTCAGCAAGTGAAATTGAATGAATTATTTTTTTCGGTGAATGATTTTATAATATTATTATTAAAGAACTTACCATACTTTCTGAAGGGCCGCCAAATTAAAAATACACAATGCTTCGTACCTTGCATAATAAACTTTAGAGTTGTTTAGAATCTTCTGGAAATATAATGTAATTGGTGGTAGTGAAAATGTAAAAAAATGTCTAAGAATGAGAAAAATATTCATTTTCATTAAAAAAAAAATGAATGATAGAGATGAACAAATAAAGTTATTTACAGTTTTGTATATTTGTATGTGATTTTGTTCTGCAAATAACTAAAAATAATGTTGTTATTTTAATTAGTTTTAAGCTTTAAAAAACTTTAATTCGAAGTTGGTGTTGATTTAATAAAATATGACATCCTCTGTTTCATGACTGATATTATTTAATGGCTTAACAATGTGGATATTATGTGTTACGAAAGTGAATAAGAAAGAAAATTGAAAAGTATTTATTTAATGGATTTTTAATAATAAACTTTTTTTAAGATAATGGTAGTATTTTATCACTTTGATTACATAATATTTATTAGGAACTGGGTAAATCGATCAGGTTGTGTACTTTTTCGGCAGCTGAGGAGGCTGAACAGACTCCTGTTAAATTACTGATGAATATATATACGACCCCAAAATAAGTCTTCGGTGTTTGGTACATACCTTGGAAATCTAAAAAAATAACGAAGAAAACACCATGCACGACAATACCTACCTGTCTTCCTGTGTTGTTGTCTAATTCTTACAGTTAGGTTTACCTATGTCATTACGATAGGCGATCGCTAGTGCTTCCACCACACCAGTTCAATCATGGCCTACGCCTCTGCCATTGAATCGGGAGTTGTGTGTTCGATTTTCAGTACATAATGCTTAGATTAAAAAAACAGAATAAATTCAGTTCAGACCAGTTGGACTCTGAGATTCTGGGGGGCTATATTTGATGTTATCACCCTGATGGCACTCTTCAGAAGAACCCTGCAAGTCTAAAGCTTTCAACTCCAGATCGTACATAATATCTGAAATTTTCTTTTTGGCCTCTATTTGCAAAAGTACAGGGAACGTCCTGACGGTTTCCTCGGTCGCTTCAAAATATTTGGAAAGGTGGTCTCCGCGCGGTGGTTTATTTAGTTTATATTGGAGATAGTCTTGTAGAATATCTGCAGAGTTGTTGACAGGACGAGACCATTTTGAACTTTCACTGGAACTGACCGATGAGGGAGATTGTATATCTCTCTGTTCAATTGCATCCAGAGGATCAGGCCTCTCTATCTCCATGTCAACGGCTTGTGCACTGGATGATAATGTCTTTAATAAGTTATTTTGACGACCTTGAACGAAAGGCCTCATGAATTCCATCTGCTGATCAAGACGCCATGGTCTCAGAGTTGCGGGGCCCTCTTCGCTTTTTATTTTTCTCTTCTTGATAGATTTACGGTGGCAGTCTCTAAGGTTGGTCCATCTCTTACGACAATCTTCGCCTGTAAAAAGTAAAACGAAACTGTAAATATTGAAGGTTTTGTCCAACAACTAATATTGCCTGATGATTTTTTTCCGGTTTAGGAAGGAATTTAATTCATTCAGTAATTTTTACTTAAAAGCGGATTTTGTGTATCTTTTATCAATCTATCTTCTATCTATTTAAGTAAAAAGGTAAATTAATGTTCGTTCGTTAAAAATCTTAAATCTCCGAAAGTTCTCCACCGATTGCTTTGAAATTTTGACACCCCGTTGCATTCGAATACGTGTGTTTTTATATACCTATATTATATAAACGTCACCTGTAACATGTGAAAACATGCTTTTTGCCAAACATCACTATAAAAACAACACGCGCTATTATTTCTCTATCTGCACAGATAGATCGAACCACAGCAACGCGTGGCAGGGTACACCTAATTTATTGCTAAAAATACTATAAGTAGGTTTAGAACTATATTTCCGAATTCTTGGTTGAAAAATCTATTCACATGCTTTTTTCTGTATAAATTAAAAAATCTTGCAAAAGATCATTGTAATTATTTGTATTCATTATACGTTAACGATACAAACATTATTAGCAACTTGCAGTACAAAGAATGAAAAAAAGAATTAAAGAACAAAAAATAAAATTGTTATCGTAATAAAAAAACATAAAAACTTTTCGAAAACCCAATCTGACAGAATTACCTAATAATATTAAGGTGGTCGACCACTGACCACTGACCACAATAGTGCCATCTATTGAAACTTATTTCAAATGACGTTCACAATGTTTTGGTGGCAAAATTCAAACAGCCCATTCGAACTATTCACTTTTTACTTCACGCTATATTAACCACAAATGAATCAATTTATCTATTTAATGATATATTACACCCAAACATTACCTTTTGCACCAAGTTTGTCCCCAATCTCTTCCCAAATATTATCTCGCTTCAAGTGATTGTGGTAGTTCCTATTATTCGTATCATACAATTCCTTGTATTGTTTTACAAGAAAAACTAAATGTTCGTCTTCCATATTTCATCATTAAACTACACTATTACAAAGTCAAATTGAATAAACTTAATGATGGCAAACATGAATTATTCCATAAAAATATTTCCGTGTTTCCACAACGGAATTCACTGAACCCCACGGAACATTTTTGCGACATTGAATTTCCGTTCAAGGAGATTCGATTCGAGAAACTAAACAATGGAAATGAATATTCACTATAATTCCTACACTGCGTAGTTGAATATTATTATTTTTATGAAGTACATAATTTTGGAACGGAAACGAAAGGAACTGAAAATATTCCGCTCTCCGGTCAATGATCTCAGAATGTAATTCCGATTCCGATCACCGCTCCGCCGCGCGCCGCTCACTTCCGTCAGATTATTTCCCTTGCTGTGCGTGGGAGTCGCTATATGCACAGCGACTAGTCGACAGGGGGCGTGGCCAACATATCCGAGCATACCCGAAGTGAAGTGTTTCGGCGCTTTATTTGAAATTGGTTCTCCGCTCAGATTTTTTTTGTGACGTCACGGCCGAGCATTTACGAATATTGCCGAGCAGCCGATAGCTAATTTCGTTTCATACGATTCTTGCACCTTGATTTCATTTGGTTAGATTACATTACTATAGGGCCAATATCATAAAGTCGATTCCAAAGCCTTAATAAAGACTGTTTGGTATGGCAACCACATTCTAATTCCTGCAAATATAATTAACTTTTGGACAATAAAAGACTTGTGGTAGGCCCTATGTTCAACTTTGTACAGATTCGTACTAGGCCTACATATACACAAATTATCTAATCTTTTTTACATTACAAAACAGTACACCTATGGGAAAGTAAAACTAGCATTATTTGGAGTCTATGTGAAAATTTGGATGCCATATAGCATGTTGAAGGATAAGTGAGCAATGAAGGAAGTTGGGCAATTCATTGATATATATTTGATATTATTTTATTAATGGAAAATAATACATTACACCACACAAAGGAAATATAAACATTGAGGGAACAAACCCCTTTAAAAACGTGACTGACCTGAATTGAGCCGATCAGGTTCTGCCCCATCCTGAAATTGATGTTTAATAAATTGCTCCAACAATAGAGACACATCTCATACTGAGGAAACTCCAGCTTCAACAAGCCTGTTGATCTCCTGTATCAGGTCAGGATGAATTTGTTGGGTCATCTTGGCCGCGTCTCTACTGTGGTTGTGGCTCGCTTCTCCGGTTGCCGAGACGTAATAACGTAGCACCCATTTAGGTGGGCTGGTGGATTGAAGGGCTGCCTTCACTTGTTTCAGAATCTGAAAACAAGCCACAATGTTTTACTATAAATAAAAATAACAGAACCCTACAAAAACAGTAATTATTGGTTTGGTAGGCAGTAAAAAATATAAAATAATATTTTCAACAAAAATTATCTGATTTCCTGAAGGGCACAGGGAAGTATGCTTCACACCTTCTATTTTGCAGTGTTGAGGCCCTGGGAATCATATTTTCGGCCATGGTACTGTGCTAACATCTGCCATTGGCCTTACAGTAAAATTCAATAGATAAGAATGTTGAAAATGTGTTTAAGTAAGCGATGGGAAGTTGCGTATTCCCACATGTTCCCACCACATTTCCTTCTAAAAAAATGTGTGTTGTCCAAAACGGTATTTGTATAACCTTGCATCTAACCAGTGTTGTGTAGTATCTAGATACTACACAACACTGTACTAGATACATTTTTGTGTATCTGTATCTAGCTATATTTCTATAACTGTATCTGTATCTAGATACATTTTTACTAGTATCTGACACCTCAGATACTCAGATACTTTCAGATACTTTATTTTCGAAGTGAACTTCTTTAACGATTTTCTCTAGTTAATTTTAAAGTTTTCTCACACATTCAGCTGGTGGGTACCTTTGTCCATCTAGTGTATAATATTTTATAGCAGTTTATATACATGCATTTTAGGGGTCCTAACTCGAGTAACCGAGTACCCGGGTACCCCCCTATATAAAAAAAAATAATTTAAAAAATAAAATAAAAATAATGAATTATATTTAAAAATTTCCATCAGAACCCTATTCAAGTTGCACATAGTTCACGTATTTTTTTATTTATCCAAGGGGCGTCGGGTACCCGTGTAGTAATATGCTACCCGGGTACTCGCGAGGACCCCTAATGCATTTATGTTATCACCGCTTGCAGGCCAATTTGCCAATATCTTTTTGGGCAACGAATAAAACAAGCAAGTGTAAATATGTAAAATAATCACAAGCGTTTACGTCTACCGTCTTTAAGAAATTAAAGTAATCGCTGTTTTCGACAATATATATGTATATTTTTAAGTTTTCCCCCAAAAAAAAGAAATGAATCTGAGTATCTGTGAGATACTTTTAAAAAGTATATGTATCTAGATACAGATACAATTTTACAATGTATCTTGTACCTGTATCTAGCTACAAATTTTGCCAAGTATCTGTATCTGAATACTTTTAAAATGTATCTGACACAACACTGCATCTAACTATAGTGAAAACATTAAAATAATGTTATAAAATGATTGCCCATATAGGGATAAGCAGAGAAAAGAAACTATCATACCTTCGTTTTTGCTCTTTCTGCAATTTGAGGTGGAATAGGAAATTCTGGAAAATATTTTATTTGTTTCATACTCATCGTTGCGGGACAACCAAGCTTCTTGGAGTCCGAAACCCGGAACCTCTTCTTTTTATGGTTTGGGTCAGCCTGAAAGAACAATTCAAGGTATAGGGTCTAATAGGCTTATACGTATAAGACGCCTATTATTTGTGCGGCAAATAAATTGCCCATGGTTAACTTATTCGACGCAGATGATTAACTTTTACAAAAGTTGTTAGGGCCTATGCAATGTTGACATTAGTATAAAATTACAAGTGTGGTTATAATCCAGTGTGATATGAATTAAAATTGTGAAATAAGATATAGCTGCAGGGCCTTTAATTAATTTGGCACTTTGAGCACGGCCTTCTTTAGACTAACACAACATGAGGATGTGTTACGAGCCACGGCACACTTTTTAACACACAAAGATGAATTGTGATTGGTGTGATTGTCGTGTTAATCTAAATGAGACGGAGCTCCAACTGCCATATTAGGAAGGCCCCTGGTGTAATCTAGTCCTAGCTTACCTAGGCCCAGGCCCATCGCTTTTATTTTTATTTTAAACACATCACCGACGATACGGTGATCATTTTGGGGTCATAGACCTTAATCTTGGACCACCGAGTCATCGGTGCTTTGTCAATGCTACTATTGAAAGACGAGGGGGAGTAGGCCTAGCTGATGTGGTTCTAGGGTGTATTAACATACCACCTCAACTCTCTTCTTGCTGTTATTTGGGCGGTGTAGTCGGGGGCCTTGGGCGCACTCTCTGTACGCATTCATACCGAATGTAAATGGCATCCCAAAGAACTCCACTGTAGGCGGGCAGAGCGTGTATACTGCATCTGAAAGATTGGAATTGTTAATTTCGAATAACTCATAAATATCAGCGGCTGCTTATGAACTGAAGAAATGGGAAGGCCTACCCTAGACCTAGGTCCTAAGGTTTAGAACTTACCTCCCAACTTCTTTTTCATACTGTCTCTGGTTGAAAAAGGGTGCCCCAACGCGTTCACAAAACACAGAAATGCTTCATAATTTGCTTCATTGTCAATGTCTCCACTGATAACACCCGTCTCTGAATTCTTTTTGAAATTACTTAACGAAACTTTTAAAAGACGGTCTAAACCGGCACTCAAAGACGCCATTTCTGATGATTTCTGACGTTTCGTTTCACCGCCCACCGCGTTTCACTGATTTTGCATCACAGGCAGTGAGAAACAATTTATTCAGAACAGCTCGGGTATGCTCGGATATGTTGGCCACGCCCCCTGTCGACTAGTCGCTGTGCATATAGCGACTCCCGCGTCATAGTGCATCACAGTTGGCCTATTTGACTTCGGGTAGGTACTTCTGGGTTACCATTATAATGATTTTTTGTATATATATAACAAAAATATATATCTTACGCGTGGCTGGATACTAAAAGCCACACTAGCCACAATCATCTTTTTTAATCGTCTTCATCTACATTTTATTTTATCTATGGTCGCACACGTCAAATTTGCTTGTAAACTTGTCAAACTTTAAATTGTGACTTTTGGAAGTTTCTGAAGAGCACTATAAAGATTATATTCATTTCGTTTGGTTAAATGTGTATTAGAAATGGTTGTTCTATCTTCATCTGTTTACAATGCCATAGTTGCAGATATACGGGAGTACAATGGGCTCACCAGATTTTGTAAAACTTTTCTCGAAGAAAAGTATTCACAGTAAGTTTGAAGTAGTCAATCTAATTATTATAACCTATTTTCATAAGAATTAATTTATTATGTTTATTTCAGTATTTCGCCGTTTACAATAGGCAGTATTCTTTCAACCCAACTAGTATGGCGAATGAAAACTTATATGAAGTCCAGATCCGGCAGTGACAAATATTATCGTGAATACAAAAGGAGTCAAGAAAATGGAGAAGCCCCGGGCGTTTTATTGAGGTAAAGTTTAGTTATAAGACCATGCTGCAATGTATGATAGATACACCTACAATATATCTGGATTTTTAATATATATAATTTAAATTTACCAACAACATACATCTTCTTTTTCTTTTCCATGCAATATTTAGTTCTGATAAAGAAATCATGGAAAAAATTCGGTTTATGGGAGTCACTCGAATAACCGAAATTGAACTTGATTTAGACTAATTTAGGGCTGGGGAATCCGAATCTGTAAGAATTAGGTGGGGGTCGGCACTATTAACTGAGTTATAGGGTTTTGAAATTTCGTACGCGATACATAGAAACCATTTATTATTTATCAATTATGACATAAGAAAATCAAATTAGTGACTTTTTAATATTTTGACATTTCAGAAGTGCCAACCAAAAAATAAAAAGTGTTGCCATATAATAATAATATCAATGCATGGAAAATTCAGAAAATTAAATATCATTTGCCAGATTTGTAGTTTATTATTTAAAATCTTGTAAATATTAAATTTATATATATATATATATATATATATATATATAACCTAACCTAACTGTGATTTTCTATAACAAAAAAATTACCCTTTAATAACGCCCACTCGCGTCCCCTTTAGAGTTATATCCCAGTTTTCATGTAGTTTGTGGGCTACGCTAGGTTTGTATAGACTGGTTTGTGATTTGATTCTAATACCTTTTTTCCATGTTATTTCCTGTTACAAAAAATTGCCCCTTTAATAACGCCTACTCGCGTCCCCTTTAGAGTTACATCCCAGTTTTCAAATAGTTTGTGGGCTACGCTAGGTTTGTATAGACTGGTTTGTGATTTAATTCTAATACCTTTTTTCCATGGTATATCCTGTTACAAAAAAATGCCCCTTTAATAACGCCTGCTCGCGTCCCCTTTAGAGTTATATCCCAGTTTTCAAGTAGTTTGTGGGCTACGCTAGGTTTGTATAGACTGGTTTGTGATTTAATTCTAATACCTTTTTCCCATGTTCTTCTGCCTACTCTAACCCAAACTAAAAACCTAACCTATTTTGTAAAAAAATATTATTATTATATGGCAACACTTTTTATTTTTTGGTTGGCACTTCTGAAATGTCAAAATATTAAAAAGTCACTAATTTGATTTTCTTATGTCATAATTGATAAATAATAAATGGTTTCTATGTATCGCGTACGAAATTTCAAAACCCTATAACTCAGTTAATAGTGCCGACCCCCACCTAATTCTTACAGATTCGGATTTCCCAGCCCTAAATTAGTCTAAATCAAGTTCAATTTCGGTTATTCGAGTGACTCCCATAAACCGAATTTTACCTGAAATCATTCCACTTGTGCGTTTCAGTATTGTAGAACTTCTTAATTTACGATTATTTATTTATTTTGCTTAATACGATTTAAACATTTGGTAAATATTTGGGATCGCTGGCCACGCTTAATACGATTAAAACGTTTGGTAAATATTCGGGATCGCTGGCCACGCTTAATACGATTTAAACATTTGGTAAATAGTTGGGTTCGCTGGCCACGCTTAATACGATTTAAACATTTGATAAATATTCTGTATCGCTGGCCACGCTTAATACGATTTAAACATTTGGTAAATATTTGGGATCACTGGACACGCTTAATACTATTCATTTTTTTTGAAGTGAAACTTCTTTACGCGCGTTATGCAATTTCGAGGACCGGAGTAAAACCAACTCATGACCGTCATGAAAAACCGTGATCATTTCGCTATAGGAGCCTAGCCAATATTATATACCTACGTACTTTAGGTCACTCCAAACTCAGCTTCGCGGTCTAGAGGCAGAGGGCCCGATTGTCGTCGTGAAGAACCGAGGTTCGATCCTCGAACCTATATGATATTTTGGTCGAAATATAGCTTACAAATCGAGCCGCTAGAGTCGCTCGGTATTTTGATTGATTATTTTTATTTATCAACGATTTGTAATAATGTACTAAAAAATTACATAAATTTGTAAGTTTACCTTTACTTTAATTTACGATACCTCTATGATATTTTGGTCGAAATATAGTTTACAAATCGAGCCGGTAGAGTCGCTCGGTATTTTGATTGATTATTTTTATTTATCAACGATTTGTAATAATGTAGTAAAAAATTACATAAATTTGTTAATTTACCTTTACTTTAATTTACGGTACCTATATGATATTTTGGTCGAAATATAGCTTACAAATCGAGCCGGTAGAGTCGCTCGGTATTTTGATTAATTATTTTTATTTTGAATCATTAAAATTACTAATCAAGGCCGATAACGCCGCGTCGCGCGAAATATCTCTCCTCGCGGTCTATAGGCAGAGCGTTCGACACTCGTTATGCAGGACCCGGGTTCGAATCCCATATTTTTATAACTTTTAATTTTTTTTTTATCACATGCTACTTATAAATATGTCAATAGACAGAAAAAAAGAGAGAATGAAATGAAAAGAGAGAGAGAAGAATACTAAAAGTTTCACTTCCGTCGTGCGTAGGCTTGCCACACACTGTATTTTTTTTTTTTAAGGGCGGAGACGGTTTACACGTAGTTCCCTTGAGCATTTAGGCCATAGGCCCATTGTGCCATCTCCCATTTTACCTCAATCCTTTAACAACAACCCAGTCCCTTTAATAAAGTTCACCAGGGTTGTTATTGGGTATGTGGCTATGTCTTCTGGTTCTACTGTATGTCTCCCCAGGTATCTGAGCCTAGTTCCCACCAGGGCAGGACATTGGCACCATAAGTGAATTGGAGTCTCTTCATCCTCTTCACATTTCCTGCATCTGTTGGTGTTTTCCACTCGCAATATCTGCATGTGTCTCCTGAGATGGCAGTGTAGTATATTATTATATACCCGTTAGTAGTCCTACCAGTTCCCTCAGCGAGTATTTAAACATTTAATAAATATTCGGTATCGCTGGCAACGCTTAAGACGATTTAAAAAAAAATTAAAACCTTTTGATTCACCTCAGTTACTATAAAAGGCGACTATCTGCATTCGGGAAATTTTTAATTTTAAGTTTCTAATTTTTAATTACGTAAAATGAAAATTGTATAGGAGTATATATATACTACATATAGTATATATATATATACAGTTAGTAGTCCTACCAGTTCCCTCAGCGAGTATTTAAACATTTAATAAATATTCGGTATCGCTGGCAACGCTTAAGACGATTTAAAAAAAAATTAAAACCTTTTGATTCACCTCAGTTACTATAAAAGGCGACTATCTGCATTCGGGAAATTTTTAATTTTAAGTTTCTAATTTTTAATTACGTAAAATGAAAATTGTATAGGATGACAACCATTTCCAATAATTTCTGTCAAGTGTTGACGATAATTTTATATGTAGGTATTCCCGATACGGTGACCGGGTATCTCATCAAAATGACAGTTCAACATACACAAAAAGTGATATAAAGTTAATGACTCTATATCACTTTTTAAAGGTGTGCTTAATTGTCATTTTGATGAAATAACATGGAACCTCCCGATACGCTGGGCTAGAAGAAACTTTAGTACCATTTAATTTTTAATTTAAAAAAAAAAATATTTAATAAATATTTACACGATGATGCAGTACATTTTCTTTTGACTATCACACTAGGCTAATGCCCGTGTTCTGGTAGTCATGCATATTAGATAGGCACTATTTTGGCGGAACACTGGAAATAAAATTAGGGTATTAAGGCAAGTTTTTTAACATTGTTTTTAAATATTTTTGTACAAAAAACCTAAACTAACCTAACATATACTAACCAAAACCAAACCTATACTAACCTAACCTATCCTATCCTAACCTAACCTATAAAATAGCCTAACCATTTAAAAAATATTAAAACATGCCTAAATACCTTTATTTAATTTTCGGTGAGTTCGGCCAAAATAGAGCCAACCTAATTTGCATAGAGAAAATGGTAATAACGTCTCTTCTAGCCACTCGTATGGTATCTGAAATACCAACATAAGAAAAACTCATCAACAGAAATTATTTTGGCTGTCATCCCACGAATGTACTAATTGCAACCTAAAAAAATTATTCACAAAGAAATAATGGTTTCTGAGCCTTTAAGAAAAATTTTAATTTCCAAAATCCGGTGTAACATTAACCATAGCTTGGTTGGTTTTATTTCAGGCTATCCACACAATACAACTTGAACCCCGCCATGTTGGCCAGATCCGTGCTGAAGTTGTGCACAAATGACTCGCAGAAAACAGTCAATCAATTGTTCAAAGACACCACACTCATTCAGGATCCACTGCTGGCCTATGAAGTTTACTTGGTACGTTAGATACTTACTTGGTATGCTAGATACTCTTGTTATAAAGTTATTATGTATAACTTGGTATGTTAGATGTTTGTGTCATAAAGTTATTATGTATTACTTAGTATGTTGTTATGTATTATTTGGTATGTTAGATACTTGTGTCATCAATTTTTTATGTATTACTTATTATGATTTGTATTTTGCCATTACTTATTAGTTTTTTTTCTATATGTAGATACAACAGACATTATTTTTGTTCTTTTTTTTAAACAACTCATTTATAATACATATTAGTATATTATATATATTTAATTTTTGTATACCTTACGAGTAAATTATTTTCCTTTTTTCGGTCTTACTGGTTTGCAACAAACATGAATAATTGTATGCATATACGAATGTACAATGTAGATACTTACTTTATATTTGAAACTGCTTTATTTACAATATCAGGTGTTATTATTTGGATTTGATGTTAATCTTAGTATTAGCATTTGATTTTTTTTTAAATATAGTTATTCTATTTTCCATGTATTATGTTACACTTAGGGGGTATTTCACTATGTCGGGCTAAATATCTGACTAGCTATCCGTTGGCTGGCTTTAAAGATCAGAATAACTTCATTATTCAACGGCGCCCGTTTCACCATTGTTTCCGAGCTTCCGGATAGATAACACTCGAAATAGTCTGGCAACATCGCAAAATGTTTGCAGTTACTCCATCTACTGCCACGGCTGTCATGCGTCACAGTCTGCACACCACAAAGTGTGCATTTTTTTGGTTATGTTATGTTGATTATCAGGTCATTTTAGATAGATTCGTGTCTTATTAATACATTGTTTCTTATTTTGAACACAATCAAATAATTCAGGATGGATCATACAAGCATTCAAATTCATTCAACAAAATTCGACTCACTTCTCAGCTGTCAAACTCTGAATGTTTTGACGCCATCTTTGATTCGAGGAATAGCGCCTAACGTGAAGTTCGAGCACTGATTAGTCAAATCGAACTTTAACCCGAGCGTTAACGTTATTCAGATATAGTGAAAACGAAAAAATTACTAATCCGTGGATTAGTGCTTAGTCAGAACATAATCAGAGATAGTGAAATACCCCCTTACATGCTTATTACATTTGACAATTTATATTGTCAATTTCCTCTGTACAAGCCCGATAGAGCGTTAATGAATAATAAATAAATAAATGATCGATGCTTGTCATAAAGTTATTACATATTACTTGTTATTATGTATTATCTTGACACCACTTACACTTGTGTCAAGACCATCACGGATGGAAGACTACCAAAGGGAAGCTACCAAAGAGAAGGGTACCAAAGGGATTGAACCCGGGAAGCCTGGGCGGTGATCTGACTCCTTCCTCCACTCAGCCACTAAAGGGTTGAACAATCTATTTTGTATTTCATTTCTGAACATATTCAGGGTGTATCAGCACGTACAGAAAGGATTTTAATCAGCGATTCCTGAGTATATTTGGAGTTGAAAAAATACATGTCATTTTGCTGTCCGGTGATATTTTCATTCAATTAAAAATAAACAAAAAATTCCACCACCCCTCGCCACTGGGTAGTTAGATACAGCCTAGCGGGTCACATGATATGCACTCCGTCATGAAAGCGAAAGCGTGTCACGTAATCAAACTAAAAATATATTTACAATAAAAACACATAAATTTGTTTTTGACCATTATAGTTTTATTTTCACTCTACCGGTTTCGGAAGAACCCTTCCTTCGTCAGGAGAATATTAAAAACTGTTTTTAATATTCTAAGTTTTTAATATTCTCCTGACGAAGGAAGGGTTCTTCCGAAACCGGTAGAGTGAAAATAAAACTATAGTGGTCAAAAACAAATTTATGTGTTTTTATTGCAAATTATGATGTGCCACAAAGTGAATGCTTTTTACAATTAAAAATATATTTGTTCTTACTTGAAAAAAAATATCAGATCGCAGGATGACATACATACATACAATATACATTTCTTACTTCAAATATGTTCGGGTATCTCCTCAATAAATAATGCTTATTAGTTCTCTAAAACTACAGCTCTTATCAAATAATATGTAGTCTTTCAGGATTCTAGTTTCTATTTCAATTCGAATTTGTCTTTGTTTCAGTGTTCCCTGTATGATAATGAATACCGTCTTTGTTTCAGTGTTCCCTGTATGATAATGAATGTCTTTGTTTCAGTGTTCCCTGTACGATAATGAATACGTCTTTGTTTCAGTGTTCCCTGTACAATAATGAATGTCTTTGTTTCAGTGTTCCCTGTACGATAATGAATATGGTCATTTTGGAAATACAATTAAACAGTGAGTCTCTCAACTGAATAATATATTTATGTAGATAAAAGAATAAATTATGTTCTCTCCAGTAAACTATTGCTTGTAAACTGTATGGTTGTGAATTCTCTGTTTTGCCTATTATACATTAACCTCTTAAATGGCAGCATATCTTTAAATCGTTTCTCTGAATATAACTTGCTACTCTGGGGAAACTACAAATAGTAGTTTTTTTTTGTTTCAATTTTTATAAACAAGTTCAGTCTTATTTATAAAGTATCTCTAATACGCCGCTGCAGCGCTAGTATAGCTATACGGTGAAGAGGGCCGTATACTGCTCGGGTTAAAATATTTACTCATATGTAATAATATTCAAGCAAGATATTTTTTTTGACTGGCACCACTTTGTTCCAATCCTCTAAAACACGGTCATTTTTGCATTTTACATTTAGTTGCTATCTTCACAATTCTTCAGATGACATTTGCGATGTCATTGACCCGGTCTGCTTTGAATTGCTTCGTAATTTGGCTTATTCGATTATGCGTTTCATGTTTCCTTTGGTAAATCGATTTTAAATATTTCTCTGGAATATTGGATGTTAATGAATGGGTGTTATGGGTGATAATGGATGTTAATGAATGGGTATTACTGCTTTTTTACATTTTCATTGAGCGACCGATTGATATTTGTCAAATCAACCAGATTGTTAACAAAGTTCACGATCTCCGTCTTAATACCATAGTAATACGTCCCTAATCCTGGGGGTCGGGCGGTTTAAAAATCTGCCAGCAACTAATACTGCGGTATTACGGCTGATATACGCAGTACGCTTGCGCGTGTTTATGCGTAGCTTTTTCTACTAACCTGTTCTTATCCCTACTTATTATCTATTATGAGTAAGACGGTATAATTTACAAAAACATCATTTTATAAAACATTATGATGAAAATCGAATCAAATGGCGCACTATGAAAATTTTGCAGCAGCACACCAGGAGTTAGCTTTGCTAATTTCTTTGAGGCCAGAACTTATAATTTGTGAGTTTTTACTGCTTTAACTGATTAAATTTAGGCTATATCTTCAGCAAGTTATGATTAAACTAATTCCTCCTTGAAGACCTGAAGGAAATCATTTTAATGCTTCCTGAGTGGAGTTGTGAGGATGAAGCACAGTTTTTATGCTAAATATGTTTTCCAGGTGCATTGGCGTTGAGTATGAACAAAAACTGGAACTTGAATTGAGAGCGATGGGCATTCATTTCATAGACGAAAACGTCCTTCGCAACAAGGGCTATGACAAAACACCAGATTTCAAGCTGATTTTACCCATTGCTGTGGATGGGTTTGTTATCAACTGGATCGAGAGCAAAGCCCTGTTTGGAGATGACACCACTCACTCGGGTTACCTCAAGGACCAGCTCCTTTGCTATTGGAACAGGTTCGGTCCGGGGCTGGTCATCTATTGGTTCGGCTATCTTGATGTCATAGAGAACACAACGGAGAATAAGAAGATGCTAATTCTCAGAGACAAATTCCCCGACAAAGAAAGTATAACATTGATGAATCCGGCCATTTTAGATTCTTGATAAATAAAGATGATGTATTTAATATAGGGACAAAGTACATACGGTCGATTCTTCTTAATCGGTACACCAATTTATCGAGACAAAACCCAAGGAACAGAAACCAATAGACATCAAGTGACATGCGGCGCAAGTGAGGGGAGATGTGCCGCACTACGGGTGTTCTGAGTTAATTCGGTTGACTTCACCCTGCCAACGGTGTTCCTCACCCAAGACAGTGTTAGTCACCCAAGTTCCCAAGCCGTGAGGTGTGTTATCCTTCTCTACCACTTCTTCCCCCAAATTATCAGTTGAGCAACCAAGTTATGGTATGTATTTGTTGTGACCAAGAAATTGGGTATTTATTTTTTGTATATCACCATTGACCATTTGAAGAACTACTACATCAGTCACCTTTTATGTCAACGGTGTTAAAAGTATGAACCTATTGATAGATACGAATTTGAAAATCCTTTATCTTAAATAATAATAGTCAACTTTCCATAGTTGTTTATTTACCGATACATTCACCTTAAGGTCACTTCTTCCGTGTCAAACTAACACAAGGTGTGACTTAAAAAAAATATTTACTCTCATACCATGTTACATGAAGATATTGCTTCCTACCCTATAAAAAATGTTTTTAAATATTGTAAAGGTGCAAATAAAATTCAATTATTATATTAAAATGGTTTATTTTCTTTTTATTATATATTTATTGTAAACGTTTCTATAGTAATTCAATTAAATTCACAAATAATACGAACTCATGTAATCCGCCACGATACACATTGATACAAGTTCCTCGTGTTCATATAATGTATACAGGTCATCGCACCGTATGTTCTAATTCTCAAAATAAATTGTGATGTAATTGCTTAAAAAAATATATTTCTCGTGAATGGTTACAACATGTCAAATCAGAAGATTGTTAACACAATACAATATATTCAATTACAAAGCGGAAATATTTCCTAATTTATGAGTAAATATTATAAGCGAACATAGGAAAACAAACGATGCAAAAGTAACTATAATTAAATGACAATAAGTATAATCATGAATTAAAAACTAATATTGAAATGCTTTTGTTTACATTGCTCAGGGGTTATTAGTTCCTCCGTTTTACTACCTAACTACATCATTCATTAGATGGGATGATTTAGGATTAAAAAAATATATTTAAACTAAAGTATTAAAACCTATAAGCTAAAATATATTGCTACGGCCTATCACTTATGTAAATGAATCATTTCAATGCAGAGAAAACCTTTACTTTCAACTTAAAAACAATAATATTCTAGCTGTTAAGCACCACAAGTATTTCAACAACTCAGACAGGAAAAGAAAGCGTCAAACACAATAATAATATTATGCAATTCATACAAATTGCACTCTATCCAGAATTCCTACACTAAACATATTATGCAAAATCAATCGCTGACTTGCCGCCAAAAGTCACTACTGACTATACAGTGAAACCATATAGATTTACAATTCATTATTGTATTTAAAATAATTGGTGGCTGGGAAAAAGCACCTGGCCCAAGCCATAAACTTGCCGAGGGGGCTAGTACAATGCCAACTCGGGAGACAGTCCAAAGTGTTCATAGACAGGCCAAGCCACAAACTCACCGAGGGAGCTAGTACAATGCCAACTCGGGAGACACATGTAGCTTTTTCAAAGGAATTTTAAAAATATTAGTTGGTGACTTTTGAGCAGCAAGTCAGTGTGTTATTATGTAGACTGCTCTCCAGAGAAAGTTCTCAAATATTAATATCAAATCTGTTTTACGATGGGCGGTCAATTTTGTGTTCATCTAGTATACAGTGTGCCATTTAACTAAAGAGTGCAATATAAAAACAGATGACAAAAAGTGTATACCACTGAAGTAGAGCCGAAAATGTCAATTTTCTTCTCATTCCTTTTACATTATAAAATTATACTCCTTGTTCACTTTCCTGAACAGAGGAGTCCATGATAATCATTTACTTTCAGTCTTACAGTAGCAATCCAAATATAAACTTTTAAATATAAATTTATAAACAACAGAAAACATTTTAATAAAAAAAAAAAAAGTTTAACTATACGATAAATGATTAGATTAGAAGAAACAGAAATGCTCCCGATGATTAAAGCGTGTTAATGTACGGCAATCGATATATCAAACATATATATATAAACACAAACTTATTGGTCCAAACAAAGTTTAATAATATTGTCAACTGCAAAAGACAATAATCATAATTTAATAAAATTGCACGATTCAAGTACTGAATGCGGAGAGGTCATTAACGAGTGAGGAAAAGCAAAACTAATTGCAGCGAAGGTTACCGTTGCCCGTAGAGGTTGAATTCCTTCCCTTCACAATAACTTGAAAGGCGAGACCTTAACTTATATTATACATATTACAGATTTGTCACAGTAGAATTATCTCACGTGTTACGAGTGCCGTGCGCCGTGACGCCTGCGCATTTCATGGAAACGTCCCGTCACGGCGGGAGTGTATCACTGAAGGCGTTGCTATAATGTTTTGCTACCGGCACGTAAGAATGAAGAGAAGGACGTCTTTCTTCCGAGGCCTTTCTCCTTTTTTCGGGCCTGTCTTTCTTCCTGGTTCTCGGCTCGCTTTTCCGTGTAGTTCCTCCGTCTAAATGTTATTTTTCTGCGAAACCATCCTGCAACAAGCATTAGGGCATTACATACGGTTCAGTTTAAGAGAAATCTCAATTTGTAGTCCAATAAAACGAAATGTAAACGTGCCCTACAAGTTCATTTTAACCAAATTATCAATCCGAAGCGTGATGTTGTGAAAAAAAGTATGAAATTATTGACCGCATTAAAAAAATTATGAAGTTATAAAAAAGGACAGTTTAGAGTAAGTATAGGGTTTTCCAATAAGAGGTGTTATTTTATTATGTATATAAATTAAATTTTTATTTATTTTATATACATAAACACACACTTGCCACAAACTACAGAATCACTTCTTATCACTTCTTTTATTTTATTATGTATATAAATTAAAAATGACAGCTTCAAAGTAACATCTACTGAAATAACGGGCTATTCAAAATAACACCTCTTATTGGAAAACCCTATACATACATTATTTGAAAAGCATTAAAACAGTTATTCTCAAAATGTTCATTAGATAAATTACCAAGGGAGTCCATAAGACTGAGTTTTCTCTAATCGGCAAGATAAATTTTACAGACCCTGCGCATTAACAAACCGGGAAACGTCTATAAATAAAAATGTTTGTTCAAAATCTTAAATCTACCAAAGTTCTTCACCGATTGCTTTTAAATTTTGACACAACGTTGGATTTGCATACGCGTGTATGTTTATATACCTATATTATAAGATGTGCGACATATAAAAACATGCTTTTTTTTGTTGGATGTAAATGAAAAATGCGCTATTGTTTCTCTATCTACACAGACAGACTGTGCTACAGCAACGCGTATGCGCACGGGGTACAGCTAGTTATTAAATAAAACGTCCACATTACACACCTTTTTAAAGACTTTATAAAGTACGTTTCAGATAAGAAGTAAAAACAAAATTGATAGGAAATATTTATTTTTGTAATTTAATATTTTTAAATAAGTTATTACAAAACATTTTTAACTATCTGAAACAGACTTACTAGGTCTTAGCAAGGATATGATAAATATAATTTTTACGATTGCTTGGTTCGATTGTGAAAACTAAACACCCTTAAGATACCTATATACCACCGATGCGCATATGGTGCTTGATTAATCCATGCGTCCAGCCATATTTAAATATCATAAACATTACCGAACATATTAAACAACTTAGCTTTTAAATATAAAAATTCAATTGCAATATACATCGCCCTCAACCCAATTCCAGAATAACTCAAAATAATATACACAATAATTTTAACAACTCACAGATGTGTTTGTACAGAACATTTTGTATAAGAGTGACAAAAATAATATTCACATTAAAAATATTCAACTTCACATAACTTCCCACTAAAACGTTAATTGTTTTGATCACAGCAATACCTGCAAATCTTACCAATCAATACGTAGGCGATAAAATGTACAAGTAGTTGTTAAGTTCCAACATTTTACGATACAAACAGTAATAATAATGAATGGGCAAAGACAAGTAATAATAATATGTACACAACGAATATATGATGAAGCCTATGGTTGTTAGGACACTGGCAGAAAGCGGTCTCAAACGGGAATTGTTAAACGAGATGACCCCTTTTAGATGATGACCCAAATATGTACCACCAGGTTGATTGAATCGTTGATTGAAAATAAGCGAAGGTCAGTGTCTTTACCTGCGAGCGAACGTCGCTTTTTGGTTGGTTTATGCTCAAGTGGAATAGAAGGTAACTGTCAAACAATCGCCACGATTAATAACAAGACAGTTGCAATGGACATGACAAATGTATTAGCAGCTTTAAGCCGTAGCTTTAAAAATTAATTGGAACAGACACATTTTGGAAAATTAAAAGATTAATTGGATAGTTAATTATAATAGTTATTGATATTAATTTGTAAGAGGATGGGTTGTTGAAAAATTTGAACAATTCATCAAATTTCAATGTTGATTTTAAAGTTCTGTGAAGGTTCTATTATTATACAATTAATGACCATTTGGTTTACAAAACTGAAATAATAACAGAACTTGAAAATCAACTTTTAAAATTGATGAATTGTTTAAATTCTGTGAACAACCCGTCCTAAGATGTTCTGTATGAAATATTATCATAAAATTATTATTCAGGGTGGCCAAAAAAAAATTTCGAGCAATCAAAAAGAGTTAAAGTTGCAAGTTAAAAATTACTTCATAAATAAAATATTATGAAGTATATAAGAAAAGTTTTTAAAGAAAACAATTCTGATCATAAGAAATTGTATCTCCTTATATCAATAAGGATTTAAACATTTCTTGATATTATTTCCTGATAATTCTCGATCATCCAGGTCTGGCCACCCTGTTACAAATTAATTATTTTATAAAGTGTTCTTGGGTATATAGAAAAAGCTGTCGGAAATACAAAAGCTATAATGATTTTTTTTAATTATCCCTGAGCGCCAGAATGATCCGTGCCAAAAAACAACATTTCTGGAGTAATAAATTGAGGATAAATTCACCCCATCTTTCTGTAATTTTTTCTGACATGATATAACCAAAGTTCTTTGACAATAAAAAATGATGTGCAAGTTAACTTAATTGAACAGTTAAATTGGCACAAAACGGATATTGTAGACTCAAAAACATTAAAGAAAAGTGAACATGATCGTAATATCTAAACATTTTAAATGACGTAGCATAAGCATATCGATAAATATCGGTTATTTATAAAAGTTCCAGGGCACAACTGCAGATCG
Source organism: Hesperophylax magnus (assembly GCA_026573805.1). Lineage (NCBI taxonomy): Eukaryota > Metazoa > Arthropoda > Insecta > Trichoptera > Limnephilidae > Hesperophylax > Hesperophylax magnus. The sequence goes on along the minus strand of JAIUSX010000007.1, from coordinate 938,045 downwards.
TCAACAAGCGAAAAAGTTCATGTCGACTAAATTAAACAGATTTAATCAACAAGAAATGGTGTTTGTTCGTGGACGATCTGCGGTCGTGCTCGGGAGTGTTGTCAAATAACCGATATTGACGAGAAAACGTTTATTGGTGTGCTTAGGCTAAGGGACAAGGTATGCTCATCAAAATAGCTACGAAAATGTAGGTGTTTTAATGTCTATACCGGGAAATATGACTGCTAATAGATCTGAGGTGGCTCAAATGGTTTTTATTTAAATAAATTTAGTGAAAGAAGAGTTGAGTTAGGAGAAAAAGTTGGCATTCTGAGGCCAACAAGAAATGTAACGAAGGCGAACTAGACACAATATTGTACCTGTGATGGACCATTAAGTGACAAATTGGAGCCGTGTAATCTTCCGTCCAATTCTGTAAGGCAGGCATTATCCTGAAAACAAATCATAACAAATCATTACAAAAATGTATCAAATAATCTATAGCAAAAATGCACAAGCGTATGATGAATAAAATACAACAATTCAGCTTAAGCTTTAAAACAGAGTTAAGGCACAACAACGAATATAATATTAATATGCACGGTGCGTCCATAAACTCGTAGTAGCGGGACACTGGTGAATTTACTTCACACTTGGAGTCAGTTTTGCGGTACAACCTGTTTTTTGATTTGAGTACAAAATTGGAATTTTTTAGTTCAAATTTGAAAAAAAATGGTCGCTGAGGGGTTAATATCAGCTGTTTAATGTCTTTTAAAATGCGTCGAAACACAGACCCGGCTCATAAAGTTATTTTAACCCTGTAGTTGCCGAAAAAATTGTTTGAAAAAAAAAAAAAAATTATGGGTTCCATGTGATATATAGTCATAAATCCCGCTTGTACTACGAGTTTCCGGACACTGTGTATAAGTGAAGGGGCGGGCTACTCTCGCCATATAATTTAATACAGTCGTCACAGATATATTATTAAAATAACCCTGTCACAACCATTGTATGGCAAATATGGTATGAGTATGGCGTGATATCGTGAGATAGACCACGCCCACATATTATGTCTCTCATCTGTGACTAGCTTTAAACAAAACCAAAGCGACATTAGTGAAATATTAATAATAAGCAAAGGACAACACGGCAAACGGTCTAGGCTGACAGGAGCCATTAATGCAATTTTATTAATTCAAAGCTTGCAAAATAATCAGCAAGCCAAAATTTAACACATTTCAATTTTAAAATATACATGAATAAAAAAAATTCCACCACAATTAATTAATAATATATATATTTATGTAAATTTGAGTCTCATAATATTATAAGATATAATCATAGACATATGAATATTAGTAGACCTGCCCTAAGTGATTAAAAGCGTATTATCCCCACTCCCCATACCGGTTCAATTGAGCCGGCTGGGCTCGCATATGGCCTCAAGTGAAATTTGAAAACGTGACGTCATCATTCTTGTGCGAACTATGGTCGAGGCATCATCGGTTCATTTTACGAAATAACACGGCAAAATGTTGACTTGTACTATGAAAACTTGTAAAAATAGATGTGAAAAAGAGAATAAACCCAATTGTCGTATTACATTCCATAAGTAAGCATTATTTTACTTTATTTTAAGCTTATTCACACCGTATTATATGGATCAGTTTTAGAAACATATACTATCACATCACAATGTAGCGATTCTCAAGTGTGCTCATCGTTGTTTACTGGGGTAAGTAAATTATGAGACATTTGTAAAAGTGTCTTAACTAAATACTCTGAAACTAACTACGACTCTGAAAATAGAAGCTGCCTTACTTTGCCGAATTTGGACTTCGCAAATTAGTTCATAACGTGGCGAGTAATTTGCGCTCCCATGTAGAAATGTCTATTCATTCAAAAGCAGATTTTACTTTTAAGAACTAAATGGTGATATTATAATGCGAGATGCCTATTTACTGTCAGATTGATTTATTGACGAATCACAGTCAGCCTTACTCCCTTCGTTCTTCAACAGTTGATTTTACCCCTCGCCATTATCTTCTCGTCTATTAATTCCTATGTCTGTGGATATAATATATTATGTATGGTATATTTATGTACTGATAATATGGTAAAATGGTCAGCTCTAGCAAGCTAGACACCGGTGTAATTGAATGAGTAAGATAATCCAACCCGCCGGTGAACAAAGCTTGGCGCTCGAGTCTAGGCACACGGCGGACTACTGAATTTGACATATGAATACCGGCGAATTATAGAGCTTTCAACTATTAAAAATAACGGCAGATTATAATAGTTGCCATGTTTTTAAAGATTGTGACTATTGTTGTAAATAAAAATATTATGTAGGATTGATTACAATGATTAAAATGTTGTTTAATTTTGTTGGTAGTTCGGTGCACGAGTGAATGTTTCCAAACCTCAGGCACATGTCGAGATACAAGTCGAGCGGCTTGTATCTCAACAACAACAATAAAACATTAATAATAATGCTTTATTCTAGAGTTTGGGGAGGTTTGTGCAATCCCACAACTCCCATAAAGTGTATAAATGAAGCACAATTAGTCATTAGTCAATTAATTGTGCAGTAAAAATGTTGGTGAAAAAATAGCAAAAGCCATGAATGACAGCGAATGATCATAGGCCATCATAAACTACCTCTCTTAATCGTTCTAAATCGTCAGTTTCATCTGACACAATGATTTCTGGTCCAGAATGCTCCAAGTTGATATTCAGCTCTCGTTCATATTCTAAATCAGCTTCTAGATAGGTTATTTTATCTTCCAACTGAAATAATTAAATACCAGAAGATTGTTATATGTCACGCCAGTTTATACTCTACAATTTAAATCTAGGGAAAGGAGGAGGGACGACTTACTTTGGAGATGGTATTTTTCTTAAGGTTGTCTAATTCTTGCTGCTTTTCCAATAATTGCTTGGCCCACCTCTGCTCTTCTTGGGTGACATTGTTTTGCAGTCTACTTAGTACTCCTTCCTGTCAAAACAAAGCAGAAGTTTAGTCAAGTGCAGTGTACGAGGGCACAGTGGAATGTCTGAAGGAAACTCTAATCACAGAGCATACTTTACGTGATTGTAAAGCAGTCTACGAAAATGTTTACTTTGCAATTTAAAGTCTTGGGAAAGTATAGTATATGTAGTTGTCTTTTCATAAATGCAAAGTTTAATCTGATGTTTTATTTTATTTGGTTTTTCACCCAGCCGTGCTTTTACATGCATTTTAAAACAGAATATATCTAGTAAGCTATCGAAATGTGCGCTGTTTTTCTGAAAAATCACCTCAAGGGCGCGTGATCCATCAGTGGCTACCTCTGTACACGGATGTCGCATACGTGATCCTTCGGTGGCTATCCCCATAGACAGATGTTGTATATGTTATCCTTCGGTGGCTATTTCTGTATACGGATATCGCATATGCGATATCCATGTGCCGTGGCTACCTCCGAATATGGAGTGCGTACATGATCCATCAGTGACTGTTCCCGTAAACGAATGTTGCATATGTGATCCATCGGTGGCTATCACCATAAACAGATGTTGCATATGTGATCCATCGGTCCATACACAGATCTCGCATATGTGATCGGTGCCGTGTGACGGGATAGATAACGTTCAATAGGCCAGCTTTCTAAAGTTTAACATACTAAATTCTTTTTTTATTTCTCACAGATATCGTTTAATCAAGTTCAATTACTACGCACCGTATCGTCAATAACCCTCTTGTATTTGCTGACCAGCGCCTGCAGCTGTGAGACCTGCCCCTCGAGCTCCTTCTTGGCGGGGTCCTCCTGGACGATGGTGACCACGGGGGCGGGGGTCTGTGCCTGGCTCAGTAAGTGCGAGGCCTGCTCACTGAACTGCTGCAGCCACTCGGGGTGCGAGGGGCCTTTCACAGTCACAGAGGGGAAGAGCCTCTGGAGCACTTCCTTGCTGGCACGCTGCTCCGAGAGGGTGGCGGCTTCCACGGCCTCCTGCAAGAGAACATTGATTGTTAATGGTGATGAAAAAAACCGATATCAGGAACTTTACAGCGCCCTTGAGGTGATTTTTCACAAAAACGGCGCTCTACAAATTATCGAATTATTATTATTGTTACATCTATTTATCTCTAAAATTAAATGTTCTTTTAAAACGACCGATGAAGTGGGCATACGTTGGCATAAAAAATAGTTGGGTAAAATAAAACTAAAATATTTTCAAATGAAGCCTCTTTACCGAGATGCAAAAGGGTGCTGCCTTGCCGATTCATTATTTACCAAAATATCACTCAAATTAATTTTTTAGCAATTATGTTGACAGCAAAATATAATTAAAATATTATATAATATGTATAGGTTAGAACATTTCCAAAACCCAGGTGGAATAGTTAGATACAACATTTGTTCCCTTCACCTTGTATGATCTGACGAGACTACACTACAGCTTCCACGGCAGTTATATTCCGAATTGAACTAGGTATTGGCTAATTAATTTTAAATTTATCCAATAATTGAATTGGAAATACATATAACTAACGGTCACAGGCATCAGTCTATAGCTAAAATACGAAAATGCATATAATTTCAATGTCGAGTTAACAATGTAAGTGCCCGAAAATATTTTTTTTACTACTTGACATTGACTTTTCTCTACTTTCTATAAATATAATACACCTATATGCCTTCTGGAAGAAATTTTCTAAATGACAGTGAAAACCCTATCAAAATCTGTTGCGTAGTTTAGAAGAACTAAGCGCACAAACAGACAGACGCGGGTAGCAACTTTATTTTATATTATTTAGAGATAGGAACTAGCTGGGTCCTTTCTAACACAAAGCGATTATACAAACAACAAACATTTTATTTTATTCAAAAACACATAATATTAATAACAGGTATATAAAATTAAATGAAATATTACATTCTGAAAGCAAAAGGGCATAAATTGGTTTTCAATTGTGGCATAAAATGAATTTTCATGCATTTTTGCCTGTCTCTTGAAATAAAAAATCACAAAATTGCAAAATGTAATAATAATGCAAAATTGGCCCTTGTGCTTTAGGCGCAATGAACATTAAAAGGAAGCAAGGAATGTAAATTGATGTAAAAAATCAACTAAGGACGAGTTGTTTCACAAAATTTTAACAATTCATCAAATTTCTCAGTTAATATTAAAATTCTGTTAGTATTCTACTACATTTGGAAATAATAAAAGAACTTGAACAGAACTTTCACAGATATTGAATTTTAACTTTGAAATGTGATGAATTGTTAAAATTATGTGAAACAACCCTTCCTAAGAACATCAGCATGCAAACAACGAGTGCGATAGGATTCTGTATATATAAATATTCCAAACACAGATTCAAACTCAAAATAAAAAAATAAGTTATCTGAATTCAAAATTTAAAATATACAAAAAGAAAGACATACATATCCAGGTTGCGAATAATCTGACAATATTTGAATTCCTCCTATAATCATTATAGTGGGAAGAAATTGCTTGTGCAATGATGGAGAACTTGGCTAGCAGAAGAATGCCTGGGTGGGAACCCGAGGCATTTGTTCATTCAGCTACTATCCGGTCATAATAATTGTTAAAGCTCAGTTGTTTCACAGAATAATTAATCAAATTTCAAAGTCGATTTTCAAGTTCTACAAAAGTTCTGTTATTATTATCCATAACGGGCCAGCTGTTTCACAGTACTTGAACAATAACAGAATTTGAATATTGTGGGAACTCGGGGCACTTGTTTTAGACAGTCCCAACAAAAACATGGGACACCGTAAACCCTGTTCTAAATTTGCGATCTTTGTACAAACATTGTATGACGATGAATGCAAGGATATTTCATAGAAGGGTCACATTGCATTCAAGCGAGGATTACAGGATGACAGGGGTGCATAAGCGGTGGGGCGACTTGCGTGGTGCGATGGGAACACTTACTCTAACCGCACTGACATCTGCGGGTTTGGGAGCACTGTCAACGCTCTGCAGTTTCTTTTCGGCGGCTTGGAACGCTTCCATCACTTTCCAGTTCTTTGTTCTGAGCTCCTGCGTAGCGTTTCAAGTCAATCGCAGTGACACACGCACACAAAAAGGGGTGCAAAACAAACAAAACATGTCAGTTAAAGGCAACTCAAAAGGTCTTCATTATTCAGCACAAATAGAAACAAGTATTTTTTTACTCCTTTTACTTTTGATTTACTCCACAAGGAAGCAAGCCTTGAGGGAATTTTTGATGAAAGGAAGGAGGAAGCGACGTGTAAAATGTTAGTCGCGCATTTGACGTGTTTTATTAAAGGTTCAACGCCGATTATTGAAGGTTCGTGCATTCGAAGATAATATACAGAGTATTAATTCACGTTAAAGGTTGCCCTAGATTGTATTTGAATAAGAAAACAGGATTATTTTAAATATGTACTAAATCAAAATTGGAGATCTAGCATTACAAAATTTGACTAAAAATTTAAAACATTGACTGAAAAATGTGATGAAAAAAAGTTTACATAATGTATCATGTCAACTAAGTGTTATGTCGGCAATTTTGACAAGCATAAATTTAAGATTATATATATCCGTTTCATCTCGCAAATATTCATCTTATAACTATTGCATGACTAATGATGATTTGTGACAAAAACTTTGGTAGAGCTTGTAACAAAAGCTGCAAATCTAATACGTGACAACTAAAATCTACCAAACTCACAATATATTTTAATTCCGTTCACCGAGAACATATCATTTTCAAAAAAGGTGTCTTGCAATATTTACCCCATAGCCAAATTTGCTGAATAATAAATCAACAGAATAAAATATATTACTGTAATTAGCACCAATAGCTTCGTCCAGACGGTAAGAAGCATCTGGATAAGTGCGAACAATTATCAAGCAATAGTTGAAAATTAATCAAAAGGTTTGAATATATTATTATGCAGCCACATTTTTGGACTGCATAATCATTTGTTTGCTATGTTGTTGCAAATTGCCTCATACGCTAGTGTCGCGCTGTCTAGACGAAGCTATTGAAGGATGCATCAAATTAATAACTAATTGTTTTAAATAAAAGCAATAAAAAAGCACGTCAAATTTTGTTATAGTGTGACTAAAAACAAAATGAACGTTCCTAGCATTATCCGGAATGAAGTTCATTGTAGGAAGCGAGTGCGGTATGGTAAACCTTAATGAACACTACCGAACTACTAATAAATCACACTTTTCTATCCATGTGCGTCTGAGCACCTTCTTTCGCTTGCGGTTCCTTGTTTTGAAAATGATTGTTTCACGGTAAATAGAGTAGTATGTTAAATAAACAAATTCAAAATAGGTTAATATATGGTAACCAAACAGCACAGAACATGATTAAAAATAGATTAGGTAAGGAAATTAGGTTAGGTTTTTTTTTACTTTTCTTCTATGTTCTGTTTTGTCATGGAACTGTAAAATATAGCTCATAAAAAGTGTTGTATATGAAGCTCTTACGTTGTTCTTGTCTGTGTACTGGTCGAGCTGACGCTGCAGACTATCCAGCTGTTGGGAGTGCTTGACCTCCAGTTCACTGCAGGCTGCGGCGACGGCCTTAGCGACTATCTCAGTATCGTCCTGCCAAACAAACTCACATTAGAATACTATAAACGATGGATATAAATAATTACTAATTTGAAATGGCTGTAGCGTGAATTTCACATAAAATTTTGGTGGTAAAAATGGGGGTAGATATATACCTAACTACCGCACTTTTAATAGGCACAGATTATGGAAATTATACTTCATTTCAACTTAATTACTACAAGAAACATCTATTTACGTCGGGAGAGATGGTATAATGACGCATTATGCCATAAAAAGATGCATTATAATTCCATTTTTATTCAATCGAAGTTCAAAATTTTACTTACAAAACGATACCTCCGTCATTTTGGACTTTTTAGTATTGAGCGAAATTTGCAAAAGTTTTGATTCTATCTAAATATGCATAAATTACTTAAGTAACCATAAGGACCTAATGACCGATTTTGTGCACGTAAATAGTTGTTTCTTGTAGGAATTGTTGAAAGAAAGTATAATTTCCAGAATCTGTGCCTAAAAGTACGGCGGTTAGGTAAATAATTACCAAAATTAGATGAAGTTTTAGATGCCTGGGGAGCCATGTTGTGGAAATAGGAGAAATTATCAATCCCCAATGAAAATCTTGGGGATTGACATTGAACTTCATTAAAGGGGTTGTCAAAGGAAAACAGTAAAACGTGGGAGATAGCACAATGGGCCTATGGCCTAATTTTTACTGTTAACAGTTTATGATATCACCGGATTAACCTTTATGAAGTCAGTATTAACATTTAGATCACTGAGAGAATTAGTCCATACCTTTTCGGGAGTAGCGATGCCATTGGGGGTAGGTTTTGCAACCAGCTCCTCCTTGAGCTGCGTGACGCAGGCATTGAGATGGTCTCGCTCAGATTTCACTTTCTTGAGTTCATCAGATAACTAAGAAACAAAATAATCATGAACAGAGTATTGCCATGTAGTTTATTATAAATGCATTACTAGAAGAGGAAAAATGTGAGATTGCTATTTTTTGTTCAGTATATCAAAGTGATCTTTATTTTGTCAAACTCAAAAAAATGACCTACGTATTGGTTTTGTCTGTCCAATTCTTCTTGTTTCTGTTCGTGTTGCATTGAGAGTTGCTGGGATTGACTTTTGAAAGATGAAAGATGTTGCAATTCTGCTTGGACATCATTTAGACCTATAAATAAAAAACAGGGTTAGAATCATAATTACACATATCCTCTTAGTGAATATTTAATAATATCTTGTAGCATTTGAATGTTTCACCTTTCAATCTGTCATTCGCTTGCATCAACTCTTGTTTGACGAACTGTTCTGAGCTGATGGCATTCAGCTTTTGGTTTTCTAACTCTGCCATCTGTCTGTTTGCGTCCTGTGAACAGAAACATTAGTTTATTATCCCGAAATTTCCAAATCTTGTAATTTATAATCTTCAAACTAACTCAAGCTTGTTTCCCCCCCCCAAATAATACATTTGTCAAAAAGTCTCCTTTGGTTTGCCATGCTTTAAAAATGGAACACATTTAATTATTATTATTTTTTTTTTAAAAGAAAGTCAAACCTTCCCGGGTTACAAATAACCTGACAATATTTGAAAATCTCCTACTACCACCATAGTAAGCTGAAAATGTTGCTTGTGTTGTGATGGAGGACTTAGCCAGCCGAGGAATTGAACACACTACGCCTGGGTGGGACCCAAACGCGATGTCAACTCGGCCACCGACCGGTCATGACTCAATGTTGAGGAAAATTAGTAGCTATCTAAAGTACCTACCTACACCAATTACATTACCCTTTTTTAAAAATAGTGCCCTTTTAATAATGTATTTATAAAGTAGGTATGTAAGTAGAAACATAATAGAAAAATATTTAAGTAAAATGCGAACCTCGAGCTGTCTGCCAAGTTCAGAGGCGTGATGCTGAGCAGCCAAGAACTTATCTCGCGAGGCGTGGAGATCATTGGCAACGGCCGCATGAGCCGCACGAAGTTCTTCCAACTCTCCTTGGAGAGCGTCCTTATTCTGAAATAGACAATAGTCACCATGAAATTAAAAAACAAGATATAAATAAAATAGTAACTGATGACGAGACAAAATTTGGCGTATTATAAAGAATTTGTACCATGATCAATATCAATTTGTTTTTGTATTATGAAGTAATGTTGATAAGATTTTTATTTACCTCTGATAGTGCCATGATTTGCATTTCCATTTTAGAGCGTTGAACAGTAAATTCGGCCTCCGCAGAGAGCTTGTTTTGGACCTGGAGACAAAATAATATAAAAAAATTATTAATTAATAAAATATTGCTTATTGGAAAACCACCATAACGACGTTTTAAATCTAAATACATTATTTATGCATAAAGCCGTTAACAAACATTAACAAAAAATAGATAATTTTTATAAGATAAGTTGAAGACTATGGCATCCCCAATCAGATATGTTGTGAGGTTTTAGGGAGTGGGTACAGGAAGGAGATGGGAAGAGGGAGGTTGGGATGTGCCTGGCTATTCAGATCTGATCAGTAAACACGACTAAAGCCACACTCAGCAATGTTTCGATTCTGATTGGTGGTCTTTCACCACTCTGGCCACATTTTCCAACTGGAAATTTTAGGTCGAATGCAAATATGTTCAGCTTCCAAAATTACATATTATGTTGTGTGTTTTGATATGTTGTGACATGCTGCAAATATTTAACCGAAAGTGCTACATAATGTGACATTCGTTTTGTCACTGCTCCGTTGTATCAGAAATTGCCACATATGGATGTCCTTACCTGTAGGAGTTGCTGCCTAAGGATAGTGGCCTCCTCGGTGGACCTCTGCAGGCGCGACTGGAGGGCGGCCAACTCGATGCGCTGGCTGGCCGCTGTCTCCTCGGCTCCGGCCGCGATACGGCTCGAGCGAGAAAGTTCCGCATTCAGTGAGGCCCTGAGAAAAATAATGACAGACATGTAACAGAGTGGTGATTACCATTGCGAACTAGAACTGATTTTTAACTTTTGATTTCCAGATATTCATGTTTGTTAAGCGTTATATCATCATTTTTATGATTTCCTCACCTTCATGTTTACTCAGCCATATTTTATGTTTTAAATTTTTTGGTGTTTAACTTCAAACGAATTAAAGAATCAACAGCATTTCGCACAAGTCCAAAAGAAACATATCTGCATTTCTCATGTTTTGAGAAAACAATGTCCGGAGATTATTTTATGAATTTTCAAATATTTTGTCAAAATTCAAACAACTGGAATTTGTATACAGATGTTTTTTTCTGTAATCAGTATATTTTTTATAATTATTTTTTTAACATCGGAAATATATTTAATAATTGCAATAACAGTGAAATTCTAACAATAACGGTGAAATTAAATAAATAGCAGACGTCTTCTTACACAACAAAGTTGATGAAGTAATTTATATTTTTAACTGCGATTTTCGACCACGCAGTTCTTTTGAAATACATGAGCGATTTATTGGTTTGTCATTGGGGTAAATAGTAAAATTTTAGCCTGCCACGCTTTCTTCATATATGCTATGATTGAAATTATGAATGGTTTCCGTTTTACAAGGGTAAGTGATGAAACAAAGAACAGGGAATAAAAGTTTCCTTGATTTTACATAAACCAACGTTAGTAAATAGTTTAGTTTGTTATGTTACCTGAGTTCTTTCAGTTTGCCTTGAATAGCCTGAGATGCCTCCTGCTCATCGGTCAGGGCCTTTTCCTTCTCAGCCAGCTGCTTCTTCAGCTTGGCGATGGGGTCCTTGGGTCCCTACATATGTTCAATTCAAATATAACAAGCAGCATTGCATTGGGGATTCATTCAATAGGTAAGGAGCCAATATTCTCTGAATTTTGTAAGTTCCAATCCAACAGGAATTGATAAAAGAGAAAATGAAAGAGCTTGAAACGTAGTTACTTTAAACAAAAATGTGGATGCAACTTATTTTTTTGTGGAATGGCAACTGGATCGGCGAAGTGGGGTGAGCGGAGTGGGAGGGGTAGCAAAGATGGCGGAGGACGTGAATTTAGTTTTGGTGTGGGCGGGCGCAATTTTTTGGCAAGACTGAAGCCAGGTTTTGACAGGAATTTCGAAGTTTAAAAGGAGTGTGTTATTCCTATGTAGTAATGTAATTAAAGGAGTTTTTCAAACAAGTTCGTCGTTCCCCCGTTGATGGCATGATCTCCTGCGTTCATGAGACTACCAAATCGATGAAAATGGCTGACATTGATGGTGCGAGCGTCACCTTTGCTTAGTGCCCGATTGGACTGAAAAAGAAGCCCTGAAAAATATGCTGATAGCCACGCTATCCTCATCACGAATCCTGAGGTAAATTGCCTCATAGCTCTCGTTAAGGTAGGTGATAATAATATACGACATATTAATATGTGTGACATTACGCAATTTATATCATTCCACATCCTTAATTAATATGTGTGACAATCTTTAGATTTTAGGTATTTGATAAATGATACAATAATTGAAGATCTCGTTCAAACCGTCATGGGGTTTGAATTTAAGAGGTTGCGTGTTTGAATCCTGGCGTACACAAAATAAATTTTATTTAATTGATTAAAGTGTAATTTCACAATTTAAGCTTTTAAAATAACATGTAATTAATATATTTCCAGCAGAGTTTTAGTCAAATCGACGAGGTGGGTAAAAGCGCTTGTAGACTATAGCGATTTGGTTAGAAACAATGCATGATTGTGTTTAAACCCTCCAGATTCGGAATAAGGACACGTTAAGACTGTTGTTCTTAAGACTGAAAGTTCAAAATGTTTTGATTGTAAACATTAATAAAAAGAAAACCTTCAGAACCTCAGGATTTGATAATAAAATGGGTAATGTATGATAACGACCATCAGGATATGATAAGACAATGTGAGATAACTTTTAGACCATCAGAATTTGATAACAGGCAAACTTAGATCACTTTAAGACCATCAGGATCTGATACAGGACAATGTCAGATCACTTTGAGACCATTTTAGGCAGTTGGGATGTTGATTAAAGAGACAGCTGTGGGTTATATAGTGGCTGGTTACCTCAGACCACTCGGAGTGTTCTGGAAGGGGACCGTTCTGCTTGTTGAGCAGACAGTCGGTGAGGATCTGAATCTCGCTGCGGGACAGCGGAGAGGTGGTCAGCACATGAACCAGCATGTTCACATTCAGGCCATCGCCTCCCATGGCTGGAAACAAACAAAATCCATAAAAATATAAACATATCATGTTATAGCCAAACTACAAGTGAAGAGGTTCATTGACGCATTTCTCCTGCCGTGTGCAGAAAGGGTGTGGTTTATTAGTAGTTCACTAGTGCTCGTTGGCGGCTTGCCACACCGCACTCGTCGCCCACACCTCTCTATTCCATACAACACTAGGGAAGTCTTTTTTGTGTTTGGTTGAATAAATTAGACAGAATATTTACTATCAAAATGATAGCATAATCTACAAAAAAAATTAAGCAATAAAAAGTTTTTTACTATATGTAGCACTTCTATTTTAAGGCGAAATAGGTAGACTTGACCTGAAATTTGGCATTTTTGAGGCCACTTTTAGACGTATGGACACTTTTCTAGAAAAAAACACAAATTGATTTCGAAAGATCGTTATTTTATCTTGTAAAGTAAGATGTAAAATTTTGAAAAATAATATTATTTTCATATCATAATAAAGTGTTACCGTTGGACGATGCGCAGATTTGTTGCATTTTCAAAGGTGAAGTTGTATTATACAACAAATATTTCAAATCATATAATAATACAGTATAAACAATCAATAAATTATCTATCATATGTATGTATAAGAATTTTGTTTTTATTTCAAATAAAATTACTAATAAATAAATCCGAGCACGCTTTTTGTGACGAAAATCCCTCAATTGGACTATTTATTTATGGTCTTACAAATTGGTATAGTTCAGATTTTTTTAGAAAAATAATTTACCAAGACATTATTGAAACATTAGAAATAATTTATGACCAAAAAATATATTCTTAAAGTACATAATAGTAATTAATTTCGATTCGCGTTTGTTGTTTGTGATTACCCCGGCGCAAGCCGAAATTTTATCATTCCCCGCTGCGACAGGGCGGCGAGCGGACGTCTATTCCACGCCAGTCTACTTGATAACATTTTAAAGAAATTCCTCGCTTAAAAATGAGGAGGAAAATACCCTCGGAAAAAAGTTTTATTAGATAGCACAAATTACGACATCAAAAACGTACGTGGGAGATATATTTTCAGAAAAAACAAAGGTTAGTGATATTTAATTATCCGTGTACATTGTACGTACTTATATGCTACAGAGTCGTTCGAAAGAATCAATCAGAATAAGCACATATTTTTTATAACATTTGGCGATAATTTTGTGTTGTTTAATTTCCAGGGAAAAGAATCAACTATGGACAGGAGTTTATGTCTGTCATCGTTTTTTCATGTATAAATGTTAAAACTTATGCCAAAGTACGTGAAACTGTTTGTGATTGGTAGTCAAAAAGTGCCACTAACCAAATGAATTTCGATTCGTGATGTGCAATTCAAATCATTTTTTTGTTCATAATTTCTATTTTATTGTCCAATTCACTATTACATTGGTATAAATCAAGATATTTAATTTTTTTGTGTTACTTTTTGTCAGTTTCATAATGTCATATTGTGAATTGAGAAAAAAAACAAGGTTATTTTTGACATACTAACCTATGATTTTTCAATCGAAATTTACTCGTGAATTTAATAACATTTCGAAAATTAGACGAGTCAGGTCGCTCCGTTAATCATGAAAACAAATACATGAAAGCGATACAATATTATGCAATCGCATAACTACATATGTAGGTAGGTACCGTAGAAAATAGTTGGAAATAAAACCTAGTTTTAATATATATACTACTTCAGTTGTAAGGAATAAACCCTATTTTCAATGTCATACATATCAAATCAAGTAATACTTTAAAGATAAGTATTAGAAATAAAACTTACCGGTAATACCTTTCGGACAAACGAATAAATAAGTAAAACAAAAGATTTTTACTCACCTTTGGAAAACTCGTGTAAAATATTAAAAAAAAACAAATTAAACAAATATTTGAATTTTTTTTTAAATGTATATTCATATACCTACATATTTTATATCTACCATGTCAACAAACTGCATTTGTATTTATTTATGTTAACTCACTCCGACGTATAATTTACAAATATGTATGTAACTACTTATTAGGAAGAAAGCTACAACCAAGAATTTAACAACAATAATTGTTATTTCATCGGAACCATGCTGTAGTTTTCACAGCCGCGCGAGTATACGGCTCGCAGCGGAATGAATTCGGTATTTCTGTCTCGGTCTAAAAAAACGTCCTATCGCGAGACCGTCTTTTAACGAAATTTGAATTCTCGTCTGCTGGTTAAACCGCCTTAAAATGTCTTAAAACTAAGAAAATAAAATGGTTTGACTGATGATTGAACCTTCCTTCCCTAGGACTGAATCAACCGCGTTACCAACCTTGCCAGAAGCATCAGGTAGGACCGATATTTATTTCGTATATTAACTGCTGTAATGTCATCCGATTTCAGAGAAACGCATATACACGTGAGAATACGTGATTACCATTAAAAGTTGATAGAATACATTGTCATCGACAACGAGTTTGTCTGCCGAGTTTCAGCTCAATCGGATGTTGGGAAGTGGGTTAATTTCCGCTTCCAAGATTTGCATTCATTCATTACCATCACACATCACACACCCCTTGCTTCATAGATCTACTAATTAATGCCGGCAAGATTCAAGTTAAGATATTTGGATGGTGAAAAAATCATAATAGAAATAATTATCAATTGGCTGACGATTTGATCTCCATAGAGTGTAGAGTGGTCGGAAGAAACATTTTTACATGTACATATTTGCACAGCTTTATTTACGTCGTACAAAAGTTTGAACTCACTGAGCTGGTACAGAGGGTCTCCCTTCTTCTTCTTGCCCTTGGAGGGTCCGTTGGTGAGGGGCTCCTGGGCGGGGGGCAGTGAAGGGATGGAGGGCGGCGCAGCGCTCTCCAGGGGGTAGGTCTTCTTGAGGATCTTGTCTGTGGTCAGGTTGGAGGGCTGGCTGGGCGCGGCCGAGGGGGTCACGGTGGCTTCCGCCAGCTTCTCTGGAGTCTTCTCCTGCTGGGTTTGCTGCTTGCCTTTTCCTGGAAAGATGAAATAGGCATTAGATACATATATAAAATATTAAGTTTCAGTACTGTAAAATCTGATTGGTTCATTCGTTCAGAAAAGCTGAACCAGCTGCCACAAACTCTTCGACGTAGTCTCTTTTTTGTGAAAAAAATGCCTTCTTGTGCTTTTGAGAGGTACACAACTCATTCTCGAGCAAAACCCTAATTCGATGGAGTTTCTTTCCATTCGAATGTATTCAAAATTAACTTATTATTTCAAGGCTTTTGCTGCCCGAAAATGGTAATGTCGAATAAAATAAAGTGAGACAGCAAATGCAGAAACGTATAAGTGCATGAAAGACAACCTAGTTACAGTACGTCGCATTCTACTACTCTGCTTGCTCGGTTCACAGCGGTCCACTGACGGGCGAGCATGTCATGCGATTTATCCGGCGCGCATTTGTACAAAAATGCTCATCGCTCACCTGATGTCGAGATATACACATACAGAAACGGCGGGGGTTCATACTAATATAGTTGTTTCACCCGTAAACACATATTCTTTGAACGGCTATCCTTTTCTAATGCGTTCCGTTCGTATGAACACAACGCGTCTTTGTATCTATGTCAATGGTCTTACCAGATAATGTGTTAACATATATATTTATAAAAATAGTACGTAATCTACCATAAGTAGTTTCCTCAGAATAGCTAGTTATATTCAGAGAAATGATTTTTGACTAGTATCCTTAAAGATGTGATGGCAAATAAGAAGTTAAAACGGTTTGCATTTACATGTGTACTATGTATATAATGAATAAAATTCTACTACATAGCTACAGAATATTTGTGTATTCTGCAAATCTGCATAATTAACTCATTTCAGCCAAAAGGCGAGTCAGCATAGTTTAATTCAATCAATGTTAAATTGTTTTGATAAATCTCTAAGTAGTAAAAAATAAAGTCGCCATCCGCATCTGTCTGTTTGTGCGCTTAATTCTTCTAAACTAAGCACAGGATTCACTATCATTTAGAGAATTTCTTTCGGAAGGTTTACATATATAATACATGCATATTATATTTATAGAAAGTAGAGAATAGTCATGTCTTATAATAAAGTCGTAAAAATATATTTACGGGCGCTACATTGCTAACGCTGTCTAAACCTAATGAGAGACATCAAAATAATGTACCATGGAATTGTACAGGTTTTTCCAATAAGAGGTGTTATTTTGATATTCAATTGTAAAAGATCAATGGTTTCGTTGCTTGTGTGGCACGTAGCGCCGTCTTGTTGAAAGTAAACGTTGTCCAGATCAATACCATCCAATTAATCATTAATCATCTCTCGATAGCGCAATCCATTCACCGTAACTGTTGCTCCAGCCTCATTTTCGAAAAAGTAAGGTCCAATGACTCCGCCGGACCATAAACCGCATCAAACAGTCACACATTGAGGATAGAGAGGCTTTTCAATAATAACTCTTGGGCTTTCCGAGCCCCAGATGCGACAATTTTGCTTGTTGACGAAGCCACCGAGGTGGAAATGGGCCTAATCACTCAAGATGATTTGCATTTGATTCACTCAAGTGAATTTTAATAATTTCAATGCGGTGTTGAAGCGTGTATCGTTCCATTTTTATTAATGGCGTAGTTTCTACTTGTCAAATGTCGAAAAATGACAGCTTCAAAAGTAACATCTACCGAAATAGCGGGCTATTTAAAATAACACCTCTTATTGGAAAATCCTGTATATCTTAAAAAGGCCTACATAAAATTCCATGATGGTATAAATGTCTATCTCCTATAAGGAGAACCCCCAGCAATGCCGGGACACGTCAGCTAGTCTATTTATAAATTATACATATTTTTAAAACTTTTTTTACATTAAAATTCAGTAAAACGAATGCAGTATGGATTAAAATCTATTAAGAAAATACATATTTATCTTGGAAATGAATATGTGATATCACCTTATAATTTGTGGCATTTACATGAACCTGGATATTTTTACTTGACCTTGAATTTATTTATCTAAGGTGCAAGATATAATATTTTAGTCAAAGGCAAACAATAAGATGCACAATGCACACATTTACTCACACTTATCTAACAAACAAGAAACTAATGAATATTAAAATATTTAATCACGTACTTGAGTTCCCAGAAATGCAGTTTTATCATTGATTTCCCATGGGATTATGGTCCAAAAGTTTTATCTGACATCATCAATGTGAATTCATTCATCACCAAGCAAGACAACACATTTTTGGCGGGTATTTTTTGCGCTAGCCCTACGCTGTCTCCGGGCGAAAATAAAGGTCCCGCGTGAATTTCTTTAATTTGTTTTACATCACTATATCTTCGAAAATAATTAAGATATTTTAATAAAAATTTCTATGTAATAACTCAGCATACCCAAGCTATAAAAGTACTAAATGAAAATCGAATATTAATTGAAATGCAACTCAATTAACCTTGTAATATGTTTATTACAGTTCGCCTATAGGTATTTGCCCATATCTGCGTTCTTTAAATACGCCCAACATCTCTCACTCGCTTGCACATAGGAGTTGAGTGGGGCGGAACAGAGATAGAGATCCCAAACGGGTTTGACAGTCATAAAAACCCCCATTCCAGGAATGAAATTATTGAAATAACAAAATATGTCATCTACATAAAATACTATCGCTTTGTTGAAATACTGATGCAAATGAAAGGCAAGAAGATAAATATAAAAAGAAGACTTATTATTACGATTCGATAATTATATACATATAGTTGGGACCTTTACAAAGACATTTAATGTTATTTTGGCCACTTTCTTCTAGAGACAAAAAATTGGCAGAGTTTTCACACATATTCAAAATTTGTACCTATTGATTTATATATGATTTCAACCGGTGACCGGATAAATCATCACAATGATAATTTTATCGAAGGAAGCAAACACTTTGTGATGTGACATTATATATTAAATGAAAAAATACACTTTGTAAAACACCACTTTTATTTTGAATTAATATTAACAGCCAACCGGGTTTCGCTTAGCTCAAGCTTCGTCAGGGCTTATCATATCAACTAAAGTTTTGTTTTATTTTCTTCTATATATATATGTGTCTGTATGAAAATAACTTTAGTTGATATGATAAGCCCTGACGAAGCTTGAGCTAAGCGAAACCCGGTTGGCTGTTAATATTAATTCAAAATAAAAGTGGTGTTTTACAAAGTGTATTTTTTCATTTAATATACAATGATAATTCATCACATCATTAAAAAGTTATATAAAGTCATGGAAAGTGATTTATTATAACTTTATCAAAAACTTTATTAACTGGGTTAAGTAGGTTAGGTTAGGTTAGATTTAAAAAAAATTTTCATCGTTTTTAATGACTTCATATCACTTTTTAAAGGTGTGTTGAATTGTCACTGTGTTGAGTTATCATGGAACCGATTTCAACCATATTGATTTATATATTTTCTACCAATGAAGAACTGTAACCACTGGCAAATGACTTATGATGTGATGGGATACAGGTATCCATGGAAGATGTATTAAATACACTGGGAATTTCAAGGAACTAGCTCTCGGCGGGATCCCTTTGGCACCTGTGCACAGTCGATAAAAATTCCAAACATGCACCCAGCATTAGTACACGGTTGACATTAGAATGAGTCACTTCTATGACTTGTGTTCAACAGCTCGGTTGTGGAATGATTTGCTGATTTCTGTGTTTACTCTATTCTACAATAGGTTCAATTCATTCTCGCCTCAAATCGACCCCCACACATCATCCTCAGCACAGGAAAATTATTTCCCTCCGGGCCCTATGTGCGGAGTTAATATATTTTTAAAGGTAGAGGTTTTTTTTTTTTTTTTTTCTTTTTATATTAACTCCACACAGGAGGCCCTGAAGAAAATAATTTCCCTCAGGGCCTATGTCATCTTTGGGGATGCTGTGTGGAGGGTCTCTTTGTGGAGAGGAAGGAGTGAACATGGGTCTTGAAGAGTCCCATGTTGTAGGAGGGAGGAAACACAGAGGCCGGCAGTTCGTTCCACAGCCGAGCTGTTGAACTTAAGAACGAATCGTAGAAGCGACCCGTTCTCATGTGACAAGTGTCAACTGTGTACAAATGTTGGGCACGCGTTTGGCGTGTATCCCGACTACGCACCGGTGCCGAAGGGATCAATGACGCTAGTTCCTCAGAGCATCTTCCATTGTAATACCGATAGAACAAGGACAGCATACCTACCTGACGCCTGTGCTCTAAAGATTGCAGTCCGTTTGTTAAGATTGGGGAATCTATCAAACGGACCGCCCGTTTTTGCACAGAGTCTAGGGTTTTTTTCAGGTATTTAGGGGTTCCGGACCAGAGATGGCTGCCAAATTCGACAGTAGGGCGCACTTGCGATTTGTACAGGGTCAGCAGTTGTGTATTATTAAAGTATCTGCGGGCCCTGTACAGTACGCCCAGCTTCTGAGAGGCCATCTTTACTCTGGCTTTGATGGAGCCCCCGTACCTGAGCTGGTCACTTATAGTTATACCAAGCATATCAATGGAAGGCCTGTTCGGAAGATTGCTTCCCTTGAAGGAGACTAGATTATCATTTGGATCCCTTTTTTTTTTTTTTTTTTTTTATAGTGCACAAGAGTCCCAACTGCTCCCGTCTGGAGCCAGTGAGACTATGGCATCCCCAATTGGGGGGATGTTGTGAGGCTGAAGGTAAGTGGGGAAGGGAAAGAGGAAGGTGGGGAAGTACCTGGGTATTCAGATCTAGTCACTAAACACGGCTAAAGCCATTTGGAGCAACGTTTCAATTCTGAATGGTGGTCTTACACCAGGGCGATACTGGTAGTATCTTCCACTCTGGAATGTGCCGCAAATATACTATATATTATTTTAATTAATTAATTGTGAAATAACACAAATTAATCAAATAAAATTTATTTGCGCACGCCGGGTTCGAACCGGGTTTTAGACGTAATCAGACAGGATTGGGTCTTTGAAACATTAAATTCGACGAGATTATTTTTACCCCAGGAGGAAATACTCTCGAGATAACCGTCCATTCTCTGCTTCAAAGCCCTCCGAGCCGTTGGAGTTTGTGTGCCCTTTGGGGGCTTGTCAAACAAAAAGCTATCATGAACTGTACTGTCATCCGCGTAACAATGAATCGGTGCACATGTCAAAAGGTCATTGATGTGCAACAAAAACAAAGTCGGAGACAGAACCGATCCCTGTGGGACGCCAGCATTTATGGAGTGCGAGGAAGAGGTGAAACCGTCAGCAACCGCCTGAATCGACCTATCCCTCAAAAAGTCAGCAATCCACGTACACAGGGATGCGGGAAGTCCGTAAGAATGCAATTTGTTGACAAGTCCTCGGTGCCAGACCCGGTCAAAGGCCTTGGATATGTCTAGTGCGACCGTTTGGGTCTCACCGTGACGTTCCAGGCACCGCCCCCAAACATGCGTCACATACGCGAGAAGATCACCGCACAAGCGGTTCCGCCGGAATCCGTATTGACGGTCGTTGATAATTTTGTTCTTCTCGAGGTATGTGAGCAGTTTGTCGTTGATCACACGTTCCCTCAGCTTTTTCATATAGAGGTAGAGAGATTTATAATTTTTTTTTACAGTTCTCTGAAAAATTTTATAAGAAAGAAAGGGCGCTTTTATAATTCCAATGGCAACATTATTGTATGTCTTTAATATGTGTGAGGGAGATGTATGATATATGATAAGAACTACAGCAGTATTGTGATAAAAAATGTACATTTTAATTTTGTGCACATTGCTGTAGAAATTATAAAATCGCCCCTTCACTGTGTTAAAAAGATTTGCATTTAACCTTACCTTTACGTTGATCTTTAGGAAGCTCTGGTTCGGGCACAGGTTCCGCAACCTTTGCGGCCTCAACCGGTTCTGGTGCTTGCTTCACGGCGGCAGACTTGGCCTTTCCGTGCTTGGACTTGGACTCCTTCTTCTCCTTGTGGGCACCCTCCTGTATTAGCACCAAACAAAACATTAGCATTGGAAAATAATTTAATTTTTTTTTTAAATAAATTAGTATTACAAAGTATAGTACATTGTCCTCCACGCTAGGAGTTCACCTGTGTTGTGAACTTCAATAATGTTGTGAATAATACTTCAACAAGAAAGCATTCCTTTTATACACATTTACTTAAGAATTTTAATACAAATAATTAAAATCTGTTTTATAATCAAGTTACATGCCAGACACCAGAAAAATATTAAAAGCTTATTATGTACATAAGATGACTTATTATTAGCAAGAAAAAAATGCAAGAAACTAAGAAAGCCTAAAAAGTTTTAGGTTGGGGTGTTTCAAACTCATCACATTTGGTGACCATCAAATTGACAAATTATTTGAACCGCCCTTGTTAAACGCTGATTCTGTCATTTCAGCTTTTGATTAAATTGTGATTAGCTGACAAGCATAATTTATACTTGACGGCTGATCACAATTTGATCAAAAGCTGAAACGGGCCGAGAATAGGTATTTAACAGCGGGCGGTTAAAAATAAAAAAATTCTAAACGGGGCTAATCACTAAACATTGTGGAGTTTGAAACATCCCAACCTTAGTATGCGTAATTATTAAGACAAAGTTGTTCAGAAAACCATTTTTAAAATTAGTTTATTGCTTTGTTGAATAAGTTGTCCAGTATTCCTATTTTGGCCATTTAATATGTTAAAAAATAATAATAATTTTAGTAAACCATTATCTTGGGTGAACTATAAACCCTATCTGTATTTTACGTTGATTGTTGCAATCATTCAAAAGATACACGCATTTATTTTGAGTTATTATGCAAACAATTATATTTTATCAAATTAATACGTAAATAAAATAATGACTACGTAAATTTTGATACATAATTATAATCATTAAAGGCAATGTTCAAATCACTATAATTCAAACGTAACATCGATGATAATTTTAGGACAAATTTTAAGCAAATATATTGTAATATTACTATTTCTGAATATGTATTTTACTAGAAATTATAGACAAACTCCAGTTAACATTAAATGATTGAACTGATATAAACAATAGTGTAATTGTCCTTTAACACATTGATCGCCATGTAGGTCACCGGTGACCTCATAACGAAAATCGTCATTTTTCTCCCATAGCGCCATGACGGTCACCGGTGACCGCAGTTAATTTTCTTGATTATCATGGAAAATTTTGGTAAAAAAAAAAAGAAATCTATTTTGATGGTCGCCAATGCCATCTTAGTATTTTTTTTTTCAAATTTTAATGGTAATGTTTCTTCATTTCAAAAATGGCGTTCAACGTGTTAAGCCACAAGTAGGCACAATACAGACATTGACATCAATCACTAAATAGGATAAAACAAAGTCGCTATCCGCATCTGTCTGTTTGTGCGCTTAGTTCTTCTAAAATATGCAACAGATATTAAAAGGGTTTTCACTATCATTCAGAGAATTTATTCCGGAAGGTTTATATATACATAATACATGCATATTATATTTATAGAAAAAATAAGTCTTTGAGCAACGCTGAGTACACACCGAATGGTTATTAATAAAGTCTATAAATTCACACTATTATATATGTAATATATTACGTGTTACTTTGCAATAAATAACAAACAAAAAAATTGTTCATTGAAAACCTGTTTACACTTTTGTTGAATTAAACCAGTTTTATCAAATCAACTTGACAACAGCATTACAAGCAAAGCATCCCAACACCAAATAATACTTAGTAATAATATGTAATAAAGATAAAGAATTTATAATAAAAATACTAGTACAATAAAATAAGGTAAATATTCGGGATCGCTGGCCACTCTTAAGTACTTACTGTAAATGGCTGTCATCCCATATAGCAAAAGCAAATTTTCATTTTATTTAATTAAAAATTAGAATGTTAAAATTGAAAATTTCCCAAATGCAGATAGTTGCCTTTTATAGTAATTATGGTGAATCAAAACGGTTTTTTTTTTAAACGTCGTATTAAGCGTGGCCAGCGATCCCGAATAATTACGTAAAATAATATTGATAACAATCTAAAAAAATGCACAAAAAGTTATTAGAAAATATACTAGCGCAGACCTGTGAAAAATAACAGGATTTGTGAAGCTGAAAGTATTGAAAAATATTTGCCCGAGGATCATCGCCTATCAAAAAAATAATTAGACACAATCAGGAAACTACCATCTGAATCAACACCGTTAGTAAACTTTAAAAATCATTATTCAGATTGAGATATGTCAAAGATTTAGATCTGCCAGAAATGTAAACAAAAGAAAAAACACATTTCAAATTCAGAATTATTATTAATATAAAATAATTTCGGTACCTACTTTATTGCTTGTCTGATATAATTAAATACTCATCAGTTACAATTATGAAAATGAAAATTTCGTTGAACGTGAATAATTTTACGCATTACGCAGGAATATTTCTCATCACGCATGCAGGCAAAGACAACCAAAATTAGTATGTTCGATTAAATTTTTTGGTGTATATCTACTTTGATTGAATGATTTACATTGCAGTTAATATATTTTTATGGATTTTTATAACATTATGTAATTAATCTGCTCTTGTAAAAAATATATTGTATTTTACAGTGTGATCTGGGCTTGTTAAATGTTAAAACAATAAGTACAACTGGAGGTTTTACGTATCTATTAACCTCTAAAGTCATAATGACACAAAAATATGCCAACAAAGATCATCCCCAGAGATGCAAATATGTTTAAATTGGAAAAAGAGGGATGATTACTGGCGGAAAAACAGTTAAGTCCAAGTATTCACTATTTGTAAATTGAATAGCCATTTTACATTGTTGAAAGAGCAAAATGTTAAACTTAAACCTCATAAAATATTTAACCCTTAGTGTGCCAAGACACTCACCGTGGATATCCAAGTAGCTCTCCGCACTTGCCTCAAATTTATGATATTTTGAAACATAAAAAATGCTTGTAGCATATTAATTTGCTTGGCAAGGAAATTACGTATCTTAAAATTATTCTAGCTTGTCGTTTCATCAATTGCAAAAATGTTTATTTTATCTGTGAAAAAGTGCGTCGAAAAATTCCACGTCAAATATCATAATTATTCATTTTCAAAATCACAGTACTGTATTTATTTACTAACTTATATTGAAAATAACACTTATTTTAGCTGGAAAATATAATAAATCTGAAAAAATATTTTCTTCATTACATCATATTTTTTTGCAACATTAAAGAGAGAAAAAAACATTTCTATGAATATAAGTAGCTATCCGGGGAAACTTCATAGGATATATATATTTTTTTTAATTTATAAATACATCATCTGGTAAGACGTTACAATTCACGAAAACATAATTTTGCAACATAAGTAACTTATTACTAAGATAGTGTCAGCCGGTAACGTCAGGAAATTGGCAATTTACCTGCGGCATCCTAAGGAAACCTTTACATATTTTGACACAGGTGGAGCAATATCAGTTGTCATTAATTTGCAATGTATAAAAATGAAAAATGAGTTCTTATTATGTGTTTAAATCTCTTGATGGTAGGATAATATGAATGTATATTTATAACCATTTTCAATATTTCTTAAAACAGTAATGATCTTTTTAGACACTTTTTAGCCGGGGGGGGACAAATTTATTCATTTTAAATTTGTTTGCGGGCCACAGAGGGCAGGGTACATACAGATTGATAAGGTTAACTTACCAGTCGGTGGTGTCGCCGACCTATTTGTATTTTCTTAAACCTTTTGCATGCATTTCATATCTCCAAGGCCAAACCAAAAAATGCTGGTGATTTTTATCATACGGAAAGGAAAAACAAAATTTGACAACAAAACTTGGATATTTTTCAAAAAGGAAAATTTAAGAACGCATGAAAATTCATCCAAAATTAAGGTAGAACCACGAAATTTTGTCTTTGTAAGAATTTTTTTTTTTGTGCAGCCGATTCAAAAATTTGAAGAAAGGCTGTTTTCCGCTAAACCCCTGTGCAGACCAGAAACTGTGATTGTATTTAGCCAAGTGTGCTGCATGAAAAGGGTTCAAGGCCGTAGGTTGCTCACCACTGTCTTAGAAGATTAAAAGTAACTTTCAAAATTAATATTATTATTTACTAGCTGTTCCCCGTCATTCGTTAATGTGGCGCAGTCTATCTGTGCAGATAGAGAAACAATAGCGAGTGTTGCTTTTAGGTCCAACAGCTGGCGCTTTAAATTTTTTTTATGTGTTTTTACCTGTCACAGGGACACCTACATAATATAGGTAAATAAAAACACATTCGAATTGTGTTAAAATTTCAAAGCAATCAGTGAAGAACTTTTGGAGATTTGAGATTTTGAACAAACAAACATTTAGATTTTTATAGATAGATATGCTATCATGTTACTTTTAAAAAAAAATATTCAAACAAATCTCTCAAAGTAGTGCCGCGCCTGTTATCTACATTTTGTATAATAATAATAATAATACTTGGATGACTTGTATAGCGCCGTTTTTGTGCAAAAACACCTCAAGGGCATATAATGTATGTACATTCATTGGATATGCGGTGAAAATGCTAATGCTTTATTAAATATTTGACTAAACATTATCATACTATGTGTAAGAGATAACTTAATTATAGCCAAAGAACAATTGGTAGAAAAGTACACATTAGCATTCATTCCCAGCGATCCTACAATATTGCGTGTATAACCCTTTGTTGATAGTGAGGAAAATGAATATATTAGCATTAATTAAAATAGATAGAACAAAGATCTAAATTAGAATACAATCCGGATAACGGCCACTAAATAGTATTGTTTTGTTTGTTTTTTATTCCGTCGTAGTACATAATTTCATGGAATTCAATTAATTAGTAAATGACCAAACGATTGTAGTTGTTTCTACGGAATCATACTTTAAAGCAACCAAACAAATTTTATACAAGAAACTAATGCAATATGACGTGCAAACAATTTTATTTGCATATTATTTTTAAGCAATAATTATTAAATATTACGTATATAAATTTTAAAAATCTTCTGACAAAAAATACACGTCGCCGACAGGAATTGAACCATAATAATTATTGCTTAAAAATAATACGTTATCCTTTAAAATTTATATACGTAATATTTAATAATTATTGCTTAAAAATAATTATTAAATATTACGTATATAAATTTTAAGCAATAATACGTTATCCTTTATGCTGTGCATAAAAAACCTTGTCTCTTAAACATTAGTTCATCATTAAAAAAATTATTTGCGATTGTTCAGTACACAATATGATTCTTTTTACGAACAACCCTATTCAATTGGTGCATGCAATTCATTAATGTACAGCATTCTTATATTATGTACATAAAATATGTATATTCAATATCAGCAGGATGTTAATGATGAAATAAAACAAATAAGACTTATATCAAAATATTTGTTGCTATATGCGTGCATAAGAATTACATAATATATTATTGTTTGTTTTTGAAAATGTTTTATAACAGAAAAATGTAAATCTTAACATGCATAATTTGCAAACTATGAATTAAAACAGGTAAACAATTTCTGATGAGTAATACTTGAGCATGCCGCATAAAAAAAATTAAATAAACACATTTGAATTCTAATAGGTAAATACTGTATTTATATAATATTTTTAATAGTACAAGGATTGGACCCTGGCCGACAATATGCTTGCATATAAACGTCTTAATTAAAAATGAAAAATAATAACCTCATGCGCTACTCGAATATTAAAATTAAAAAGGCAAACATTCGCATGTTTAAAAAAAAACCTAAGACTATTGAAACACCTAAGGAACCATCTAGACCACGGTGACGTGAACTTTTGCTATTCATAATGTTCTAGGGCAAAAAGTTTCAGGATTGGCATCATTATCAACTGATCCAATGCAAATTGTGTTCAATTTTTGGGGTAAATGAAGAATGAGTTCACAGAATGTATGTTGCCCTAATGCCACTCACTTTATCGTTGAAGTGAAAGAGCTCAAACTCGTCTTTAGGGTGAATCTGCTCAAAATGGTTGGCCGCCTCCTTCAGCGTTGGCGATGGTGGGGTGGACACGTCGCTGATGCAGCTGGGGTCGTCCCTGTTCATAAGGATCGGCTTGATCTTGGCCTCTTTCCCCCGCTTCTTTGCCTGGAAATATTCCTTTTGTTGTGGTGTCTATTTCCTGTCTACACTATGTACAACTATTCATTTAGTGCAGCCTCACTACCTCGTAACGTCCTCAAATCTGTCACGATTATATTTCCAACAGTTTAATCATCATCAGTTGGTTGCATGCCCCGATTGAATGATCCTGCCTATCATCACTCCAATCGGCCATTGATGGACATGCTTATTTTTTAATTGATGAATATATGCTATAATAATTTATTGCTGAATTTTAAAAATTACACAAGCGGAATAACAGTGTTGCGTAATCTGTTTCCAGCAATAACTTCATCAAACAATATGAGAACTTTGTACAATGAAAGAATGCATTTAATTAACAGACTTGTGTGGAACTTGCACAATGCTAATTTGCAAACAGGCAATGGATATTAATTTGGTAAATACATTTATATCCAAATAATAATGTGTACAAGCAGAATAATACCAAGTAGCTTATGGAATAATGTAATAGTAAAGTTAATCCAATAAGCAACATGCTGAATGATATCCATAAAGAGGATTATGATAATAATGTAGGGATTAATATATATCAATAAAATGAGATAATAATATATGTTAAAGGTCATTTTCTAATTATTGCAAGATATATAGATTAAGTGCAACTTTAACCCAAGGTTTGCTTTAACCTTTTCAATGCTACACTTGAATGAGTCAACTATCCCACGAAGTGACAATTTTAGTCAAAGGTTAAAAGAGCACGTACATACTGCCAAAATTTACCGAATCCACCACTTAGTTAGTTCCGATACATCCGAAATACGAATTAAATGACCGAATTTACGTTAGGTCAATAATTATTTGTAGACATGATAATTTAGTGTGGTTTTTATGAAACATCATTTCAAAGACGCTCTCTTTAAAAGTAGTTTGTAATTTGATTAAAAACAGGTAAGAAGTTTAAAACGACTCGACAAAGAAAAATCTCAAAGGCATCATCTGTTTGTGATCTAACCTTGAATGTCTATTCTGGAATCTAATTTGGTTAAATGCATACAAATACATGAACGTAAGTAGACTAGTTTTCCCCTAAATATATGTGCATGCATAAACATATTAGGAATTTTAACCCGGTCTAGTTTTAGACGGCAGACAGACTTTGTGACGTAATCTCCGGAGGTCAGACCAGATGTAATGCTAACTAATGGATTCAGATTACATATTCCCGTGGGTCATGTAGTAAAAAAGTGATAAGATGGACGACATAAAATACCTCTTTGCGGGATTGTTAGATTAAAAGTCCATTGATTATATAAGAGATGTAATAAATATCTTTTTGCCTAGTTTTGTTAGATGTTGTAATATAGGATGTTACATGAGACACGTTTGAATTTAGGGTCGGCAAAATGGGTTGTTATGCTACATATGTTTTCATCATTAATTTACTTTCCAGCAATGTCAACATTGCTGAATCACATTTATTAGGAGAGTACTTTGAAGCAACGAGTCATTTCAGGAATCAACTTTCAATCTCAAAATAAAGCAGCAACTCATGAAATTTGCACAGCTTTTTCCGTCAGAAACATTTAGATCAGCTGCCGGTGGCATGATTTCCATCATGGGCTAAGGAGCTTTGCAATATCCATTTAACTTGCAATAAATAAGGCACGACTCAAATCAAAGTGAAAGATACTCGCAGCATGGCCCTGGTGAGAGACCACGGAATACAATCAGAATGAATCGAAATATTGCTTGAATTGCCTTCATTTATGATTATTGACCAGATCTGAATAGTCAGAATCTTTCCAACCTTCACCGGATAGCATTCCCCAAAGAGACGTCGCAGTTCCACCTTTGTGCAGTATTACATAAAATAAAATGGAGAAATGAATGAATGATATAAAAACGCATTTTGTTTATATGCCGTATTCCCAGCGTGGTTTGATGAAAATGACAACCACTCTCAACATAGCATAACAACCCAGACAGCAACAAAACCGAAGATAATAGAAACAAAGAGAAATGTGGCATTGAAGCGTGCCGAGTGTCGCAGAGCTACAACCTAATTGCTCGTATTACCAAAACGGCATAGCCAATGAAACTTGTGTTTGGTGTAAAGGTAGAAACATTACAGGCGAACGATGTTGGCAACACTTCTGAGTGCGTGATTTCATACTATTAGTGGTTCATCTCCCTTGTTTCTATTATCTATGAACAAAACAATCATGTTAACGATATCATTGAGAGTAACCGGATAAAACAGAACATGATAAAATAATGGGTTAGGTTAGTTATACAGGGTGTAACAGCATATACCCAAAGGATTTTAACCTGAGTGATTCCTGAGCATATTTAGAACAAAAATTTTGATGTCATTTTGCTGTCTGATGATAATATTTTCAATTAAAAACAAAAAAAAAACATATTTTTCTATGTCACGTCGCCATTGACGGAAGACGAATCTCGTGATATGCGCTCGGTCTCTTCTGTAACCATGCTGCTGGAACGAGACAGAATGCATATCACGTGACTCGTTAAGTTTTACCCAGCTACCCAGTGGTGATGTGTTATAGAAAAGATTTGCAAGAGCAAGAAACTATAATCGAACACGTGCCACCATAATAATAATAAAAGTCACTTAAATTGAACTACGTGCGGAGCTTTAGTAACATGAAAAAAAAAAAACAAACGAAGATGTAATCATCAATAAAATTTTGTGTTTTTTCTCATATGGAAAAGGTTCAATGATTAAACAACATAAGGGAACATTAAATTCTAGAAATAAAAATAAATCACTCCACCCCAAAATATATATATTGAACTTTTTTTTCCACACTTTTCTTCACTGTTCTGTTTTATCACGGAACCATCACCGAGATGCAACAATCAGCGATGCAAGTACCAAAACATGTTGAAGACCTACCTTGGTCTGCTTTGGAGGGGGGGCCTCAGGTTCCACCACCACGGCTGTCTCGACAAACTCCACGTGGCCGTGATGCTTGTGAGCCGGGGTGTCCTCTTCGGGTCCGCTTTCCGCCGGAGCATCACTGTCCAGCTCACTGTTGCTGGTGGCCGCCTGCTGTTCCTTCGCCTGCTTTTCCTTCACCTGGAATGATACCAGACACACTCAGCATCGGTAAACGATAAACTCAGTAATGGAAAAACCCTGTAACTTTGCCTAACAATGTCAGAATCGATACCAGACAAACTCAGTAATAATAGCAGACAAATTCAGTAACAATATCACACAAACTCGGTAACAATACCCGACAATGTTAGTATCAATACCAGACAATCTCAGTAACCAATACCAGAAAAACTCAGCAAACAATAAAATGTTTGATATAGGATCAATTTTTACTCAATATTTTAAAAACGTAATGCCAAACGACCTTCAATATATTTTTGAATTACCATACGGATGTACATAAAATGTATTTGACAATAATATTTAGTTGGGTAGCTAACTTAAAAATGGTTAGGTCAAACATAAAGGTGCAAAATTGTTCACTATTGAAAACAAGATCAATTTACACTTAAATTAAGCAAATCATTTTGGGTTTTCAAGCTGGAATGCCAGATTTCAATCTTCACAAATGGATGGAGAACTTAAAAACAGATTGCAAGTTTTGGGATTATGTATATAACCTGAACTGTTGCACTATATTATACAACTAGCTGACATGTACCCGGCGTTGCTCTGGGACTTATAAATGGTTTGAAGTTGTGAGACTTTTTTAAAATATATAACTCCGTAGTACATTATTTTCATGTATCTCATAAGGTTTAGTCAGCAATGTAAGGACCTGAAAATATTTTTTTTACAACCTGCTTACTAAACATCGACTTTTGTCTACTTTTTATAAATATAATATGCATGTTTTACATATATAAACCTTTCGGAAAAGAAATTCTCTAAACGATACTGAAAACCCTATCAAAATCCGTTGCGTAGTTTAGAAGAACTAAGCGCACAAACAGACAGACGCGAATAGCGACATTGTTTTATATTATTTAGAGACGATGAAAATTAAACCTACAACCTCCAGATCTACTTAAATCAAGAGCAACTACCGAATTCATCTTTCTGATTGATCAGAATCTGATTATTATATTCTAACAAATTACATTCCAAAGCTTTTAATATCCCTGGCTATTGTGTGACGTCATATTGTTTATTTAACAAATGATAAAGAAAACTCAGACTTAAGCCTGTTTCAGTAAGTGTTTCTTGGAAACAAATCAATCTTCTTATCAAAAATTCGTGGCAAAAATACTATGTACATAAATTAATGCATTGTGTGATCAGGTTTGTCTGTTCATTGATATAAAATATTTATAAAAACAAAAACAAATTTCAAGAGTCTGATAAAATATTAACACCTATTTGATAATATTATCATTACATATTTTTGATTGCCGAATGTCTTCAGAACGTTATTCTTAGAATTTCATTGTGCGGAGTGATAAGAGAATTCAAACATGTCTCCAATTAAATGAGAAAAATTCAACTTTTTGATGACTTTCTTGCCGTAAACCCATAATTCTTAAAATTCCTTACCAATTTCATAACTTTCCGATGTAAAAAAAAAAACTAGAAAGAGTTTTGAATAAATCTAAAAAAAATGAAAAAGGAAGAATTTGTAAGCATAAGGAATCAATTATGCGATCAAAGTCAATTGAATTAAAATTTGCTGGTCTCTAAAAAACAAGTCTAGACAAAACAAAAAACTTTTTACTTCAGTCACAGTGGACTTGGGGAGTTCAGAATGAGAAATAAAGGGGAATTAAGTGTGATAAAAATGATTACTTAAATTTAACAACTTATTTTATTACTAAAGCTAAACAATAAAGATAAGTTATATTCATAAAAATGCAAACTTCCAAGAATATGACTGTAGCAAGCAAACACTGGATATTATTTTAAACTTATAATATGTACTTATTTTGTATGAGTCAGAATAATATTTACGTGGGTAAACAGTGGGCAATAAAACACATAAAAAAAAATATTACAACACTTTTTTGAGCGAGTTGATTGGATAGTTTATGCCAGCAGTCCCACGAGACGGTAAGGAATAAACTGCTGTAGGACCCTGCACAGAAAAGTTCCACGTTGGATTCCGCTGAAGACCGTTTTTTACTTTAGCGAACTCTACTTTTATATCGATTACGTAGGTTTATGTCGATTAAGGAATCAACACGAGGACATACCTACCCATGGGACGGCGGCCTAAATATGTATGTAGTTTATGGCGTGATATGTAAATGGGTGAAGTGTTGAGAGCATAAGAATATATGGATAAAAGAGGATTTGAGGGTTAAGGTCAGCACAACCCAATGCAATTTCCGATAGGAGAGGGTACTAGAAGAAGAAGGCAAAGATTTGATCGGAAAAGGTAGAAACGGGTGAGTTTATAAGAAAATCAGCTTAAAGATTTACTGTAGTAGAATTACTGGAAGATGTATTATGAAATTCTGCATTCTCATTAAGTTTTAATCGGATAAGGTCTAAACTGTAGAGTTATAAGTGCATGAGTTTTGAAAAGTTGAGTTCCTGATAGATGCAGTATGAAATGCCGAGTTCGTATTAAGGTTTTGTCAGATAAAGTATAAACGGGAGAGTTAAGTGGAAGAGTTCCTGATAGATGCTGTATAAAATGAGAAGTTCTGAATAAGGTTTTGTCAGACAAAGTATAAATCGCAGATTTATAGGTAGACGAGTTTGTGATAGATGTTGTATAAAATGAGAAGATCTCAATGAGGTTTTGTCAGGTAAATTATAAAAGTGGACGAGTTCCTGATAGGAGTTGTATAAAATGAGAAGTTCTCATAAAGGTTTTGTCAGATAAGGTTTAAGAGGGAGAGATATAAGTGGAAAAGTATCGAAAGGTTATAGATGCGGTATGAAATGATGAATTCTTATTAAGGTAAGACCGAATGTTAAAAGTGGATAAGTATCAAAAAGTTGGGTTGGGTTGCGGTATGAAATATGTGTTAAAGTTTTTTGTCCGAGGTGAATAAATCAAATCAAAATGTGGTTACTACGTCTGTCACCTTCTTCCCGGCCTTCTTGTTCTTCTTGGTGAGTTGTTGCTGCGCCTTCTTGGTGCGGGCTGCCTCGTCCAGCAGGCCCCTCTGGGCGGCCAGACGACGGCTTTCGGCTACCACCTCCTCGTAGGACTGGCCACGCGTGCCCAGCGTGCTGATGATGAACAGCAGCAGCGCGGAGCCCATCACCAGCCCAAGGCAGAGCAGGGAGGTTCCCAGATCCATCGCCTAAGAAAAGATTTCAAATTGTGTTAAATTGAGGGTTGCCATAGTTAAAAATATAATAACCTTTACATACCATAAGGTAAAAATCCAGTAAAACTGTAAAGGGAAACAGTTATTTTTTTTAGTTTATAAGATTTTTTTAATGTTCTTGTTTGTCTCTTGATATGTTTAATGATTCACAATATGATACATAACAATATGACAACAAATTTTAATATGTAGAATAATAATAATTTGATTTCAAAAGCGTCAGATCTAAATTTCGGGTCACGGGAGTACTCACAGAGAGGGGCGATAAATAAATTATATATTTTGAGAAATAATAACACATTTAATCAATGTTTTAAGAGAGGTTTGATATTAAATGCAAAATATCCCGAATTTGCTATTAAGAGACATGAAGCTGTTAGATTTATCTTTCCTTTCATGCCATTTTGATAGACATTTTGTCAGAAATGCTTTGGTAAATATCCAGAATTACTGTAAGCATTTTTATGAACTTTTTCAATTTTTGAGGCGGGTGGGTATGGGTATGTGACCCCAGGAATCATATATTGGATAACCAACACTTCTGCTATAGGTCACGGTTGGTGACTTAGCAGGGGTGCCAGAGTTCATGGGGTGAGTTTTGTGTAGATTTTGGTGGCAGAGACCTTTTGATTTCCCCTTTTTTCCTTCCCAGAACTTCCTCTCCTACCTTTCCCTAAAAATACCCCTATACAGCATCTCCAAATATCACATAGATCCTGAGAAATTTTTTTTCCCAGGGCCTCCTGTGTGGAGCTAATGTAAAAAAAAAAACAGATAAAAACAATGATAAACAACTATTTCAGTCACCGGGAATGGAAAATAATACATTTTAAAAGTTATTTTGTTAAAAATTTTTACTTGGCGGCCATTTACATGGAGGTGAAAGTTTTAAGCTTAGCTTTTCTTCTCTTATTTAATCTAAGCTAGCCTAATTAAAAAAGATTTAAAAAAAACTAGCTTAAAAATCAATTTATCATTATGTCAAAACACGGCATGAAGAAAAGACGTCAAATTATGGTTTTTTTTTAACAAAATATCTATTAAAATGGAATATTTTCCATTTCCGGAAACTGATATACTTACTACTCATTGTTATCTAACTAATGTAGTTTTTTTTTCTTTTAAAAGTGTGTATTAACCGTGTCTTGATTTTCTGGGTATTTCTGGGTACCCTTGTTTTTGCAAAACGTTTTTTTTTTAATTATACTGTCTTACCAGATAATGTGTTTATATATTCATAAAAATAGCAAATAATCTACCTTAAGTAGTTTCCTCAGAAAAGCTAGTTATGCTCAGAGAAATGATTTTTTAACAGTATAACGGCGAACGAGAGGTTAAACCATGGATAATTCGCTCATCATATAATGCGGTTAGTGTCAAATAGGTTAATCTCCATTAGGAATTGTTAATAATCGTAAAACGCAATCACAGAATAAAAATAAACCACTGTGTTTATCACAGAATTATCCAACAAGGAAACTTTTTAGCGGTTGGCAAATACTCGGTGCAGTATGCTAAAAAGTTATAAATAGAAGATCAACATAAAAAATCATAACAGCTGTATGGGCTTTTTCCAACACAGCCAAGATTAAAGCATTTCAATGATAAAAAATACTTACAGATTCAAAATAACTTAATAAACCTGTATTTCAATAATCCTGTTGTTTTCCGTAACAAATTTGAAAATTGTCTGTTGGCAAAAAGTGTTGACATAATATCAATGACCTTTCATAAGCTTTACATTTGAGACGTTTGTATAAATGAAAAGTTCTCAAATTTGTACGAGGGCATGCATTATAACCATATCCGTAACTGATAAAATGGTTTTTAATTTAAACCAAGCAACGAAACTTCATTTTTTAACGATATCAAGAGCGTAGGTTTAGGATGCATCACAATTTTTTTTATTGACGTTTATTTTTTTTGATTTGTTGTTGATCAGCTGCCATTTTTAGCAAAGCCTTTGTCCGTTAAACTTAATTCAACTCTTAATTTTGAGCCAGATAGAAAACGAAAGCGTTTTTTAACGTATTTACCATTTATTTTGTGACACGTAGGCAGTGACACATGTCAAAGGTTACTGGTAAAAGTTTGCACACAAATCCCGGCGCTTCGCCGGCAATCCTATTGCGCAATAACGACGGCTATAAGCAGTGCCCAACTAAATACAAACATTAGTGAAGGAAGAACTAGAATGTGGCACTGGGCAATGCTTTAATTCCAGAAAATGACACATCCGCAAACTTAAAAGGGCTGACCAGTGTCAATTTTTCAGATTTTTAAATGAAATTAACCGAACGGATTTGGAATAAATTAAATAATATATAAATAAGCTTACAGTATTTTATAGCAGCTCGGGTGTACAGAGAAGCGCGTTGTATGGAAACCAAAGCATTAAATAGTGAACTATGTTATGACGACTGCAACTTCCATCCACAATCAAAGAGAACCAGAGTGACCAGAGGCAAGAGTCCTAGAGTGAGAGCGAAATTGCGCATAGACATAAAAGCATCCTGTTCATAGACAATAAAAGTTTGTTGTTCGACGGACTCCACTGGGATTGGTTATGATTGGACCGAAAGATTTACGTAAGGCATTGTTCTGAATTAAAAAGTCCGTAAAAGTAATATCTTTCCGATGTGGTCACTCATGGAGAAAAACGGTTCTGTAAAAATTGCTCGTACAATTTATTTCGCGATTTTTAAATAGATTTTACCGGCATTTTAAAAATAAATAAATACGCCGGTAAAATTGTAAAGAGATCCATACACGCACTACTTACATCAAGCGAAATTTCGATTTATTTGCTTGATTGAATTAACACGATTAAACGACTATTTATAAAAATAATCAGTAAGAGTGAAAATATTTTTATAATTTATGAACCAATTAATACTTATTGAAAAAATCTGAAACAATGGAATTTTTTGTTTTGCATTTTTTAATGAGTATATAACAAGATATTTTAACAGGAATTATAGTATTGTTTTATACAAAAATCACCCGTCCATAACAAACATATTTAATTAGAAAACTTCCAGAAACAACAATGGGAAGTTATTTCGAGAGTACCTATTTAGCTGACCGTTATTCAGATTTTTTATTAATGGTGAATGGTGATCTTCTGAGAGGACACGGCTTTTCCGGAGTGACCAGAGCTTCCATGAGAAGAATATCCAGAGATTCCAGACTGTCCGTGAGAAGAATATCCAGAGATTCCAGACTGTCCGTGAGATGAATATCCAGAGAGTCCTGACTGTCCAGAGAGTCCGTGAGAAGCGAAGTCGGAGAGTCCTGAAGATCCAGAGAGTCCGTGTGAATCGTATCCAGAGAGTCCAGACTGTCCGTGAGAAGAGTAGCCTGATAGCTCGGACTGTCCAGAGAATCCGTTAGAACCGTATCCAGAGAGTCCGGAATCGTATCCAGAGAGTCCAGACTGTCCAGAAAATCCGGAATCAGAACCTCCAACTCCTCCGGAGAATCCACCCTGACCGATTCCGTTTGAGTTGCCGCCTTGGTTAATGTAAATTGGCACTTGTCTCTCTACTACGTAGGGCTGGGGTACTTGCACTGGGACGGGCCTGTCCACGGGTACGGGGTAGGGCCTATCAACTGGGACCTCCACCCTCTGGATGACTTCCACCCTGTATGGGACCTTGACTGCGTATGGTACTGGCCTATCTACGTTGTATGGCACGGGTTTTTCCACACGCACTGGGTAGGGCTTTGACACATGAACTGGGTAGGGTCTGTCGACTGGAATTCTGACGGCTACGGGTACTTGTCTCTCAACAGTGACTGGGTAGGGTTGGGGAACGGGGACGGTGTTGGTGATCACTTGATGGCCTCCGCCTCCTCCTCCGATTCCACCAGCACCGGATCCTCCGAACCCACCGGCATCAGATCCTCCAAAACCTCCACTACCAGATCCTCCGTAACCACCACTTCCAGACCCTCCAAAGCTGTGCCCTCCATAGCTCTGACCGCCAAATCCGCCATCACCGAGATGTGAAAGTCCACGCTTTTCAACTTTGCTATTAACTTTCGCCCCCGCCGATAATGCGAGGAGACTTGTCAAAGCCCAGCAAACCTGTAAATAAATGTATTAAAGTATTAAATATACTTCATCGCTTTTTCCTTCACAAACCAATATTTATGTTTATGAACCAGAGAGGAGATTTGAATCACCGCTTACGAAATTTTCAAACTCTTTGTATTAATCGAAGTTGGCAGGCGTTGATAAATGTTGTACGTTATATATATCGCTTTACCTTAAATGACACCATATTTAGTGGGTAGTTGATGTAGCTCTGGGTGGTGTGGAACAACTGATACCCTAAACCACTTGATAGGAATATTTATACTAATAATATTGATCAAATGAAACGTCAGTAAAGCAGTATGGAGACTGCAGAATAGCTGTTCACGAGCCGTGAAGACATTCAAAAATTCTTACTCGTTAGATTATTCTTGCTGCAACATCACGGTAAAATAAAATACTTATGTGTGTAATCATTTCCGGATATTTAGCAGGATGCACTCAAGATAAACGGTGAAGTAACACACTTTTGGACGCTTACTTTTTGGGTTGATGAAGATTTAGAGCGATTGGTATTTGCGAATCAGATTAATTCCACCACGGAAGTGCGAATAGAAACCTTATAACCAGCTTATTTTAGGTTTTGAATATCGAACCATACTAATGAAAGATGGCCTTACAAAATCATATTTATTTAGCAGAATTAGATAATTTCACCTATATATTTTAATATTTAAAAATAAAATAAGAAAAGTTAATGAAGGTATTTTTATTTTAATATTATGTTAAGAAATAAATTTTCTACAATGTTTAATTTTTGATTTGCCGCCAAAACATCATCTTCATCTTACCAGACTTTGGCGTTTTCTGGGTCGTAATGACGTTGTAGCCAGTTGGAACCGTTTCGGAATGTGGGGTTTTAGATTTTTTTTTAATCGATTATTATGAATGAAAATTTAAAATTACTTGATTTCAATACAATAATCATAACCAGAAAAATAAACTTTAGGTAAATCTTCGGCACATTTTAACGGTATTCATAGTTTGAGAAAATATACCATATTTAAAGATGTGACATTTTGCCTGTATGCGTCTCTTGTTTTAAAAAAATAAAAAAAGTAATAATGAATATCATGTTTTATTTAATTACAGGAAAAATCTATCGAAATCTATTTAGCATTTACAAAAAACTCTGTGATTACCTTACTAATTATCATGATAACAGAACCAGATGTGTTTTCGGAGCATACTTTGCTAATTTTAATTTTTAAATGATTAATATTAAATTCAATGACCTTGGAGTTATCTTTGACTCCAAATTACGCTTCTTGAATCACATTAATAGCATTACCAGTAAGGGATTACAAATGCTTGGATTTATTCTCAGAATCGCTCAAGACTTTAATAACATAAAAACTATAAAATTACTATACACGTCTCTGGTTAGAAGTCAGGTTGAATACAATGCAACCATTTGGTGTCCTCATTTCAACTCTCATTGTTTACAAATTGAAAAAATTCAAAATAAATTTTTACGTTTTATTAATTTCAAAATTGGTATTTCTATTATTGAAATCAAGTATGTCAATTTACGCAGTAAACTTAACTTATCGAAATTATCTGAAAGGCGAGAAATAATTGATCTCCTTTTATTATATAAAATTGTTCATTCAAGGTTAGACTGCCCTGACACTATAAACTTGCTATCTTTACATATACCTCCAAAATATACTAGACGGAATATTTTATTCTACAACAATAACTTCGCTACGAATTCTGTGTTAGAAAGAATACATAGGTTGGGCAATGAACTAAGTGATGTCGCTGACATATTTAATTTAAACTTCAATACATTTAAAGCCAAATTAGTCCACCACTATTTAAATGTAAATAATGTATGAGAAATCATTATATTTTATTTCGATTTTCTATTGTTTGTTTTATACTGTTGTTAAAAATGAAATTTGTAATTGTTATGTACTTAAAAGCCCAATAGGGCGTCAATAAATAAATAAATAAATTACTTTTAAACATGGCACTGGAATAGAGATTATCAAAATAACATACATGTAATTCGTGGTTCGGCT
This sequence comes from Hesperophylax magnus, assembly GCA_026573805.1. Lineage (NCBI taxonomy): Eukaryota > Metazoa > Arthropoda > Insecta > Trichoptera > Limnephilidae > Hesperophylax > Hesperophylax magnus. The sequence continues at coordinate 897,756 of JAIUSX010000007.1, read as the reverse complement.
TTTTTGGGGTTTTCTCCTGTTTATACGCAGCATTACGTGTCGGTAGAAATTCGGATTGCGGGGTCTTAATTTATATCAGATGTTTGTAATAATGACAATTCAACACACTTTAAGTAAGTGATACAAAGGACGGGTTGTTTCAGAGATTTGAACAATTCTTCAACTTTAAAAGTAAATTTTCAAGTTCTGTGACAGTTCTTTTCTAGTTCTGTTATTATTTAAGTTCTGTCAAGTAACAGAACTTGAATAGGACATTCAAAGAACTCACAAATGAACGTTGAAATTTGGTGAATTGTTCAAATTCTATGAAACAACCCATCCTAAGGATGGGTTGAAAAGTTAATTTTCAAGTTCTGTTAAAAAAATTCAAGTTCTATTTTTATTTCAATTCTTTTAAGTAACTAGCCTATACTTATATAATAACAGAACTTGAATACGACTTTCACAGAACCCGAAAATGAAAATGAACCTGAAAATTCTCCGAAACAACCCGTCCTAAGTATCCTATTTAATCTAGTTTTTATTTAATCACTTTTCATGACTTTAAATCACTTTTTAAAGGTGTTTTGAATTGCCATTTTGATGAGTTATCCAATCACCGGTGATTGGTTAAGAAGTCAGTTGTGTCATCCAATTTACATAATAACTAATTTCCAACAAATGCATTATCAAATACGTCATATGACTAATAATATAATTGCTGAAAAAATGCGAAAGTTTGATAGTGGTTTTTCAGAGTTTCATAATCAAAATGAAAATTCAACACACCTTTAAAAAGTGATATAGAGTCATTAAAAGCGATGAAACAAAACTAGGTTTAATAGTTACCTATATAACCTAGTTTTTGTTTCATCACTTTTCATGACTTTATATCACTTTTTGTAGGTGTGTTGAATTGTCATTTTGATGAGATACCCGGTAACCAAACCCACTGTATGACAACAGTAAAGATATGTGCCATTTATTTTGATGAGATACCCGGTCACCAAACCCACTGTATGACAACAGTAAAGATATGTACCATTTATTTTGATGAGATACGCGGTCACCAAACCCACTGTATGACAACAGTAAAGATATGTGCCATTTATTTTGATGAGATACCCGGTCACCAAACCCACTGTATGACAACAGTAAAGATATGTGCCATTTATTTTGATGAGATACCCGGTCACCAAACCCACTGTATGACAACAGTAAAGATATGTGCCATTTATTTTGATGAGATACGCGGTCACCAAACCCACTGTATGACAACAGTAAAGATATGTGCCATTTATTTTGATGAGATACCCGGTCACCAAACCCACTGTATGACAACAGTAAAGATATGTGCCATTTATTTTGATGAGATACGCGGTCACCAAACCCACTGTATGACAAGAGTAAAGATATGTGCCATTTATTCATTCGTTTTAATTGGCGAGTCATTGTTTTGTTGCAAAATTTGCCAAAAAACCCACTAGCCATTATTATTAGGAATGTTGTACGAATAATTTTACTGTGCATTTCAATTTGAAGGTGCCGTTCAAAGAATTCTTGAATACCGTAGACATATTTTTCTAATTTCGACGTAAGCGTATGCTATTTATGATTGGATTTTTATGTGTATTTGTTGGAACTGCGCTACATCTTTATTTCATGATTGATAGAAATCTTCTTAATTAATATCTTTAGGGAATTTGATGTAATGTAAGTCAAAATGCTATGTCAAACCGAGAAAACGCACTTTGAAAAGAAATCAACTTTAAAATACTGATGTTTTTACAGATAACTGTGACTGTTCAGATAAGACAAAATAAGAAACATTATTTTTTTAAATACAAGGCCTACGTGTTCAAAGAACAACTAGTTTTAAATTTTAACCATAAGTTTGCGAAGAAAATGATTAAGATTTTAACATAGACAACGTTATATGCAACTTTACCACGTGTTATTTTGTTGCAAAAAAGTGATTGTTATTAAAACGTCATTAACACTAGAATACTTTTTGTTTATTTTAAATTTCGGTAATTTTAAGTGTCCGCACAATTATTGCTACGCTCTGTCTAAGAAGATAAAAATCTTAAATAATGCAAGTGAATAAACGAGCGGATTCGAATGGAGATAGACTATGCAGTAAAAACGGTACAATTCGGTTGCACAAAATCACCCATCCTTGTCAAGATTGCAACTTGCAACTGCTAAAGTCATCAATCTTATTATTTGAGAAATTTAAATAACACCTACTGTGTCTTGAAATTAATACCACATAGATACAATTCAACTAACGAACTAGTGGTGTGTCGCAACTTGGGTTTTTTTCATAATAAAGTAATGCAAAATCATATTTTTAATGAAACGATTTAAAAATATATTTCTTGGGTAAAAGGCAACCATATCGCAATGAAGTAAAGAAAAATATATTTGCTAGGTAAAAAGCAACCATATCGCAATGAAGTAAAGAAAAATATATTTGCTAGGTAAAAGGCGACGATATTGCAATGAAGTAAAGAAAAATATATTTGTTAGGTAAAAGGCAACCATATCGCAATGAAGTAAAGAAAAATATATTTGCTAGGTAAAAAGCAACCATATCGCAATGAAGTAAAGAAAAATATATTTGCTAGGTAAAAGGCAACGATATCGCAATGAAGTAAAGAAAAATATATTTGCTAGGTAAAAGGCAACCATATCACAAATGGAATAAAGAAAAATATATTTGCTAGGTAAAAGGCAACGATATCGCAATGAAGTAAAGAAAAATATATTTGTTAGGTAAAAGGCAACTATATCGCAATGAAGTAAAGAAAAATATATTTGCTAGGTAAAAGGCAACCATATCGCAATGAAGTAAAGAAAAATATATTTGTTAGGTAAAAGGCAACCATATCGCAATGGAATAAAGAAAAATATATTTCTTAGATAAAAGGCAACCATATCGCAATGGAATAAAGAAAAAACAAGAATCTGGGCAGAGACATCCAAATCTAGGTATCATTACGACGAGATGGAGGCAAACCACGTGACCTTTTTGGCACGGAGGCTTCGAGAATCCTTTGAATAAAGTGTGACATTAGTCCACATCAGTCTTGCATCGACCACCGAAGAGCGCTCATTGAATTAACCAGATCATGCGCTAAAAAGTCCCTGTAGTGAGGCAATGGTTTTGTAGCGCAGTCCATTGTGAGATTTTCCTGCGCAGGATCTGAATGTTCGTTCTTGAACGAATCGCCTGAAGTAGCGACGCTAAAATAATGTGAGTTCGGTAAATTATAACACATTTGTAAAAGTGTCTATTTTCAATTAGAGAGGTATTAATTAACAACTCGGAACATATTATTCTCTTAATACATAATCTTTGCGCAATTTTTTTTATTTTGTAAAATTATTAACCTCATCACCGGCTTGTCCTAGTGAGGTTAAAAATTCTAACGGAAAAAAAGATACAATGTAAAGAAAAAATAAATATACTACATACTTACCCTTATGCAGATCATTTGAAATAATATACTGTTAAACACCGTCATTGAATAATATTATGGAAACAAGCCCGAACTTTTATTTACCCTATTTGGGATGTGTAGTTAAGTTTCTAAGTAGACAGCAAGTTGCGCGCCATTGTAAAAAAGACCATTAATTGGTAAGCAGATTTTATTTTCGAGGACCGACTGGTGATATGTTGCCTGTATACTGTCAGGTTCACTTGTTGCCAAATCACAGAAAGGGAGATTGGCTCGTCTATTAATTAGAATATCTATGGATCTGGCGTTTCTTATGTCTATGGGTGGTGGACGTGTTTGTAAAGAACTAGCTCATAATTTGCAACCCCCAACCAAAAGACGGCCTCCGTGGTCGCTACAGATGGCGGGTTGATATCCCGACTTGTGCAAAATAATTTAAGTCTATTAATTTGTGTTGTTTCCCAATTAAATCATTAAAAATAACATACAAAACATTTGCGTCACGTTCTAGAGTGGAAGATACCCTCAGTATCACCCTGGTGAATGACCACCATTCAGAATTGAAACTTCGCTTGAAATGGCTTTAGCAGTGTTTGGTGACCAGATCTGAATAGCCAGGTACTTACCCAACTTCCTCTTTGTCATCACTCTCCCTCCCCATTACCTTAAGCCTCACAAAATATCCTAATAGGGGAGTCTCACTGTCCCAAGTCGGTTGGGAGCAGTTGGGACTCATATACCATGGGAAAATATATATACCTACATACTGCCATAAGCCAATAACTACGTTTGGTGGTCGTTATTGAACAAACACTCAAAGTTCCAGATAATAAACAAACATGGTTACAATAACAGTAAATGTACTTTACCTAAGTTTGTATTATCTGTTTAAATTCTGCTAATAAATCAAAAGCAAAATTTCCTCTGAAATCATAATATTTGTAAATAAGTACTTAAAACTTACCCACTCAATTATAAAGCGTAAATATATTTTACGTATTTTTTTTTATTTTCAAATAACGAATTATATAAATAGTAAAAAATTAATGTCACCATCTCAATGACAATCCGTTTTTAAAATGTTCTTCACGCCGGTAGGTAGCATAATATTGATAATTCCGATTTGACAGCTCGAGTAGGAACCACTATCATGCGAACTCTGGAGGGATTAAAGGTAGTGTTCAACAATGCCACCATCTTGAATCGGAACTGGAACGTAACATTTTACAGATTGATGAAACTCTAAATGGTCGAGTTAAATAGGACTTAAAATAGGCTACGCTCAGTCAAAAATGGTTGGATTTTAACAAATTGTAATTTAAATGTCGTCTTCTCAGGAGCTATTGGTATAAATGCATTGAAAATTTGTATCACTGCTTTGATATGAAATGACGGTGTAAACTCGGGGGTTTAAGATCACAGGGGCCTATCTACAAAAACATAGTTTTAAGATAAACGCTAATAAAGATTAGAATGCTCATATGCCCAACTGAATCTCTTAAACGATAGGCTCCTGTGATACTAAGCCCCCGAACTATGAACACGAATCGATGAAAAAATCTGAAACAAAAAACATTTGCCGAAAATTATCATTTGGAAAAGCGAACTTTGTGGTTAAATTTTAAAATTTGTTTTCGCTGGTTATATTGGTACGAATGAATTATTTTTTTTAGATCAGTACTAAGAACGATGGTATGACTACGATTCTATGACAAAATGCGACTAAAACACATTAGCTGAAAAATCAAGTTATTTACGGGATTCGAACTTTGACAGTTGAAGAACTCTCTTGTCTTTTTCCGTTCGAATACAAAAAAAATCTAATTTTATTGCCTTTTGTAGGTTAAAACTATATTTTTTGTCCTCTTTGAGTGCCTTTATTGCTGACCAAGTCCAGTAAGTGTTATTTTATATTAATATACATTCCTTTTTACCCCAATGGCCTTTGCCATGGGGAAGAAACCACCAGATCCCGTCCCCCCTGATCCTGACCCTGTTAATTTTGAACATGACATTGCTAGCGAGGTTGAAATAATGACTGATTCCTCTACTCCCAAAAAAAGAAAAGTCAGCGTCCTTCCGAAAAAGGAATCTGCTCAGGTTACAGTTCCTGTAGAGACTGTCGCCCCTCCATTCGCTTCACTGTACCCGACTTCAGCAAAAGCCCCCTTCATCGTGTATGTGCAAAACAACACACAAGGCCACTCACTGCATCCCCTTGATTTTGGTAAATTTATAGGAAAAAAACCACTTGGCATTTCCCCAGGTGGTATCAGATCGGAGGGAAGATTGCGCATTTGTGTAGAGTTCACAACTGCACTCAATGCCAATAAATTTATAAATGCCAAACTCTGCCAAAAAATACAAGGCTTACATCCCTTCATTCAACATCTCGCGCATGGGTCTAGTGAGAGGTATCCCCACAGACCTATCCGATGAAGAACTCATCACGGAACTTATTATCCCAGCATCTTCGGGGAAAGTTTTAAAGACTAGGCGGCTGAATTATAAAGATAGGACTTCCGATTCTATAGTTTGGAAACCCTCCCAAACTGTAGTTCTTACATTTGAAGGCCAATCTCTTCCCTCTCATGTGTACCTTTTCCACAACTCTCTCCCAGTGGAAATTTATTCATACCCGACAATTCAGTGCTTTAACTGTTGTCGGTTCGGCCATTCCAAGCAATCATGTCGTTCTTCTCCTCGCTGCTTTAAATGTGCAGAAAGTCATTTAGCAGAACAATGCCCCTCCCTTTCCAATCCCCCTACTTGCATCAACTGCTCAGGCTCTCACACAGCCATAAATCCATCCTGCCCCGAACTTTCACGCCTAAAAAACATTAAAAGTTATATGGCTTCCAATAGCGTACCGTACTTCCACGCTTCTAAAACAATAGCTCCCTCTAAAAAATTTTTTGCTGAAGTCGCCTCTCAACCCCAGTTATCTCAAAACATTATTCCTCCAAACTCGTCATACAGGAAGACTGTAATGAAAAAATCTGCTTCTCGTCCTCTTAAATCCCCCGGATATGATCATCTTGGCCATAACTCCCAGCTCTTGTTCCCAAATGGTAACATCAGCTCCCCATTTCCACAAAATACCGTCTTTCCTAACAGCAATACTTTGAACTGCAATTCCTTTATCCCTGATTCAAATGGCAATTCTTTAAAAAACACATAGACATATGAATATTAGTAGACCTGCCCTAAGTGATTAAAAGCGTATTATCCCCACTCCCCATACCGGTTCCATTGGAGCCGGCTGTGCTCGCGTATGGCCTCAAGTGAAATTTGAAAACGTGACGTCATCATTCTTGTGCGAACTATGGTCGAGGCATCATCGGTTCATTTTACGAAATAACACGGCAGAATGTTAACTTGTGCTATAAAAACTTGTAAAAATAGATGTGAAAAAGAGAATAAACCCAATTGTCGTATTACATTCCATATATAAGCATTATTTTACTTTATTTTAAGCATATTCACATCGTATAATATAGATCAGTTGTTACTATTACATCGAGAAACGTCTGGACGCGAAACACAATGCTGGTTGGTTGCTGGGAAGTAAATTATGAACATTTATAAAAGTGTCTTAACTAAATACTTAAACGAAATATTCGACTCTGAAAATAAAACCGAATTTTTTTGCCGAATTTGGACTTCGCAAATTTGTTCATAACGTGGCGAGTAATTTGCGCTCCCATGTAAAAATGTCTATTCATTCAAAAGCAGATTTTACTTTTAAGAAGTAAATGGTGATATTATAATGCGAGATGCCTATTTACTGTCAGATTGATTTATTGACGAATCACAGTCAGCTTCACTCCCTTCGTTCTTCAACAGTTGATTTCACCCCTCGCCATTATCTTCTCGTCTATTAATTCCTATGTCTGTGAAAAAACATAATTTCTAATGACAATTCTAATATTATTCAAACTCTCATCATGTTACTTATCTCTATAATTAATAACAATAATTCCCTACCGTCCAACGCTGCCTCTTTACTCTCCTCCTTAAATTCTCTTGTTTCCAATGGCTGCCCTGACAGCAGGGATTCTTCAGTGGAATAGTAGAAGCGCCTTCTCCAATAAGGCTGACCTCATCCGCCTTCTACAATTACACACAATTTCTATTGCTGCCATCTCTGAGACTTGGTTTAAACCATCTCAGCTCTTCAAGGTGAGTGGCTACCAATGTCTGCGGGACGACCGCATTGATGGGAAGGGTGGTGCAGCCCTTCTAATCAAAAACTCCCTGTCCTTCACCCCTATTTCCATTAAACCCCCAGATTCATCCTTCCAGTTAGTGGCAGCTACTGTCTCTAATATTACGTTTGTATCCCTCTACATTCCTCCTTCTACCCCATTTGACATTTCATTATGGATCCACATGTTTAGAAAAATATCTTCTCCCCTGGTCATTCTGGGTGACTTCAATGCCCACTCCCCTCTCTGGGGTTCTTCATCAACGGATCCCTCAGGAATCAAAATAATTGACCTTATGGACTCCTTGAACATGTGCCTTCTAAATGACGGATCTCCAACAAGGTTAAGTCTGCCTGGGCAGAGCCCTAGTGCGGTGGATATAACTCTTTGTTCCCCAAGTATATATCCAATAATTTACTGGAGAACTTCATCAGACCCCTGCGGCAGTGACCACTATCCAATCATTATAAATCTGGCTCAAGGGTTAAATACTAACCTCTTTAAAAGAAAGCCAAAATTTATCACAAAAAAAGCCGACTGGTGCCATTTTAGAGAATCTGTCCAGGGACACACCCTTTCCCTGCCTACTCCTTCTTCAGATAACTGCACCTCCTCTTACAAATCTTGGTCTGATTCCATTCTAAAATCTGCAGTCAATTCTATTCCCAAATCATCCCCTGTAGGCACGAAGGCTCACCCTCCCCCCTGGTGGGATGAAGAATGCCTTCGAGTGCTGAAGGAGAGGAAAGCGGCCAATAAGACATACTGCCAACAGATGACAATGGAAAATTTCTTGAAAGCCAAGAATGCCCAAGCTGTTGCTAAACGTACATTTCGTTTTAAAAAAAAAACAGCTGGCGTAATTTCTGCACTAATATATCCCCTGCTACTCCGGCGGGGGAGGTTTGGTCCATGATTCGCAGGTTTAGGTCTTCCTTTCCCCTGCCGAAGTCATCTCACAATTCTGATATTTGGATTTCTGACTTTCTTAACAAAATTGCTCCCCCTTATGTACCTAATCTTGACGAAGTGCCTGTTTTATCTTACTCCCCAAATTCTTCATCTTGGTTAGATGCTCCATTTTCCATAGACGAGTTAAAAAGAGCCACGGAAGACCTAAAAGACTCAGCTCCGGGCAATGACTAAATCTTGAACATATTCATCCTCCACACTGATGATGATTCCCTTTCCTACTTTCTCTCTCTCATCAATATCTTCCTGGACTCTGGTATTATTCCCCCGGACTGGAAAATTCAAAAAATCATTCCCATTTGCAAAAGTACCAAAGATCCAAGTCTAGGCTCAAGTTACAGACCGATTGCTCTCTCTTCAACACTTTGCAAAGTAGCTGAAAGAATGATTAAGAATAGATTAGACTGGTTTGTAGAGAAAAATCATATTCTTCCCCCCCTTCCCAGTTTGGATTTAGAAAGGGTAAAAGTACCCTTGACAACCTTTCCTCTCTTGTTACAGATGTCAAATTAGCGTTATCTAAAAACGAATATTGTATTGCAGTATTTTTAGACATCTGTGGAGCATACGACAATGTAAATATACCCATTCTTAAAGAAAAGTTACTGGCGATTGGTATTCCTCCTAAATTGGTTCAATTCATTATCAATTTGCTCTCCGAGAGAACTGTTTTTGTAGATGGATCCGAATCCTCTCCCCACATAAGACAAATATTCAAAGGACTCCCGCAAGGGTCTGTCTTAAGCCCGATACTGTATAATATTTACACATACGATCTGGAAAAATCTATTAATTTCATGTGCAACGTACTCCAATATGCTGACGACTTAACGTTTTACAAAATATCCGCCAATCTTTTCATCGCAGCATCAGCAATTAACAACGCTCTTAGAAAACTCTTGGCGTGGTTAAATATTAATGGTCTTGAACTTTCCCCTGCCAAAAGCAAAGTTGTCATCTTCACTCGTCGACGAAAGCTTCCGGATATTCAGGTAATATTTGGCGATGAAGTGATCCCTATCTCGAAGGAAGTTAAGTTCCTTGGAATGTTTTTGGACTCCAAGCTTACTTGGAACTCTCATATAAATCACGTTGTTACAAAATGTGAAAGCAACATCAATCCTCTTAGATTTCTAGCCGGAGTGTGGTGGGGATCCCACCCAGCTTCTTTAAAACTTCTATACAATGCCCTCATCCGAAGCCATCTCGATTACGGATCTTGTCTGTTTGATCCAATGTCCACGTCAAATTCTCATAAATTAGATAAAATCCAGTCAAAATCACTTCGCCTTGTCTTAGGAGCCATGAAATCTTCTCCAATCAACGCAATGCAAGTGGAATGTTGCGAACCTCCCTTACATATAAGAAGGCGATGCCTGGCAGAAAAATATGTTTACAAAATATGTTCAATAACATCCCATCCCTTGATTCCTATACTTCAATCGTTAAAGTATGAGGTTAATTCAAATCACTTTTGGAAAAATCATACCCCTCCACTTTTTTATGATTGCTACAACTCTTTCCTGGATTTATCTAGAAACACCTATCTCAATGAATCTCTTCCCTTATACTCATACCCCTATGAAAGCCTTACTTTCTATCCGAAGGTCCATCAATTTATCGGAATAAGTAAAAAAAACATTAAAAACTCAACTCAATTAAATAATGCAGAATTTAACACAATTATTGAAAACAACTGGCCAAATTACATAAAATTTTTCACAGATGGCTCCAAACTCAGTCAGGACTCCCATTGCGGGGCCAGTGTCTATGTTCCTCACAGAAAATTGTGTTTCCCACACAAACTTCCCAAAGAATGCTCCATTTTCTCTGCTGAATGCATAGCTATCATAGAAGCTCTTCAACTCGTCAAATCATTAAATATTAAAAACGCACTCATCCTTTCAGACTCGCTTAGCTCATTACAAAAAATAAGCGCATCCCCACTCAATTCCAGTAGCGACTCTCTAATCTGCTCGATCAGGAACCTACTGCATTCCATGTCACTGGTTCATGCATCAGTGGTCCTAGCCTGGATACCGGGACACCTCGGTATTACTGGGAATGACATGGCTGATTATATTGCTAAGGAAGCCATTGCCCATGGTCCGTTAAGTGATATCCCTATTCCGGTTAGAGACCATTTCCCTATTCTAAAAACTAAGTACCAACTCCAATGGTCTTCTGAATGGAAAAAATCTTCTCTGATAAAAGGTCACCAGTACTCATTAATCCAACCTTCTATTCCTGTTAAGCCCTGGTTTCACAAATACACTACCATGCCTAAAAAATATATTTCTTCCTTAACCCGAATGCGGCTGGGTCACACTTGTTGTCTTAGCCATCTTGCCAGGTTCCACATAGTCAGTTCGCCGTACTGTGATTGTGGGTCAGAGGATACTCTGGACCATAATTTTTTTGAGTGTCAATGACCAATTTCCAAACTTCATGCATGAATTGTTAAAACATGATATTAAATTGCCTACCAGTATACCCTGCCTTCTTAGTCTAAACACTACTGAAATTTACTATTTGTTGGCAAAATTTATTTATAAAAATGGCCTTAATATCTGACCATAATAATAAATATAAACCAAATTTCTTTCACTTTCATTTGTATTCATTTGTTCAGGTTCCTATTTTCATCTTTATTTTCATCTATTTTTACTACTCCCAACTCTGCATATTTTGACTGAGTTAAAACACTATTCTTTATGCATTTGTATATTTTTCTTGATTCTTTTATTGTATTTGTTTATATTCATTTCATAGTACTGTTTTAAAAAAAAATAATGCTTCTAATTTTGGAAAAATCTGTTCTTTTAAATAACAAAAATGCCCACTACTATTGTGCACAGGTTCCTATTTTTATAATTTTGTAATTACCTATTATTACCAGCTCTGTATTGTTTTTGTTAAGTTATGTTTATGTTACACCCATGTTATGTTTATTATATGTTATGTTCATATTATGTTATGATATGTTTATGTTATGTTCATGTTCATGTTCATGTTATGTTATGTTATGTTATGTTATGTTATGTTATGTTATGTTATGTTATGTTATGTTATGTTATGTTATGTTTGGTTTATTTATGTTACGTTATGTTATGTCATGTTGTGTAATCAATTTTATCCTGTAATTTGTTGTATTTATTAATAAGAAAAATGTTGTATTGTATGGCCAAGATCACTCTTAATGGGTGAAAGCCAATATAAAGAATAAAAATAAAAAAAAAGTTATTTACGGACAAAATGGTTTACTATTATTTGAGGCTGTCAAACTGTTTTTGCCCTATAAAAAGAAGAAGAAAAATATTTGATTTCCGAATGTACAAAAATTAAAAAAAATCATTTGAATGCTTAACTAGGTACCTGTATAAAATAATGAATGTGTTTTTAATTATAAAGATGTGTTAACTTATCATCATTATTATACGTACCTAATTCATAACATTAATAATTGACGAAAATATTTAATTGGATACAGGATGCTAAATAAATGTTTCGTGTTTACTTTTCTGATACTGTATAATGTTTCCTTATACGGGATTACTTGTGTAATTTGCAGCATTGAATATTGGATTAAAAAAAGTTGGTTTGCTTTTACTTCGGTGTTCACGTAACTACGTGTCTACCAAAGATAATATAATATAAGTGTATTATATACTTGTATTATAATAGCTTTGGTCTCTACCTTCTAGAGTTAGGTGAATCATGTTCCACAACTGGTGATTATGTGTAAAAGAAAGCTAGCTTTTTCAATATTTAAACAGTGAAAAAATATGAAACGAACAATGAAATTGAGTATGTACTATGAGTGGGTAGTCTATGAACACATTTCTATTTATCGTGATTAATTTTTTAAGTTATTATGCCTTGTTGTGCTCCGTCCTCATCAATGAAAAAATTGGTAAAAAATAGCATTTGTGGAAATATAATATCATCATTCTTACGTGCACAAATGTCAGACTTGGGTTCGAACTTTTAAAGCCGTTTTCTTAGGATCTATACAGCCGAAGCGACTGAAATTTTAGATACGTACTAAGAATAATGGTCTGAAGTTGAATCAATTAAAAAATCTGCATAAAAGAGCATTTGTTGAAGGTAAGGAAGGAGTGAAGAAGGGTCTTGAAGAGATGCTGTGGGAGGGGGTGAAGCACACAAAAAACATCAGGAAGACCGCAGCAGAGATGGAGATGGTGGAGAACCCTGCCCAAAGGAGGAGACTATGAAGATATTTTTGTACTTTGTGCCTATAGTCAACTTTGACCTATTCTCCACTCAAAACATACTCCTTGAGAGCCAAACTAATCCCTCTCCCGCCAAGCTCAAGTCAAGATCAGGCTGCCAATCTGCCTCTCAACTGCCAAGATTGTGTTTACGAGTACCTGCTAACACAATTTTCAAGACATTAAAATAATTTGGTGTAGGAAGGTACAAACACCATTCAATGATTATCAGCATATAAACCATGTCAAGCATGACATGGTTTGTCATCTTGTATGTCAAGTGGAGACAGCAGAGGCATCAGATATTTGAAGCAATTCATCTGGTAGCGGTGCTTCAACCGAAGTAGATTTGCAGGAGAAAAACAATGAAGATAAACAAAGGAGGCTAAAGCTCTACAAAGCTGTATGACCATCGGACTTGAGTATTTGATTAATACTGGATATAGACACAATCAATTGTACTCATGTGCACAATATAATAAAAACTAAGTTGGTACTTGGTAAGTCGAGTGGCCCTGTTTGTATTTTGTATTGCTGTACCAGACAGATATAGAGCCAGAGAAGTCGTTTTTTTTTTTGTGGTTTGCAATACAACCACAAAAGTCTTTTTGTCTGGCTTGAGTTTCAGCCAGGCCCCGCTACTTTTGCCGGCCGGAGGAATCCCGCCGGCCCACTGAGCAGGCGCTCGCGCCCACCCAACTGCCTTTATCAAGGCAACACTTTTCAAGCAATACTCGAAAAACCGTAGACTCACGCTGGCCCCCGCAAACCGCCCACAAGCTCCAGAGACGTGCTCCCTCTTCAAGAGGAGGCACCGACTACCGCCTGTCAAGATGTTCCCGACGAGGATGCTCCCCGCTGACCACGAGGACTCCCCGGTCGTGGTACCACCCGGCGCTCACCAAATTGCGCTTCGCAAGAAGACCGGGACCGTGCGCCTTACGGTCCCCGCACCACAGCCCCGCTCCGAGGACCCAAGGACCCGGAGACCATCCACCACCACGACTGCCACCACGCCCGATGAAACTGAGATGACGGAGCCCGCAGCAGGCCCCTCCTGGGCAACAGGACCCAGTCCTGCCCCCAGGCGCCCCCCGATAGGCCCGGCGTCGGCCTACGTGGCGCCCCCGAGGCCCCAGCAGCCGATGGAGACGGCTGCCCCCCAGGATGGAGGCTGGACGAGGCCGTCCAACCCCGCAAAGAGGCCCATGTCCCCACGGGGACCGCAACCGCTCCAGTGTGGCAACCGATTTGAAGAGTTGCCCGAGGTAAGCGAAGGCGCCGGCGCGCCGCGTATTAAGCGTGCCAATAATAATCATTCTTTCTCCCCCGCAGGTACCGGCAGGAGAGACCGTGTTCCCCCGGTTGTGATGACCCTGGGGAACATGACACACGCGCAGATCACAGCTGCGGTGCAAGGACATCTGGGGGCGGGTAAGCTCTTTACTTTTAGATACAACAGGGGCGGCACGGCCAACATCTTCGTGCGCACGATGGAGGACCATCGCGCCCTCACCAATGGACTGCGAGCGGAGGCGCGCGGCTTCCACACTTTCACGGCCGAAGCCGAAAAAATGAAGAAGGCCGTGATCAAGGGCCTGCCTCTAGTAGAAGTACAAGACATCGCGGCGGATCTGGAATCGCAAGGATTCCCAGCTGTGAAGGTGGTCAAGATGACTGCCTCAAATGAGTATCCCATATACTTAGCGCACTTCAATAAGGAAGTCAACATGGGACAGCTGCGCGCGGCCGTCAAATACCTGTGCCACTGCCGCATTCGACTCCAGAAGCACAGGAGTAATCACCTTCAGCACGGCACCCAGTGCTACAGATGTCAAGACTTCGGACATGGGTCCCGAAACTGTTCGCACACAGCAAGGTGTGTAAAATGCTTACTGGAGCATGCTTCGGCAGAATGCCCCAAGAAGACGAGAGACGAGCCCGCCGCATGCTGTAACTGCTCAGGCCCGCATCCCGCCAACTACAGAGGCTGCCCCAAGCGGGTAGCGTACGTCGCCTCAATCCAGCAGCGACCTGCCAGAAGGCCCCAACCCCCACCGGCAGAACAGAACCCGAGCAGGCCACCTCCTCAGCCGAGGACGGATGGACGCACATGGGCCAACGTAGCCGGAGGCACCGCCCCCGCCCAAGAGCAGCGCGAGACCGCGCCGCCCCCACAGCACCACCCCCAGCCCCGCTCGCAGCAGGAGCCCGTGCGCGCGCCCACCACTACAGAGGACGACCTGGACATCATGGCCCTACTCCAAGGCCTCCTGAGGATGCGATCGCAGCTCGCCCGCTGCACATCAAGAGCAGAGAAGCTCGTCGTCCTGATGGAGCTCCTCACGACCACCCTCGATGTCTAATCCCGAGAAGGTGAGAGTCCTCGTATGGAACGCATTTAGCGTGCGCAACAAGACAGACGAACTGCTCGCTTTGGCAAATGAATTAAACACCGACATAATTCTCTTATCAGAATCCCACTTGAATCCAAGCGTACCGCTGAGAGTGCAAGGCTTCGAGATTTACCGAGACGACCGACAGGGAAGATCAGGCGGAGGAACCGCAATATTCGTTCGACAATCAATGACGTCCACAAGAATTCCCACTCCGAAGTTGAAGCACGCTGAAGCCACGATTATCGAAGTCACCATAGAGGGTAGAGCGCATACCATCATCTCCGTATACTGCACCCAAAGTAACCTAGTGAGAGAAGATCTCAATAAATTGCTCAATCTGGGACCAATCGTTGTGATGGGAGGCGATTTGAACGCCAAACACAACTACTGGAATAACTACAGAGGTAATGCGAACGGAAATACGCTCTTTACACACATGCAGACAAATACCTATTCGATAATGGCGCCCGACAGACCTACGTACTACTCGCAACGCTCTAGATATCCGAGTACATTGGATATAGTACTCGAGAAAAATGTTAAGACAATATCTCCACTGCGCACATTAGACGAACTGTCTTCGGACCACCTGCCCGTGTGCTTTACTATAGGCGGCTCAACTTCAAGGACCCCCAGAAAACAGCGCAATTATAAGGATGCGGACTGGGAAGGATTCAAAAAGGAAGTCAACGAACGAATTCATCTCACTTCGGGAACTCTGCGCTCGCCACAAGAAATCGACGCAGCTACAAGCACTCTCACAGAGATTCTTCAAACAGCACAAGATACACACATTCCTCTCAAAGAAGTACATTCATACACGATCAAGCTTCCCGAGCACGTTTTATCGCTCATCAAGGACAAAAATCGCCTGCGACGCATGTACCACCGCACGCGTGACGAATACTTCAAGACAGCGTACAACTGCCTGCAGAGGGAAATCAAGACTGAAATCGCAGAACTCAAGCGCGAACTTTGGGACAAAAAAGTCGCGTCGCTCACGCCGAAGGATAATTCATTATGGAAAATGGCAAGCGCGCTGAGACATAAAGATTTCACAATCCCCCCGCTACAGAAATTGAACGGCCCTGGGACGGCTTTGTCGCTACAAGAAAAAGCTGACACACTCGCCGACGGCTTCGAGAGAGCCTACGCCGCTACAGACGGCCTTTCCGACCCGGCTACGGACCGGATCGTAGCTGACTCTCTACGAGATTTGAACGAAGCAGAGCAGACAAACGCTGAAGATATTCATTTCACAACGCCGAGCGAGATTGCGGTCACAATCAAGCGACTCAGAACGAACAAGGCGCCGGGAAGCGATCAAATTCACAACATTTTACTCAAACATCTCCCTCAAAAAGCCATCATATACACTACAAAATTGTTCAATGCCTGCCTCATGACTGGGCATTTTCCCCAGATTTGGAAATCAGCGACCGTGCTGCCATTCGCAAAGCCGAATAAAGATAGAACGCAGCCGACAAGCTACCGGCCGATTAGCCTACTATCTACGTTGAGCAAGGTATTTGAACAAATTATACTAAACAGGCTTGTCCCACACCACGACGAACACAAGACTTTGCCAGACGAGCAGTTCGGCTTCAGAAAGAGGCACTCCACGACCCATCAACTCACCAGAGTAGCGGAATTCATCGCAAGAAAATTTAACGAACATCGCTTCACCGCTGCTGCGCTCATCGACCTAGAGAAGGCATTCGACACCGTATGGATAGACGGGCTCGTGCATAAGTTGCACCGCACCAACACGCCCATATACCTAACGAGACTGATACAGGAATACCTAAAGAATAGATCGTTCAGAGTGTTCATAAGGAACGTGTTATCTTCAATGCGTGAGATTCCAAAAGGCGTGCCGCAAGGAAGTTTACTGGGACCATTTCTCTTCATTCTGTTCACCTACGACATCCCCCGAGACGAGAGATGCAATCTGTCTATCTACGCAGATGACGTCAAACTATACGTTTCCTCGCTGAAAGCGAACATGGCCGCGATTTACCTACAGAGGGCGCTCGACGCGCTCGTAGAGTACTACAAGAAATGGCGCCTGAAACTGAACGAGGCGAAAACCGAAGCCATCATGTTCACGAGAAAACGTATAAATAGAACACCTGACTTCAACATCGAAATGGGAGGACACAGCATTGAATGGAAAGATGAAGTTACATATCTCGGCCTGACCATGGACTCCCGCCTCAACTGGAAATCTCACCAAGCAAAGATGCACGCGCGCACGCGAAAAGCGATCGGCATGATGAAGCCAATTTTCAATAGACGGAGTCCGCTACTTCCCAAAACCAAACTCCTCGTCTACTACTCGCTCATTCGTCCGGTACTCTCGTATGCGATTCCCGTATGGAGCAGCATCTCACACACAGACCACAAGAAACTACAGACACTTCAAAATCTCTGCATTAAAATCACATACAACACGAGACTCAGAACAAACTTGAAGAGATTACACGAACGAGAACAAATTCCAACTCTATTCGAATTCACACACAGACTCACTACACGCTTTTACAAATCACTCACACTTAGTAAAAATCCACTCATACGAGACATAGGACAATACAACGCTCCGAGCGACCTGACATTCAAATACACACACAGACTACCTAAACACATCCTCATGGACCATGATCACATATGGCACATACCAGAATCAGACGCGGACGAATAGCGAGCAGTAGGTATTTCCTAAACTCCCGACTTTCCTCCTAAATATATAATGTTTATATATCTATTTATATATTTGTATAATATTTTTATAATTTGTATGTATATGTATGTTTATTTTCTATCCTCCCATAAGTATATATTAACATAAAAACAGACACACACACACACATCTCAAAAAATGCAGGACATCATATACCGATGTTACTGAAGGCCGTATACGTTTCAAGTTGACGTTCGGCCGCTCCTTCCGGGTAAGGTTTTCTGCGATTTTCCTTACTCCCAACGGCAAATGCGGAAGGAACCCAACAATAGGGCGCAGCCGAAATTTCCTCCCCCCCATTCCCAACACAACACAAACAGACACGTATGTAGTATATGGCCGCTGTCGGTCGCTGGTGGTGCTGATGCTGGATGAAAACATGCAATTTTAGTAGGGTTTTTAGGTAACAAATTTTTTCCCTACCGAGAAAATACAAGGCCTCTAAGTCTATAAAAGCCAGGTAATATTTGAATAAACCCATATGAGGTAAAAATTGTGAGGCGCATATGACGCCGTTCTATTTGTATAAAGAACATTAACTTTAAATTCAGTAAATTTAAATGATTCACCACTTCATGGAATATAAGAATCTAGAAAATAAAAAAAAAAAAAAAAAAAATATTGCTGTACCAAAACAATAGATTTTTTGTAGGTATGAGTATCTAACTGGTATTATGTCATGTTATTTTATGGTTTAAAATTAATCCAGGAAACAAACGTCTGTCGTGTGATCGCATGGTACAATTTCTATGGAACGGATGTTTGCATAGTTACATTAGATTAATTATTATTCTTTGGTAATAATGCAGTAATGTAGTTTATCAAAAAATGATATCTCTTTCCGTGTCAATTACTTTGATGAACATATTATTAGATAACACGATTTTAATTATTTAAAAACTTATTTATTCAATACAGGTTCAAGAAGAATATAGAAATAATTGAGATCTCAAACAAATGCAACTCAATCATTAGTTAATAATATTAAATATAACATTATCCTAGCTTCAGGTAACAACACGGATGCGGACATCAGTGAGATGAAAAGTCGCAAATGGTAGGCGGGATGATGATGGATTAATGATGGACGGTGTGCTGGTGGGATGAGACGCTCGAGCCGGAGTGGCCGGAGTAGCCTGATGACCCGGAGGAACCGTGAGACGAATATCCTGATCCTGAACCGTATCCGCCCGAGCTGTATCCACCGGAGCTGTGGCCTCCACCGAATCCTCCAGATCCTGATCCGTATCCTCCTCCATAACCTCCAGATCCTCCGTAACCTCCGGCACCTCCATATCCTCCAGCTCCTCCGAATCCTCCAGCTCCTCCAAATCCTCCGGCTCCTCCGAATCCTCCAGCTCCTGCGCCTCCGAAGTCTCCACCAGCTCCTCCAAATCCACCACCGCCATTTCCTTGGTTGACGTAGACTGGCACTTGGCTCTCAACGACAACTGGTCGTGGAACGGGAACTGCGTAGGGCCTGTCGACTGGGACGGGGTATGGCCTGGGCACTGGGACCTCTACTCTCTGAATGACAGGGACTCGAATAGGCACTCTCACGGTGTAGGGGACTGGCCTGTTGACGGTGACGGGGACTGGCCTCTCTACGGTGACGGGGTATGGCCTGGGTACTTCTACGGTGTAAGGCCTGTCAACTGGCACGGACACTGGGACCGGGACTTGCCTGTCCACGGTGACGGGGTAGGGCTGGGGAACTGGTACTTCGATGGTGTTTGTGATCACTTGACCAGCGCCTCCATCATTACCGCCAAATCCACCGCCTTGTCCGAATCCACCGCCTTGTCCGAATCCTCCGCCTTGTCCGAATCCTCCTCCGTTGCCGCCGAATCCTCCATCACCGCCGCCGAATCCACCACCATGGCTGGAGAAGCCACCGCTGGAGCCTCCGTATCCACCGCTAGAACCTCCAAAGCCTCCGCCATGTCCAGAGAAACCACCGCTTGAGCCGCCATATCCCAGGTCGTGGAGTCCTCGCTTTTCCTGTTTTTTCTCCGGAGCTGCTCCAGCGCAAGCCACGAGAGCCACAAGCCCGATCCAAGCCTACAAGTAGAGTTACATTTATTATTGTTAAGGTTTACATGTTTATACAGGAGCTTTTCAAATTTTCAAAACTTCTAAATAAAGTTGGATGTTTTCAAAATACTTACAATTGATGCCATTTTCTCTCACGTATGGTTGTGAGTAGCTACCTGAAGCAACTGATGTAAAATAAACAGAGTACAGAGTATTTATAGTGAAATGATTAAGATATCCCTCTCACCAAAATTATTCATTTTGATTGCATACAGTAAACATGAATTTGGAGATTCTTTTCGCGGTGGACTGATTTTGATAGTTACATTATATCATCCATTCAATCAAAAGATTTTTCATGAATTTAATAATAGATTGGAATATTAAACGTCCCCAACGAATTCCTCAGCCGATTACAAAATCAAACCGGAACAAATAAATTATAATCATTATCTCTCCATATTCCGCGTCCGTGTTACAATTAAGTCGATCTTTAGTAAACGTCAGGTTAACGGTAGCCACAAATAAATTGCTGGTACGGATGTTAAGAAGATTAACATCATAGTTTAAAATACATTTTTCCGATAATTGCTTGAGAATGCACAAAGTGCAACCATGCAGATGATAGACCAACGTTTTTGGTTGTCACGAACAAGTTCACCAACCCATCAAAATAAGAATTAGAATTCTCTCATAATAAATCTAGGCAACCAAAAAAAACTTTTTGTCGATACAGGAAACATCGCAAAATTCCCAAACCATGGGAAATTTATTAAAAGACTGGCACACTGTGAACGGGAGTAGGGTCACATGTCAATATATTTATTTTTTATTTTATTCTAATAAGTAGGTACTCATTTCTACAGACGATGTCTGTGGCAATCTATTGTTAATCGTGTGGAATCAGTGGAATGCCACCAAAGTTATTAGAATCTATTATCTTTGTTTACCACCTCCTTTAACAACCTGCCAATACACAAACTCTTTAGTTTTGTTTTTTAACAGACTGCATAATTAAAACATTTTTCCGAAACCTTTTCACCCCAAACCAAACATAACACAGTTTAATTAGCTTGTTAATTATGTTATTAGATCAACTTAATAGGTTTTGTTGTATAGTTATTTGGTAATGTTTTTAAATACAAGCGTTATCTAAATATCTACCTATGTTTTGTTTAATTCTATTTTCGTCTTAACTGCATCATCAAGTACACTTCGTGTGGTAATTATCTTTTTCACAAAATTGGATCGATGTAATATTATGATGTCCTTCAACTGCTACTAACCTACTTTGCATACAACACTGCCGCCATGGGTGTAACCACAGTAAACAACCCTCCTTGAGAATCTCAAAGACGATGCTGTGCATTTACTTATGACGGCATAATACAGGCTAAGATAAACTTAAACATTAGAATACCTCAGCAGTACCTCTCCTAGTGAGGTGTTCACAAAATACTACTACTAACCCATTCAGTTACTGATAATTAATATGGGTAATTATTCGGAATCGCTGGACAAGGATTATATGAAATATTTTTAAATAAAACCTTCTGATTTACCTTCATTATTATAAAAGGAATCTGACTGAATTTGGGATATTTTTAATTTTAGTATTTTAATTTTTAATTACGTAAATCGAAAATTCACTTTCGTTGTATGGGATGACAGCTGGAATGATTTCTGTTGATAACATTTTCTTTTGTTGGTATTCCTAATACGAGTGGCTAGATTTTTTACTATTTACTCTATGCAAATACTAGGTAGGTACTATTTTGGCCAAACTCGAAAAATAAAATAAAGATATTTAGGTATGTTTTATAAGTAAAGAAAAATTTAAAAAAGGTAATGTTATTATAGGTTAGGTTAGGATAAAGGTTGGGTGATTGTAGGTTAGGTTAGGATATAGGTTAGGTTGGATTATTGTAGGTTAGGTTAGGATAAAGGTTGGGTTATTATAGGTTAGGTTAAATAAAACAATAATAATAACAATACATAAATATAAATAATTTATGTTTTTTAAGTAACATAAAAATATTTTATTTTTCGAGTTTGAGCAAAATATTTAGGAATACCAACAAGAGAAAATGTCATCAACAGAAGTCATTCCAGCTGTCATCCCATACAACGAAAGTGAATTTTCGATTTACGTAATTAAAAATTTGAATGTTAAAATTAAGAATATCCCAAATGCAGTCAGATTCCTTAATAGTAATTAAGGTAAATTAGAAGGTTTTATTAAAAAATATTTCGTATAATCCGGTCCAGCGATTCCGACTATTTCCGACTGTTTACTACCTTAATATATATACATATATTTTTTTTTTAAATAAAGACAAACATTCCCGGGTTTCGAATAACCTGACAATATTTGAAAATCTCCTACTACCACCACGGTAAGCTGAAAATGTTGCTTGTGTTGTGATGGAGGACTTAGCCAGCCGAGGAATTGAACACGCTACGCCTGGGTGGGACCCAAATGCGATGTCACCTCGGCCACCGACCGGTCAATATGTTTTGTTAAACTGGTATTTATTATGTAAAATGTATGTAAAAGAGTTGAAATAAATAAATAAATCCATCCTCTGCCCATCCGTACAGTGTAATGGCGTGATGTTTCATTAGTGAAATTAGTTCGTTTTTAACTGAAGTTAATGACAAGGTTAGAGCCGTGTTAATTGTCCGAACTTGGGTGTCGATATTATTATGATAGAACATAACAAAACAATTCTCCAATCTAGAAAACAGCGGATGCCTAAAGAATTTTTAAAAGAAATTTCAATATGTTCATGGGTAAAAAACAACTTTAAAATTCAATATGCTTACTTGAAAAATAATTTTATTTATTTCAAATAAAGAATTATACAATTTGTCCATAGAAAGGTCACTGAATGAAAATTCTTTTTTCAAACTTTCGGGCAGGTAGGTGCAATAATTTGAAAAAAAAATCGAATAAGCCCGTTATTCCGCTGGTCAATGAGCAATCGATATAAACCGAGTGCTGTAAGATCATGAGCAGAAAATTAAGATCTACAGTAAGATAACGGTCTGCAGCGCAGTTCAGCATTTGGTTTATGTCGATTGCTTACCGACCCGTGTACGACGGAATAAGACAGTCCAAATAAACACGACGATTTATATTGTGATTGTTTAATGTTGAATGAAGTAATTATATAAGGTAGGATGACTAATAAGTTATGGAATGATCTTATTTATGTAATAGGCCGACTTGATTCAGTGTCCTGGCCTGGGTTGAGGTGTTGAACCAAATAGGACAAGTGTAAGAAGATGAGATGAGATTAACCTTTACAAAGATTCTAAAGATATTACAATTGACTGAGCATAAAGAAGTTCTGTCTTAACTCGACCGTTTGGCATTTGATCTGTCTGTAAATTTGTTGTGTGTTTCGTTTCCGTCTTCGGAAATCTGCTGCAAGTCTCACTTTGGTTAGATTGCGTTTTACATTTTTCAAAATTATGGTAGGTAGCCTGAAAAAAGTTTGAAAAACGAAGATCTTTAAGATAGTGACGTTTCTTTGGACAAATTGTATACATAATTCCTCATTTAAAATTTGAAAAAATAAGTATTTAATCGTTGAAGACGATATTTGCGACCCTCAAACGAAAATTTGAAAGAGAAAAAACTGAAACAATTCGGCCGCACCCGGGAGTTGAACTCATTACCTCAGAATGCATTTAGTTTCACCCAATAAAAATATGCGTTAAAAAAAATGAAGATCATGTTGGTAGGTCCAACTCGAAGTATGATACAGTTAAAAAAGCCCCGTTAAAACTGAATTCAATTCCTTAAATATTTTCTGATTTTTCTGTTTCAAATTTTCGTTTGAGATTCGTTCATATTGTCTTCAATGATTAAATATTACAATTTGAGTTTTTACTCATTAAGTTATTAACCAAGTATCCAGGAAGGTAAGTACCTACTTACAAAACTAAATATCCAGGAAGGTAAGTGCCTACTTACAAAACTAACTATCCAGGAAGGTAAGTACCTACTTACAAAACTATGTATCCAGGAAGGTAAGTGCCTACTTGCAAAACTAACTATCCAGAAAGGTAAATACCTACTTACAAAACTATCTATCTAGGAAGATAAGTACCTACTTACAAAACTAAGTGTCCAGGAAAGTAAGTACCTACTTACAAAACTAAGTATCCAGGAAGCTAAGTACCTACGTACAAAACTTATTATTTCAGTGGATATTTTGGTTTATTAAATAAGAAAAAAATAGCTACATATTTACTTTTTTGAATGCTAGGTCTATTGTTCATAGACTAGTAGTATATTTATCATTCTGAAAATATCCACCAACGATGCTTAACATTTTCTAACTATCAGTTCTTAATCTAAATCTACGACTTATTTTGTGTCTTGCCTTCGCCTAAAACGATATTAAAATTGACATGATTCAATTTTTAATAATTAATGAGTGCGTAATTAACAATTAATATGTAAACTGCGTTTTTAATTGATTAATTTAGATTATTGCAAAATAATTAAATAAATTATATGAATAATGTAACTGATTATTTTTAACACACATTAAAAATAAATAATGATTTATTGCTTGCCGCCAAATTTGGTAATAAAAATAATGACATTAAATTAGCATATTTAGTATAATTCCACCGCAAGTGCGCTTTGTCCTAAATATGTAGATGTAGATTACTATAATATACATCTATATATGTACCAACGTCAGTAAGCCCGTCGTCCGTCGGTAAGCAATAAACGAATAATAAACGAATGCTGTAAAACCATACGCAGAAAAGTTCCACACTGAACTGCGCTGTAGATCGTTACTTTACTATAGCGAAATTAATTTTCTGCGCAGGTTCTTACAGCTATCGGTTTATGTCGATTGATTACCGACCTGTGGGGCGATGGGATAAGACCCTTTTGTCTTGCTTGTCCAGCCTTTTGTCTTGCTCACGCCTCGGTACTTATTGTTATTAGCGAGAAAGGGACAACAATTATATTCGAAAACTGCTTACGCTAATTATACATAAAAAACACTACTAAAATACATTTTGACCAAAAAAACAACATTTCAACACTCACAAACGATCATTAATAGACCAGTTAGACTAGCGTACAAAAAAAACTCCGACGGTTAATACAAGCTTTGGACAAAGACACCTCAAATACCAGGTAATAAACGCACTCGACACAAAAAAGGGCAACAAAAAACATTTCAGATACAAAGTTAAAATATGGCTAAAAAAACAAAAAAGGCAATATTACAAAAAAATCTTTAAAAAGAAAGATTGTAAAATCGTCACTCATGTACGTCCTTATAGTGCGTATCGACAAAACTTAATAAGTGTTTTGATTTTTTTTTAAATTCCCATTATTCTCGATAAAAATGAATACTTCTTGAATTATTAGCAATGAAAACATAACGTCACCGTTCTGCCCCTTTCTCCTACTTTCAAAATAACTCCGTTTCGGTTGTCTGAAATATTGACCCTCAACTAAGAAATCTTTTCTGATTTATAATGCAAAATTTAAAAGCTTCATCTCCAGTTGTTTCCGTAGGTTATATATTATGTTTGTATGTACAATTTTTAACGAAAATATGAAACAGCCGTCACGGGATGATTCGAAACATGGAAATTGATTTTATTTATTTATTTATTCATGCCATGAATGCTTTTACATGTATACAATGTTTAAGGTAAGCTGATCAGATGTACAATAATGAGTGTATTTACATAGTAAAATAGACCGAGTACAGACAATATAAGCAGGTACAATACAAGTTATTTAGTTTAGATCCATTGCCAATTTCAGTGAGATTAGAAAAAGATACCTAACACAGAGTTTTGACGGTCGGACAGAAAGAGATGACGAGTCACGAGGCTGGCCGAAGCATCGTCCCGTTTCCGTGCAAGAGTGTCGTCCCGTCTTGCCACGCTTGCTACGCAAGAGTCAGATTTGCCCCCCCAGGCGTGCCAAAAGATCATATCATAAAGGTAATGGTCGCAACTGGGACTCGAACCCAGATCCTGAACAGGGACTGGCGTATTTTAGCCTATTAGGCCCTTCGTACACGGAGATACATACAAACGACTCGAGTTTTGTGCGCATAGCATACGCGTCGCTCGTGAGTATCCGCCATACTATTTGCCAGTGTTCGGCGGTTGGACGTCAGTTACATGCTACTGTGGTGATTTGAAGAAGATCATATTGTGTAATCATGCATTTTGTTTAGTGGCCATCTGTGAGCGATGTGTCAAAAGGCTGATGTGAAGAAACGTAAGTTGTTTAGAATGGTTTGTGTTTATGAAATATAACATGTTGGATTTCCAATGTTTTCATAAACTAATGTAGCTAACTGGCATATTTTGCGAGGGCTCCTGCTGGCGGACGTAAATCTTTCTCATAGCGAACATAAATGGGCAGGTATATCAGTTGCATTTTAAGCTTGGCTTAAGAGATATTTACGTCTGTCAAGTTGTTGAGTGCAAAGATAAATAAGCCTAAAAAGTTATGTGGGAAGATTTTTTTTTGATAAAATTTTCGTAATATTTTGGCTTTAAAACATTATTACAATAGAAAAAAATCTCTTCCCCCCTGCTCGTCGATAGCTGTTGCGCCGGTTTTAATCCCGAATTTAACACTTTTGCATATTTTTTAAGGTTGAAGTACAGTATTTTTCGAATCTGGGGAGTTTTGGCAAAAAAGCTGGGGAGATTTGTTTTTTTGGCATGCCATCATTGCTGGTAGAACGCTACGTGAGTTCCATTCGCATCCACTACTCGCTTGACAAGAATGACGCCAGAACATGATTTGAATGCTAAATTAGTTCTGGAGTTGGAAAAATATCTTTGTTTAAAGTATTTAGCGGAGAAGACGTGAATTTAGGTTGGAAAGAAAAGTCCATGTGAGGTTAATTTTTTTATATATTCTCCGCCCATTCGGGCTTTTACAAACATTTGATGTACATAATAGTTTAGTTTAACAGTAACAATGAAGTAAAATTTACTATTAGATGTATAAAAATTCAATGCAAAAGAATATTATTATGCTAAGCTTTAATTATTAAGATTATTCAGGTATGTTTTGTTTTGTTTTGTTCATTTATAGAATAAAGCGTAATCTATACCTGCACTTGTAACGTAGTTTTAGTGATTTGTCTTATATTTAGTATTGTTATAGTTTCTATATAATTTTATGTTACTCTTACATGTTTTACTAATATTGTATCATAATATATTTAGTTTATCAGTTTAACGTTATTTCATGCTTTACAAACTTTGTGTATAATTTTCGATAGCTCACAAGGCATGTTCTGTTCTTAAAATCCATGTAAAAGCACAGCTGGGCGTAAAAAAAGTTACTATAGCGTTCTTGTAACTACATTCCGTTCAATTGAACACATCTACTAGTGAACCCAAAATCTTCTTTAAGATCGTTTTTCATGCTTGTAAATACAGGATTTTCCAATAAGAGGTGTTATTTTGATATTCAATCGTAAATGATCAATGGTTTCGTTGCTTGTGTGGCACGTAGCGCCATCTTGTTGAAAGTAAACGTTATCCAAATCAATACCATCCAATTCCGGCCATAAAAATCATTAATTATCTCTCGATAGCGCAATCCATTCACCGTAACTGTTACTCCAGCCTCATTTTCTAAAAAGTAAGGTCCAATGACTCCACCGGACCATAAACCGCACCAAACAGTCACACGTTGAGAAAAGAGAGGCTTTTCAACAATAACTCTTGGGTTTTCCGATCCCCAGATGCGACAATTTTGCTTGTTGACGAAGCCACCGAGGTGGGAATAGGCCTCATCACTCAAGATGATTTGCATTTGATTCACTCAAGTGAATTTTAATAATTTCAATGCATTGTTGAAGCATGTATCGTTCCATTTTTATTAATGACGTAGTTTCTACTTGTCAAATGTCAAAAAATGACAGCTTCAAAAGTAACATCTACCGAAATAGCGGGCTATTCAAAATAACACCTCTTATTGGAAAATCCTGTATAAATAAAAAAACTATATTATTGTCTTCGTCGGTAGATTCACTAGACATCGCATTAATCACTCGAAAAATTGATCGAGTTCTGTAAAATTTGGGTAGCGCCGTGTACGGAAACCAGCTTTAAAGAGTAGCATGTCAGTAGGGTACTTGTGTTTGCTTCATAGAAACGTAGCTTGTAAGTATCTCTCTGTGGGAAGGGCCTAAGTCTTACCGGGACTGATGACGTCAGTCCTGGTGAGATCTACGTTGAAGTCCCAGATACGATCCATTTAAAAATATATATTTTGTGACTTTGTTTTGATCCTTTCATTATATTCATTGAGAGTTGTTGACTTTATCTTCTTCAATCACTATTATTTCTTATTTTTTTTGGTAAACTAACTTAACTTAACTTACCAAAAAATAATAATAATTTTGACAAGTTCTAGTATCTTCACCAAAAAATGTAGACAATTTGTCTCGACGCCATCTAGTGAGTGAGTTAGCACTTACAATGCCTTTCTCATATAAAATAAAGTTGGTTGTTTTCAGGTGAAAAAATGTAACAAGCAGTAATTGTTGAATGAAACACTAGTATATATTGAATTATTTCGCGGATAAGAGATAAGCCGCCATAGCTCAGTGGTCAGAGCTGTCGACCGGAAATCGAAAGGATACGGGTTCAAGTCCCGTTGGAGTCATGTATCTTTTATCAGGAGATTTTTCAATGTGGATGAGTGTTTCAGGCTAATAATTATTGCTTGTAAAATAATTGTCACTATTATTTCGTCCGTTGTAGAAAAAATAATTTCACCTAGATGACTAAAAAAACAGAACTTCAGAAGACCTTACAGCAGTGTCCTTCGCACTATAAAAGAAGCATCGTTGAATCCATCGCGTTTGTTTGTAACGAATTTCTTTAAAGTATTAATAATAATATGAAAAAACAATAAATGCTTGCAGGTTTTTTTTATTGTGTAAGTTTGCAATTACAATAATTTAAATAAGATTTATGTTCATCTGTAATTCATGCCAAGGTCTGATTAAAGTATAAGAACATCGCTCTGCTGGTTTTGCAGGATGTTTTTCATGCACAGAAAATGTTTTCATTAATGATGGATGGTGATCTTCTGGGAGGAAACTGCCTTTCCGTGTCCCTGAGATGAATATCCAGATGATCCAGAATTTCCAGAAAATCCATGAGAAGAGTATCCTGATGACCCAGAAGAGTATCCAGAAAGTCCTGATGATCCGGAGAGTCCATGGGAAGAATATCCAGAAAGTCCGGAAGATCCATATCCAGAGAGTCCTGACGATCCATGAGAACCATATCCAGAAAGTCCCGACTGTCCCGAGAGTCCAGATTCATAACCAGACAGACCAGATCCGTACCCACCGGAGAGTCCGGAAGCACCAGAGAATCCAGAATCACCACCACCAAGTCCTCCTGAGAATCCACCCTGACCGATTCCGTTTGAGTTGCCGCCCTGGTTGATGTAAATTGGTACTTGTCTTTCTACTACGTAGGGCTGGGGTACTTGCACTGGTACGGGCCTGTCTACGGGCACGGGGTATGGCCTGTCTACTGGGACCTCCACCCTCTGTACGACGGGCACCCTGTATGGAACCTTGACGGCGTATGGCACTGGCCTGTCTACGTTGTAGGGCACGGGTTTTTCGACGCGGACGGGGTAGGGCTTGGATACATGTACTGGGTAGGGCCTGTCAACTGGAACTCGGACGGCTACGGGTACTTGTCTCTCTACAGTGACTGGGTAGGGTTGGGGAACGGGGACGGTATTAGTGATCACTTGGTTACCTCCTGCTCCTCCAAATCCTCCAGCGCCTGATCCTCCAAATCCACCACCGCCAGATCCTCCAAATCCACCACTGCCAGATCCTCCAAATCCACCACTGCCAGATCCTCCGTATCCTCCACTACCGGATCCTCCAAAACTGTGCCCTCCGTAGCTCTGACCACCGGATCCTCCAAAACCTCCGCTGCCAGATCCTCCGAAACTGTGACCTCCATAGCTTTGACCACCGAATCCTCCATCTCCAAGATTTGATAGTCCTCGTTTCTCCACTTTGCTCTCCACTTTGCTCTCAACTTTGCTCTTTTCTGCTGTTGCAGACAGAACAAAGAGGGTTACCACAGCCCAACAAATCTATATAAAAAAACAGAATTAATATTTTTAAATGGTTTTTTAAAAATGATAACGAAGATATTTTGTGTTTATCTGGAAATACTTACAGTTTTAAACATCATGATTTATTTGTAGATCAGGAGACGAGCTACTGCTGTGAATAACTGATGAAGATCTATTGTTGTTGGGCTATTTTATATCAGAATCCAGCTGGGCTACTGCAATCACAATCAACTCAGAGAGGTGAATGTTTCGGATCTAAAATGAATAATTACTTTGATTTTCCGCGTTACAAGTAGATCCGCAATTGGATTAAAAACAATAATATTGTTATGTATTCTAGTACCTTGAAGCTTTTTTTACTTTTCAAAATATTTGCACCTAATTATACATAAATATTTATGAGATTCCAAGAAAATACAATTACAGTCAATTATTAAGCAACATCCCGAAATTAGTTACGTTTTCATCAATCCTTAATTCGCTATTACTGTTCTTGTTTGTATACCTAAACAAATCATCTTCCTTACAATTATTTATCTGTCGTATCGTATTTTAAAGGTATAAATTTTATCCTGATATAAGTTCGAATCTGAAGAAAGCACTTGCTGCAATAAGAAGTCTTGGAAAGATTTATTTAATTAAAAAATGTGTCGTATTGAATTGCTTTCACGAAACTTTTCGATATGTATTAAAAAATTTCACTGAACTTAGAAAGAAAGAAAGACCCAATACTAAACTACTGTGAAATTTATTTTCCCAAAGAACTTTGTTATAGAATACAACGATTAAAGTGTTTTTAGCTTTAAAAATACTAGTCAGTGGTTAAGGGGTAAGGTTCTCGGGATCAAATTTAATTTAATCATTGAAAATAAAAAAGGGTACCTATATTTGTGGCACGTTCCAGTGTGAAAGATAATCTCAGTTGAAACGTTGCTTGAATGGCTTTCGCCGTGTTTGGTAACCAGATCTGAATAGCCAGGTACTTCCGTGCCTTCCTCTTCCCCATCTCCTCCCCCTTCTCACTACCTCCAGCCTCACAATATACCTTGGGGATGCCATAGTCTCACTAGTTTCAGACGGTTAGGAGTAGTTGAGACTCTTGTGAGGTAGGTATTCAGATAAAAAGTAGGATTTAATTTTTGCGTGAAACGAATTTCTTTCAACTAAATAAAGCTTGAAAATATATTGTCAATATATGAGACAATAAGCTGCCTAAATATCTGTTTACGAGCAAGGTTTATTGAATCGAAAAAATATAATTATCTTTGATTCATTGTTAATTCTATATTTAATACTTTTCACCAAAATGATTGTCTCTCTTTTCTGCTTTTATTTAGTAGCACACACTCATT
The DNA here is from genome assembly GCA_026573805.1 of Hesperophylax magnus. NCBI lineage: Eukaryota > Metazoa > Arthropoda > Insecta > Trichoptera > Limnephilidae > Hesperophylax > Hesperophylax magnus. The sequence goes on along the minus strand of JAIUSX010000007.1, from coordinate 866,232 downwards.
TGGGGGTGAATATAGTGACCTCATTGTAGTTGTTGACTTGTGCGATGTTGAGCCCAAATGAATTCCAGAATTCACTTAAAAAATGATTCAAACGATACGACCGAAACACGAGAAAGCAAAGCTAGTAAATTATTCAATATAATACATAACTTCACTCTAAAATTCAGATCAAAGATAATGCACTCAGCATTTCACTTCGCAACACGAGAAAATTGTGGAATCATATATCTCTTAACTAAAGTAATTCTTCTGCGCATTAAATTCATACGATATTTTGGGAAATGCAATGCCATGCTCAGATGGCCGTAGATAATTCATTAACTAATACAATAATTAAATTTGCTGCTCTCATTATCCGGTGAATCATCGGAGGCAGTTAGAACTATAAAATGTGGGTGTTTTGTCTTATTCTGCATCAGTCGCACAGGTAGCGGCAATCAAACATCACACAGGATATCATGGCTTCGTGGGTTAGTCTAACTATTCCATCTGTTAAGTAATTTGAAAATTGGTTAATCCGAATAGAATATTAATAAACTTTTGATTGTTTCAGAAATTTATCGGTCTGCTGGCGCTTGTCGCTTGCGCGGCAGCAACGGAGAAGAAACAGGAAAAGCGAGGACTCCACAACCTGGGATATGGCGGCTCCAGCGGTGGTTTCTCTAGTCATGGTGGAGGCTTTGGAGGTTCCAGCGGGGGATACGGAGGTTCTAGCGGGGGATACGGAGGTTCCAGTGGCGGATACGGAGGCTCCAGTGGTGGCGGATTCGGCGGCGGTGATGGAGGATTCGGTGGCAACGGAGGAGGATTCGGACAAGGCGGTGGATTCGGTGGCAATGACGGAGGAGCTGGTCAAGTGATCACAAACACCATCGAAGTGCCAGTTCCCCAGCCCTACCCCGTCACCGTGGACAGACAAGTCCCAGTCCCAGTGTCCGTGCCAGTTGACAGGCCTTACACCGTAGAAGTACCCAGGCCATACCCCGTCACCGTAGAGAGGCCCGTCCCCGTCACCGTCAACAGGCCAGTCCCCTACACCGTGAGAGTGCCCGTTCGAGTCCCCGTCATTCAGAGAGTAGAGGTCCCAGTGCCCAGGCCATACCCCGTCCCAGTCGACAGGCCCTACGCAGTTCCCGTTCCACGACCAGTTGTCGTTGAGAGCCAAGTGCCAGTCTACGTCAACCAAGGAAATGGCGGTGGTGGATTTGGAGGAGCTGGTGGAGACTTCGGAGGCGCAGGAGCTGGAGGATTTGGAGGAGCTGGAGGATTTGGAGGAGCTGGAGGATTCGGAGGAGCTGGAGGATATGGAGGTGCCGGAGGTTACGGAGGATCTGGAGGTTATGGAGGAGGATACGGATCAGGATCTGGAGGATTCGGTGGAGGCCACAGCTCCGGTGGATACAGCTCGGGCGGATACGGTTCAGGATCAGGATATTCGTCTCACGGTTCCTCCGGGTCATCAGGCTACTCCGGCCACTCCGGCTCGAGCGTCTCATCCCACCAGCACACCGTGCACCACTAAACCTGACTGGACTGCCCGCTGCCTTGTGATCGCTGACATCACTCATAGTACTGAATCAATACGTCTTTGAGTTGCAGTTAGGCTGAGATCTCAAGGAATATTTATTTTGTCATTTTTTGCACCAATTACTGTCTTTTAAACCAAAAATAAATATCTGTTCATTCCAATATTTTATTTTTATTAACGGTTACTTTGAAATGAAGAGCAAATTAAAACACGGCATAAAATGCAATCTTCATTATTTTATGACACGCAACTGATGGTTTTTCTTATACTCGCGGAGACCAATATCACTTCAATATGGTATTATTGACTGGGGAGGAACATCAGAACATCATAACGGGTTAGGTTAGGTAAAATTTTTTTTTTAACCCTAACCTAACCTACTTAACCCAGTTAATAAAGTTTTTGTTTCATCACTTTCCATGACTTTATATAACTTTTTAAAGATGTGATGAATTATCATTGTGATGATTTATCCGGTCACCATTTTGGGGATATCACCAATACTCGAATCTGGAAAACTCATAGACACTGGTTAACTGATTAAAGTTAACGTGGCCAAATGGCCAAAGCGCCATTTTATTTTTTGGAAATTAGAATCCCATCCCCATTCCATCCCTCTCAAATTATTCGTTTTCCTGTTAACAATAGGACAATGGGGATTGAAAAAGTTCAGTAAAAAGTGAGTGTTTTAGAAGACGATGAAGAGTTCATACAAATACTGATGTGTGTTCGGAAAAGAACACGTGCTCTCGATATATTCTGAATGACTTATAATTTATCAGGATGTTTGCATGCTGTAACTTTTTAACAGGATAATTTTTCTCCATGTCGGTACGTTTCAGCTTTCAATTAAATTGTAATAATCTGACAGGCTTAACAACATGATACTAATTGTCCTCTTCTGCTGATCACAATTTGTTTAAAATCTGTAATAAACGTAGAATCAGCATTTAATGGGAACCTTTCAACTGTCAGTAAACAAAATGGTGCTGATTAGCCATTTGTTGACTGTGTCAAAACGTGAATTTGTGCAAACATCTGGGCATAAGTCTCATAATCATCCAGTTATCCATGCAGCATAGAGTCGCCGGGAGTGAAAGATCCTGGAGGGCGATTCACGTTCTTTTGGACTTTGCCTATGGCTAGCGTTCGCTAACGATAGCCGTCGGCTGTAAGGAAAGGATTTTTTTAGCCTGTAAGGTCAACCATAAACACATGTGCGACCGTTAAGCGATTCACGATCCTTACAGGCTTGGTTTCGGAGAGACCTAGTAAAAAAATCCTGAGCAAGAGTGGTTAAGAGATGTTAAGAGATTGCTTGAAAACTAAGATATATCGAATATAATCTATTGACGCAAGGTTTATAAACAAAACTTCTTAAAACATTCACTTTATATTATAATGCATTTTAACCACATCTTATTTTATTTTTAAACATCATAATAAAGCCGTTTATCTAAGATTTACGTTTTGTATATAGGTACCCTACCTAGCTATATAGTTAGAACTTTGTTATCAATTCACTCCGCGCCAGATTACCGGCATCTTAGATCTTAGCCGCCATTGCATATTTACGTCAAGTCTCAACAACAAGGAGAGTGGTTTATTTATGACAAAATCCTGCAGCCATTTTATCTGCAAATTATTATGATTATTATTTATCTGAAAATCCTCAATGGTAAATTATTATAGGTATATCGCACATAAAAAGTGAAGTTTATTGTATTTATCATATTTCTGACATATCGGTATTTTGGCAGGTTGCATACCTACTTTGAAACATCACAATTACGTTAATTCGAATCATTTAATAGCGTTTATAAGCGACAATTAACTCAAAAATCATGTTTACAGTCAATACTTACGATAATATTAAGTTTTATCGTGTTAAAACCACTTAAATATGGAAAACTAAATAAAAAAACGTATCACAGTAAAACAAATCCTTTGTCAAATGACAGCCGCGGTCAGCCATTGACATCTCAAAGACAGGTCCCGAGCTCTCCTTACGGTGCGTTGGCCAACGCTAGCGTTATGTTTCAAAATGTAAGGAATATGCCGGTTATCGACTGTCACTGGGAGAACGAGAATCGCATTTCACGAAATATTCGAAGGTAAGGATAAATTTGAAGGCGAGGTTACTTTTGGTGTCCTTAAAAAGAACGTGAATCGCCCTCCTGGTTTGCAACCTCTGTCTTCGCAACCTCCATGGCAGAGTGGAATTTGCTGCCTCACTAAGCCACAGGGCATAATTAGTAAACTAACCTTTCAGATACTTCCCAACCTTCATCTAACGCTTATCCTTCACTCCTCCAACTTCTACGAGTCTCTTAGCATTCCCCAGATGAAGATGGCGTAGTTTCATTAGCTCACGGGTAGTTTGCACTATGAATGAATGAACAGCTGGAGAAAAGAAATGGATTCATGTGCTTTCGCCGTAGTAATTTCTTCAATATCTACCCTCAACTGCAAAAGTACGTTGGTAGATTTATGTGAACATCATCGACATCACATAATTATTAAGCCTAAAAAATGAAGCAAATGAAAGTAATTCAACCCGACAAAGAAATGAAAAAATCGAGTGAGAAATAATTGGCTAATTTGTACCATGTGTGTTTATGATTAATGATTGCCGAAACATATTGTTAAATAAAATAATTAGCTAAGTTTGCATAAAAAACGTATCAATTTTTATATATATATGCCATAAATAAGATGGATTCGATGCTTCAAATGAATATTTGAAATAATTTATAAATATTTTGAATATACCTGAGCAAAAGCATGCCAGCGTACCTTATGGCACCTTTAGTAACTTGCAAATCCGTTGTTTTAATCATTTTTCATGAATCCTGTTTAACAAATTCTTAGCTGAAAAACTAACTAACTAACCATCACACTTTTTAGAGAGGAGGGAACGGCAAACAACTCGGTCTAGGCACAGAGTCCTTGCCACATTTGCATTCGTACATTGTTTCATACATACTCTTCTGTTATTGACATGTCCCGAGTCAAATATTTATTTATTTATTGGTTCATTTGATCATGCCATGTCTTCCTCAGGCGTCTCCGACTTTTTCACCTTCGAGCTATATATTTTCCTTACCCTCCTTCTTCGTCCATTCTTCTCTCCGTGCTCAAATCATCTTCACGCTTCCCTTTCATAATGTTACTCATGTCGCTTACATCAGCATTGGATTATTTGCGAATTTCACATTTTTCACAGCAACATTACGCCTAAAGGACCTCATTTCTACAGCATTGAGTCTATATTAAACATAAACTATGTACCTACTTACTTCGAAATCTAATCACGATCCAAATGATTATTCAATTCAATAAATTAAAATAATGAAATTTATTATTGAATTGAAAATTATTATTTTTCCAATTCTGTTTGATAAATCGATACGATACCAATAAAACATTTATTCATGACGCTGACATTTTTTTATTAACTAGAAAAAACGGAGTAGGTAAAGCAGAGGCGATCACAACATTTACAGTAGATACGTGACATCAAAAATCAATGATGGATGGTAATCTCTTGAGCTGAAACGCCGCTTCCAGAGTGACCAGAGTAACCACCGTGGGAAGAGTAACCGGAGTGACCCGACAGTCCATGAGAAGAGTAGGAAGATAGTCCCGAGGAATATCCAGAGAGCCCTGAATGTCCGGAAAGACCCGAAGAGTATCCAGAGAGTCCTGAAGAGTATCCAGAATGTCCAGAATGACCTCCCTGGTTGATGTAGATTGGCACCTTCTTCTCTACAATGTAAGGCTGAGGTACGTGGACTGGCACTGGCCTTTCAACGGGGACTGGGTATGGCTTATCAACGCGTACTTCCACTCTCTGGATGACAGGCACCTTATAGGGCACCTTCACTGGGTATGGTACAGGTCTGTCTACCTTGTAAGGGACTGGCTTCTCTACATGAACCGGATAAGGCTTGTTCACGTGGACGGGATAAGGTCTGTCGACTGGGATCCTCACGGGAACTGGCACCTGTCTCTCCACGTGGACTGGGTATGAATGAGGGACGGGAATGGTGTTTGTGATGACTTGTTGGTGAGATCCATGGCTGTAGTCATTCAGACCGCCTCCATAGCTACTGTGGCCTCCGTATCCGAGGTCTAGCAGTCCTCGCTTTTCCTGTTTCTTCTCTTCAGCGCTTGCCACCACCACGAGGGCCAAAACGGCAGTACAGATCTGAAAATAAAACATACGATGAAATAAATTTTACAATACATTTTGATTATTTCTACACTTTATTGTTTTAACATTTTAATGCTGCCAATATTAAAAATAAGAATATATTTGCTAATTCAAATCTAATATACTTTCCAACAATCACTCACTACAACGAAATGTCTACAATTTTCAATAGGTTAATGTCTTTTCAACACCAATTTTTCTCTGTAATAGTGAAAAGGTTATTGTGTTCTTGTATAGTTGATATATTTATATATTTTTAAAATATTATGTTTCTACTTACAATGAACTTCATTGTTGTATTAGTGCAAATAAGTGACTGATACAAAAAATGTAGGAGCTTTTGGTTTTATAGTAGATCAGAAATCATCCTACTGTGACGTTACGGCCCACACAGTGGGGCAAGTGCAAAAGGTTTACTCACATCTTTGACATAAAATAAACTAGATATACCCTCCGCCAGAGAGTCCGCATACAAATGTGAATACAGGCTTCTTAATTTATTATGCAATATCGATCTCCTTGTCATAGCAGTAAAATGCTTCGTTGTGAATCAAGAAGTCACGGATTTATAACACAATGTACCGAAAATATTATGTATTTAAGTACATATACCGATGACAATTTTTAAAAGTAACCACAAATTTATTAAGCCGTTGGTACTAAAAAAACTATCACTTCATAATTTATTAAAGCGGTTAGTACCAACTAACTATAAATACATAATTTATTAAAGTGGTTGGTACCAACAAACTATAAATACACAACTTATTAAAGTAATTGGTACCAACAAACTATAAATACATAATTTTATATTAAAATTTGATTTATTCGTGTCGTCCTTAAAACGGTTATCCACCATTATGAAGAAGATAAAAAATTGAGGTTTCCATAAGAAAGAAATAATGATTAAAAAAATAGTAAAATAATAAAAAATAATAAAAAAATAAAAAATTAGGTCATCATTCAGGATGGTCGCCGCGTCATCGGCATCCATCTCTCGTTGAGTGGAGTGCCTAGCCACTTGGGAGATATTATGGCGATGTCTTTTTTATTCTAGTGTAGGCCAATCTTGCATATTTTACTTCGAAGATAATCCACTAATATCATTAAAACATCCGCAGGCAATCAATTAAATAAGTTTAAAATAAAACGTTTTGTAATTCCGACAAATTTAGAGTTGCCAAAGTACGGTTAAAGTTACCAATTAACGAAAAAAAACTGCGGGAGATCTCAGATAGCAATAAGTGTCGGATCGTCTAGTCCTGTTTCAGATTAGAAATTATACTCCTGCAGATTGATAAAAACAAAATTAAACACAATTTTATAATAGTGTGTTGTAGTAAAACCTAAGGTTTATGGTTCACGGATAAAACTTACTGATAAAAAGTACTGTCAAGCGCCCTTGAGGTGATTTTGGACCAAAGCGGCGCTATGCAAATCATAAAAATACTATTATTAGGCCTTACTATGTGACAAAATATTGATTCAGCATATATTTGAGAGATCACACGTAAGTAGGACAGTAGGTACTAGCTGAAAGGTTATTTAACCTGTTACTGACTACGTATAACTTTTTTTCTGAAAATGGAGTAGGACAGTAGGTACTCGCCGAAAGGTTAGTTTTTGATTCGTTCGACTGTTAGCCGAGAGTCAAGTTAACCAGATCGATCACACCTAAGTAGGACAGTAGCTACTCGCTGAAAGGTTGGTTTTTGATTCGTTCGACTGCTAGCCGAGAGTCATGTTAACCAGGTCGATCGTACAAGAAGTTGAAAATCAGAATTTAAAAAAAAAAATGTTTTTATATTTTGATTGATTTATTAAATTGATTATATGTGCTGTGACTGAATGTTTAATTTCATGATTCTTTGACGAGTTCAAGATTTGTAGTGATCGAGGTTTTAGAGTCTTGAAAATGGATAAATATCAGAGAAGGGCTGGCGCCGGACTATAAGCTTTCTCGTAATATCGGGGGTTTGTAGCTATGCCACTGACTTATATAATTGTGAAAAAACTATCTTTTACTTTTAAGTTATGAATTAAAAATGGTAGTACACATACATACTGCCATCTTAAATTTACTTGGAGGCCACTGATTCATAAATTGATATCAAAATAAGTTATTTTAACCTAGTTCTTTCCACAAACTCAATGTCATTTTCAAACACTTTCGAGTGCATCCTTTAAAATTAATTAAAAACTACTATGACACATATATTAATTGAAGTTTAAATCCGTTCAATAATAATGATATAATCGTGTCATTATATTAATTACCGCACGTATTACAAATAAACATTTCGGGCTATATAGGCGGTGTTCCTACTTGCAATGCCCCATTCGCAGTGCAAGTATGCGTTGCATTGGTGCACATATAATCCGTAATTTCGTAAGTAAATATTGCGGTATGTTGTTTTTGAAAGCGCTAATTTAACTGTTATATTAATCCGCTTTACGTGAATTACTAAACGACCTTGATACCACAAAAAATAACGTTTGTTTGTTGCAAAGTGCATGCTCATACATGAAATATGTGCCAGTATGTAACTAGGTACGTACACACAGTTAATTTTTCAATGGTCATCAACTGATCACACTCTTTGGTTCTCTTTGACACTAATAATTGTTCATCGTATGAACTATCCCCGATTTCAGAATCATAAATTATTTATTTATTGCATCTCACTATACATAAATCATGTTTTTTTCTCATATAAATAAACCTCACTAGGACTAAGCCTGTATCGAGGTTAACAATTTACATTTGAGTGAAGCAAACATAGAGTAATCACAAACATAAAGTAATACTACATACAGACACAAAAAATTTCCAAAATAAAGGAAATTGTATATGTTATAATTATATATGAATATGTATTAGATGAGTTACCAGATGTTATATTGACAGTATATTGTAAAAAATATTTGAATTTTAACTAATCACTAGTCATTATTCCCAAGAAGGAACAAAGTAGATAATAAATACAAGGATAACAAAATATTAAGACAAAATGTCAATACGAACATCTTAACTAACTTTATAAAGACTACTGTCTACTATGTTGATTATGTATCTAATTAATTATGTCCGTTACTTTGTCTTCTAACTTAAATTATGTTGTTTACTAATTTATGTTATGTTCATAATTTATTCTTCATGTAGGTATATGTCTAGTAGCATCCATTTTCTGTGTGGAGTCTAGCATTTTATTTTAAGTTTAGTGATCAATTTTGCAATAAGTGCCCAATGTAATCATGCCAATTATTAGATTAAAAAATATGTTTTTTTAACTTAACATGAAAACACATATCACCCTCAGATAATCAAGCCTTTTTATGGAAAGTCGGAACCCGTCACAACAACCGTGAATTCAATACTTAACAACGAACTAGCTTTAGTGTATTAATAACTTTACAATTTTTTATTAACAACTTCTTTATTGTATTACTATAATACACTTATCAAACTCCATTGTACAACAACTTTCGATATATCATTATATCTTTCATACTTCATAGCGATTTTTTTTAAATTTAGCTGTGTTCTGTAAAATATTCAATCTGGCGTAACAGACAATGTTACTACACAGTACACATTGCTCTCTAACTACATTCATAATAAGTACCTTTTTTACTTATTTTGTATTCTTTGTTATCATGTACAATTATTTTTCTCTTTTGTACAACATGATAAATTGTGTTGTATCTGCTTATATAATTTATTTTCAGCTTATTAGATTATGTGCTACACACTTATTATTGTACTCCTTAAAAACTTACATGTAACAATGTATACACGTAAAAGTCTTAAAAGCGTGAATAAATAAATTCTAAAAAATCAAAACATATAAAACAAACGATATTTTGTCCATATAATAAACCTGAAGAAATGCAATAATAATACTTTAACTTATTTTAGGGTATTGTCGCTACGCTGGCCTGTCTCGCAGTAGCGGCAATTTCTCCAGTTAAAGAGAAGCGTGGCTTGTTCGACGTCAACTATGGCCTAATTGCCTATGGGCAGGGCCATTCCGGGTTCCTGCTAAACTCTCCGGGCCACGTCATCAGCAAAACTGGTGGAATCCCCCTTGTACCACAAGCCTACCCAGTTACTTTTGGAAATCACATCCCTACACCTGTAATACCTGTGAAGGAAGTTTACAAATTACATGTTCCAGAAACCTACGATGTTAAAATAGACAAATACATCCCCATTCGTCACACTATTGGACCTGTGCAAAAACGCAAAAAAGTCAAGGCACTAAAACCATACACAGTAAAGATAGAAAAACAAGCGCCTATTCATCATGCTCCTATTCCTGTTGAAGTGCCTGTCGAAAAAATGATCGAAGTTCCGATCAACTACGTCAAAAAGCCTGTAGTTGTGCCCATTGTCAAGTTGAAGATTCCAGTACCCAGGCTTTACCCAGTTCATTTGGATATACCCTATCCGGTGCCTGACCCACCTAGACCAATTTACGACGAGGAGCAGAACCCCATTTACACCAATGGTCACGAGGTCCCGGCACATGGACTGTCTTACTCCCATTACCTTTCCTCCAAAGGAATTACTTCTTCAGTCACTTATCATGGGAAACATCATGGCTACTACTGAGAACACATGAATCTTCTGAAAAATAGACCAAACTGAAATTGTTTCCGTGTTTCATTAACTCCATCAAATCTTATTCATAAAACCTATTGTTTATTTCTAAGATTTGTGATTTGTTTGTGAACTGCCCACTGAAGTACGTTTTTCTTTTTTTGCTTAAAAGGTCTAACTTTGTGTTTATTATCTGACAACTAAGCCGATTGATATTTGTCCTGAAATTATAATGTACCTGTTTTAAACTACAACAAAAATACTAATAAAATATTATAAAGCAACCAAAATATAGGTTTCACTATTATTCAACATATAATTCGTGATTACTTTTAGCATTTTTATAAATTAAACTTAATTCATGTATATATATTTATGTTGTCGGATTGGTGAATGGTATCCATAATTTGTGGAGCGTTGATTGAGGATTTCCGAGTCAACAGGAAGGGAGGAAAGAGACGAGTGGCAACAAAGTAGGTGAGTTAATCATACTGTTAATAATTTTGTTAAAAATTCTTCTCACGTTTTTCTAAAGAAGAAGGATCTAATTTTTCTTCAAGTTCATTGAATGATCAATGTGGAATAGAATGTAGACCAAATAACGCAGGCACAATCTAGATTAGGGCGAACCAACTAACAGTCGAGAGTTTTTAGTGTAATTACATTATTGAAGTCCGAGGTAATTCTATTGATGAAGCCAATTAGCTTAGAAAAGATAGCTTGCAATCTAAAGTGACACCAAGGTCCTAAATAGACTGCAAAGTAGATAATCAAAGATCATTTAGTTTATAATAATAAAAAATAATTGGTTTATCGCTCGATAAAATGACATAATTTTGCATTTGTCAACATTTTGTTCCAAGCAGTTGATTTTACACAAATTAGTTAATATCTAATTGAAAAGGAAAAAAATCTCGGTAGAATTGAATTATTTTGAGGATATTATTGTCGTCTGCGAAAAGCTAAATGAGAAAAATACCAATTAAATCATTAATAAATTAGTAAAAAAGAAGCGGAGCTAGATGAGCTCCTTGGGGAACGCCAGACGTTAGATAATAATTTATTTTAACTCTGCTTCCTTTCCCTCAAGTTAGAATTAAAGAAGAAAGAAGGATAGTGATGGATTTCTAACACCGATGGAATGTAGTGTGGCCATAAGGATTGAGTTGTTAACTTTATCAAAGGCTTTAAAAAAGTCAGTATAAAGATTATATGAGAGTGGTCTTCAAGAGCTTTGACAATGTATAAATATTTCGTATAGTTATTAGGTCGAATTTTCTGTTCAACATCGATTTTCCAGCAGTCAGGATACTTTACTTCTTAAATTGCTTATACACATGAGAAAATTTGCACCATAATTCGTGGCGCGGTTCGATTTTCTCGTGTGTATACGAAGCAATTCTACACACCTTTAAAAAGTGATATGTCAATAAAAGCGATGAAAAAACTAACATATAAATCTAACCTATGTAATCTAGTTATTGTTTCATCACTTTTCATTACATTATACCACTTTTTAAAGGTGTGTTGAGTTGTCATTTTGATAATTTATCTAGTCACCATTTCTTTCGATTAAATGTGTAATTTTTTCAAATATATATATTTTTCTTTTGAGAGGCAGAATAAATACTCTCAGGTTTGCATACAATATTATTTTTGTAACTCTCTTTTCCCATTATTTTTAGATAGGTAAGTACATACTTTTTCAAATAAGTATGAAAAATTATTTAAAAAAGCAAGTAATGAGAACCCAAAAGGCGCTGCCTACATACATGCGGGTAATATAACCAAAATTAGCAAGTGATTGGAATAATTTGGATTTTTTAATGTTATAATATACTCCTTGTAATGTACCTACAATTAAAATTAAAGTAATCTAGCCTTAAAAACAAATGGCATCAATTCACAATAATATATGCAGAATTCATGATAATATGTTTTAAAGAAAATACAACAAGCATTATTAAGTAAGCAATTATAATGTCCCGTGATTTTTCAAGGTTTGCGCTAGTAAAATAATAATAATGTAGTCCACGTAGTATTCCTACCAGTCACATTTTCTAGTTTTATTATTAAAAAAATATTCCCAATCCTTGAGCCAACCCGGGTATATAGAACGGTCGAGTGATTAAGGTTTTATCGATAACATCGGTAACTTGTCATCGTTCCCAAAGCACGACTGCAGATTGCCAATGAAGAAAAAATCGTTAAAAACAACTTTTCGAGTATTCCTAATGTATTGGCCGACAGGCGGAATCCTTTGCCATTTGCTACGGATTAGAGCAACTGGTTCAGGAGCCTACAAGGGTTCCTGATGTCCAGACTCACCGTTCCAATCTGTTAGACCTATTCTTAACTACTGTGCCACACGGTTATAAGATTGACGTCACAGCGCCTCTGGGATCAATTGACCACTACCTAGTGACGACATCAATCCCCGTTAGCCTCAGACCAACCGATGAGAGGCTGAGGAGAAAAGTGTGGCACTATAGGTCAGCAGATTGGTTCGGTATGCGGGCCCATTTCAACGCTTTTCCGTGGTCAGCTGTTTGTTTTCGGACTTCGGACCCTTCAAGATGTGCCCAGGAGATTGGTGAAGTCATCAAATCGGCGATGGATGGCTTCATACAATCGACTACTAAAGAAACTGGTGTGGGCTCAAAGCCGTGGTTCAGTCGACAATGCTCCGAAGCAGTTCGACGAAAAAACGCGGCTTACCGAGCCTACAACACATCTCGAACGCCCGAAAGCAGATCAGCATACAACAAATCGGCAAAGGAATGCAAGAGAATCATTAATAGGTCAAAATTCGAACACGACCTGCAGATCAGCAAAAAGCTGGCTGCCTGCCCGCATGGCAGCAGAGCATTCTGGTCGCTTGCGGGTTCAATAGGTCGGAATTTTTGCAAACCCAGTTTGCCACCTCTTACCAAACCTGACGGCTCACTAGCAAACACCGCCACCGAAAAGGCTAACTTATTAGGGAAAATGTTTGCGGAAAACTCGACCCTCGATGACGGAGGTGCTGTTCCGCCGTCGGTTCCTCACTGCGGCTTCTATATGAAAAAGCTGAGGATCCGGCATCGGGATGTACTCCACGTTATACGGGGGCTCGATGTTAACAAAGCTAGTGGACCTGATGGAATACCTGCCCTGGTATTGCAGAGGTGTGCTGCGGAAATAGTTCCAGTTTTGACAAAGCTCTTCAAAATGTCCCTGAAGTGTGGCACTGTGCCCTCTGGTTGGAAAAAAGCGGTCATTCACCCTATTTCCAAGAAAGGTGACCGCTCCAACCCGGCCAACTACCGCCCCATAGCGATCACATCAGTTCTGTCCAAAGTGATGGAACGTGTGATCAACGACAAACTGCTCACATACCTCGAGAAGAACAAAATTATCAACGACCGTCAATACGGATTCCGGCGGAACCGCTCGTGCGGTGATCTTCTCGCGTATGTGTCGCATGTTTGGGGGCGGTGCCTGGAACGTCACGGTGAGACCCAAACGGTCGCACTAGACATATCCAAGGCCTTTGACCGGGTCTGGCACCGAGGACTTGTCAACAAATTGCCTTCTTACGGACTTCCCGCATCCCTGTGTACGTGGATTGCTGACTTTTTAAGGGATAGGTCGATTCAGGCAGTTGCTGACGGTTTCACCTCATCCTCACACTCTATAAATGCTGGCGTCCCATAGGGATCGGTTCTGTCTCCGACTTTGTTTTTGTTGCACATCAATGACCTTTTGACATGTGCACCGATTCATTGTTACGCGGATGACAGTACAGTTCATGATAGTTTTTTGTTTGACAAGCCCCCAAAGGGCACACAAACTCCAACGGCTCGGAGGGCTTTGAAGCAGAGAATGGACGGTTATCTCGAGAGTATTTCCTCCTGGGGTAAAAGTAATCTCGTCGAATTTAATGTTTCAAAGACCCAATCATGTCTGATTACGTCTAAAAGGGATCCAAATGATAATCTAGTCTCCTTCAATGGAAGCAATCTTCCGAACAGGCCTTCCATTGATATGCTTGGTGTAACTATAAGTGACCAGCTCAGGTATGGGGGCTCCATCGAAGCCAGAGTAAAGCTGGCCTCTCAGAAGCTGGGCGTACTGTACAGGGCCCGCAGATACTTTAATAATACACAACTGCTGACCCTATACAAATCGCAAGTGCGCCCTACTGTCGAATTTGGCAGCCATCTCTGGTCCGGAGCCCCTAAATACCTGAAAAAAACCCTTGACTCTGTGCAAAAACGGGCAGTCCGTTTGATAGATTCCCCAATCTTAACAAACGGACTCCAATCTTTAGAGCACAGGCGTCAGGTAGGTATGCTGTCCTTGTTCTATCGGTATTACAATGGAAGATGCTCTGAGGAACTAGCGTCATTGATCCCTTCGGCACCGGTGCGTAGTCGGGATACACGCCAAACGCGTGCCCAACATTTGTACACGGTTGACACTTGTCACATGAGAACGGGTCGCTTCTACGATTCGTTCTTAAGTTCAACAGCTCGGCTGTGGAACGAACTGCCGGCCTCTGTGTTTTCTCCCTCCTACAACATGGGACTCTTCAAGACCCATGTTCACTCCTTCCTCTCCACAAAAAGACCCTCCACACAGCATCCCCAAAGATGACATAGGCCCTGAGGGAAATGATTTTCTTCAGGGCCTCCTGTGTGGAGTTAATATAAAAAAAAAAAAAATTAGACGTGAATTATTTTGTACGTGGCAAACGTGGCATGATCAATAATTGATCAACCCTCAAAATCCAGTAAATCATTAATTTCATCAAATTTATGTGCTTCTTCTTGTGGTGTCCTCTCATATCTGTGATTAATACACTTTTTAAATTCAATTTTAGGGTTTCAAAAATAGAAATAATATGATTGGCTATAATCCGGGCAATCCTCACCCCACGGACTACTGACCGGATCGACGCGAAAACACAACGATTTCGTGCAAATTCATTTCCACATGCACGCAGCATAATTTATTAGCAAATCTATAGGTACAAACAAGTAAACGTATTAGATGCAGACGAACTAAAAAATTTCAACTCTGCACTGGTTTAAAAACATAATTTCATGATTTTTGCTATGGAGCCTCAAAAATGTTATATTAGTTTTAGTGTTGCACCTCTCGATTTCTTGGTACCCAGACCAAACAAAATAGAACGCCTTTGAAAAGTCGTATAAAGTTATGAAAAAAAAGTAGTTTAACTAGCTTTATAGATTTAAGTCTTTTTTTATGACGTTGACTTCGTATCACTTTTGTTACAAGTGTTCTGTTTTGTAATTAATCTGTTTTTAGTCATGGAATCAATTTATTTAAGTTTCTTTCGTTTACCAGTTTATATTAATGTGTTTTAGTGAAGATATTTAGATTTTGTATAGTTATATAATAAAATGTGTAATAATTACAATGAAATATTTTATTAATGTGTTAAAATATGATAGAACAAAAAAAAATATACATGAACAAAAAATAAACACAAAATATGATAACACCGATAAATAAAAATAAGAATATAGTATGATATAAACCCTTGGGTAGAGAACAAAAGACGATGAGAACAATTGTAAATAGTTCTTACACGAAAAGAAAATTAATATTTTGTATGAAATCAAAAATATTTAGATAACAACAGACATTATTAAAAATGAGATTAAAAATGCAATGCAAATTTTAATTAATAGATATATCATTAAATTGATCAAAAGCAATAAATTATGTTAAGCGAGATTTTTCAAATAAATTTCATCAATAGTGGCCATGGTGATTGTTTCCATGGTAAGTCACAGAGGAAGTCAGACCTGCAGGTTTATGGTATTGAGCGTAGGATAGTCCATGGGCTGGAGCTACGTGGTTGTTGATATAAACAGGCACCTGCTTCTCCACGTAGATGGGTTTTGGCACGTGCACCGTGTATGGTTTGTCCACGTGGACTGGGTAAGGCCTGGGCACTGGGATCTCAACGCGTTGGATAACTGGGACCTTAATAGGTACTCTGACCTCATAGGGTACTGGTCTATCAACGTGTACAGGTACAGGTCTCTCAACTACGACTGTGTAAGGTTTCGGAACTTCAACCTTGTAGGGTCTGTCTACTGGGACTTTTACGTGGATCGGGACATGCCTGTCCACTGTGACCGGGTAAGGTTGTGGTATTGGGACTTCGACGGTCTTAGTGATGATGTGGGGTTCTTGAGAGTGGAAGGATTGTCCGTAGTCTGAGTTGTACTGGCCATAGCTGCCGTGGTCGTTGTAGCTTCCGTAACCGAGGTCGAGGAGGCCACGCTTTTCTTGTTTCTTCTCCGCTGCGGAGGCCATGGCCAGGCACGCCAACACCGCGAATATGTTCTGAAAACCAAAACATATTTTTTTACCCAGTTCATTTTTAACTCACTGTCATTTTTAGACATTAAATAAGTTTATATTGGTCTGTTCTAAGAAAATTCAATATCAATAAGTCACTTCAATAAATTTAAATATTCACGGCCACCTGTTTTTTAGGATAGTTGTTCTCATCGGAATCATATTAAACATGTATTAACATTGGGACTGTACATAAATGGTAGCACAAGTTTTTATTTATTTATATATATATATAAACAAATATAAACCAATATAACAACACCCCCATACACACAAGCCCTGCTTATTTATGGGGGTACATCAAATACTTATATTATGTAATTAATAACCGTACTATATTGTGTAATTATATTATGTAATTGTTATATTATGTAATTCGTGTATCTTTTTTTTACTAATAAAAAAAAAAAAAAAAAAAAAAAAAAAAAAATGGGTTCCATGATAACTCAACACAGTGACAATTCAACACACTTTTATAAAGTGATATAAAGTCATTAGAAACGATGAAAAAAAAATTAAACTTTACTTAACCTAACCTAACCTACGTAACCCAGTTAATAAAGTTTTTGTTTCATCACTTTCCATGACTTTATATAACTTTTTAAAGATGTGATGAATTATTATTTTTATGATTTATCCGGTCACCAAAAAAATGTTACCCGATTAAAGATTATAGGTATGTTAAAAAGGTTAATAGTGCTGTTCTTGGCTTGTCTACACTAAAAAAAGTTGCGACTATTCTAGGTTTTCGAAAATAAATTTATAAGGAATACAAAATAATATTTCTTATTGTTCGTGGGTTTTTAAAATGATTAATGAAAAAGTTAAAAGCCTTACAACTTTTCGAGGGTTACGTCTCAACTTTGTGAAATCAATATTTTAGTGCACAAGTAATTTATTATTTTAGAAAAAGTGAAATTTATTTATTTATTCATTGTTTAGGAACATTTACAGACTATTGACATGAAAAAGTCATTAGATAAGCGCTGCAAAAAGCCTAGATGTCAACAGTCCACTTAAAAATGTTCACACCATGCACAGTTTGAGTATCATTTAAAAATATTTATTAACATCAAAACTTGAACAAAGGCAAAAAAAAGAGATATCAAAAAACAAAACATACAGATCAATATATGATCCATAAACAAAAGCAAAAAAAAAGAAATAGAGTAAATCAAAAAACAAACAAACATTCACAATTCTAGAAATAAAATGTTAATTTTATAAATAAAAAAGTTCTTTCGAGATTAACAAATGAACAAGTGACTTAGAGCATTCATGATACAGATCTCCTATTAGAACCCAAACATATATTATGCTACTTTTATTGAAGTTTTTTCAAAAATAATCGATTTCAAATAATAAAAAAATTAACCGGTTAAAAAGTAGTTAAATGTCTTTAAAAAATGGTTTGACTGAGGGTTCTACCTTGGTTGACTGGAGTCAATCGAGGTAACAACCTTTGCCGATTGGATAGGACCGACTTTGTTTTGTACTGCTGTAATGTCATCCGATTTCAGAGAAATTCGTGTATGTCCGCGTATGTGTTCGTGATTGCGACCAAAAGTTGATTGAATGCATTGTCATCGACAGCGAGTCTATTTGCCGAGTTTCAGCTCGATCTCGTGCCAGGAAGAGGATTAGTTGCCGCTTACAATTCATTCGTTCCAAAAAACGAAAGTGATATTGAAATAGATTATTTAAAAGGGTCGTTAAATAATCCAAGATCCCATAATATAAAGACAGGTTTCTGGAAACCCACTGGATGATAGACGGACGAGTCTGGAGATCTTCAAGACTGTCAGAAATGAGCACTGCATCGTTAGTATCCACCAGGCAACATACTAGCAGATATGAGTATTCAGAAATTAGCACTGCATCGTTAGTATCCACCAGGCAACATACTAGCAGACATGAGAATTCAGAAATTAGCACTGCATCGTTAGTATCCACCAGGCAACATACTAGCAGATATGAGTATTCAGAAATTAGCACTGCATCGTTAGTATCCACCAGGCAACATACTAGCAGATATGAGTATTCAGAAATGAGCACTGCATCGTTAGTATCCACCAGGCAACATACTAGCAGATATGAGTATTCAGAAATTAGCAATGCATCGTTAGTATCCACCAGGCAACATACTAGCAGATATGAGTATTCAGAAATGAGCACTGCATCGTTAGTATCCACCAAGCAACATACTAGCAGATATGAGTATTCACAAATGAGCACTGCATCGTTAGTATCCACCAGGCAACATACTAGCAGATATGAGTATTCATAAATTAGCACTGGATCGTTAGTATCCAACAGGCAACATACTAGCAGATATGAGTATTTAGAAATTAGCACTGGATCGTTAGTATCCACCAGGCAACATACTAGCAGATATGAGTATTCAGTTTATTAAAACTTACCATAGACTTCATTTTCAGAATCCAAATCAAATTCACTGATCCACAAAAGCGATGCTTGCTTCTTGTACCTTACAATTAATGGAACTGATACCTTTTGTTGGTACGGTGTCCATTTTATACCTTTGTTTTGAGTGTTTTAACATTTTAAACACACGTCAATTAATTATTACATTATTTGCGTGGCTAATTTTATAATTAACACACTTTTTACGCATGCTGGCTGACATTGCGTAACTCTGCGATTTCCGTCGGATGAACTAGAAAGAGTTTGACATTGAAATTAAGGAAAGCAAACACCTGATGGCCATTGATTTTTTTTAATGTCTTTGTGTGAACCATTCTAAAAATGAGATAATTATTGTTACTAAACATACTAATTTCGGTAGTGCAATTCATGCAGTAAGTAATATTCCTGCTTAATGATTTTCAAAATTGAAACCAATCAATTCAGACAAGCGATAAAGTAGGTACGAAATTATTTTATTTTAATCATAATTGTTTATTTGAAATGTGTATTTCATTTGTTTAAATATTCGACAGATTTAAATCTGTCAAAAATTGAGAGATCTACACATGAATCACTGATGATTTTTAATGTTTACTAACGGTATTCTTTCGAAGGTAATTCTGATGATCTCTTTAATTAATTGTCGACAAAAATATAAATACTTTCGGTACACTTGTTGAATTGTGCTCCATGCAAAGGATCTTTAAAAAAACAACCATTGATTTCAACTTAAATATCTAATTGAGACAACTATTTAAGTGGTAGGATTAAGTAAACATGCTCAAATAAATCAGTTGACTGCGTTAGTTTGGGTTATTTTAATCATTTATGCGTATTTCCTAACCTTCAAACTTAACTTTGAGAAAAAAAGTAATTTTCATGCATCTTTTATCATCTCCCACCACATAAATAGTCTGATATTTCTTGTAATAATTAAGTTGAAACTATGTGCTGTTTATATTTTGGTAATTATTTACAAACAACTACCGTTTTTAATACGCATTTCAAAAAAAAGTCATTTGATCAACTTAATGACAATAAACTCCAACTTTTTGCATTTACGATTTTGAAAAATAATGATATTTATTATTATTGACGTAAATAATAATTTATGAGAAAAATTGCCATACGACCACAGACATAGGAATTAATAGACGAGAAGATAATGGCGAGGGGTAAAATCAACTGTTGAAGAACGAAGGGAGTGAAGCTGACTGTGATTCGTCAATAAATCAATCTGACAGTAAATAGGCATCTCGCATTATAATATCACCATTTACTTCTTAAAAGTATAATCTGCTTTTGAATGAATAGACTTTTTTACATGGGAGCGCAAATTACTCGCCACGTTATGAACAAATTTGCGAAGTCCAAATTCGGCAAAAAAAATCGGTTTTATTTTCAGAGTCGAATATTTCGTTTAAGTATTTAGTTAAGACACTTTTATAAATGTTCATAATTTACTTCCAAGCAACCAACCAGCATTGTGTTTGGCGTCCAGACGTTTCTCGATGTGATATATATGGAATGTAATACGACAATTGGGTTTATTCTCTTTTTCACATCTATTTTTACAAGTTTTCATAGCACAAGTTAACATTCTGCCGTGTTATTTCGTAAAATGAACCGATGATGCCTCGACCATAGTTCGCACAAGAATGATGACGTCACGTTTTCAAATTTCACTTGAGGCCATACGCGAGCACAGCCGGATCCAATGGAACCGGTATGGGGAGTGGGGATAATACGCTTTTAATCACTTAGGGCAGGTCTACTAATATTCATATGTCTATGCATACGACACACCATTCTTGACAGAGCACCGATATGAACATCGCGCATAATTCGTGTTTGTTTGTAGGCAGTGTAGGAAACATGAAAGACATAATCGGCATAATAGACAATTCGAGATCACTGACCACGCACAAATTTATTTTACAAAAAGATTTTTTTTTTTATGGCCCATATTTTAATACTTACAACATAAATAAATAAAATTGCACATATCCGTATTAGAAATATGCGAAACATTTGGTATAAAAATTAATTTTTCAGTTTGGTTGGGTATTATGGCCTCCAATCCATATACAATTTTTGCATGAAAAGGCCGCGCAGACGTTCCTCGTAATACGCAAAAAAATCATTTGGTTTCAACTTAATTACTACAAGAAACAACTATTTATGTCGATGTATCGATATGTTTATGGAGATGGCAAAATATACATTAAAGTTCCATTTTTTTATCAATTAAAGTTATGTTTGAATGTTTTTTAAAATATTAAAATAACCCAAACTAACACCCTAAAACCAAATTTTTAAACAACTTAAATAATTGTCTATATTAGATATTAGAGTTGAAATCAAGTGTTGTTTTTTTTAAAAGAGCCTGTGCATGAAGCGGAATTTTACAACGTTACCAATAATATATTGTCATCACAACATTCACGATTGGCATATTCGCTGTTTATGAACGTCCCAAATTAAATTCTGTTTCTGAAAACAAATTAAATATTCTTCTGTTATTTTGCATTGATTTTGATTTTGATTTTGATTTTGATTTTGATTTTGATTATGATTTTGATTTTAATTTTGATTTTGATATTTATTTTTATTATATTTTGATTTTTATTTTGATTTTGTTTTTGATTTTGATTTTGATTTTGATTTTGATTTTGATTTTGATTTTGATTTTGATTTTGATTTTGATTTTGATTTTGATTATGATTTTGATTTTGATTTTGATTTTGATTTTAATTTTGATTTTGATTTTTATTTTGATTTTGATTTTGATTTTGATTTTGATTTTGATTTTGATTTTGATTTTGTTTTTGATTTTGATTTTATTTTGATTTTGATTTTGATTTTGATTTTGATTTTGATTTTGATTTTGATTTTGATTTTGATTTTGATTTTGATTTTGATTTTGATTTTGATTTTGATTTTGATTTTGATTTTGATTTTTATTTTTATTTTTATTTTGATTTTGATTTTGATTTCGATTTTATTTGAATTGATTTTGATTTGATCAAAGTTAAATTTTGTTTTTGAAAAGAAATGAAATACTCTTCTGAGATTTTGATTTTAAAACCGGACATTATGCAATTAAATATTAAAATTTTGAACGCAAACATAGCAAAAGTTTTTAAAATCACATTTTTCCACTTACTGAATACCCAGGAAGATAGTATTCAACCTTCCTCTCCCCGTCTCCTTTCTCTGTACACTCCCTTCAGCCCCACAACATACTCCCAATGGAGATGTCTTGGTCCCACTGGTTCCAAGCAGTAGGGACTAATGGACGGCATTAAAATAAAAAATATATATAAAGAAAAATGTGTTGTTCCAATTGGTTCCTGCGTCTGATCTAAATACTCAGCTTCTAAGCTATATATATGTTAAATTGCAATCTTCACTCATATACGGAATAATAGGATGCGCTTCATGCACAGATAAAACCTTTACAAATAACTCAAAATTATATCATCAAAGTTATGTATAATCAGAAAAGAACATTTTCAAAAGATGAGTTATACAAAGAATCTAAACTATTCTGTCTCAGCAAACTATTTATTTTGCAAACTATGAAATACATATTTAAAAACAAAAATTAATTCGATATAAATGAAAACAGAATCAACATTAGAAATAATAATGTATTTTATACTCCCCAAACGAACACAAAACAAATGCAAACACACTGCAGTTTCATTGGACCTCGCACTTTCAATCTTTTACCGAAAAATATTCAAGTGATTACTAAACTTCCTCAATATTTAAAATAGTTAAAATTATGGCTTTTCGATACAGCAGTTGAAACTTTTTTTTTATTTAATTTGTATCAATTTATGTTTCTTATAAAATATTCACCATATATTACACTAAACACTTATAACTTCATTATACACAATTGTAAACACTTTTTATACAATTATTTTTATAAGCAATAATTATTAGCCTGAAACACTCATCCACATTGAAAAATCTCATGATAAAAGATACATGACGCCAACGGGACTTGAACCCGTGTCCTTTCGATTTCCGGTCGACTTTTTATACAAACCTCTTAGACAAAATGTAATCTTGTTTTTGTTTTATATGCCCACAGCTTGTTTATTTCTAGGTACAATAATATAATAACTTAAATATATTACCCACGCAGAGGCTGCGCCTTAGTGGGCTCCTATTATTTGTATTGATTTATATAATTCGAACCCGGCGTGCGCAAATAAATTTTATTTGATTAATTTGTGTTTTTTCACAATTAATTAATTAAAATAATATATAGTATATTTGCGGCACGTTCCAGAGTGGAAGATACTACCAGTATCGCCCTGGTGTAAGACCACCATTCAGAATTGAAACGTTGCTCCAAATGGCTTTAGCCGTGTTTAGTGACGAGATCTGAATAGCCAGGTACTTCCCCACCTTCCTCTTTCCCTTCCCCACTTACCTTCAGCCTCACAACATCCCCCAATTGGGGATGCCATAGTCTCACTGGCTCCAGACGGGAGCAGTTGGGACTCTTGTGAGGTATTCACTATAAAAAAAAAAAAAAAAAATGTAATTTATGTAAAAATTGGGAAAAATAGAGGAATTAAAAAAAAATAAAAAAATAAAGTAATATTTATTTGGTTCATGGCAACTCTGGAACACTGTCCTTTAAACCTAACCTATTTTATTCCATCCCCTCCTACTACATACCCCAATTGGGGATGCCATCGTTTTACTGGTTCCAAACGGTTGGGAACTTGTGCGGTTTCATTAACCAAATAAACCATCATCGAAATATAACCGATGATTTAAAGTTAAAATTTTTACTTTATTATTTACTTTATGAATTTACATTTCAGGTATTTATTTAATAAATTATGAATCTATAGACCACTAAACTAGGAATCGAGGCACTTAGTTATATATGATTCCCGTGAGCACTTAGGCCATAGGCCCATTGTGCTATCTCCCATTTTAACTCATTCCTTTAACAGCCATCCGGTCTCTTTTATAAAGTTCACCAGGGTTGTCATTGAATATGTGGCTATGTCTTCTGGTTCCACAATGTGTCTTCCCAGGTCTCATCTCTCCTCTCCAATCCCCCTTAGTTCTCTGAAGTCCCCACAAGGGAAGAGAGATAGTACGATGTAATTTGCATAGAAATAAAATCATTATTATGTTCAAGCTCTTTTCTACTTTGGCTACGTCATTCTATCTAGAAATAAGTAAATGCTCAGTTTTGATAGAATTCGGAATGCAATTAATTATTATTAGTCACATTAGGCTATCATTAGGCAAATACTATGATATGGAAGAGGTAAATTGTTAGCAAGTTGATTTAATTGACAAGTCTTTAATGAAGAAAAAACCTGAGGCTTATTCTATGTAGTGATCTATTTTTTTTCTTTAAAAATATTGAAAATTGTTTTATTGAGATATTTTCGCAAATGTGCGGAATATTTAAAGTTCATTTTTGTGATTGTAATCATCATAAAAGATATCTAAAATCGCACATTCCGAAACGGTTCCAACTGGCTACAATGTCAGTATGATGTAGACAACTGGTAAAACGGGTGCACGTAAACAACGCCACATTAACGAACAAAAAAGAATCCGTTGTTTTGTGGCAAATCAAAAATGGTACATTTTAAATCGTTACAGAAAATTTATTTGTCAATATAAAAATAAATTAATAATGCCATCATTATCTCAATTTTTTTCTAGAGCATAAAACAGTGAAACATCCTCTTTTGACATTTTCTTCGCGCGTTTAATTTTGGATGTGCAATTATTTATCTTAACTTAGTAAATAAATGAACATGAACAAAGCCTTCCTTAAAATGTCTTAGCTCCGGTTGGCAGGGAGCTGTTGGAACTCTGTTGCAGTATTCAAATAATGGACAATCTGTGACGATGTTGTTTTTTTTAAGAAACATTGAAAGACTAAGGCCGGGATGTTTCGGAGAATTTGAACAATTCATCAAATTTCAACGTACATTTTTGGGTTCTGTGAAAGTCCTATTCAAGATCCGTTATTATACTATTATAGGCTAGTAGTTTGACAGAACTAAAATAATAACAGAACTTGAAAAAATCTTTCACGGAACTTGAAAATTTACTTTGAAATTTGAAGAATTGTTCAAATCTCCGAAACAACCCGTTATTAATATTTTTGAAGCACTCTGTACCTGCAGTAACAACGCGGAAGCAAGTGGTAAAATTAATTAATAACTCATTATTAAGAGACAGTATTAATAATTAAATTTTGGAATCGCATCGTTAACATGTATAAATTACTAATATATATATAGGGTCAACTCAGGAAATACAATTCAGTGTTACTTTTGACCTCATAGATTAATACATCGCATCAGGATGAGGTTCCCGGTTATTATTGTGAGTTATTTTGTATTATTTTGAATTTTATAGATTTAATACTAAGTCAAACTAAAAAAATGTTTTAATTGTTTATTATAGCAAAAATTGTTTTTTTTTTCTTTCTCTTTATAATATTTTGTGTTTATGCATGTAGTTATTCCCTTACGTTGCTTCGTCAAATATGTAAGTTTTTAACCTCGATATAGGCTGATTTCTAATGAGATTGATTACTATGCTTTGTGTAAAATTACGCTTTAAATTCAGTGAAAAACGACAATATAGTTGTAAACTTTTTGATTCAAGTGAATCGTTTGGAAACTATCCTCTTTTCCTGATATATTCATACGTAACATATTTAAACAAAGAATCGAACTTTTCGATTCGAGTGAATCGTCTGGCAACTCTTTTGCAGAGATATTCACACGTTGCAAAATTAATCAAATAAATCGAACTTTTCAATTCAAGTGAATTGTATGGGAAATACCCTCTTTTCCTGAGATATTCATACTTAACATAATAAATCAAATGAATGGAATTTTTTGATTTGAATGAATCATCTGGCAACTACCCTCTTTTCCTGAGATATTCATACGTAGCATAATAAATCAAATGAATCGAACTTTTATATTCTATTGAATCGTCTGGCAACTAGCATATATTCATGATATATTCATACGTAGCATAATAAATCAAATGAATCGAACTTTTACATTCTAGTGAATCGTCTGGCAACTAGCATATATTCATGAGATATTCATACGTAGCATAATAAAACAATTGAATTGAACTTTTCGATTCGAGTGAATCGTATGGCAACTAACCTCCATTAATGAAATATTCATACGTAGCATAATTAATCTAATGAATCGAACTATTCGATTCGTGTGAATCGTCTGGCAACTACTCTCTGTTCCCGAGATATTTTTACGTGGTACTCAAAAAATTGCTATTAATATTTAAAATACCTAACAAAATTGAACTTTTTCCGAACTAATAATAAATTAGTAAGTAAATTAAAAAGATAAAAGTCGTGTAAAGAAAGTAAGCATCTAAAAATTAGGAATTTTATGTAAACTATTTTTTAATCCCACTCGTAATGATTCGTTTATTTTTCAGACGATACTCTGTTTGGGTGTTTCCCAATCGTCGTGTTACCCTCCATCAGAAAAGTTTTCTGTGTATGGACCTCCAGAATTACAGGTGAGTTACAACATATCTGCACCGGAAAAATATCTTATCTGACGTAAAATAAATAAGAAGCAACATTCAAATAACTTTTTTTATATAAAATCAAAGTATGACAGTTTCACTTGATTAATATTTTTGCTTCCTTATAAAATTATTTACAAAATAAATTACAACCAGTTTTGTGCTTGAAATCGAACGTTTCTAGACTCCGTTTGTCAAGCGATTTAAATGCCTATTACCTACGATGTAAGGTATACCAAGAATATACAAATGTTTTGCTTTTAGCTTCCTTTTAAAATGGATATATGTAAATACGAATGCTAACAAGAGTTTGCTCATATTAAAAAAAAAACGATTATAATGAATAGGCGTCAGCCACTATCAAAATATTTAATAAAACACGACTTATTTGAAATAGAGCAAAAATTTCTTGAAATTTGAGTTAAATAGCTTTTAAAAAAACACTGTTAATTTTTCCATACATTTAACATCTTTTATTACTAAACCAGGCGTGTTTATAATCATTTTCGAAGCAATTTGTGAGTTTTTCTATCGAGGGAATTTTATGTACTTACTTTTTCACTCGGCATCTGAACAGAGATTATCTTAAAAAAAATAATTAATATTTTTTGATTAATATGAAGTATATTAAATGTTGGTGGAAATTCGGAATGCGAGGTCTTAGGGTGCTTATAAAAAGGACAAAATATCCGCCACGAATTATGATAATTATGTTTTCGGTTGATTCGTTCCTTTCCAATAATTCGCGGCTCGGTCCGTGGAAAGTTTGTCCTGTTTATACGTAGCATAAAATGATTTTAGTTGATTCTAGAAACCTAACTCAACATTTTTTTAGCTAACATCAAAATTACACGAAGACTCACATGAGGATAATTCACCAAAACTAATGGCACCACCCCCTCCACCGCCAAAACTATCTGATTATAAGGTAAACTATAAAAAAAAACTGTGAAACTATATTTTTCAAAAAACTCTTTTCGTTTTCTACAAATAATATATTTTCATTCGTAATAGAAGAGTTATACTACTTGGACGGGTTAATTAATTTCTTTACCGTTTGGATTATTCTTGGCAAATGTTTTATGTAATTGATTACTTATGTTAGAAAATGTATTATTTATTCGTGATTGGAACCATACTCAACATATTTTTAGCCAACATCAAAATTATACGAAGACAACCCTGAAGATAATCATATTTTGACCAATCCTCTGGGACCACCTCCTCCAGCACCAAAACTGACAGATTATAAGGTAACTCTTGTACTAGGTGTTCGAAAACTGGTAGTACAAACGGGAAATTGAGATCACATAGAGATTATAAAACCCAATTTTTATGAGCATTTCGCTTCTACACATTTTAAAATACATCACAGCTGATATTAACCTCATATTAAAAATTCCAAGTTCAGACACGTTTCACTCGTAAACAAACACTCAAATAAAAAAAAAGTCATACTAAAAAATCGTATCCAAATTTGATGTGAGATTCACTGTTTCCGGATACCGTATATAGTAAATTAAAAAACAATAAAAAATCTGGTTCATTTTACGGATTTTAAAATAATTAGCAATAAATTTATTTTTTATGATAATGACGTGTTTATTGAGTTAAGCAAATGATTGAAATTGTGATTCTTGATATTTTCAGCCAAACTTGGTATTACACGAAGACAAACCTGTGGATGTTCACAATTCACATAAACCAATTGCACCACCCCCTCCACCTCCTAAACTGCCAGAATATAAGGTAATGTAGATACCTACCTACATTTTTAAAATACCGTTTACAATATTCTTGTTTCTTTGACATGTAACTTGGATATCATCAGTTTACTGATGGCTCACTGCCAGCCTCAATAAGTAACAACATGTCGATTCTGAGATAATCAATTGATAAGCAATAATAAGAATTGATAAGCACCCACTTATATCTTGACTTCTGGACCGAACAGACGCGCAAAAGCGTTCAGTTTGAGACAAAAATCAAGACATAGGCCTCTGAAGATGGACAGTGAGATCTGTCCGAAACGTCAGGAATTAAAAAGTCCTTTTAAGGACTACGTTACGCGGGTAATTCGAGAAAATTATTCTACACATATATAATTTATTTTTTTTGTTGACGAATTAAGGAGACGATCAGAAATTTACCTTTCGAAAATACATGAAACTGTCAAAAAATTTAACTAAAGAAATAAACATTTCTCATTTAGAATTATTAATTAATAAATAAATTTTGAAAATTACACTTAAAGTAAAAGCAAATTAGAGTTAATTGAACGTGAAAAAATTCACTCAGGATTAACTAACATTTCAATTAAAATTGCACGCACAGACAATCGAAATTAGTATTTTTAACATTAATTATTATTATTATAATTATTCAACTGTTCAATAAATTTTTTCACATACGAGTATTTTCCAAACGAAATCCATGTAAAATGTTATAATTAGTTTTCAAAATTAAACTTAAAGTTTTACTAAAAATAAAGTTCGCAATAGTTTTATTACTTATCATTGTTTTCCTTCACGCTAAGAATGATAATTAAACAAATGTTTTCAGGAAATCCCGGATTTTCAAGAAGTCAAACCTGTCGATGTCCAGAATTCGATTAAACCCTTAGGACCTCCTCCACCACCACCCAAAC
This sequence comes from Hesperophylax magnus, assembly GCA_026573805.1. NCBI lineage: Eukaryota > Metazoa > Arthropoda > Insecta > Trichoptera > Limnephilidae > Hesperophylax > Hesperophylax magnus. The sequence continues at coordinate 836,855 of JAIUSX010000007.1, read as the reverse complement.
TACCTGAATATAAGGACTTAATTTTACCGAAAGCAGAGAAAGAATTCATAATTATTGATGCTCATATTCCATCGGAACCAATTCCACCTCCTCCAACACCACCAAAACTGCCAGAAGATCAGGTGAATAGAATTTATATCGAAAAAAAATTATACTTGTATTTCTGTTTTTCTTTTTAATTTTGTCTTTTCAAAATTCACGAATAAAAAAGAACATGTCGTTTATGAGGCGATTCGATAATGGCACAATTTAAATCGTTGTACTTTCACCATAATATTATAATAAACCATAATATATTTTGTTAAATTAAAAAAAGGAATAATTATGCAAAATATATCCAAAAAAGCAAGCTGTATCAATGACAATTATATTTTTAATCTTTCTTCGGGTAATAATAATTAAAATCAGAATAGGAAAGTCCAAATATACTCGAAGATTCCATATAATTTTTTTTACTGACCTATTAAAACTGCCACCAACAGCCAATTTACAGATGTACGAATGCTAAACGGTCGAGTTAAAACAGAGCTTCGCTGTGTCAGTAATGTTAATAATTAATATTCTAACTTCAATACAATAATATATACAGGAACAACTTTTCTTTCACTTTTGGAAGGTTATACACATCAATGTAATATATCATTGAAGTAGAAAATAATACTTAACGAAACATGAAACACAACATATACAGGTATCCCATATGATTAAAAATCTGATATGTTTATCCGAGACACTATCTAGATGACAAACCAATTTCATTAGAACATTGTGATCATCTAAAAAGGTTGCTGCCAAAATATGGTGAAAATAGTAGCAAGATGATATAGTTAATTCTGAAATAGAAATATGAGATAGACAAATATGACATTTGATACAAGTAACTAGGTCCAAATGGTCTAGTGGTTAAGACGCTGTTTTAGTAAGACAAAGGATCCTGGATTCGATTCTTAGTTGTGACCTTTTGCGATTTATTGGTATTTCCTTCTTATTCATGAATTATCTATAGATTTAATAAAAATATAACTTATTTTCCAGGAAGCCGAGTTAATCCCATCAATTGATATTCGGGGTAAAGATGAAGATTCTGGAAATTTACCCGTACCGCCAAAACTGGAAGATGTCAACGATAATGAGTTTCCAAAAGTAAGAAATTTATAATATTATTATGAAAATCATATTACATCGTGGACAGGGTTAGACAAAAATGATTATATCTTTTGAAATGTTTGTTTACGGCAACACTTTTTTTATTTTTTTTACCAACTTAATCAGAAATGTTAATAAATTTGTAGTGTACCGTATAGCGACACTACAAATATCACAGTCCTAAGATAATATAAATTCACACTGCGTAAGTTTGGTTCCCAAAACTTCCCAAAGCTGTTGAATATCGTTGAAAATTTCAAAGTTTGTTCTTATCAGTGCGAGAAGTGTTTGAATGGTAGAAGAAGTCGGTGACATCAGCAATAGCAAAGCATCGCGGGGTACACCAGTAATTAATAAATTATTGTTTGTACCCATTTTTTCGGTGCATACGCAACGAAAATCTATGCACTAAGTATTTCAACGAACTCTAAGCCACGAAACTTTGTTGAAAATATTGGAAAACGAGTTCGTTCGCAATATGTTTGTTTTACAACAGTTAACTTACCACTAACCCATTTTGTTCAGAATCTTAAAAAAAAATTGTTTTAATTTTTCATTTGTAATTTTTAACTAAATAAATGAATAACTTTTAAATACTTCGAATAACCTTTCTCTAAATCACTGTTTTGTTATAATTTCGTTGGCTTATTGATTTTATTTATGTATTCAATGACGTAAAATTGGTGCTTTAAATATTGTTCATAGGCAAACTTACAACACGTCTTATATCTTGTATGGTCTACTCTGTTCAGGAAAAAATAGTTCACAATTTCTTAAAGGGGTTATTTAACCACAATAAAATTAAAAACATATATAAATTAACTCGGCTAATTAATTAGATATATATCCAAAACTCATAAGTGCGAGCACAGAGTAGTAAACACGGAATTTAGAAATAAATAAATCGTAAACCACCAGGCACATTATGCTATTTTATAAATTGGACGTGGCATGTACGTATTATATGTCAATATGAGGGGGTCAGATCAATTGAGGGACTGCCGCGGAATATCATTTATTTGTATGGGATCTGTCACCTTGACAGATGACAGCTGCGTAATTGCGGCGCTCCTTATATTGTTGACTCCTTATCCTGGCCTTACTTAATAGATGGGTTCGAATAATTTTCAAATATAGCCTGGCTAGCAGATCACAGCGCATATCGTTGCCACGCCCACATTAATAGCACATCATCTTTTTAAGTATGACAGGTCTGTTTGGGATTGTATGGCGAGCAATATTGAGTTATATAAACCGCTTTATACCGTAACATGTCACCCCTTCAAATCGAAAATAATGCGTTAATCTATGAATAATGCTTATCGAGAGGATGGTGAAATATCCCCTAACTACAAGAAGAAAAATGATTATGGCTGATTTAATATTAGTCCATTCAAAATAATTGTAACAGGTGTTCATGCAGCTTCCCTTTTCTTGATAAATATAATGACATATTACATTTTTTATGTACACGTTTTCCGACTTCCTAATAACATATTCGTGGTTTATATATATTTGAACAGAAATACGAACAATTTGACTAGATTTTTAATAAGTTTGAACTATATGTAACCCCCAGGTTGCGCATCAGTTCACTTATTTTTTATAAAAATCATCACAAGTTTAGTATCTAATGACGTAGGATTTTGTGTCATGAGCTCCCATTCTATAATCGAACATCAATAATTATGTTCAAAGTAAAAGAAATGCATTCCTTCGAAATTTTATTTTAATGGAAGGCTACAACTCTATTTTCAGGCAACTAATTTATCTCCCGATGAGTTCGTACTGAACCCTCTGCCAGATAATTTCGTGAGTCTCATAAAAAAATAATATTAAATTATATAATTTATTTATTAATTACTACTTTTATCCGTTTAGATTTCTATTAATCGATTAAATCGTTGGTTTTCAGAAATACACCGTGAAGTAAAGAAAAATGATATTGTATTGTTTTCATTTTGCACCACCGCAAATTCTCTTCGTGAGTTATTTTTTTTTCTTTTCTATATAATCTGTAGATGCACCACAAAATGTTCGAAATAGGAAATTTCGCAAACCCTTTTTGACAAAACTACGTTGATCAATTGAAAATGATTTTATGTACAGCCATTACAATATAAAGAGAACTTCCAACTATGAGATACCGAAACCAAAATTTTTTGTAGAGCCATTACATGAACTTCCAACTATAAGATACGGAAACCAATATTTTATGTAGAGCTATTACAATCTAATGAGAACTTCCAACTATGAGATACGAAAACCAATATTTTATGTAGAGCCATTACAATCTAAAGAGAACTTCCAACTATGAGATACGAAAACCAATATTTTATGTCGAGTCATTACAATCTAAAGAGAACTTCCAAGTATGAGATACGGTATCCAATATTTTATATAGAGCCATTACAATCTAAAGAGAACTTCTAACGAGAGCCACAGCACATAGGATAGATCATAGATATAGAGAGCCAGATAGATAGGAGAAAAAGTCGTTTTTTGTGGTTTGCGACATAACCACAGAAGTCGTTTTTGTCTGGCTTGAGTAATCAGCCAGGCCCCGCTACTTTTGCCGGCCGGAGAGATCCCACCGGCCCACCGAGCAGGCGCTCGCGCCCACCCAACTGCCTTTATCAAGGCAACACTTTCTCGCTATACTTAAACAACGAAGACTCACGCTGGCCCCCGCAAACCGCCCACAAGCTCCAGAGACGTGCTCCCTCTTCAAGAGGAGGCACCGACTACCGCCTGTCAAGATGTTCCCGACGAGGATGCTCCCCGCTGACCACGAGGACTCCCCGGTCGTGGTACCACCCGGCGCTCACCAAATTGCGCTTCGCAAGAAGACCGGGACCGTGCGCCTTACGGTCCCCGCACCACAGCCCCGCTCCGAGGACCCAAGGACCCGGAGACCATCCACCACCACGACTGCCACCACGCCCGATGAAACTGAGATGACGGAGCCCGCAGCAGGCCCCTCCTGGGCAACAGGACCCAGTCCTGCCCCCAGGCGCCCCCCGATAGGCCCGGCGTCGGCCTACGTGGCGCCCCCGAGGCCCCAGCAGCCGATGGAGACGGCTGCCCCCCAGGATGGAGGCTGGACGAGGCCGTCCAACCCCGCAAAGAGGCCCATGTCCCCACGGGGACCGCAACCGCTCCAGTGTGGCAACCGATTTGAAGAGTTGCCCGAGGTAAGCGAAGGCGCCGGCGCGCCGCGTATTAAGCGTGCCAATAATAATCATTCTTTCTCCCCCGCAGGTACCGGCAGGAGAGACCGTGTTCCCCCGGTTGTGATGACCCTGGGGAACATGACACACGCGCAGATCACAGCTGCGGTGCAAGGACATCTGGGGGCGGGTAAGCTCTTTACTTTTAGATACAACAGGGGCGGCACGGCCAACATCTTCGTGCGCACGATGGAGGACCATCGCGCCCTCACCAATGGACTGCGAGCGGAGGCGCGCGGCTTCCACACTTTCACGGCCGAAGCCGAAAAAATGAAGAAGGCCGTGATCAAGGGCCTGCCTCTAGTGGAAGTACAAGACATCGCGGCGGATCTGGAATCGCAAGGATTCCCAGCTGTGAAGGTGGTCAAGATGACTGCCTCAAATGAGTATCCCATATACTTAGCGCACTTCAATAAGGAAGTCAACATGGGACAGCTGCGCGCGGCCGTCAAATACCTGTGCCACTGCCGCATTCGACTCCAGAAGCACAGGAGTAATCACCTTCAGCACGGCACCCAGTGCTACAGATGTCAAGACTTCGGACATGGGTCCCGAAACTGTTCGCACACAGCAAGGTGTGTAAAATGCTTACTGGAGCATGCTTCGGCAGAATGCCCCAAGAAGACGAGAAACGAGCCCGCCGCATGCTGTAACTGCTCAGGCCCGCATCCCGCCAACTACAGAGGCTGCCCCAAGCGGGTAGCGTACGTCGCCTCAATACAGCAGCGACCTGCCAGAAGGCCCCAACCTCCTCCGGCAGAACAGAACCCGAGCAGGCCACCTCCTCAGCCGAGGACGGATGGACGCACATGGGCCAACGTAGCCGGAGGCACCGCCCCCGCCCAAGAGCAGCGCGAGACCGCGCCGCCCCCACAGCCCCCCCGCCCCCAGCCCCGCTCACAGCAGGAGCCCGTGCGCGCGCCCACCACTACAGAGGACGACCTGGACATCATGGCCCTGCTCCAAGGCCTCCTGAGGATGCGATCGCAGCTCGCCCGCTGCACTTCAAGAGCAGAGAAGCTCGTCGTCCTGATGGAGCTCCTCACGACCACCCTCGATGTCTAATCCCGAGAAGGTGAGAGTCCTCGTATGGAACGCATTTAGCGTGCGCAACAAGACAGACGAACTGCTCGCTTTGGCAAATGAATTAAACACAGACATAATTCTCTTATCAGAATCCCACTTGAATCCAAGCGTACCGCTGAGAGTGCAAGGCTTCGAGATTTACCGAGACGACCGACAGGGAAGATCAGGCGGAGGAACCGCAATATTCGTTCGACAATCAATGACGTCCACAAGAATTCCCACTCCGAAGTTGAAGCACGCTGAAGCCACGATTATCGAAGTCACCATAGAGGGTAGAGCGCATACCATCATCTCCGTATACTGCACCCAAAGTAACCTAGTGAGAGAAGATCTCAATAAATTGCTCAATCTGGGACCAATCGTTGTGATAGGAGGCGATTTGAACGCCAAACACAACTACTGGAATAACTACAGAGGAAATGCGAACGGAAATACGCTCTTTACACACATGCAGACAAATACATATTCGATAATGGCGCCCGACAGACCTACGTACTACTCGCAACGCTCTAGATATCCGAGTACTTTGGATATAGTACTCGAGAAAAATGTTAAGACAATATCTCCACTGCGCACATTAGACGAGCTGTCTTCGGACCATCTGCCCGTGTGCTTTACTATAGGCGGCACAACTTCAAGGACCCCCAGAAAACAGCGCAATTATAAGGATGCGGACTGGGAAGGATTTAAAAAGGAAGTCAACGAACGAATTCATCTCACTTCGGGAACTCTGCGCTCGCCACAAGAAATCGACGCAGCTACAAGCACTCTCACAGAGATTCTTCAAACAGCACAAGATACACACATTCCTCTCAAAGAAGTACATTCATACACGATCAAGCTTCCCGAGCACGTTTTATCGCTCATCAAGGACAAAAATCGCCTGCGACGCATGTACCACCGCACGCGTGACGAATACTTCAAGACAGCGTACAACTGCCTGCAGAGGGAAATCAAGACCGAAATCGCAGAACTCAAGCGCGAACTTTGGGACAAAAAAGTCGCGTCGCTCACGCCGAAGGATAATTCATTATGGAAAATGGCTAGCGCGCTGAGACATAAAGATTTCACTATCCCCCCGCTACAGAAATTGAACGGCCCTGGGACGGCTTTGTCGCTACAAGAAAAAGCTGACACACTCGCCGACGGCTTCGAGAGAGCCTACGCCGCTACAGACGGCCTTTCCGACCCGGCTACGGACCGGATCGTAGCTGACTCTCTACGAGATTTGAACGAAGCAGAGCAGACAAACGCTGAAGATATTCATTTCACAACGCCGAGCGAGATTGCGGTCACAATCAAGCGACTCAGAACGAACAAGGCGCCGGGAAGCGATCAAATTCACAACATTTTACTCAAACATCTCCCTCAAAAAGCCATCATATACACTACAAAATTGTTCAATGCCTGCCTCATGACTGGGCATTTTCCCCAGATTTGGAAATCGGCGACCGTGCTGCCATTCGCAAAGCCGAATAAAGATAGAACGCAACCGACAAGCTACCGGCCGATTAGCCTACTATCTACGTTGAGCAAGGTATTTGAACAAATTATACTAAACAGGCTTGTCCCACACCACGACGAACACAAGACTTTGCCAGACGAGCAGTTCGGCTTCAGAAAGAGGCACTCCACGACCCATCAACTCACCAGAGTAGCGGAATTCATCGCAAGAAAATTTAACGAACATCGCTTCACCGCTGCTGCGCTCATCGACCTAGAGAAGGCATTCGACACCGTATGGATAGACGGGCTCGTGCATAAGTTGCACCGCACCAACACGCCCATATACCTAACGAGACTGATACAGGAATACCTAAAGAATAGATCGTTCAGAGTGTTCATAAGGAACGTGTTATCTTCAATGCGTGAGATTCCAAAAGGCGTGCCGCAAGGAAGTTTACTGGGACCATTTCTCTTCATTCTGTTCACCTACGACATCCCCCGAGACGAGAGATGCAATCTGTCTATCTACGCAGATGACGTCAAACTATACGTTTCCTCGCTGAAAGCGAACATGGCCGCGATTTACCTACAGAGGGCGCTCGACGCGCTCGTAGAGTACTACAAGAAATGGCGCCTGAAACTGAACGAGGCGAAAACCGAAGCCATCATGTTCACGAGAAAACGTATAAATAGAACACCTGACTTCAACATCGAAATGGGAGGACACAGCATTGAATGGAAAGATGAAGTTACATATCTCGGCCTGACCATGGACTCCCGCCTCAACTGGAAATCTCAACAAGCAAAGATGCACGCGCGCACGCGAAAAGCGATCGGCATGATGAAGCCAATTTTCAATAGACGGAGTCCGCTACTTCCCAAAACCAAACTCCTCGTCTACTACTCGCTCATTCGTCCGGTACTCTCGTATGCGATTCCCGTATGGAGCAGCATCTCACACACAGACCACAAGAAACTACAGACACTTCAAAATCTCTGCATTAAAATCACATACAACACGAGACTCAGAACAAACTTGAAGAGATTACACGAACGAGAACAAATTCCAACACTATACGAATTCACACACAGACTGACTGCACGCTTTTACAAATCACTCACACTTAGTAAAAATCCACTAATACGAGACATAGGACAATACAATGCTCCGAGCGACCTGACATTCAAATACACACACAGACTACCTAAACACATCCTCATGGACCATGACCACATATGGCACATACCAGAATCAGACGCGGACGAATAGCGAGCAGTAGGTATTTCCTAAACTCCCGACTTTCCTCCTAAATATATAATGTTTATATATCTATTTATATATTTATATAATATTTTTATAATTTGTATGTATATGTATGTTTATTTTCTATCCTCCCATAAGTATATATTAACATAAAAACAGACACACACACACACATCTCAAAAAATGCAGGACATCATATACCGATGTTACTGAAGGCCGTATACGTTTCAAGTTGACGTTCGGCCGCTCCTTCCGGGTAAGGTTTTCTGCGATTTTCCTTACTCCCAACGGCAAATGCGGAAGGAACCCAACAATAGGGCGCAGCCGAAATTTCCTCCCCCCATTCCCAACACAACACAAACAGACACGTATGTAGTATATGGCCGCTGTCGGTCGCTGGTGGTGCTGATGCTGGATGAAAACATGCAATTTTAGTAGGGTTTTTAGGTAACAAATTTTTTCCCTACCGAGAAAATACAAGGCCTCTAAGTCTATAAAAGCCAGGTAATATTTGAATAAACCCATATGAGGTAAAAATTGTGAGGCGCATATGACGCCGTTCTATTTGTATAAAGAACATTAACTTTAAATTCAGTAAATTTAAATGATTCACCACTTCATGGAATATAAGAATCTAGAAAATAAAAATAAAAAAAAATAGAGAACTTCTAACTATGAGATACGGAAACCAATATTTTATATAGAGCCATTACAATCTAAAGAGAACTTCTAACTATGAGATACGGAAACCAATATTTTATGTCGAGCTATTACAATTTAAAGAGAACTTCCAGCTATGAGATACGAAAACCAATATTTTCTTCCCCCTTCTCGTCAAAGTCCAGAATCACCAAAAGATAAATTTAAAAGTCATTCCTTCCTTCACCTTTCATTAGTGGTCTTAAGCAAGTAAACATTACAAAAATTATGATAAATCCAAATCAGTCAATAAACTTTTATTAGTTGAAGATACATGACAAATTTAACTTCCTTGTAATTTTGAATCAACGTTCGAAAAAATTGAAACCTTCCAAAAATGATGATACCATTTGATGCTATTATTTATAATACGTATACGCACGTTCTTGAGTTTGATTTCTTGTACAGCTGATGTACACGCTGTCCTGAAACTAATGGTACAAGCGTGAATCTAAGGAATCTACATCAATTGAGGACCTATAAAACGTTTTTCATTTTTCTTCTTTTTAAATATGAATACCGCACAAGAGTCCCAACCGTCTCGAGTCAATGAGACTATGTAATACACAATCGGGGTATGTTGTGAGGCTGAAGGAAATGAGGGCAATGAGATGGGGAGACGAAGGCGGGAGGCAATTCAGATCTGGTCACCAAATACGGCTAAAGCCATTTCAAGCACAGTTTCAATTCGGAATGGTGGTCCACACCAGGGCTTAGTAACAGTATTTTCCACTCTGAAACCTGCCGCAAAATTCCAAATTCGTACTCTTTTCTCAAATTTATTTGAATCTCGGATTTACTCGAAAATTAAAATTCAAATCAAAAAAAGTTTACTCCAAATGTGATGTAGGCCATGAATTTGTACGATATCACAAAACGTCTTCATTTTAAGAAATAAACCAAATACTTTTTTTAATGATAGACCGTTTCGAATAACCAGACACTATTTAAAAAATCTCCCATAACCATCATTATAAGCGGATGATGTTGTTTGCGCAATGATGGAGAATTAAATAAGCCAATCGAGAAATTGAACTCACAACGCCTGGACGCATTTGCCAACTCAACCATTGACCGGTCGAATACATCATTGCGATAAAAAATATAATTTTCTGTGTAATTCAAATCATAAAACATATTTTGTTTCTTCAACAGATTAATGCTGGCGGCCTTTATCCTTACCCAGAAGCAGAGCAAATTCAATAAGAAGAAACTTCGTCACTTTACTAACCTGATGCAGTGTAATCCTGAAGAATCATTAGTTAAAAAAAGTATTACGTATAACAACTTATAGTTTTGTACTTGAGCAATAAATTATTACTTAATTACAACGTGTTTTTTATCCACCACACCTCATGGGCGTTTTAACTCTTCAACGGGCAATGTGGCCTGGCCAGGCCATTTTGATTTTTATAAATAATTTTCTTTTTTTCCCTTGACTTTTTGGCAAGCGGTATCAATATACTATACAACTCGGCGAGCTGTTTCGAATGGTGATATTGCCGATGAGTTTACGTTTAGTTAAAAATTAAGACAAAAAGTTCAAGGACTGTACCTCACGGACAAGCCATTGCATATTTTTTTATTTTTTTATTTATTTATTTATTTAGTACAGGTGATGATACAATGACACATGTACATATACATAAAAAAATACTTTGACTGCCCAACTAGGAGGAATTCCCGTTTTAGGATATGGCATCAAGGTCTGTTGCGTCTGCGATTCGGATACCAACTACCTACTCAGAGGTCAAATTTTCACCGGAAAACTTCCAGATGCTGATAATGAAGTGAATCAAGGTGCACAAGTGGTGTTGGATTTAGTTGACAAGTATCGCTATACCAGCCGATCAGTATTTTGTGATAAATCTTATACGTCATTCGACTTCTAAGGCCAGAATTCTGATGGAAAAATAAATTGCTATCGGTGGTATTGTGCGCGCAAACAGGGTGTTTGTCACGTTATATACAATATATTGACACGTTCATACACACTACTTGCACACCTCTTTATATAAATATATAAAACTAGTTTGATAGCCCACAACTTCAAGATGGCCTGGCTGGGCCACATTGTCCATCGGAGGGTTGAGGGATGCTTTTTTCGACCAGCTTCCATAGGTTTTCTTTTCATATTGAGTCGGGATGAACAAAGGACATTTTTTATTTTGGTACAGATTTTCGTACATTTTAAGACAGCGGATATTATTTGACATCTGCGATCTGTCATTGTTTTACGTAACTACGTTATGTGGAGATTTTGCATGTTTTATATTTAAAATATGAATAAAAGGCCTAAACTGTGTGTTTATTTCTGAATATGAACGTGTATTGTTAATTTCGCGTGTATTTTTGATGAATTATTGAAGGAAGCGGCGAAGGCAAATGATGAGTGTCTTTTAATGTGATCTTTAGTTATTTATTTTTTTATTTAAAAACATACGGCACATCATGTACCATTAACATAGATGTGAAGTTATGTACAGATAATAATACTTTGTTGCCATTTTTCGACGATTTAGTACCTTCCCAAAATATTATTTTTTCTCTGATGACAACTCTCTGTATGAAAGCGTAGGTATGAAAATAATGATCATGTAAAGCAAATTTTTTTGCTTATGTGCCCCGTTATAGTTTCCATGTGGGAATCGGTATGCACACAAACGCTCATTAGTCACCAAAAAAAAGTCGTCAGTCAAAACTACTTCACCTGTAGTCAATTGGTGGGTTAAGTAATCTATACTACTTTTTTTTAAATATGCATAGAAAGCCTACTTTCGTCATAAAAGTAGAAATTTTTGCTTTCGCAATTATCGAGGACATAATTTGAAGGGGATTGATGCCTGGATATAAGCCGATCAATAAAAATATAAAATGTAATTCAGAATATATGTGTAACGTTAATTAATTTATTAATAATATGAGAAACAGCATTTCGTTGAGGTAGTAACAATAATTAATTAAACAATAACAGTAATTAATGATGGACGGTGTGTGAATAAGAAGAGGCACTCGATTGCCCGCCACTGTAGTGTCCAGACGATCCGTGGCTGGAGTATCCTGAGGCATATCCTCCAGAGCCATGTCCACCGAATCCGGAACCATATCCTCCAAAACCAGATCCTGAGCTTCCAAAGTCAGAGCCTGACCCTCCAAATCCACTAGCTCCGTTATTTCCCTGGTTGATGTAGACTGGTACTTGACTCTCGACAACAACTGCTTGTGGGACTGGCACTGGGTAAGGCCTGTCTACTGGAACGGGGTATGGCCTGGGCACTGGGACCTCTACTCTCTGTATGACGGGGACTCGGATGGGCACCCTCACTGTATAGGGGACTGGCCTGTTAACGGTGACAGGGACTGGCCTCTCTACTGTGACGGTATATGGCCTTGGTACTTCAACTGTGTAAGGCCTGTCAACGGGAACTGAAACTGGAACTGGAACTGGCCTATCCACAGTGACGGGGTAGGGCTGGGGAACTGGCACTTCAATGGTGTTGGTGATTACTTGACCAGCTCCTCCATCATTACCACCGAATCCTCCACCTTGACCAAATCCTCCTCCATGGCCACCGAATCCACCACCATGACTAGAGAAGCCACTGCTGGAACCTCCAAAGTCTCCGCCATGGCTAGAGAAGCCACTGCTTGAACTGCCATACCCAAGGTTGTGGAGTCCTCGTTTTTCCTGTTTCTTATCTGTAGCCCCATTGGCACAGGCCAGGACAGCAAGTAAACCAACCAGCATCTGCAATACAATAATTGATTATTTAATAGAACCGGAATCTTTTCTACGAACTCTCCAAGGATTGTAGCACCATGATGATGAACATTTTAATAATTTGTATGTTGTACACCCTTTAAATACACTTTCGTTACAAATCTGAGCAAATGTGAGACGTCTCAAGAAGAAATAAGCACAAAAAGATTAAAATCAAACAACTCACAAATTTAAATGTCGTAGTACCAAGACCATTTAATATCAATCAACAATCTTATGAATTCTTAAATGCATCCATTTTAATTTCACTTTTGTTTTTAGAAATGAATGAATTAACCCACTTTCCGACATCCGATCAAATTGAAACTTGATAGACTAGATAGACTCGTAGTCGATGACAATGCATTCAACTTTTGGTGTCCATCTACAATACACATACGGTGGCAATCAGACAATTTCTCTGAAATTGGCTACAAGAGTAGGCCCAAAAATTGAAAACACAAAGTTTTTGTGAAATCGGATGACATTACTGCAGTTCAATAATGTCGGTTCTACCCGATCGGCATTTGGCGAGGTTGGTATAGTTGTCGACTCCAATTCCTGGTAGGAAGGTTCTATCCTGACTCGACAATGTGTTGTTTTGAAAGACATTTTAAAAAAAACGTTGTTTTATACAGGTTCATTTTTTCTTATAACCAAAAGTTATGTTGTGCTTACCATTTTAGCCATGTTGATAAGAATATCCGTGTGTTAGCACTGATGATCTCAATATCAAATCGCTTCTTTATATATTGAAGACATTTGCAATACACACTTACTACACGCGTACAATGCGAATTTGTAAAAAACGTGCAGCAATCCTGCTATTATAAGATTTTTAAGATACGCAATTGTTTTTGCAATGGGCTTATGTAATTAAATTGCATTCAAATGTGTTCACGGTGTATGATATGTTTTTGGTGTATTATGCGTTGTATGACACACAGTGAAAATAGTAAAATTTCGTATAAATACCTTCACTTGCTTATGGTGAGTATCAGTAACGTTTCGGAATTCTAACGCACAATAAGATAACGCCATGGCATTCAAGGTAAGTTGTAAAACATTAACTAAACACAGAAATATGAAATTTACATATACATTCAACTTTACAAATGTCTAACATTCTCACATCTTTATATAATTTATTTATTTATAATTTATTACAAAGAACATCTCAATAAGCACAAAAAAATTAAAAAACAAAATCAAAGCAATATCAAAAAAAAAAAATCAAAGCAAAATCAAAAAAAAAAATCAAAAAGAAAATAGAAGACAAAATAAAAAAATAACCTCTAAAACAAAAACAAAGCCAAAAACGAAATAAAATCGAAACTAGATATTCCACCATGCAATATGGAAAAAATATAACACTAGGAAAATTACAATACATTGGTAAGATAAGTTGGTAAGATAAACAGAGCTACGTAGTTTGTATAGTTAAATTATATTAAATTTGATATTCTTCTATCTGAAATAAATTGGGTAATGACTTGTATATATTTGGTGAATGATGTGTTGAATATATCAACAACATCTTTAGTATCGTATATTATAACATCTAAACATTATAACATATATACATTATAACATCTATATATTATCACATTTTTTATTATTATTCAAAAATTTTATGGCTCCCACAATCCAGCTTGAATCTATCAATTGGTGCAGACTTTATATTGCATTTCTCTGTATAGTAAACTGTTTTTTGTATTGGCTTTGTTCTTTTTTGATAGCCTAATTTCATTGCACGTTCTTGTGATGCGCCTTGTAGTACACAAATTTGTTTTAAAAGTATTTTGCTAGTAGGTTGTTTATTATTTCACGTATAAATATCATCACGTTTAAGATCAAAATCTGTTTCTCTGTTTTACCAATTTAGTTCCTTTAAAATTTCAGTTAATTTTAAAAATCTATTTTATTATTTTCGGTGCTCTATTTTGGAGAATTCTCTACTTATTTTCTCTGGCAATACTTGTGCAACAACAAAAAATTGAAACCATGGAATTAATCATCTAACACACTAATTTCGGTGGTTGTCTGTGATGATGCGAAACTGTTCACGTTCAATGAATTTCGGATTTTCAAAATTAGAACTGATTGTAGGAACCAAGTTATAAAGTAATGAGTCCTGGTGAGACACGACTGCACAGAATCTGCTTTACTTGAAATGGATTTATTTAAATTCATTCAGTGACTAGATCTTTGCAGCCAGGTTTCCAAACTCTCTCTCTAGCCTTTTTGCTTGTCTATCACACTCGCCATCATAACATTACCTAAATTGCCGTAATTTAATTGATTTACTTGACAATAATTTATTTTCAGATAGTCATACCGTTGATTGTGGCACTAGCCGTAGTGGGTGCCGCAGAAGTTAAGAAACAAGAAAAACGTGGGCTGGAGCATGGTTTTGGAGGACACAGTTTTGGTGGTGGAAGCTCCAGCGGCTCTGGATTTAGCTCCCAACCCCAAGTGATCACCAACACCATCCCTGTGCCCCAGCCCTACCCCGTTCACGTAGAGAGACAGGTTCCAGTACCTGTCAGAATCCCAGTCGACAGGCCTTATCCCGTCCACGTGAACAAGCCTTATCCAGTTCACGTTGATAAGCCCGTGCCCTACAACGTGGACAGGCCTGTACCGTACGCCGTGAAAGTTCCATACAGAGTCGAAGTCATCCAAAGGGTGGAGGTCCCAGTTGACAGACCCTACCCCGTTCCCGTAGACAGGCCCGTACCAGTGCGAGTACCCCAACCCTACGTAGTAGAGAGACAAGTCCCAATTTACATCAACCAGGGCGGCAACTCCGGGGATATCTCCCAAGGCTTCGGTTCTAACTCTGGTGCATATTCCAATGAACTTTCCGGATCAGGACTTTCTGGGTCAGGATTTTCTTCGCATGGACTTTCCGGGTCAGGATTTTCGTCTCATGGACTTTCCGGGTCAGGATTTTCTTCTCATGGACTTTCTGGGTCAGGGTTTTCAACTCATATACTATCCGGGTCAGGATTCTCATCCCATGAACATTCTGGACACCCTGGAAGCAGCTCATCATCACACCAAATTACCATTCACCATTAAGCAATACACAAATTAGTATTTTAAACCAGTTAGTGATATGTAATGTGTAACCTATTCATTAAATGAACCAATTACAAACGAATCCACATTGTTTTATTCTTCCATCCGTCCTGATAGATCTTATTATAGTGTATAAGCGCGATCACTACGGTTAATTTTTATATTTATTTTTTACAATTAGATCCAACAAATTTACATATTTTAAAACATTATTTGATAATGTGGGCCTCGCTGGGTGCTTTATCCGTGCTGAGGCCCCCATTTTACAATTTAATAATATTCAAGAAAAGATATGGAAACATACTCAGTATTTTTGTTTTTTCAAATGTGTAAATATCAGTTTTATGAAAAATGAAAAACTTTGTACAGCAAAATCATCAATCTTCGCCCTTTTATTATTGTTTAAAAAATGTATATAATTACATATTTTGTAACGGATTGCTTATCTCACTAAGAGTCAAACGCCTGCGTTAAGACGACACTTCACAGGAATGGTTGTTAAGGCGATGCATCACGTCGTGTAACATTTGGAATCGTACCGCTATCAATAACACTCCTTACGTAGATGGCGATAAGGTTTAAATTCCCGCTCAACACCATTCGCCTGTTTTGATTTATGCAAGAAAGAACACATCACCAAAAAGTGTGTTTTATTTTATTTTGCGAAGTTCAGGCACAAATATTTTACTTGTTATACACGCCATAAAAAGTGAAGTGACAGTTTTCTTACTAATTCCTCACACAAAAAGAAAGGGTTTTCTAAATATTGTATTCGTTCAAAATTATGGAAGTTTCGTTTGAAATGTTTTTTTGTTAACATTTACACGATAAATTAAAATATTAATTTTTATTCAACATCTCAAGTTTCTAAAATGGTATTTCTACGAAAACTTGAAAAAAATAACATTTAAAATTCCTAGGCAGAATTTTGAAAATCCATGAAATTTTACAGAGTCGTTGGGACTTGTATGTAAAAATATTTTAAATAAAAAGCTGAATAACTTTAATTGATATAATAAGTCGGCTAAGAACTTCCTCTTCTATATCCATGTCTCTCTTACCCTTTAGTTTCACAACCATCGCAAACTGGAATGAATGAATGGACATGAAAAAATATTGCTTTCAAAGATTCCTGCACAAGGCCCGGCCTGTACTGAACATGCGTCATCTTGTTACGAGAGATTTTCTGCACACATAAATAGTAGCGAAATTGGTCCGTGCGTATAATTGATACACATTTCGATATAGATAATAATTAAAACACTCGTATTATTTATTTGTGCGAGTAATCTTAATTTTACCAAGAAATTTACATAAATTTGAGTTGTTTGTCTAAGTAACATCCTGCACTTGCGCTTTCTATCGGACCACTGAACTAGATAATCCCTAGATGTATCAACAATTTTTATTTATTTGAATACCGCACAATAGTACGAACTGCTCCCGACTGTCTGGACCCAGCGGGACTGTGTCATCCCTAATAGGATATTTTCACTGTTTTATTTTATTTAAAAAAAATTGAAAAACGACAAAACCGCATATTCGTTTTGGCGGCAGTTCGTCTGCGACGACGTCACACCGGGCGACTTACCAGCAATATGCATTTTATATGTCGTAATGACGTTGCAGCCAGTTGGAATCATTTCTGAATATGCATTTTCAGATTGATTTTTTAAATCAATATTAACATTTTTGTTACAATAATCAGAATCAGAAAAATAAGCACACTCACACACCTTTAACGGTAGGTATTCATAGTATGTGAAGAAACCACATTGGGTTATATTGCGAAGCTGAATAGAGTGGGGAAGGGAAGGAGATGAGGAAGAGATTTGGAAGTACTTGGATATTCAGATCCGGTCACTAAACACGATCTTTGCCATTTCGAGCAACGTTTCGATTCTGATCAGTTATTTTACTCGCGATGAGCTTGGAAGATTTAAAAAAAGGAGAAAAAATTACACTTATTATAAAAGTCTATGTAAGTCTTTTCCATAATTATATATGTACGTAGATCTAAAAGGTTTTCAACACATTACTGCACCAGAGATTAAAGACCTAGCAACAAGATATAACTAGGCGATTCACTAAGGCGTCTGTGACTAGTGAATATAAATTTGCAGGTTACAAGTTGTTTTAAATTCGAAAAATCAATTTACGCAGAAAACTTTTCGATTCTTAATATAAAAAGTAACATCAGTAAATAACAACTTGATCACAGCAAAAATCTACGGATTCTTGCAGAATAATATTCCTCACAAATTTGGTTTCAACAAATCTCTTAAAGTCGCTGCGCACCCATGCAGATGCGCCCTCCTACAACCATTCTTAACTCATGTTGAAAGAGAAAGGGGCCTTTTTGGCCCGGAGCTCTGTATGCCATTTATTCAAAAAGTCATGCCGATGCGTAAAGATTCCTAAAGTTTGCCCACTCGCACGGTTTACTAACATTTTTCGTACTAACTAGTTATTTCTTATAGTCGCTGAATTTGAAACGCACTTATGGGATTAATTTAGCACGGAATTTAAATGATTTAAACCGTTTAAAGTTGGTTTAGATTATTATCAAAGTTTGTCTTATTTTCTTATATCTTTTTTTACGATAGTTTACTGTACAAACGCACTTTAAGGAAAACCGCCACTGATTATGAAGAGTGATATTTCACCAAGACTATATACTAAGAATATCTATCGATCTACCACTGAAAAAAAAAACTTAAAATTCACACAAAGCTTTTTAACTCTAGACCCCAGACAAGCCAACGAAATGTTTCAGGAGTGGATTAGACATTGAAAATGTGTGATTAATTTCAACAGAAGAAGGAAAAAAATCAACCCATAAAAACAGATTTTTTAAAACTTTAGTACATCTATTTTAAAAGTTTTTTATTATTGTTTATCTCAGTATTAAACCTTCTTACCAAAAAACTGGCGTCTTTAACTTTAACCAACTTCGCCAAATGCCGATAAGACCTACACTTATTTCGGATTATAACTGCTGTAATGTCATCCAATTTCAGAGAAATGCGTATTCGTGATAGATAACGAGTCTACCTGCCGAGTTTCAGATCGATCGGATTAATTTTCTATTCAAAGATTTGAATTAATTTATTCGTTCATTACCGAAAAAAGTGAAATTAAAACACATTATATAGGGAAAACGAATACACCCATACTACCGCTCTAGAGGTTGATGTCTTCAGTGTATCGGAAAGAGCGTAGGTACGGTGCGGGCTCTTCACGCCCAGGTGATCTGTGCAACTAATTACATGTCATAAATCACCTTACCAACTGTGATAATTATATTTATTTTGTAATAATTGTTATTCTCTTGTCTTAAATGCGATGCTACACATTATTTTTTGCAAGTAATGTAACCAAATTACAGCAAAGGTCGGGTGTAGATTAAATTTAATACATTCAAAGTACATACTTACATTTTTTATGCCAATTTACACCATTAAATTACAGGAAAATTATGACGTAATCTACCTACTACAGACAAGTTGGAATAAACATTTTAGGAAGAACGGTATTATTTATGGGCCAAATAGCGACCAAATTCTTAAAAAAGGCTTGTGAATCTAATATTTAAGCTACAAATAATTGTTATTATTTTTTGGTAAACTAATGTTTAAGACAAGATTTTTTATGCATAGCACAAAGGGTAACAATTATTTTACAAGCAATAATTATTCGCCTGCTTTGCTTGTAAAATAATTGTTACCCTTTGTGCTATGCATAAAAAAATCTTGTCTTAAACATTAGTTTACCAAAAAAATAATAATTAATATTTGACAATTTCTAGTATTTCACCTAAAAAATGTAGACAATTTGTCTCGACGCCATCTAGTGAGAGAGTTAGCACTTACAATGTCTTTCTCATATAAAATAAAGTTGGTTGTTTTCAGGTGAAAAAAATGTAACAAGCAGTAATTGTTGAATGAAGCACTAGTATATATTGAATTATTTCGCGGATAAGAGATAAGCCGCCATAGCTCAGTGGTCAGAGCTGTCGACCGGAAATCGAAGAGACACGGGTTCGAGTCCCGTCGGCGTCATGTATCTTTTATCAGGAGATTTTTCAATGTGGATGAGTGTTTCAGGCGAATAATTATTGCTTGTTACAAATAATTGTGATTAAAATCTGAGTCGTTTGACGGCTACACCAAAACTGAATGCAGAAAATCACATAAAGAGGAAAACTCTTGCAGCACTGTATCACTTCTACATCCGTAAAACCCCACTTAATACAATCTACATATATACCCTGATAATGGACGCTGTAACCGCCTGTAACGCTGTCCGAAGGAAGCGCAACACGAGAACCCTAAAATTAATCACAATTTTTGTCTATTTCAGTTGGCTAAGATCTACGTAATTTTGTTTTACAGCGCTACAGCAATGAATCAATTGCTAACACTTATTAGAAATAAAGAAGATAGGAAACTAGTATAAAGTTCTTACCGTTATTTTGAGTAAATTTTATGAATACAGAAAATTATAGACCAAGGTCTTTCTAGGATACGTGAAGGTCAAGTGAATCAAATGCTACTGGAGACGGGCCATGTCTGAACAACAGAAGAGTATCGTAGATCAGATCGTACGGGACGACAAATTTATTTGCTGATCTGTTAATAATAAATGATTTTTATATTATTTATTAATGTTTGTATATTCACAGTCAATGATTCTTTTTTTTGCATTAGCTCTACACAGGAAACCCCGAGGATAATAATTTCCTTTAGGGCCTGTGCAATCTTGTGTGGGAGGTCTTGAAAACGAAGGAGAGGAGGTACTTGGAAACAATAAGGTTTGAGAGGTGTATAGGAATCTGTGGTCAAGGAGTGACAGACGTAAAAATTCATTCGTCCCACTGCTGCGCAATGCGATGGGTCAAAAGAGCCCGGCTGGAGAGGTGAAATGTTCTCCCTCAACCGGCCTCTCCCAATCCGGGCGGCGCACTTCCCTTTCCGTGTTCAATTGGAGGCAGCACAGACTCGAAACACTCACGGGTTTAATTCTCTTTCCAAACCCGTGTTCAATTCAAAGAGCGCGTCCTCCAGCTAAACAATTAGCTAAACAAACCCTTGGGGTGGGTGTGCAAAAACTGTTTTGGACAAATTAGCAAAAGCTCAAAAATCACTACTAAGGGTAATCCCCAAAAAACCATTTAGATATCATAGCGATGCACTATTTGAAGAGTTCCGAGTTCTGGATGTTAGACAACTATACATGAGAAAATTAATTTTAAACACCCATCAACAACGCCACCTCTACCCATCTGTTAACCACTCTCACGACACCCGCCACTCACGGAGAAATCCAATTGTACCACTCACAACTAAAACATCTCTCGCTCAAAGACACTTCTCATTCTTAGGTCCAAAACTATACAACTTCATGCCTGATGCTTGGAAAAAGGAAAACACAGCTATTCTTCATAAATTGACCACTAATTGGTTTCATCAATTAGGTAGAAAGGAGAGTGAACTTTTACTACAAAAAAAAATGAAATCAAACACAAACCAAAAACAATAACAAAAACTCCAACAAAAAAAACATGTAAAAGATGTTTTATCAACCTTTATGTTCTAATCTTTATCATTATGTGTATATACCTATGTAGGTACCTACCTAGTACTTTTAAATTAGAATGCTACCCAAGCAGTAGTTAATCTTATGTTTAATTGGATATTTTATTTTATTCTATTTCTTCTCTTTGTTATTCATATTTATAAAAAATATGTTAGTAGGCCAGTTAATAGTACATATACCTATTATTTCATTATTACTTTAATACTTACTTATCAAACAACTTATCAAAATGTTAATACTCATCCTAATTTGACTGTCCTAAAACGGGAATCCTAGTTGGGCAGTCAAAACAGTTCTTAAATAATGTATATAAATGTATAATCTTTTATTAAATAAAAAAAACCCGTGTTTAACATGGAACATTATGCAGCGTTTAAGGTTAAACCTAACCTTAATTAACCTAACATAATCTAGCCTTTTAAAAAAATAGTCAACGATCCCTAAAGATTACCCAATTTCTTTTAATGGTTCCATAATTAGTATTTATTTGAAAGCCCACTATAACCTCAAACGCTACATAATGAAAAATAAATAATGTGACTGACAGACGAAACGCGTGAGGCGTAAAATAAGCGCGCGAACTTTGTGGCTATGTTCCATGCAACGTTGTTTGGAAGAACAGTTTGCATTGCCAACCCGTTTCTTATTGAACACGAAAAAAAACATACACATCCGGGCCGCCACGCCGTTGGACAAAGACATGATTCAGCCTCACCACCTGAACCCAGACCCCCTGCTTAGTCAATAACAATTATTGAGAATTATTTTTATTTCTTTTTTTAGGTGCTTTTTTCGACACTTTTCATTTGTTACTTAAAGTTAATAATTGTGTTAACTGTCTAATTACTATAATTATGATAAATGCATATTTATATTAATCAAACGATGGAAGCTGTCAAAACCTGAATATTTATTTTTGTCGTCATGGAATATAATATCTTCAACGATTTCAACATATAAGCATTTCATTTCCGAATGGCGCACGGAGAAAAATGATCCTGTTGAAAAGTGAACACGTGTTCTTTTCCTAATAAATTTCATGACGGAATGCAACAATATCAGTGTGTCAATATCAATATCAATATTTGTATGAAAACGTATTCAGCGATCCTTACAAAACATTAGCTTTTAACAGATACTTTGTTAGGAACTCTGTCAATTCATTCGTTAAAGTCCTAACATATAAAATTCAGCTTAATAAATTAATAAATTAAAATACTTTTATTTTATTCGATTTTTTTGTTGTGAAAAGTACATTATTATCACCCGTAGTGAATAGTATAGCTATGCGAAAAGTTGTATTTTTTCTTTTTGTTTTTAATTTTATGTATTTCTTTATTATGTTTATTTTTTGCCATTTAATATGTTGTTTAGGTAAAAAATACTAAATCTACATTTAATTTAATGGAACTTAATTGGTCTAGAACATATGAATGTTTATTGTTATAATTTTTTACTGTACGACTGTTTGCTTCCTAAATAAAAAGAAATAAAAAAAAAAAAAAAAAAAAAATGTCTTAAATAAATTGACAGTATTTTATATCAGTAAGTTTTCTTCGTGTGGTTATGAGGGCTATTTAATACATAACATGGTTTAAGGTCAAACGCGACGCTCGTTACAATCTACACGTTGGTAGATGGCGGTAATTGATTTATTTTATTAAATACGCAATATGAATATTAATGAATAGTTTTGTCCGTAAAAAACTCAATTCATTCAAGGAAGGCAGCAAATAAAATATTGGATTGAATCATCGGTACAATATTGTATTTGTATGTCTTTCTTGAAAGAATTTAGTTTTTAAAGGAAGAAAATTATTTATTCCTATTTCGTATTTACGGGCGCAAACAAATAATTAGTCTTGATATTGTAAAGGAATAATAACCTTCTGATTGCCGGTAAGGTGCTCTGAACCGCTAAGCTACGTCGGCTTATTCCCAACACGCCAAATATTTCAATATTAACTAGTATTTCAATCAACAATTATTGCTTATTATATTCCCGTCGTCGTCGTCGTCAATTCCCGTCAGCGGCATTTATTTTTACTCGGGAGATATTTTCAATTTGTATGGATATTTCAGGCGAGTAATTATTGCTTATAGTAATTTGTTATCCTTTGTGCATGCATAAAAACCTTGTCTTATAAACATTAATTTATCATTAAAAAAAATTATAGTAAAGCAATAAATTTCAAAAAGCGTATTTTGTTAAAATAATTAAATTACCGCCATCTATGAACGTGTGGAATATAACAAGCGTTGCGTTTAACCTTACAACGAAGTCATTAAAATCAAGTGTCATTATTTATGAATTCCCACTCATTTTATTTTATTAATTATAATGTCATTAGTTTATTATTTAATGTCATTAATGACACGTTTATTTTTACGGTGTTACATGACATGTAACATAACACTACAAGTAATGTAAATACTATCAGTTCATTTAGATCAATCCCAATCTCAACATTTCAAAAGAGATATCTAATAATTATAATACTTTATATTATTCCTGATATAAAGCGAATTGAAAATTTGAATGATTACAAATCAAGAATATCAATCTGGCTGAAAGAGATTAATGAAAACACTCTGAGAAAAAAACATTAAAAACGACATAGAAAACTAATAAAACACAAATGAATAACTTTAGTCCGCCTCAGGTAACCCTATTGAGAAGGACTAAAAAATACAATTTACCATACATGTATCTAATAAAATATTTGGTATGTACAATGTTTAAATAGTAGCAAAAAAATCAATTAACTAATATTTTTTGTTTCTCTTTAAAACTAAATTTAATTATGGATGTTATGATCCGATAAAATAGGTTAGGCCTAGTGCGTATTTATTTATTAATTTTATTTTTAACGCCCAGAGGTCCCAGAGGGCTTCTATTATTTTTATTATAATTTTTAATTTTTCAAGAAATTATACTGAAAATTGTAAATGACATAAAAATAATTTGGCATAAAAATATTACCATTCGTTACTTCGGCTACTGGCATTATACCTAGCTCTCTCATTCAAATTTAGGCGTATTAGACTATCAAAAAATTTATATTTAAAATTCCAAAAATCAGTCATATTAAATACATGTAGGATAACGAAAGATTTTTTAAATATTTATGTTGAGGGATCAGTATGATTTATAGGCCCTGTTAGGAGTTCTACCGAGCGGAACACTCTGATATGAAAATATCTGGAGTCGGTGAATTATTTTCCCATTTTATCTCTGGTGAGTTGACGGGTTGTTCTTGTATTGTTTTGTATTTATTATGCTTATATAATACACTTGCATATTGACTAGATGATCATTTGTGGAAAAGTGTGTGGAAGGGTTTAGTTTTTCCTATGGGGAAGATTTAACACGGACATAAAATCGGAAAATAAAAAATGTACAAGAGTTGACAAAATAACAGGAAACGGAAAATATACATTTAAATATCCTGGCAACATCCTCCAAATAAACGTTAACATTAATAAAATGTATAAATTTGTTTTCTGCAACGAGAGATGGAAGGCTGACAGATATATATCTAAATAGTATAAAACAAAGTCACTATCCGCGTCTGTCTGTTTGTGCGCTTAGTTCTTCATTTAGAGAATTTTTCCGAAAGGTTAACATATACAATACACGCATATAATATTTATAGAAAATAGAGAGAAGTCGATCTTTAGTAATCAAGTCGAAAAAATAATATTTTTGGGCGCTTACATTGCTAACTTTATGAGATCATCACAATCTCAAAACTATGCCGCCAAACCATTCATAAGTCCCCGAGCAAAGCCGGGTACATGCAAGCTAGTTGGAAGATAAATGCACGAAAATACAGGAGGACTAACGCGATTGGCGCTAACAAAAAAATGTCCAAGGAAGCGAAGGTAGCAGTGCACAATGGGGTGCTGGTACATACTCTGATGTATGGCAGTGAGGAACTGGCAGAGGAAGGATGAAAGTAGACTGAATGCTGTAGAAATGAGATCCCTGAGGCGTGGGTGTAGTAAAACCATGTATTATCGTTTGAGAAAAGTGTAGATCCGCCAATAATGCAAAGCTGATGTAAGCGTAATGAGTTTGATTAAGAAACGGACGTTTTGATGGTTTGAAGAAAGCAGTGTAAGGGGAATCTATGACGCAAATTTGAATAGTGGAAGAAGGGGACGCCTGGGGAAGAATCAGTCGAGCCTTGTCATTAGTCAGAATAATAGAAGAGTATGTATGAATATGAATGAGGCAAGGAGTGTGTGTCAAGACTGAGTTGTTTGGCTGTCCGTCCTCTCTGCCTACCCCTGCGTGGAAACAGCGTACTGGTTAGTTAGTTAGTTAAGCAATAATTTATAAACTATTTAGTTTGAAAAATAGTTCGTTTGTACCGCATTTGAAGTTTGCTAATTTAAAATTATTGTCAAATATGTACCGTACTACTCTTTAAACATTGTATGGTGATGGAGGACTCCAGCTAAGGAATTGAACACACTACTGAGCCACTGACCCGGCTTGAGAACTGTTAATTCGGGAAGAAAAGGAAATGAGGTAGAGTAAAGTTCGAACGTACCAGGTTATTCAGATATGGTAACCAAACCTGACTAAAGATATTTCAAGCAACGTTTCGATGGATCCTGAATGATCCTAAATTGTGGTCTTTCAACGGCATTGGTGTTACAATGCATTATTCTATTTGTATGCCTTTCTTGAAAGAATCGAGTTTTTATACATGCAAAACTATTTATTCATTTTCACATTCCGCAAACAAATAATTCATTTTAATATTTGCAAAAAGTGTATTTTTGTAAAATAATTCAATCCGCGCCATCTGTGAATTCATAGATTAAGCGTGTCTCTGCAAATAAGTGAGTAATATGTAATTCGGTGAGTGATACGCTTCCATCGTGACCAATAATTATTACTTATATCTCTGTATCTTGGATAATATCATTATTGCGAAATGCTTTAAAATGCACAGTGCAAATGTTGAAATGCTAAGTGGAAGTTCGCTAAATAATTAAACAGGGGTTTGCAACACTATTCAGACATCGCGCATCGCCTGGAGTCTTTCTTGGCTGCATTGTTAATGGGAACAGTCCGCTTCATAAGTTGCGAAACATTAACTGCTCCGTCAGCCAACTGAATGTAGGAAAACTAATAAAAAGTATTAAATTTTTTTTTTTTTGTAATCTTTATATGTTTATAGAGTGTATTTTATTCGGTTATGAAATAATCATTTTTTAAAGAAAGGCAAACATTCCCAGGTAACGTATCATCTAACAATATTTTTAAATATCTTACTACTATCACGCTAAGCGGAAATGCTGCTCGCATCGTGATGGCGGACTTGAAGCCGGCCGAGGAATTTACGACGCCCTTGTCACATTACACAATTCGTATTAACCTTATCTTAGTCCTGTAATATTTATTACATTATTCTTAGTTTAAACATGATTTTAACAACTTAAAGCCCGTCGTCCCACTAGCAAGCAAGTAAGCAATCGACATAAACCAAATGCTGTAAGACCCTACTCAAAAAAGTTCCACACTGAATTGCGCTGCAGACAATTACCTTACTATAATGAACTTCATTTTCTGCGCAGGGCTTTACAGGTTTATGTCGATTGCTTACCGTGCGTTAAGGCAAAACTCAAGATAGATCGCTACGGTTTTTGGATTATTTTATTTGTCGGTAGATCATTATTCTGAACTCGGTGTTCCACAAGAAACTGTTTTGGAACCACTCATATTTATTATTATATATAAACGTTGTAGTTAAGTGCGTTAAATATTGTTACATTCTGAATTTATTTTAAGCTTAGGTGTTTCAAACTTGACATTTGTACCTATTTTCACTGCTAAATGATGATTCTCTGCCCGTTACAGCTTTCATGGAAATGGTATTCAGTCGTCTTACTTATCAGCGTGATCGTTATGCTTGACTTCTATTTGATCAAAAGCTGAAATGAGCCGAGCATAAAGCATTTGATTTGCTGAAACATTGCTTTTGCGATGATACTGAATTTTTATTTAAAAATCACCTTACCACATTGAAGAAAAAAGTATTGTTCATTGGATGTCCGCCATTATTGTAGCCAGCTGTAAGAGTTTGTGTATATTTTATTTAAGGCCTTCTATAAAATTCCAAATAACGAAAACGGAACTAAACCAACTGTCGATGAATTAAAATCTGCCTGATTCTATTTTAATTTTTACCTACAATCCTTAATCATACAACATTTTTTGCATCGGTACCTTTTATGAGTTCAAATAATTGATTTTTTAAAGTATGTACCTAGCAGAGGCGTTCATTGCTCCATCACTTGTTCGTTTATTTGTTGCTCTAAAGGCTATGTGAAGTTTTAGAGTTGAATAAATGAACCCATAATTTTCTAACCAAATTCACTTAATTCAATAAATAATTATGGCGCATATTAAAAAATTATTTTAAGAGTTCATTTTCATTTTTCTTAAATTCTCAACCTTAGTGGACTGCACGCTCTGATTCCTTAACAAATACACGAGAAAATGAAGACGAAGATTTTTTTATCCACATTAGAAAATAATAATATTCAGCTGGGTTTCATCATATTTGTAAATTTTAATTTACTTAAATAAGACCCCCGTACTAAAAAACGTATTTTAAATTTGATACAACTGATGAACAACAATTGTTTCCTACATTTTGATGTTTATCATAGGTAAGCGTAAAATTTAAAACACGTTTATTGAAGGCCCGCATCAAGGTGAACAAAAAACCAAACCGTAAAAATAGGTTTTTTTTACTATAACAGATCTATTTTTACTATTGTATTTAAAAATACATTTTTTTATTTGAAAGAGGATTGAGGTTTCCTCCACAGGGACTGGGGTTAACCGCAAAATCATCAAAACCGTCTAATCTTAGTTTGGTTGGATTTTGTATATTAACTGCTGTAATGTCAGCCAATTTCAGAGGAATGCATATATTCTGTCCGCGTTTATATGCGTTATTGCCATGCAAAGTTGATATAATGCATTCTCATCGACATCGAGTGTATCTGCCGGGTTTCAAGTGGGTTAATTTACACTTCCAAGATTCCGCTTTATTGATACTATCATTGATTGATACAACATACATGAAAATCCGAAAAGACAGGAGCGGCCATTCGTTGTTTTAACATCTACTGATATAATCTACATTATTGCTCTTTTTAAAATGATATACATGATTTCTTCAAAGTAAAACTATTTCATTATGTATACCTACATATTATTATTAAAAAATATATCAAGATCAGATTATGTTTGTCCTTGAATATTTAGAAACATAAAATGCACTTTTCTCAAAAACGAAGCCATGAAAATGATTCAATAACATCGCATTTCTTTCAGCTTGAAGTCATGTTGGAAAAGCCATCGCAAGGCAAAATTATAAATGTTCTCTTTGTGCATTCTACGGTGAATATTCGACCTAGGTTTTTAATACTCTTTTATTTCCCTTCTATAAAAATCAAACATCTTCCATAATAAATACGCGGCTTCCTTCACCAGTGACATCTATACGGTGGGCGGCAAAGCAATGACAAGGAATTATTAATGCCCAAATTAACCGCATTTCTTGCTTTTTATACCGGTTCCAATTTACCAACGAAACAAGGAATTTATCATTGTATTGATGGTGTGATTCTTCGATTCAGTTATTGCATAAGTTTGTGGCGTTTTTGTTAAGAAGTTTTCAAGAAGTAATTTTATATAATTCAGAATTCATTTTATGACATTTTGGAATCAATTTTTACAATTGTCTTTTATGTGAACGTAATTGCAAACATAAATTTTTATTTA
Source organism: Hesperophylax magnus (assembly GCA_026573805.1). NCBI lineage: Eukaryota > Metazoa > Arthropoda > Insecta > Trichoptera > Limnephilidae > Hesperophylax > Hesperophylax magnus. The sequence goes on along the minus strand of JAIUSX010000007.1, from coordinate 807,729 downwards.
TTTATTTGGGAATCTTTATTGTTGTTATAATTTCAAAATGAAACTCTGAAAAATATGTTTACTAGTAGGTATGTAAGTTTAAACTTGTATGTCATTTAATCTCTGCATCCTCGAGAAGGAATCATTGGCTCATAAACATTATGATTTGCATCAATGAAAACAGTAAGGCGAAGCTTAATACTAAATCACTATTTTGATTAATCTTTATAACGAATTGAACATTATGAATACCAAAAATATGCTTTAGATAAATTGAAGGTTTTCCTATCGTTTCGCTTGAGTAGAATACAAATATAAAAATAAATTACTCGATAAAAAATATAAATGTAAATTACTAAAAAAAACATTTTTTCAAATAAATGTATGAACGCGTAAAGGAAACAACTTTAAAAAATACAGTATTATTTGTGACAGTTTCACTTGATTAACTTTTTTGCTTTCTTATAAAATTATTTACAAAATAAATAAAAAACAGTTTTTTGCTTGAAATCAAACGTTTCTAGACTCCGTTTGTCAAGTGATTTTAATGTCTATTACCTACAATATAAGGTATACCGAGAACATACACATTTTTAGCTTGTAGCTTCCTCTTAACCCGTGACTGGTACCGCATATATGTCTGTGAGACCGAGTTTTTGGAAAACTAAGATTATGTAGAGACTGATAGTATTTTCTTTTTTTTTCTAAGAGTTCTAATTAAATGTTTAAGAACTACCGAAGGCTGATTTCAATAGATCTGTTAAGTTTGTTTTTACGTTTTTAGCAAGGCATATGAAAAAAAACATTATCTTTTTAAAAAATCAAAATTCAGTATATATTTACCCCGCAGCATAAAGAAAAATTAGAACATAATTACAGTACTAGATTCATGAGCAATGACGGGTTAATAGTTCCGAAATTTAATAATAAATACGGACAGAGGACGTTTGAATACAACATACCAAATATATTTAATTTATTACCTGACACTATAAAGCAATGTAAGTCTATGAATAAGGTTAAATATATGGTGAAAAATTGGCTATCGGAAAAAAAATTACTTTAATTAAACTTTTTTCTGTTGGCTTAGCAGGACTAAAAAAAAAATAAAAATTACAAAATTATCGATAAACGTGCTGGGATTTCAGTTTTTTTTTTTTTTTTTCATTTTCTAGATTCTTATATTCCATGAAGTGGTGAATCATTTAAATTTACTGAATTTAAAGTTAATGTTCTTTATACAAATAGAACGGCGTCATATGCGCCTCACAATTTTTACCTCATATGGGTTTATTCAAATATTACCTGGCTTTTATAGACTTAGAGGCCTTGTATTTTCTCGGTAGGGAAAAAATTTGTTACCTAAAAACCCTACTAAAATTGCATGTTTTCATCCAGCATCAGCACCACCAGCGACCGACAGCGGCCATATACTACATACGTGTCTGTTTGTGTTGTGTTGGGAATGGGGGGAGGAAATTTCGGCTGCGCCCTATTGTTGGGTTCCTTCCGCATTTGCCGTTGGGAGTAAGGAAAATCGCAGAAAACCTTACCCGGAAGGAGCGGCCGAACGTCAACTTGAAACGTATACGGCCTTCAGTAACATCGGTATATGATGTCCTGCATTTTTTGAGATGTGTGTGTGCGTGTCTGTTTTTATGTTAATATATACTTATGGGAGGATAGAAAATAAACATACATATACATACAAATTATAAAAATATTATATAAATATATAAATAGATATATAAACATTATATATTTAGGAGGAAAGTCGGGAGTTTAGGAAATACCTACTGCTCGCTATTCGTCCGCGTCTGATTCTGGTATGTACCATATGTGATCATGGTCCATGAGGATGTGTTTAGGTAGTCTGTGTGTGTATTTGAATGTCAGGTCGCTCGGAGCGTTGTATTGTCCTATGTCTCGTATTAGTGGATTTTTACTAAGTGTGAGTGATTTGTAAAAGCGTGTAGTGAGTCTGTGTGTGAATTCGAATAGAGTTGGAATTTGTTCTCGTTCGTGTAATCTCTTCAAGTTTGTTCTGAGTCTCGTGTTGTATGTGATTTTAATGCAGAGATTTTGAAGTGTCTGTAGTTTCTTGTGGTCTGTGTGTGAGATGCTGCTCCATACGGGAATCGCATACGAGAGTACCGGACGAATGAGCGAGTAGTAGACGAGGAGTTTGGTTTTGGGAAGTAGCGGACTCCGTCTATTGAAAATTGGCTTCATCATGCCGATCGCTTTTCGCGTGCGCGCGTGCATCTTTGCTTGGTGAGATTTCCAGTTGAGGCGGGAGTCCATGGTCAGGCCCAGATATGTAACTTCATCTTTCCATTCAATGCTGTGTCCTCCCATTTCGATGTTGAAGTCAGGTGTTCTATTTATACGTTTTCTCGTGAACATGATGGCTTCGGTTTTCGCCTCGTTCAGTTTCAGGCGCCATTTCTTGTAGTACTCTACGAGCTCGTCGAGCGCCCTCTGTAGGTAAATCGCGGCCATGTTCGCTTTCAGCGAGGAAACGTATAGTTTGACGTCATCTGCGTAGATAGACAGATTGCATCTCTCGTCTCGGGGGATGTCGTAGGTGAACAGAATGAAGAGAAATGGTCCCAGTAAACTTCCTTGCGGCACGCCTTTTGGAATCTCACGCATTGAAGATAACACGTTCCTTATGAACACTCTGAACGATCTATTCTTTAGGTATTCCTGTATCAGTCTCGTTAGGTATATGGGCGTGTTGGTGCGGTGCAACTTATGCACGAGCCCGTCTATCCATACGGTGTCGAATGCCTTCTCTAGGTCGATGAGCGCAGCAGCGGTGAAGCGATGTTCGTTAAATTTTCTTGCGATGAATTCCGCTACTCTGGTGAGTTGATGGGTCGTGGAGTGCCTCTTTCTGAAGCCGAACTGCTCGTCTGGCAAAGTCTTGTGTTCGTCGTGGTGTGGGACAAGCCTGTTTAGTATAATTTGTTCAAATACCTTGCTCAACGTAGATAGTAGGCTAATCGGCCGGTAGCTTGTCGGTTGCGTTCTATCTTTATTCGGCTTTGCGAATGGCAGCACGGTCGCCGATTTCCAAATCTGGGGAAAATGCCCAGTCATGAGGCAGGCATTGAACAATTTTGTAGTGTATATGATGGCTTTTTGAGGGAGATGTTTGAGTAAAATGTTGTGAATTTGATCGCTTCCCGGCGCCTTGTTCGTTCTGAGTCGCTTGATTGTGACCGCAATCTCGCTCGGCGTTGTGAAATGAATATCTTCAGCGTTTGTCTGCTCTGCTTCGTTCAAATCTCGTAGAGAGTCAGCTACGATCCGGTCCGTAGCCGGGTCGGAAAGGCCGTCTGTAGCGGCGTAGGCTCTCTCGAAGCCGTCGGCGAGTGTGTCAGCTTTTTCTTGTAGCGACAAAGCCGTCCCAGGGCCGTTCAATTTCTGTAGCGGGGGGATAGTGAAATCTTTATGTCTCAGCGCGCTAGCCATTTTCCATAATGAATTATCCTTCGGCGTGAGCGACGCGACTTTTTTGTCCCAAAGTTCGCGCTTGAGTTCTGCGATTTCGGTCTTGATTTCCCTCTGCAGGCAGTTGTACGCTGTCTTGAAGTATTCGTCACGCGTGCGGTGGTACATGCGTCGCAGGCGATTTTTGTCCTTGATGAGCGATAAAACGTGCTCGGGAAGCTTGATCGTGTATGAATGTACTTCTTTGAGAGGAATGTGTGTATCTTGTGCTGTTTGAAGAATCTCTGTGAGAGTGCTTGTAGCTGCGTCGATTTCTTGTGGCGAGCGCAGAGTTCCCGAAGTGAGATGAATTCGTTCGTTGACTTCCTTTTTAAATCCTTCCCAGTCCGCATCCTTATAATTGCGCTGTTTTCTGGGGGTCCTTGAAGTTGTGCCGCCTATAGTAAAGCACACGGGCAGATGGTCCGAAGACAGCTCGTCTAATGTGCGCAGTGGAGATATTGTCTTAACATTTTTCTCGAGTACTATATCCAAAGTACTCGGATATCTAGAGCGTTGCGAGTAGTACGTAGGTCTGTCGGGCGCCATTATCGAATAGGTATTTGTCTGCATGTGTGTAAAGAGCGTATTTCCGTTCGCATTACCTCTGTAGTTATTCCAGTAGTTGTGTTTGGCGTTCAAATCGCCTCCTATCACAACGATTGGTCCCAGATTGAGCAATTTATTGAGATCTTCTCTCACTAGGTTACTTTGGGTGCAGTATACGGAGATGATGGTATGCGCTCTACCCTCTATGGTGACTTCGATAATCGTGGCTTCAGCGTGCTTCAACTTCGGAGTGGGAATTCTTGTGGACGTCATTGATTGTCGAACGAATATTGCGGTTCCTCCGCCTGATCTTCCCTGTCGGTCGTCTCGGTAAATCTCGAAGCCTTGCACTCTCAGCGGTACGCTTGGATTCAAGTGGGATTCTGATAAGAGAATTATGTCTGTGTTTAATTCATTTGCCAAAGCGAGCAGTTCGTCTGTCTTGTTGCGCACGCTAAATGCGTTCCATACGAGGACTCTTACCTTCTCGGGATTAGACATCGAGGGTGGTCGTGAGGAGCTCCATCAGGACGACGAGCTTCTCTGCTCTTGATGTGCAGCGGGCGAGCTGCGATCGCATCCTCAGGAGGCCTTGGAGCAGGGCCATGATGTCCAGGTCGTCCTCTGTAGTGGTGGGCGCGCGCACGGGCTCCTGCTGTGAGCGGGGCTGGGGGCGGGGGGGCTGTGGGGCGGCGCGGTCTCGCGCTGCTCTTGGGCGGGGGCGGTGCCTCCGGCTACGTTGGCCCATGTGCGTCCATCCGTCCTCGGCTGAGGAGGTGGCCTGCTCGGGTTCTGTTCTGCCGGAGGGGGTTGGGGCCTTCTGGCAGGTCGCTGCTGTATTGAGGCGACGTACGCTACCCGCTTGGGGCAGCCTCTGTAGTTGGCGGGATGCGGGCCTGAGCAGTTACAGCATGCGGCGGGCTCGTCTCTCGTCTTCTTGGGGCATTCTGCCGAAGCATGCTCCAGTAAGCATTTTACACACCTTGCTGTGTGCGAACAGTTTCGGGACCCATGTCCGAAGTCTTGACATCTGTAGCACTGGGTGCCGTGCTGAAGGTGATTACTCCTGTGCTTCTGGAGTCGAATGCGGCAGTGGCACAGGTATTTGACGGCCGCGCGCAGCTGTCCCATGTTGACTTCCTTATTGAAGTGCGCTAAGTATATGGGATACTCATTTGAGGCAGTCATCTTGACCACCTTCACAGCTGGGAATCCTTGCGATTCCAGATCCGCCGCGATGTCTTGTACATCTACTAGAGGCAGGCCCTTGATCACGGCCTTCTTCATTTTTTCGGCTTCGGCCGTGAATGTGTGGAAGCCGCGCGCCTCAGCTCGCAGTCCATTGGTGAGGGCGCGATGGTCCTCCATCGTGCGCACGAAGATGTTGGCCGTGCCGCCCCTGTTATATCTAAAAGTGAAGAGCTTACCCGCCCCCAGATGTCCTTGTACCGCAGCTGTGATCTGCGCGTGTGTCATGTTCCCCAGGGTCATCACAACCGGGGGAACACGGTCTCTCCTTCCGGTACCTGCGGGGGAGAAAGAATTATTAGTATTGGCACGCTTATTACGCGGCGCGCCGGCGCCTTCGCTTACCTCGGGCAACTCTTCAAAACGGTTGCCACACTGGAGCGGTTGTGGTCCCCGTGGGGACATGGGCCTCTTTGCGGGGTTGGACGGCCTCGTCCAGCCTCCATCCTGGGGGGCAGCCGTCTCCATCGGCTGCTGGGGCCTCGGGGGCGCAACGTAGGCCGACGCCGGGCCTATCGGGGGGCGCCTGGGGGCAGGACTGGGTCCTGTTGCCCAGGAGGGGCCTGCTGCGGGCTCCGTCATCTCAGTTTCGTCGGGCGTGGTGGCAGTCGTGGTGGTGGATGGTCTCCGGGTCCTTGGGTCCTCGGAGCGGGGCTGTGGTGCGGGGACCGTAAGGCGCACGGTCCCGGTCTTCTTGCGAAGCGCAATTTGGTGAGCGCCGGGTGGTACCACGACCGGGGAGTCCTCGTGGTCAGCGGGGAGCATCCTCGTCGGGAACATCTTGACAGGCGGTAGTCGGTGCCTCCTCTTGAAGAGGGAGCACGTCTCTGGAGCTTGTGGGCGGTTTGCGGGGGCCAGCGTGGGTCTTCGTTGTTTAAGTATAGCGAGAAAGTGTTGCCTTGATAAAGGCAGTTGGGTGGGCGCGAGCGCCTGCTCGGTGGGCCGGTGGGATCTCTCCGGCCGGCAAAAGTAGCGGGGCCTGGCTGATTACTCAAGCCAGACAAAAACGACTTCTGTGGTTATGTCGCAAACCACAAAAAACGACTTTTTCTCCTATCCTATCTATCCTCTGTGGCTGGCTCTATCGCTGGGATTTCAGAAATGTATTTTTATGATAAAACAAACTTTACTGTACCGTGTTGCGCTTCCTCCTTATTGACTCAACATTAGCAAGCCACTTGGGGTAACCTATGGCAGAGGTGTCGGTCATCCAATAAATGGTTGTAAGGGCGGCGGTACCTATGCCCACCTACCAAATTAATGAAAAAAAATGCATTCTATCAAATTTTGGTACATATGTATACTTACACATTTCTCCGAAATCGGACGATGGTTCAATCTTCAGCCAAACCAAATTATTGTTTTTGATTTTAAAAGACTTTTTAAAATAGATGTATCATCGTAAAAAAAAACTTTTATGATTTTTACTGGTTGATTTTTTATCAAGAATTACCGACAAAACACAGGCATACAATATACATATTGGAAGAATGGTGTCGTTTATGCATTATTAGTAGCATCTTTCCCTGTCACGCGATTCTTGTCTTTAAAAACAATTTAATATTCCATACTCACTTCTTTATTTAACTTACCCTAAGTGTAGGTGTAAATAGGTACTTAATTAAAATCTAAAACATGGATATTGACAGGAGCTTTTTTCAAAGTAAGTATATAGGTATCTCCTTATTATTTATTTGTGCTTTAAATTATAACATGTAGGCCATTTAAGAATTCAATTTTTCATGGTGTTAGCTCCTTTGGCAAATATTTGTGAGTTATTATTTATTTATTAGTTAAAAAAGGATACAAATGTAACGTAATGTAAAATAAAAAATAAAAATAAGAATTTTGAATGACGTAAATTTAAATTACAAACGACCGAATTAGATTGGAACACAAACTTGTCGTAAATAAATTTAAAAAAATTATGAATGTTAATTTTTTTACTTCACATTTCATTACCTTATTACCTTAGTTAAAACTCACAAAAAAGTTCCAAAGTTGTCTCTAAATTCATGAAAATTTTTTTTTTTTTACAGCATATACATCACAATTTAAAACGCTAATAAATAAAATAGCACCTACCTATACTAGATATTGTCTATACCCTGTGAATTAAAAAAATATATAATTAAGTTATTTTGGGTATTTTCGCCTCAAATTCAAATATATTGTGTGAAAATGGCCTGGTGCACATCAATAATGCCATTTTATTTTAATATTAGCACTCTATTACTCCTAAAAGTCACGAGCCACCATTGACAGTAAGTACTTATATTTATACTTTTGAAAGTAGCCGTAACTTTGTGGTTATCCATTATATTTAAATGAAACAATATTACTTTGTTCCAACCGATCCCTTTTTTTATTTTTTTTTTATTTGGTTCAATATTTTTTACATTTCAAAGTTTTCCAGTAATGTTGGCCTCACTGGGTGGCTTGCCCGTGCTGAGGCCTTCATTTTATAATATGAAAATATAATCTACATAATACATTTAAAGAGAAAATAATTCATTTAAAATATGATGTTGTGTGTTTGTGAGTGATGTGTGTTTATATTGGTTTTGTGTGTTACGTGTAGGTTTTATTTTTTTTTTATGCTATGTCATTTTGGTAATATTGTCTTTTTTGTTCTTTAATCCATTTTGTCATATTGTGTGTGAATTTATTTTTATTTTCCTCAATTTTAATTTCAAGTTTTACACCGTTGAAAGCTTTTATAGCATGGTATTGGTAGTGTCTTTGTCCAAAGCTTGAATTTACTGTCGGATTTTTTAAGTTTTCTTTGTACGCTTATCTAACTGGTCTGTTAGTGTTATTTTGTGTATGTCGAATTTTTTTTTTTCAAAAATGTACTTTAGTAGTGTTTTAACATATAATTGGCGTATATCTAGTACGTCACACGTATATCTAGTCCTTCCTCGGTAAGGAACGGTTGTTCCGAAAGCGGGCGGCGCACACTGGGGCCAAATACCAGAAGTTGATACAATAAACAAAAAAAAAAATTCAATAATACGATGTCGTTTCAATTGTTTCGAGGTACCTCGATAGTTGTAGCATTATTATATAGCAGGTAGAAACCCTTGACCATACCCTTCTACCTGTGACACCGCTCAGTACAGAGCGAACACTCGTGCAGATAATACGCCGTTTACAAGTGCCAGCATAAACCTCAAGTTCAAGTATTTATTTCGGAAGATACCTATTACGAATCCCAAAAGTGAGTATGGAACCACCATGTTCAGGTATTTATCTTTTTTTTTCACATTATATTTTGAACATTTTTATTTATTTTGATAGATAAAATTGTATATCAAATATATACAAAAATATAGTAGTGATTTTTAGAAAAATTATATTCTTTTAGAGATTAGTTGAGCTCCGGGCACCTCCGGGCTATCATTCAAACACTTTTAGGACCAGTAACTATTGTTATTTACGAATCACTTTTAAAATCTTGCACATATGTACAATTTTTTAAGTAATGAATTATTTTAATGTGATCGGTAACTATAATTAAAATGAACAGTTTTTTTAAAAACTCAGGATCATACAATTTAATATCATGTTAGTTACAAAACCTGTCAGAATAGAGATTTATTTCAAAATAATCATCACTGACATTCAATTTCCATTTTTTGGACGTAAGGTGGTAAAGTCTAACTCAAAGATAAAACTTCATGGTCTCCCTTCCTAAAACTGTTTATACCACATATCTGGTCATAATAGAACAAAGATAGAACGCGTTTTCTGAGAGACTAAGTCGTATCAGTTGGTGACAGATATAGCACAACGCAATTCAGTGGTTTTTTATGCCTCGTGACAAATACAGCACTACGTGAACCGAGCGGAGAAATTTATTCATTTTCTTTTTTTCACACAGGTGTGAATTCTGATACCTTATTCATGACAAGACGACAATTATTCACAATAATGAAGAACTCTGGACACATTCCAGATCAGCTAAATTCACTGCAAAGGGAAATGGAGTTGAGTACAGGATGCATCGGTGATCTCAGGAAACATATTTCGAAAAGGATAAATCGCTTCAAATCGGAACACTATTCACAATGGGTAGCAGGGCACCAGATTGAAGTAAGATTTCTGGAGAAAAATAAAACATTGCTGGACTCATCAATTTATTTTCCTAATCTTACACTAAAACACGGTGGTCCCGGTCGCCCGAAAATTACCTTTGATCAAAGTACAAGACGAAAGAAACGACAAAAGACTCTGGATTTGAGAAAGTCTACTCCTCTAACTGAATTACTTTATGCCACACAAATGGAACTTAGAACTACAGGACAGACAGAGGCGTCTATAGCAATCACTGATATTTTATCTGATTCATCAAGTCCCAGTAAATATTTAAAAGCTTATAGAAATTCTCTTGAAACTGTTACTATGTCAGGAGAGGTGCTATAGCACTCGTAGTGGAAGCGGGATTATCTCGACACCAAATGTAATAAGATCAAATGCTCCAAAACTTTACCCGTCTTATAAAATTGTACAGGCCGCAAAAAAGGAATGTTACCCAGTGACTGAAAAAATCAATGTTTGATACTTCAGTTCATTTTGATTTGCAGACAATGCTCAATCTTGCGTTTGGTCTTCGCTCAGGGCGATGTAATACGTACACTCAACTCTAAGGAATTATAAAATATGTTTTCAGTTTGTTGTTTTTGTCATCAGATCCTCTGGAAGCAGCCAAAAAAAAGTTGACCACACTCCCCATAGAAGCGGTAGAACTGCTAATGGCTCCACCATTACAGCCGACAGGTGAAAATTATTTAAGTAATCAGGATGATGATGATGATAGTGACGATAACGATTATTATTATGATCGTGATGGTGATGATGATAGTGATTTTGACTCAAACAAGTCGGATAACGAGAATTGATTTTTTTGTTATTTATTTATTTAAATCGTGTATATATAATATGTACATAATAAAATTTACATATATTATGTATTTAAAATTTTTGTTTTTTTATAACCTTCCTTTCCACATTCAAATTTTCTCTTAAAAACGTCCCTGTGAATAAAGGGCGTTTTTCATCAATCTTGCCCCAGTGTGCGGCGTTAATAAAGTATATTAGTGGTTCTAACACAGTAATATTGTTTAATTTACTTATATTTATTCCACGTTCCATATTTTAGATTTAAATTAATGAGATAATCAGGGCCGGCCCTATGCGGGCGCAGTTGGAGCATTCTGTTCCAGGCGCCGTATTGTCACAGCGCTACGGCTGTGATACTGCCTTAGCACATCACCCTTGAGAATATGATTCACAAAACAGCGCTACACAGAAATATCGAATATTATTGATTACAGTGATCACCTACCTAGGCTTCTTCTGGTACAAGGGGCGTCAAAATTATACTCGCCAGCTGGCCCTGGAGACAACGTATTAATTTAATGAAAGAATATTTGCTAACACAGAGCTGTCCGTTAATCCTCTCCCTATACCACTTTGGACAAAGGGTGTGATTGTTAGTTAGACAAATTAGTTCATCATAAGAACAAAATCAAATTAAATATCAAACATCTAATAATATGTGTATTGTAATTCATAATTAATGAATCAATCATAATTAATGAAATCGCGATAATAAAAACAAACCAGGTGGGTGCGTGACTGATATTAAATAAAAAAAAATAACACATTTAAATTACAATAAGCTTTTGTACTTACATATTGATAAAAACTATCGTCCACAAAGAACAAGGTCACACAATGGTAGTTATTTTTAGTATGCGTGATATGATAAATAGATGTTTCGGTTATTTGGAGCAACAGTTCGAAATAGAATCGCAAGCGAACACCACTTCGCACTGTATCTAATATCCTGAACCAATTAAATATACCTTGATTAGTAGAAATGAAAAGAGATATGAAAAATGTATTTGTAATTGTCTGTTTTATATCCATTTATAATGTCAAAAATAACCATCAAGTCGATGCGGTGGAAATGGCAGTAAGTACATTTGAAATAAATCTGATCTTCATGGCATACTAATAATTTATTAATATGTCTATTATGCATTAATTCAGTCTCTATTACATTATGTAATTATAGAGTGGGAAGCCGCCTTCGAGTCAATAATTACAATTCAAAGTATAATTATTAAAAACATTCTTCACTACTCCAGAGATATTTCGGGAATTTAATGTATCTATCACAGAACTGTGTAAAAGAAACACCCAAGATAACATTTACAAAGAATACTTGACTAATAAAATTCACCCCACAAACAGCATATAAGCAGTAGATTCAAAACGAACGGTTTAAGAGGGTATTACCAGATACAAAAAAAATATAAAAAATACATACTTTTAAAAATTTAAAATGATAAAATAACAATCTTTGAAAATAAATATATAATTTTTTGTAGAGTCAATTTAAAAATCACTTATTTTCGGTCGGAAATTTAGTGATTATAAAAATATTTATTTTCAAAGATTTTATCATTTTAAATTTTTAAAAGTATGTATTTTTTATTATAGTAAAATTTTACCGTTATGTTGCAATGAACAACACATATTTCATGTCGTATTATTAAATAATAAATTATCTATCGTTCACTCTTTTCAGAATTTTAATTTTACTTCAAATAAATTTATTATTAATACAATTCTAAGATGTGTTTTGTGACGAAAATCCCCCAATTTGTCTATTTATTTATGCTCTAACAAATTGCTATAATTTAGATTTTTTTACACACATATTTTACTTAAACATTATTTAAAAATTAGAAATAATTATGACCACATAATAATTATTATTGTTTTTTTCTAAAATTGTGTTTGTAGAATCACGTTTTTACTGTGAATATTGTTTACACATCACCCACTAAGCATTATTATACAAGCTCCGGAGCTCACTTTATGAAGAGAGGAAATAACATTATATATTTAAAATTTATTGATTGATATATTAAACGTTCTGTTATATTTTATTTAAAATGTCTGTTATACTTTATCATAAAAAGAAACATCATTGTTTCCTCGAGACGAACAATATTAGATACGATATGTATTTCTTTTTATAATTACCGGGGGTAACTTTGCTACGTGATTTTAATTAACTTATTAACTTTTTAGAAAGTTCATTGGTTTTATCTCTTTTTTTTTCATAAAACTGTTTACCCAAAACTACCATTGAACATTGGAATTTCGAAAATAATTATTTCTCTTTTTTCTTTTACTATTGTGTAGAACCACCTCCCGAAGTTAATACATAGATATCCGGACACCTTGTATATTATAATCCTTAGTTTCTCGAGCAAGGTATGCTTTTAATATTATCGTACATTTTTATCACGACATAAATAATTTAACAATATGTCTATACAATTATGAATCTACATTACTTGGTTCGATTGATATTAATCTTAATAAATAACGTTTTCATTATTAATCTTTCTGAATTTTTAGTTAGTTAATCTTGAATTTGTCATTCGTCTTGATTTGATCAAATATGGAAGATTTCTATTTTAATTCCTAAAAATAATGTTTTGAAGATTAGCCCTTAGAATTTTGTTATCCATGGTGTTTTTTAAGATTTGCCTTTAGAATTGTGTTAACCTTGTTGTCCATAGTGTTTTGAAGATTTGCCTTTAGAATTGTGTTAATCTTGTTGTCTATGGTGTTTTGAAGATTTGCCTTTATAATTGTGTTAACCTTGTTGTCCATGGTGTTTTGAAGATTTGCCTTTAGAATTGTGTTAACCTTGTTGTCCATGGTGTTTTGAAGATTTGCCTTTAGAATTGTGTTAACCTTGTTGTCCATGGTGTTTTGAAGATTTGCCTTTAGAATTGTGTTAATCTTGTTGTCCATGGTGTTTTGAAGATTTGCCTTTATAATTGTGTTAACCTTGTTGTCCATGGTGTTTTGAAGATTAGCCTTTAGAATTTGGTTATCCAAGATGTTTTGAAGATTCGCCTTAAGAATTTTGTTAACCTTGTTATCCATGGTGTTTTGAAGATTCGCCTTTAGAATATATCATTTTAATTATTTGTTGTCCACGATGTTTTGAGTATTCACCTTTAGAATGCATAAGTTAGATATCCTTGTTATTTATGGTGTTTTGAGGATTCGCCTTTAGAATATATAATTTTATTATCCTTGTTGTCCATGGCAGTGGCTAGGAATAACATAATACAATAATTACTATTAACGTGTATCGTCATCAAAGGAATAATAAATATTACTTTCGTGAAACATTGCAATATGTTTATTGATAATTGATATGTTTTGTTTTCATAAGGGTCCTTCCGATATCACCGTGGAAAGGTGGGAAGAGTGCGAGAATCCCGAAAAATACCAGGTTCCGATGGCAGTGAACATGGCCAAACTAAACAGGACACACGCTGGCATCACGGGCTGCTTGGAACTGGGAACTCCTATGGACGAAACCGTCATTGTGTGTATAAGTATTTAACAAATGAACGCATTAAGGGGAACGGTTGCGTTGGTTAAGTTTGGATTTAAGGCCAGAATTCCCTATCAATATTTTAAAAATTACATTTCATTGCAGATTAAAAAAATATATTTTCTGGAAAATTGTTCGTGCACCAGTGATAAGAATTTTTTCCCGCCGACAAACCGTTCATGCAGTACTGACATTGGAATTTCGCCCTAGCTGGCTTTTTGATATGCGATTTAAACCTGTATGCCATGAGAAAGTTCATAATTTTTTTTAACAGAATCGCTCGCACTTGAAATACTTTAGAGTTCATTTTTGATTCATAATTGATTTCACTCAAAAATGGTCTGGTATTTAACAAGTTAAAAATTACCATTACTCACAAAAAAATGTTAGGGTTCTTTCTAAAATCGTGAAATATTGAATTCTTTAGTGGCCTGTGTTTTATAATTTAAAACACAAATAAGTAAAGCAGCATACCGTGCCAGATATTTGCTATTCCTTTTATTACCAAAATAATTATTCAGTTTGGTCGAGTATTTTGGCCTCAAATCCAAAAGTATGTTTTGTATGAAGAAAGTCTTCTTAACCGTGAGGTAGAAACATATTTATTGGAGAACAAATGGAGTTATGGGAGTTAATGGAAACGTACCCAGCTACTTCCAAACGAAAATAAAGTTTTTTTTTTTAATCATTTTTATGTTTTCCATTCCGTTATTTCTACGTGTCATTTGTTTTCACCAATACCAGATTATAATAGGTGAGATTTCTTTCAGTTTAGAAATTCTGGGACTAACTACAATGTACGCCTCATTGCCCAAGATACTAAATGGAGGGTAATGATGTGGATTCTTCGGTAGTCATCTTCAATTTATCAAATAAATACTAAATATTGTCGCTGGGGCAATTCAGTTATGTTTTAAAAAGTTTAATTGTAACTATTCCTGAATAAACCCCACTACAAAGGGAGTAAATAAATAAATATATATAGTCACAGAGAAATGGGAATGGTATGTTTCAGTCAATCTATATTTTTTGAGTGTTCGTTTTCTGTGCCATTTCCGTATTACCGATAGCTGAATTTGTTGCTCCTCCGCAAACAATGATTCCATTTTCTGTTATTGAATTGAACCCAGGACCTCAGCCTTCCCGGGGCTTTGCTATGATCACTGAGCTAATCCGATCCTATCCCCTTCGACTAAGAACTACCAACATTATCTTGAACATTGATATCTTTTCAATCAATACTATTTTATTTTATTTATTATTTTTAGTATATTAGTAGCTTGCAATTATTAAGACGTGCAATGACTGTTTTTGGTATATTGATTTGATATTTAAATAATAAATATATTTGAATTGAATGTTACACACGGAGAAAAATGAGTACAGCTTTTTTATCACTATACTGTTAAAAATATAACTACATGACAATTTCATAATAAAATACAGGGTTTTCCAATAAGAGGTGTTATTTTGAATAGCCCGCTATTTCGGTAGATGTTACTTTTGAAGCTGTCATTTTTGACATTTGACAAGTAGAAACTACGCCATTAATGAAAATGGAACGATACACGCTTCAACAACGCATTGAAATTATTAAAATTCACTTGAGTGAATCAAATACGAATCAAATACAAATCATCTTGAGTGATGAGGCCCATTCCCACCTCGGTGGCTTCGTCAAAAAGCAAAATTGTCGCATCTGGGGCTCGGAAAACCCAAGTTACTGTTGAAAAGTCTCTCTATCCTCAACGTGTGACTGTTTGGTGCGGTTTATGGTCCGGCGGAGTCATTGGACTTTACTTTTTCGAAAATGAGGCTGGAGCAACAGTTACGGTGAATGGATTGCGCTATCGAGAGATGATAAATGATTTTTAATGGCCGGAATTAGATGGTATTGATCTGGACAACGTTTACTTTCAACAAGACGGCGCTACGTGCCACACGAGCAACGAAACCATTGATCTTTTACGATTGAATATCAAAATTATACCTCTTATTGGAAAACCCTGTATTAGTCATACAGAATATATCTGAATACGTGTTCAACGCAGGTGGCCTTGTCCGAATAAATAAATGGATGAGAAAATTGTTATTATTTTAAAAACACGTGTTCCGACTTTCTCGTGACATATTCGTGCTGTACTTTGTTATGAAATTTGTCAATTCATTCGTTATACCTCTAGTCCCGTTTTACAGAAAAACGAAAAATTTGATCAAAATAACAATTCTTCATGTCAATAAGTTTTCTCCGTGCAGTTGAATCTTGATGTAGCCAAGTGGGGCGATGGAGGATGGAAACCAAACGCCCTCAACTATGAAGGACCCGCCTGTGACACCTTCATGGAGCACATCAGGGAACCGTGGGAGTCCTTCATACATACTGCTGGGTTCGAGGAAGTCATCTGTCCTTTGCCACAGGTACTAATTCATTGTGCCCACCTACAATTCCAAAATACAGTAACACCCAAATCCTTTTAGCATAGTCGCATGATCAATTCAATATAAGATTTCTCAAGTAATTCATTCATACAATTACCTCAAACTCCACAACAATTCAGCATGAATTTTATCTTCCTGCCTACAGGACTAACATGCCAATGGTTCTGCAGTTGAGAGGCGGTACACGTATTTTTTTATTGGGCATTAACTATGTAACTATTTCTTGACATTTTGTTTTTGAAAAGTTTTTATTATTTAATCATTGAAGACAATATTAACCAATGTCAAACGAAAAATGTGAAATATTGTTGAGGATTTTTATAATCTGCTGCCAATTTCAATAGATCAATGTTTTGTTCCCCGGGTTTCCACAGATTAACCTCCTGTTCACATAGACATATCTAAAACGTTGAAATTATTTCAGGAAAAGTATTGCGTAGACAAAACCGCTTTTGACCTGACAGGACTGTTTCCCGCCATGCTTTACGGCTACTTTCGGGCGGATGCAACACTCCTCATCAAAGATGTCCCTCACAGGTGCTTGCGGGTATATATAAAATCTGATCCGGCTAAAAAAAGCTTTTAAAAAACCAAAATAAAAGTATTATTTATCCTTAAAATTATTAACCCCTATGAGATAATAAATTTTGTAAATATCTCAAAGCCAAATTCAATATTGAAAATTAGATTTGAAATAATAGAGACAATTCTACAAAATATATTTTTTACTTTAGAATTTTCTTAGACAGTAACGAAATGCATTAAAAACTTCTAAAACCTAAAAAACGCACTGCATACTGCAGTGCACCTCAAGTTAGTCATAATTTCACTGGACTGCAAATGTAGCCTGTCGCACAATAGGGGTTAATAAAAAAATGGCGGAAACAGAAATGACGATGCTTCTTATAATTCATACATTGTATTATTATTATGAGTAAAAACACTGAACAACTTGGACGACTTTTATTTTTGAACAAACTGGTTTTACCCCATTGATGATACGATGATTGTCAATTGTTAATAGTTACATTAATCCGTGAGCTAATTGATCGTTTACTGAAGCAATTGAAACGATTGACGTTTGAGACATCATAAGGCATTTCAGGTGTAATGATA
The DNA here is from genome assembly GCA_026573805.1 of Hesperophylax magnus. Lineage (NCBI taxonomy): Eukaryota > Metazoa > Arthropoda > Insecta > Trichoptera > Limnephilidae > Hesperophylax > Hesperophylax magnus. The sequence goes on along the minus strand of JAIUSX010000007.1, from coordinate 790,463 downwards.
TTTGTTTAAAAGAAATGTTTTTAGTGATGATTTAAATTTAAGTATGTCGGTTATTTGTTTGATGCTACGTGGAAGGTTGGTATATACTTCAATGGCCAAGTAGTTTGATCTTTTTTGAAATATAGTTTTTTTTTTTTACTTTTTTTTTGTTCAGTTGCTCTATCTATCGAGCTCTTTGGAATTTAGTTTCATTGCTCAACGTGATTTTTTAGGACTTATAATTGTATTACATTGAGATTGTCCAGAGTTATGTAAATAAAATCAAAAGTTTGTTAGGCACTGGAATTCGCACACTTTATGTACTGTTTCTGCAGACGTCAACAAAAATATTGAAGGGTCGATTGAAATTTAAGACAAACAACCAACACTACTGTAATTACTTACTGGCAATTCAGTGCCTCTTGGGAATATCAGTCATCAAGTTTGCTGGACTTTTGGTTAATTTGAAACTTTTATTTATTTATTAGATACTAAAAAATACAATTACAGAATAATGAATCTGTAACCGTCCAACTTGGAAGGATTCCCGTTTCAGGATTATCAAATTGATAGGCTTAGTTTACATGAAATAGGCAATGTAACGTAAATACACAACAATACATTCATATCATTGGAGAAATTACTTTTTAATTAAGACTTAAGACGTGTTTATAGTACATATTATTTTAGTTTGTGAAAGGTGGTAGGAATCTTAGGTCTAGAGATATAATAACATTTATTGTTTATCTTTACTATGAACTACATTCCAGGTTCCGCCTTCAAATAATAAAACTTTATCATTAGGTCCTTGAGTACTTTTTTATTTTTTTATTGGTTTTCAAGCTACAATCCCGTTAAACTGCAATAAAGCAGTTTGTCAACAGGATGTTAATGATCAATTACATACATACACACATAATATTATTACTATAACTATACAATTAACACACCTAGATTAATATAAACTATCTCTATTTAGTAACCATTGTTTCAGCATATATCTCAATATATTTGTAGAATCGCAATTTTTATATTAATGGGTAACATGTTAAGCATGTTTGGCACGTTAAATTCTAGGGTTCGCCGTCCGTATTTATTATTATATTTTGGAACAAGCATTCCTTCATTCTTTGTAAACCTTGTATTATATTCATGTTCCACTTTCCTTTCATAATCAGACTCAGATATATGTTGAATCAATATTTTGTACCATAATAAGGCCTGCACCGGTAATATTGTTAAATTCCGATACAACAATGATATGTTTCGTCTCTGTGAAAAAATATGTTTTTGAGCTAATAACTTAACCATAGAATTTTGTACTGATTGCAGGTGGTTTAAATTAGAGGTGAGGTTTAAATTACCTTCCTTGAGGTACACCAAATTTAATAATATGTGGATCACTTGGAGTATCGTTAATAAGCACTATTTGAATAGCTGACCCTGAATACCAATGCGCTGTAGTTTTTTCAACAGAATTTTGTGCGAGATAGTGTCAAACGCTTTGGCTGGATCCAAGAAGATCGAAATGCATTTAATTCAATTCAAACGTTGATGTGGTCTATACAAGATTTACACATGCCCTTTTCTCCAGTAGGGCTGTTAATTGTCGAACCCATTTTAAGTAAGCAGACATAAGTAATCGTTGGATTGCTGGTGGTATTCAGGAATAGTATTAATATTGAGATCGCATATAATGATTTGCGTCATTTTTTTGTTATCTGTTGATGATTGATTGTAGTGAATTCAAAAAGTGGCAATGTTTTGAAAAGAGGGTGATCAAAAATACACAAGTTATTATACGATTTTCAGACAGTTTGCTTGAGATAGTAAAAATTCATCAAGTTGTTCTTGAAGTCCGTCTCTGATGTAAAGTACAATCAAACTGGATTTATATAAATTTACGTTTGTGTGGTGTTCAGAGTAATTATGAATCAATTTGGAGGTATACAATTTATTTATCCAACATTCCGACAAAATCATAACATCGAATGAGTAGTTAAATTGAGCAAGAAATATTAGAGAATCGTCAATTGTTTAAATGCTTCTTACATTCTTATGTACAATTTTTAGACTGTTAGAACCATTGTTGTTTAGATTATTCAGATCATCAAAAACATTTAAGTCACAATATATAACGGAATGTTTATCAATATCACAAGGCAATTCAATCATAATAAAATGTTTATTGAGTTTGGTACAGCAAAAAGTATTCGAATAATATGTGATTTAATACTATTTCCAAAGCTGTTACACAGCCAAATGTATATAAAACTTTGAGTTATCCAAGATTTCAGATTTTTTTACGGGGGGGCATAATTTTTTTGTCAATACTTGGTATTTTGTATGATGGTGGTTTGTATGTAAAGTATGTAATGAAGTATTTCCAAGCATACCATTAGGTTTACTCAAGATTGTTTGTCTAAGCATGATTAATATCGTCATAGGCAATTTTTTAATTGTTAAGTTGTGTTGAACAGACAAGTTTCATTCTGGAATTGTCAGACCTAACTTGGTTGTGTAGTGGTCTGTGTTGGAGGATTCAAAGACTATGCTATTTATGTGCTGTTATGATTTTACCTTTTTATGGTCTCTACAATACTCAGAGGTTATGTGAAGCTGGTGAGTTATTTAGGTTAATTTTAAGTAGATCAGCCATAGTATCATGAAGCATGTGGTGAAATATACTGTTTGAATGCTGTGAGAGTGATCTACTATTGTTTTCCTATTTTTTGAGTTCGTTTTCATGTTTTATGAATATTTTTTTCTCCAGGTCCTTTGCGGACAAGTAGTTTGCTGGCTTTAAAGTATACGAATTGAAAACCGGTCTCTTTATCCGTTTGTTTGATTTTCCATAAGAGTTCCTTGTAGTAAGGTGAGAGCACTTCACCCAGGTAAATCGGTGAGTTCGTATTTAGTGTTTTAGCCACATTTTTTAGTGAGAGAATCGAATCTCTTGTTTTTGTACTACGAAGCAAAATCTGCAGTTTTTCCGGGGTGTTCCGTCTGCGATCTCGTGCCCTGGTCACCAGATGAATGTCCGCTTGTAGCATGGGTAGTCCCCGTGAGTCGGTTACCCGATGTACAGCTTCCGTTGGTTGTTCTCCTGGCTGCAACTCCACACCCGCCATCTCCACTAAGTAGATTTTAAAGGGTTGGACAAGAGGCGAAGTGGTTTAATTGCCAACACGGCCCCCAAGCAAGCATTACTTGATCCGTGCTCTCGTCCAGGCAACACCCAATCATCAAATAGAAGGATTCATTTTAATCTTACCTATGAACACGAAAAAAAAATCACTTAATATTCAACGTTTTTATTACAATAAGATTAATGAACATTATTTTTACAATATTACACTCCAAACTACTTGATTTTTGAACAATTTTTCATATAACATGAACTACAAAGTCTTTAAAATTTTACAATAATATTTATTGCCTTTTGATCAAAAATTATACAATTATAAAAAAAATATTTTGACAGTTTATTTCTAGGTAAGTACTATTAAATAAATTAATAAATAAATAAATTTATACATATTTTTTTTCAATACTTTTATACAATTCTAATTTAATAAAGATAATTTTCCAAATTTTACCGTAATTTTATTTGGCTGTACATTTGGCATTGGTAGCTGTTTTCGATATACTTAAAACCATTGTTAAAATCAGGGGTTCCCAAACTGTTGTAGAATAAGTAACAGAACGACAAGCTTTCGCGACCCACTCACCAGTATGTAATGAAGATAAGGGGTATTGCTTTTTTAAAATTTTGTGATATTATGGTGAGCTATATAAGGTACATAAACTATACAAGTATTTGAAAAATACATTTCAAAAATCATAATTTTTTTCACGAACCACAGTTTGGAAATCTCTTGCATGTCTAAATGTTTACATATTAATAAAAAAAGTTTTCCATCTTAAACTACAACAATAAATAAACATAAGGGTAAAGTAATGATTTAAAAAAAAAATTATCACAACAAAGGATTATGAAAATAACGTTTTCTGATTTTTATTTCGACAGAATTACATATGTTTTTTTAAAGGAAATATTGTGAACCACCTTACCTTTATCCGAGAAACTTATTATTTATTTTTCATGTTCTCCATAAAACGGTTACACAAGATTACAAATTTGAGGTACATGTAAGTATAAAAATGTTCATGGGAGTAGTTTTACTATTTTGTAACGTGTGTCAAAATATAGTTACCAAACTGTCAGTAAGTGAAATTGTCGTTGGTCAACGCAGAATCGTTAGCGGTTGAGTCGCTCTCTAGATTGGCGCAGAAATCCTCATAAAAAAGTGCATGGGATCAAATATACTATACCAATCTGTCTAGGTATATTGAAAGGAAAAAAAACACGTATCACTTAGTTTAAAGTACATAAAAAAGATACAAACATAATCAGTAAACACATCAAATTAAGACCTCAGACAAAAGAGTATAAATATATATGCACATAAAATTTTTCTTTATTTATTTGGCTTTAAGCTAAATCTGTAGATATATTATTATTCAAATTATTTACAAGCGTTTTTCTTTAATAAATTTAAACAAGCTGATTGCATAGTACTTCTAAGCATCTATATTATAAAATATTTACATTATGATTACAGTAACGTGCTAATATTTTTTTACACACAGATATTTTTACAGTAGTGTCTGCTTTGTACTACTATTACTAATTTATTTATACTATATTCCTACATATACATATCTAATATAATATTTATACTATATTCCTACACATACATATCTAATATAATATTTATACTATATTCCTACATATATAAATCTTATATAATATTTTTTTATTATTTTAACCATATTCCTATTAAGGTGTTAGTATTTACAACCCTGAGGTACACCTTAAGTTTCTTAAAAATAATTTCATGACTAGACTTTCTCTCATCTTTTGAATTCGTGATCGATTCCATATCGTAAAGTTAACTTTACATAAACAATACACTATTTTTTTATTTATTAACAATACACATGCTAACACGTTAACATTTTCTATCACATCTTCTACTTACATAGACCTAAAGATTATATTATTATTATTTTATATTAAATAATTTTTGAGAATTAATTCAAAAAAATTATGGCATTCAATGGACATATTTAATATATTATTATTTGGTTTTTAATTAATAAAAGTCTTTTGTTGGTATTAGTTGGTTACGAAAAGGTAAAACTTTCAATTTAAGTAGAACCAAGCTTCTTCAGGGCAAAAAAACAACTTAATTTATAAAAAAAATTTGACAGTAGTAAAATTAAAATATTGCGTTATGAGTTTTTATTGAGTGTTATATTTTTATTATTGAAAATTGATTTAATAACTGGTGTACGGTTGCGAGGAAGGTTTTGTTTTAAATTAGTTGAAAAATCAAAGAAAATTTTAATTTTTGTTTTTGTTTATGAACGTTATTTCGACAAGAAAGAATACTAGACAGGTGTATTGTAATATTCTCCGTTTAATTAATAATGAATAAATTAATGGTTCCTTTCGCGTAAATAAAAATCTATTTAAATGACAAGAATGATGACTAGGAGATTGCAAATAGTTAAATAAATAAAAAAAAAATCCATTATTATTTTATACGACTAAATAGCGGTTAATCGAAATAAACATTCAAAAGAATTAAATGACATGATCCTTTTCAAATAAGGGTCACAATATTAATACGAATAGGTAGGTAACTAAACATTATCCAATAAATAAAAATAACAAGAATAAAGACTAGACGTGTATACAAGCTTGACCAGAAAGTTACAAATAAATCTAAATGCATATTTAGTGACTAACAATGTTACAACTAATCGAGATCATTATTATTTACCTAAAATGAATATCTAATTACATACAGTACAATATATTATAGACGATGGTATTTTACACTTGTAATTAATTATTTTTCACACCTGAAGATACGAAGTTCAATTACAACTAGATGGCAGCACTTCTGTTTGTAGCTGAACGTGGAGCGAGTGCGTATAGCAGACGTTAGCGTAATAATATTGTAGATTTTAATGCAATTTACAAAAATGTTGGTGATCACGGAAAATATGTAGGCCGACTTCCTGCGTTACTTTCGGATACATTCCTGGAAGTGTAGGCGTAAAGTGGGTTGTAACTACCATTGGCCTGAAAGTTATTAAAGCTGTTGACGGAATGTCTATTTGCATTGAAGCGCCAGCCCGGGATCGTCTCCACCGTCTGTGGAAACCTCGGCACCGGCCTCAAAATCATCAAATGTCAGTTGGTGTCTTCGCAGACTTCCAGTCTCGATTGAACAGCCCCGCTAACTGGTCTAGCAGCCTTTCTAATCTCTCCACAGGTCTCATCCTCAGATCCAGTTATGTCAAGAGTTTGAGACTCTTCTGAATCTGAAGAAACGGGAGAAGTGTGCTTGCTGCTACCAGATCTTTCATAACTCCTTATTATTCTTGCGTCGTCAGATTCACGACCCCGCAAGATTTTGTCCGCGGTGTTTTCACAGTCGGCAAAGTAGTTGATGCTCAATGGTCTGGATGGCGGTATTTTGTTCCAGAAATGATTGAAATTGGCGTCTCTGAGTTCTTCGCCGATTTCGTAGTTACAAGGTTTCCTGGATAGCTCAGCGTGGACGAGTCTGAAAGCTGAGAACTCTTGACCACTGTGGGGTCTGCTCATAAAACGCTCCTGTGTCGCGTCTTCCATAATTTTGACGTCATCTCCAAAGTCGTCTAATCTACGAGGGTATTTTAGAACATCTTCGCCTTTTTCAGAGAACGGTTTTTCATTTCCAGGTATTGATTCCGAATCAAAGTTCTGATGGCTGGTAATATGTTTTTTAAGATACGCCTGTCTCCGGAAACCTTTCCCACACACAGTGCACGTGAACTTCGTCCCTTCGATATGCTCTGTTGCATCGTTCGAGACTCTGTCGGAATCTGGAAGTATTATTGCTGATGGCTGTTTACGGATTTTTCCTGCTCCAGGAAGTCTGGGTTTGTGCCATCGTCTGTGAGATGCAAGGTTGGCTGGACAGTTGAAAACCTGGAAATAAAACAAAAATTATAAATTTACTACTACCTAAGGTCATATTAACCTGACGTCTACGTCTAAGTACTACACTACTGTTCTGTCACGCAAGTTGACATAGTTTTTCAAGTCAAATAACTGTATGGTTTTCACAAAAAAGTTCCTGTGGAGCTCCGAATAAATTCTTAAAATGAGTACGCTATCAGTCACTTATCTATACGTACCCCCATAAAATGGAATCATCGTATTTTAATACGGTGGGTAAATCATCGTCACCATAGCGATAACATTTGTAAAAGATTGGGTGTCGTATTGGTTATGTCTACAAAATTGGAGAACGTGCAACGTCTCTTTCTATAAAACGCGTGGTTTATCAGAAAGAGGGAGAGCTTCCAACGGACCTAGAAGCGGTATGCCTTTAGTACTAGGCACAGGGATATGTGGGGTTTGACATCTGCTCATGGGCGCACCTGCCCAAGCCACGCTTGGGGGGCCCCCTTTGTTAATGTACCTTTTATTAAATGATTATATTCAAAAGGGGGAATCGCTCGCGCAGATATGTGGAAGGTGCCAACGGGGTGGATTATTACTTGATAGGTAGGTGGAAGTTTGCTACCTTGATTTGTTTAGAGGAAAATTTTTAATTATATATATTTATGTATATTATAATACACACTACGTAATTGAGAAATAATTTCGATTTCGACAAAACTTTGTCATTTTTCTATTATTGTGTGCTCTACCTTTGCAGTCTTTTTTTTCATTCGTGTGATGTTATATATTAATAATTTTTAATGGACGATTTGTCCATTAGTACTGAACGTCGTTTTATTGGCAACACTAGGTCTCTGTTCTAGTCCAAGTGTCAATTAAAACAAAATTATTTTCAGTTTTCTTACTTCGCTGTTAATTTTATAGATAAAAAAGGTTCAATAACCTGTGACAACAACATCAATATGTGGAGGTATGATTATTCCGCTAACCAGGTGACTGCTTTGGCCATTGAAATACCGTGACAACCAACCAGCAGTGTTCTTCAATGTGTTGTCCGTGAAAGGTTTCACATTGTTTTATGCTAGGATTGTGATAAGCTCTTCTAGGAATCTAGTAAGAACATTCGCACATTGTTATTTAACTAGATTTTCAAATAATGATCTAACTTAGCTCATTCATACCAGCGAATAATAAATTATTAAAACATTAGGTATTCATTTTTATGTGCTAATGTTTTTTTTTTAAATTTAGGATTAGTTACGTTTTTTATCAGAATAATGAGAGCGCTGTTGTCGATATTATGGAGTTTAGCTTATTTGATGTAATAAATGTTTGTATTCATAAATTTCTTTATTTCCAATTCCAATATCTATGTGTTTTCAACAGAACAGTCAGTCAAATAGTAGGTCAAGGCGTCACATAAAAGCATTATTCCTGAAAAACTTAATTAACAATAATATTCGATGCCCGGAGTAGCTAATTAAGATTTAATTTTATTTACCTGCGCGCTCCACACGCTCTTCTGTCATATTCAAAGTGGATAAATGCAAAACAACTGTGAACAAAATTCTTGCTTGAACAGGCTATGTAATAACTACAATTGCGAGCAGAATAAAGACGTTCATAAAAAGTGTTTTTCGGACAGTAAGTTAGTTTTCTGTTGTAGGTTTATATAAATTTCTGTTGTGAATTTAATTTATTTTATGTTCAACTTGTCTTCTTATTATATTATAGTTTTGTTATGTTTTATTTAATCTGCTAAACTATTAAATGTTAATTTCTTAACATAAGGAGAAAATATACAGATGTATGCAGATTATTAGACTCGAAACACAAATTCACACGTTGTTCATCTTAGGAGGTAATTTTTACACCCGCTTTATAATTTGAACTTGTTTTTTTTAAATTTTTTTTTTATTTCTGCTTTATTTGTTTTTTTTTATATGGCAACCATGGTATCCAAATAGTGATGGAAAATTCATGCACAACAAAGATTCCTTCCACAAAGAAATATAAATAGCTCCAAAAATCTGATGCACAGCATGCCAATTAGGATTTAGTTTTTATCAATTTTTTAAGCAATTTTTTATGTATTTTTTATTTTATTTATTCTTCTATATAATGCTCAATCACCTGCCAAACTGTCAAAGCAATTTGTCAGCAATTCATGTTCACAATATTAATTATACAACAAAAGCACACATATAATGAGAAGTCATTTGCTGATTATTAAGATCAAAGAAATGTTCACCAAATACTAAATATAAGCTTAAATATTCCGTAATTTAAAAAAAATTGTTTGAGTCTAATAATCTGCACAAGTCTGCATAATTTTTCGTATTTCGGTATAGTGTTAAAAATGTAAAAAAAAAAATTCCTCTGTTGATTACCAAAAGATTAATAAATACAAAAATACATTTCAATAGTAGGCAATTTGGTTTCCACCTTGAATTTTCCGAATACCTACAGACCTCACAGGTACTTATGTCTACCAGAATTGTTTCGACAGTATGATTGGCATGCACCTGCCCTCTGCGCCCGCATCTACTGCGTTAATGACACTCGTAATCGTTATGTAAAAGACCCACTAGAATGCTCATTACTCATCGACCACTCTTTCAATGTCGGCCCCATATTTTAGGCAGTGTCGAAATAGTGTCCTTAACACATGTCTGCATTCATATTTTATGTTGTCTCAAAACAGTGTCCTTAACACATGTCTGCATTCATATTTTATGTTGTCTCGAAATAGTGTCCTTAACACATGTCTGCATTCATATTTTTGTATTCAGTTATAATATCTTAAGTCACATTTTTATATTTTCGAAGAAAAACTTAGCACTTAAGGCGATGCACTACGTCGTGAAATATTGTAAATTGAGCCGCTATCAATAACAACCCTTACGTAGATGGCGATAAGGTTTAAATTCCTGCTTAACACCATCCGCCTGTTTTGATTTATGCAAGAAAAAAACATGGCCAAAAAGTGCCTTTTATTTTATTTTGTGGATGTTCAGGCATAAATTTTTTTTTTATCATTTTATAAATAACTTAATTTGCCACATTATACAATAAAATCATAACCGAAAATGGGTTCGTAAGTAGGAGATTTTGAACTTTAAAGCAGTTTTCATAGGTCTATTTTTTTCTGGGCTTATAAAAAGACTTATCTAAAAAAATACTCGATTATTTCAAAGGTCAAGATGTGAATCTTTTTTTTATGTTTGTGGCTTTCACCATTCAAGGGCCATCATTTATAATTATGAAGAGAGGGAAGGCCAATTTAAATATTAATTTTATTTAAATTGGTAATTTTCATAATTATATGGGAGATTGGAATCGAGTTCAGAGTAAGAAGAGATGAGATGATGAACTAAGGGAGGCAATTTTAAGTAAGACCAATAATAGAAGATATTTTTTTCAGAGAGGGACACCCAAAATATGTGTTATCTAAACTATCTAAAATTTCCACAAGTAAAATCTGGGGAGTCAAACATGTAGGGATGTAGGTACATTTTACAATTCCCACTTCTAGACCATAGCAAGTATAATCTGAGGAGTCAAACACGTACGTTTTATAGGGATGAGATAAAACGAAGTAAACACGAAGTACTCACTTATTCGAATAAGTGATGATTTTTCTTTTTTTGGAAAAAATTGAGGAATTGTAGAAAGTCTTATTAAATCCTTATTATGAAGCTTATATGAAGCTAAATAAATTTAGTAATCTTTTGTTTTACGACGTGATATAAAATCATTATTACTGATAACCAGATAGATTTCCTTTCGACCTCATTACCTCGCCATTTTAATAATATATTATGGCTCGATAATTCCTCCGTGTGTGCTAACTTGATACTGAATTGGGTAGGAAATTATTTTTCTAAATCTTTAATTTTATTAAAATATCTCAAGTAACAGCAAAAAACCTGGCATGGCTAACATCGTCGAAATTTAAAATCAGTGAGGTCAAAATACTTCTGGATCTAGGTTGAAAAAGATAGAAAACCAGAAGTCTTCCACAGAAGCGATTAACTAAATAAATCTGCCGATTTTGTTTTTGTATGATCCGCCAAGATTGAGACACTTAAGAAATTGTCCCTATCCTTAAAATTAACGATTTTTTTCGTTAAGTGGGATTCCAGTTCTCTCGGACGATAGCGAAAAAGCAGTTAATTTGAAGGTTAAGGACAATTCCTTAAATAGAATAGGTTAGTCAGGTAGTCAGCCCTGGACCCGCATCCTATACACAGTTCTTGTGCACTGGTCTTTGGCTTGTGATAGAAAATAAGAAGAATATTAACCTTATCGCACTCCGGACATCTGTACTCGATGTGGACAATCCTGGAGCAGCGGTGTTGTGCGAGGGTGAAGGCATCTTCATACAGTTGCCTGCAGAGTCTGCAGATGTAGGAGCCCAGCCTGTTCTCGATGCTGGCGAGGGTAGCTTTGGCCTCTTCCGTTATCTCCACCACGTTGAAGGCGGGGTCTATATCGCCCTGCGAAGGAAAACAATAATAAGTTTCTGAAAAATCCAACTTCCAATACATTAGTTTATTTTTCATATTACTCGATACTATTGATATAAATAAGAACACAAATATTTCATCTACTTTAATAATTATATTTAGAGACAACCGATAAAGTAGCATGTTGGGGTATGTGGAGCGAGAGAGGTAAAAGAATTAGAGCCATTAAACCATTTGTGTTTGAAAATAATATCGTTATGGAGAAGCTACCGTCTAAGTGTTTGTCCATGGACCTTAGAAAGTGAGCTGTTAAGTTAAAGTTCAAATACTAGTAATAGATTATTTTTTTTTAGAATAAATTGTGACAATATTGTCACAATAGAGAAATGTTATTACCTTTCTCACTACCAAAGTCTCATCGTCTGCCAGTTCCCTGATGATAGTTCCCGACACCGGAGAACTCTTGTCTTCATCAAACGTAAGCCTTCTGACAGCTTTGCTTTTCTTCAGGGCCGAACCGCTCTTGGGGAAAACTTTCTTTGGCTTGTCTTCAACATCCAAGACGTCAATATCAGGGGACTCTCTTCCAGAAAAATCACAATCTTTTTCATTTGGCGTTTTCGGGTCTTCAATGTCTACGTGGTACTTGAGCGATTTTTTGTCAGGAGTGAAGACGCCGTTGCTCATCTCTTCCAAATCGTCTTTGCAGGAGCTATCGTATTGTCTTTTAAACACTGATGAGATTTTTGATCTATGTGATAGGTCTTCGAGAAAGATTGTTTCTGTATCGTTTCGATTATCGGAGTCTTGGTATCGTTCGCTTCTGGATTCTTCGCGTGGTTTAGGTGAATAAAGTACATCGTTGTTGTTTTCGTTTTTTCTGGAGATTTTTCTGGGTGGTGAAGGAGTGCATGGCGGCGTTATTGGGATTGTGTTTTTGACAGAGAGGTCAAGCGGTGACAGTGGTTCTCCGTAACCCAAGTAAGTAGGGAGAGGGTGTGGCCTGAGTGGGAACCGATGGAAAGCCTGTGACGAGAGGCTAGAAGCCAATGCCATGACAGGTTGGTGACTGTTCAGGTAGTACTGGCTGGTTGGGATGAAGTGACGAAGGTTGTGCGTTGATACTAATCCCTCCATGTTGCTTCAATTTCTGCTGATTGCTTTATTTTAAGTTAACATCTTATAACCTTGGTTGTTCTCGATCTGTTAGCAGATATTCTGTGGAAGAAGAAAATATTTATGAGAGAGTGAAAAATACCTTCATAAATAAGTACTTGGAAACTGACTTCGCAACAGAAATTGACTACTAGAATAACGGAATGGTATGAATATGAATGAAGCAAGGAGTGTGAGTCATTACTGTTTGTTTGGCGGTTCAACCTCTATGCCGAGCTTTTCGGGAAATGGCGTAAAGTTTAGTTATTTAGAGTGCTCAATCTAGAAGGTAGTATGCATGCTTATAAATATATCTCCTATCGTGTACTCTTTTTATTCGATTATACATATATATTTTTACCATCTGTATTTTTGAATTAAATTTATTATTTTTAATTTAATCTTAGCAAAACTGTATTCTTTCAATCAAGCTTTTTCAAACGATTTGTCAATAAATAGATTTAATTTTTTTAAGCAATAATTATCAGCCTGAAACACCTATTTAAATTGAAAAAAAATGTTAATAGAAAAAATACATGCCGCTTACGGGAATCGAACCCGCAGCCTTCTGATTGCGGTGCTCTACCAATTGCGCTAGGTGGGCTTATTCAAAACCCGCCAAATTATTCGATATGTACTGGTATTTTTCATTCAACAATTATAGCTCATTAGATTTTTTCGCTAGAAAACAACCAACTTGCTTTTTGTAGGAAAGGCTAAATCTTCTACTAGACAGTATCGAGATATATTATATGTTCATTTATTGGTGAAAATATTTTGACTTGTCAAATATTATTACTTTTAATGATGAACTAATGTTTAAGAGATAAGGTTTTTTATTCGTATCACAAAGGATAACGATAGATCGGAAGATTTCTTAAATATGTATAGCTGTTTCAGTGTAATAATTATTGCTTAAAAATATAATGTTATCCTTTTGTGCTATGCAAAAAAACCTTTTCTCTTAAACATTAGTTTATCATTAAAAATAATATATTCTTTAAATTAACGGGTATCGAACTTATCGATTCAAATTATCGTATCTATTATATAATGATATTGATGGGTAAAACAAACAAAAAAACTACTTCTCGGCTCAAATACACGTCAACCTAATTTTTTTGACCGTAAAGAGACTTTGATCCTGAAATGAATTTTTATACTGGTGTAGTTGCCGTTGACTCTATATAACTACTGGTGTGTACAGGCACTGCACTGTAAATGGAACAAACCCGAAGAGCACTTGAATCAGCTCTGCAGTATTGTCTGAACAGATTGCAGAGCTGATTCAAAGCTCTTCAGTTTCGCTCTTATTCTCTTCAAAACAAAACAAACACATCCCACAAGCTTTTAGAGGGAAGCTTTTCCTCGTTGTCTTATTACGTAAAGCTTGTATTATTGAGAATTGTTTCAACAAAATCACGATCTATTCCAATCTCACGTCACAGTATAAAACAATAACAAATCAAATCTACTACTTTTTATGTCTATGTTATTCTTCTATTTTCATACATCTGTTTTTATGTCTATGTTATTCTTCTATTTTCATACATCTGTTTTTATGTCTATGTTACTCTTCTATTTTCATACATATGTTTTTATGTCTATGTAACTCTTCTATTTTCATACATCTGTTTTTATGTCTATGTTATTCTTCTATTTTCATACATCTGTTTTAATGTCTATGTTATTCTTCTATTTTCATACATCTGTTTTAATGTCTATGTTATTCTTCTATTTTCATACATCTGTTTTTATGTCTATGTTATTCTTCTATTTTCATACATCTGTTTTTATGTCTATGTTATTCTTCTATTTTCATACATCTGTTTTTATGTCTATGTTATTCTTCTATTTTCATACATCTGTTTTTATGTCTATGTTATTCTTCTATTTTCATACATCTATTTTTATGTCTATGTTATTCTTCTATTTTCATACATCTGTTTTTATGTCTACGTTATTCTTCTATTTTCATACATCTGTTTTTATGTCTATGTTATTCTTCTATTTTCATACATCTGTTTTTATGTCTATGTTATTCTTCTATTTTCATACATCTGTTTTAATGTCTATGTTATTCTTCTATTTTCATACATCTGTTTTAATGTCTATGTTATTCTTCTATTTTCATACATCTGTTTTTATGTCTATGTTATTCTTCTATTTTCATACATCTGTTTTTATGTCTATGTTATTCTTCTATTTTCATACATCTGTTTTTATGTCTATGTTATTCTTCTATTTTCATACATCTGTTTTAATGTCTATGTTATTCTTCTATTTTCATACATCTGTTTTTATGTCTATGTTACTCTTCTATTTTCATACATATGTTTTTATGTCTATGTAACTCTTCTATTTTCATACATCTGTTTTTATGTCTATGTTATTCTTCTATTTTCATACATCTGTTTTAATGTCTATGTTATTCTTCTATTTTCATACATCTGTTTTAATGTCTATGTTATTCTTCTATTTTCATACATCTGTTTTTATGTCTATGTTATTCTTCTTTTTTTTTTTTTTTTTATATTTACTCCACACAGGAGGCCCTGAAGAAAATAATTTCCCTCAGGGCCTATGTCATCTTTGGGGATGCTGTGTGGAGGGTCTTTTTGTGGAGAGGAAGGAGTTTTTAAAATAGGAGGAAATCTATTTTCATACATCTGTTTTTTTTTTATTTCCCTATATTATTATCACATTGGCAACACAACATTTTGCAATGATTCTTACAGTTTCTTCAATGTCAACTCACTTTTATTTTGACATAACAAGCTTTGAAATTTTCTGAATTTTCGAAATTTTTTTCTGTCGAAAAAAAACGTAAGACAAATTATTGTTTGTTACTTTAGTTAATTATATTTTTCGGGCGAAGCTGGAATACAAAACTTTTTCTTATAAAAATAGCCTTATTATTTCATATTTATTACACATCTAGCTGATCTAGCATTACGCATATTTTTTTCGAAATCTAATTTAGACAGTGACCTTCCTTTTATTTTGAAGGTCGAGTGTGCAAAACTTCATTAATATTGGTATAAAACTGTAGATTTGTAAGCAAATCAAATCCATGCCGGCCGCCGCCCGTTGTTCACCCGCCCGCCACATATCGCAGACACTCTTCTTTATATAAATAGACAAATAGAAGCTAAATATAAGACATAAATAAGATAATTAAATAAGTGAAAATGTAGGTAAAGTGGGTGGGAAAGAAGAAGGTTGAAATGTAACATAAAGAATTCCCCAATAAATCTAACACTTTTCCAAGAAGGTCACATAAAATATAAAAAAAACATTTCATGGTAGATTATAAGATATTCGTGTAAAGTGTTTAATTTTGTCATGAAATCCGTACATGTTGCTTGAAATAACAAGCGGAACGGACGCAACCCAACTGGGGAACTAGGGACTGCAGGACTGGGGGAGGTTGGGGCTGCCCTTTCAGGACACGGATCACAAAGGACCGCTAGGGGATGCCCAAATTGGTAGCGACAAAAAGAATCCTAGCGCCAAATCCCCTGATTGAATTGCCGAAGCCAGTAAATGCCTGGAACTACTGCTAGAAATAGTCGGTAACTTGTAAGGGTGATAATCGTAATACGAGGCCAGACCTATTTTCAGGATAAAGGTTTCAATTTAATGATGTTTTTCATCTTTATGAAATATACTTACATCACTACCCGGCTTTGCCCGAGTTGTAATACTGTGTAATAAAATAATCTAATGTACTAAAATATATATTTTTAAATAATTTTAAAAACTTCACCCTTTTTTTGACCGTTCCATGCTTAGAGGTTTAGTTTAACTATCCCACAGCCAAGTGGGGGAGTAGGTAGTACCCAAAATTACTATCCTCCTTATAATACTTGACATTTCATTTTAGTGTTTTACGTATTCCTGCCCAAGTACATAAGTTACCATTAATAATTGACTGAATAATTGGAATTTCTATAGTGTAAAAGCCCATAAGACAGAATAATCATGGGGTCGTCGGAAGACCCACTTGGTTACAGACGTTATTTTTGGCATCTTGGCCTGTCAAGGGTTAAAGCATTTTGCGAAAATATATTAGAAATTAGAACATGAAATTGTTTTGAATAGTATTAATATTTTTGCTATTTATTTTTGGGGTGTTATGCCGTGTTGCGCTAACTCCTTCTTTAGCCAACGTTTCGGACAGCATTGCAGTGTCCATCATCAGGGCAGATGTGTTATTTGATTAGTTATATTTAATATTTGTTAGTATTAATATTAATTACAGTTAGGCTAGCTGGGTTGCAAATTCAATATTTTAGCGATTTATCTTTATTTATTTATTATTTCTTCACATTTGAAATACGTTTTTTAAACCCTTTTATTAACTTTAATGACTAAGCTTGCATCGAGGTCAATATGTATGTATTTATAGTTTATTTTATATTTTTACAAAAATTTGGTAGCTTACTTGGAGAGCCGTTTACTTAATAATAATCGATTTAATAATAATAATAATAATATTTTATTCCAGGATGTGGGGAGGTGAGTGCAATCCCACACGTCCCATATAAATATACATATAGATTTACATTGTATAATACATATAATAAATTTACTTATCACATAATACTTCATTGGTGTCAATAAATTACGCTATTGGAGATTCGTTAATAAAAAAATGTATAGATTCACGCATCCTGTATTAACACAATTGTAGAGATTTCAGAAATAGGTAGCAAAATCTTCCCTCACAAACTCCCTCGTGTCAGCGAGGTAGAAATTTACTTTCGCTGTAACCTAAGTGAAGGGATTTTATTTTCACCTCTTGAATGATATGTGAGGAAAATAAATGTCTGAATGTGAGAGGAAAATCGCTCGTGAAAAATTACATTTGAAGGTTATAGCTGGGGCGTGAATCACCCCTGAGTCAGGATTGTCAGGACTTGAAGTACTTAAGTCTAACTTAATATTTATTTTGACTCTTGGATATATGGGATTTTTTGAATCATTTGCTTTGATACTTCCAACCAAAGATATTAGAAGAACGTGATGTGCTATGAGCAGTTCATACTGTGTGGAATTGTTTTGCCCAGTGTCGCCGGTTTTATTCACCAATACTACTGCACACCTTCGCTTACGCTAAGGTATCCGCACTAATACATAGAACAGATTTCTGTGCGTACACGTCCCGATAGTATTCAAAGTACCCTAATTAGGTAGTACTCCGCCTACGGTCCGGCAACCAACATAGCATATCTCGTTCTTCTAATATCTTTGCTTCCAACTCATGGATCTACAGGGGTTTTGGAAAGGCATACAATTTCAATTTGGGAGGCGGGTATGAGTACCGCGACCCGGGAACCATTTATTTGATAACCAACATCTTTGCCATAGGCCGCCCCAAGTGGTTCTCTACATTTGGTGACTTAGTAGGGGTGCCTGGGTTCACGGGATGAGGTTTATCCAGGTCTTGACGGCGGATGCGTCTGCCCACCAACTGTGTGACAGGCGAGAACTGGTGAGGCCGGTTGAGGAAGTCCATTTTTAGATGCCTTAAGTCAGATTCTCTCGACCTTGCATCGCAGTGGGAGGGGTGGATTCATACCTCACTCCTGAACACACTGACCTCCAGATTCCCACCCACCCCTCATACCCTTTTCCTTCCCAGAATTTCCTGTTTTTAATTTCCTTAAAAATACCCTCCACACAGCATCCCCAAAGATGTGTGCGGTTAATGTAAAAAAAAACTACAGGCACTTAAAAACTTCATTGATTCGTACCCAGTCTTTTGTTTTTCCAATTATGTTATTGACATGACCCGACACAAGTATTTGACGCTCGTGGCATATTTTCATTAGCGCGTCACTTTATTATCCCAACACTCCTTTATCCGTCCAGCTAATCCACATCTCCAAACAATTACAAATCAATTCTTTGACGTTTTTTCGATGTCCTAATATTCCATAATTCAAATGATATTCTATATTCTAAGTTTGGTAATATTCTGTATTCTAATGTTGGTAAATCTTATTCGATGTTCTAATATTCCATAATTCATATTATATTCTATATTCCAATGTTGGTAATATTCTGTATTATAATTTTGGTAAATCTTATTCGATGTTCTAATATTCCATAATTCATATTATATTCTATATTCCAATGTTGGTAATATTCTGTATTCTAATGTTGGTAAATCTTATTCGATGTTCTAATATTCCATAATTCATATTATATTCTATATTCCAATGTTGGTAATATTCTGTATTCTAATGTTGGTAAATCTTATTCGATGTTCTAATATTCCATAATTCATATTATATTCTATATTCCAATGTTGGTAATATTCTGTATTCTAATGTTGGTAAATCTTATTCGATGTTCTAATATTCCATAATTCATATTATATTCTATATTCCAATGTTGGTAATATTCTGTATTCTAATGTTGGTAAATCTTATTCGATGTTCTAATATTCCATAATTCATATTATATTCTATATTCCAATGTTGGTAATATTCTGTATTATAATTTTGGTAAATCTTATTCGATATTCTAATATTCCAGAATTTATATGATATTCTATATTCTAATGTTGGTAAAAGAACGGTATCAATTCACTTAATACAATACAAAGGGGGAAATTCTCGGGTTCTCTCCACGCTCAAGTGAGGAGAGATCACTAGATTTTTTTTGTAAATGTAAATAATTTGCAGCATTTTCTTCATTGTTTTATGATATATTTTTTTAAATGTATTGATAATGAATGCTTATATTAATTTTGTGTACACACAACTTTATTTTGTAACTTAATTATTACTTTCAGGAGAAATATCAGGAAACTGCACCATATAAAGGGAATGTCAATATTATTATTGCGGGTCGCGTTTTGCGTTAGTGTGATTTAAATAAAAAGGTTATTTTCCCTTTATACTGCCTTAAACAAGTCTGACGGAAACAAAATAAATAAGTAAGTCTAAGATTGGCTTGTTTTACATAATATTAACAATTCATCAAATTTCAAAGTTTATATTCAATTTCTGCGAAAGTCGTATTCAAGTTCTGTCACTATCCAAGTACTGTGAAATGACTAACATATCACGAAATAATAATAGAATTGAATTTAATCTTTTCAAATTTAAATAATTGTTTAAATTCTGTTTGAACAATTATGAAACAACCCGTCCGACAAAGTGTTAAATAATTCAAAAACCGATGGTTAATTATTTACTCCAGCGGTTCTGCGAATTTTCTATAACAATGGCTCAAAAGTAAAGTTTTTTTTCTAATGTTCAAGTTTCACTCTTGTGTCAAATTTATTATTTAAGTTTTACAGCAGTGTTATTTTCCCGTGACGAATTCCGAATCCTCGCGAAAAGGCCATCAACGTATGAGATTTCCTGAAAGTACGCACGAGTAAGCATGCACTGTATTAATTTCAATACACAACATGTTGTTCAAGCCCTTGAAGGGCCGACGTCCGCAAACCTCTCAACCATTCTTTAAATTTCCTGTTCGTACGCCATTCCCCTAATTCTACTCAAGGAATGGCTTTAATTGCTCCAATACATGCGAAGCTACTTTTGAAATACCGTAACACAGTTTTGGCGAAACCTGATAAGTAAGGTACCATAGAAATCGTAGTGAATTAATCAGTTAAATAAGTATCTAATTATAAACGATACTTTAAAAACAAAAAAAACATGAAACAGAAAATGATTAATCTAGAAATCGAATGCCTTGCCGGGGCTTTGCTCTACAAATGAACTAATTCGTTTATATGGGACCGAATCTTTTTCGTATGAGATTTGTTTATATTATCTTCATTGATTAAATATTACAATTTGAGGTGTTACCTAATAAGTTATTCGTTTAAATAACCATATATCTTCAATTTTATTACCAGTCAATGAATGTTTTCAGTGTTCGGGGTATAATTTGGA
The DNA here is from genome assembly GCA_026573805.1 of Hesperophylax magnus. Lineage (NCBI taxonomy): Eukaryota > Metazoa > Arthropoda > Insecta > Trichoptera > Limnephilidae > Hesperophylax > Hesperophylax magnus. The sequence goes on along the minus strand of JAIUSX010000007.1, from coordinate 769,908 downwards.
TGCGTGCAAAGTAAACATTATTATTAAAAAAAAAAAAAAAAAAAATTGATTTCTCTTTGTTGAAGTTACATGATATGTTCCTCTTGTCCAATATAAGAATATCTTGATTATGCATGTAATATACACGTAATACGCATTATTCTGTGCACCTTGATTAACCTTAAAATGCCTACATAAAAGTGGTGAGACCAGTTAATAAACCCATTAATAATGACGTGAAAAACACATGTTTTGGTAAATACTTCACTAAATAAAACAATAACCATCACATTATTTCCCTGATAGTAATGAAATAATTTATATAGATTATCCTTAAGTAATATTTCCATCAAACATTGTCTCAAGAACTCTTCCTGAGACGTATCGACTCCTCCACTTGGTCTTTAGCCAAACGCTTAAAGGGAACGGTTGAACGCTCTTTTTCATACAAAACATTAATTTTGGATTTTGGATTTGAGGCCAAAATACCCAACCAAACTGAATAATAATTTTTTTAATCAAAGGGTGTTAAAATGATCTAGTACGGGTATGTACTACTTAATTTAATTGTGTTTCAAATTACAAAATATAGGCAATTAAAGAAACCGATTTTTCACTATTTTAGAGGCAAGTTTGGCAGTTATTTGTGACTTGATAGTAATTACTAAAACAAATAATCCTACCATTTTTACTGTGCAAGTACAATTAAATATAAAATAAAAATATTTAAATAATTAAAAAAAATATTTTGGTGGGTTTAAATTTTCAAACGACCAATTTACGTTGAACACAAATTAGTTGCATATAAATTTGAAATTCCCACACAAAAAACGCATTTTTATCATTGTTATAATTTTAAAATCCATATTTTATTGAATTTACATATTTGGTTGCGTATTGCGTAATTGGCTGCTATTTTCAACAAAATAGCAGCCAATTCACATTATGACATTACTTTTGCCCCAACTGCGTTAAAACAATATACCGGAAATTGGTCAAATAAGCAGTAACAATAATTCCACGTACATCAAGTGATCATCCAACAATCATCCTTCCAAAACAAACAAATATTTTCTATAATACTTATTTAAACACATTAAAACTCGCCACTTTTTCATTGTTTTGACTAAAACTTCATGTGAATGTAACGAATATAAGTAGCATTCCATCAAGCATTTATCACGAAATAACTTGTTAAGCGATTCCCCGCTCACGCACACCGCACGCCGCAAGCCGCACGCAACGTCTGGACGCGGCGTCGCGACGTTTCTGCCGTCTAGACGCACGTGCTCGAATCGCGACGAAGTACAACCAACGGTCCGTAGTGAAAATACCTTTAAAAACTCTAGTCATTTCAAGTAACTATCATGGTTTGGTAGGGTGGCGATTAGTGTTTTTTGACACGTTTTCCTTCATGTGCATAGTGGAAAGAAAGGGACGCTTAGATGGTTTCACAAGAGGACTGTGATGAGAATACACGATGCGGAAGTGAATGGTAGATATCGGGAGCACCCGAGTAAGACATAGCACGATCAAGTGAATCAATTACTTGAGTCGGACTGTATCAAGAGTCAAAATAACAGATGTGTGAGACAATGTACGAGCTTATGCCAAGACGGAGTTTTGTGACAGTCTATCCTGTCTGCTTACCTCTTTCTGGAAACGATGTGATAATGAGTTTAACTAACAATGGGTGGGTTTTTTCACAAAACTCGAAGAATTAATTAAATTTCAAAGATAATTTTCAAGTTCTGTAAAGGTTCTTTTCAAGTTTTGTTATTATATCTTTATTGGCTAGTTGTTTCACACAAGTGAAATAATAAAAGAACTTGAATAGAATGTTCATAGAACTACAAAATCTATTTAACAACCTGTCATTAGTATTCGAGAAAATACACTTTAAAAATCATCGGATTCAACTGACTACATAATTTAACTTCAGAAATGGAAACATATTCACTATGTGAACAGTCTTATTATTGTGAAAAACAAGATGTACCTATATAATATCTTTAATTGTTGCAGACGTGTTCACGAGATGTGTTTCAATGCGATTAACTCGTTTATTTACACATTTATCATTAATACAATTAAGTTTATAATAATAATTATTATTATTTCAGTTGAACACGGTGGTGGGTGTAATTTTCTGTCTGCCATGTGAAAGGATACATATAACTGAATAGGTGTACAGAATATGAAATGCACATAAAATATTTCATATAAATAATTATACAAACATGCAAAAAGTAATACACTAATAAGAGTTACGGTGGCTTGAGGGAAACTCTGCATATGTGGTGTAAGAGCGCGCATAAGGTTACATAAAAAGGTCTGGTACATGATATAGTAAAGGTACAGTATATATATAAAACGAAAAAGTTTGACAATAGAAAATAACCGTTTTTTCTTAGTTAAGAAATACTAAAAATACAGCAACGAAATAGAATGCTCTCGAAATTTACAGTTAGAAATACGTTAATCGAAATGTCGTAGATACAATATTTTTGATAAACTTGTTGAATTCCGCTGCATGCAAATGCTCTTTAAAAAAACAACACTTGATTTTAACTTAAATATCTAATGAAGACAACTATTTAAGTCGGGGGTTTAAGTAAACATGCACAAAATAGATTTTAACGGTGTTAGTTTGGGTTATTTTAATAATTTATGCGCGTTTCCTAACCATCAAACTTAACTTTGACAAAAATGGAACTTTAGTGATTTTTTTACGATCTCTTATCACATAAATAATTATTTCTTGCAGTAATTAAGTTGAAACCAAATGCTACTTATATTTTTTTGCGTGATAAGCGTGCAGCGGAATTCTACAACTTATATCATATTTTTTTAAGACAGATTACATTCTCAGGTTACAAATAACCTGACAATTTGTCATTAATGTCATTGGCCACTAACCGGTTATGGGGTTTTGTTTCATAAAAATTTGATTATCTGCGAAATTGGTTGATTAAAACTGGAAAACTAATAGTTTACTGGTAAACTAAAGGGGATAGCCCAGGCGTCTTGAATTTTTCACAGCTTTTTCTTCTTCAAATTTTCAGGGAAAAGAAATTATTTTCAGCTCGAAACGTCGGCAAAACTTTTAAATAATATCTGTCAAAAAATAAGACATCAAATAGCTTTTAAGCTGTTCAATTGTTCGAGCAGAAAAAATGCTTGATTTCAAAAAATAATAGAACCTGAAAAATTCTGTAGTACCTATTTAATAGGACTATTTATTGATTAAATCAACTTCATAACTTTCAAAAGACAACATTACTTTTCTTATTTCTATTTATAACATTATAAAAAGTCGAAGAATGTTATACATCTGTTTTAATCCATAAAAAATAACATTAATATGGAATTCCTCCGAGAATGAAAGCTTTCAAAGTTAGAAATTACATTAATATTAAAAAATCTTAATTGAGTGTTATATTAAAATACTTATGAATAAGTGTATTACAAAAGTTTATTTGTAACAGCATTACATACAAGAAAAGTTCCTGAAAGATTGGAAGCTTTCTTGTCGATATATTTTTGCAGCTAGCTGTACCTTGCACACTGCAAAGTGTAGGGTGTATATCACGTAAAGTGGGGTGAAGGGTCACGCACCAAACCTTGCTAGTTATAATAATTACAAAGGATGTGATTCATACCTGGACTGCATCTGAGTCATCGAGCGTCGCCTGGAGTGAAGTTGGACAGTTTTAAATTGACTTTAACTACTTCTTCACACTTAAACTTTTTTTTAAATGTATGATATTATTTTTACTGCTTAGTATCGATTATAAAAAAGTTTCTATTTTTACAGTAATTTATATACATTAGTGTTATTTTTACAGTGATTTAAATATATTGGTGTAATTTTTTTACAGTGATTTAAATAAATTAGTGTTATTTTTACAGGGATTTTTCAATATTTGTTTTATTCTTAAAGTAATAGTAACGTATGTATTTTTGACAGTAATTAAAATTATTTTTTCTATTTTAACAGAGTTATTAGTATAATAATTAAATCTAGATGATAATTTCCTTACTTTAGTTAAAATTTGTGTTTTATAATTAAGAATGACTAGATTCCGACTAGAATGCGTATATTTTGTTGACTAAGCTTTAAAAATTTATAGAGTACGTTTTGACACTATTATTAAAATGACGGCGACAAGATTCTGACTAGAATAGATAGAAATGACTAGATTGTTTAATTCATGATTAATAAAATGACTAGAATAAATAATTTACAAGAAAAATTACATTAGCTTTCAAGTGCGTTTTTTTTTAAATTTGTCCGGGCAATTGTTTGCAACTTTGTTCGAAACTTTCTCAGTCGTAGTGGCGTCGGGTAAGTTTGGTACGGGTCTGATATGACCGGTTGGAGCACCTCTCTGTGCGGCGCTGAGCAGCCGACTGAGGGTTGTAGCGGAGTGTGGAGGCTTGCCGCCGTAGACCGCTACGACCCGCCCCCTACGCTCGGCCATGTGATGAAAAATTTGCGACGTAGGTATAAGGGCTGGCTAGGTGGTTCAAGGTGATAATGTCATTTTTATTTTATTCTATATATTTATTTCATTGTTATTACACATTTGAAGTAGAAATTTTAAATAGCCCTATTATATTACATAACTCACTTTTTACATTCCATAGTAAAATGTCTATGGAACTTTAATGAATCTTTTATCGTCTACCACTACATACTCGTAAATAGTTATTTCTTGTAGTAATTAAGTTGAAACCAAATGCTACTTATAATTTTGTGCGTGTTAAGCGTTACAATCAACGCTCTATTTAATTTATATATTTTTTTACAAATTAAATACGATGAAAGAAAATGTTATTATTACAATAAATTGTTAATTATTCTACACATTATACACATTTAGTGTTACAGTAATTCTCTAATGTTGTCAAAAAATCAGGAAAACAGACATATTTACATCTGATAAAGTGATTTCTAGAAATTATTTCAAGTTGGTAATGTATAAATGATAGTGTCTTGTCTTGATTCGTTATGAGTTCAAAGCGCATTAAAAACGTGTACATAATTTGACCCGTTAGTGCCTGAGTTGACAAATGTGTCTTCAAACGTTCCCAATCAAGCGTCTTAGGTTCAATTCATCTCCTATCATTATCGTCAATTGTTGTACAGGAAACATATTTTACATATAACTGTCGTGTCGACCCAGAAATAGTTCGTACGTGATGTCATCGTTTTAGTACTAGGACTGAATGTGAATGTGATTTTTTTCAAGTATTATCATGTTATTCGTAAGACTTCCTTTAAAGATGTATTTTGAATAATATTTGAAGCTGACTTGCGTATTGAATCACCCCTCTTTATAGTGTTGCGTGCCATAAAGAATGCAGCGTATAAGTGCACCGGAATGGATGGTAATTTACTAGTGGTCTGAGACCAAGGACCAAGGGTTTCTGTTGTGACATTCACAAAGCGTACGTGAGAGAAAACGCACTTGTTCATCACTGGTTTGTTTCCGTAAGGGCAAACAATAAAAAGGAAGGGAAGTGAAATAGTTGTTGAGTATAGTTATTCATGAACAAATTGTAATGAGATGCATTGACATGGCATGCTGGTATTTAAAAAATGGAAACAAACAATTTTTAAGCCGCCATCATAGTTTTAAATCTGTTATATTTTTGAAGAAGAAGTTTTCGTGTTAAGGAGCTTACGATGCCATCGTCATTTTTGTTCATTTCTTACAAAATTTCTGCAATAACCAAGAAATAAATCACTTAAAACTACAAAGTTTAGTAGAAAACTAGAATTTTTTAAATGAAATTATAAAAGAATGAAAATATTTAGAAGCTGAAAATATATATTACAACAACGACCAAAAAATCTAGAGAGAATTTTTAGCTGTACAATTAAAAATTATTTTCACTGTTACAATATTAGGTAATTTTTGTGAAATTTTATCAGGGACCGTTTTTAAATTTGTTTGTAGAACCTTATAAACTAGGTGTTCTAGATTTTAAATATTTCAAAAAAATTAAACCTTTAAATGCTTAACTACTTTTATAAACCACGTGTTTAATGTAACATTTTTATTAATTTCAAATTAAGATAAATACAATTTGTCCAAAGAAACTTCACTATCTCAATGACAACTATTTTTGCAAACCATCTTTAGGCAGGTAAGTACCATAATGTTTAAAAAGAAATGCTAATACAATTGTCCAAATAAACTCATTTGAAAAAATAATCTTTACTGAAACATTAAAATGGCCACCACCTCGAAACGGAAAAGAAAAGGAAAAACAAATTTACAGTCGAACAAAATGCAAAACTATCGAGTTAGAATAGGACGAATATGGATCACATTTCAGTGTCGTTAAGTTAACCTAATTATGTACACAATTTCAAAATACATATATTTAATGTAATGTATTCCCCGAAACGCTTCGCTATTGCTAATGTATAGGGCATCTCTGACTTCTTTCTCCATTCACTTCTCTCTACCACAATGTTACTGTTAAAAAATTACATTACATCGACTTTAATTGTCATTCCGGTGAAGAGATATTGCGTTAAGTATTCCTCGGGCGTCCTCGATTTCTTCTACCATTTTAAACTATTCTCTAAACACTCCTGGCACTAATAAGAACAAACTCTGAAATTACTATAAACTACTTTTCGAGTTTTTCAGGTATAAGTGTATACACAACCTGAATTGCTTACGCATGAAATTAAATTTCGTAACATTTACCAACTTTGGTAGCGAAAACTTTTGTTTGGGGAAAACTTTTTTTCCAGTGCGCTTGCGCGTGGTATAATGGTAAGGGTGGTGTAGGCGTGGCCACGGCGGATGCTGCGAGTGGCGGCGGGGGGCGTGTTGGGGGTGGGGGCGTGGTCCCAGATGAGGCTGTATCGTCTCCCGTCTCACCCCCCCATCTCTTCTTATTTCCTCCCAAGAATGTTGGAACCCACAGTGTTGTTAATAGTTTCCTAGAAAATATTTCGCCTCGAATTGATTATTGATATTTCAATTGGAGTATTTCATTTCAACGTTTGGGTGGAGTGTTTAAAAAGTGGGAAATTCAAAATTAGGACAGGATGTTTCACAGAATTTGAACAATTAATCAAATTTCAAAGTTGATTTTTAAGTTCTGTGAAGATTCTATTCAAGTTCTGTTATTATTTCAGTTTTGTGAAACAACTGGCCGATAATGATATAGTAACAGAACTTGAATAAAACCTTCACAGAACTTGAATATCAGCTTTGAAATTTGATGAGTTGTTCAAATTTTGTGAAACAACCCGTCCTTAAACCTGTTGAATTAATTAAAAATGTTTAAGAATAACATCGGTGATCGTAATAATACAAAAGTGTTTTTGGGTTTTTATCACAAAAGTAATGTAAACTACTTAAGGGATGTGATTTGAAATTCTCAAGAACAAAATAATTTGCGTGATTAAGTTTTGAGGTTCAGGGTGCAGGATATACAGACAGTGCAGTTTTGAAAGACCGGTACATCCCTGTTTGTGTCGGGAGGGTCTTGCCATTTTCAGTCGTTACCATGATTTGGTCCAGACAATACCGGGGCTTCTCCGTCCGCACGTTTCTTGAAATTGGCCGTTCTTTCGTCGTCACCCAGCGGGCTGCAATTTGCGACTTCTTCCTGTAGGGCTACCTAAAGGAATATATTTTTAAACATTGACCTCACATCCTGGAAGACCTCAAGAATCGTATTCGGAAGGAAATCGCCGCCATACCCAAAGATGCACCAAAATTCGGCCGAAAACTTCAGAAATCGCCTTCATCGATATATCGCTGCTGGGGGCCATCATCTTTCTGGTATCATCTTCAGGACTTAATGCATAAAATGGCATAATGTGCCGAAAAAAATAAAATAAACCCCATTTCTGTAACTTGCGCCTTTTCGTTATAAAAGCCTTTCAAAACTGCGCTGTCTGTTTTGCCGCACCCTGTATTATGCCGGGTTGTATTATGACGTAAATTAATATACTAAATCAAATTTAAATGAAAATCGTAGTAGGTACTTATAAAACAACCAACTTTTTGCGCTTGTTGGAGTTATTATAACTATTCTGGGTTGTCGTAAAAGTGAAATAATCAAATAACAAAAGAATTGAAACGTAGCAAATGACTACAGTGTTTAGTGACCAGATCTGAGGAACTATGTACTTTCCCACCGTCCTCTTCCCTATATATTTCCCCATCTCCACCACCTTCAACCTCACAACATAACCCAATTGGGTATGACGTAGTCTCACTGGCTTCAGACGATTGGGAGTAATTGTGACTCTTGTGCGGAAGTTTTATTTGCTTTACAAAATTATACTCAACAACACGTTCATTAATCTTTTCATTGAAATATTTTAAATCAGGTTAAGATTCGATGTAAAAAAATAAAGGTCCGATATCAATGCAAACCATCCCCTTTGAATCTCCATTCACCTTTGATTCAAAAATGTTATTCACCTCATTTTACTGAAAGGGTGCGCTATAATTCCATTGACGTGTTGCTATGCACATTCTCTTTTACCATTGATATAGAAAACTAAAGAGTCGGCATTGTGATACTTTTAAAGCATTTTAAAATAATTTAAAAAACATTATATTTTATGTTTGCGCTTCAAGCGCATAAAGTGTCAGCTACACTACTCGCTTCGACGCTTCGACGAAGTCCTCGACGAAGTTAGCTGAAGTTCGAAGTGCGTGCCCACACACTCGTGCAACTTCGCGAGTAACGCTTCGAGTCCTTTGACTCGGGCGCATTTACCGACAACAATCGGAAGTCGGGCGAAGCGAAGCGAAGTTGCCCGAAGCGAAGTGAAGTTCGTGCCCACACTATCGTATTCGGTCAACTTCGATCAACTTCGCGAGTAGTGTAGCTGGGCTATAAGACAGTTTCGTTTAACTTATAAATCGAAAGCCGTCGACAGACTTGTAACGTTTTCCGGTAATGAGAGACGGTATGTGAACTATGCCCGCGCGCTCCACGTGAGTCTTTTGGAGAATTATACGAAGATGGCTGACATTGGCTGTTTAGACATTTTATAATTTTTCGACGTGCTCATTCCAATCGTAGTTCCATGATTACGAGAGTCAGTACAGCCAGCCGGACTCTCGCCACAAGCGCCGCCTGCTCCACTAATTTATCCGTTTTCGCGACTTTCTTTGATTATTATTAGGGCTATGGTAAACGAGCACGTTTTTACTTCTATTTCTTTCCTGCAATATATTTAGACAAGATTTTCGTGTACTATTACTACAATATTGACAAATTTATTTCGTTTTTTCTCTATTACACATGTGAGTCTGTGTTCGCTACCAATCCGCTTCCAACAGTCATTATTTAATTATAAATCTAACGCGCTTAATAATTAATTTCGATTTTTCTAAAGTTTATAAAAGTTTGGTGTCGTTATTGCGTGCGATGTTTTTTGTGAACCGAAATTGTTTTACGTCAATAACAATAGGTGAAATATCTTTTTGTTTACCAGCAACTTTACAAAACAAGTCAGCAACAAACAGATAACAAATAACTCGGAGACAAGCATTCGAAACGAATCTTTCCTGTGGTTTCGTGGTTTGAATATTACGGTACAAACGATATTTTACAAATTAGTCTCCGGCTTTTCACTAACCGTTAATTCCTAAAATATGTGTTGTAAATATGTAAAATTTTCTCAAATTGTCGTTTTCATTTGTTTCATAAACCCTCCTTGAATATATGGAATGAGTTTATACATATTATCAAATAACATTTAAATACTATTTCAATACGGTCCAATTCAATTTCAAAACATTACAAAATTGTTCATTTAATAAAATAAATTGTAACGTAGAATTACATAAATTTAAAAAGTGGATAGGCATGATCTAAATTAGTAGCAACAAATCTTTATGGTAAACATATGTCAATATCCAAATTAATTCTACTTCCCCACCGTCATTACCATTAGCAAGTTGGTTCTGCAAGTTAGAAGATAACAGTTTATGCTGTCGGTGCGTAGACAACATAGAAATGAATTTTCTCCATAATAGCTAAGTTTTCAAACCACCCATCAGTTAGAAGAAATGTTGTTTCAATGTGTAGATGTTTCTTTCCGAGCACACCCATAATAAAGTCGGCCACGGGTAGTGTAGCCAGTAGCCGAACTCGCTCGGTATAGAAATGTTCAATCACATATTCTGGTAAAGCTCTCCTAGTCTTTTACAAATCATCGGCATACCCAATATGTGCATCTCTCGTATTTTAGATTTGCTCCACTCGCCTACTTACGCTAGGTAACTATGCCCGGTATGTCCTTGCACCTAGCAGCCAGGAGTATAATAATATATAGTCTGGCATCTAGCCTAGAAGCTGGTAACTACCTAGGACTCCCCATGCACGCGCAGATGCGAAGCCTCATAGTTAAATTTCAACCCCCGGATAAAAACAGTCGATCAGATTTTTGATATGTGGTCCCCATTAGTCGCGGTTTTTCAATGTGGATTCAATAAATAATAAATATTAACGAATTGAATAAAGTTTGTTTGAAATAAGTCAGTTGAAAAATAGACATTATCCATTATCCTAGAAACTAAACAACTTAATACGTAGTTTTGTCTGAATTATTTTGTTTTATTATAGATAAATGGATATAAATTGCTATAAATGTAATTTAAATGATCTCAATAATTACCTACATATACAAATTTTTACATTTTTTCACTCATTCAGCACATACCCTACGAAAAATTTCAATATTTGTGAGTTGGTTTTTGGAAGGTTATTAATATATTTTTATCTTTTATTAATCACGCTATTTTGTGTTTAGTAGTTACAAAAGTTTAGTTTTGGGAAGTCTGAAATCTCGACAATTTCTTGTAGGATAATGATGATGAGATGTTATAAAACTAAGTAAGTTTGTAATATAATAATTTTTCATATACTATCTACTCCAAAAGTTCTGATAAAATAGATGATATTACAAAAATGTTAGTTGAATTTAACATCTTTTTGATTCCCCGCGTAAAATCAGTCTAGTCGAATCGGTCGAGACATAGATCCCGGGTTTGATTCCCAGTTGACTCTGTTAGCATTTTATTATCTGTGTCTTGTTCTGTTTCATTTTTCGTTTAGATTTGTTAGTAATATCTTCGTTTTCTTATTACTTTGATAAGTATAAACTTCAAAAGATAAAAAAGTGGTTTTTAAAAATTGTAAAAGCTTATTGAAAAACTGTTAATTGGTGATTTGCGCCGAAGCTCGATTTTGTAACGGTCTTTTTGAATCCGCTGAATGTTTTTGGTTTGTATCGTCGTTTAGGGTGGCTTGGGTGGCAGAGGGGGTGGCAATGTGTGCGAGAGGAATGTGAGAGGGTGGGGAGTGAACACCCGCCCTAATGTTTAAACGTTTGTCATGGCAATGCTTTTTCGATGCAACAGGGTGATTTGACTGATTCGAATTCTTTTCACCGCCGGCAACCCGAGAATTTATTAACTTAGGTTTTTGTATGCAAATGTACCTTACCCGCCGAGATTTAGTTGAAAATTTACACAGTTCTTGTGTGCATGATTAAGACACCGAATGTAATAAAGAATTTGCTGCTTGTGTCAATTTGTTTGTTAGATTATTTTGAAGTGAAATAGATACACCCTTAGTTGTAGCGGTGTCATTAAGTTCCATTATAAGTTTTTAAAAAGAGGAAGAAGTCTATTGAAGATGGTTTGAACGGGAAATACATAAATACGAACGGTAGAGGGAGCACGCTATTATTGTAGAAAATGGAGCAAAAACCTTTCGATATCTGAGTTAAGTAGCATTTAAAGAAAAACTGTTATTTTTTTATAACACCATATTAAATAACATAAAAAAGATTCGTTTTTTTTTAAGTATTTCAGAGCATACTTTACGATTTTTTTTTCTATCGAGGAAATTTCATGTAATTGTTGGTTTAAATTTGGTAACTTTAAAAGCTTAACTATATAATATGTCGGTAGAAATTCTATGTGTCTTTATATACGCAAAAATCAGTAAATACCGCACAAGAGTCCCAACTGCTCTGTAGCCGGTGGGATTATGGCATCCCCAATTGTGGTATTTTGTGAGACTTAAGGTAGAGGGTGGGATGAGAAGATGGTGAAAAGGAAGCTGGAGAAGTACCTTAAAGTAAAATATATTTTTTAAGAAATGCCTAAATATTAATACTGTTTAGTTTTCTCACGAAATTGTCGTTCAATTTGCCATTTTCAGTAAAGTTTAGTTATATGCCATTTATGTTTATTTAGATAATTTTAATTTTATATACACTCACTTACCTATGTTACGTTTTTTATAGAACTAACATAAATCTGTAACAGAATAAAAAAACATTTTTGTTTACCCTATAACGGTGATTGCGGTGCCAGGCAAACATAAAACTGCAGGAGGTATTCAGTTCGTGATGGTCAATAAGGTTGATATTGCTCGGGCCCCGTTTGCCAAATCACCATTATGAACGTATGCGGCATTCCGAGGTTAATTTGTTCAAGAAGCCTTGGAACATTATTTTTCGATAAAATTATTTGTGTAACAATGTACGTAGGTACAGTATTGGTTGAGTATTTTTTTTAAGTTTTCATTGAAGAATAAGATAATACTAATACATTTAAATGAAATATGAAACAGAACAAGACACAGAAAAAAAAGTTAACGGTCACAACTAATAATCGAACACAGGATTTCTTGTCTTACGAGAGTCCCCGACTTCTTCTACCATTAAAACTACTCTCTAAACACTCCTGGCACTAATAAGAACAAACTTTAAGATTATTAGTGAAATCGGATGGATAGTATAGGAACGCGTGCGGGACAAACAAAAAACATTCAATTTTATATACGAGTGTATATCGCTAATAATATGGATGGGAGATCTAGAAACTTAATTAATTGATTAGTTAAATACTCGAATTAGCCAATTATATGGGTTTTCTGATTATCATTTGAGTTTTCCTTTGTAAACGGAGAAGATATTATACGTAAATCTAATCACCAAGGTCATTCACTTTAATAAAATATTTTGAGCAAAACCTAGATATTAGCGACAATAGTGTTAGACGTCAAATTGGACTAATTGAAGGTAAAAAAAGTGGAACCAATTTTTTTTTTCGTGCACGGGGAAAGGTTATTAATATTGCTAATTTATTAAGAATCTCTTCAGTTTATTCGAAATCCGGTTAAAAACGGAATGTAGGCTTATGTTTTTAAAATTATAATTCATAAAATTCTATTATTTTCACACTTCGTCGTGGTATATTATCAAAATAACTGCACGTGTTTATTAGGAGAAATTTATCAAGAAACGGCCTGCAATCCCGTTTTTAACCGGATTAGCAATGATTTGAAGAGATTTTTAATAAAATAGCAATAGTATTTTTTCTCACATGAATGTCTCGACAAATCAGTTCCAATTTTAAATCGCAATAAAATATAATTTCTTTAAAAAAATAAGATATGATAAGTAGATATCTACTTTATCTCTTGTCTGAATTTTACAAACAAACATATCCAATTTAGAAAATGACAAATTACTAAAAAAAAACAAGTTCTAGAGATTGAAATAAGTTTTTTTTTCATAAGAAAACACATGGTCCTATTTGGAATAAGTAAAATAATAACACATAAATAAAAGAAAATTTGGATGATTTTTAAAGTTTCAAAGACCCATAAAATAAACTTAATTTTTCTAAATACACGGCAACGTGACGAATCAATAATTGCCCCAACAAATTACCGACCCACCCGTCAAGCCAAACTTCCAGGTCTGCATTAGAATGCACGTGCACATTTCACAATGCACGTAGCACGCGTGGGCACGCGCCCGGCACGCTCCGAGATGCGCGCACAATGGCACCGCGCGCGCCGCTACGTCTCACCGAGCGCGATGGCTGTAATTTTTTTTATGTGAATGCGTTGAAGGTTTATTCCTATAGAGCCCCTTGATATTAAGCCCGGTTATTTTTATAGTGTAACAGGGTGTATTCACCTTTGTATTAAGTCCTTTTTTTATGAACCCCCATTGAATGTTTTACAGAAAAATTTAAACAAAACTATTTGCTGATTGTTGGAGCTATTTACAAGTCCTATTATAACTCGACCGTTTGGCATTTTGTCTTTCTATAAATTTGTTTGTAGGTTCCGTTTCCTTTTCAAGATAGTGGTTGTTTTAACGACACAACAAAATTTCTTTTTTTCTAAATGATTTTCTTATTCGCAAATTTTCAATATTATAGAGAATTTTTATTGAGATGATGAAGTTTATGTGGACTTCTTGGACAATTTGTACATTGTACAATTCCTTATTTGAAATTTAATAACAAAATATAACAATATGGTTTATGATTAAGCAGGTAGCAGTTTATGTACCTACTTACAAATCTTTTGAGATAAGAGGTAATTTTGGTTTTAATTTATTGAAAAAAAGAGAATCCGAAACATGCTGTTTTGGAGGCGAGGTCTGCTGTTGATGGAACTACTAGACAACGTGTTTTCAATACGAAAACATTTTCTCAATGTTATCACAAAAAGTGTTCCTCACACCTTGGAAGAACTCAAGGATTGAATTCGCGAGGAAATCGCCACTATAGCTGTTGAGATGTGCCAAAATGCTGCCAAAAATATCAGAAATCGCCTTCATCAATGTATCGCTGCGATAGGGTATCATCTTTCTGATGTCATCTTCGGGACTAGATGCATAAGACGGCATGATGTACCGAATAAAATAATCCGCATTAACTTAAAGGTTGTGCCTTTGTTTTAATAACCCTAAAATACTGCACTGCCTGTTATGCCGCTCCATGTATATAACACTAATGCAGCCGACTTTTCTCTTCAAGAATTTTATTACAAGTTCTTGGTGATCTACCAAATATGACATGATTCTACCTCGTGTGTGATTTCTCCCCTAACAGAATAATTGTACGACAATGATTAAGCTGGCAGGTGTGCTCGCCACCCCGCGACCCGTGCTTTATGCTGCAGACTAGCAGAGTTGTGGGGCCCTTGCTTGGTTGGTTGTTTGTAAGCCCCGCAAACCCTGCACCCCCTCGGTCCCCGTCGGGGCTCCGGGGGTGAGAGTTATCCGTTGCTGAAAAGGTCATCACAAACGAACATCTGCTGGATGCGAGAAATCATTGAACTTTTGGATGGCTTTGATTTGAAAGATCTGTTGATCATTGCAGAACATAATACCTTGTTATCTACATTATGCAAGGGCCAAGGGAATTCGAGCGGTGGAAACTATAACAAGTCAATAAGCTTATTTAAAACTGAAATCTGTTTTAAAACCTCAACTTGAGAAAAAAGGTATTTTTTTTAAACTTGAAGCTATATAACCAATGGTGTACTTAATCATCTGAAGGTCTAGTACGGTCGATTGATAAAGCCTTATTTCAATAAGATATCAAAATATGATATGAATTTAAAGCATATCTGAGTTCTAGAGTTCATTGGACCGGGGTTACCACCGAACGACAGAAATTAGTATTTTTAGTAATTTTGTATTCTTAAGACAAATGCAATAAAAAAAACGTGCCACCACTATATTCAATGATTTTAATAACTCGAATGGAAACTTACTTGTTCTTATTTACTGATATACGTACAGCTAAAAAATTCATATTAAAAATAATTGAAATTTATAAAAGTTCCGTTATCGATGGTTTTTACCCAAAACTGTATCCACCCAACTTCTAAACTTTTTTTACATGGGTCCATTTTATCGATATTATTCAAAAAGTTCTGCTACTTCTTTCAGAGACACGTGCGATGGATTCTAGTAAGTACCTACCAAAGATATTAGAGTTCTTCTAATATCTTTGGTACCTACATTAAAATTAGCATAGGTAAAGTTTTCCTACCGAGTTACTTGGGGTAGATACGAACCAATAACAACATGCATGACGCCGCGTTTCTGTCGAATACCGATATAATTCCCACCTGGCAATGATTGTACGAACAACGAACACCCGTCTCAGTGTTGCAAGTAAGAAAAAACACATTAATTAACTACTAGGTACTTGTAATATTATTATTCAGTGCGGGTAGGAACTCACTGAAGCATGGGGGCTCGCGATATTATGGCAACTACTCTCAAACCCATGTGACACGGAGTTTAATTTTATGTACATTATTAATTATTTTCATGATTATTTAAACATGATTTCTTGAGGTACGGTTAACCCGTCACATTCTAGAAGGTTGCAATTTGATGTTTCCTCGCGGTTGCACTCATCCAAGGTAAAGTTTTTTCAAAGCGCAGATGGTATTTAAATTCACAAATGAAATTAAATTACAATGAAAATAATGATAAAAAAGCGCAAGAAGCATAAAACACAGATAACAGAAAATATTAAAACATGAAAACAGATAATTTGCCAATAATCT
This sequence comes from Hesperophylax magnus, assembly GCA_026573805.1. NCBI lineage: Eukaryota > Metazoa > Arthropoda > Insecta > Trichoptera > Limnephilidae > Hesperophylax > Hesperophylax magnus. Next base: position 753,531 of record JAIUSX010000007.1, on the reverse strand, counting down.
CCAAAACAACGTTTTAACAGTATTCCTAACCGTCTGGAGTCAGTGAGTCTATGGCATTCCCAATTGAGGTATGTTGTGATCTTACACCAGGGCGATACTGACAGCATCTTCAACTCTGGAACTTTCCGCAAATATACTAAGTAGAAATGGTTCACACATATACGGCTTTTGAAGCGTGCTTAACTGTAATATCGTTTAAATATTTGATACCTACCAAGATTGTGTAAACGTTGTATTGACCAATGCAAACTATAATTGAAATGAGATATACATAATATTTAAAATGTTAATGTTATTCGATCTTTGTCACAGTAGATACTTACGTACAACGCACAGCCGAGCGTTCTTTATAATGTTTTTTTTCTGGTCAATTGCAGGCCATTTAAGAAATTTGAGCCACTACTCAATGGGTCTTTGGCACCCCAATAAATTGTAAAGTGGAACAAGAAAATAGAATTAAATTATACTAAATATAGAAAATCATTCGACGACAATTTTAATGTTTTATTTTGAATGTTTGTATTTCGATGAAATAAAAAGAGTGTCTTCCACCCACGAGAGAAACTGCGTTTAAAATAAGTAAAAAAATACAAGTTTTTGTTACGGAATAGGCTAGGGATGGGAATAAGGCGATTGTTTAAATTTGTAGTTGCAATGTTTAAATTTGTAGTTGTAATGTTTAAATTTGTAGTTGCAATGTTTAAATTTGTAGTTGTAATGTTAAAATTTGTAGTTGCAATGTTTCGATTTGTAGTTGCAATGTTTAAATTTGTCAAATCATTCTTTATAGGCCTCCAGTCTAATTTTTTAACAGAAAAACGAATAATTTGAACAGATTTTTAATAAATTAACAATATTTAATGTGGTGATCTGCCGTGTCGATCACTCAGATAAGATGTAAATAATAGTCGTTTGGATACTCCATACTATTTGGTTTATTTAGTGTTATTACTAATGTACAGTATTCGAGATGTTGTTGTTAAGAGAGGACGAGTTACAACAGACACGCCTTTTTATACGTCTCGGTCATGCTGTCTCACTCAGATATGCCTGTCTCTTTCATACCGACAGACATACGTTCACCACATCCCTCCACACTTAAATCAGCAGACAGTAACACAACATGATTATCATAATAATAATTATAAAACATACATACACATATTTAATTATTATTTTACAACATTTTCTTTTTTATTTATAACCATGTTGATTCGGAGAGTTGACTGCTGCTTATTTTGATTTCTCTGTCCTTGGTCGAAGGCGCTCCTTCCAGTTCCCCGACGTTGACGCCACGGGTTCACTGGAGCTGGAAGGAAAAAGAGGGTCACCCGTTAGATTGTCATCCGAAACAAAGTCGGAGACATCGTACTCATCGAACGATAGCCTCCTCGTCTCAGACTCAGGGATTAAAATACTAGGGTTCTTTTCCCATGATACACACAGTTTGGATAATTGATCAAAATGTCTTTTCCAGTACATGATTTTATCATTCAATTTAACCTCAATTAAATATAGTTTATTTCCCAAACGTTTATGTACTTTCCCTGGTACCCACTTATCATTGTTTTGGTCTCTAAAATCCCTAACCATAACTTTCTGATTAATCTTAAAATTCGTAGATACTTTGTTATTCCTTTTATAATAGAATTTCTGATTTTCCTGACATTTTGACATTTTCATTTTGGTATCTTTATCAATCACATTTTCCTTTACCTTCCCCCCTCTAGGTATAAAATTATTCAAATTTGACCTTAACCTTCTACCAAACATTACAACTGCTGGCTCTAACCCTGTTGTACAGTGTGGTGCATTCCTATAATCTATGAGAAAACATTCTAACTTCTCATTATAACCTGACTGAAATTTTTTTTCTAACAATATTTTCTTTAAAAAATTTTTACACGTTTTGACTGCATTCTCTGCCAATCCATTTGATTGAGGATGATTTATAGGTGTTGTTAAATGTTTAATGCCATTTCTCTCGCAAAACTGTTTAAAGTCTGCTGACATGAATGCTGCTCCATTATCAGAAACTAAGGTTTGTACACTACCGAAATAACTGAATAATCTCTTTAAGATTTTAATGGTATTATCTGAGTTAGGTGAATTTACTTCCACGCAATCCAACCATTTTGAGGTTGAATCTATGATTACCAAAAAATATTTATTTCCGATAGGCCCTACGTAATCTATATGAACCCTACTCCAAATTTCTTCCGTTATCGGCCATGGAGTTAACTCACTCTTGGGTTGTGATGGTTGAATTTCCGCACAAATTCTGCACTCTCTAACTAAAAATTCAATTTGACTGTCAATCCCTGGCCACCAAAAATAGCCTCTAGCTAGCCCTTTCATCTTGGCAATCCCTAGATGAGATCTATGCAATAAGCTTAATATCTTATCCCTTAAACTTATTGGAATTACTAACCTATGGTTCCAGAAAATACAATCATCAATTATTGATAAATCGTTCCTTTTTATCCAATAAATCCATTTGCAATCATCCTTATTGACTTTATTTGGCCACCCTGTTCTAAGATAATTTTTTATCTCTAATAATAATTTATCCGTATTAGATTCTGCTTTAACTTCCTCAACATCTATTGGCATCTCGCTATTATTTTTGAATAAACACAAAATTCTTGAATCAAAGTTATTATTTTCCTCAACAGGATCTCCTACAGGTACGCGAGATAAGTAATCCGAACAATTTAATGTTGATTTTACGTATTGAACTTTATAATTGAAAGATGAGAGAATTACACCATAACGTTGTAATCTATTACAAGTTAAAACAGGAATTCCTTTTTTTTCACCAAAAATTCTACATAAAGGTTCATTATCTATTTCTAGAATGAATTCCCTTCCGTAAATGTACTCGAAAAACTTCTTAAAAGCAAACACAATTGCACAAGCCTCGAGGTCTAAAATTGAATATTTCTTTTCCGCTTCTGTCAGTTTACGAGAAACAAAAGAAATAGGTCTTTGTAAATTATTTTCATACACATGTAACAATGTTGCACCCAAACCTTTCGTTGAGGCGTCCGTAACTACCTTCAAAGTAACATTTGGATCGTAATGTGCTAACACTCGATTATCACATAAAATTAATTTTATTTTATTAAAAACTTTTACGCAATCTTGATTAAAATCAAAATTCGTATTTTTTTTCAATAATTTGTGCAAAGGATCTAATAACATAGACATATTTGGCACAAAAGATCGGTAAAAATTTACCATTCCTAAAAAACTGCGTAGCTCTGATAAATCTTTTGGTTGCGCGACTTTACTAATTGCGTTCGTTTTATCTTCCATAGGTTTAATCCCTTCCTTCGAGATTTCAAACCCTAAGAAACATACCGATGAAGCGTTAAAATTGCACTTTTGAATATTTACGCACAAACCGCAATCTTTTAACCTATTAAGAACTGCATTTAAATTAGCATTATGTTCCTCTATCGTTTCTCCTGTAACCATAATATCATCCAGGAAAACCGCTGTTTTCTTCAAACCTTGTAGACATGAAGCTATAGTTCTACAAAATATTGCCGGTGCACTGTTAATCCCAAACACTAGCCTAGTGAATTTAAATAATCCTAAATGTGTAGAAATCGTAGTATATTCCATACTTTCTTCGTCTAGTTCCAACTGTAAATAAGCTTGACGTAAATCAATTTTTGAAAATATTATTCCGCCCGAAATTTGTGATAATAAAACTTCTATCTTCGGCATGGGATATTTGTCAACAATCAATTGTGGATTCACAGTACATTTATAATCCCCGCAAATTCTAATGCTTCCATCGCTTTTAACTACGGGCACGATAGGAGATGCAAACTTGCTATAACTAATCGGAACTAAAATTCCCTCTTCCTGTAAACGGTTCAATTCCGTTTCAACTTTCGCTTTCAAAGCGAAAGGAATACTTCTCGGATTGCAGAATTTCGGTTCTGCATTTTCTTTCAATTTTAAATGAACTTTAAATTTATTGAATCTACCTAGTTTACTTGAAAATACCTCCGGATATTTACGCACTAACGTATCGACACTATTATTGTTTACGTCGTGAATATTATGCGTGAGTATTTCACTTTTCAACTGTGAAGAAACCGTCTCGAAACCCGTAAAACCAATGTTAAATTCTTTTACGAAGTCTCTACCTAGCACAGTGGTTGAACCATCCTTTACAACACAAAATTCCATTATTTTAGTAATACCATTGAAATTAATTGACAAAATTAAACATCCAAGTAACTGTAACTTACAATTATTGTAACCCTTCAGGGTTAAATTCTTCGGCTTCAATTGTACATCTTTAAAATGTTCCCAATAATCTTTATCCGATAGGATCGATATTCCTGCACCCGTGTCAAATAATCCTTTTATGATGATACCGTTATTAACTTTTAACGATAAATAAATGGGATCGGTATTACTTGTTAACCTTGAATTTATTTCACTTGAATTCACAAACACAGATGAAACTTCCTCCCGTTTTTTTTCGCGACAATTTTTACTAAAATGTCCCTTGTTTTTGCAATTAAAACACGTCACGTTTTTTAATCTACAATTACTGAAATCATGATTATTTAAATTACAATATTTGCACTTCAACTGTTGTATACGTTCTACTGATTTCTTTCTGGGAATTGTAACATTTTTGTCTTTCGCCCGCGCCGGTGAAGTAGAATAATTCCTACCTGCACTACTATTAAAATTTTTCTTACTTCTAGAAATGAGCCCGACACTCTCGGATTTAATACACGTAATATTTTTATGAAATGAATCCATTCCCGATGCGCACTCTAATGTACTTTTTAAAGTCAGCTTCTCTGCATCTAAAAACATTTTTTCTTTAATACGACCTTCTAATAAACCAGTCACAAAAATATCTTTTAAGTTTTCTTCCAGTCTGCTTTCAAATTTGCAGAATCTTGTTAGACAACGTAACCTAGCTATATAATCATTTATAGATTCCCCAACTTTTTGTTTCGCCGCAAAAAAATTTCCACGTTCCTTAAACACATTCTTTGAAACACCAATGTGGTTTCCTAATAACAAAAATATATTTTCAACCGATAATTCTGTTATTTTTTTTGGAAAACATAAATCTATCAGTAGATTAATCGTGTCTGTGTGTAGGTGGGATATTAAAACCGCCCTCTTTTTATCCTCGGATTTAAATTTGTCATCATTGACGAGGATCAACTGCTCAAACTGTAGCACGAACGTTTCCAGCCCGTCCCTAAGGTGACAAAACCTGGGTAAACCCACTCCCTCCATTTCCACACAGATTACCAATAATCAGAAAAAACAACAACAAACAGCACTCAACTCACGAATCTGATGATTGATGCTGCCGCCGATCGCCGCCCTTCCGCGTCCGACCGTCTTCTGGCTCCGTCCGGATTCCTGGTCGTCCTTCTCGTCCGGTCACCACCGCCACGCCTTCCCGTGTCGGGTCCCCGTACAAGCTGCCTGGATCCGTTTTTCATCCGGTTTCTCGGCTGCTGATTCCTTGAGCTCAGCGCCTTGAATCTCCTCACCAGTTCCTTGCCTTGATGCTCCTTCAATGTCCGATACTGTCCGTGAAGCTGCCCCCAAATTATTTTATTTTTTATGCGACAATAATCCCTTCCGCGGTGCTCGGTGGGATTATAACCAAACTATGGTTCTTTCAGCTGCGCCTACTGTGGTTCTTCCTCCAGGAAGAATTTAATGGCTGATCAGCTTCCTTTTTCGGCTGCTCCAACTGTAGTTCTTCCTCCAGGAAGAATTTAATAGCTGTTCAGATTCCTTTTTCGGCTGCTCCAACTGTAGTTCTTTCAGCTGCGGCTACGGTTCTTCCTCCAGGAAGAATTTTGCGGCCGTTCAGCTTCCTTTTTCGGCTGCGCCAACTGTGGTGATCTGCCGTGTCGATCACTCAGATAAGATGTAAATAATAGTCGTTTGGATACTCCATACTATTTGGTTTATTTAGTGTTATTACTAATGTACAGTATTCGAGATGTTGTTGTTAAGAGAGGACGAGTTACAACAGACACGCCTTTTTATACGTCTCGGTCATGCTGTCTCACTCAGATATGCCTGTCTCTTTCATACCGACAGACATACGTTCACCACATTTAATATCAGTAGGTTTTCTCCGTTTAGTAGCTACTTGGGCTTTATTTTGTTCAGCGGAAGAAAGTATCGAAATAAATCACAGTTCCATCACTCATTTTACTTCCTATAGGTATAGGTAAAGGTTATATATAATAACCAATATTTCTGAAGGCCTAAATACATAACTTAAAACATAAGAACAATCCTGATAACTATGTGGCAATTTACAACCATCTCACAGCCTGACGTAAAATACAGAAGAACCTTTTTTAAACCTTACAAAACCATTATAGATTAAGGTTATCTTATAAATACATATTACACTCACCATAATAAAATTCCCCTAGCTACTTAATTTTATTCAATTCCCGTTCCTTTCAATTTCCTTTCAATGTAATCCACACCCTTATGAATGAAACCCCGAATGGAGGAAGCTTCTGTAAGTTCTTGGGGGAATTGTAAGATTGCCGCACCTTCTGTACCAGATGGCACGAGGCACAGGTGTGTTAATAGTTGTACCTTACATCGCAATGCATTGACTGGGGTACGGTCTACAGGTGCAGGCACTTGAAGAAAACACCTGACCCACGACCTTGTCTTGGATATCCCGTAATCTTGAGGGAGCGAATGAGGGGTCCCTTTTAATAGGGGTCGTTGGCCGTAGGGTAAATAAAGACGGCGTTTTGTGACTCAGGTAGTGGAATTCATTCATTGATGAATTATAAAACCAACTGTCTCAGAAACCAATTCACTTACAACCCAACTAAAGCACTATTTTGATTCATCTTTATAACGAATTGGTGTACATTATGAATACAAAAAAATATGCTTTAGATAAATTGAAGGTTTTGCTATCGTTTCATTTGAGTAGAATACAAATACATATATAAATTACTCAATAAAAAATATAAATGCAAACTGCTAAAAAAATATATTTTTTTTAAAGAAATTTATGATCGCACAAAGAAAACAACTTTTAAAAAAATACAGTATTATAGCTAAGATTATCTGTGACAGTTTCACTTGATTAACTGTTTTGCTTTCTTATAAAAATATTTACAAAATAAATAAAAACCAGTTTTTTGCTTGAAATCGAACGTTTCTAGACTCCGTTTGTCAAGCGATTTTAATGCCTATTACCTACGATATAAGTTATACCAAGAATATACACATGTTTGGCTTGTAGCTTCCTCTTAACGTCGAATAAATATAAAATCGTAGTATAAGCGGGAAACTATTGAATCTATTTCGCAGAAAACCGAAAAAAAATCGGTCTAAGAATTTAAAAAAAAAACTTATTTTTGGATACGGGTGTCTACGCCTCGACTCATTTTAAAATTCATTAAATAGCTTATTTTTATTAATAATTAACATTTTCCTCCTTCGGACTCAATTTACTCGAAAACGAAAGATCAAATTTAAAAAAAATATAACTCAAAATCGCCTCCACATATGAAGTACAATCGCCAGTTTTCCGTTTGTACCACAAACTTCTGGACACCGTGCAAATATAAAAAACTTTTACGTATTGATGCAATTCTTATGGCATTAATGATCAGCTAATTTCTTACGATTTTTTAATTATATTTTTTTATTAATTATAATTTTTATTATTTCAGTACAGTACTTTTGTTCTTCGTTAAATAAATGATTTAGTTATTTTTGACCGGTGATTTTTCCCTTATGATATCCAACTCTGAGAAGAAGGTATTTTTTAATAAATTAGAAAACTAATAAACAATATTCTTCACAAAACAAGTCAAATTATTGACCTCTATGCCACAAAGATTTGGTGAACCTCGTGGATGAATAATTCACTCAATTTTTTATTTTATTCAGTTCACGTTTAGTTTTAATCTAGTTGGCACGCGCGTGCAAATTATTGACATAATAAAACTGATATAAATCTATAAAAAAATATGCTTTGTGTGGTAATAACATTTCAATTTATATTTCGTTATGTTTACCGTGCCAATGGGTTGTAACTGGAGTACAAAATTATTCATTGGATGTCTATGTTGTTCATGGCACATAAAACCTTCGCGTGTTAACTTTTAGCTCAATTGAATTAATATATTAATAAATATGATTCCATAAATTAGATTCCTCTCCTGTAGATTGTCGTCTCTTTACAGAGTTTTCATAATATAATTCCATAGATTATCTTCCTCTCCTGTAGATTGTCTTCTTTTTACAGCGATTTCACAATTTAATTCCATAAATTATCTTTATCTCCTGTAGATTGTTTTCTCTTTACATAGTTTTCACAATATAATTCCATAAATTATCTTCCTCTCTTGTAGATTGTCTTCTCTTTACTGAGTTTTCACAATAAATTTCTATAAATTATCTTCGTCTCCTTTAGATTGCCTTCTTTTTACAGAGTTTTCACAATATAATTCCATAAACTACTTTCCTCTCCTGTAGATTTTCTTCTTTTTACAGAGTTTTCACAATATAATTTCATAGATTATCTTCCTCTCTTGTAGATTTTTTTCTTTTTACAGAGTTATCAAAATATAATTCCCTAAATTATCTTCCTCTCTTGTAAATTGTATTCTCTTTACAGAGTTTTTCACAATATAATTCCATAAATTATCTTCCTGTCCTGTAGATTGTCATCTCTTTGCAGAGTTTTCTTCCCTATAAGTTTCTATTGCTTGATCAGTATCAAGGAGAAAAATGATTCTGGTAAAAAAGTGATAGCTTGCCAATTTCCTGATAAAATATTACCCATTCAAGATATATCGAAAACACGTGTTCTTTTCCTAATAAATATCATCACGTAATACGACAATATTAGGATGTCGGTATTCAAATTCGAAATTCAAATTCAAAAAAATATTTATTGCACAAAAATACATATTAATATTAGTATCAACACGTGTTACGCCGTCCTCATAAAACATTCGCTTTTCACTGATATTTAGATAGTAACTCTGTCAATTCATTCGTTAAAGGCCTGCAGTCCCGTGTTTAACATGAAAATGAATAATTTGACCAGATTTTCTATTGTTTCCCATTGTTTCCTTTCCTGGACTATTTTTATCATTTTTAATCTATCCGCCCATGGCAAATATTTTTTCACATTTCTAATAAGTTAAGTTTTATATATTGCCGTCATAAGCAAAAAGCAGCTGGAAATTTTCAATGGTCACATTCTGGTGTACTTGTTATTATAATAGATTGATAAACATCTAAGTTCTCGTATGTCAGAATGTAACCATTGAAAATTTCCAACTGCTGTTTTGCTAATGACGGCAGTATAGTTTAATAAATGAGCTCTGCAATATTTCAATTTACCTTTTTCCTAAATATTAATCTCTAGAGGTTATAGTTGGGAGAAAGTACCATTGGTAATGAGCCTCCCTATTACATATATTAATAAATAAATAATCTTTTAAAAACAAGTAAGTATTTACGTCGTTAAAGAACGGGCATCATTCAAAGACAGTTTTAAATTAATAACTCGTTATTGTTCCCGAGTACGACTGCAGAACAAACAAAAATTCACGTCAAATAAATTAGGAATAAAGATTCATAAAATTTCAATGTTAAAATACAAGTTCTGTTAAAGTTTTGTCATTATTTCATAGAACAGAACTTTTACGGAACTTGAATTTTAACTTGATGACTTGTTCAAATTCTGTGAAACAACGCATTCTAAGTCGTCGTGAACGGTTGTTTGTTCATTGGCTATCTGAAGTTATGATCGGGAACGATGACAAGTTACCGACATTATCGATAAAACCTTTATATATCCATTACCCATACTAGATTTTTTATTCAATAAATAAATTTAAAGGCTTAGCTTTTCTGTGTTATATGTTTCACATCGTGAATCATCGATGATTGATAAAACAACTCAAATACATGTATATTTATTTTTTTAATCGAAAACGCACATTTTGCCATAGCTGTAAATACCCGTATGCATTAGTTCCACGATCGACCAATAGATGTCTCCGTAGCTGGCAGCTGCGTCAGACATAAGCGGGTTTTGTTCCCGCTTGAATTAGGGGAAGTCCTTGACAAAATTCAGCTGCTTTGTATTTGATTAACGATTTTTTTCATGAATAGATAGAACACCGTTTCGTTTTTTCTGCCGTTTAAGTATTTGAAGCACATTGTAGTACTCGTGCGTGATTATTTAAATAACAATGGGTGAATATTACAATGCGGAGGGTGCCGGATTCCAGTACATAGAATTTTGCTGGAATTATCTTTAGAAAATCATGTTGCGTATACGTATTCAAATTTGCATACTTACCTTCTACTCAATGCGTTCATAAAACCTTTCGCATTTACATTTGTCTTATTTTAGAGGCAAGACATACTTCATTAAAAAGATATTTTATTTAATAAATTTATACCTACTTATAATACATGTACATTACAATGTTTATTAATAATTCATTATTAATTTCACCACATTTAAATTCCATGTACCGAAGAGGAACACAAGACAAAATGTAACATTTTTATGCAACAAATTCACAATCAACTATCAGACACAGTCACTAACTAGTAGGATTCATGATCTGGGCAACAAGTTTGGAAGTACTATTGATATATTTGCAGACTACATTTAGGCAAGGTATATCAGTTGATTTTAAGCACAGCTTAGCTGGAATGTCGAGCTTAGCGCGGCTTTGAACAAAATCCGTAAACAGGTCGTAAGCAATATCAGCAATATCACACGTATTGTTTATAATTTTAATAAAGGAACGTGTTTCTTTTTTCTTTGCCAAAAACCAAATTACTGTCTACGTGAGTGGTATATCTGTGCTGTCTAATGACATCGTGATATCGTTTTGCGGGTTTAATTTACGATGTTTTTTCCCCTTCAATTAGCATGGTGCTATATGCGAGGATACTAATTGTAAATAGTGTTTGTTTTACTGGAGTCAGTACACTAATCATGAAATTACGACGAACAAACCGCTTAAAACAAACTGTCCTGACGTTGAAAAATCCCTCTTATAATAACACCAGACTGTTTGTCTATTTTAGATTAATTATCAATTAACAACATCAGCATCCCTCATCGATCGATGAATACAATAGTCTATATTGATAAAAGTAGGCAATTCACGTTAATTACCAGATGGAAATATGTATTTACTTACGTAATCTTCATATATGCATTAGCGCATCGGCGTCAAAAAATAGAACTATTCTGCGGGTTACTAAGAATTGAGCGAGGAATATCGCACATAGCGAGGATACGGACCAACTGATTTACCGGGCCTTATAGAATTAAGCATAATGTATACCAGGGGTGTCAAAGATACGGCCCGCGGGCCGCATGCGGCCCTCGGACCCTATCAATACGGCCCGCGAGCCGTATGCGGCACTCAGGTCCCATCATTACGGCTCGCTACCACGTGAAAATATTATGTCGCGGAGGACAGAACCGCACTCTTTCATTGTAGATTTTAGATATTCAGAGGACAGTCGATGCCTACGCGTGTTTAAAATTGCAAGCGATTGATTTACAGTGTAATTTCAAGAGACGCGCGCATCGGACGCGGTGCGCCGTGCACCGAGCGTGAGCGTAACCTTTTCTCTTACGCCGGCTGGTGGCGCTGGTCTGGTGCACGACTCGTACTCACGACGCCCCCTCCCCCCCGACCCCGCACCAGAAGGGTCGCAGTTGCCGGTCGCCGGCGCAGTCAGATTTAAGGCATTTAAGCCTTAGCATCGAGCGGTCGCGTCGAGTGTTTATATTACTTACGTACTCATAGTTTGTTGTTCATTCAAGTTCTAATATTGGTACGTGGCATAATGTCGCAAAAACGTAAAGTTGATAGTGAGTGCAGAGTTTTTCAGACAAAATGGGAAATCGCATATTTTTTCATGGAATGGAAAGGTAAATCACTTTGTTTGATTTGCAATCAAACAATTGCTGTTTGTAAGGAGTTTAATTTAAAGAGACATTATGATTCGAATCATAAAGGAAAATTTGAAGGTTACACTGAAAAGATAAGAATGGACAAACTATTATCTCTAAAATCTAACCTTCACGGCCAACAGTCGATATTCACTAAAGCTTAAACTGAAAGCGAAGACGCCTTAAAATCCAGTTTCATTATTGCATTAGAAATCGCCAAGAGATCAAAACCTTTCACTGATGGTGATTTTATTAAAGAATGTATGTTAAAAGTGGCTGATGTTTCATTCCCATCACAAAAATCAACCATTCAAAATATTCCGCTGTCAAGAAACACTGTTGCTTCAAGAATAAGTGATTTATCTCAAAAGTTGGATTCCCAGCTGAAGGAAAAAATTAAGGAATTTACACACTTTTCGCTGGCTATTGACGAGAGCACTGATATTATTGATACTGCTCAACTTGCTGTCTTTATACGAGGTATTAATAGTAACTTTGAAATATGTGAAGAACTATTGAATTGCGTTCCATTGACAGGCACCACTACAGCAAATGATGTTTATTCTGCTATTGAGCATTTAATAGTAGATAGAAATCATGTATAATAATAAGTATAAGAAATCATGCGGCACGTATCCTGTGTATGTTTGGTAGTGCGTATTTATGCGAGCAGATGTTTTCCGTTATGAAAATAAATAAAAACAAACATCGCTCACGGCTTACGGATGAAAATCTCCAATCGATTCTAAAAGTAACTACGACGAATATGACACCCGACATCAATGAACTTGTCAAAAACAAGAGAAGTCAGGTGTTCGGCTCAAGATAATTTACCTTGTTACCCTTCTTTTTAACTTACTGAATTTATAATAAATAGGTATCTAACTAAATAAAGATTTTAACAATTAAGTATGGGTTTTATTTTTTAAATATTGAGTCCGGCCCGCTTACACACGCCAAATGTTATAAACGGCCCTTAAGAATATCCAGTTTGACACCCCTGATGTATACCATCTCTTTGCTGAATTCTACAAATTGTAGTAGCTTAGGTAATGCAGTTTTATTGATTTGTCTTGTAGTATTGTTTTAGTTTCTTTTTGAATTAACTTTTCTGTTACATGTTTTACAAAAATTGTTTCATATTTAGTATCAGTTTTACATTACTTCAAGCTTTAAAAACTTTTTGAATAATTTTCGATAGCTAACTGGGTATATTCTGTTCTTATAATCGGACAAAGAAATTATATTTATTTTGCGATGAAACTCCACAACATCCTTCCCCCTGATATAAAGTGAATAGAAAATTTGAATGATTACAAAGCAAGAATAAAAATCTGGCTGAAAGAGATTGATGAAAAAACTCCGAAAAAAACATTTAAAACGACATAGAAAACTAATAAAACAGAAATGAATAACTTTAGTCCGCCTCAGCACAGGTCCGGTGAGTAGAGAAATACAATTTACTTTACACATATTTAATATCATATATTTTTATGTACAATGATTAAATAGTCGTTATTATATATTATTTTTTTTTAAATGTAAAAAGCTTATCCAAATAAAATAATATTCACTAAAATAATTCTTTAAAATAAATAATAGTTCTTTTATGTTTTAAAATTTTAAAATTTTGATAAGTGATACCTTTCAAAGAAACACCTGGCTGTAATGTGAAGAGCCATAGGATGTACATATATTGTGAGGAAGAAATGAGCTAAATGAAAAATGGTTTCCTGGTCATGAAAAGGCAAATCAAAAAATTGATTCTTACAATTCCATAAGTAATTGCATACGTAATAGAATACCTTAATTGCCACCCCCTAAACTTATTAAACATACTACTTTTTGCTGTCGGTGCATGGGTGAGTGATTTGAATTTATATTCATGAGTAATTCTTAAAGTTTTTTCAAGTTCAATGAACTTTTATTTTTTAACATTAGAACTGATTAGTAAAAATCATATCAGACAAGTGATAAAGTAGGTACGAAAATGAGTCTATTAATTTTTCATTCTCTATCTGAAATGTGTATTTCTTTTGTTTAAATGTTGCAAGTCGTAATTTTTCTAATTAACTGACATTCGAAAGATAAATTTATTCTTTTGAAAGGCATTACTTAAAGGCAGACTTTTTTATATAATTGCTTTAAGTTTCAAATCCTACAACAATAATATCTTGTATGTATTTTTATATTTTTGTTATGTTATACAAAGTTATAGAATTTTCAAAATAAAGATACTTTTCTTATAAAGTTAAAGCAAATATTAATATTTTTTATTATTGTCTTCTTCATAATTTTGTATGATATTCACAAAGAAATTGTTAGTAGAATTTGTTCTGATTTAATGAAAAATATTTATGACAAAGAAGGGTATTTGTGTGTATCTTCTTTACACACAAAGAGAACATACAATTTTGCCTAGTTTCAAATATAAACAAAATATGTCTGCAGATTTCTGATTTGTCACTACTTCTACCCATCAAATAGTTAATGGTTTCTACTTATCCAGAGGTTTCTGTAATAAGAAAGAAGTTTGTTATAGTCATAGAACGTTGGAGAATGGGTGGCAATTTGCTGCCACATTAGCGCCCCAGGCGGAAGTTTTTATTCCGTAAAAAGTTATATCAGATGTTCGGTGTTTGGCGTATCGAATCGCGTCAGATTGAAACTTCCGGGACATGTGCGAGGGGCACGAGCTATAATGTCCCATTTTATTGTGTAAAGAAGGTTTATCATGACGGGTAGTTAAGCCAACGTGAAATATTATCGAGAGCATTGATTGTTACCCATAAACTACACCATCTAAATTAAACTAGCGTTACCTGTTTAAATTATTTTTTAAATTGATTATATAAATACATAATTCAATTAGCATACATCCTTGCTTCATTCACATTCACTTACTATTTTAAGAGAAAGCTACAAGCCAAAAATGTGTATATTCTTGGTATACCTTATATCGTAGGTAATAGGAATTTAAATCGCTTGACAAACGGAGTCTAGAAACGTTTGATTTCAAGCAAAAAACTGGTTTTATTTATTTTGTAAATAATTTTATAAGAAAGCAAAAAATTTAATCAAATGAAACTGTCACAGATAATCTTAGCTATAATACTGTATTTTTTTAAAGTTTTTTTCCTTTACGCGTTCATACATTTCTACTGAAAAAATATTTTTTTTTAGTAGTTTGCATTTATATTTTTCATTGAGTAATGTATTTTTATATTTGTATTCTACTCAAGCGAAGCGATAGGAAAACTTTCAATTTATCTAAAGCATATTTTTTGGTATTCATAATGTACACCAATTCGTTATAAAGATTAATCAAAATAGTGATTTGGCATTGAGCTTCGCCTTAATTCTGGCTCAAGTGGCAAGATCAAGTCTTCCTCGGGCGTCCCCTACAACCTCCATTATTCACTTGCGCGTAATATTTTATTCTTAAACTTCTTTGTACATCCGTCCTACATGACCAAACCATCTAAACGTCCCTTTCTTAATCTCATCAATTACTAAATGACAAGATATTACTTAACTCTTTGACTTTCGTACACCTGTTTATCTTCAGTATAATTTTCATAGCTCTATTTTGTAGTATTGTGGTTTGTTCCGTATATCCAATGTTGGCTAAGAATAAAAATAAAACAAGTTAGCAGAAACGCTACGCATTAAATTACTAAGGATTTTTACGGGAAATGCTTATTTCAGATATGGTTAAGTTCGTAGAAAAACCTTATTAATATCGTAGGTTAATCTTATTTTTTTGTGAAGGTACTGTACAATTCAATTTCAGGAAAAAATAAAGGTACCTAAATTGTAAAATCCCTAATAAATAAATAAAGTTTTTTAGAATATTTGTATTATTAAAAAAATTGAAAATGTAAAAATTAAAAGTAAGTTCCGCTTAAATAATTTTTTAAAATAATGGTTCTATGCGAATAACTAGAACTTGTTTACACCCCACCAGGGTGGCAGAATAGCGTGAGGGCGGCTCTTGTCATTCCCCGCCCAGGGAGGGTGGGCTGGTGAGGAGGTGACAGCGACCAGGGCGGCAATACCGCCCAAAGCCAGTGGAGGCAGCTATTCCTAGCGACGGGGTGGCCGGCATACTCGGGCTGGGCGGGTATCAGGGATGGGCGGCTGCCGTGGGCGGGAGAGCGTATCAAATAGCCTTGACTAACTAAATGGAATTCTTCGGATGATTGGGACACGTTTGGCGCTAGCTAATAAATTCAGGATTTCGAGAAAATTGCTTACAACTTCAAAGAATCGTTGTTTTACGAACTATTTGTTGTAATTGAGTAGGTACTCGTACTTGTTAACGTTAATTATTAGAGATTTCTTACTTATTAGTTAATTTTTTTCAACAGGCAGATTACTAAATTTTGGCCTTGATATAATATATATATATATATTAGTTTTTTTTTCTTATGATTACATTTCGGCAACATGGTAGATTTAGGAGGGATTGTTTCAGGTAATTTGAAGGATTTATTAAAATTTAATATTCAAGCTCTGTGAAATACCTATTCTGTTATTATCCATGTACTGAGAAGCAATGATTAAACAATAACAGAAATCGAATAGAACTTTCACAGAATTTGAATTTTAACTTTGAAATTTGATGAATTGTTAAAATTCTGCGAAATATCCCGTCCTTATATTTTTTCATTTGACAGATTATTCATCAGTAAGTTAAGCCAGGTATTTCCCTACCTTGCTCTTCCTCGTCTCCTTCCCCTCCTCACTAAATTCAGCTTCATACATACCTTAGTCTTACTGGCTCCAGATGGTTGGGAGCAGTTTAAACTCATGTGAGGGACTCACGTAAAAACATGTTTTAAATTTTACACTACATTATATGTACACAAAATGTTTTGTAAATAATTATTTTAATGCTCTTACAGTCTACAACGACACATTTAATTGTCGTTTGCAATGTATATGTCAATATGTTTGATGTAATCTTTTATTTTTTGTATATTTTTAACATTTCATTGTACTTATTTAATATTACATGGTATCCAACTTTATTTTCAAAACTCTACCACATTTTCCACTCAAATTTTTTGTTTGTTTCTCCCACTGTCCAATGAGTTAGTTTACATTGTGCCGCGTCAATAAAAATAAATATATAGTTTTGTATTCTATTCCTAACCGCATAAAATGTCAAATCACTCCATCGATAGACATAATGTCACCAGGCATTCAATATCTCTTAGCGATATTCAACAAAAAGAATATTTAATGTATCTCTCCTGGCAAGACAGACTGCGGGGGGAGGGTGGGAGACGTTGTCTGTTGTCTGGATATGTAGGGGGTGGGGGTGAGGTCCGCTACACCCCCCTAAGAGGCTTACGGCAAAGACAGAGGAAGCTCGCTGAAAGCTCCTACACGCCGCAGTGCGAAGTACTCACGCAATTAACCGCCGTTGATAGCTGCCTCCTTATGGAGAAAGCCTTTTATAGTTGTTTTCTGATATCATTACGATATATTTACCCGTATAAAATCATTAGTCATTACTGACAGTAACATAAGTTTTCATTCGTTTTAGAATATAGCGATGCCTACGCGTTAGAGCAGAATTCCATCAAGACCGTTTCATAATCGCAACGAGACAACTATTCATACCGATTGCACGAGACATTCAATGTCGGGAACAAATCCCGATGAGAAAGGCATAGTAAAAACCGCAGTTATAAAATTTACCAAAATTTAGATTAAATTTAAAATTAAATTTAGCCAAATTATTTATTTATTTAGAACTAGCAGTAGCCTGCCACGCGTTATTGTGGCTCAGTCTGTCTGTGCAAATAGAGAAACAATAGCGTGTGTTTTTTTTACGTCCAACAGATGGCGTTGTTTTTAAAAATAATCATGTTTTTACCTGTCATAGATGACATCTATAAAAACAGGCGCGTATTTTTTTTATTTGGTACAATATTTTTTTACATTTCAAAGTTTTCCTGTAATGTTGGCCTCACTGGGTGGCTTGCCCGTGCTGAGGCCTTCATTTTATAATATGAAAATATAATGAACATAATACATTTAAAGAGAAAATAATATTTAAATATTGAAGACAATATTAGTGATTTATAAACGAAAATCTGAAACAGAAAAATCCGAAAAGGAAACGGTCACATCTGGGACCGTTTCCTTTTCTGATTTTTCTGTTTCAGATTTTCGTTTAGAAATCACTAATATTGTCTTCAATATTTAAATATTACAATTTGAGGTTTTACTCAATAAAGTTATTCCGAAAAATAAAAAAAATAATATATTTAAAATATAATCTTGTGTTTTTTGAGTGATGTGTTATATTGGTTTTGTGTGTTACGTGTAGGTTTTATTTTTAATTTATGCTATGACATTTTGGTAATATTGTCTTTTTTGTTCTTTAATCCATTTTGTAATTTTGTGTGTGAATTTATTTTTATTTTCCTCAATTTTAATTCGAATGTAACGTATTGTCAAAATTTTAAAGCAATCTTTGAAGAACTTTCAGAGATTTAAGATTTTGAACAAACCTGTTGGTTTGCATTATTATTTATATAGACTAACATTCATACTACATTATGAAAATAATAGAAAAATTTTAAGTTTAAGTAAGTTAACAATAAAAATTAATACAACTTACTATAAAATTATTAAAAGAAATAAAGATAAAGATAACAAATTATCTATTATGAAGTTATCTCATTAATATAAGCACTGCTAAAATGTTTTATCAGTACAGATTTTTATTTCTAAAGATATTATAATTAATAAAGAAAATAAATCAAAGTTCATCGCCAAATATTTTAACTTTCAAGCACTTAGGACGGGTTGTTTCAGAGAATTTGAATTATTTTTCAAATTTCAAAGTTGATTTACAAGTTATGCGAAGGTTCTAGTCATTATAAAACTATATATTAAGGGAGAACGAGATTAATCCCATCTAACAAAATAATTATCAAAACAGAAATCCTAAAAAAAAATATTTTTATCAGGACCTACGTAGTGGTTGATACTGATCATTGGATCCCGTAACGATTATTCATGTTCTCTTTATTTCTTTAACTGTGCCTATCTTTCTCATACATTACACTATTCTTATCCACGTGCTGCAATATCTCAATAAATAAAAATTCACTCTGCGTATGTTTGTACTCACAAAACTCGAAAAGTAGTAGACCTATAATGCTGAAAATTTTAAAATTTGTTCTTATTAGTGCCAGGAATGTTTAGAGAGTGGTTTAAATGGTAAAAGAAGTCGGGGACGCCCGAGGAATACTTAACGCAATATCTCTGCACCGGAAAGAGATACGGAGTCGAATTAAAGTCGATGTAATGTAGTTTTATAACAGCAACATTGTAATATACGGTAGTGAATGGTGGAAGAAGTCGGAAGCACCCGAGAAAAACATAAGCAATATCGATGCATTGCGGAATCCACAGATAAATCATATTATTTATAACATAAATATTTACTGCTTTGCATTGCTTAAAGTTGTATTGTGGCGTGTAAAATTTATACTTACCCCGTCGTCTTACGGGTCCGTAAGCAATCAACATAAGCCGAATGCTGCAAGACCGTGTGCAGAAAATTAAGCTCGCTGTAGTAAGATAACATTTTTGTTGGTGTGGAACTTTTCTGCGATTCGGTTTATGTGGATCGCTTACCGAGCCGTGGGACGACGGGCTAAGTGAAACAATAACGTTTTAACCACCTATTTTGTGGTTTGAAAATATGTATTTATGCAGTCAATTATTTTTATAAATTAATTAGCTTGGTACATTATTCACACGTTGTGGATTTTATATTGCCCTCATTACACTAAGCCCGTTTTCCCATGGGTCTGTGAGGGTGAGGAATAGGTAAGTCCCACAATGACTGCGCTACAAATCGTAACGAACTTCACTTTTCTGTGCAGGTCTCACGTTTTATTGATGATTCCTTACCGGACCGTGGGACAGATGCAAGCAGAATAAGTGAAACAAATATATAAATACAGGGTTTTTCAATAAGAGGTGTTATTTTGATATTCAATCGTAAAAGATCAATGGTTTCGTTGCTTATGTGGCACGTAGCGCCGTCTTGTTGAAAGTACACGTTGTCCAGATCAATACCATCCAATTCCGGCCATAAAAAATCATTAATCATCTCTCGATAGCGCAACCCATTCACCGTAACTGTTGCTCCAGTCTCATTTTCGAAAAAGTAAGGTTCAATGACTCCGCCGGACCATAAACCGCACCAAACAGTCACACGTTGAGGATAGAGAGGCTTTTCAACAATAACTTTTGGGTTTTCCGAGCCCCAGATGCGACAATTTTGGTTGTTGACGAAACCACCGAGGTGGAAATGGGCCTCATCACTCAAGATGATTTGCATTTGATTCACTCAAGTGAATTTTAATAATTTCAATATTTTGTTGAAGCGTGTATCGTTCCATTTTTATTAACCACGTAGTTTCTACTTGTCAAATGTCAAAAAATGTCAGCTTTAAATGTAACATCTACCGAAATAGCGGGCTATTCAAAATAACACCTCTTATTGGAAAACCCTGTATTTTGTTATGAAATTGTCATGTAGTCATATTTTTAACAGTATAGTGATAAAAAAAAACTCATTTTTCTACGTGTGTAACATTCAATTAAATTATATTTAATTATTAAATATCAATTTAATATTCCATAAACAGTTATTGCACGTCACAATAATTGCAAGCTTCTAATGTACTAAAAAGAATAAATAAAATAAAATATTATTGATTGAAAAGATATCAATGTTCAAGTTGGTAGTTGGTAGTTGTTCAAAATGACAGCTTCAAAAGTAACATCTACCGAAATAATGGGCTATTCAAAATTACACCTCTTATTGGAAAATCTTGTACTTTGTTTTATACTCGTATCACTAGTGTCATGGTATTGAAAAAAGTTTCTATTTAGTTTATTTCCTTTGTTATTGCATCATCATTGTGACATTAAAAACCAGCGTTTTAATTCAAGGAAGCTATATGATTTGACAATTAAATTAAATTTATTTATTTCATCGAAAAAATTACAGAATATATAATATATCATTAGTAGAGACCGGATTATATGCATTTGCATATTTGCATATGCAAATGCATATTTAGACCCTTTTCAGCGGTAGTTGCATATTTTAGCAAATAATTTGAGATCTTGCATACTTACGCTTGATATCGTTCAGATGCCTCACATAGCGACACTATAGACGTCAGATAGCAAGGCGCGCGGCCAGCGAAGCTGAGCGAAGAACTGATAACTGATCTTACTGATCGCTACGGCCGGCGGCCGGAGCGGGGGGAGCCTCTCTCATCTTCGCCTGCGCTCGCGCCTATTCGTCTTAATTTGGCTAATTGCTGAAAACAATTCATTCATTCGTATGAGGGGTGATTTGGTATATTTTTATGGTAATTCAGTGAATTGCGAATTTTGTTTTTGACTGGTCGCACGCGCTGTTCTTTAGAGTTTCGTCTAGTGTTTTGTTTGTTTGCACGAAGTTGTACATTGTGAAAGTGAACCATGCCCCCTGATAAAA
This sequence comes from Hesperophylax magnus, assembly GCA_026573805.1. Classification (NCBI taxonomy): domain Eukaryota; kingdom Metazoa; phylum Arthropoda; class Insecta; order Trichoptera; family Limnephilidae; genus Hesperophylax; species Hesperophylax magnus. Next base: position 731,983 of record JAIUSX010000007.1, on the reverse strand, counting down.
AAGTGCCCATACGTGGATAGCTATATTCCATATCCTGGAATATTTACATACGACGGAAAAGTTTTATACTGCCGAGTTTGCGAGAAAAACATTTCTAGCACAAAAAAGTTCCAAATAGACCAGCATGTCAAAACCAGTGTTCATATCGCAGGAGTGCAGAAGAAGGGCCCACGACAACAAGTTTTTACAGTGGCAAGTAGCAGTAACAGTGAAGTAACCTCCAAAGGTAAACAACAAAATCACTTTAGCATAGATCTATGTGAAGCATTTCTTGCAAGCAATATCCCTCTATACAAACTGACAAATCCTGCCTTGAAGGATTTTCTCAGAAAATATTGCATAAATCAAAATATACCGGATGAATCTACTTTACGTAAAAATTACATATCATCAATTTATCTACATGTGCTGGAAGAAATACGCAATGAACTCAAGGATAACATCATATGGATTTCAGCTGACGAAACCACCGACACTTGCGGCCGTTACATTGCAAATTTGATTGTTGGTGCATTAAAACTTGAACCTTCACCTTCCTATTTGGTGGCCTGCAGAGAACTTGAAAAGGCAAATCATTCTACGATCGCCAGATTTGTGAATGAGGGTATAAAAAAAATATTTCCTGAATCTTCTGCGGATGAAAATGTGTATGTGTTGCTCTCAGATGCTGCCCCCTATATGATCAAAGCAGGAAAAGCCCTCCAAGTATTTTATCCCAATTTGATTCATGTGACGTGTTTTGCTCACGGAATTCACAGACTCGCCGAAGAAGTGAGATCCACGTTTGCGAATGTAAATAACCTGATTTCATCAGCAAAGAAAGTGTTTCTTAAGGCGCCTGCTCGTATAAAGGCCTACAAAGAAAAACTGCCAAATATCCCTTTACCTCCTGAGCCAGTAATAACACGTTGGGGTACATGGATCGAAGCTGCGATGTTTTACCATGAACATTTTGAAGCCATCAAGGGTGTTATCAATGACTTCGATAGTGCAGAGGCTTTGGCAGTTTTCCAGTGCAAAGAATCGTTTGACGACGCCAGTATTAAAAAAAACCTAGCTATGATGCAAACCTAGCTTTATACCTGCAATTATAAAAACGCTTGAAACTCATGGATTGGCGTTGAATGCATCTATTCAGGTTATGAAGGAAATTCGCCTTATGAATTCCTCGTTGCCAAAGCTATCCCCGAGTAAACTCAAAGAAAAATTTGAAAACACACTGAATAATAACCCAGGGTTTGAACCTTTGTGCCAAATTGATAACTTCATCAACGGGGCAGGTGAAATTTTGCCCGGAACAATAAGTTCAAAAATCGCACCCAAATTTAAATTCTGTCCAGCCACATCAGTAGACGTAGAACGTTCCTTTTCCGCTTACAAAAATATATTAAGCGATCGTAGACACAATTTGTCTACAGAACATTTAGAACAGTACTTAGTCATATACGTTTTTAAAGGTAAATTCTAAATTTTATTGTTAAATACATTTTATAATTGATATTTTCGAAAATATAATTGTTATCCTTGAGAACTAATAGCTTACTAAAATAAAAAAAATATGTAAAAATACGACTTCCTGTATTATTTCATGTTGCATATTTTGACCCTTTTTATGGATTTTCGTGCATATTTTAGCTATTTTTATTGCATATTTGCATGCATATTTTGGGCTATTTTTCTTGCATATAATCCGGTCTCTAATCATTAGTAAGTAAAATACCTATATGTAAGTTAGTAACAATGACATTGTTAGAAAACTAATGTTACAATAATAGAACGGTTTCTAATAGAAGAAAAAGTAAATATGTATATAAGAGTGTTATATAGATATGGCATTATATACTATATTTTAAGTTGTGCATAACCTGCTTCACTAGACGAACCTGTGTTGAGGAAGATTTTTTAGTTAATTATTTCTCGCATTTTGTGTATGTTTTACTTATAAATCTTTAATATAGGTTCCTATACAGCGATACATACCAGCAAATTAGCCATCTCCATATCAACATGTATGACGGGTGCCACAACATGCCACAGGGGAGACATATAAAACACACAACGCTTTGATGGTGAAACGGAATGCGAAATGAAGTCCCTTTGTCTACTATAATGGCGACAAATCTTCAATGATGATATGCATTATTTAAGAAGTTATTTGTCTTGCAAAGTAACCAATGACCATCATCAGTTTTCAGGAAAAATATTAGTAGATAAGATACCTTCTTGTGATTATTTACCAGATCTGAACACACAGGTACTTTTCAAACGTACCCTCACTTATACATGGATAAAAATGATCCTGTTAAAAAAGTTTGCCAATTTCCTGATACAATATTAGTCATTCGTTATATATCGAAACACGGGTTGACACATGTGTTCTTTCGTAAAAAAAATCATGACTGAATATCAGTATTTGTATTAACACGTGTTCCGCTGTCCTCATTAAATATTCGCTTTTAACTGATATTTTGTTAGGAACTCTTTTAAAGGCCTGTAATCCCGTTTTTAACATGAAACCGAATAATTTAAAAAAAATTAACAGTATTTTATATCAGTAAGTTTTCTTCGTGTATACTTACATACATACTAACAATATACCTACCGCGATTCGACAAGCAATAGTCCTACCAGTTCTGTGCAGTTTGAACTTCTGTGCGGTATTCACACTAAAAGAACAACAAAAATATAAATCTTTTCCTCCTAAGTAAGCAGGGATTGAGTTTTCAAGTTTTCATGCTAATGCAAAAGAATAAAGAAAGCTTAACTACGAACTGCTCCGATTACTTATTCAAATTTAGAATAACTGTATCAGTAGAGTTTTTTTTTTCAATTTCATCGAAGACAGCCATTTTTATCACTAAACTTACTTTGATCAAATCGTGCCTGTTTGATCCGGTCTAATCCACTTTCTTCGTTAGTGTAAAAATGATTCAATGCAAATATGAATTGATCTTTGGGATGACCTTAATTTTATCATTTTTTATAAAGTGAAAGGGTTTTCGTAAACTACAGTGTTTCTCGTAAATATGTACATAATTAACTAGTAGTTAACAGTAGATCTTGCTTAATTTAATAATTTAAAACTTATATAAAATCGTGAGATTTGTACATAAGTAGGCAATTAATTTTGAAAAATTGCGAATAAGAAAGTCAATTTAGCCATGAAAATTTTATATTTGAAATAATAAGCTATATTGACCCATTAAAACAGCCACTATTTTGAAACTGAAACGGAACGTGCAAGCAAATTTTACAGGCAGTTGAAATTCAAATGCGACATGACACATGACTTCGTCATTCTCAGCCATCAAAAATCAAAGTAGATAAAACTGAACAATGAAAGAAACTCCGTAGATAATTTCTTTCCGATATTCACTTTGTTACCTAGCATAAAATAAAGTTGTGGGCATATCGATAACTTTACAATATCGGATCGATAGGCGTAATTATTGATGATTTTATACCAAATTTCCCGAGCACGGTCGCGCTGTTGATAGCCAGTCCGATATTGACAATGCAATAAATAATAAAACAACACAGCTGGCAACACTCGTGCAATTGACATTCCTAGACGGCAGACGGCTACGCAAAAGTTAAAAATACTAATAATTTGTTAATATCGAATTGAAATAATAACTATAATATACATAAGCAGTCCACGTGTATTTTTTGACACAAAAAAGGGAGTTAATTAGTTGATGAGGATTTTAGTCATGAGTAACAACTTTTGTTTCTCCAAGTTGGAACGAAATCAATTGGTCGTGTCTTGGATAAATTAATTAAGTATGTGGATCGTGTGAACGATTTTTTTCAAACCTAAGAGCTTAGTTAGTTCACATCCATTCATTGATCAGCCAGTTATTTTGCATAACGAAAGACGTTATCCAAAAAGGTGTGTATTATCTGACACTTTGGAGATCGCGCACTAAAAGGATCGGTTTTTGTCTCAGAATCATATTCTGGCCGTGCTCGCAAATATCGCTAACTGACCGTAAATGACGGATTTCTTCAATATTGTATTGAAATAGAGTTTTATCGATCTCCCACCTGTCTGGAGCCATTGAAACCGTGATCCCCAATTGGGGTAAATATACTTTAAATAGTGAGGTTGAAGGTAATGGGGAGGGGAAGAAGATGGGGAGAGGAAGGTGGGCAATTAGGAATTATAACTTAAATATGTTCCTTCTACTGCCATCACAATAATGTTGCACGATAGTGGAAAGCTAGCAGAGGAATTGAACCCACAGCGCCTGTCCACTGTGTCAACTGCTAACAGGCCGCTAGAGGTTCCGTTGGAAAATGGTCCACTCATTCGATTTTTTGTCTTTTGTCTAACTGTAATACAACAATGTGTTGTAATAATTAAACATACAAAGTTTCTGTAATTTTAAATTGTATTCTTGCAAAATGCGTAAAATTATTCAAGTTCAATGAATTTTTAATTTAAAAAAATGTAACCACTTATTGGAACTTCAGAATCATAATAAATATATAAACCATAGAATACAGAAGAAAACTAGAAGTGCTTTTCATAGAAATTTGAATGGAAACAAATTTACCTTTGAGTTAATTAGTACTCTGGTTCTAGACCATTTGGCAGGAGGTTTGTCTCTCTTACACATGCCTAAAATTGTATATCGCCATCCAATTTGAATTTCGTAATAATTGTGAAGCACTATTTCGTATTGAAATATATATCACATAAGTCGTCGCGGCCTGCTATCTCCGAATATGCCCGAAATATAAAGAAAAGGACTATTAGGTATTGAGCCTAGGACTTCTTTAAGATCTCTCTGGAAGGGATGACACATCATATTATCAGGTCTTGAGCCTACGACCGGCTCGGGATCTCTGCTTGGTTCAAGGCCGTGCACTCGCTTTTATAGGCCACTGGAGTTACATCCATCGATAAGTAGCGGAAGGGCGAGCCACTGATTGATGAACTGTATGACCTGTAGGAGATCTACGATGACCTCTGTATGTAGATAAGGATGCTGTTTTAGGTGAGAGCGAGAAAGTATTCGAGTTCGTACGGTTTCGTCTTGTTACAGTAACCTACACACGACCTTACTGTTTTTTTTTTGCTAAGTCATAAAAAATATATTAAATCGGCTATTAAATCTGTCTTTAATGGTTTAGAAAGGTTATAAATTACTTACATATTGTGAAAAAAATTATTTAATTTTTTTATTTGCCGATTTAACTTTTTGCTTAACATAAATATTAATTCTATTTATACATGTTTGAATGCGGACTTATTAATATTATAGGGTGTTTGTAATTATTACATCTGCACATTGCCCACACAGAACCTACTTTTGGGATGCTTATAAATATATCAAAAAAAAAAATTATTTATTTTTTTATCAATATTGATAATGCAAATTAAAAAGTGCAAAATACAGCCACCAAATACTAAATAAATCAACTTTCCGCCATCGAAAAGGCTGTCAATAACAACATCAATATTTTATTTTATTTATTTATTTTATTGATACATGATTTAGAGAGTACATGTTGTTTTTTGTGATATTTCACCCTCCATGCTAGGGATGACCCTGTGTTATGGCGGGTGAATTTTACATTTTGCGGACATAGAATCTAAACATTACTATAATATAAAATAGAGAAAAATGATGTATAGCTAGTTTGGGTTGCAAGAAGAGGATGGAGAAGTTAGAGAATTATAAAAAGATGAAAAATTTGAGAAATTGTTAGTAAATAGATCACACTAATTAATTATGTACATACTTATACCCCTAAGATAGGGAATAAGGATTTATTATGTTTTGTCTGAAAGGTGATTAAATTGAGTGTAGAATGAATGGTTATTGTAGTTGTAATGTATTCCGTGTGTAAGGATCCATTTCGTAATTTGTTTTTTAAAGGAATGGGGTTGACTCACGGTTTTTAGGTTTTCAGAGATAAGGTTAAAGATTTTAGGAGATAGGAAGAAAAATTGTCTTTGAGCTGACGTGGTATGTAGTGAAGGTACTTTGTAGTGACCGTTGACCTACACTAACGCTTCTAGCGGCAAATATCAAATACTCAATACACGAATAATATTATCGAGTATTTGATATTTGTTTTTAAAAGGCAATGATCTAAATAAACCCCACTAATTCAATAAGGGTTTTTCTTGGGTCTGCGTAGCAAATTAAGTATTCGTGAATGCCACCAAAAGTTGATAGAATGCATAGTCATCGACAACTTGAGGACAACAGCGCCCTTGAGGTGATTTTGCACAAAAACGGCGCTATACAAATCATCCAAATATTATTATTATGAACGAGTTTATCTGCCGAGTTTCACTCGATTAGATGTTATTTTTCACTTCCAAGATTAGCCTTCATTCATGAAAAAAAGTGAAATTTAAATAGATGTTCTTAAAAAATATTAATAAGTTTACTAATTCCCAGTTTTGAATAATCATGCAAAGCACAATATTTATTTTCTGCCTCTCCTTACTTGGAACTACCTAACATAGAAAGTTACAAATACGATTTTTAAAAATTAGCTAACTGCCCGTGTCCAGATAGATCTACAAGAAGACGGTATGAACTGCTTTGTATTTTCACCGATCGTGGGTCGTAGTCATTAAATATCCACCGTTTACCACAAAAATATGCATTCTACATACTGTGCATTACGACCGCAAATCCTTCTTAGAAAAGATTTTTACGAAATATTTCAAAACAATACAGAGTCGGAATTATAATTTAATTTAAAAAAGTATTATTACAAAATCCTTTAAATTTGTTGACTACTGCAATATTTTTAACTAGCTGTACCCCTCCACGCGTTGGTATGGCTCAGTCTGTCTGTGCAGAAAAGAAACAATAGCGCGTTTTGCTTTTACGTTTAACTGATAGCGCTAAAAAAAATGCATGTTTTTACCTGTCACGAGTTACATCTATGAAATATATAAAAAATATAAAAACACACGCGTATTTGAATGCAATGTTGTGTCAAAATTTCAAATCAATCGTTGAAGAACTTTACGGAAATTAAACATTTTTAACAAGCGACATTTACATTTTGATTTATATAGATTTAATGGTGAAAAAGAAGAGTTTTTTTTATTTCTGTTAGTTATTTATTTGTTTAATATCAACGGTATAAATAAAACATAAACAATAATTGCATATCACAGATAAATACTATAATACGGGAACGCTTTAGGTTGAATTAATATCAATTGAAAACATATTATTCTTATACCTAGTTTATACTAGCATTTGCAATTTAGAACATAAATACATAATCATAGTTATAGTTATTTTACCGGTGATTTGCCTTCCAAAAGTAATTTTAAACATCCGTTACAAAACTAAATGAATGAAAGAGAAAAATTATTTTTTTATTAGAATTCAAATGCACAATTCAAATGAGTATTCCTTTTGAAATTAAACAGTCTGATGAGAAAATTTTTAAAAAACCTTTTGCCCTTAATACATCTTTAACCTGTGGAACACCAGACCCTTTTAGAGGGAAATCAAAAATGAACTCTAAAATGTTTCAAGTGCAAGCGATTCTATTTTATGTACTCTCTCATGGCATACAGGTTTAAATGACAAATAAAAAAAATATTTGTCGACGGGAAAAAAATCTTGTCGCTGGTTTACGAACGGTTTTCCAGAGGTTAACCATTTAAAAACGTATTTACAATTTTTTAAATAAATATTATGAAGATTTAGTTCCTTTGATTAATCATATTAATAATAATAATATTTGGCTGATTTTTATAGCGCCATTTTTTGTGAAAAATAACCATAAGGGAAACAAAACAATTATAGCTGGCTTACAACTGAGATTTAAATTTAAATTATTATTAACTTCTTCGAAATTATAGAAATGCTTTAATGGAATCGTATAATTCAAAGTGTGAATTTTCTAAGAAATTCTGATCCGGCACTGCTCAGCACACAAAACGCTTTCAGAACTTTATATAAGTAGGTAACGAACGATTTTCTTGTTAGAATCGTTTATGGCATTGAAGAGTTTAGTTTTCCGGAAAAAGGATAATTTTTTAAACTGTGTGATAACTGGTAAGCGATAACATAATTCTTGATAATTCTTAAATAATATATTTGACCCATTTGGCCAGCCCTTACTTATCTGATTTAGATCGAGCCCATGATATCTGCCTAACCTAATATTTTAACGTCTTTTCTGTCGATCTCATATTTCAAACTCAGAATTAACAATATAATATTCAATATATTATCTTACACAGGGTTTTCCAATAAGAGGTGTTATATTGATATTCAATCGTAAAAGATCAATGGTTTCGTTGCTTGAGTGCCACGTAGCGCCGTCTTGTTGAAAGTAAACGTTGTCCAAATCAATACCATCCAATTCCGGCCATAAAAAATCATTAATCATCTCTCGATAGCGATCCATTCACCGTAACTGTTGCTCCAGCCTCATTTTCGAAAAAGTAAGGTCCAATGACTCCGCCGGACTATAAACCGCACCAAACAGTCACACGTTGAGGATATAGAAGTTTTTCAACAATAATTTTTGGGTTTTCCGAGCCCCAGATGTGACAATTTTGGTTGTTGACGAAGCCACCGAGGTGGAAATGGGTCTCATCACTCAAGATGATTTGCATTTGATTCACTCAAGTGAATATTAATAATTTCAATGCGTTGTTGAAGCGTGTATCGTTCCATTTTTATAAATGGCGTAGTTTCTACTTGTCAAATGTCAAAAAATGACAGCTTCAAAAGTAATATCTACCGAAATAGCGGGCTATTCAAAATAACACCTCTTATTGGAAAACCCTGTATATATGGCTGCTCTTATTTTTTATGTAAGTTTACAAAGTTCTACGTGAATTTATTTGTAACCCAGATTGTGTCTCGGATATACTAACCCCGTTGTTTTAATTATATGGGACATGTATTGACTTATTACAAGTTTTAATTAATAATAAATTTTATTTTAAAATGTTTTTCTTTCTGTAACATTAAAATGCTTATTTGATTGAAATGTCAAATAAAATTAATTGTTTATAAATCCTACATTACTTTTATATCTAGGTTCCTAAATTTTAATTTGTCCTAACTTTAACACTTCCAGCTTTTAAACATGTTAACCTAAAAGTCCCAACGACCGACGATATGTAAAAATAAATAAAATTTTTTCTGACACATTTTGTCTCGAAACGTCCATAATTTTGAGATAATTCTATATTTCGGAAACACATTCCCATTGCTTAGTGAATTACTAAAATTGTTACTCCGCTATTTTTCCGCTCATACAATAAAAATATTAAAATAATTTAAGCTCAACGGAAAAATCTTTTTCACATTTTTTAGGATTTTATCCATGCAACTATTATATTTGAAATAAACTGAAAGAATAATTATTTTTCTTTTATAACGGCGAACAAATTACGTATCTCCGCATTACAGAAAAAAAATATTAAAAAAACTTTCATGATGTGCGACCCAAACTGCGGAACTGAACTAGGACTTAAGAACGAAATAACCGGAAATGGCGATAAACTCGTGTCTATAAGCAGCATGAGGGTATCTAATAGAATATGTTATGTGCGGCCAGTGATGTCCTTCCGAGGCATGAAGGAAGTGCTAACGGATCTTACGATTCTGCCTAACCGATCTCGTTTCTCAGGGAGGGCGGGATGCCTGCTACTGTTCTCTGTTCACTGTCGATTATCTATATACCGATTATAATAAAATTGTCATCGCGTAGCGATTTTGGGTATCCTATCATTTGGAATTCTTTCCGAATGGCAAGTCTTTTTTAGGTTCTCGATTTGAAGGTTTGTTTTCGTCCAATTGTATTATTTTAATCTTACGAATATGTTTTTTCAATCCACAGGCACACATACAAGATGGAAATTTTTCCCTCGAAATTTCAAGATGTCTACTCCTCGCTGGTGTTCAAGACCTTCCTGGTGCTCCTGGGAGTATGGTTCGTGAAATGGCTGTCGAGCCGCCGCCATATCTACGTGCTGAGTTACAACATCCCGGGACCCTTGGCTCTTCCCATCTTGGGGAATGCACTAAACCTGGGCTCGTGGGGGGACATGATAGGTTTGCTCATCTTTTACTGACAATGGAGTTGTTTAAATTTTGACGAAATTGTTCAAATTTTAACTCACAACAATAGGCTACTTTGAATCACATTTTTCAGGTTTAGCCAAAGACATTCTTCGTTTTTTTAAAGCATGCAAGTGGTCTATTCCTTCACTTAATATGATTACCGTTATGCGACGTTCAAAATGCACTGAGAAAACTTACTGATATGAAATGTGTTAATTTATTAAAAATCTAGTCAAATTATTGGTTTTCCTGTTATAAATTGGACTGGAGGCTTATAACGAATGATTTGACAGATTTCGTAACAAACTATATATACGTATTCTTCAAAATAAAAGTAATAATATCGTGCATTACATTTATTCGGACAAAGGCACCTGCGTGAACACGTGTTCAAATATATTCTGGTCTTTCCTTAGTCGACGGTTTCCGCAGTTTGTGTAGGGCCGGCCCTGAGCCAAACGGCGCCTGGCGCTGGTACAAACCTCAAGACACCTCCCTTGGTGTCTTAGCAAGTCGGTGGCCGGAGCGGACTGCTCCAATTGCGACGGCCCTGGGTTTTATATAGATTCATGAAAAGTAGATTGGGTCAATTAGACAGCGAGATCTGTTCAAATTCTCCTTTTTTATTTCAGTAAAATGGGATACATAAAGTTTGCACAGGCAGAATCAGCAATAAAAAGAAAAATCTTCGGTTATTCGCTATCAATAACAGCCCTTACGTAGATTGCGATAAGGTTTAAATTCCCGCTTAACACCATCCGCCTGTTTTAATTTATGCAAGAAAAAAACATGGCCGAAAAGTGCCTTTTATTTTATTTTGTGGATGTTCAGGGATAAATATTGAATTTTTTTCCGATCATTTTATAAATAACGTAATTTTCCACATTATACAATAAAATCATAGCTGAAAATGGGTTCGTAAGTAGGAGATTTTGAACTTTAAAGCAGTTTTCATAGGCCTTATACATTATTTTTTTCTGGGCTTATAAAAAGACTTATCTAAAAAATACTCGATTATTTCAAAATCCAGGATGTATTCTACTAGCAGTATTTAATTAAAGCATCTGAAACATTTCTAGGCGACCAAATTTTTAAACCAAAAACACATGATTTTCAATTATTACGTAGTGCATCGCCTTAATTATTTCCACAATTTATAAATAAAAATATAATAAGAATAAATAAAATTGTACCTACAGGTCATTATTTTCTTTATCTGTTACATATTTCATATAGATCTATTAATGTTATCTTTTTCAATGATTATCAAATCATTTTGTGACCCATTTTCAGATTTGACAGACACGCTGGCAGACATGCAAAAGATATACGGGGGCTTTTTTAGAATCTGGCTGGGACCCGCCTTTGCTGTCGTGATCTCAGAACCTGAAGATTATGAGGTAAATCTTAAGTAATACCCTAAACCCTTTTACGGATTTGTCTGAATACTGAAACAGTACACATCAATATATTTTATGAATATAATATACAATGTAATGAAAAAGATCTCAGAAATGAACAAAGAAAGAATGCTAGAATACCTATAAGAGATTGTCGATGAAAATATAAGGGAGACCTCAATGAAAAACAATACTGTCGGTTTAGTCAAATCAAACTGACTGTCCTTCCTTCATGACAAAATTCAGTAGTCATTCAACACACAATTTGGATGGGTTATTTTACAGAATTTGAACAATTCATCAAATTTCAAAGCTAATTTTCAAGTTCTGTGAAGGTTCTATTCATGTTCTTTTATTATATATTTTTTATTATATATCTTTTATTAAATTCATGTTCTTTTATTATATAAAGCTCAAAAAACCTTAATAAAAGTAATACTTAAAGTACCAATACTAACACCCACTTCAACCATATTTTAAAAATTCCCAGTGTTGAAGATTCAAAAATTATATTCAAAACAAATACTTACTTTCCTTTACAAGAACCTAAACACATTTAAAACTTCACAAATTCTCGTCATACCAGAACAAGACATGCACACCAACTACTAATACCAAAAACCAACACATCCTTTGGACAAAAACACTACAGATTCCAGGCTATAAAACTATACAATTCACTTCCAACACAATATAAAACATCTAATCTTACAGAATACAAAAAACACATATGGAACTGGCTACAATCCTTTTAATATTTAATTTTTTATATTTCACTTTTTTGGAATAACTGTGGAAAAACTACTGTTATAACTATGGAAAAATCGATTTCATATTTTAATTTTTATTGTTTCTCTGTGTAACCAACTCCACTGTATTGTTTTAGAATTATATAACTTTACAATTGAAAAAGTCCTCCACAACACAGGGGAACTCCTAGCGTGGAGGACAATATACTATACCATTGTATAACAAATATATTTAAGAATAAATATATATATTTATATATATATCATTATTGACCTATTATTTAAAAAATAACCAACAGAATAATAATAATAATAAACTGAACCTGAAAAGAATCTTCACAGAACTTGAAAATCAATTTAGAAATTTGATGAATTATTCAAATTCTTTGAAACAACTCGTCTAACTAATGCTGTTTATGATTTATTTATGTTCTCAGAGCGTCTTAATGAGCAAGGCCACTTCCTGGAAAGGTGATAAGTACAGAATGATTCAGGAGGGGCTAGGAGAAGGGCTACTTACGCTTTCTGGTGAGTTTCCAATTCAAATTTTAAATAATTTCTCCAATTAGACACCAGAAAACCGACAATAACAAATATGTTTGTTTATAATTGTGAAAATAGTTGGGTTAAATTAAAAGTTAAGATTTTATTTTACTTTCAGGCGATAGGTGGAAAAAGCACCGACACATTATCAACCCAGCGTTTTCCCTGAAAACCTCCCGTGGCTACTTGCCTATTCACAATAAGTACGCCAGGCTCACCATTGAACAAATGGACAAATTTATTCATCACGATATAGTTGATGTAATCCCATTCTTCCAGAGATATGCTGCAGATGGAGTATGCGGTAACTATGTCATTTTTTAAAGCTGGAATTGAGTAAACCATCGCTAAATCTTCCACTTTGTGATTGTCTTTCTAAAAACGTTTGTTGGATTAATGAAGTTTGATGTATATTTTTTTTACAGAGAGCTTGTTTGAAATGGATTTAAAATTTTACAAAGGCGACAAAGACGCCGTCTTGGTCAATGAAGCTGAGTAAGTATGAGTATATTATATAAGTTTTCATTGGCCTTCTGGCGTCCGGCTTTGAACATTTTTAACAATTTCTCTAGTTTTGCCAAAATTTTGTCTCCCATCCATTAGTTGCTGGATGGGAGGACTTATTTACTGGGTTTCGTATTTACTTTGGAAATGGAGGCCTTTGGTTTGTAGTATATGTTGTATCTCTTCCTCAGGTCTGCTTTGATAACGCACGGCCTTATGTGCAAGATGTGGATGTCGGCAGGGTGGTCGTACAGGATGAGCAAAGGTGGCCAGACGGTCCTGGGCCACTACAAGACCTATTCAGCCCTCTTCCACCCACTGCTGAGGGCCAAGGCTGATCAGTATCTAAAGAACAAGACTGTTGCAGATCGAAATACTACTTCTGATAATAATTGTGAGTCAAATTCAAGAATAATTAATGAATCGTTTGTGGGGTATTTATTAGCTACATATAGGGTTTTCCAATAAGAGGTGTTATTTTGATATTCAAAGAAAAATGCCATTTTTTAATATGAATGATCAAATGTTGATTTCATTATAAAGAGGAAGGTATTCCGTTAATAGTGAAAAATAACATTAGTCTAATGACCACCACGACTACGCCTGCAGGACCATATCCTTTTCATGAAATTTTCCATAACCATAAGTGGCTGCATTATGACCTCGATAGCCTCACGAATTCCATCTTTGAGGTCTTGAATCGACGCTGGGCTGTTGGCGTAGACCTTTTCTTTCACGTGGCTCCAAAGGAAGAAGTCGCAAGTTGTTAAATCACAAGATCTCAGTGGCCAATTGTGATCACCTCTTCGAGAGATAACACCGTCCGGAAACTTTTCCCGTAAAAGATCAATGGTTTCGTTGCTTGTGTGGCACGTAGCGCCGTCTTGTTGAAAGTAAACGTTGTCCAGATCAATACCATCCAATCCGGCCATAAAAAATCATTAATTCCTTAATTAATATTCAAAATAACACCTCTTATTAGAAAACCCTGTACTTTCATGATGAATTATCGAAGAGATAATTCAAATTTAGTGGTCGATTTAAACTCCAAAGCAAAATTTCATTCTTTGATTAAAATACAGCCTAGAAGACTTGGCGCTGAAAGAAAGTTATAAATAAAGGGCTTTCCTGGAGCTCTTCAAAGAGAGAAAATATAAAATGGTTTCTTTTTCCAGACGTTATTAATTTACTAATACACCATAATGTTAATTCTCTCTCATTATAAGATGATGATTCTATGAAGGATTATCTTTTGATGAAGAAACTAGTTCTATCCAATTGCAAAACACTCGTAGTTCGACCCATTTTTAAGTAGTTAATTAAGTATGACGATTAGGTAGAAAATATTAATTACTTGTTAGTAATCGACAGATCGTGTTGATAATTTAGGTACTCACACTTAAGCACATCGACTGTCAGTTTATACCGATCCTGTAGTATGATCTAGTTTTTTTTGCTGTACAAACCTAGCATTACAGAACTACACCATTTCTCAGATCTCACATTACCAGAACACTTTCAGGCGTGTAAACTCGGCCATCCTGACAAATCGGCAAAAGCATTTAATTGAAACCATCCACTTCTTTTTATTTTTTCCTGAATCTTGGGAAGACACCAAACGCATCGAGCACGACTAATTACGTAGGAAAATGATTTACACAAAATAAACGCCAAAAACCATTTCAAAATTATACTAAAATATATGTACTGAGAGTATGGAAGCGCGAAATACGGTATCGCATCTACATGCATAAGCACACACTTCATTTACGAATGTGCGCTGATGATGGACGCTGTAACACTGTGTGAAACGTTGGTTAAAGAAGAAGGCAACACAACACGGCATAATATCACGATGAAAATTGATTTCATTTGTTTTCAGTTGAAGAAGAACCAGCGTATGATTTTGACGAAGCTATTGGACCAAAGCGAGGTAAAAATCTGACTGTCTTCGCCACCTTGATGGAGTCTTTTATTGCTGGGGAAATAAACTACGACGAAATTGTTGGAGAATTTAACAACGTGTTTCATGGGGTAAGTAGAGCAGACATTAAACAAGTATATATTCTGCAACCGTTGATAAATCATACAGGGTTACTTTCTCTTTATGCTGTATACTTAATACTTTATAACCCAATTAGGGTATTTCCATAAACATGAATACCGTTAAAATGTGTGGAAGATTTAAAGTTTATTTTTCTAAAAATGTGTAGTTTATTTTAAAATTTCAATCATAATTATTGATTTTTAAAGGTATCTGAAACATATATTCTTAAACGGTTCGAACTGGCTACAACCTACAAAGTCGTCATGATGTAAAGCTACTGGCTGGTAAGGCGATACTTCTACAACTCTGGGTCTTTCTGCAAATTCTAGCCGTGTGAAAGAATGTGTTTTTGTCGTATCGGAGCAAAAGGGCATATTTCATGTTGGGACATTTTTAGAATCGCTGGCCACGCTCTGTACAAATACGTCAAACAAGGAAAAAAACTTGGCAGAACTGTCAAATCGCACGAAATTTTGAAACTTTGATTGGCCAATTTCATTTTCATTCCTCGGGATGTAAATAGTTGGTTTTCAAAATATAATTACGCTGAATCAAGGAGTTATTTCAATAAAAAGATTACTTTCATTTCTACTCCAAAAAAATAGTAATCGCTGGTTAATTTCTGTCGGGTTCTTCATTAATGTGTAATTCTTTTGACTAGGGCCTCGACACCACTTACAGTCAACTGGGATCCTTTGTGCTTCTGATGGGGATGCACAAAGACAAGCAGGAGAAGGCGTGGCAAGAGGTCAGCAACGTCTTCGGAGATGACCCCGATGGCGATGTCACCCTCGAGAACCTCTCCAAGTTCCCCTACATCGACATGATACTCAAAGAAACAATGAGGATCTTCCCGACCGGCCCCATACAGATGAGACACATTCACACAGACTTCTACATGAAGAGCAGTAAGAAGCTTGTTCAAAATTAATTTGATATATTTTGGTTCATTCTCAAGTTACGAAAATCTTGACAAAATTTGAAAACCTTCAACTTGTATAATATGTCTGAAAATGATGCGTTTGCAATGGTTGACAACTCAGTTAGCAGAGGATTGAACCCGTGACGCCTTCGTACGCATTTACCTCATAAAATTAATAATGGTCCAACATTAGTAAAATATTGGCAGTATTCACTTCTATCGGCTGGCAACGCTGGCCGCTAGTGGTACCAGTGGCGGTCGTGTAGCGTGTTGCATTCCTTCTAGACAATTGCTGCAAATAATTTAATTTATTAGTACTTGGTGACGGTGCACGGAAAACAATTACTTATCTTGAATATTGCTAAATTATTAAGAATCCCTTAAATTTTTTTGTATTCCTATTAAAGACGGGATTGCAAGCCTTTAACCAATGAATTGATAGGTTTCCTAATAAACTTTCAGTAAAACACGAATATGTCATAAAAATTCTAATATTTTCGCATTTCGTTAAGTCAAATGCAGTTGCATGAACAAGCGTTTTGAAAAATTACGAATTTACTAAAAATTTATCAGGAAACGGCATGCCATCCCATTTTTAGAGAGATCACCAATAAATAGAAGAGATTTTTAATAAATTGGCAACTATAAGCTGTTACTACAAAACTAATAGCTGCTTTAATTTTTTAATTAATGAGTAAAAATAAGAAGGTCTTATGAAGGTTACATGAAATGTATATTTTTTTAGTTTTCGATTTCTTTTAATTACTAACGTAATATAAAGTAATTAATTTTAATGTACGATAGAACACCAACCCGGAGAACTCATGCCGCTAGGAGGCGCTGGTATAGCATACTGCCATCAGAATGTATAGGAAATGTCTGAAGTTGGAGGGATTATAACAGTATTCTAAAGTATTTGGTTTAATGTATAATTTCGTACGGTTTCAAAGCCTTTCTAGTAAGCAATGTATTTCAGTAGTTTTTTTTTTTAAATAATAAAAAAAAAATTCCCCTGGGATAAATAACTTCGTACAGACGGGCCGGACCGCACAATGCACGTTAGCCGCTCCCAACTAAAAAATAAATAATTTGCCCGTCTAGTAAAAATCTAATGAAGCACGGGAGGTGTCCTCCAAGGTGGCTGAATGGGTTACATGCCTTTTCTTTTTCTTCTATTTATAGAAAAATTATGTCAGTTTTTCGTTTAACGCGGAAGACTCTAGTATTTTCAGTGTAATAATTGTTTTCCTAGTTCGATTTTTTTCCTCTTTGAACAGAAAATATAACACTCCCCGCCGGCACCACCATCCTGATGACCAACATGCTGATGCACCACAACCCTAAGATCTGGAGGTCTCCTGAGAAGTTCATTCCCGAGAGGTTTCTACCAGAGGAGGCAGCCAAGAGACCGCACTTCTCTTTCATCCCCTTCAGCGCTGGTCTAAGAAACTGTATTGGTAATAAAACTTTAAATACTTATATAATGGCTTTTTTTATAATTTTATCAAACACATTGAAAACAAATAGAGAATCACAAAAAACACTTATTTTGCACCCTTGACCTTCAAAACAGGAGGGAAGTTACTATCTGTATGAGATTTCTAAAATCCACCCACCTTTTGATTCACCCCTTAAAGCAGAATTTTGACAAGACTTTGAAATTTGAAGAATTGTTTTAATTCTCCGAAACAACACGTCCTTAGATATAAAATATGTACGAAAATCTATTGTTGTATTTTGTAATATTAATTATGTCTCCACAATATGAATATTGTAGTCTCTGTAATTAATTATATACCAAAGTAAAGCCAGATTTAAATATCTTCTGATTTTTTTTTCTGTCAATTTGAAATCATTTTCTATATTTATTTTTTGGAATAACCTTATTGAGTAAAACCTCAAGTTGTAATATTTAATTGTTGAAGACAATATTAGCGATTTCTAAATGAAAATCTGAAACAGAAAAATCAGAAAAGGATACGGTCACATCTAGGACTCGAACCCAGGACCCTTGCCTTGCCAGGACACCGCTCTACCACTGAGCTAATGGGACCCTTTCCTCAGTGGTAGAGCGGTGCCCCGGCAAAGCAAGGGTCCTGGAGGGCGATTCTCGTTCTACTTAACGACACTAAAATCGTCCTTACATTCAAATTAACGATTTTTCTCGGTTTATTCGTATGAAGCGATTCCGGTTCTCTCGTTGACAGATGGAATCCTTAGATTTTCGATTGCGCGCCAAAATTTTTAGCCTTACGCGAAGGGTACCCCTAGACCTGTCATTCGGCGGCCGAACGCTAGCGTTCGCGGAGAATTTGCTTCATTTAATTGTGACGTTTTGACAATTAGCAATATTTGCGTAGTTTTAATAAGAGAAAACTTAATATTATCGTAAGTATTGACTGTAAACATGATTAGTGACTTGTTTGTGGCACAATAATGCTATTAAATGAATTGAATCAGGTAATTGCGATGTTTGTAAAGTACGTAACATGTCGAAAGCCAGATAAGTGATTTAATTTACAATAAACTACACATACCATTGAGGATTTCTACATAAATAATAATAAGTTTCTGGCTGGCGCTCGAAATTGTGGGTTTTGAAGTTAACCACAACGAAATAAGAATCCCTTTCATTCTTAAATCAACTTGGGTGACAGTTAGCGCCATTCGACAGCGTTAGTTTGACAGCAAACGTCACTTTAGAAGTGGTGAATCTGTAAAAAAGTCATTACTATCCAGCGAGGTAAGTACCTTTTCACAAAACGTAAATCTTCGATAAATGGCTTATTTATGTCAATCATAAATAAAATAAGCAGTTATTAAAATGCATTATAATACAAAGTATTTGTTTTTTTAAGTTTTAGTTAGAAACCTTGCGTCACTTAATTATATTTCACCAATTTGTGTTTTCAATAATCGCTTAACAATTTCGTAGTTGCTCTTAACCACGCTTCTTTAGGATTTTTTACTAGGTCTCTCCAAAATCGAACTTGTAAGGATATCAAAAGAACGAGAATCGCTTAATAGTTAAGAAAAGATGTTGCAAGCGACGGACAGCTATCTTTCGCAAACGATAGCAGTCGTTGACGAATGCTATCATTTAGCTTAAGGCTAAAAGAACGAGAATCGCCCTCCTGGGTTCGAGTCCTAGATGTGACCGCATCCTTTTCTGATTTTTCTGTTTCAGATTTTCGTTTAGAAATCCTTTTCTATAGAGTGCGCTAGCCGAGTGCGTTTCTTCTAATATATTAACTTTAGATTATCATTTATTTATCTTGTTTGGTCATAGAACAATGTTATTTTTCCAGGACAAATATACGGGTCCGACGCTATAAAGACGCTAGCCATCCATCTCATCAAGAACTACGAATTTCACTCGGATCTTACCCTGGAAACACTTCCCAAGGCCGCTGACATATCCTACAGAAGTGCCATTGGTTACAATGTGAAGATTACAAGAAGAACAACAAAGAATAAATAAAAATAATATATTTCATAATTTATTGACTTGTACAAACCTGAAAATAAAATTGCCACCCTCTGCTGTGGTTTTTTAAAATATATGTTTTACCTTTCAGGGGTGTAACCTAATCAATAACGATAGGTGGTGATAAAAATGATGGTGCCGGTCAAAATACTATTAGTTTTTGCTGATGGTTTTTGCAAAACTATTTTCTATTAATTTTATTATTTTTTTATAAAGTTAAAATAATGTTTTTAAGACAAGTCTTTTTATGCATAGCACAAAGGATAACAAATTAGTCTTTATTATTGCTTATAATAATTTGTTTTTAGTTTTATGTTTAATATTATATACGAGTACAATTGAAATAAAAATACACTGCGGCGAAAACACGAAAAAATATTAGAAAGCATTTAACATTTTTGTACTTTTTTAATTATAACGTGTTGCATGTTTAATGTTAAATTAGTTATTATGTACCTATTAATACAAACCTTATTTGAAAAAAATTGCCTTTTATTTGAAAAATTATCACTTCCTGTATCATCCGAAATCCATCCCAATTAACATTCCGAGCTGTCAGCTATTTTGATTCAAACCACAATAATGCTATCCAGGTAATAAATAATTGTATATTCGTAATACAATGTTAATCGGTCAAAAGTTAATCAGACATAAGTTAATCAGACAAAAATTAATCAGACAAAAATTAATCAGATAAATGTTATTCAGTCAACAGTAAAAATTTAACTATTCAAAAATTATTTTAACAAAATTCAAATCAACTAAAGTTAATCAGTCACAAATCCATCAACTAAAGTTAGTGAGACAAAAGTTAATCAGTCGAAAGTTATTTAGGTAAAAGTTAATCAATCACATGTTAATAATAACAATCAGACAAACGCTAGTCAATATAAAGTTAATAAAAAAATAATGAATCAAAACTTAATTAGACTTCAGACAAAAATATTATTCGCAGAAATATTTCTTTTTGTGTTTTTATTGTTTGTCGAATGGAGAAAATGAAATATTCCATTTAATTTTATTCATCATTCGTATTAGATTGAAAGTTCGAAATAGTCGCACATCTAGTAAAAGACTGTAGTAAGTCTGAATTTATCGATATTGGGTAAAGTTCTAGAGATAGTTAAATATTCTATTTTGTCACATACTGTATCACCCAAATCAAAGTTTTATAACATTTATTTAGGTATATCCTTACATACTTCATTTTTGAAAATCCGAAACAACACTGTAATATCTCAGTTACAACGGTTTTCGATAACTCCTCGTGCAGCTACTACAATTTTACTGTAGAATTATTGTTCACTGAAAAAACTAGTAGGTAATTAATATTAAAACTGATTTTGGCGCTCCTTTAAAAGCAATAACTTTAAATATTTTTATGGTGTAATTTATTGAGTAAAACCTCAAATATTTGTAATTTAAAATCTTTTCAGATAATAAGTAGTGATTAAATATAAACATTTTAGGTTCTATTTATAAGTTATTCCACCATAAAAATATTGGATATTCATCCTAAACTTGTAAGAAAGTGAATAGATGTCGCTTATTAAAATTTAAAAATTGGATTTGTTTATCTAAGACACTATCTAGATTTCAATTAAATTCGGGTTGAATCTTGCAATCACGTATAAGCATTAAGAAAATGGAGTTAATGTTAGCAGCTTTTAATCGAAGTATGATACAGTTAAAAATTACATTAGTTGATATAGTCGAATTAGCTCGATGGTTAGAACACTTCAAATATCTTGGGTTCAATTCATATAGGAGACTTTGAGATCGTTTTCTGTTTCAAATTTTTCGTTTTGAGAGTCGTTAATACTGTCTTCAATAATTCAATATTTTTTTACTTTCTACAGTCGTCCACTAGATGTGCGATTTATTATCAGCCTTGAAAATTATTCAGACAGAAAAAAAACACTCACAAACTTATATTTTTTCAGATAAAAATATAGATTCAGTCATTTCATTTTCAAGAAACACCTTATAACGCCTTAGTCTTAGATCTTCAAGTGAATCCTAGAATACGTAAAAATTTTTACAAGAATTTATCTCTCACGATCGATCGACGAAAGATGTATCAATGATGTTGATAACTTGTCAT
The DNA here is from genome assembly GCA_026573805.1 of Hesperophylax magnus. Taxonomy (NCBI): domain Eukaryota; kingdom Metazoa; phylum Arthropoda; class Insecta; order Trichoptera; family Limnephilidae; genus Hesperophylax; species Hesperophylax magnus. The sequence continues at coordinate 710,154 of JAIUSX010000007.1, read as the reverse complement.
TGTTCCCGAGCACGACCTAAGATTGCTAACGTACAAATCACAGTTCAAGTCGAATAAATTAAGAACGTTTTTGTGAACTATTGTTTGTTCGTTGGCGATCTGCAGTAATTTTCATTTTATTCTATTCATTTAACTTCAATACCAGCGTACGGATTGCTTCCAATTATCTGGAGCCAGTGGGACTTTGTGAGACTAGGCAGTGGGGTGGGGAAGGAAATGGAGATGGGAAGAGGAAGGTGGGGAAGTCGGACTGACATCAGATCCTCATCTCTTATCAGATCATATCCCTATCTCTTTTCATAAGAGAGACGCGATACCCCAGCACACTTCTGACTGAAATATCCGCCTTCAGCTTCAGGTTTTCCATTTTCATGTCAGAATGGAAATGAAAACTCTTCATCAGATGGACGAAGGCTATTTTCACCATGTCCACTCCAATTGTTTGACCTGTAATCAAAAATTATTATGAATATATAATTATGAAGTCATTACTATGCAGTCATTGCCATCAACATGAAAACGTCATTTGAATTCGTTATTATGAATTAATTATTATGAAGTCCTTACTATGCAGTCATTGCCATGAAAACATCATTTGAATTCGATATTATGAATACATTATTAGGAAGTCATAACTATACAGTCATTGTCATGAAAACATCATTTTAATTCGTTATTACGAAGTCATTACTACGAAGTCAGACATATTCATAATGATGAAGACATAAGACACGGCACTCGATCGTGCCATATCTTCCTAGGGCGTCGCCGACTTTTTGTAGCATTCACATTAGCGTCATATGTTCTCCTTATACTCCTTTCTTAGTTAATTCACTCTACATGCCCAAACCATATAAAGCATTCGGTAAAAAGACATCATTAAGAAATCATCAGAATGAAGTAATTATTATGAAATTTGCGTGAAGATATCATCGTGAAGTGTTAACAGTCAATAAACAAAAAAAAAAATTATAAATTCTTTCAGCTTCACAAATCCTACAATTATAAAATCCGGTTATTTTTCACGGGTCTGCGCTATTGATAAACTAAAATAGTAATAAAATATATATTTTTTACATCTTTACCGATACAATTTCTTAAGCCAGCACTGAAGGGGACGTAAGCAAAGTGCGGTCTCTTGGCAACTTCTTCGGGGAGAAACCGGTCTGGGTTGAAGGCCATAGGGTTCTTCCAATACTTAGGATGTCTATGCAGTAGGAAGGGTACAAGAATTATGCTGGTGTTCGCTGGAATTGTTATGTCCCCTGAAATCAACGGAAACAGTCTTAGAATTAAATCCATATTCCGTAAAAATCAGCAAATATCTCAGATATCGCTTCATGTACAAAATTAATAAATTTTAAAAAATATAAACAAAATACTGTTATTTATAAAACCTTATCACTAAGGACGGATTTTTTCACAGATAATGAACAATTCATCGAAATTTAATATTAATTTTCATGTTCTATGTAGGATCTATCCAAGTCCTTTTACTATTTCAGTTTGGAGAAACAACCGGCCAATAATAATATAATAACAGAATCTTCACAGAACTTGAAAATCAACTTGAATTTTTATGAATTGTTCAAATTCTGTGAAACAACCCGTCCTAACCCGGTTCATTTGCAAGATTCTTGCAATGATGTACCTACAAGTTAGTTAATTTTATTATGAATTTTGACCCTTATTTCAGCTCTTCACAACCCACCATTTGCCCTCGAGGCCACAACCGACCCCGAGCTTCCGACATGCCAACTTCCTGATAAAATATTAGTCAGTCAGAATATATGGATAATACATGTGATGACGGAATGCGAAAATATCAGTATGTCAATGTCAATGTCAATATCAGTATCGCCTTCCCCATAAAACATTCGCTTTTGACTGATAATTTGTTGGGAATTCTTTCAATTCATTCGTTACAGGCCTACAGTACGAATTTTAACAGGAAAACGAATAATTTGACCAGATTTTTAATAAATTAACATTACTTCATATCAGGTGCACGATCTCACCAAAACGCCCATTGGGAATCACTGTTCTAGATTCAATAAAATCAGTATTTTAACGAGTCAAAAGAAAAATATCTCACTGCTTTTCAGGTAAAAGTTCTCGTTTACGTGTCGCATCTGGATGGTGGCAGTGGAGAACATGCGCATGACCTCCTTGACGCACATGTCGAGGAAGGGCATCCTGGCGAGATCCTCGCTGGTGATATCTGCCATCCAGTCCTCCTGGCAAGTCTCCTTCACCTCCCGCCACAGCCTGGACTGGTAGTTCTGGTGCATGCCCATGAGCATAATCAGGGCGCTTATCTGAGTGTAGACGGTATCCATACCCTGGAGTAGCAGACAATAATGCATTTTCATGTAAACGGCTAATAAGCCGTTACTTTAAATAGATAGTATAGAACGTATCCAAAACAAATTTATAAAATATATTACCTCCAAATTCAACAATAACTTTTAATGTACATTTGAAACTTTGCAGCAAAGGCGAGTAGTAGCTGACTCAATATTTATACAAGGAATATTTAACAATAACATTGACTGTACCGAACTTTGTCACTTATTAATTTTAACATACCTTTGAGACGCACACGACATACAGTGCTATTCCACACGCTTAATTAAAAAAACAAATGATACAAACAAAAATTAAATAATTCGCCAATTTACCGAGCTCTTCATACTCCGAATAATATTTGTCTAAACTCAAGCATTGACATTTTTTTGGATTCACTACCCAAATTCAAACGTGGCATTATGTCAATAATATAAACTGTTCAATGCGCATACATACAGACACAAACACTCAAACATACATTACACACACACACGTATATACTACACACGTCACCTGGTAATTAAGGAATAAACATACCACTTAGCAAACATTACAAGGAAACATGTCATAGGTATCCAGCATGAAGTATCTAATTCCTGTATATTGTTTCATCACTGTAAATCATTTACTATTTGTTTCTATAATTTATAAAATAAAATTAAAAGTTACATTTACTACCCGTGAAAGGCTGAAAGTATTTATTAAAATGTAAAATGCTCCAGGATCATTGCCTTCCAAAGGAACAACTTTACCAATTTAAGACGTTTTTATTCTTTATGTAGTACTCTTGCATTTTCACTTTAATTTTTTATTATTTATCTATGTATTATCTAATATTCCTCTTTTGGTTCATATGTCTGAAAGGGTACTGTTTTTCTTCTTCTTTTACACACTACATACTTAATTTATTCTTCTCCGTTTAATATTTATCTAAATTTAACACATAACCCAAATCTATTATTAACATTGCAATGAAATATGTTTACTGTGCATTCCTGTCACATACCTCAGAACAGGTTAGACCTAGTGAGGTAGATAATGTATAGCATACAATTTAATTTATTATAGTTAATTATGGTTCCTCCGTTTTTTAATAAACGGCGGTTTATCGGCAGTTAACTGAACTGAAAAACATGTCAGTAAACTTCTAAAAATTATGACACCTATCCAATGACAATATAATATTTAAAGACACCTAAAATTCATACTAATCGAACAAGAAATGTTGCATATCACAACGATAGCCGTTAAAATAATATAAATGTGAACGGGCCGCTAAAGCATGTTCACTGGATCTAGTTCAGTGAAACTAGGCGCGTTGTCTCTTTAATCTTCTCTCTATTAAATCATCTATCAAGCATTTGAACCAAACAAATTCGCATTTCGAATACATAATTAATTGATCGTTGTTATAATAAATTCACTAATGCCATAACACCTATGTGAAACTCATACCGTCTTACTCACAATAGATAATACGGAAGATTAAGAACGGGTTATTAGAAAACGTTACTAATAATCACGCACATTCATACTGCGTATACCGGCCACAATATGGCACTGTTAGTGACTGACAGATTTTGAAACTGCCCGACCCCCAGGATTAGGGACGTATTACTATGGTATTAAGACGGAGATCGCGGACTTTGTTAAAAAATCTTGTTGAATTGACAATTATCGATCAGTCACGCAATTAAAATTTTAAAAGCAGTAAAACCCATTTGCAGCACTATTAGGGGAATATTGAAAACCGGTTCCGTGACATCGCAAATGTCATCTGAAGAAACGTGAGGCTAAACGCGAAATTTGAAAATGATCGTGTTTTTGAGGATTGGAACAAAGTGGTGCCAGTCTAAAACAATCTTGCATGAATATTATTGTGAGTAAATATTTTAACCAGCGCAGTATACGGCCCTTCTCACCGTATAGCGTTGCAACGTTAGGGAATCTTTAAAAGTAAGACTGATAGAGTTTTTCTCTCTTATATGCAGATAGAAATACTAATAGATAACCTTACCGGATTAAAAATGTTGTCAAATTCCACTAAAATATCCTCGCGAGATGCTTCTCCCGCTATCACAGCATCCATTAAAGTGGCCAACACTGACAGAGGTTTTCTCCCTGTGGTATTGTTTTCTATCCATTCGCTTGTGTCCTCTTCAACACCATCTGAAAAATATTAATTTAGAATTTCAATTAATTTAAACTATATTTTACGAGTAATGGAGACTGGACACAGACTTGTCAATTCGACTTTTACTTAAAAAAAATAGTAGTACTCAACGACAGATAATGCTACTTACAACTAACAACTGAAATTATTTTTTTAGTAACTTACAAATTTACTGGTTTTATTGTATTTGTGGAAGTGATGGGTTTCTTTATGATGGTTTTAAAAACAAATTATCATCATCACGTATCAGCATTAAATTTAAAATGATGCGTTTAAAATTATCGCATAAAATTGTACAAATATAATATTGAAACTGCTTTTTAAAAAATATTGAACTTGGGGGAAACTGTGTTTTGTTTATTTTTTAATTGTGAAATAATTAATTATTTTAATTCCAGAAACATCTCATTATATTTAAACATAATAACATACATAAGACTGTATTTATCTAATAGATACGTTAATTATATCGATTGAGATGCAGCCTCATGTTAAAGCAATACTTATTCTAATCTTGAATTCATTGAGGTTTTACTGAAAAATGATTATCTCAGAAGAAAGGTGGTTTCTCTCCAGAGTCATGATTATTGGAAGGTCGGTCCTGCCTCTTGGAAAAATAAAAAGCCTGTGCAACGATGTAAAACGTGATATCCAAAACATCGGGATTGCAAATGTGTCCATTGAAGAGCTAATGTGCTACTAACCACATTGCAATTTAACAGTTATTTAGAACGATTAGCCGAAAACTAAAATAATAAGCCTGTGCTGACTAGCTCTTGTGAAGTTATCGGGGACATAAAACGTGATATCCAGAACATCGGGATTGCAAATGTGTCCATTGAAGAGCTAATGTGCTACTAACCACATTGCAATTTAACAGTTATTTAGAACGATTAGCCGAAAACTAAAATAATAAGCCTATGCTGACTAGCTCTTGTGAAGTTATCGGGGACATAAAACGTGATATCCAGAACATCAGGATTGCAAATGTGTCCATTGAAGAGCTAATGTGCTACTAACCACATTGCAATTTAACAGTTATTTAGAACGATTAGCCGAAAACTAAAATAATAAGCCTGTGCTGACTAGCTCTTGTGAAGTTATCGGGGACATAAAACGTGATATCCAGAACATCAGGATTGCAAATGTGTCCATTGAAGAGCTAATGTGCTACTAACCACATTGCAATTTAACATTCATTTAGAACGGTTAGCCAAAAATGCTAAAAAGGTATGATTTTTTAAATATATACCAAATTGTGAGCAAGAAAATATCGCAGCCAACCTTGTTTATTCTTCATGTAGATATCCATCTGGTTTCTCAAGGCGGCGTGGTAACATCCTTGAAATAATTTCTCATTGATACACTGCACTCTGTAGGTACTGCTAAACCTATATATGGTCTCTGGCAGCAACCACACTTTGCAAATTCTCTCGTACACGACCTTAGTCAATCTAGAAAACAAATTACAATCTGTTTTTCATCCAAAAAGATTAAGAAAAAAGGAGCGTAAACATATCTACTAATTCCTAAAATGTCATTAAAAAGTAAAAAAAATAATTTTTAGAATTTCACGCGATAAGATATTTAGTATGAATTGTTTGTACTTACATAGTAGTTGACATTAAAACGTCATCTTTATCTCCTTTTTTAAAGTCCAGTTTCAGGTCAAACAATGAATCTAAAAATAAAAACAAAAGTCATAATTTTCAAAAAATGATGATGTTGTAGGTACACATCACCTGTATCCAAGGAGAACTAGGTATCTTTATTACTAACTGAGCTTAACGAAGTCCTGTTTTAACACATCTCTGTAAATTTGTTTGTACGTTTCGTTGCTGGTTTAAGATGGTGGCCGTTTTAATGGATCAGTAAAGATTCTCTTTTCAAATGTGAATTCGTTTTAGAATTTTTAATTACCATTTTTTATTCAATACTATGGTGCCTAAGTGCCTGAAGAAAGTTAAAAATAAGTATTGACATTGAGATAGTATTTTATTTGGACAAATTGTATAATTACTATTTTAAAATTTAAATACAACTGTTGTTATGATTTCGGAGGAAATTTTGTTATTGTAAAAATACGTTTTTGAATACGGGGTCTACTGTTCACAGAACTACTAGTTTATAATGGAATGGCTGAAAAATTCTTTCCTGAACCCTCTACCGGTGCGTATATATTACAGAGACGCATCACAACATTCGTGATTAAGGTAGTCTTTCAATTAGTCGTTATTAAGTACATTCACATTTAAACTATTTGATTGAAATCTAGGGAAATTCATACGAAACATCCATAAATCAACTACGGGTAACAAAAAACAAAGTAATCAAAAAGCTATTTCACTTCAAACCTAGAACATCCACAAAAATTAAATATGGAAACAAAACTGCTAACATTACGAAAATTATATGAATATGATACATGTCTCCTAATATACAAAATAAATAATAAACTCATAAATACAAATACTAATGATGAGTTCTATTAAAACGTCCCAAGTACACACACACTTTACACGGCAACACGATAACATACATATAAACACCATACATACTCACTATGGCAAGCAATCCATTGGCTACGAGGGGGGTAACGTATATTATTGCCTTACGGACAAAATTAAAAATTAAAAAATTATAGGTACATTTAAAAAAAAAATTGTTCACTTTTATGCTTAATCAACAAAACACTGAAAGTGAATAATATTGGTATGTAATGTATGCATCGAACATAAAAAATGATTTTATTGCATTTAATATCAATTGCGGCCAAAGTTGCACACCTGCAAGTTTGATGACCCCCTTTTCCAAATCATAATATTTACCAGTTGAAAAATGCATCAATCTGTCACCAGGCGGCAAAATCGATTGGATCGAACATGAAACAGTTCGATAACTCTATTTTTCTAAAACGAAATTAAAATATTGGCAAAGCCAAAAGTTGTTGCTGGGCGAAATATTATTCGTACCACAATACCTGTATTTTGAAAACGTAAACATGTTTTGCAAGCTGACATCACACAAACGCTTGTAGGAGATATTATAAATACACATTAAAACAAAATATTGGTGAATTCAAGTTTTAAAACTAGGAGTAGCGACAACGCCGGTAACAACGCGATCTGTTTTTACAATTTCTGAGTGTCAACTGAAATCTGTATTCGCTTCTGTTCCTCCATCACGGCACAATCATTTTAAAGATTACAACTATGTGCAACGAGCTGCCGACATTCTATCAGCTGAGCCAGACGCATCTGTCATCATTACAATAATGGGGCGTCTCCGTGTGCCGGCCCTTATAATCAAATGACCATGCCGCCGCTGAATTCTTGCTGGCTACCGACTGAACTGGCCACCGCTGTTGATCGCCTAAAGACTGGCCAATTTCTGCTGCTGCCGATTGCTGGTCACTGATGCTGACAACGTAGAGGCTGTCCAATTCCTCCAGGCTACCGACTGAACTAGCCACTGATGCTGACAACCTAGAGGCCGGCCAATTTTTCCTGGCTACCGACTGAATAAACCATTGATGCTGACAACCTAGAGGCTCTCCAATTCCCCCTGGCTACCGACTGAACCAGCTCTGCTGCTGAGAACCTAGATGCTGTCCAATTCCTCCTGGCTACTGACTGAACCAGCACTGCTGCTGAGAACCTAGATGCTGTCCAATTCCTCCTGGCTACCGACTGAACCAGCACTGATGCTGACAACCTAGAGGCTGGCCAATTCTTCCTAGCTACCGACAGAATTAGCCAATGATGCTGATCATCTAAAGGCTGGCCAATTTCTGCTAGCTACCAATTGAAATGGCCACTGCTGCAACAAGTAGGCGTATCGTATGGCGCGATGATGCACAATGTGCTCCAATCTGAAATTGTCGCTGAAAAAATTCCGATTGTCTCAGTTTCTATCTGTGTATTAAAACCCAGTTGTATTGAAATACATATTACATAAGTATTTCTTGTGAATTGGGTTGGCTGTAAGAAATAGGAAGTACCTATAAGCTACACCCCTTTGTACGTTCTGTATACCAGTACAATACTTGTAATTAAAATGTGAATTTTGATTTAAATCGTCTTTCTTTTATGATGGTTTGGATAGAACACCTCACGGTGTTTTACTTAAATCATTACTTAGGTTGAGGACTGATGTGTGCCGGTGCTTATTATTTACAGTATTTTATTGTACAGGCAAACACGTCCCGTACAATGTATTTACTCGTATCTGGAATGTATTAGTTATTTCTATTTAAATAAGTGAAAATGTAATTTTCTTTTATCTAAAATAAAACTTTAAAAAAAGTGTATTATTTTGAGACCTTTCACATAGTCCTTCATATGTTCTTGGTTAGTTTGATTGCACTGCGGGAAATTGTGCTGTAAAGATTTCAGTTCATATTTTGCGCTAATAGAGCTACCAAAAAGACAATGTGTTGTGCTCTAAAGATGTCAGTGCATATTTTCAGTTAGATTTCTTACCACAAAGACAGTCAGCCGCATATCTCTGCGTTGGCACCTCCACATCGACGATCCCCTTATCGCAATATTCTTCGGACATATTGTTCACCAAAGACCTAGCGTGCTTGTTGTAAATGTACTGGTAACTCCTGATGGTAGACACTGCGAAGGCTGGATTGATCATGTGGCGGAACTTTTTCCATCGTGCTCCTGCGGACATTATTAAATTAACTCCTAACTAATAAAGAATCATAAAAATAAATTTGCGATATCTGGACACAATAATTTTTTCCACCTATTTTAGTCAATGAATCACTCGGAAATTTAGAAATTTACCGAAGGGCGGTTTTCAAAACAAGCGTTCTCATGATTTAATACTGTTTCATTCGTTGAAATTGTCCTTTTTGACCAATCACAATAATCCTCAAGGACGATAGGAAAAGTTAATCACCAGTATTGGTTTGTCAACTGATGGTTGATTTAGATTCCGTATAAGGTTTAATTTTTTTTTTTATTTATTTATCAATATAAAGTTTTTTTACATACATTTTTCGACATCTGTCTCACTAGGGTACACCTGTGTCGAGACAGACGTAAATTATACTAGTACTAGCAGAAAAATACCCGCTTCTGCGATTTGAAAACTTCAACGGTTCTTTTTGAAAACAACAGAGGGCGCCACTTCTATTTACAATAATCCTAAACTGTACAGTCATTAAGACAAGAATACTTACGTACGATTATATGATACGTAATATCTTACCAGATGCCGTAAGAATTCCTGTTCCAATGACAGTCTTGAGCACATCGTATTTTCTGCCCTTACTTGCCAACGATTTCCCGAGAAGAACTGCCTGTGAAAACATTGCATAATTTTTATCGTGTAAAATTATTTCTTGTTTGTTTTTTTAAAACAAATTATTTCAATATTTAATACAGTTTTTCGAATAAATATATTACTTCATAATCTTCGGGTTCTGAAAGGACCACTCCGAATTCAGGACCGAGCCAAATCCTAAAGTATTCTCCGTACTTTTGTTTCATACCCGAGATCTTCAATATTATATCTGGAAAATAAGTTTATTAATTTGATTTAAAGCCAACAGGGAATGCAGAAAAATAACGAATTTAATTAAATCAATCATGCATGAATGAGTAAACGGGGATTGGGAGAATGGAAGAACGGGTTAACGGGAGAGCGGGAGAGCGGAAGAACGGGAGAAAGGTAGAACGGGAATACTAACGAGAGAACGAGCGGGACAACGGGAGAACGGGAAAATGAGAACGGGAGAACGAGTACGGGGGAACGTGAGAATGGGAGAACGGAATAACGGGAAAACGGGTCAACTACGGGGCCACTAATATATGAAAACAGTACAGATTACATTAAATCAAGACATGTAATTAAAATACCTTCATGACTGCTAAAGCAGCCCAGTTCTATGGAATTCCCAAGAATGGGAAGAGCCATGGGTCCAGGAAGCTGTGAACTGAGTGCATAGAGCTTGCGGCGGCTCCATAACCAGGAACTCCACCAAGCTACCAAGATAATAACCAAAGCACGAAATACAACTGATGAATATAGATCATGGACTATTGCAACCAGGATATAATCCATGTTGGGGGTAGATATTCTGTATCTTATCTGAAATCATTCAAAATAATTATTTATTTAAACAACAGAATGGCAGCATACATTTTAGGCAATGGTATATTTTCATTAAATTCATTTTGCCTAAAGTTATTCTTTCCTATCAACGGAAACAACCCTTTGTTCTATGAACTCTCGATCAATTGTACGGGAGGCTGTATAAACAAGTTTTTTTTTTAAAATTAATTAACTGATGATCTCTATCACACATAGAAACTAAATTACATTTTTTATACTTTTTCGGCAACTACAGGGTTTAAAAACTTTTGGAAAAGAGAATTTGGAAAAAAATCAACTTTCTAAATAGCACAAATCCAACACTTGAGTTCGAACTTTAAAAGCCGTTTTCTCAGGATCTATGGGTCCGAATGGATTGTTATTTTGGAAACATACACAAGAATAGGAATTAATAGACGAGAAGATATGGGCGAGGGGTAAAATCAACTGTTGAAGAACGAAGGGAGTGAAGCTGACTGTGATTCGTCAATAAATCAATCTCACAGTAAATAGGCATCTCGCATTATAATATCACCATTTACTTCTTAAAAGTAAAATCTGCTTTGAATGAATAGACATTTTTACATGGGAGCGCAAATTACTCGCCACGTTATGAACAAATTTGCGAAGTCCAAATTCGGCAAAGTAAGGCAGCTTCTATTTTCAGAGTCGTAGTTAGTTTCAGAGTATTTAGTTAAGACACTTTTATAAATGTTCATAATTTACTTCCCAGCAACCAACCAGCTTTGTGTTTCGCGTCCAGACGTTTCTCGATGTGATAGTAACAACTGATTCATATTATACGATGTGAATATGCTTAAAATAAAGTAAAATAATGCTTATATATGGAATGTAATACGACAATTGGGTTTATTCTCTTTTTTCACATCTATTTTTACCAGTTTTCATAGTACAAGTCAAAATTTTGCCGTGTTATTTAGTAAAATGAACCGATGATGCCTCGACCATAGTTCGCACAAGAATGATGACGTCACGTTTTCAAATTTCACTTGAGGCCATGCGCCAGCACAGCCGGTTCCAATGGAACCGGTATGGGGAGTGGGGATAATACGCTTTTAATCACTTAGGGCAGGTCTACTAATATTCATATGTCTATGGGAAACATACTAAAAAGAACGATCTGAGGTTGAATCATTAATAAAATCTCAGTTAAAGGCCGTTTGGAAAAAAATCAACATTCTAAATATCACAAACGAAAGGCTTGGGTTCGAACTTTGAAAGCGGTTTTCTCAGGATCTATGCGTCCGAATGAATTGTAATTTTGGATACAAACTAAAACGAACTATTTGAGGTTGAATCATTAATAAAATTATGCAAGACTTGGGTTCGAACTGTAAAAGCCGTTTTCTCAGGATCTATGGCGCGGAATGGAATGAAATTTACTGTATGATTCGGCCCATTTTAAAAGACATTAAACAGCTGATAATAATCCCCGACTTTATTTTCAAGTTTAACCTAAAAACTACTAACTTCGGAATCGATTTACTAAAAAACCAAAGCTCAAATGAAATAAAGTTATACCGCAAAATCACCTATAGTGTGATATAGATTCATCAGCTTCTCGCTTGTACTACTAGTTTCTGGACACCGTATACGTGTGAAAAAATTTCGTCCAACATTACACACAAAAAGATATCTTTACATCCACAGCAAGCGACACCAGAAATGTACTCCAATTATTTTATTTAAGAAAAAAAGTAAAATATACATAAAAGTCACCAGAAATGTTCTCCGAATATCTTAATTAAGGAAAAAAAAAAAAAAACAAATTTTATTTTTTATTTTAGTAGACATCTAATATTTATGTTGGTATTTACACTAGTCAAAAATTTGAAGAAGACATTAAAATTTTGTAGGTACCCCATTGCACACAATTATTACAAGATAACCTAACTGATAACCCTGAGAAATTTGTTTACCATTAAATTCTCGCATCTGACGAGACGGTCCAACCTTCAAATTCCCTGTAACAGCATATCATAGTTTCCTTTCCCACCATTACAATATAATTATTATCGACTCCGAAATATAAAAAAAAAAACTCATAAAAAAAAGGTACGATAACTAACGAAGAAAATATAATAATAACTGTATGGATTTGAAAACCGCTCGGACAGAAAAGATCTGAATTTGCAACTGTGAAGTTATAAAACGAACTCCCACCTAGTGTCAAGCAAATAATTTAAAGAAGTTACTCAACAATTCAGAAATGTGCAAAATGGGTACCCAAAACCATTTGAAATGCAAAATGGAAATGGGTCAAAACTTTTCCATTTGAAAATACCAAACGCAAAATGGTTTTTAGAAAAGCATTTCAAATGCAAAATGCAAAATACCTATTTTCAAAATGCATTGAAAATACAAAATGGTTTCTCAGGTCAAACAATTAAAATAATTATAGAATTTTTAAACAGTTTTGTCATTTAATAATGGACATCAATGTAGAACAAACATATTACATGATGGTAAATCAAAAAATGCCACGACTACGGATTATGAACCACAAAAAATTTGCGCGGGACAAATGTTGCCAACGTAAAAACATAGAAACTGCTATCTAACATTTAATATTACAGCGTCATGGTCCCATGTTCAGTATTTGAATCAGTATTTTTTGTAATGGTACCACTCAATTGCCAGGGCTTCTACCAGGGAGCAACTTGACAAATGCAAATTATCTCTCATAGCGAGGTTGAGGACCGACTGATATTTGGGGCTTATGAAAAAAAGATGAGTGGAGATAGTAGGAAGAATGTTGCAAAAAAGCATTTAAAATGGAAAATGCATTGAAAAAAGCATTTAAAATGCAAAATGGTTTTTAGAAAAGCATTTAAAATGGAAAATACCCATTTTACATTTTGCATTTCCATTTAAAATGGATTTATTTGAAATAAAGTACATCTCTGCTCAACATATCCTGCACAGACCTTCGGGTTGAACAATAGAACTCACTGAAAATCCTTCACCCAAAATCTAGTTCGCCTCAGCGCAGGATCTCCTAGTGAGGAGAATAATCAAATATTTTACATATATCTATTTATTTCTTTCTATTTTTTTAATTATGCAATTTGGGAGGCGGGTATGGGTACCATTTATTGGATAATCAACACCCTTCTCATAGGTCACCTCAAGTGGTTCGATGGGTTTGGTGATTTAGCAGGGGTGCCCGGGTTCATGGGGTGAGGTTTGTCTAGGTCTTGGCAGTGGATGCGTTCGCCCACCTACTGCGTGGCGGGCCGATTCGGGAGAGACTGGTTGAGGGAGACCTTTTAACTTCTCCAGCCGGACTTTCTTGACCCATCACCTTGCTTTATTTATAGTGAGAAGGATACACTCATAGATCCGTCACTCTGGATAAATTGACCCCCAGATTACCCACCCCTCGCACCTTTTTCCTTCCCAGATCTTACTATCCTTCCTTTCCATAAAAAGACCCTCCACACGACATCCCCAAAGATGGCATAGGCCCTGAGGATTTTTTTTCCTCAGAGAATCCTGTGTGGATCTAATGTAAAAAATGATCGATATGTTCAAACCAACGGTTTCTTTGTCGGGATAAACATAATACATATTTATGACGAGGAAACCGTTGATTTTGAAACATGTCGATCATTTTTGATTGAGTAGTGGTATATACAAAGTTATTCATTTAACTAAAATTAAAATGACACGACAAAGTTTAAATAATTTTAAATTATTCAAAAAAATATTAAACAAAAATTTTATAAACAACTAAAAATAATATCAGTAAAATATCTTCTTAGTAACCAAGGCAGAACATCAGGAAGAAATTTTGAAATAACTCAAATTAATCAATTAAATTTATTTCGCGACCTCCGTGTTCGTAACGGATGATCGTAAGCACTCACCCACAGAAGCCGTCTCGTCCTCTATATGCATTCCTTTAAGCAATATTATTATTATGAAATTATTTCAGTTGTTGGTGCATGGTACGTGATTTTAAAATTGTATTGCTACAAATTAAATACATTTCTTCTTTGCAATAATTACAATATCCCATGATTTTTAATTAGTACATTTCTAAAATCAACACTGATCAAATCAACACCTCACCACTTTGAAAAAGCAAGTCACTATAATTTTTTATTTTACAATTTCCAATATGATCAACGTTCACACTTGTAAAATAATTACCTTTAGGACTTTATGTCAGGAACAAACTTCACTGGAATCCAACGTACAGAACAATAGCTGAAAAAACACTTTGAATAGAAGTAATAAAATCTTATTGTGACAGAAACAGCACCAAAGTACTGTGTTATCTTCCGGCCCTACCGTAACACTGTTTCAAGTGAGATGAACCAGGGGAGAACAACTGACCATATCGAAAGTGAAAATAAGTACTTCATAAATTAGGTACCGGTGGTAAAGTTCCTGCTTTAAAAACAGGTTCAATTTACCTTGCATTGCTGACATTGAAGCTTGAATCTCCTTACTGCTTGAGCATTGAATTAAAAATAATTGTCACCTTGAGACGTTGAACGCGAAGCTTACGAGGCAAAATCTCGAGAATATGTTCATAATTAAACAACATCCGATTACTTCCCGAGAGATTTTTAGTTATTTTTTTTTATATATAGCGTGTTCCAGAGTGGAAGATACTCTCAATATCGCCCTGGTTATATCACCATAATTCAGAATATAAAACGTTGATTGGCCGTGTTTGGTGACTTGAATTTTTGAAGATTTGAATAGCTTGGTACTTCACAACCTTCTTCTTCCCCATCTCCTTCCCCTCCCTATTACCTTCACCCTCAAAAGAAACCCCAATTTAAGATGCCACAGTCTGACAGACTCTAGACAGTTGATAGCAGTTGGGACTCTTGTGCGGTTTCACATAAAAAAGGAGAGTAAGATCTGAGAAGGGAAAAGGTATGAGGGATGGGTAGGAATGTGGAGGCAGGAGTGACGTACGCATGGTCACTCCCACTGTGGTGCAATGTACAATGTACTGGAAGATCGAGTGCACTCTTTTAGAGCGCTTCTCCGCTACCACATGGGAAGCTTATGGCGCAGACTACGCCAATCAAATAACACTATCATCACTGCCATGGTTGCCTGGATGGAGTCTCTCCTGATGGCCCTCTGAGGACGGGAGATGTTCAAATATCTTCCATAAACGTCTGCTTGCACACATTTTTCACTTTTATTTTTTTTGTGTGCCTATCTATGTATTCTTGTTTTAAATATGGAATGTATTGCATTGCACTACCCCTGCATACGTTCTGGAATAAACTCGTATTATTATTATTAATGCAATATGGGTCTAGATAGTCCGGCTGAAGAGGTCAGCAGGTCTCCTCAGCCAGTCTCCTGAATACGGCCCGCAATGCAGTAAGTGACAATCCGTCATCATGATCTAGATAAACCTAACCCCGTGAACGTCACCCAACTTAGCTAACCTATTATTCCGTAGGTGACCTATGGCAGATATGTTGGTTATCCAATGAATGGTCCCCGGGGCGACAGTATCCGTACCCGCCTCCCAAATATTTTGACGGAAACGGTCAGCGTCAATTTACTATTCACGTTAATCTACAAGAAAGTTTAACCTCGAACAACCTTGAAGGATGAAAGATAGAAACATTAAAGAAAAAAATAAAAATAAAAGTTTCCATAAATGGCTGGATATTAAGCATAATATTATATTTCTTAGGAACGTAAACTTTAAGCTCAAAATTCTAATTAACATATTAATTTGATGAATCAATTGCATCTAATAACACTGACTGACTGACTGGAGAATTATGTCAGACCTGGTTGTGTTACACAGAGTCATTAACAACTTAATTGACAGTCCTTCCATCGTTGCCACTATTAAATTCCATGTACCAACTAAGAACACAAGACAAAATGTAACATTCTTCTGCAATACATACACAACCAACTATCAGACATACTCACTAACCAATAGGATGCATGATCTGGGCAACAAGTTTGGAGGTACTATTGATATATTTATTGACTCCATTTATAGAACTAAGCAGTCCTGGATTTGTCAATAGGCCTTATAGGCCGCGGCCTAGGGGCGGCAGAGTTTAGGGGGCGGCACTCGCTCGCTTTGGTAAGCCGTGTATGCGATTATCAAAAATATGAATACCTATCAAAAACTGTGTGCGACGAGTTCATTTGATTAATGGCTGAGAAAGTACTGAAATGCATTAGTGATGAGATAAAAGAAGCTAAATACTTTTCTTTAATTGTAGACTCTACACCGGATGCAGCACACGTAGATCAACTGACACTTGTGATTAGATATGTTTTAAATAATGGAGAGTCATGTGAGAGATTTCTTAAATTCTTACCTTTTGTAAGACACAAGGCTCAAGATATGTTTGATGCCATTACTTTAGAGCTAGAAAAGTTGAACATAAATCTAGAAGACTGCCGGGGTCAGTCAAATGATAATGCCTCGAATATGTCAGGAATTTATAATGGTTTACAAGCCAAAATTCAAGAACAAGCACCACTTGCCATGTTCGTCCCTTGTGCAGCTCATTTATTAAATTTGTGTGGAACCTCGGCCGCTGAGTCTTGTACGCCTGTCACTTCTTCGTGTTGCTGAAAGAGGTATATACTTTCTTTGTGAAGTCAACCGATCGTTGGAAAAAATTGGCTAATGAAATAGGAAAACGAAAGACGCTGAAGAGAGTAAACCTCACACGTTGATCATCAAGAGCAGATGCCTGTCAAATTGTAAGAGATTCCTGGGATGAAGTACTTACGGTTTTAAAAATGATTGAAAATGACGCTACACAGAAACCCATCCCACGAATTGAAGCAAAGGGAATTCGCATTAAATTGAAAAAACTAGAAACGGCATTTATGATCGTATTTTGGAATGCTATTTTGGACAGATTAAATAAAATGAATGCTCAGATTCAGAACTCATCTGTTGATGTACTGACGGTATCTGATCTTTATGGATCTCTTCTCGAATTTACAATAGCAGAGCGAGAAAACTTTGATTTTTTCGAAAAAAGTGCAATTGAAATGAGCGCACTTAAGCAATATCAGGGCGACATTAAGAGTAAGAGGAACCCTAATAGAAAAAAATTCATAGACGAAGCATCAAATGAGGAAATTGAAACAACCTCCAGAGACTCTTTCAGAGTCAACACCTTTTTGGTAATTCTGGACAGACTGAGAGCTGAGTTAGAGAGAAGACATGGTGCATATATAATCTACAAGAATGAGTGAATTTTTAACACAAAGAGTCTCAGAAAAAGCTCAGTCTCTTGTGCAATATTACTGTTATGATTTAGAAGACGATTTAGTTCAGCAATGTGTAGGTACACTTTTGTAGTCACATTTCCTCTAATAAGACGGCAGAGAAATCTGAATCGACATCATTACTGAATCTTTTTAAGTTTTTGAGGAAACAATCTCTGTGTAATGTTTATCCAAACTTATATATAGCTCTCCGAATCGCACTTTGCACCCCGGCCACAAATTGTTCTGGAGAAAGGAGTTTTTCCTGTTTAAAGCGTGTGAAAAATTACCAAAGGTCTTCACTGTCGCAAGAAAAACTTAACTCTTTGGCTCTTCTGAGCATTGAAGCAGACTTAATGAATACTATAAGCTATGAAGATACTATAGATGATTTTGTCAATAAAAAATTGTAATTCTTGTTATTAAATTTTACTAATTAAATTAAATTTTAAGTTTAAAGTTTATTTTATTTTTGAATACCTACTTCCTACATTTGAATATTTATTTTGAAAATTGTGTGTCACCTAATGGCAGCCTAAAAGAGAGTGATTATGTTTTTTTTATTTATTTTTTTTATGATAGATATTATCGGTGACAATTTCCAAGAAGGGGGTAGGGGGCGGCGCAAACGAAGTGGCCTATACTTGTGAAAAGTACAAATACGGCTCTGGAACTAAGCGTAATCTATACCAGCACTTTGTTGAATCCTACAAATTATAGTAGCGTTGGTAATGTGATTTGTCTTATATGTAGTATTGTTCTAGTTTCTATATTATTTGATCTTCTGTTTTTAAAATCCATGTAAAAGCCCGGCTGGGCGTAAACCCAATAAATATTAATTTAAATTAATTAAATATGTTACATCTAAAAAGTACGACACGAATTAAAAAAATGATAAGCACGGCAATTAAAATCTTTAGGGTTTATGTTGCAGATATCAAGTGAATAGAAAAGAATTCTATTCACTTGATATCTTCAACATAAACCCTAAAGATTTTGCATTAAAATATTTAGGGTTTATATTGAAGATATCAAGTGAGTAGAATAGAATTTTAAGATTGGGAATGATATAAGATTGGGAACCTCTGTTTTAAAGGAATAAATGGTCAATCGGTCAACAAACAAATCAAAAGGGAAAAATAAATTGTGACTTATGCACTTATTAATAATAGTGTATTCGGGTTTCCGATAAATGTTCAAGTATTTATTAATTAATTTGCTAGATGGAGGTCAAAAGTGGAAAAAATACACGAAGAATCTGGAATTCTTGCATTTCGTCAGTAATAAAATATGAAGGTTAATATTAAGGCCATACGTAGTAATGCAAAATCATGTGTTTTTGGTTTGAAAATTTGGTCGCCTAGAAATGTTTCAGATGCTTTAATTAAATACTGCGAGTAGAATACATTTTGGCCTTTAAAACAATCGAGTATTTTTTAGATAAGTCTTTTTATAAGCCCAGAAAAAAATAATGTATAAGGCCTATGAAAACTGCTTTAAAGTTCAAAATCTCCTACTTATGAACCTATTTTCGGTTATGATTTTATTGTTTAATGTGGCAAATTAAGTTATTAAAAAATTAAATATTTATGCCTGAACAGTTGAACACCCACAAAATAAAATAAAAGGAACTTTTTGGCCATGTTTTTTTCTTGCATAAATCAAAACATGCGGATGGTGTTAAGCGGAAATTTAAACCTTATCGCCATCTACGTAAGGGTTGTTATTGATAGCGGTTCAATTTAAAATATTACACGACGTAGTGCATCGCCTTAACTCCGTTTGGTTATAAAACTTCCATGTCAAGACTGAGCAACAGTGATATTTGAAGCAACATTCATATACGGAGTGTTAATTAACCAGTGATTCCTGACATTATTTGGAGTAAAAAAAGTTAATTATATTTTGCTCTCCGGTAAAATTTTTAATTTTCTTTAAAAAAAAACATAGAATATCAGAAGGAATTGAACCGATAGGGTCGATGTAAGTGACTGGACGGTTACTCGGCTGAGTGACATTTGACGACATTTGGAAGATTTTTTTTTTTTAATAAAAACATTAAAAAAGTCACCGGAGACTAAAATTTCAATTACATGTTTTTCTCCAAATAATGTTCGGAATCACTGGTTAAAGTAAGTCAAGTACGTCCCTTACCACCCTGTATGCACACCTATATAATGCGTAAAAATGGAATATTGACTTCGATTTCAACAGATTTGATTCTTTTCTCTACAATTACCAGGAAGGTGTTTTATTTTTTGACATCTTTAAGCTCGGATGGGAATTTTCAAATGCAGGATTACAAAGTAACTTATTATGTACTTAAATAGTGTTTTCAAAATCTGAACATTTATCGTGGTTATTCAATATAATACATGTTACATTAACTCCACGTGATCTTTTGGGATGCTGTGTGTAGGGGGTCTTTTTGAGGTGAGGATGGAGTGAACATGGGTCTCGAAAAGACCGGTAGGCAAATCTTTCCACAGCCGAAGTGTTGAACTCAAGAACGAGTCGTAAAAACGACCCGGTATGATGTAACAAATGTGTACACATTGCGGACGTTTGGCGTTTTTTCAGACTATGCATCGGTGCCGAAGGGATCAATGATGCTAGTTCCTAGGATCATCTTCTATTCTATCCGTTCTTTTTCAAGTATATTCATGAACACATTTTAATTGTGAATTTTGTACAAGAGTCCCAACCACCGGAGTCAGTAGCAAGAATATTATGTATTAAGTGGTTTTCTATCTTATCTTGTTGATTTTTTTAATAATCATTTACGTAATGGTCATTTACAATAATCATTTGCATTAATCTTATTTTTTAAAGAAAATGTGTAAATATTAGCACCATAACTTACGAAGGAAACGTTTGACTGCAATGGGAATATTTCGTTCAAGAAATGATTCATCAAACTCCACCCGACGTCTTGCCGAAGTTGTAAGATATTAAGACACAACCTTAATGGAAGGTTCCACCTTTAGCCAACATCCGCCAAATACCGGATATGTCAAGTCACGAAGCTGTGAAGACTTTTACTAAAGTCAACCATTACACTTCCCTCAAGGTGCATTGCAGTACAATCAAAAGTTGAAAGAAATATGTCTATACTGGAACTTTAAAAAAATGCTTTTATGTTTGTAAAGCGTTAATAACTCACATTCTCTCATTCTCTAATAAATAACAAATTTTCAAAATAACCCGGGGTAGTTGGTCCACCTAAGCATTGCCAGCACTGCTCGCCCACCAACAGCTAAACACAATGGTTTATTTGCATATATAAAGTATAGATTAGCAGAATCTTGGTAAGTACATAGACAAATAATAATAATAATATTCCTGTTAATATATTAAAATACCTGTGAATACTTTTCAGGAGATTAATAAAACTGAGTATCTTTTTTATTGAGTGTGGAAAATATACATTGGTTGTGCATTTATATGCGTTTATAGCTCATTTTTTGATTTTTCACACCTCAAACCTCATACCTCACACATCATACCTGACACCTCACACTTCACACCTCACACTTAACACCTCACATCATACCCTTTTCTTATCTGCCCCACCATTCCGCACCGCACCTCTCTCTCTTCCACAACTCACCTTTCCCTTCCCCAACCCATCTTTCTCTTCCCTTCTTTACCCTGCCACACCTTACCCTGTCCTTCCCGCCCTAACATTCCCTTTCCTTCCTTAACCTTTCCTTTCCATTCCCACCCTTCCCTTCCCGAAAAACTAATTTTATTCCCTTTTTAAATATTGTACTTTTCGAAAAAAACGAGACGACATCATTTAGAACAACTTACTTCATAAATATGAATTTATCAATATTTTATTAATAAAACCAAAATGAGAAAGCATAACCAATTTTTTAACCGTTAACCTGAGAGTTAACGTACCTTAACGTGTCGTAAAAAATAAAGAAAGAAAATACAACAAATTAAAATATTATTAAGTTGCTGCGAAACTCTTTACAACTAAGTTACACCTTCTGCTCGTCGAGTATATTTAACCTACATTTACGTATATGTATATTCATTTAATAAACCAGGGCATCAAGCCAAATCATGTAAAATAGAGCGAAATAAATCAATTTAACGAAATAAATCGAATTTTCATCACGAATGTTATTAACTGTATGTATTGCAGTAGTAGATATAAACCCCTCCCATAGAATAAATGTCTAAAAGATTTCATATGGCTTGAAATCACAGTGGTTCTAGTAAACTCCCCTTCTGTTTCCACCCCTTACAAGCACAATTAGCTGCCCAGCCGAGGGGTGTTAACAGCCCTCTGGTTTTCATTACCCCACTTATTAGGGCAGTGCATTCGGGAGGGAACTACCCCTGCTCACATTCTATTAAGGCATTGCGTCTTATTTGTGTTACGCGAGTGTACAAATATGTACTTGTCACAGGAAAGATTTTTTTATCATTGTTTCTAGGTTTTTTTCTTCTTAAAGTTAGATTTATGCAACTGATAAACCATCATTTGCTTTTTATAAATGGTTGTATGACAGCTGTGTAAAATTTAAAACCTATTTATTAGTAAGGGGGAATTCGTCTAAGGTGTATTTAGGGAAGATGATATTATGAATTTGGCATTAAGCTCTCGAGTGTGTAAACATTCCTTTACCGCAAGATCCAACAATACACAGAGATATTCGTATAATCAGCTCATATTATTTATATGTTGCTTCAATGGTAGAGCTGCGCGTTTCGAGGAACTCGTAAGCCTCGTGCTCGTGTTTGCCGAAGGAAGAAGGAGAAGGCAAGAGATAGTAGAGGTAGGAGGAAGGTATGATGGAAAGACGAATATTCCATTATGATATCGGGTGTCCCACCGCAAGACGCGCTAATTGAGAGTGTAATATTTCACTTTCAACAAACAAACTATAAAACATGAAAATGATAAATACCTGCTCAGCTATATTGCGTTAAGTTCACTACATTGCGCGTCTATTATAATGCAAATACAAAGAAAAAAAAATAGCTGAATTTGTGTTCATGTTTTTTTATACGGTCATAACAAAAATATATAATTGCTCTGAGCAAGTGGGAAAAAGTGATATCCCGCAACTGAAGAAAATTAGGTGGCGGGAAAGAGAAAAAAAATTAACAGGAAGAGAATGGAATTTCCAAGCTTTTTGGACAGTTCCACAAAACATTTTCAGCATCAGTGAAAGCTATTTAAAACAATGCTTCTTTTCTGAATGATATTTTCTGAACCATGTGAGAAATATTTCAGTTACGGTACAACCTAACCACTGTAGTTTACCTCCTTCCCACAATAAGTTTTTTTCATGTATTACCCCCTTATCAATTACATTTGTTGTACTTCCATTTTTATATTTTTTATACTTATTTCGGCTTTTTAATTCGTTACTTAGTTCTGCTTTTTTATATTTTAGTCTAAATTCACTAAATACTTAGTTGTATATTACCAATTAAACCATATATGAACATTTATAATTTGTCTGTTTTTTTCCATCCTCCCACCGTATATTAAATTGATATTAATACTGCTAATGTTCCTTAAAATAAATAAATATAACACAAAATGAGAAAATTAAAGATACATACGAGAAACAGTACATACACATTAATATGAATGAAGCAAAGACAAAAATAGGAAATTATCGAAGAAAGCAAACACTTTGTGGCTTGACATTATACAAAATGAAAACAAACACTTAGTTTTAAACCACTTTATTTTGATGTATATTCGTCGACCGGTTTCGAATGTTTCGATTGGACTCAATCTTCATCAGGACAATAAAATATAATACTAAATTATAATACAGAGCAAGGTATAAGGTAAACATAAAAGAAAATTTAAGAGCAAGGTATAAGGTAAACATAAAAGAAAATTTAAGAGCAAGGTATAAGGTAAACATAAAAGAAAATTTAATCTTTTATGTTTACCTTATACCTTGCTCTGTATTATAATTTAGTATTATATTTTATTGTCCTGATGAAGATTAAGTCCAATCGAAACCGGTCGACGAATATACATCAAAATAAAGTGGTTTAAAACTAAGTGTTTGTTTTCATTTTGTACAAAAATAGGAATTTTCAAGTCAAAGCTTAAATACGGTTTTAGTAGATTTTTTGATATCGACAGAAATGATAAAAATTCTTCGATGTTTATTTCATTTAGACTGACACCAATAATTTCAATTCTTGAGTTAAGTCTCGACATTCTGGACGATGGAGAATGTTATCAATGGCATGGCATGATTGGGGAAAAGGAACGGCGAGGAATGGATACAACGAAGAAGTTTAGTTATTTTTGGTTAGTAATTTTAAAGGCGCAAATCGGATCAATTACTTTCCTGGTCTAATGAAGAAATGTTTGAGATTTGTTTCATTTCGTCATATGAGTAATCACCTCTTACCCGCCCAAATATCCATGCAAAATGTAATGGTTGTCTATGCAAGACCCAGAATCACGCCTGTCTGACACTCCTTCAACATAGTTTTAGCAAAGAACGTCAAGGAAAACAATCTAATAATTAAATTTTTTAAATTCCTTACATACTGCCTGCAAGTTAAATCTTGTTATTAAGGCGAAGTGCTATCTTGCAATCATACGTAAAGATACTAGCCAATAAAATATGCGGTGAGAAAATGAAGATAGTGTTGGTAGTTCTTTTTCTAAGTATGATAAAGCTAATTGAAATCGAAGGATATGGGGTCCCTTTAGCTCTTGTGGCAGAGCAGCGCCTGGCAAAGGCGAAGGTCCTGGGTTCAAGTCTTAGATGCGACCGTACCTTTTTCTGTTTAAAATTTTCGTTTAAAAATTGCTTATATTATCTTCAATAATTACATATATAATAATTAATAAGGATGCTTGTTTTTGTCAATGCTTTTTCGTTAAGTACCTACATAGATAGGCATAATATAAAATAAACATCCTTAATAAAGCTGCGCTTGAATCAGATTTTATGAACGCTTTGTAAAAGCTCCTTCATTTAATTTATACCTCCAAAATATTACACGGGAAAATTTCTTGGGTAGAAAATATGAAACGGATGCTTTAATATATTTTTATGTAGCAGAACATTTTGTTGGTAATTAAATACCCCGTGTAATATTATTCCCTGGAGAAGAATATAGAGTCATTAACTGAACAAGTTTCATAAATAAGGAATGTAATTAACTTCAAATTAAAGTCAGTATTCAAAAAGATATTTTAGAGGTGCGTACAGGCGAAACAAACAAAAATCTTGTTATTAAATACATTTTTAATTGCTTATCGAAAATTTAAAAATGAAAAGAACATATGAAAAAAAAATCAATGGGGACCCTCACTATTACTATTTTTGCAAATTGACTTTTCATATGAATACATGCAGGGTTCATGGATGAAGTCGTTTTTTTAGTATTAAGGTGATGGACTACGTAGTAATTTAAAATCATGTGTTTTTGGTTTGAAATGTTTCAGAAGCTTTAATCAAATACTGCGAGTAGACTACATCCTGGCCTTTGAAATAATCGAGTATTTAAGTCTTATTTCTTTTATTATGAATAAATAATGATGATAATAATAATAAAAAAATAATGTATAGGCCTATGAAAACTGCTTTAAAGTTCAAAATCTCTTACTTACGAACCCATTTTCGGTTATGATTTTATTGTATAATGTGGCAAATAAAGTTATTTATAAAATGAACGAAAAATATTTAAATATTTGTGCCTGAACATCCACAAAATAAAATAAAAGGCACTTTTGGGCCATGTTTTTTTCTTGCATAAATCAAAACAGGTGGATAAGCCTTATCGCCATCTACGTAAGGTGTGTTATTGATAGCGGCTCGATTCAAAATATTACACGACGTAGTGCATCGCCTTAACGTAATATACATGATATTTTAACTAATCGCTTTATGGTGCATTATGAATATCTTCTTCTGTCTATCTACTTATATAGTATACGACGGCGACCGCGGGCGGTTACTGCGCATGTGGCGTTTGTTTAATTTTTGTACAAATCTACAATGAGTCTGATTTCTAAAAACTCTGTGTATTGTCTAACCCGGGGACTTATAAACTAAATATCATGGTTAGTTAGTTAGTTAATTTATCTAGCCATTTCTCTGCAGAGGTAAGAAAGTGCAAGAAAGACCTCCACACAACTCTGAATCGGCATACTCAGCTTGCTTCATTAACATTCATACACCGTCTCGATGAAACTTTTCTGTGCCCTACTCGAGTATTTGATTCCTTCTGTCGTGCGATGTCTTAATAAATTATTAAAAAGTACTTGGAAGACATGGCAAGATCGAGAGAATCAAATGGGGTCATGTCAAGTGTCAGAATAACGGAAACAGAGTAGTGTGGCGGTATATCCTCTCTGCCGAGAAACAGCGATAATGGGTGACGTAATGAACGTACATCAGAGACTTTGGAATATTAGTGAACGTAAAACTCTGATATATGTACGACGCGAAAGGCAGATTCACGCGTCAGTCGTCCTTTTCCATTTTGACCGTTACCAGTTGTAATTTAAATATTATATACTTATCGTATCGAAGTTTAAATTTGGTTGTATCGTTCAATTTTCAAAAGCACATTAATTTTAGGTTATTAAATGAAAAGTAATTAGTTAAAACGACAAAATATTTTTCGTAGTATTATTTTCATTGTCATTTCATTAAAAATGAGCACAAATAAAGGACGTCAAATCTTATAAAATATATCTTTTTTATGTATTTATTATCTGATATTTATTCTAAGTAGAGCACCTGAAAGTACCCAGTCGACCTTAAATTTCCCTTGTAATGAACAAGGTATTTTTAATAATCTGTCCGGGCAGTAATTATCCGACATTAGAGTTCGGCTCGCATCATAATTGCAATATCTTCTGGTTTCGCAACTTTCGTGTTTTAATCACCCCTCATCTCGGAAGGGGGAAGAAGCAGGGGGTGTTTAATATTTTATCATCAATCCGTGTTCGATAGCCTCACCTGTTCACTGATTAGTTGAAAAATTAATTTACAATTTTTACGGTTTTATTTCAAACTTACGAGAATAATTAAAATTGTAGTAGAAATGTTCAAATTTTCTCACTTTTTTGCCTTTAGAGACCTTATGCTTCAACTGCCATTTCCTTCGATTAAATAGCGAGCAGTAGGTTTCCATGACCTACAGATAGCCAACATTTAGGTATCGACACAACAATTTATCCGAAGGCTGTCCGAAACGTTGACCAAAAGAGGGGGAACGACAAGGCTAAGCAATCCTAAAATCAATCATCTTACTTTTATTTATTTATTTATTCATTTTCGGGAAATCGACAGTTTACATTTAATCAGTTTGTACATAAGTATTATATAGTAAAATAAAACCAATTATGGATTTCCTCCTTGTGACTTAGCCTCTACTGAGACAGCATAATATGGAATAAGTATATTAAGTTTGTGAGAAAGGAATATGAATTAAAAAAATTATACAAAACAAAAGATTATATAAAACGAAAAATTTACAAAACAATACATTTATAGCCATGGAGAGAGGTTGTAGATATAAATCAAATCGCAATAGATATATAAACAATAGAGACATAAACATTATTCAGAAACCATCAGAAAAATATTCTTTTATGGACCTCTTGTATTTGGTAAGTTCGCAACTGAAAATATCAACCTTAGATAATACGCTATTATAATTATTGCATAGTCTGTTCAGGCAAGAATGAATGTAGACATAATATGTTGTCACTGTACAAGTCGCAAGTGCGCCAACTGTTGCATTTGGCAGCCACCGCTGGTCAGGAACCTAAAAAAAAATTTAAAAACATTTTCTTTGTGTTCAAAAAGTTGGCTAGTTCTAATTTAAAAACAGAAAAAGTTTTAGGCCAACGCCGATTATAGTTGCGTTTCAGATTTCTATTAAATTATAATAAGCTTACACATGGAGAAAACTTACTGATATAAAATATTGTTTTCCAGTTAAAAATGGTACTGGAGGCCTATAACGAATGATTTGAGAAATTTCATAACTATCAGTAGCGCACGAATATGTTATGAGGAAGTTGGAATAGGTGTTCTTCAAAATAATAATAATTTTTCATCTCGTCCATTATATTTATTCGAACAAGGACACCTGCATGAACACGTGTTTAGATATATTCTGAATGAATAATATTTTTTTGGGAAATGATCTTGCAGTCACATTTTTAACAGTATTTTGATTTTTAAAAAGCTGTACTCATTTTTCTCTGTGCACGCTTAACAGCATGATAGTTGTAATCTTCTTTTTTTTTAAATTAAATTAAATTTAAAAGTAAATGTAACATTTTATATCAAGTGTACATCTATTCTAAAACTATTAAAAATATATTTTAATACCTACATACTAATATTTGGACTTAACAACATTGAGACATAACTCACGAAAGACTTTTGGCTTCCTTGGCGACTGCCATAATACGGGCATGAGCCTAGTGTGGTAGTTAACCCTTCAGGTTTTTAAATATTTTTACCAACAAGTCCCAAGGACATGCTTCCGAGGTATATAAAATGTGCTACATATAACTTATTTTTCAAGTTGTAGTTAAAAGAAACACTATTTTAAAAACTAGATAAACATTGATCTTTCTAAAAAAATAAATTTTTAATATCAAACATGAAAATGTTAACAAAAAAACTTACTAGGACATTTTGACTCGGAACGTCCATAATTTTGAAAGAATTCGATATTTATAAAACATATTCCTTTTGTGGAGGTAATTAGTAATAACACTGTTACTTCCCTTTTTATGCCGTTTATACAAAGATAAAAATATAAATATTTTTTTATCTTTGTCAATGATAAAATGCCTCCAATTCGTAATCATGCACTTTGACATTTTGTTAAATTTTTTCCGCGTAATAATGTATAAATATTTGATACAAACTGTAAAAACTAATTATTTATCTTTCCAATGACAAACAAATCAAATATCTACGCATTATAGAAAAAAAATAAACTTTTATTATGTATTGAGGCCCCGGTCATATCTGTCCTTCAAAGGCTATAATGGAATATGATGTTTGTGGCTAGTAATGTTCTTCCGAGGCCTGAATGGTTAAGAAAGTCATTTCTTAACATTTAAATAGTTCATTGAACATTTTAAAACCTTTATAGTCGAGATTATTTTGTGCTGCCGCTAAATTTGTCTTAGGAAGCCTAAAATCGTTGCAACTTCTCGTAGGATAGCCATGGGCATGATAGTTCTGCTGATGATAATTTGTTTAAAAGCTGAAGCGAACTTAGAATCAGCATTTAACTGGAATCTTTCGACTGTTGATAATTGGTCATTTGATGACTTTGAAACGTAAAAAAAAAGTTTTTCTCAAAAACCGAAAGAAAGCTTTGACTTTGAAGATTATTTTTTCAAAATTAATTAAAAAAATACATCCTTCTTTAGTTATTTAAGACTTCCCATTCTTTCTACTGAGGGCAAAATGGCTAAGCATTTTAAAAAGCTTGTCAAAATGCAGGTAAATTAATTATGCAAGTTCATGCACACTGTGATTTATGCTCGGGTGAATTTATGGCCTTGCGGTGCAATTTTAGTGTGTCAGATAAAAAAATGATAAATCGTTAAGTATCAAAATATCTGACCTATATACACATTTATTATAACGTTAGCTAAATTGTTTTAGCAGTTTTATTCCGCTGCAGTTGTTCAAAATTGCAGTAGCCATTCCTACAACTATACCCACCAGCCTGGAAACAGTAAACGACATGTCTTAAAATTTAATGAGTAAATTTGTTTGTTAACTACACGCAGGTGGCTTGGAAAGACAGAGTTTCCTTCGGGGTACACTGAAAAAACTTACTGATATATTGCTAATTTATTAAAAATCTGGTCAAATTGTTGGTTTTCCTCTTTTTAATTGACAAATTTCCTACCAAACTATCAATAAAACACGAATGTCTTGTGTTCATAAAAATTCTGATATTGTTGCATTTCGTCATTGTATTGATCAGGAAATGCGCAGCTGCTTTAACACGTGTTCCGATGTATTCTGAATGATGTAATATTTTATTGAAAAATGGCTTTACATCACGTTGATAACAGGATTTTTAAAAATCAGTCATACTCATTTTTCTCCATGTATAAGTGTTCTTTGGGATTGCTATGTGTAAGGTCTTTTTTTAAAAAAGGAACGGGTGAATCTGGGTCTTGGATAAAACCAAGTTGATTGAAGGAGGAAACACGGAGGCTGGCAAATCTTTACACAGCCGGGTTGATGTTCAACACAAGTACAAAGTGTTTATTAATTTCTCATGATTTGACTTAGAACACAAATTGCATGTAAAAAATAAAACTGGTTAATCAACAAAATAGGAAATATCGTTTTTCGAGAATGAAAGCTTCCTAAAAAATAGAAACGTTCTATATTTTTACAGGACATTTAACGGATAAAATCACGTGCAATAGGAATTATCGTCCTTTGAGAATGAAAGCTTAGTATAATATAGAAACGTTCCATATTTTTACAGGTCACATCAAATTCACTTTATTTAACATCCCCGTTCAAAACATTTTTGATGCGAACCGAGTTTTGCTTTGACTACGAAGCTTACGATAAGACTTGGAAAACCAGACGAGAAAAGTTGTACCCAATGCTTGTCGCCGAAGCTCACCGTCGGAGAGCTTTTACTGCTTGAGAAAATTAATCTACCTTCTATAATAATTTAGATTTATTGCTGTGATTTATGGCTTATTATGTTCATATTAGATGTAACATTGAACTTGGCCTCGTTAGGCCATTTAAAAATCACTTACACAACTGCAGTCAATTAAAAAATCAATTTTCCTCTGCAAAGCTGGTATTTCTTATAATACCTAAGGTCGATATATAACAATTATACATGTGTACTATAATATATATACCATCTATATGAATAAATATTTTAACGTTAGTTTTTTTTTTCAAATCTTAAATCTCAGAAAGTTCGTCACCGATTGTTTTGAAATTTTGACACAACGTGGCATTCGAATACGCACATGTTTTTATATACTAATATTGTGACAAAAACATGCTTTTTTAAGAAACGCCATCTGTTGGACGTAAAAGCAACCCGCGCTATTGTTTCTCTATCTGAGTTACAGCAATGCGTTGCGGGGTACTGCTAGTATTATATAAAATCAATAAAGTCCCTTTTTAAAGGCTTTAATCATGTGCCGAGAAAAATTATTCTGTTCAAAAAGTGATAGGATGCCAATTTCCTGTTAAAATATTAGTCATTCAGAATATATGGAGAACACGAGTTCTTTACCGATTAAATATCATGACGGAATGCGACAATATCAGTATGTCAATATTAATATCGATATTGTATGAATACGTGTTCCGCCATCCTCATAAAGCATTCCCTTTTAACTGATACTTTGTTGGGAACTCTGTAAAATTCATTCGTTGAAGGCCCGCAGTCCTATTTTTAACAGGAAAACGAATAATTTGACGAGAATTTAAATAAATTAACTGTATTTCGTATCAATAATTTTTCTCCGTGTGGTTTGCAACTACTAGTTACATTTATCGAAATAATTATTCCTTTCAGAATTTGTGGAAAACATTTTTGCATGGCAATTTCATTATTTTCCAATAGTGGTGGCCTAATATGTTATTTAGCTGTATTCATCGCCATTAACAAATCATCCACTCGTAAATTATGGCACAAATCAAAAGGCCTGACTTCCGGAAACGTTTACATAATATAGTAACACTGTGCGAAATGATATTTTGATGTAACTGGGCGTGGTTCTCTTTGGCGATAGTCCTCCCATCCATTATGCTCCCCGGATACTTACGGGAAAATAACAGGGTAGTCAACATGCCACCCTGAATAAGAAAATACAAAGACCCTGTGAAAGTGCCAATTATTTTAAAGAATTTCGCAAACCTAAGTTGCAATAAAGTGATAATTTCCACGATTTTCAAACATTACATTTATATTTTACCAGAGTGTTAATTTTTGGTAGAAGCAGTTTTTAAAAGTTTTGTAATGATATCTAATAGGAAGGTTTAATACCAACTTGATTGTGTAGAGTGTGCATTTTGTAATGATGTCTAACAGGAAGGTTAAATATCAATATGATTGTGCGGAGTATGTATTTTGTAATTATATCTAATAAGAAGGTTTAATACCAACATGATTGTGTGCATTTTATAATGATATCTAATAGGAAGGTTTAATGCCAACATGATTGTGTAGAGTGTGCATTTTGTAATGATATCTAACAGGAAGGTTAAATACCAATATGATTGTGCGGAATATGTATTTTGTAATTATATCTAATAAGAAGGTTTAATACCAACATGATTGTGTGCATTTTATAATGATATCTAATAGGAAGGTTTAATGCCAACATGATTGTGTAGAGTGTGCATTTTGTAATGATATCTAACAGGAAGGTTAAATACCAATATGATTGTGCGGAATATGTATTTTGTAATTATATCTAATAAGAAGGTTTAATACCAACATGATTGTGTGCATTTTATAATGATATCTAATAGGAAGGTTTAATGCCAACATGATTGTGTAGAGTGTGTATTTTGTAATGATATCTAATAAGAAGGTTTAATACCAACATGATTGTGTGCATTTTATAATGATATCTAATAGGAAGGTTTAATACCCACATGATTGTGCGGAGTGTGCATCTTGTAATGATATCTAACAGGAAGTGGCAAAAAACCAGAAACTTTTCTGTGCCTTTGTAGATCTACAAAAAGCATACGACCGAGTCGACAGGAAAAAGCTATGGAAAGTGTTGTCCAAGTATGGAGTGAATGCGAATCTGACTCAGGCAATTGCGTCTCTATATGAGGGAAGCGTTGCATGTGTTAGGGTGAACGGTGGTTTTACGGGGTGGTTTGATATCACAAAAGGTGTTAAACAAGGCTGCGTAATGTCACCGTGGTTATTCAATCTAAACATGGATACTTGTATGCAAGAATTGAAAGAGGTGGGATTGGGCGCGAATTTGAGTAATCTGAAAGTATGTTGCCTGTTGTACGCTGATGATGCGGTGCTGATTGCTAATAGTATGGATTATCTGCAGTCTCTCGTGTCTAGGATGAACGAAGTATGCATGAAGAATGAGTTAATGATGAATGTAAGTAAGTCTAAAGTAATGGTGTTTGAAAGAGAAAGTACGAAGACAGTGTGCAATATAGCTGTGAATGAGGAATACTTGGAGCAGGTGGATGAATTTGTGTATTTAGGAAGCATGTTTACGAGAGATGGGAAGGCTGACAGAGATATTGAAAGAAGAGTAAACGCAGGTAACTCCATTAATGGAGGACTGAACGCAGTTGGCGCTAACAAAAAATTGTCCAAAGAAGCGAAGTTAGCAGTCCACAATGGAGTGCTGGTACCTACCCTGATGTATGGAAGTGAGGCATGGAACTGGCAAAGAAAGGATGAAAGTAGATTGAATGCTGTTGAAACGAGATCCCTGAGGCGTATGTGTGGTAAAACCATGTATGATCGTGTGAGGAATGTGGATATCCGCAAAGAGTGCAAGGCTGACGTAAGCGTAATGAGTAAGATCAAGAAAGGGACGCTTAGATGGTTTGGGCATGTAGAGCGAATGAGCGAAGAAAGGGGTGTAAGGAGAATATACGATGCAAATGTGAATGGTAGCAGAAGTCGGGGACGCCCGAGGAAGACATGGCACGACCAAGTGAATCAGATACTTGAGTCGGGCCATGTCAAGAGTCAGAACAATAGAAGAGTATGTATGAGACGATGTATGAATGTGAATGAGGCAAGGAATGTGTGCCAAGACCGAGTTGTTTGGCGGTCCGTCCTCTCTGCCAACCCCTGCGGGGAAACGGCGTGATGGTTAGTTAATTAGTTTTTTTTTTATCTAATAAGAATGTTTTATAACAACATGATTGTGTGCATTTTATAATGATTTTTAATAGGAAGGTTTAATACCCACATGATTATGTAGTGTGCATTTTGTAATGATATCTAACAGGAAGGTTTAATAACAACATGATTGTGTGCATTTTATAATGATTTTTAATAGGAAGGTTTAATACCCACATGATTATGTAGTGTGCATTTTGTAATGATATCTAACAGGAAGGTTTAATAACAACATGATTGTGTGCATTTTATAATGATTTTTAATAGGAAGGTTTAATACCCACATGATTGTGTAGTGTGCATTTTGTAATGATATCTAACAGGAAGGTTTAATAACAACATGATTGTGTGCATTTTATAATGATTTTTAATAGGAAGGTTTAATACCCACATGATTGTGTAGTGTGCATTTTGTAATGATATCTAACAGGAAGGTTTAATAACAACATGATTGTGTGGAGTATAGTGCGTTTTGCAACGCCCTTTATGAAAGAAGTTCATGCTGATAAGTCAAAAAGTGTACTTTAACGAATGCATTGACAGATTTCCTAACAAATAATCAATAACACGCAAATGTGTTATGAGGAAGGTGGAACGTGTTAAAAAAAAATTAAAGTCTCATTTCGTCATTATATTTATCAGAAAAAGAACACATGTTCTTATATATTCTTAATGGACCAATATTTTAACAGGAAATGGGTTTGCCATCACGTTTTTAACATGATTTCAATAAATCATCCATACTCATTTTTCTCCGTACAATATTAATGTTATTTATTTATAGCGTGTATCGTTCCATATTTATTAATGGCGTAGTTTCTACTTGTCAAATGTTAAAAAATGACAGCTTCAAAAGTAACATCTACCGAAATAGCGGGCCATTCAAAATAACACCTCTTATTGGAAAACCCTGTAAATAGGGACTTTAATTAATCAAATAAAATTTTCTTGTACGTTCCGGGATTTGAACCCACAACCTCCAGTTTTGCTAGTCGAAAACTTTACCTCTCAACCACGGAGGCCGTCAAGTCAATTGTCATTGAGATAGTGATAGTGATATTTCTAGACGAGGAAGAAATAGTGTAATAATTAGAAACATTGTCAAAATGGCTCAAACTAAATGTAAATAAGACAAAATACATGCATATAGGCAGAACAAATACGCATGAGGAACCAAAGGTTTCTATAAATGGAGAAATCATAAAAAAAGTGGAAGAAATTAAATATCTAGGTGTTATTATAGACTCAAAATTGAACTTCTCAAAAAATGCAGACTATACAATTAAAAAAATTGCAAAAAAAATATCATTTCTTGGTAGAATCAGAAACAAAGTAAATAAAGAAACATGCCAGATAATATACAATACAATTATATTACCACACTTTAATTACTGTTCAAGTATTCTTTTTCTGTGCAATAAAGAGAAAATGAAAAAAATGCAAATACTGCAAAATAAAGCAATGCGAATAATACTTAAGCGCAACATATACACACGGATAAGAGACATGTTAAGGGACTGGGACACGGTCAAGCGGCTTGATCGCAAGCACGTAGTTTTTTTGTCTATTGTTGTCTATTGTTGTCTATTATTGTCTATGCTTAGCGGCTTGCCAGCCCGCATCAAGCCTCTCCGTCAAGCATGGCCACGCCTTCCTGTCATTTCGTGACTCGCGGCAAAATGGAATCTGTCAAAGACAAAGCGTTCTTGGCTCTTACGTTAGCTTTATGTTTGAATAAAAATAATAAAAAGAAACGAATTTGGTGTCAAGAATGGTACAAGTTAAGGTAACGCTTTACCCATGAGCATTTGCAAAGTGTATTACAGGCTACAGCTATTTTTTGTATGAATATCTTGTGCGGTATTCATACAAAAAATATGTTTTCTCCATTGAAAATTCAGAAAATTATTTATTCTACAGTTTGATTATTAATGACCTTGAAAACCGCTGTCATAATTATTAAAAAATACTAAAATACTTCCAGAATTTTTAAATTAGATGGATTTCTACAAACTGAACACAAAAACAATAACTAAGTACCTATTTTATAATAATTTTATTCAATTTATATCATTGTTTATGATACGTGATATTTATTTGTCTATTCCCACAAAAATATAAATTCGCATCAAGCCCCGCCGCCAGCACGTAGTATTGCGCAATGCTTGCAAGCCAGCTTTGGTACACGGTCAAAATGCTTGTCACAAAGTGCCATAGACAAAAAACTACGTGCTTGCGATTAAGCCGCTTGACCGTGTCCCAGTCCCTTTAAAGGAGCTGAATATTTTGACGGTGAAGCAAACTGTGTATTTGAATGTACTTATTTTTATACATAAAATTAACTTAGGGATGATGTCTAAGGAACTGAAAAGAAAAATAAATTACAATAACGAGATACACGGACACGGGACGAGAAATTCTAAGCAAATTAGATTGCCAACAAGAAAAAAAACAAGCACCCAAAAATCTCTGATGTACCAGGCCGTTCAACTCTATAACAAAATCCCGAAGGAAATTGCTGTGATAGAAAATATTAATAAGTTCAAAAATGAATTAAGAAAATATGTCTATCTCAATTATTAATGTTTCTTTTTTTGTGACTTTATTGAAATATTTAAAGAAAGATTATGTTTGCCAAACAATGTACATGTTTATATGTTTATAAAACTATTAGCACACACGAAGATGTGAGCTAACTTAAGATTAATAAATAAATAATCATTTTGTTTCTTTTTCGTTACTCTTAATTCATTACATCTGAATAATTGAACCAAATGAGAGACCGGTAGATGTAAATAAAAAAAGGTCTAAGGCGATGCACTACGTTGTGTAATATTTTAAATTGAACCGCTATCAATAACAACCCTTACGTAGATGGCGATAAGGCTTATCCACCTGTTTTGATTTATGCAAGAAAAAAACATGGCCAAAAAGTGCCTTTTATTTTATTTTGTGGATGTTCAGGCATAAATAACTTAATTTTCTACATTATACAATAAAATCATAACCGAAAATGGGTTCGTAAGTAGGAGATTTTGAACTTTAAAGCAGTTTTCATAGGCCTTATACATTATTTTTTCTGGGCTTATAAAAAGACTTATCTAAAAAATACTCGATTGTTTCAAAGGCCATGATGTATTCTACTCGCAGTATTTAATTAAAGCATCTGAAACATTTCTAGGCGACCAAATTTTCAAACCAAAAACACATGATTTTGCATTACTTTTTAGATAAGTCTTTTTATAAGCCCAGAAAAAAATTATGTATAAGTCCTATGAAAACTGCTTTAAAGTTCAAAATCTCCTACTTACGAACCCATTTTCGGTTATGATTTTATTGTATAGTGTGGCAAATTAAGTTATTTATAAAATGATCTGAAAAAAATCATATATTTATGCCTGAACATCCACAAAATAAAATAAAAGGCACTTTTTGGCCATGTTTTTTTCTTGCATAAATCAAAACAGGCGGATGGTGTTAAGCGGGAATTTAAACCTTATTGCCATCTACTTAAGTGTTGTTATTGATTGCGGCTCAATTTAAAATATTACACGACGTAGTGCATCGCCTTAATGCATTCCAAAGTTTTGCTAACCGTTCGGGGCGTTTCGGCAAATATATTATAAATTTTAATAGGTATGTAAAATAGTTGATGGAGATAAACGCGGGGGTGAAACTCTGTTCCACCCTGTTTTGTCCATAATTCGATATTTAGAATCAAAAGACCGTGACATCACTAGCTACGATTTGTACAGGCGGTTACAAAAGTCATTTTAACATATTTCAAACAATATATGTGTATGATTTTGGTGGCTGATTCGACAGATTGATTAGATCATTGACTCGAGAACCAGAGGTCGCGGGTCTTAAAAATAACTAATAACGGAGAAAACTTACTGATATTTTTGTATTAAAAAATCTCTTCAAATTATTCGGATTCCTGTTAAAAACGGGACTGCAGGCCTTTGACGAATCAATTGACAGATTTCTATAAAAACTATCAGTAAAACAAGAATTTTCACAACGGTTCATTAAAATTCTAATACTTTCGCAATTCGTCATTATATAATAACAGGATCAACACAGCTTCATGAACACGTGTTCCGAAATATTATGAAAGTACTAACAGTTTATTAGGAAATGGCCAGCTATCACCTATTTAGTACGATTTTAATAAATCAGCAATACTAATTTTTCTCCGTGTACTCGAAATTCCGCCCCCGTGAAAGAACACCGTCGGAATCCAAACGTTGCTTGAAATGGTTTTAGCAGTGTTTAGTAACT
The DNA here is from genome assembly GCA_026573805.1 of Hesperophylax magnus. NCBI lineage: Eukaryota > Metazoa > Arthropoda > Insecta > Trichoptera > Limnephilidae > Hesperophylax > Hesperophylax magnus. The sequence goes on along the minus strand of JAIUSX010000007.1, from coordinate 672,098 downwards.
AGATTTGAATAGCTCGGTACCTCGGTATCAACCATTGATTTATTCTACATCAAGTCTTCACCAAGTCTTCATTAAGTTTTTATCAAGTCTTTAGCAACCATTTATCACATCTTTATCAAGCCTTTCGTCAAGTCAGTTTACAGCAATTTTCAAACAACTTAGCGTTCGCTCAGTTGTCATCGGTGAAAGGGCGAACTTCACAGAATAATGAAAAACTCCCCGTTCACCGTGTGAGATGTTTATCCGCAAGGGTCACGAGGGGGTTTGGGTGGATCTGAAGTGGCAAATTGCCCTTCCATTTATAAAACATATTAGCCTCCCTTCGCGCCCGGGAAGTCGATTCGGAAATTCAATGCATAATAAATGTTTCGGGCGTAACTCGCTTAAACACTTTTTAAACTACTGGAGAGGAGTGCTTTGTGCTCGTGTGTGGGTCCTTTAATTGTTTCCATTATAAAAAAGGTTATTCGAAAATTCAATATTCACTTCCAATTCAATTTTGTGTTATGTTTATTTGTTAAGTAATTCGTTGTAAATACATTAATATTTTACAATTAAAATGCACACCGATCTGGTCTTCTTTTCTACCACATGAAAGAATAAAAAGAAAAAAAACATAAACAAAACTTACGCTTTACAAATTATATTGCATCCATTAAATTCCACAAGTTCAACTCCCCTTCAAACAGGACTTTTAATTTTTGATCAAATCTTACTATTTAAAATAATGGCCAGAACACTCCCGAGCTTACCAATCTTACAAAAAATCACATACCGTCATGATCAACACGACAAACCGACATTTTTCATTTGACTACATTCAGAACCAACGTTAGTTAAAAAATCCCTCAATTCTCCGTATATGTAACACAAAATTTTATAATGTAGACATTCTTAGCAATAATCTGCAGAAATATCAAACCGATATAGAACCGAAGACATAAATGAATGCATGAGTACATTTACTCGTATGTATCGTGAACATCTCCAATCCTTATCTTATATTCCTCTTCCTCTCCGCTTTACCTCTTATTAGTTTTTAAGCATAATAAACTCCTAATATTAAAGCAACTTTAGTATAAACTTTTTTGGCTGAACATTTTAATCATAAGACATATGTTTTTATGTCTAAAAATCTTATACAATTAATGAAAATATTAAAAATACACATTTTTTTTCAATGATCAGAATCAGAAAAAATAAAGATTAAGGAGGGTTGTTTCAGAACAATTCTTCAAATTTCAAAGTAAATTTTCAAGTTTTGTGAAATTTCATTTCAGGTTCTGTTATAATAACAGAACTTGAATAGGACTTTGACGGAACCCTAAAATTTGATGAATCGTTCAAATTCTATGAACAACCCATCCTAAATCATTCACACATTTTAAACCAAAATACTTAGTTTATGAAAACAATCTATTAATCTTTTTTTTTTAAATAAAACAATCACTTTGTATTTAACCACGAATATTTATTATTTTACACATCGACCGGTTTCGCTTAGACCAAGCTTCATCAGGATATAATAATAACTAAATACTAAGACTAAGAGTTGTTGGTTATATATAGGTTGACAGACAGAGGGAGAAAGAATATAATTAGATAAAAATAACAGTATTTGAAAGCGATACAAAGGATAATCAATAAATGGAAGGGAGACAACAATATACATGTAATTACAAGTAAATTTACAAACAATTAATGGTAATAGATTATAAAGGATTTTTTACATTATCATAGAAATTAAACACAATAATAATAGTGGGTATTAATTAAACATCTCAGAACAACAATATATAGTATCATGGGTTGAGATGAATAGCCGGAAACAAGTTAAAGATTGGGCTATAGGGTGTATTTTTTTGATTGGATAAATTAATTTGGTTATTAAGTAAAATTTCCGACATATTTGTATTTAATGATTTCCTAATTTCTAAAGCTTCTAAATTGTCTAATTTAATACCTAAACTGTAAATACCTAAAAACAGTTACTAAATTAACAGGTATTATTAATTATAGTGATTTGTTTTGGGGGTATTATGCCGTGTTACGCTACCTCCTTCTTTAGCCAACGTTTCGGACAGCATTGAAGTCAGCATCGGGGCAGATGTGTAATCTAAGTTTGTGGTGAAATGTGTGTTTATGTATGAAGATACGATACCTTGTTGCCGGTACCAACCCTCTCAGAGCTGACATTAACGTATAATTTTAGAGTAGTTTTCTGCGTTTAGTTCTGGTGTAGCCGTCAATTACCGGATACCGAAATAATGAGCTCAGCTCCATCGCCTCTATTAATATTTACGGGATTTTTATGAATTTCAATTGCCTCCGTAATCAGCTGTGCTCTATATGTTTTGGGTCTTCCCAGAACTTCAGGAACAAATCCAAAGTATTACCTGGTTTCGATTAAATGCTCTGCAATTGCCAATTTGCCGAGTTGCCGAATTTCTGATTTGCCGAATTGCCGATTTATCAAATATGGTAAATGTACGCCTGGTGAAGCCTTTTCTAAAATAAATTGTCGCATATCGTAGGGATCGGTCTATAATAATAAAATTCCATTTTTTAGGAGCAGTTTTGTGACATTCGTCTAAATCAAAGATATTAGAAGAACGAGATATGCTATGTTGGCCGCCGGACCGTAGCCGGAGTACTACCTAATTAGGGTACTTTGAACGGTATCGGAACGTGTACGCACAGAAATCTGTTCTATGTATTAGTGCGGATACCTTAGCGATGCCTTAGCGTAAGCGAAGGTGTGCAGTAGTATTGGTGAACAAAACCGGCGACACTCGGCAAAACAGTTCCACTCAGTACGAACTGCGCATAGCACATCTCGTTCTTCTAATATCTTTGGTCTAAATTTATGAATGCACAACAATATCAGCCCATTCAGTTCCTCTTTTCATCCAGAAAATTCGCGGAAATCGGAAACAAGAGCGGAAAAGCATCAAACACGCCACTGGGGGCCATGTGAAATATCTGGAAAAACATGGTAAGTTCATACTCGTTTATGTTTAAAAAATAATAATAATTTTACCTAATCCTAGAAGTCTTTTTTAACATAAATTCTGTTAAATACACGAGTTATAACAACGATAACACGCAATACTCTCACTGCATGAATGTTTGAGGGTTTATTTCAATAACGCATTCAAGGGATTACTTCAATCGCGCCTTGTACTGATTAATTCAATAGAAATTTTCACGTAGCGCAGCGGTGCAGCCGTTTTATGCAGATTAGTGCAACTTGCACGCTACTCTGCACGCTGCACGCCGCACTCTGCACTCGCGACTAGTGCATCGTAAAAGCTTCGATATAAAATATGCAAAAAGGCATTTGGGCAAAAACATGACATTGTTTATTTTACGGTATAGATATTGATTTTTATTTGAGCTGTTGTTTTTGAGTAAATCGATTTCAAATTTGGATTTTTTTATCAGGGGATTAATTTCAAGCAGTTTTATCGCGGAGAAGCCGTTACAATTCCTCCAAACGTTAGTTTTGTCCGTTATCTGAATTATTTTTTTAACCCTAGGTAACTAAACTGTTTTCATTGTTTCATTGTTAATACACTTTCGTCGAGTGGACTACGCAATAAAACACTGGAAATAAATCAAAAATATTTAATTAAGATAGGAACTTGGTACATGGCACAAAAGTAAGGTTTATAATGAACAAATTAATATCAAAATATCAGTCTTCACAGTGACCATACATGTCAACATTATGTGGAGCACAAATAGCCTTTCTACATCTGGTGCAACAGTGTTTGGTCATCCTCTAGGCCTTGAATGTATACAGGTAGCAAATTTTACGCACGTTTGACGTAGATAGAACCGGAGCTTCTATTGTAGCAGGTTCGCCAACATTAATAATAAATATAAGAATATATGAATGTACGTACCTTAAAAATAAAAATTGTTCTTATAACTAAACTTTCGTCCAGCGGACGACGCGATGGTCATAGGGCACGTCCTAGTATGCGTGTGGCCGCAATCGCGTCACGTGCTGCACTGTTTACTCAAATTAGGAATTAGAGTCAAGGTCGGGGAGCGGGAGGAAGTAGGTGATTTAGAATTTCACGGAATAGCGCGTCGTCGCCTCAACGAGGTTAAATCACTTTCGTTGTAGGCAAATTTAAAAGTTCTTAGAACTTTTAGCACTTACACTAAGTTTTGATGAAAAATAGGTAAGCTTTATCATTATCTTTAACATTAATAGGAAAAGCTGGTTTTGATTAGAGGCCAAAATACCCAACCATAATGAAAAATTATTTTTTTAACCCAAAGGTATAGCAAATACTTAGTAAGAATTAGGTACCATAGGGTACCACTAGGGGTTTCTATATCATTGTTCACAGGTAACCAGCGCCGTGGTTAAAGTACGTAATAAAATACAGGTAAAATGTGAAATGTTATCAGGGCGAATTACAACACCGTGTCGCTATGTACCTCAAGGACAGGGGTAAAAGCTGAGGGTGTTTATTTGAAGGTGCGGGAGGTGAGTGGGGAGCGGGTGGCGGGGGCGTGCTGTCGAACCTCGTCATTAACAGTTCAGGGGTTGTATTACAATACAGCCTGCACAATCTGAACATTGCATAATTTTAAGCTGAAAGGTTTGAAAAACACTATTTCTTTATTATAATTAATACAAGCTTTACGTTCCATTGTTATATTAATTAATTAAACATTTTTAATTCGCATTTTAAACTCGTGAAAAATTATGGGATATATTGTTTGTGTGATTTGTGAAGCAGAAATTATTTACAATATAATTTGCCTCGTGATCGCATTACCTATAAAAAACAAATACTGACAAATTTCTTTATAGTATAATTTATTATATATTTGTGTTGACAAAATAGAGAGACGTCAGAAAATTACCTTTCTTATGAACGCCGTTAGCATAAATCAACTTCTATAGATTGACAACTTTGGGCATTTTGTATGAAACAAATTGGACCCAAAAAACCATAGATATGCCAATATATAGACAGTAAAATTTTCCGAGCCAATGAAAAACTTGGAAAGTTTATTCCATAGATTTTCAGAGTTTTCATTGGTTTATATAGTTAGGCAAACATAGGTATGACGTCACAATATTTCCATTCAAATTTTCCATCGGAGTTATACCCCCCTGACAGTTAGTAAACTTTTAAATACAGATGTTAAAAATTAACACAAAAGTAATGCATATTTCAAATATGGAATTGTTAATTAAATAAAAACAACAAAAAAATCTGGTAATAGGTGGGTACCTACTTTATCACTTGTCTGAATTTACACAATCCTCAGTTCAAATTTTGAAAATTTCAAAACAAATGTGAGGTTATGAATATTCACATCACAGACAAGCGATATTAATAACTCGTATGTTTAATAACTCGGTAATTTCAGATTGTCGAATTTTCTGCTGGCATTTTTTTGTTTTTGATTTTCGTGAAACACCACAACATTTTATAAATTTATTTAATTCGTTTTAACTGGAACATCTGGAAGTACAGAATCAATTTTATTCAAAATAAACTACACCTACATACCTACTTAAATTGATTTAAAATATCGCATGCTTATTTAAGTAATTTGCAACGAATTTACATCAAATGAGTTTTAAAATTTCAACAGAAAATATAATAAAATTTTATTTCTTCCTTCCCATTGAACTTTATTCATACCGCACACACGCAATGTTTACATAAAACCATCAGAGTAAGTATTACCCGTACGGTTATATCGTTTTTCACAATTTTCCGCAAAACTCCAACAAATCATTTAACCATAATAACATCAACATATCATTTGACCATAATAACACCAACATATATTTCTCCATCATAACACCTACATATCATTTAACCATAATAACACAGAATATCATTTAACCGTAATATCACCAACATATAAATTAACCAAAATATCATTTAACCATAATAACACCAACATATCATTTAACCATATTAACACCAACATATCATTTTTCCATAATAACACCAACATATCATTAAACAATAATATCACCAACACATAATTTAACCATAATAACACAAAATATCATTTAACTATAATAACACCAACATTTCAATTAACTATAATAACGCCAACATATCATTTCAATTATATATTTAATAAGAGTACAGGTACCTTCAAATCCAGAATAAAATATTATTTCCAAAAAAATAATTAAACAGTGTAAACATAATAATATGATGACTAAATTTTACAACTAAATTTAACAACTAAAATTCAGCTGTAGAAAACAATATGTTAAATATTTTTTCAAAAAAAGTGCTTTTGAAAATATCTTATATTTCTGCATAATGGTTACTTAATGTCATCACATTATTGTTGTGAGTGGTTTATTTATGTTATTATTGCAGTGAAAGATATTTTTTGTTTGTGTGACTCTATCAGAAACATGAAATCAAATCAATTGCAATAATGTTTGGCTGTCAATAAGGGAATAAATAATTTTATAAAGAAAAAATTCTACAATATTTTTTTTTGTTTTAATTGTAAAATAAGGAATATAGATACATAAATATTTAACAATATTCTTTTTAGATCATCATTGGATATGTATACCTTATCAGAAAAGAGGAGTTCTTGTGTCTGATAAAGGAGCCACGATTCTTACATAGGTTTTATGTTGTAATAATATTTTTGTATAGAATATAAATTTTTCAATGTAATGTTTAATTTAAGTTTTCTTTGAAATTTTTTTGTTTTTCATTTATTTGTTCTGATTGGTTGACAATACAGCGCAGTTCAAAAGGAAGATTATTGTAGTTTTTATGGTTTTGTAAATATAATGGTTTTGCATTTGTGTTGTTTTAAAATTTGGTGTAATAAATTGATTTCTATTTCTCATTAGTTCTGACAGCTTTATTAATTTTAGATTTTTCGTTACACTGTGATAGTTTGTATTTTCAATAAAAGTATTTAGTTTATAATTTATAAGTCTTAAATTTGTGCTGTATTTTTGCGGTATCTACTTTTCAAAAGACTCTTTTAGTAACCAGTTCCTCATAAGATGTCGTAATTTATCAAGTTTACCAGCTTTCGGTAGGTAAATTTCTTCTTTTATATATTTAAAATAGATCATGATAAAAAAATTTTAATCAAATTTTGGGAATTCCTTGAAATTTTATGAAATTCTAGCATCTATTGCTGAACCGAACATTCAATCGAATTAATTTTTAATACGGAAGCAACATACTTGTACAAAGCTAAACGCAAAAGCTCGCAACCGGCTTGTTATTTTTTTAGTAGCTCCAGGGGTTCACGATTCGACATTAATGCCGGGCTAGTTAACTCCACGGAAGGTTTATGCAAATGCCCAACGGTCTCCATCGCCTAACGCTGCAACACGTGAAATAATTCCACCTAAGTCCTCGTGAAATTACTCGAGCAGCCAGCAAATCCACGTGTGCAAAAATTCCTACATTTATATTGGTCACGCAATTCTGATATCTCAATAATATAAACGTTTTATGCACCGGTTTTTATAAATAATTCAACTCGAACCACGGAATTGAACGCACTAGAAAAGGAAGTCGTTCTATTCCAAGGATGAAAGTAGGGGTAGACATGAACTTGAAGAAAAGCTTCGTCCGGTTAAAAATAAACTCCGAGTATTCACACTCACTGTGCACACAATGTGACGGACTCAGACAACAAATATTTGTCAGGCCTCTATTTTCAACCTAACCAACAATGTGAAAATAAGAATCTTATACTCCTCTTTGGAGTATAAGATTCTATATATTAACCTTTAGATTTGTCTACCACAAATCCATGCAACTTCTAGGTTATGCATTTGACAAAGATAAACTTAACCAGACTACCATAACACGAGCATGTGCCTAGCATGGTGGTCGAAAAATCCTCAATGCATGTAACAAACAATTCAATGAATAAAGAAACTTTTTAAAAAAAGTGGCCTAATTGGAATGTGTCAAGGTAGCTGAGTTGGCATCGCGTTTGGGTCCCACCCGGGCGTAATGTGTTCAATTCCTCGGCTGGCTAAGTCCTACATCACAACAAGATCAAAAGTTTGCGCTTACTATGGTGGTAGTAGGGGATTTTCAAATATTGTCAGGTTATTCGTAACCTGGTAATGTTTGTCTTTCTTTAAAAAAAAACACGTAATGCTATACGAATGGCTGCAATAGAGATGAAAAAGGATTGTGCTATATGTTTTTTTTAAATGGCGTCAAATATCATTGTGCATTGACATTTTTGTGGTAGATAGATAAAAATTAGTTGACTACAAGCAATGGAGCGATACACACCTGAAGAACGCTGAATTATTGTTACTGCTTATTTGACCAATTTCCGGTATGTTGTTTTAACGCAGCATGATTTTCGTAGTCGTTTTTCTCGTCATCCTGAACCATGTTCGTCTCGTGCAAATCTTCAAATAAACTTTCAGTGCAAACAGAGCCCAATTTTTTTTTCATTACATCACATCATGACATTACGTTTGCCCTACCTTCGTTAAAATAGCAGACCGGAAATTTGTCAAATAAGCCGTAACAATAATTCATTGTACATTGTTTGTTGTCAACTAATTCTCTATCTGTCTACAACAAAAAAAAAACAAAGCACATTGACATTTGACGCCGTATTCAAGAATTATGGCACATTCACATTAAGACATTACTTTTGCCCCAACTTGTAGATATCGAATTTTGACAAAGGTGCACGACGTCAAAAACATTTAATTAATAATTGTAAGGAAATTTAAATGTCGCGATGACACTCATGTATTCGTAATCAATATTTGAAGACGTACCAATGTAATAAATTTTTTTTTTAATTATTTCAAAAACAATCCATTTTATCTTTAATTTCTCATGTTTAGTGTTTTTATTATCTTTTGAAGTAACTCCGTTTCAACTGTCTCGATTTAATTTCATGATTCCGTAGCATCTAGTTAGCCTCCATTGATAAAGGGTTAAACTAATTAACCCCACTGAATGCCGGGTGCTGAGAACAAAACTCACAACAGTAATTTGTTTACAAGATGGAAGTTAGTCCGTGGATTTCCTCATTAGAGTTATGCAGAGGCGTGCGTCGTTTTTGAATTTTACCGAAAAAATACTCGTTCCTGAAAATAAATTTAACACGATCCACGCAAATAACCATTCGATTTGCAAATTTCCCAATTTTAGAGGTTTTTGCTAAAGGAAATTTAAAAAAATATCTTTCGTACGAGAGAAAACTCACTAGTGACAGAAAACATCGTTTTACCAAAAATCTCTATCATTGAGCAAACGAACATCATTTTTCATAGAATTTTTGTCTTTTTAAAGATAATAAAATATTAATGACTGTTACCTACTAGAAAATTAATTGAAATATTGTCACATAAATATTATGTGACTAGTGCAGTTCTTGCCTATTTGGGTTATTTTGTCTATGGTGTTTTTTTTTAAGTTTGGCAATTTTTTTGGGGTAGACAAATAGTTTTTTGTTTATGGACTTCCTCCCGAACTGCCATGGGCTGGCGGTACGCGAATTAGTCACTCACCATGGAGGTGTTTTAATCTGAGTAAATCATGTGAAAACAAGTTGTTTTTATCTTTAAAAAGGGCGCGAGGTGTTTTTCCTAACACGAATAGTTCGTGTAGGTTTTTATTTTTAGTGGAGGTTATGTGAATCCCACTTTTTTTGGTGATGGCTGGTGGTCATTGTTGTGGAATTTGTTTTTTGGACTTGAAATTGTAAAGAGATTGGTCCTGGTTGTGACAAGAATATTATGCATGTTTAACCCCGCGTCGCGAAGTCATGGATTGCTGTTGGTTCTTCTGAAGTCCGTAAGTCTTGGAGACTGGTTGGACCACGTGCTTCTCGGATGAAGATTCTTGAGACGCTCTTTGAAGGTGTAGCGCCCTTCCTCCCCAAAGTGAAGGATGACTTTGGTTCCCTGGATTCCACGCCGTCCCCGGTAGATCCGTGGTCCCGTCACGGGTCCGTTCCCCTCTACCAGAATCAAGTTTTCGTTCGCCATCCGTTGTTTTCCTACGATATCCGCCCACGTTTAGTTAGCATAGTGTGTACAGGAGTCCATCTGGTATGTTTATGTTTTATATTCTTAATGTTACATTGGTATACTTTGAACTCCCATGTTTTGTTCTTTCGATGGTTACATTGTAGTTTTATAAAGTTCACCCTCTTTTTATTTTCTGATTTCCTATCTACTTGACAGAAAACTAATCTCATAACCCTAAGCTGTGGTCTCTGCTCTGCCGTATAAATTCCACTAATTTGATACTGATTATCTCACCATTACAATGGAATGTTTCACCATTACAATATTTTAAAGCAAATAATGATATATATATATTTTTTTAAATATTGTCTTCGTTTCATATAAATACATAAAATACGTTATCGATTGTTCATTTTGCATTGGTATGTTGGTTTGACTCAATTACTATTTTCTTTATAGCTAATTATTAACGTAGGTAAGGAATATTTAGCAAAAATGATTGTTTTTTGTTATATTCTTAAACTGCGAAAATCAAGAAAATCTCTTCAAATTATTCGTAATACGGTTAAAACGGGATTGAAGGACTTTAGCGCATGAATTGACAGGTTTCCTATTAAATTTTTAGTAAAACACAAATGTGTTATCGTGACATTGGAACATGTGTTCATAAAAATTCTAAAATTTTCGCAGTTCGTCCTTGAACCCGTGTTTCAGTATATTATGAAAGTGCAAAAAGTTTATTAGTAAACGGCCTGCAACTCCGTCTTTAACAGGATTATTTAAATCAGCAATACTGATGTTTCACCGTGCACCGCACGCCACTGAAAATAAAGCTCACGATCTTGATTCAATTTTAAATGGAGTTGGTTGGAGCGTGCAAGCTTAGCCAAGTTATTGTAGAAAGGTTCATCTGTTCAAAATTGCGAACTTTCACGAAATCTACTTCAGAAGCTGTGTGAAGGTACATCTAAATATCACTTGTTAGCGATTGGAGCATTTTCAAAAATTAGGATAGTTCAAAATGGTGTGGAATAATTAAAGTTTATTTTTCTGATTTTAACCATCGTACCTAAAATGTTTTCATTCATAATTATTTATTTTTATAACGATACAAACCCCACATTCCGAAACGGTTCGAACCGGCTACAACTTCATAATGACGTCGAAAACGTCTTTTGCTGGTAAGACAGCTATTATCAACATTGATTGGCGCGACGTCAACAACTCCGTATTCACCGTCCACAATTTGCGTGCAATATTTTTGGTTTGCCGCCTAAACACATCGTTATGGCGGCAAATCAAAAATGGCATGTTTGAAATCGTTTTGAATTTATTTATTTGTCACATAAAAATGCCACCGCAATTTTTTGTATTATTAAAAAAACAATGAAAATATCCTATTGTTCAAACGTTTTGTATTATTTTCGTTAACTCATTAATTATCATTAAAATATTCAAACCCGGACGCAGTTTCGAGAAGAAAACAAGAAATCTATTTGTAGCGATATGCAATCGAAGAGTTGTGCCTCAACACGCCATTTTAAAACAGACATTTATCTCGAATGTCAAAACCAGGCATCATTAAAATATCGCACCATTATAAAATAGATATGGCTAATGATCTGTCACGAACATTGAATAAATTCTACATAAATATCTTCATCTACAATACCTACATGAACAAAAAAACAAGGTGTTTTATATACTGTCTTTTTAATATCTAGTAAAACCATGGTACCGACTAAGAAAGGTTGTAATACCTTAATTTAGAAATGTAATATATCTAACATTAGTTAACAGCGTTCCACACCACCGATCAATCTTTTGTAAATATATCACAGATATTAAGGTTCAATCGAAGATCTGAGCCATAAATCGCCAAAATATTCATTTTACAACCAAACCGAAAACGTGTTTTTTGTCTTAAATTTACATGTTTAAAATACAAATTTAATTTAGTAATATATGTTGAAATGATAACAACAATATAAGACTAGTGCTGCCATCTATATATTTAATATGTAAACTTATATGAAATAAATAGTCTATTATCCATCTTTGATCAAACAGCGTTTCATTACAGGTTATGGGCCGTTCGCTTATAAATCTTCGCGATTTTGTTGCTTTTTTTGTTTGACCAGTATAAAAAACACGATTACAAAACGCGATTGAACTGTGTCGTGACGGATTGTTATAATAAAAGTGTACAATTTTAGTATATCGCAGTATAAAAATGTCGGCGAACTATCTTGTCAACGTACCCAAGCTAACGGGACGTGATAATTACGACATATGGTGTTTTGCGGCACAGAATTTTTTAATCCTCGAAGGCATGAAGCATTGTGTGCAGCCAGAAGTCGGGATTGAAATAAAACCTGCAGATGATGCAAAAACCAAAGCAAAATTGATTATGACAATCGACTCGTCTTTATATGTTCACGTAAAAGATGCTACATCCAGTAAAGAGTTATGGGATAAATTAAAAAAATTATTCGACGACAACGGATTTTCACGGAGAATAAGTTTGCTGAGAAATTTAATTTCGATTCGCCGAGAGAATTGCAGTTCGATGACGTCTTATGTGACGCAGATTATCGATACAGCACAGAAGCTTTCAGGAACGGGATTCGAAATTAATGACACATGGACAGCATCATTGCTACTCGCTGGTTTGCCAGATCGTTTCTCGCCGATGGTTATGGCATTAGAACATTCAGGAATTCCTATAACGACAGACTCCATAAAAACAAAATTGTTAGATATGGATTCAGCAAGTCATGACGGGAGTGAAGTTAGCGGAGCTTTAGCAATTCGTTCAACTTCAAAGTACAAAGGAAAAAATAATACGAATATGTCTATGGCCAGCAAAAGTTATGTTGGCAGCAATGGCAGCACTGGCTTGTCAAAGTTAAACGTCAACAAGCATATAAAGTGCTACAGATGTAAACAAATCGGGCATTACAAGAACCAGTGTACAAATACAGAAAATAACTTGTCAAATCAGATAAATAAGGAGCGAATGCAGTCTAATGCGTTTAGCGCAGTGTTCCTGAGTGGAAATTTTAACAAAGACGATTGGTATATCGACTCGGGCGCGAGTGTACATCTGACAGCAAATGAAAGTTGGATTATAAATGCGCAGTATGAACAAGAAAAAATAATTGTTGTCGCAAACAGTGAAAAGGTGTCAGTATTGTGTTCTGGCGATGTAAAAATCATGACTAAAACAGATAATCATGAGTATGACATCATGGTGAAAAACGTATATTGTGTACCAAGTGTAACAACGAATTTATTATCTGTTAGCCAACTGATTATGAAAGGCAGCCGTGTATCTTTCACTGGAAATGGTTGTTCAGTTTATAATAAAAATAACGAGTTGGTTGCTACGGCAGTGTTGGTCAATGGAGTATATAAAGTGAATTTGCTAAAACAAGACTGTTTAGCAGCATCCGTTGTGTCAGGAATGACTTGGCATCGAAGGTTAGGACACATAAACAAAGATTATTTGAATCAGATGGAAAAAGCTGTGCATGGTATATCACTTGATAAAAAAGTTGACATAAGCAAATCTTCATGCACAACATGTTGTGAAGGCAAACAATGCCGGTTACCTTTTAAGAGCAGTGGCCAACGAAGCAGTAATCTCCTAGATATTGTGCACACAGACATATGTGGGCCTATGGAGAATGTGTCTATGGGCGGCTCGAGATACTTCTTGTTATTTGTTGATGATCATAGTAGGATGACATTTGTTTATTTCTTAAAACACAAAAATCAGGCTGTGAAGTATTTCAAGATTTTTAAAGCTCAGGTGGAAAATCAAACAAAAAAAACAATCAAAGTATTAAGGAGTGACAACGGACTGGAGTATTGCAATAAAGAATTTGATGATTTCCTGAATAGTGCCGGTGTGATTCATCAGAAAAGCAACCCTTACACCCCACAACAGAATGAATTGTGTGAACGATTTAATCGCACAATAGTTGAAAAAGCAAGATGTCTACTTTTTGATGCAAACTTAGGCAAAGAGTTCTGGGGTGAGGCCACCAATACGGCAGTGTACCTGCAGAATCGGATTGTGGCAGCGGCATTGGAAAATAAAACTCCATATGAGTTGTGGACTGGCTCCAAACCGGATATAAGTCATATCAGAGTTTTCGGTAGCACTGTGATGGTCCATGTAGCTAAAGAAAAGCGAAAGAAGTGGGATAAGAAAACAACCAAATGTATTCTCATAGGATATCCAGATAATATAAAAGGATATAGGGTCTTCAATCCAGAAACAAGGAATGTAACGACTAGTAGAGATGTGATCATCATTGAGATGGAATCAAAATCTGAAAATTTAATGGAAGTGCAAGGTCAGAATATTGATTCAGTGGGGGATAGTAAGGAACTTGATGATACAGAACAATGTGGTCAGAATGTTGATTCAGTGGGGGATAGTAAGGAACTTGATGATACAGAACAATGTGAAATTGAACCTGTGCCTAGTCAAGAACACTCAAGTTTCATGGACAGTTTTATAGATAATGATGAAACATATGTTCCCAGTGATTATGAAGATGCAGACAGTGAGAAAGAAAGCCCGCAGTGCCGACCTAACCGGGAGAGGAAGATTCCAGAGAGGTATGGGTTATCAAATCTGTGCGTTGACAGTGAAACATATGATAATGCGGCTGGTTTGTCTCTGCATGACGCTTTAAATGGACCAGAAAAAGAACAGTGGGAGTTGGCTATAACAGAAGAGTTGCAGTGTTTCAAAGACAATGATGCGTGGGAGTTAAGTGATGCTCCAAAAGATGGAAGAGTTGTACAGTGCAAGTGGGTGCTTCGTAAAAAGTATGATAGTGAAAATAAAATCCGCTTTCGTGCACGTTTAGTGGCAAAAGGTTTTTCACAAGTTGAAGGTGTGGACTTTACAGAAACATTTTCTCCTGTAGTGAGACATACTACATTAAGATTACTTTTTGCATTGTCAGTACAACTAAATTTGAAAACAACACATCTTGATGTAACAACGGCTTTCTTGAATGGTACACTTGAGGAAACTGTTTACATGCAAATACCAAAAGGTTTTTCTGAAAAAACACAAAATGGTCAAGTACTTAAATTAAAAAAGGCCATTTACGGGCTTAAACAATCCTCGAGAGCTTGGTATAAAAAAGTAGATGAATGTTTGTTAAGCATAGGTTATATTAGATCTAAAATAGAACCATGTATGTATACAAAAATGAAAGATCAGTTTAAAACTATTTTCGCATTGTTTGTAGATGATTTTTTTGTTTTTTCAAATGATACTAATGAAACTAAGCATTTAAAGGATGTCTTAACAAGTCATTTCAAAATAAAAGATTTAGGAGAAATAAAGAAATGTCTGGGTGTTAACATAACTGTTAACAAATCTAAGCAAACAATAATATTAAGTCAGAAAGATTATATTGATCAGCTGTTGCATAAGTTTAATATGAGCCAAAGTAAACTTGCACAGACTCCAATGGAAACAAAGTTAAATGTGTCAAAAAATGAACATTGTGTTGGTAATTTTCCATATCAACAAATAATTGGATGTCTTATGTATTTAGCGGTTCTAACCAGACCGGACATTGCATATACGGTTGGTTTTTTAAGCCAATTTAATAATTGTTATTCCAAAGAACATTGTTCTTATGTAAAAAGGTTATTGAGATACCTAAAATGTACTAAAGATTATGGTTTAAAGTATTCCGCTAGTGGAAGCTCAATATTAAAAGGGTTTGTAGATGCTGATTGGGGCGGAAACATTATAGATAGGAGGTCATACACTGGAATTTGTTTTACTTTATCTGGTTGCGTTATATCTTGGGAAACAAAAAAACAGAATACTGTTGCACTATCTAGTAGTGAGGCTGAATATATGGCCATCACCGAAGCCTGCAAAGAAGCAATTTATTTGAGAAATTTACAATATGAAATAACTCAAAAAATGTATACTATTGATATTTTCAATGACAATCAGAGTGCGCAAAAGTTAACAGCAAATCCAGTTTTTCATAAGCGCACCAAACATATTGATATTAAATATCATTTTTGTAGAGAATGTTTAGCAAATAATATTGTAAATGTTAAGTATTTGCCAACAGCTGAAATGCCTGCTGATTTGTTTACCAAAAGTTTGGGTTCCACAAAACATTATAAATTTTTGGATAAACTAGGTGTGCAAATTGTTTAATTTAATTGTATTTATATTGTTAGTTATAGTGGGGGTGTTGAAATGATAACAACAATATAAGACTAGTGCTGCCATCTATGTATTTAATATGTAAACTTATATGAAATAAATAGTCTATTCTCCATCTTTGATCAAACAGCGTTTCATTACAATATAATTTATAATTCTAACTTCTTTTTCAAAAAGTTCCTCGTGGTAAGTAAAACTCCACCACACATGTCTACAACTTCTAGTCACAGAAGATTTACATTTTTTGTTATAGGCAGAAAAAACCCGACAACGCCAAAGTAATTCTAGGCTGGATTAACTACTTTGATCTCGCAACTTTTTTTTACTCTAGCTGGACCACACAGTAGGACCTGAAGAAAAAAAATCCTAAGAGCCTATGTCATCTTTGGAATATGGCGGTCAGTGTGTCCAGGAGTGACCCATGTATGAATCCATCCTCCTCACTGGGTGTTCTGATGTTATCGAGGTTCTGAGAGTCCTGCTGGAGAGGTCATAAGGTCTGCCTTAACCATGCTCTCCCGATCCGATGCGCAGTAGGTGGGCAAACACATCCACCGCCAAGAATTTGACAAACCCGGGCACCCCTGCTAAGTCGCTAAACGTAACGAACTACGGGGTGACCTATGTCAGGGATGTTGGTTATCCAATAAATGATTTCCGGACGGCGTTACCCATACCCGCCTTCAAAATTGTAACTTAAAATCCATCGTGAATAAACATTAACTAAATTAATTATTTCAGACTTTCCGAATTTTTAAATGATACAAGACAGCACTTTGTTTATTTAATATGTTTCAAACAATTGGTTAAACCCTTCGACGAAGCCGTAAATTTCAATTTTAATTACTCAGAGTCAAAAGCGTAATACAGTCGACAACGTTTTGAAAGTAACAAGGTTGCATCCTATGATATGACTACTGTTTCGAGATTTGATTTGCAGATAAAGGACATCGCCCAGTTTTGGGGGAGTGCACGAACGAAACGTGTGGCTGACACGTGGCCATTTAATTGAACACAGTATCTGGTTACCCAGAGTAAATAATAAAAGTTTAGTCAGTACCTACCGATGTTTACTTTCCTCTATATTCTGTACTCGCGTTCTTATTACGACAATACTCATACCCAGGGGAGTTGGGGACATACACACGATGATGAAATGAAACTTAATACTGTAATGTAAATAAAAGCATTCTGAATTCACGATGATGCGTTTCGTGGTAATTGATTTGCTAAAACTACAAAAGAGTCCGAGAATGTTGTTATTCACCTATTTTAATGAATATGAAGAGGTACATTGTGAACTGTTAACTATTGTTACCAATGGTTACAACCACGCGTCACTAACTCTTTGCCAACCATGAAAGGTTTAAAATCAATTATTTATCTTTGATTTTAATGAATTCCTGTGTCGCCGTATGAGCGAAGTTCCTTATTAGCTAGCTTCTTTCAGATACTCAACCAATAGCGGTTCGTGGTCATTCTCAATGAGGATTCAATCAAAGTTCAGAGAGCTAAAATAATTTAATTAATCAATGTTCACATACAATTCTATTTCACTTTTACTGTATTTGAAAATACACCAAATATTTATTAAAATGTAGAAAAAAAGATAAAAACCCCAAAATATTTTTTTAATGAATATCAATAGATATGATATAAAAATAATTTCTTATTTTTTATTGTGTTTCGTTTTCATCCATGGCGCACTAAAATATGACATTATTCAAAAACTGACATCTTGGCAAATTTTATAAAAGTTCGGATGTCACGTGATGATAAATTCTAGTGGAAGGTGCGCGCTACAAAATACCAATATTTTTGCCCCTGGAGTTGGTAAGTACCTCTCACTCAGCGAGACAGAATATTGTACTTATGAAATATTCCATACGATTGATCAAATGGAAATGTGCGTTATTTATTCCGCTCCTATGATGTTGATGATGATTGAAAAAACCGCCACTACATTCGGTTAAGGAAGTTAATAATTAAATAAACATTGATTGGAAAACCTGAACACATTATCACAGTCACAATTGATCTCATATACTTAATTTTTCCCTTTTAATTGCTTAATTATTTATATGCTAGTTTGGCTCACTTGAGTGGAGTGTCTGGGCGAATATATTCAAATAAATTACACATATATAACCACTATCTAACCTAAAAGGGATGAGCTAACTCCATCTTAATACAAATAGTCCTTACTGAATACCAAATCTTTTTTTCCCATTACAGTTTTCCCATAGAACGTTCTCCCCCCGAGAGGGACTGTGCTGTCCCTTGACACTCGTGTATTTGGTTAGCTTAAACAAGAACTACACCCCCTCTTTCCTCTGGAAGCCCAATTCACCAGGGGGGTACTGTACATTTTGCAATGTGTACAACACTACACTATGCAAACAGGGCTTGTCAAAATATGCGCTTTTTGTTACCCGATCAAACAATGCGTGAATCTCAAATAACTTTCGAATTACATTTGAGGGTATAAATGTTGCACCCATTTTTTTTTGTTTTGTTACAACATTGGCACACCTAATATTTTTTCACATTTTCATCCCATAAATAAATTGTTTTTTTCATCCATCCTTTGGTTATAATTTACGTGCACTTCTTGACGAGCATCGTTTTCATGTTTTGAAATAGTTGTAGACATATTGTACAATATGAGATTGAGTTATTCACATAAAATCGTGATGAAAAAAATCATAATAATACGTAGGTACTGTTGGAACATTAAGGAAAACTATATTTTCAAAATTTAACTCGCCAATAAACCTAACCAACTAACCTAAATTTGCAAACATCGTAAAGTTATGAAAAATCTTTAACGCGATCTCATCATAACCATGCCAAAGTATGTCTCATTAATATTCTGATATTTAACTTAATACGAATTTTGAAAAGTAAGACCTACCTATTTTGAGTATCTACTAAATTATTGCGAATTATTTGTGGTAATTTTCCGGCTGGCAACCCTGCGTGAAAAGAGGGCGGGCTTATTTGGCGGCAAACATCCTCGTGGGCACTTCGTTTCCCGCGCGTTCCCACGCACTCCGCCATTGTGTTTGCTATGCACCGTACTTCACTTCGCTGCTGTTCTGCACTGCCGTTACTCTATTAGGCAGGGACTTACTGAGAGTGTTTTGTGGCAAATTAATCATGGCCTTCGGGGAATAGACTTTATGAATTGATATTCCATTGTCACTCTGGTGGAATCTGTTTTCCGATTTAATATGTGTGATGTTTCGGCGAACTAGTGAAATGAAATGAACTAGATAATTTACTCTTTCTTTTGAATTTGTCAGCCTTCTTTTTTCTGAGATTCTTTAACCATTGTACATGTTTATTTTGCGTTTTAAAAAAATCTAATAAATTTTCACCGTATTTCTTAAGAGGAAGCTACAAGCCAAAAATGTATATATTCTTGGTATACCTTATATAGTAGGTAATAGGCATTAAAATCGCTTGACAAACGGAGTCTAGAAACGTTTGATTTCAAGCACAAAAGTGGTTTTTATTTATTTTGTAAATAATTTTATAGGAAAGTAAAAAAGTTAATCAACTGAAACTGTCACAGATAATCTTAGCCATAATAATTTATCTATCTATTTATCTATATGTTGTTTCGTTTTCTGTTGAAAAAAAAAATTTTTTTAGTAGTTTACATTTATATTTTTTATTGAGTAATTAATTTTTTATTTGTATTCTACTCAAGCGAAACGATAGGAAAATCCTCAATTTATCTAAAGCATATTTTTTGGTATTCATAATGTACACCAATTCGTTATAAAGATTAATCAAAATAGTGATTTAGCATTAAGCTTCTCCTTAAATGTTTGCATATATCGGATATTTAATAATTTCTAGATAATTTTGTGATTTTAGAGTGGACCCAACTTTCCACAGGTTTTATTTTTCATGTTTTAAGAAAATGCTGACATTAAAAATCCCAAAATATTATTATTCTGAATGACAATTTTACTGCTAGATTTGGACCCATGATAATTGATAATCGGCTAGTACATTACACTTTTTGTTTCAAATCCTAACCAAATGCAAATTTAGTGAGAAATTTCTAATTTTAATTTAGTGAGAAATTTCTCACTAAATTTGCATTTGTGGCTTATTTACCAGTAAACTTTTTTTTCTTATTTTTCAGTATACATAATCCTTAAATTTATTGTAGTCTCAAATACATTATATTTTACTGGAATAACTTTATAAGGTTATACCCATCAATGTAATATATATTCGAAGAAGAAGATAATACCAATATATCCAAACGAAACGTGAAACAGAACAAGACACAGAAAAATTAAAAGGTAACGGTCTCAACTCGAAAAAAATCGGATATGTTTATCCAAGACACTATCTAGGTAATAAATAAATTCGTTAGAACTTTGTAATCATTCAAAAAGATCACCAAAAATGTCGGAAAATTAGTAGAAGACAATATTGTTAATTTTCAATTTGAAAAAATGGTCCCAATTGTCGAGTTGGTTAAAGCGTTGTCCCGGTAAAACAAAGATTCTGGTTTCGATTTCCAGTTGAGACCATTACCTTTTTTATTTATCTGTATCTTTAATGTTTAATTTTTTCGATTATTTTGGTATTATCTGATTCCACAATCTAATCAAACGTTCTGTTATAAAAAACATGGACTTATTTATTTATTGAATATCAACGGTATAAATATAATTCATATTAATTTACATCACAATTCATGTCACAGAATAACAATGGACTGTAGCATTTGATCATCAAATGACAAAAAAAACTTATTAAAGCATAAATAAATCCACTATTTAAATATATTTTAAAGCATTTACAAACAGGCTCTCTAAGCTCCAGACTGAAACGTTTTCGCGGTAATACTTTAAATGGACGAAATATATTCTCACATTACTTACGCGTAAGGTACCTTCACAATCACATTTACATACTCACATTTATATTCCTGAACATCAAAGATCCACAAAAATCTCTCAGATACATAATTCCAAATGATAATAATATCATGTTTTGTGCGACGCATTTCTATAGAATTCTATTGAAGAGAATCGAATCCCATACGGCGAGCTTCCGACCCCGGTGCTCCGGTCTAACTGGAAGGGTGAACGAAGGTAGTAAGGATTTAGGGGTGTTCGTAAACTACCTACTAAAGTTACTACTTTAAAGATTTTAAATAATATTCTAATTAGGTACCTGTAAAAAAATTAATGATATTTTCTATCGGAGTTTGGCTACCATAAGGCAAAAAAAAAAGGTTTTTTTTAACTTTTTTAAGTTATTTCTTCTAATTCTACGTATACATAGGCGATACAAACTGCCGAGCTGAACCTCAACTTATGGGGAAGATTAAATACAATTAATAAAACCGCAAATGACGCAAAACGCCGCTTGCAGTTGCTTCGTTCCTTTCTCGTAACTCGTTTATATTTTTACATAATATAATAATAGTAACTAGTAACCATAACGCCTTATTGCATCAAAATATTCCAATGTAACAAAGCCGCGAATCAAAATCAAGACCTCCCTGATGGACGACCATTTAAATTATCTTATTCATTTAGTTTTTTATGTTATCATTAGGTACTGTTCTTATTTCTCTCTTGTATATATATAGCATGTAATATGGCAGACTAGGATTGCTCTACCCTCCGAATCCTGCTGTAGAATAATAATAATAATAATAAAATACGGACATTATTATTTTGTATTGAAATTAACATAATATCTTTTCTTCCTTTTATCTGTGAAATTTTGTCTATTCTTTATTTGAATTTTAAACAAATTTATTTTCAAATATTAAATAAGAACTTCGTTTTGTCGCCACCTTCAATTCGCCCCGCGCAAATCCGTCTGTAGTGTTGCCAGGCTAACGGCGGAAAAATCCCGAAACCCCCTGATAGTTATTTGATATGATTTATTCATACGGAGACAAAATACTTGTATTATGTTCTCCGGGTTTGATGGATAACGCGAAAAGTAATCGTACCATAAAGGGGCCTTGTAAATAGATAATGCGGCCGCTCCCGGCACACTTCCGAATAATTCCATCACTAGTATTAGGTTATAAGCCCCTTCTGTATTATCTAGTTACGTGAGTAGGTACTTAAAAAAAAAGACCCACTCAAAAAAAAAACTTCAAAAATGGGCATGCGCTTTTTGGCTGTATTAAAAACAAACTAGTTTTTCCAGTGAAAAATAATGGTATACAACACGACTTGCATTGTGAACCAAGTGACTCGAGATGGCGTGCACCGGCTGAATATTGAATTACCCCAGAATTCCACTTTGACTTCCATCAACTTTTCTCCATCACACGAAGAAGAAGAATTGAATCATATCCCAACATTTACTGCTTTTTACTAACAAATGATAATGAAACTACATACTTAGTTGTATTTAACTACTTCTATCTATCATATTCTGTTTAATATCTTACGGGTGACAGGATAACTCAACACAATGTCAATTCAACAACCCTTTAAAAAGTGACATAAAGTCATTAAAAGCTTTAAATAAACTAACCTTTAAACCTAACTTACCTAAACTATTTAACCATTTTTTGTTTCGTCATTTTTCATGGCTTTATACCACTTTTAATAGTGTTGAATTTGACGAGTTACCCGATTGCGTAAAGGTTAGGTGTATGCGTTATTTTTTTATAGTTTTTAATCATTTTTTAAAGTTGTGTTGAAATGACATTGTGTTGAGTTATCATGGAACCTATTGTTTGTACTTTGAGTGCACTTATTATACTCCTGAACAACTTACCCATTACAATATATAAATTAAATAAAATTATTTGACCTAAAAAAAATACTGTGTACTCTCTTAACCCTTTCCGGTCGAATCACGCAAAGCATGCGGGAAGCATATTTCGTCATAACGACTGCGTTCCCGCACACTGTTTAAATACTCTTTCCGAGAAATTTGGAATCGTTTTCGAACAATTTTGACTAAACCATGAGTGCAAAATATTCGTTAATGCAATTTACCCAATCATTTTTACACCTGTATGCGAACATAAATAATTCCGCAATATAATTTCTATCTCTTATATTACCTATTGCTCTCTCGCAAGAGAATTATTTACCAGTGTGTACTTGGCATTCAACACGGTCCGTTTTTTTTACTTACTCAAGCAGTTTGTACACAAGCACGTATACCACTTGACCTTCTATTATTAGAGTAGACAATATTATTATCAGCTTTAATTTTTTTTTAAATGAACAAATTACGTACATACACACCGACAGTCACAGAGATGAAAATTTATATAATTTTTCTTTGCTCGTCAGGTTGTTAGGTTCGTATTAACTGTCAGCTCTCCGAGTCACTTGTAATTATTATAGGCATATATAATCAGAAAATAAAATATAGGAATGGATGGGAAAATGTATTTTCGCTACAGTGAAGGGGTGCATTATGATTTATTGCTTAGATCTTTAATTGAATCTAAGATATCGTCCGTCATCTTTTACAAGAATTTGGTCGTTGGTGGTTGGTCTGTTAAATTCGTAAAACGTAAGCAATAAGACCCCAAATCTTTCAATCTGCCTCCAAGACGAGCGGTAGAGTGTCGCTTCTTGGAACGTTTAAAAATTCAAATTCATGTTTGGCCAAGCTTTGCTTTGGAGCTTACCGGCGGCGGCGCAACAGGCCACAATCCGCTTACTGCGCGGCGACACATTAAAATCGCATACATTATGCAGGAAGGGGCCTCCCTACAACCAACCTACCCCAATCTCTCCCAGGGGCGGACTGCCACTCTGGTCATATGGTCATGGAAAGGATTTATGGCTGCCTTGTTTGATGAAAAATTGAGATGATAGATAGCAGGGATTCTTCAATTCTTTTCAATTCAGTCTTCTAGGTAGTCAGAATATGTAAAAATGGTCATTTTCTGCTTTGAACTAAATATAATATTATAACTTGTCAATATCATCTGCCACTTTTCCGGACTCCTGGAAAGTTTCTTATATCAGACCTATTTTGAAATCAGGCAATAAGTCGAACGTAGAAAACTATAGACCCATATCGATATTATCCCATATTCCTAAAATATTTGAGTCAATAATCACGAAGAAAATCACACCTATCTTAAAAACGTACTGATCGAGGAACATCATGGATTTAGATCTGATAAAACTACTACTACTAACTTACTATCCTTTACCAATTCCGTCGTCAATGGCCTAGGAGATAACCCACAAATTTCTAAATTCCATACATACCAACTTCTCTAAAGCTTTCGACAAAGTTAACCACTCAATCCTTATGGCCAAACTATATGCTATCGGTATTAGAAACCCCTTGCTATCGTTCTTTAATTCTTACTTAAGCAATAGAAAACAAAGAGTTAAATTAAACAACTTTGTGTCTACTATTATTGAAGTAACGTCCGGCGTACCTCAAGGAGCACATATAGCGCCGCTTCTTTTTAACTTATTTATAAACGACATTATTAGTATTTTCTCTCACACACGCTTTTGGCTTTTTGCGGACGACAATAAGATTCTAAAAATAATAAAAAATTACGATGACTGCCTTATTTTCCAATCGGATATCGACTCTTTCTATGATTGGTGTAAAATTAATTGTTTAAAACTAAATGTCGAAAAATGCAAAATTATGTCCTTCTATAGATCAAAAAAACCGATTGTCTTCGAATATAAACTTAATAATATTTGCTTAACAACTGTTACATCTATTAAAGACCTTGGTGTCTCTCTTGATAGCAAGCTTTCTTTTCGGGATCACATAGCTGCAATTGTTAATAAATCCCTCAAACTACTTGGTTTCATCACTAGAATCACTTCGGACTTCAAAAATGTAAATACCCTTAGAACTCTTTACTGCTCCTTGGTTCGCCCCCATCTTGAATATGCTTGTGTTATCTGGTCTCCTTTTTATGCTGTCCACATTCGACGCATTGAATCTGTTATTAGAAGCTAGTATTAGAAAAAGGCAAATACTCATATGATGAAATTGAACTAACTCTAAACCTCTCTCCTTTGGAAGTCCGTCGGGAAAGAAATGACCTCATTTGCTTCTTCAAAATTATAAATGGTATTATTGATTCACCTACTCTACTGCAACTCATTCCCTTCAATATCCCCTCGCACAGACTCAGAAATAATGAACTGCACTTCCTCAACCATCATTCGACACATTTTGGATATTATTCACCATTGTCCAGAATGTGTAGACTGGTCAACTCAAGTCAAAACCTTAACTTTTTTGGGATAAGTCTGAATGATTTTTGCCGTTCGCTAAACAAGTGACGGAATATTATAAGTGTCCCGTGGTCCTGACCCACGGCGTAGTCTTGACTTGATTCGACTTGTCACTTTATTTTCTTATATTATATCTGCCTTATGTCTTTGCTTTCATGTACCTTTGTCTAATCTTGTATTTTTCATTTTACTGTATTCGTGTTATTATTTTGTAATTTGGACGATGTCCGTTAATGAATAAATAAATAATTTATATATTATAACATTGAAATCGAAAAATGCTTTCCCCGTTTTTTTTCAATTTAAGGCGATGCACTACGTAGTAATTCAAAATCATGTGTTTTTGGTTTGAAAATTTGGTCGCCTAGAAGTGTTTCAAATGCTTTAATTAAATACTGCGAGTAGAATACATCTTGGCCTTACGATAAGTCTTTTTATAAGCCCAGAAAAAAATAATGTAAAAGGCCTATGAAAAATGCTTTAAAGTTCAAAATCTCCAACTTACGAACCCATTTTCGGTTATGTTTTTATTGTATAGTGTGGCAAATTAAGTTATTTATAAAATGATCGGAAAAAAATTAAATATTTACGCCTGAACATCCACAAAATAAAATAAAAGGCACTTTTTGGCCATGTTTTTTTTCTTGCATAAATCAAAACAGGCGGATGGTGTTAAGCGGGAATTTAAACCTTATCGCCATCTACGTAAGGGGCGTTATTGATGGCGGGTTGATTTAAAATATTAAACGACGTAGTGCATCGCCTCAAGCTTCAACAAACTAAGTTCTTACTTACTTAAGCTCAAGCTTAACACTGCCAAATTTGCAAAAACATTTTGAGCGATCACTTGCCATAATGTGACAAATTTATTGAACCTAAAAATATGATATAAACAGTGAAATCTGAGTGGATTTGTTGGCTTTAAGGGGTTATATACAGTCAGGAGGCCCAAAAAAAGGGATTTTTCAAAAAAATTTCCTGAGAAGACTTTTTAATTTATTAAAGTACAAATTCGTACACATATTATGGTTACTTTAAACAGTATTTTAAGAATTTTTGTTTGTAAAAATAATAATTTAGAAAGCTGCTATAGCTGATATCCAGAAGCTCCTCTCAAAAAAGGCATCTTGCGGTGACTATCATATCTTTGAACTGGATCATATAAAATGAAAAAATCCAAACGGATTTCTTTATAATAATAAATATTCCTCTAATTGATCGAAGGACAGAGCAAAATTATTTTTTTTGGCAAAATGGCGGCATCTCAAAATAAAAATCGATTTTTTATCAAAATTTTGGTCTTATATTGTTTATAAAAAAATATATATTTATCGGTGAGAACAGGCCTTCGATTAATAACTCTAAAATATACTTAAAAAGCTTAGATGGAGGTCAAAAGTGGAAAAAATACACGAAGAATCTGGAATTCTTGCATTTCGTCAGTAATAAAATATGAAGGTTAATATTAAGGCCATACGTAGTAATGCAAAATCATGTGTTTTTGGTTTGAAAATTTGGTCGCCTAGAAATGTTTCAGATGCTTCAATTAAATACTGCGAGTAGAATACATTTTGGTCTTTAAAACAATCGAGTATTTTTTAGATAAGTCTTTTTATAAGCTCAGAAAAATAATGTATAAGGCTTATGAAAACTGCTTTAATGTTCAAAATCTCCTACTTACGAACCCATTTTCGGTTATGATTTTATTGTATAATGTGGAAAATTAAGTTATTTATAAAATGATCGGAAAAAAATTAAATATTTATGCCTGAACATCCACAAAATAAAATAAAAAGCACTTTTTGGCCATGTTTTTTTCTTGCGAAAATCAAAACAGGCGGATGGTGTTAAGCGGGAATTTAAACCTTATCGCCATAATCTCGTACGTAAGGTGTGTTATTGATAGCGGCTCGATTTAAAATATTATACTACGTAGTGCATCGCCTTAAAGCTTGAAGCTTCAATCGAATCTCCGACTAAGTAATGCCAATAGCTAATAGCTCTCAATCATCTTCGGTAGTGAGAATTTGTTTTTTTTTTAAATAGTTTTAATTGGAAAAATTCACCCATTTTCAAAAAACTGAAAGGTACCTGAAACCACATATTTATGTTCGCTGTTAAAAATTCCCCACTGAAACTCGTAAAGACTTCAGTAGCCTGCCGGGCAGTCCGGCCCTGCTCCTTTCCTTCCACTTCTCCATCTATCAGGAGCCAGGACGGAGGCGGGAAGGGCGGGGCTCCAGAACGAGGGCGGCTTAAGCGCTCCTCCAGCCCGGAGAGCTGCTGTAAATCACTTCCCCAGAATGCTTTATAATGACAGCTTTTCCACGTGAAATTTAAGGTAAGAACCGATTTTTTCAGAATCCATCGATATTGAGACGCGAAGAATTCCTTTTATTAATATTAAATACGAATTTTCTTATATTGGTTTTTCTGCATGGAGAGAATTTCCAGTTTTCATTGGCGTTGCGACGTCTGAACTGGCAGGGCATC
This sequence comes from Hesperophylax magnus, assembly GCA_026573805.1. Classification (NCBI taxonomy): domain Eukaryota; kingdom Metazoa; phylum Arthropoda; class Insecta; order Trichoptera; family Limnephilidae; genus Hesperophylax; species Hesperophylax magnus. The sequence goes on along the minus strand of JAIUSX010000007.1, from coordinate 644,140 downwards.
CGCCAGGGGGATTTGACTTTATGTAATTCACATTAATGTTTTTGTACGATTACGACAGTTGAATTATTCATTTACAGTACAAGATTTCTTATTTTAACTTTCTTAACATTTGGGAAGATAGATGTACAAAAAAGTTTAAAGGATATTTATTTATTAACGGACATCGTCCAAATTACAAAATAATAACACGAATACAGTAAAATGAAAAATACGGGAGTAGGCAAAGGTACATGAAAGCAAAGACATAAGGCACATATAATATAAGAAAATAAAGTGACAAGTCGAATCAAGTCAAGACTACGCCGTGGGTCAGGACCACAGGACAAAAAAGTTAAGGTTTTGACTTGAGTTGACCAGTCTACACATTCTGGACAATGGTGAATAATATCCATAATTTGTCGAATGATGGTTGATGAAGAGCAGTTCATTATTTCTGAGTCTGTGCGAGGGGATATTGAAGGGAATGAGTTGCAGTAGAGTAGGTGAATCAATAATACCATTTATAATTTTGAAGAAGCAAATGAGGTCATTTCTTTCCCGACGGACTTCCAAAGGAGAGAGGTTTAGAGTTAGTTCAATTTCATCATATGAATATTTGCCTTTTTCTAATCCTAGCCTCCTAGCAATCCCTCTATAAAGAGAAATTAAATGTGTCTACTTATCTTGAAACTTATTTAAAAATTTCATTCAACAGCCCCATTCCTCTTATCATGCTATAACATCTGCTGCCGTGTGGTGTCTTGAACGATACTTGGCGATGACATTGGATAGCATTCCAAAAGGAATGGGCCATCAATGGAGTTGTGCACAATAATAAAACAAAATATTGCAAGATTTGTAGAACGTCTGGTTTTAGGCTAAATAAAGTCATCATAAATCAATTAATCCATATGGAGCACAAACTTCGAATAAGTTCCGTGCATATATTTAGTTTGATGCAGAGTCCATATACCACTCGCGTACTCCAAATTACTTCTTGTAGCGCTATTGAACATGGCTATCATTGCATCTGGGTAATTAAACTGATTAGAAGTTCTGATGATGAACCCCAAGAGTTTGTAACCGTGGTACGAGTATATGGTTCGAAGACGTTAGTTCAAGATCAAAGACAAATTATAAACGAAAGGCGTACTTTACAATACCTATTCAAAATTCTCAATAGTTCAACATTTTTGGAGGTTGACTATTATCAGTGAATTTTTTTACCGTGACGATTACATATTACTAGTGTTGTTACCCGCGAAACATCACCAAATACTTACCAAAATGAAAAATGAGAAACTCTAAAAGGAGTTAATAATTTACAGTGACCTCTGTGAGACCACAATAAATTACAGTGCAATGTCCTATCAATATCATCTGCTCAACCAAACAACGAGACACTTCAAAATACCAGTTTATCGATATACGACCTTGAATCAGAAAATGTTCGCAGGTTATCTCTCCGCTGCCAGCAGACTGTGAATTGAGAAAGAATTGCCACCCGATTAAAAATGATCATTAAGTGAAATGTGAATTTATTTACATCGATAATGTTACAATGTGATGGCGGAATATTAGTCAATGGACCATAATAATTTATTTACCTCAGTAATGTTACAATGAATTACAATAGCGGATTATAATATGTGAATACCGCACCTAACCTAACCTAACCGTTGCCGGAGAGACTATGGCATCATCAATTCGGGCATGTTGTGAAGATGAAGGGTGTGGAGACGGGAATTTTATACGGAAGAGAAACGTCGGGAAGTACCTGACTATTCAAATCTGGCATCAAGCATCGTTTCGAGTCTGAATGGTGGTTATTCACCAGGGCGATACTGAGAGTATGTATCACTGTGGAAGGTACCTCCTGTAGGGATTGGTTCTAATAAAAGTGAAATAACAAAATTTAATTAAATAATTTTTTTCTTGCGGATGACGAGGTGATTCGTAATAATTGAATAAAATGTATGTGTTTGTTAAAATGTTTTTTGTGAAAAATTTTTTGTTGAAGCAGGTCCGGTCTAAATTATAGAACCGGTACAAAGTTATAAAAGCGAGGACTTCTGCCTATCATGCTCCAATTAACAGAGCGACTTAACTGCTTAAGGATTCTGCATTGACTATTGAAATTTTCAACGATTACAGACAATTCGATTACTATTTTTAACGTATATCACAAAAAAGTGAAACTGCCCCACTTGCCCTGTTATACTTAAATTTACCTCAAATTTCGTATATTCTTCACAATATGTTGGTGCATAACCGTTTTATGGAGAACATGAATAAATAAATTTAAAAAAAATGTTAATAATGATTTTTCATTGTAATCCCTCCAAAAATTAACAGTTCCATCAGTAGAAATAATAACTAATTATTTTCAAAACAAACAGTGAAGTTAATCGATCGATCTGTAAATTGATACCAATAATACCCTCGTAATATAGATTGCTCAGTCCCAAAAATCATATAACAAATACGCAATAACGTGAAGAAATTATCCTTTTAATACAAAACACAATAGGCTATAATATTTTTATCCGCCTTAGTCCCGTTATTATTGTAGATCTAATAAATTCTATATTCCCGGTTCCATTACATCAAATATGAATGCGATAAATTCCAAAGAAGATAAGTATGTGTAATCGCATTAGAGCTATTCATTATTCGGGAAATATCGGAGATCAATGTAATTTTCCAGTCGATTTGTTCTCATCTCTGTTCGTTTCTGCCCCACCTCCTGCTGTACGGAGTTGCCCCATCCCCGACTGTTCGCTCTTGCTCCTGCCTCCCCTGCTTATATATTATTGCTATTCTGAATAAAGACATCGACAGGGGATTAAAATCCAGCTAACAAATATTTTATTACCGGGGTAGAAATCTTACGTAAATTCTTCCTGTTAGCTTTCTAATAATGCGTGATTTTAAATCATATTAAAATATAATAAACGCGATGTACTCTTCGATGCATCTAGTAGAATACTTCATGGCCTTTGAAAAAATCGAGCATTTTATTTTAAGTCTTTTTTAAGCCCAGAAAAAAATATGTATCAGGCGTATAAAACCTGCTTTAAAGTTCAAAATCTCCTACTTACTAACCTATTTTCGGTTGTGGTTTTATTGTGTAATATGGCAAATGTGTTTTTGGTGATGTTTTTTTCTTGCATACATCGAAACAGGCGGCTGGTGATTAGCGAGAATTTAAACCTTATCGTCATCTACATAAAGAGTAGTTATTGTTAGCGGCCTGATTTAAAATGTTACTTGACGGCTTAAGAGGAAGCTACAAGCCAAAAATGTGTATATTCGTGTTATACCTTATAATGTAGGTAATGGGCATTAAAATCGCTTGACAAACAGAGTCTAGAAACGTTCGATTTCAAGCACAAAACTGGTTTTTATTTATTTTTAAGAAAGCTAAAAAGTTAACCAAGTGAAACTGTCACAGATAATCTTAGCTATAATACTGTATTTTTTAAAGTTGTTTACATAAGACGTTCATACATTTCTATTGAAAAAAAAATTTGTGTTTCACATTTGTATTTTTTATTGAGTAATTTATTTTTTTGTTTGTATTCTACTCAAAGGAAACGATAGGAAAACCTTCAATTTATCTAAAGCATATTTATTTTTGGTATTCATAATCTACACCAATTCGTTGTAAAGATTAATCAAAATAGTGATTTAGCACTAAGCTTCGCCTTAAGTGTAAAAAATCAGATTAAAATATTCGTTTTGTATTAGTATTTAAAAGCATTGTAATTGAAAATGTATTGAGTAAACAATTTGCAACAATGTTCATAAATACATACTCAAAATCTACTGTAAAATCCATAATGTGTATTGGAAGGAACGGTGTGTAGGAAGGTTGCCTTGGAATCTCAGTGGTGAGAGGAGAGTCGAAGATTTTTACGGTCAAATAAAAAATAACAATCTCTTGATTTTGTTTCAATAACCTTTGCTATTCCAACTCTTGTAAGGTTGTGATTTGTGATTATGAAATATTGTAATTGCTGCAGCTATTGATCCGATATTTAAAGCTCAGAAACTAACTATAAAGATTATTCTAAAGCTGGTATCAGACGGTTCACTCGATTGAATGTTCATTTTTGAAGTGAAACTTCTTTACGCGCGTTATGCAATTTCGAGGACCGGAGTAAAACCAACTCATGACCGTCATGAAAAACCGTGATCATTTCGCTATAGGAGCCTAGCCAATATTATATACCTACTTTAGGTCACTCTCCAAACTCAGCTTCGCGGTCTAGAGGCGTCTCGAAGAACCGAGGTTCGATCCCCGCTTTAACTATTTTTTTTTTCTGTTTGTGATTTTTTTAATAATATTTTTTTTAAAAGTGATAAAATGCTCTCGTGCTGCGACTTTTAGATATTTTGACTATATTTATTTATTTCATTTAAACGCCCATAGGGCTTTTAAATACAATGCAATTATGTTTTTTAAATACAATAACAATAAAGAGTTAACATAATATATAAGAATATACAGATTACATAAAATATAAGATTGAACAATGCATAGGTTAACAAAATATAGGTAACATGAAACAAGAGTTTACGAAACGTAGGTAACATGAAATTTAAGTAAATATGATATTTTAATATGATATTTAACATGTATATGATATTTTGATCGAATACGTAATAACCGCGGTCTAGAGACAGAGCGTTTGACACTCGTTATGCAGGACCCGGGTTCGAATCCCATATTTTTATAACTTTTAATTTTTTTTTATCAACGATTTGTAATAATGTAGTAAAAAATTAGATAAATTTGTTAATTTAAATTTAATTTACTTTACGGTACCTATATGATATTTTGGTCGAAATATAGCTTACAAATCGAGCCGGTAGAGTCGCTCGGTATTTTGATTAATTATTTTTATTTATCAACGATTTGTAATAATGTAGTAAAAAATTACATAAATTTGTTATTTTACCTTTACTTTAATTTACGGTACCTATATGATATTTTGGTCGAAATATAGCTTACAAATCGAGCCGGTAGAGTCGCTCGGTATTTTGATTAATTATTTTTATTTTGAATCATTAAAATTACTAATCAAGGCCGATAACGCCGCGTCGCGCGAAATATCTCTCCTCGCGGTCTAGAGGCAGAGCGTTCGACACTCGTTATGCAGGACCCGGGTTCGAATCCCATATTTTTATAACTTTTAATTTTTTTTATCATATGCTACTTATAAATATGTCAATAGACAGAAAAAAAGAGAGAATGAAATGAAAAGAGAGAGAGAAAAATAATAAAAGTTTCACTTCCGTCGTGCGTAGGCTTGCCACACACTGTATTTTTTTTATTTCATTTCGCGTTCACACGGCACATACAGAATGATATAGAAATGAGCATTCATCCGTCGCTTCCCACTACGATGCCGTCGAACGAAGTCGCGCACCTTGGAATTCGTTTGATTTGTGACATTTGATCAAAGAATTTTACTAAAAAGACGCAAAGAAAACGTCGGTGGTGGTGGGTGCGACCATGGATTTTAAGGAGAACTGTGTTGGTATCTTCAAATGCATTACTGAATCATACTTTAATAATATTCGCATGGATACAAGTATATTTAAAAACGGCCACTACTTGTTGCTCCGTCAATAAAGAAAGAAAATACATAGGTATGTTGTTAGTTTGGGTTATTTTAATAATTTCCTAACCTTCAAACTTAACATTGATTGATAAAATGGAACTTTGGCGTTTTTTACCATTTCCCCCGACATAAATACAGCGTATTCCAATAAGAGGTGTTATTTTGATATTCAATCGTAAAAGATCAATGGTTTCATTGCTTTTGTGGCACGTAGCACCGTCTTGTTGAAAGTAAACGTTGTCGAGATCAATACCATCCAATTCCGGCCATAAAAAAATCATTAATCATTCACCGTAACTGTTACTCCAGCCTCATTTTCAAAAAAGTAAGGGCCAATGACTCCGCCGGACCATAAACCGCACCAAACAGTCACACGTTGAGGATAGAGAGGCTTTTCAACAATAAGTCTTGGGTTTTCCGAGCCCCAGATGCGACAATTTCGCTTGTTGATGAAGCCACCTAGGTGGAAATGGGCCTCATCACTCAAAATGATTTGCATTTGATTCACTCAAGTGAATTTTATTAATTTCAATGCAAAATAGCGGGTAATTTAAAATAACATCTCTTACAGGAAAACCCTGTAGTTGTTTCTTGTAGTAAGTAATTAAGTTGAAACCAAGGGTTACGTATAATTTTTTGTGTAATAAGCGTGAAGCGGAATTCGAAAATTTGAGATGAAGTATTTATTTAATTTTTAATATCCACAGATATCATACCGATAATAAAAAGCCGTACACCACAGATGTGTGTATTATATACAAATTTTAAATAAAAAATATTGTGTAAAATCAATATTAATGCGATAATCATAGATCAAAGTTTTAAAAGTGAGTTGTACGCGGTATCAATGTTTTTATCTTTTATGGTCGAATCAATTACAAAAAAAATAAGCAGTTTGAAAAATAATAGTCCATTATTTGGTAACAAAAAATATGAAGTCTGAGAATGACATACGAAAGGTAGTATTAAGCCGTTTTCCAGCAAATCACCATTCTACATTATAACCTACTGTTAAGACCATTCGTACACGGAGATACTTACAAGCGAATCATGTTTTGTGAGACTAGCATACGCGCTGCACGTGAGTATCCACCATACACTTTTTTCATACGCTTTATAGAAACGACGTCCGAACATGATTTGAATTTTAAAAACGTTATGAATAAATATTGTTATCGTAAATTACCCATGTTTATATAACCGTAATTTACCGAAAGGATTTAGCGGAGAAGGTGTGGACTGAGGTTAGAAAGAAAAGTAAATTTGACATCATTCTCATGTAATTCCTTGGCGGCCACGAATGTCCTTATTAACATTTATTTCGTTGTATGGATGAACGCAAAATCTTCTTTTAAATCGTTTTTATGTTTGTAAATCTAAAAAAGAACAATGTTACTGTCTTCGTCGCGTCGCTAGTCACTTGACATCGTATTAATTCCATGGCTGCACTTGAAAAAATGATCAAGTGCAGTATAAAATCGGAAAGCGTCGTGTACGGAAACCAGCTTTTATAGAATTGCATATCGGTAGGGTTATTGGGGTAGCGTCCCAGTCGCGTAGCGTTTTGAAATATCAACTTTGTCCAGAATAACTGAAAAAAGTTCAAATTTTTACATTATTTCTGCAAGCGTTTACTGTGTGACAGTTTGGACAAAACCTTCGAAAGGATAAACAGCTGTCATGTTAAAAAATAAATATTCTAAGAAGAAATCAGGTAATCAAATAAGTGTCGATATTAATCAGTTAATTACACTATGGTGGAACGCTAAGTTTAAATAGAAGAAAATGTGAAAAAAGGGTGAAAAAAAGTCGGTGCCTACTTGGGTCGTGGACTTAACGGGTTGTGTTTTAAAAAAAGAATTATATACCTACCACGAAGAAATCTCAAATTCGTAAGAAAGTTCGAAGGAAGGAAGGAAGGAAGTTCGTACTATATAGGTAAAAGGCAATTTGTTACATAATAAGCGAGAATAAAAAATGTTGGAAAATTGTTTCAGGAACTAAAATCCATTGACATAAATCATTTTTGGAACCGTCTTTGCTGAGATAAATATATTTTCCTCGTGTTCCTGAAATCTTTCATCCTTTCCAGGGAAACCTTAGGTGATGGAAAATTGTTACACTAGACGAAATTGCGTCGTCAAGTTGCCGGCATTTTTCCATTACATCCAAAATTGGAATCTCTAGGGAAGGCCAAACCTCTTGGCTCTTTATCGTCTTCAACAACCAAACAACAGTCAAGCAATTTGAAGACCGTTCATAAAAAATCTAAGCCGTCATTATAGATTCATATGATCTTTCATAAAAATGATGTGACATTTTTATTAGGGCCACATTATTGCAGCAATTTTCAGGATAGTCTAGCCGAAATTTAATAATTTAGTCAGTTTTGCGACACTATGTAAAAGTGTTAAAGCTTTTATTGATACAGTAAAAAGAAATCTTTACAACGGTTTGTCATTTTATTGATTATTTTGTCAGGATTTATGTTTTGTAAACCCTTGTTCGCGTCCTGTAAGTTTTTGTGGTAATGGGATTTCTTTACCACGAATATTTCTTATATTTTCCCTCCTTCGTCGCAAAATAGATAATTATTAGTTCTACAAAAATAAGCTTCCTGGTACTAGCGGTGCCAAATATTGACATGGTTGTAAAATCGTGTAGACATTGAAGAAAGAATAATATAGATATTTGTTTGTTTAACAGTTGATAAGTTGGTTTCTGTAATCATTGTCATTATCAACAAAAATAAGTATATCCTAATCTAAAACTCCGGTACTAAATCGATACAGTAAATAAATCTACAAAGTGAAATTATTTATCTACAAACTCTGATAAACATCAATTACCAAATAAATCTCCAATAAATTCCTGTCACCATTCTGTGCAAAATAATAATATTGAAGTGAGAAAATAGTGTCGTCACCGCGGAGATCTCTCATTGGTCATCAAAATAGTGTCGTGACTCCGGAGATCTCTCATTGGTTATTAAATCTCCACCCGTACTGTTATTGGCTGAGTGTTTGAAATTAAACCAATCACTTTGATTATTATTATTTCTCAATTAACAAGTGATATTCTAATTTAAACAACAAAATGAAAAATAATGAGAGGGCAAAAAAAAAACAAAGTACTGACGATAATCCTATAAATTTAAATGAAATCCTTAACCAGCTCTCAAAAACCCTCGATGACAGACTTAAGGAGATGGACAAAATTGTTGGTAAGCTAGACGCAAGATTCAAGGACTTTACAGATCAATTAGAACCTATTATAAAATCAGTGGAATTTTTATCTTCAAAAATTGAAACTTTAAAAATATTAGCTTTGAGCAGTAAAACTGCTCAAATTGATTCTCTGGAATGCGAAGTTATTCATTTGAAGGAACTTATAAAGGATGTAAATATGAAAATGAATCAACGAGAACAATACGATAGACTATGTAATGTTGACATTTACGGAGTTCCGATGTCAAGAAGTGAAAACCTTAAGGATATTATAATTTAAATATCCCAGAAAGTTGTGTGCCAACTACAAAAAGGGGACATTGACTTCATTCATAGAGTGCGACCATGGCCATCGGCAGCTTCTAAAATCACATCCTTATCAACATGAAATATAATCATACGTCTCTGAAGGACGCTTTGTTGGCAGCTGCTCTTCGCCACCAGACCTTGATTTCAGCAGATATTGGCCTTCCAGGAGTAGCAAACCGTATATTCCTCAATGATCACCTCACGCCTTCTAACAAGTTACTTATGAAGAAAGCCAGGGAACTAAAAACTGAAAAAATTTATAAATACCTGTGGACAAAAAACTGTTATAATTTATGAGAAAAAATGACGGTTCTCTTTTTATTCGAATTTCCTCTGAGACAGATATAAACAAAATAGCAAGACTCCTTCAAATACTCCAATGATTTCACTTACACTATTTAATCATGATCTTTTTCTTTAAATTTATTTTCGTATTTAGTATTTTTAAGTAGCATACACAATTTAAAACTATTTTTGATCTTATAACTCCCAGTAAACAAATTACTTTTAATCAAGTTATGGCATATCATAAGACTCGTAAGAGGTAAAATTTGTATCGCACACTTTTTGTCTACATAAATCGAACTCGCATTACTACTTTTCTATACCATTAATTTTATTATTTTTATTGGAGTTTTTGTGATATCTTATTCAGGTTTTACAATATGGCTTCTTTGAGATATTTTCCACTGCACCCTAAAAACTTTTAAAAACAAATTAACCTTACAATTTACCTAAATCACAACGTTTATTTTTTATTTTTCGTCTATTCTTTTAATTAATTTTTTAGCAATGTTTTTAAATATCTATTTTCTTCCTAACCTGTAACCATAAAAAAGATTGTAAATGGAAGTTAACTGGTTTATCTTATATTCAACTTAAAAGTGAAATTAATTCACGTGTACAACTGTATGTTTCCTAAATAAACTAAAATAAAATTAAAAAAAATACTAGGATATCTGCCCCTGAAAAAGATTGTTTGTGAGAACTCGAATAACCTAAATAATAATGATTCCTATATGTCTAAAAACCCCAGCTGTTTGACTTAAATATAAAAACAATCATGTAAGTATAAGTATTGTTTCATGTTGCTTTCTGACGGCCTCCGTGGTCGAGGGGTTTTGCCCTGAACTAGCAAGCCGAATTCGCACTTGGCGGGAGATTGGATTGACATTTTTCACGAAACGTGTTGTCACGTCGACAATTCTCCACGTACTGACCTTGAACCGGTCTCGTTGCGGAGGGGAAGAGTCAGGCTACACGTGTAGCCAACATGTCGAAAATAAAATTCATTTGGTCGTGAGCGCCTCAATACACTTACTTTCTGGATACGTCTCGTAGTATACTTGCTACACGTCCCAGAGTGTTATATACTCTCCAGTACCGTCCTGGTGTAAGACTAACATTCCGAATTGAAACGTTGCTTGAAATGGCCTTAGTCATGTTTGGTGACCAGATCTGAATAGCCAGGTACTCCCTCACCTTCCTCTTCTCTGTCTTCTTCCCCTCCATACAAACTACAGCTACACAACATACCCCAATTAGGGATGCCATAGTCTCACTGGCTCCAGACGGTTGGCAGTAGTTAAAAAAAACACAAAGTATTGAATTCTAAGCATTGAAATTAAATTTAAATTGTTACCACTTATTTTTTAAAGATAACTCTTCTTATATCTCAGGAAAAGAAAAAGTTTTTTTTAAATTATTATTCTTTCTTATAAAACCCGCTAAATTGCCAAAGCAGTTTGTCAGCGGGTTAATTTAACAATTATATCACTAAAGCTTAAATATAGTGAAAATTTTCAATAAAGAAAATAGATGTAAAATAATTTGTAATAATTGCAGAGTAATTACAATACAAAGATGTAACATAGACATATTCAACACAACATTGTACATACTCATATTATTCACAAATAATACCCACTCGAATTCTAAAAACAAATTTGAAAATTATACTACAACTTGCAACAATTAGTTATTAAATAGATTAGTCACTAAATCAATGTATTCTAATCAGCGTCGTATAATAAAAAAATAATAAAACAAAATAAAATATGTTTCAATAAATAGTTTTAAATGCGACATTCATAACTTACTCAAAAAAGTATTGGTTTTTTCAATATGAAATGCAACATCTTCAAAAATTAACTTAAATAACAACAGAAAAAACAGAAAAAAATCTGTTCACTCTTGGAAAATAGGTAGGTACCGTACAAATTTGGTGTTAACGATTCGTATAAGTGCTGCGCACACGGGCGGCTAGTAGATTGCCAAGGTTTGCAAGTCTACCACTCTGGCGCCACTAGTGTGTTTTTATGAATTTAAAGTGGCCCCTAAACGTTCGACATTATAGTCAGTGTATCGCACAATATATTGCTAGAGGACACACACGTTACAATATTACTGTCCAATAATTTAGTTTACAACTGACACTTCTAAAGTCAACAACTCAACATGTCGAAAATTAAATCATGTGTGGCCATTCTAAAAAAGAAATAAATACTCATGAAAATTTGTTAGGTTAACTACGAATATATTAACCAGCCGAAAGTTTCTGCGGATTGATGGTACGTTATTTGATCAACTCTTGTGAATAGTTATACCTGAAATTCAAAAAGGGACACTATAATGCGAGATGCTATTCCAACAAGCCAACTTTTGTCAATAACATTACGTTATTTAGCTACTGGAAACAGTTTTGAAGATTTAAAATTTACAAAACATCTCCACAATCCATACGCATAAATATATTGGAAACTTGCACAGCCATAATACACTGCTTTAAAGATTACATAAAGGTAAGTAAAATCCAACCAATATTCAAAATAACATTATTATATTTATATATCTCACTATGGTGTTCACTGCTTGACTGCGGAGATAGAAATGAACCATTATTGTGTAATATCACCCACAGACATCATTTATCGGATAAGATCATATTGCACAAAAATATATAACTCTTTTGATTGACTCAATATATTGTGCAATCCTTCAATATAACCTACAGACGGTCAATATTATTGTGCAATATGCATTATTGGGCATAATGTTGAACGCAACGTCTAGGAGCTGCTTAAGAATTATGACGGACAGCCCAATAGGTGCTGATATTCATAACGCACCTATGAGATTTGAGATTTATTTCAGACTCGATTTTTTAGCATAGAATTTGAATGGCGCGATGTTTAAATTTTGGTAAAATTAGAATACTAGTTTGTCTTATTTGATAATATTGTTTTATGGGAGTTCACTGTCCAAGTTTAAATTCTAGATCTTTTAACCAAGTTGTCAGTATTTCTTTCAGTTTTGTGGTGCATTTGGATTCACTTTTATATGCATTGACATCATGTTTTAAGTGAATGTTCGTTGACGTTTTTATTTATAATTGTTGTAATGGCCTTGCCCTCATTTCAACAAAATCTTGTTATGCGTGCTTCATTACAAGATGGGATATAAGCCGGAATATTTTACCTATCGTTACATTAAGGCGATACCATACGTAGTAATGCAAAATCAAGTGTTTTTGGTTTGAAAATTTGGTCGCCTAGAAATGTTTCAGATGCTTTAATTAAATACCGCGAGTAGAATGCGTCTTGGCCTTTGAAATGATCGAGTATTTTTTAGATAAGTCTTTTTATAAGCCCAGAAAAAAAATAATGTATAAGACCTATGAAAACTGCTTTAATGTTCAAAATCTGCTACTTACGAACCCATTTTCGGTTATTATTTTATTGTATAATGTGGAAAATTAAGTTATTTATACAATGATCAAAAAAAAATATGTATATATGCCTGAACATCCACAAAATAAAATAAAAGGCAATTTTTGGCCATGTTTTTTCTTGTAATCAAAACAGGCGGATGGTGTTAAGCGGGAATTTAAACCTTATCGCAATCTACGTAAGGGTTGTTATTGATAGCGGCTCAATTTAAAATATTATACGACGTAGTGCATCGCCTTAAAGAGTTCATTAATAAGAAATAAAACATCTCCCCTGAACCATACAAATATTTGTAACAACACAATAATTATTGCAAATTTAAGAAAATTCATCAATTTAATTTTTTATATGTTTTTGTGTTTAATTCGCAGAACTCATTTTTTTTTATTTAATTTAAATTAAATTTAATAATATTATCATTAAGTTATGCAAGTATTTTTTGGTTTTTGTTATTGTTACAGCTGTTTCGGCTTTCAAGGCCATTTTCAATGACAGTTTGAAAATGGCCTTAAAAGCCGAAACAGCAACAACTTAATAATAATATTATTAAATTTAATTTACGAAAAAAAAATCAAATCATTAATATAAGGTTTGTGTCTGGGTGTGGTTTTCAAAGTATAAAATCGAGGGTTTAATCCATCTATCTATATAAATAAAAATGTAAATGTTCGTTTGTTCAAAATCTTAAATCTCCAAAAGATCTTCACCGATTGCTTTGAAATTTTGACACAATGTTGCATTAATCTATGTATTATATAGATTTCACCTGTGACAGGATAAATCATGTTTTCTTATATAGCGCCATCTGTTGGACTTAAAACAACACGCGCTTTTGTTTCTATATTTGCACAGACAGACTGAGCCACAACAAAGCGTGGCGGGGTACAGCTAGTTTCAAATAAGAACAATTTATGATTTTCATTATTATTATTCTAATATATTATATTCATTAGTTAAGATTAAGAACCGATCTCGCCACAGGCAAAATTACTAAAATATTGTGTGCACATACGTAATAAGTACTTTCAACAGATCTTTTATTCGAAGAATTTCAAGTAGGTACTAACATTTAAGGATCTGTACATTAAAAATTCAATAATTCAAATTATAAAAAAAAGACAAGTAACTAAGAACCGTACTCGACTTAAACATATGTTTCCATGCCCAAAATTAATTACTTCATTTGCACAAAATTATTATACCAACCAAGGAAAAACTTTTTTCAGACGATTAACGGAAGAATTTAGAAACATTAATGACAAAATCCAAACATTGAATACTGATATAAACATTTTAAGGACAATATTATCAAAAATACTGTTTCCACATGAATTTATCTTGAAAATAACCTAAATATACTCAAATAAATATTTTAAAGTAAATATTATCAAAAACACTGTTTTTATATAAAATTATCTTGAAAATAACCTAAATATACTGAAACAAATATTTTAAAGACAATATTATCAAAAATACTGTTTCCACATGAATTTATCTTGAAAATAACCTTAAAACACTGAAATAAATATTTTAAAGACAATATTATCAAAAATACTGTTTTTACATGAATTTATCTTGAAAATAACCTAAATATACTCAAATAAATATTTTATCATCAAAAATACTGTTTTTACATGAATTTATCTTGAAAATAACCTAGTAAAGTAAAGTAAAGTAGTACTGAAGTAAATATTTTAAAGACAATATTATCAAAAATACTTTTTCCACATGAATTTATCTTGAAAATAACCCAAATATACTGAAATAAATATTTTAAACACAATATTATCAAAAATTCTGTTCTTACGTGAATTTATCTTGAAAATAACCTAAATCTCATTCATTTTCCATCAATGACAATTTCATATCCATAATATAATGTCTTTATTACTATTTACATATGTTTTATCTACCTACATTTAATCAGATTTAAACAAGTAATATAATTATTTTTTTTTATTTTCTCACTGCAATGTACTTACTTCATCTCAAAAGACATGTACCTACCATATTATTAATTACTTATAAATAATGAATAATGTACTGTACACTCCTCTTCCAACCACAAGTTAACACTTCCATAGAAGAGTAGTATTTAAATCTCACAACATGTACAAAGACAATATAAATACTATTGTATATGAACTTACCTTATTTCTTTAATAAATCAAATTAAAAATATGTATATGTAAGCTTTGCAATCTATTGTCTGACCTATGTGTGTAATTTGCATTCTAAAGAAAACAGCCAGAAATACCAAGAGCACAACATCAAATTTCAACGTTCATTTTCAAGTTTTGTTAAAGATTTTTTAAAGTTCTGTCTTTATTTCAGTTCTGTCAAGCAACTAGTCTATAATGATATAATAACAGAACTAGAATAGGACTTTCACAGAACCCGAAAATAAACGTTGAAATTTGATGAATTGTTCAAATTGAAACAACCCATCCTAAATGTGTGTAATTGCCGTGAACGTTTTCTGTTAAGGCGATGCACTACGTCGTGTAATATTTTAAATTGAGCCGCTATCAATAACAATCCTTAAGTACATGGCGATAAGGTTTAAATTCCCGCTTAACACCATCCGCCTGTTTTGATTTATGCAAGAAAAAAACATGGCCAAAAAGTGCATTTTACTTTATTTTGTGGATGTTCAGGCATAAATATTTTTTTTTTTCGATCATTTTATAAATAACTTAATTTGCCACAGTATACAATAAAATCATAACCGAAAATGGATTCGTAAGTAGGAAATTTTGAACTTTAAAGCTGTTTTCATGGGTTTTATAATTTTTTTTCTGGGCTCATAAAAAGAATTATGTAAAAAATACTCGATTATTTTAAAGGCCAAGATGTATTCTACTCGCGGTATTTAATTAAAGCATCTGAAACATTTCTAGGCGACCAAATTTTCAAACCAAAAACACATGATTTTGCATTACTACGTATGGCATCGCCTTAATGTCATTGTTTGAATTTAAGGTATTTTACTGAAATCGAAAATATTTTTTGAGAAATAGCCACATTTAGTGCCGTGGGTGCTTTCTGCACGTTTTTTCGCGATGAAAAAATATTTCGGAAGACGATTACTATAACTTTACATTTTCTTTAAATTTACAAAATGGTAGCGTCTAAATCAAATAATAATAACATATCAAAAAATAATTTAAACAACATCATTAACAGTATTAGGTATTGATTAACTAGGCATGCGTAAAACATAAGCAGTTTTAATAAGAAAGAGTAAATCACTATAAATTTAAATAACACATGTATGTAAATAAGGAATAAGAATTAGACTGAGAAGGGATTGCTAGTAACTTGCTGATGCATGCCCTTTTTGTGTAGTAACCATGTGTTGAAATGTTTAAGTAAACTTTTTGGGTGTTTATGAGTGTTTCAGTATGTGGTTAATTTACTTATTTGACTAAATATAATTGTAAAGCTGTTCATCTCGACACAGGAATTTCCTAGTGAGATGAGCAGCAGAGAAAAAAAATTAGAATTGATCTTTAAATATGATTTAAGATTTTCACGGCCAAAAGTATTTTTGTTATTTGTTTTTGGGGTGTTATGCCGTGTTACGCTAACTCCTTCTTTAGCCAACGTTTCGGACAGCATCAGGGCAGATGTGTTATGTTATAATAACACATCTGCCCTGATGATGGACACTGCAATGCTGTCCGAAACGTTGGCTAAAGAAGGAGTTAGCGTAACACGGCATAACACCCCAAAAACAAATAGCAAAAAAAGAATTGACCTTACTCCATCGGATGACATTTGACAACAATATGTTATATTTTCCAAAATTGTGGACTGGCTGGTTTCTGCATAACTAAGTTCATTTAATATACCTAATCACCTATAACACAATGTGTATATATCTAAATAAATAAATAACAGACACCTACAGCAAAAAAAATACGTTACAATTATTCTAGGTCTAAAAGTCGTACAACATTCCATACAACAACAAATAACGTACTAATTATTCGAAGTTTAAATGCTTAAAGAATGTTTAAAGCAGAGGTTCCCAAAGTGGTCTATATGGACCCCCAGGGGTCGATATCGGCATGCTGGGAGTCCATGTCAGCGAGGAAAAAATTTGGGGGTCCACGAGATTCAAATGGGGGTACATACGAGCGGAACCCCATTTACCTCAACTCAACATTTAGGAGTTCCGTAAATGACACAATAGAACTAACACAAATATAATAGACTGAGAAATTACTTATTTGATATTTGTATTTTTATATCTCCTAAAGTTGTTAATTGAGGTATATAAATAGAGTCTACGTTCCTTTTCTCGTCAGAATTAATATATTCAATCAAAACATTGCACATTGGAAGCCGCGAATTTTCCTATTTCCCCAACTTGTTTTTGAAAAACGCACTTCACACAGACTTCAAAACTAAGTTTGAGGACATTTTGACAGTGAAAATGCAACGTTGAAGAATCGGATATCATGTGACAAGAAGAACTGACCGGATTAAGCACTGAAAAAGAACTTAAGGGGCAGTTCTGTAGGGCCAGCTACAGAAAGAAATTCCAGTTGCTTATCTTGCTTCATTTTCATTTGGTGTAATACCTCACAAGGGTGCCCCTGTCTGCACAATGTAAAGACAGAGCAACTAAACCGCCACCCGATTGCGGGCAGGCAAGGGAAGGGAATATTTTTACTAAAAAAATTAATGATTATCACATGGGACCAAAGATATTAGAAGAACGAGATGTGCTATGCGCAGTTCGTACTGAGTGGAATTGTTTTGCCGAGTGTCGCTGGTTTTGTTCACCAATACTACTGCACACCTTCGCTTACGCTAAGGCATCGCTAAGGTATCCGCACTAATACATAGAACAGATTTCTGTGCGTACACGTCCCGATACCGTTCAAAGTACCCTAATTAGGTAGTACTCCGGCTACGGTCCGGCGGCCAACATAGCATATCTCGTTCTTCTAATATCTTTGCATGGGACGTTAATAGTTTTAGGAAAATTCAAAATTCGGCAGGCAGGGGGTCTACGGAAAAAAAATACTTGGCAAGTGGTCTACGGGGCAAAAAAGTTTGGGAAACTCTGGTTTAAAGTCAAACAACGTTATCTACAACTAGTTGACGTTTCCCGGCGTTGCTGGGGGTTATTCTTAGGAGATAGACATATACAATTGCGGACTTTTGTGTTGGCCTTTTTAAGATTTACAATTCCGTAGTACATTATTTTCATGTATCGCGTAGAGTTTAGCCAGCGTTAGCAATGTAAGCGCCGGAAAATATTTTTTGATTACGAAACATCCACTTTTCTCTACTTTTTATAAACATAATAAGCATGCATTATATGTATAAACCTTCCGAAAGAAATTCTCTAAATGATAATGAAAACCCTATCAAAATCCGTGGCATAGTTTAGAAGAACTAAGCGCTCAAACAGACAGACGCGGATAGCGACTTTGTTTTATACTATTTAGAGAAAAGACATAATTATGAATTGTTTGACTTTAAGCTCTAGTGTTGTTTGTATATTTTTTGTACTTAAAGTTTTTTTATTATTTTGACTGGAGAATTTTATTTCATTGATCTCATTTCGAAATTGAGCTTTTAACTAAATAGGAATATTACGAATGTATGGGGTTGACATATTATTATTAAACACCCCGCTGTGCTGATATTGTCGTATTACAAAGTCACCATGTCCAAACTGTTGAAAATTCATACGTAATATCCGGTACCGCTGGTCTTCCCTCATTTCATTTCTTTCATCATTCTTTCTCATCTGCTTCCTGTTTTCTCTTGTAAAACGTTATATGGTTTCCATTCTTTCATGTTTTTAAATTAATTTATTCAAACTCCGTAATCCCCAAACTTTGTCTTTATAAAAAAAGCATACATAAGTTGATTAAGCTCTTGTTAAATAGACCTATTAAAGTTCTAATTTCTATGACATTTGCCAATTACCAGATTGCAAATGGGGAAAATCTTGTTTACTTTAAATGTAATAAAGAACGTGATAATTTCTGTGCAGCAATATTAATCAACCCAAACCTATGAGGGGTCCTGAGACCTTCAATATTATTGTCAATATTTCGTCCAAACAACACATTCTTTAACAACATGAACATTCAACATGACTTTAAGTATATTCGAACAGTTTTAGTTTTAAGCAACTTTTTCTTGACACTTGCTTGTAATTATTATCTAGCTCAATCGTCACGCCATCACGACGTACTCGTATTGATGATAATATTGACAATTACTTGACGTTGATTGTTTCTGAGAGGCTTTAAATATCTGGTTTGTAGAACTTAAAAATAATTCTGTACATCTTAATATACTTTTTTTTAATCCAAGTATTTTTTACTCATAAAATTTACGCTTGCGAGTGAAACTTACTGATATAAAATATTGTTAATTCGTATTCCTGTTAAAAACGGGACTGCAGGCCTTTATAAATTAACAGATTTCCTAAAAAAACTATCAGTGAAACACGAATTGTTTATAAGGATGTCTGAATACGTGTTCATAAAAATCATTATATTTACTCATTTCGTCATTATATTATCGCAGCTGCAAGAACACGTGTTCCGATATATTTAGAATTTACTGTTATTTTGTTGGGGAATGGCTTGCCATCACGTTTTTTAACAGGGTTTTAATAAATCGTCAGTACCACATTTTATGATAAAAATAAATAGTTAATCTCTCAACATGTTGAAAATCTTACGTTGGTCAGTTTATTATTTTCTATATACTCTGGTAATCCCACGTCCATCAGCTTTCATCCGCAACATCCAACCTGGACCGGCTTTCCCGCCCAACAAAGGAATCGACGGCACGACAAAAGACTGCCACATCGCTTCCTTTATCCCCTACCGGGTCCACAACGACCAAAGTCAAAAGTACCTAGCCGGGGAAAATATCTCCTACATTCTGGCAACACTGAGACAGAATTTTTCCTCGGTAAGTAGGTACCTACCATAGACATAAAAACTGATAGACTTGCCCTAACATGAAATCTTTGTATATATCCTTGGGAGCTGGAAGCTAAGCACGTGACTATATGTTTTGCACCAAGAGGGTTCGAGAATGCTTTCGATAATCTAGAATAATCTATACGTTAGTCGTATGTTGAACGCGTTGAACGCCGAAGAGCGCACATTGAAATAACCAGACCCTGTGCAGAAAAGTGATGTTCGCTAAAGTAAGGAAAATGTTTAGAGCGCAGTCCGTTGTAAGACTTTTCTGCGCAGATCTGAATATTCATTTTAAACGACCCGCCTGGGTAAATTATATCACATTTATAAAAGTCTCTAACTAAAACACTGTAGAAAAATATTCAATTTTGGAAGCATGCCGTACTTTTGTTTACTCGATAAGTTTTTAAAAAAGGACTAGTAATTTTTTTTTGTAAGCAGACTTTATTTTTGCGGACTTAATAATGATATTAAAATGCAAGATATCTGTATCAGATTCATGTATTGAAAAATCACAAAAAGGGAGGTAAACTTGCAACTATGTTTGTTGTCGTTTCCCTCATTGACTGGTCTATCAATTTGTATCATCAAGTCTATGGTACCTACTCTTTTTCTCTAGGCAGAATTATTCTCTTGGAACGTTCTTCTGTTGAAAAGCTTCGTTCTAGTTCGATTCTTGGTGCTTCTTAAGGGATTTGTAGGTCTTAAATAGTTCGACCTACGTCGGATAATCAGTCACCGCATCGCCATGTTGGCTTTTGTTGTCGAAGAATATGTGGAATTATGGTTTTGCTGGGGGCTTTACGTACACCTTACGTATGTGTGTTAATATTTTATTAGTAGGGTAATAATTTTACTGGGGATTAAGGCTGATGCGTATTGGCATATTGTTGAGAAAACTAGGATTGATGTTTTAGGTAAAATGTCAAGATCTTATGAGTGGAAGGAACTTATTTTGAAAAGTTTTATATTATGCAATACATATACATACCTACCTCCAATTTTAGTTTTAAATTAAACATTCCACTGCTTTCTAATATTTATTTTTCTTACTTTGCAAAGGGGATCAAAAAATTGGGGTAATTGGGGTAGTTCTGTACCTGGGAAAAATCAGAAGCCTAGTATATTGGCGGCCTCGCGTGAATATATAGATTTGAAAAAATATTTTTTTCTTCGTCTTCAATTCTTCAATAATTACAGGTATTTTGGTTATCTCTTCATTATTAACTTACTCCTAACTAGTGACAATAATAACATTGTTCTCGTAACGTAACATATTTCAGAATTCCGCAGTAGTATAAAAAAACAACCCGTGAAAAATCAATCCGTCAAAAAAAATCCGTAAAAAATCAATCCGTAAAAATTCAATCCGTAAAAATTTTTTTTATAAATAATAATAATAATGCATTTATTTTTAAATATTTTAAAACAAAAACAAAATATGGTTTGATTGATGACTGTACCTTCCTACCCAGATAATGATTTCATATTTTAACAACTGTTGTAATGTCATCCGATTTCAGAGAAATGCTTATATTTCCGCGTGTGTGTGCGTGATTGCTAGCAAAATGATGTCGGAAAGTAGGTTAACTTCCTCTTCCAAGACTTGCATTCATTCTTATCGAAAACAAAACTTGGTTTGACTCCCCATGGTCTGGATTCAACCACGCTAACTGAGCCGAATTCCGATTGGGTGAGACCGACATTTATTAATATTAACTGCTGTTATATCACCCAATTTCAATTGCGTATTGTCCGCATGTGTATTCGTAATTGATATAATGTATTGTCATATACAACGAGTCTATTTACCGAGTTTCAGCTCGATCCGACGTTGTGTAGAGGGTTAATTTCCACATACAAGATTCATTCATTCACGAAAACAAATTCAAAATTCAAATAGATGTATTTAAAAATATTTATGTGAAATGTAGCTAATACCTTCTTATATGAAAGAAGGTAGGTACTTACTGAAAAATAAAGCGAAGGTAGTAAAGGTATCTATCTACCCGTCATCACAAATTATTTATTAAAATATCAACGTCCCAGTATTTTCCTACTCAGAATAATCCTTTGAATACCTACTCTGACGATTTTAGAAATAAAGAGTACCTACCGTGAACAAGAAAAATGTCAGGGAGTTGGGAGTATGTGAAGTCCCCCTAACTTCCCCCTTTCTCGACTCCCCCTTCCAACCCTCCCCAAGGGAGTCCTCTAAGATTGGCACTTAAAAGATATTCTTGAAGATGAGCAATATGCAACCTTTTTGTCAAATACAATTTACTCCCAGATGGACAATCCTGAAAAATACTAGAATGAAAAAAATTGATGGAACATCCCATCAAAAATTAAATGCTTTTTAACACACCAGTAAAAAAAACATGCTAGCTCAGTACCTCTTAATATTGGTTTTACTGGTATGGTCTCCTACTAAAAAACTAGTTAGCTACCAAACTTATTTTGCATTTCTTTACATTTCATTAGCGCTATTCAACAAAATATTATCAAATACTAGCTGACATGTACCTGGAAAATTTTGTGAAAATTTATGAGTTGTTAATTCTAGGGCAAATATCGAATTTTCTTTACTTTCTATAAATAAAATATGCATACATTAAATACATAAACCTTTCAGAAGAAATTCTCTAAATGATAGTGGAAATCCGTTTAGTAGTTTGGGAGAACTAAGCGCACAAATTGACAGATGCGTATAGCGAAGTTATTTTATACTCATTTCGGTTGTCATAGAAGTGAAATATTCCAGTTTTATACTATGTTCAACAAATTCAAATTTGTTTTGTAATTTAAAAAATTGGAACGTCTGAATCGAATTGTGTGAATTCGGACAAGCTTGGAAGTAGGTACCTACCTATTTATTTTTATTAATTAATAATTCTATATTTGAAATGAGGATTTCTTTTGTTTTGCAATTTTTGACAGATTTCGTGATTTTTCAAGTTTGCTAACAGTGTTTATTCGAGAGGTAAATTTATTTTGTTCACAAAGAAAATATTATTTTATTTTAAAGAAAATTGACAACATTTGTTTTTGATAGTCAAATATTTTATGGTAATTATTCGGAATCGCTGGACAAGGATTATATGAAATATTTTTAAATAAAACCTTCTGATTTACGTTAATTACTATAAAAGGAATCTGACTGCATTTGGGATATTTTTAATTATAGCATTTTAATGTTTAATTGAGTAAATCGAAAATTCACTTTCGTTGTATGGGATGACAGCTGGAATGATTTCTGTTGATAAAATTTTCTTTTGTTGATTTGCTGATACGAGTGGCTATATTTTTTACCATGTGCAAATACTAGGTAGGTACTATTTAAGCCAAACTCGAAAAATAAAATAAAGATATTTAGGTATGTTTTATAAAATAGAAAAATTAAAAAAAGGTGAGGTTATTATAAGTTAGGTTGGTTTATTATTAGGATTTAGGGTATATGCTGACTACGAGTGCCCAGTAAAATTTAACACTTTCCCGACATAATTACTAATTCCTGATGATCTCAAACTGTGCCCGTGGTATTGTTCTCAGGTGCAAAGCTTTCACTTAGAACAAATTTCACTTCGTTTCATTTTTACACTCAAAATAAATATGACATATTTATCAAAATATCCCACTGCGCGGCCATTTTACATCGTACTTTTTGCCGGGAACTTGATGGGAGTCGCTATATGCACAGCGACTAATCGACAGGGGGCGTGGCCAACATATCCGAGCATACCCGAAGTGAAGTATAGGTATAAAAGGGACACTTTCTTTTGAATCACAAACCATGTTACACAAACCTAGCGTAGCCGCTAAACTAATTGAAAACTGGGATGTTTTTCTTGCCTGGACGCGAGCAGGCGGTATTAAGGGGACACTTTCTTTTGAATCACAAACCATGTTACACAAACCTAGCGTAGCCGCTAAACTAATTGAAAACTGGGATGTTTTTCTTGCCTTGACGCGAGCAGGCGGTATTAAGGGGACACTGTCTTTTGAATCATAAACCATGTTACACAAACCTAGCGTAGCCGCTAAACTAATTGAAAACTGGGATGTTTTTCTTGCCTTGACGCGAGCAGGCGGTATTAAGGGGACACTTTCTTTTGAATCACAAACCATGTTACACAAACCTAGCGTAGCCGCTAAACTACTTGAAAACTGGGATGTTTTTCTTGCCTTGACGCGAGCAGGCGCTATAAAGGGGGCACTTTCTTTTGTATCACAAACCATGTTACACAAACCTAGCGTAGTTCTAAAAAGGTTTGTTTACATTATATTATTACAACGCCATTTCTGACGTTTCGTTTCACCGCCCACCGCGTTTCACTGATTTTGCAACTCGGAACACCTCGGGTATGCTCGGATATGTTGGCCACGCCCCCTGTCGACTAGTCGCTGTGGATATAGCGAAATCAACATGGCCGCTTATAATTTGTTAATAAATGTCGATCTCAAACTATTTTCTGTTTTTTTCCATGTTTTTCCTTTATTATTTCAACTAAAATGAAGCATAATACGTTTGCCCCAAGGTAAGTTCGTAATTACTTCTCATACCGTCGAGATTTTGCTTAATTTGACAATTTTAGCGCAAAAACAGTGAGGGCACTGATAGACAGCAAGTTCCGGATTTAGGTTAGGTTAGGATAGATTGGATATTATAGGTTAGGTTGGATTATTATAGGTTAGGTTCGATTATTATAGGTTAGGTAGGATTATTATTAGGATTTAGGTTAGGTTAGGTTAGGTTGGATTATTATAGGTTAGGTTAGATTGGATTATTGTAGGTTAGGTTCGATTATTATAGGTTGGGTTGGATTATTATTAGGATATAGGTTAGGTTAGGTTGGATTATTATTAGGATATAGGTTAGGTTAGGTTAGGTTGGATTATTATTAGGATATAGGTTAGGTTAGGTTAGGTTGGATTATTATTAGGATATAGGTTAGGTTGGATTATTATAGGTTAGGTAGGATTGTTATTAGGATATAGGTTAGGTTAGGTTAGTTTGGATTTATTGTAGGTTAGGTTAGATTATTAGAGGTTAGGTTCGATTATTATTAGGATATAGGTTAGGTTAGGTAAGGTTGGATTATTATAGGTTAGGTTAGGTTGGATTATTATCGGTTAAGTTAGGTGTGTTGGGTAAGGTTTGGATATAGGTTAGGTTAGGATTTAGGTTAGGTTAGTTTAGGTTTGGTTATTATAGGTTAGGTTACTATAGTTTAGGTTAAATAAAACAATAATTATAATAATACCTAAATATAAATAATTTAAGTTTTTTAAGTAACGTAGAAATATTTTATTTTTTGAGTTTGGCCAAAACAGTACCTAACTAGAATTTGCATTCTGAAATGATTCAAATTCTAGCTACTCGTATGTATTCTAGCTACTACTACCAGAGAAAATGTCATCAACAGAAATCATTCCAGCTGTCATCCCATACAACGAAAGTGAATTTTCGATTTACGTAATTAAAAATTAAAATGCTAAAATTAAAAATATCCCAAATGCAGTCAGATTCCTTTTATAGTAATTAAGGTAAATCAGAAAGTTTTACTTAAAAATATTTCATATAATCCTTGTCCAGCGATTCCGAATATTTACCTATTTTATAAATACTTATGGCTTCACAAATCCTACAATTATAATCCCGTGATTTTTCACGGTTACAAAGGTCACAAAGAAGTCATCCCCGATTAGTGTAAAATGCCAGAACATTTGACATCTGGAGAAAATTTAAAGTAAGAAATTTAAACAAAAGATATGCAAACATGGTTTACAAATGTTTATGGCTTTCACCCTTCAAGGGTGTTCTATGTCATCATTTCAAATAATGGAGAGAGGGAACGTGAATTTATAAAGTAATTTTGTTTAAATGGACAAATTTCAAAATTATATAGAAGTTTTGAGTCGAGTTCAGACTTAGAAGAGTTGAGATTTTGAAAAGAGATATACACCGTTTAAATATAGATTTATTTATTAACTAAATAAATCAAATAATGTTGGAACCTATTTCTAAATGATCGATTATTTAATTAACAGACACTATCGAATACCGGTATTATTTCCACCACGTTCACAGGACTTTTGATGTATCTTTTTCAATATTTCTAAATTTGACTTTAATTCACTCTGATTCCATTGAAAAAATTCTGCATAAATTTCTAAGATATATTAAATCATAAATTAATTACAACCACTTTATGAAATAATTAAAATTATTAAATTCTCACGACCTTTTTCCGGTTTGACTTTTATTTTAAAAATTGATAATGGTATTATAGACAGACCTGATTTATTTAGCCAAATTATCTCCCATGTACCAAATAGAAACACCCGATCAAAAATTATTTTAATTGCAACAATATAAGGACTGAGTCATTTAGATATTCCTAGATTGCATGCAGTTGGAAATACTCTCTCAGAAATAGTAGAAGTGTTCAATTTCACGGAATTTAGTCACAAGAAGGCTATAATAACATCCCTCATAAATCAATATTAATGTTTATTCTTTTGCCTGTGTTATTACTAATTTATTATTATGCACCACGCGTTTGTAAAAGCACGTATGCATATAGCGAATAATATTAATAAATAAATGTATGAAGGTAATTATTATATTTGTTTAGGTTTGTATTTAAAATTTAACTAAAGGATCATCAGTATCATAACTAGAAAAAATATCCTCCGTAATCTTTTTCTTTTTAATATATAAAATTTCAGCTTGCTATGTTTGTTCTTATTAGTTCCAGGAGTGTTTAGAGGTTACTATATTTTATATTTTAAAGGTTCTCATATTGATATCAAATTGTTTAAAATACGCTTTTGAGAGAAAACATCGTAAACAGACGAACTTTATGTAATTTACGGAGAAATAAATCGCAAGGACAACAATTTATTGAATTTCGTTTACAAATTAAGGAGGCAATTATCTCAAGTATGGGTTTCCACGAAAATTAAACTCAGATATGAATAATTCAATAAAAAAAACGTTCAAGCCATTATAAAAATATAATAAATATTAATGTATCATTTGTTTCATATGTACACAGTTTTCCACTTCTGAGCTTTTAGTCCCAACATATTTAAGTACATGTTAGGAAACAAAGGCACATTTCCCAAGTCGTTGGTATTTTATTTTTATAAATAAATTATTACCCTTATCCTAGTCTTCAAGAATACTGGGTTATTTGTTTGCGTTTACTCTTCGTATGTCTGTAATCCTACTACCCGTGCACCGCAAGCCTCCATTGAAATATCAGAAATATTTTTGGAAGAGTATTCGTGGATATCTACCACAAACTAAATATTTATTAATTTAACTACGTTTTTTATAATATTAAAGCCACTGAAAATATAATATGAACACCAGAGATATTTATGAAGTCTTGCTTTTTTCTTCACTTTTAATGACTTTATATCACTTTCCAAAAGTGTTTTGATATGTCACTGTTCCGATATGTCCGATAATCATATTTCGGTTCAATGACAAATCTTATCACTTTTCAAGAGTATTCTGATATGTCACTGTTTTGATATGTCCGGTAATCATATTTCGGTTCAATGACAAATCTGAACACTTTTCAAAAGTGATATAAATTTATTAAGGCGATGCACCACGTTTGTAATATTCGGAATCGGGCTGCTAACAATAACACTCCTTGTGTATAAGACGATAAGGTATACATTTCCGCTTAGCACCAGCCGCTAGTTTTGATTTATGCAAGAAAAAAACATCGCCGAAAAGCGTGTTTTATTTTATTTTGCCGAGTTCAGGTACAAATATCTAAATGTTTTACGATCATTTTCTAAAGAACTATATTTTCCACATTATACAATAACACCATAATTGAAGTGGGGTTCGTAAGTAGAACTTTAAAGCAGTTTTTATAGCCATGATACTTTCTTTGTGCTTATAAAAACAGATTTTTAGATTTATCCCTACGAATGGAAGTTCTTTATTTTTAAGATTAATTAAAACAATATCTTACCATTAAAATATTTTATGTAAAACGATTTTAAAATTTTATAAAACGTTGTTCAGCTATAAAATTAGCGGTAAGCAGCAAAATTTATTTTTCCAGGCGAAGAATTATTAACTTCTCGAGGGATTCCTCTAAAACATCTGAGTTTTTTTTATTATTTATTGAGTTAGTTTATACATTTGAATATAAACTAATATAAACAAGATCATATTTCATTTTGTAATTTTACATATTTTTACAATGAATATAACATTTCTTTTTAAATACATTCATTCTTCCTTCATTCTTCAGACTTTCAGCCATTTCATCATACATTTTTAGTCCTTTGTACATTAGGCAGTTCTGTGATTTTGTTTTTTTCATATGTGGCAATCTAATCCTATTTACATTTCTGGTTTCGTAATTATGAACATCTCTATTAAAAACAATTTCATCCTTAAAATATTTTGGCATTTGGTTGTTCATGATTTTATGTACAAAAATTAACACATTAAGGCTGGCCGCATACATACGTTTTCCGTATTCGATTTCCGAATTCGTTTTCCGTATTCGGAATTCCGTGAGACTAGCGCAAACGTTCGTTTTTCTTCATTCGGAATGTATAAACGTCAGTACCAGTGTTGCCAACAAGGGCGATATATCGCCATTTAGGCTACTCAGAGAGAGAATCGGCGCCGAAAAAATCTAAAAGGCGACTGGTCGCCAATTAAGCGTCCCGATGTCCCGAAGTTCTCTAGCCACCCCCCCCAAATTTATTTTTCTGGGGACAAATTTTATATTTTCTTGAAATTCTCTAGCCACCCCCCCCCCCCATGAATTTTTTTTTATTTTCTGGGGACAAATTTTATTTTTTTGAAATTCTCTAGCCACCCCCCTCCGCGAAATTTTTATTTTCACGTAAAAACATCAATTTTAAACATGTCCCACCTAACAGAAAATTCGGCTACTTTACGCTACCTTATGTATGAGAAACGTCGATATTAGGTCAAGATCCGTTGGCAACACTGAATTACCGAACGGAAATTTCCGAACGTTTGCGTCGACACAAACAAAATGTATGCAAGAGCTGCGAATGTATTTTCTAATGATTCCGTGCATTCGGATGTCCGAATACGGAAAACGAATTCGGAAATCGAATACGGAAAACGTATGTATGCGGCCAGCCTAAATAATAGTCTCTTTTTTATAGAAATCCAATTTAGCTGTTCTCTCATTTGATCTATGCTTGCGTATTTTCCTTTTCCTAGTATATCTGACGGCCGGCATAGCCCACGCGGTTGTCTTCCTTCAGTATTGGTATACTCTGATGTAATTCCGTTATGCTGTTTACAAAATATTTTTTGAAGCAGTTCTGTATGCTACCCTGTATCTGATGTGGAAATTCAATGTCATGTTTCATCCCTTTATCTTCAGTTTGCATTAATCCTTTTATGGTTTTCCACATTTTTTTAGTGTCTCCTTTTTCACAGATAATTTTATTTTTGAAGTAATCGTTCTTACAAACTTTCAGTTGTTTTGAGTATTTATTTCTTGCATTTTTGAATGCTTTACAGTCTTGTGAGTTTCTTCAGATTTTTGCAATTTTGTACAGTCTATCTCTTTCATATTGTATTGATTGTAGTTCTATGTTATACCATTTATTTGTTCCTCTTATTTTAGTAGTTTGGATTGGTATTAACTGGTCGATTACTTCTTGAAGGTTATTTATTAATGATTTAGACTTTTCATTAAATTCCATTTGATGAAGTTCATTCATATCACCCAGAAGTTCAATTAACCTTTCACTGTTATATTTTTTATAATTTCTGTATTTTATTACTTTGCTGGTTTTCGTATTAGTTCTTTTTGTGTTATCTGTAATGTGGATAAGGTTATGGTCGGTTATTTTTGGCTCATCTAGAACTTTTACATTCAAATCTAATCTGTTGGATATGACAAGGTCAATTAACGTCCTGGATTTATCCGTTATTCGTGTCTCACTTTTAACATGTTGTTTCATTCCCAATGCTTGGATAATTTTTTTAAGTCTTTTAGTATATGTATCATTCAAATTTTTGAAATTTATATTAAAGTCACCAGTTAGGATATTATCTTCTTCTTCTTCGAGGTTTTGGGTACACCAGTTCTCTATAAATGATAGAAAGTCTCTGGTACTTGCATTTGGAGAATGGTAAATTACTCCGTATACTCCTTTCTTATATCCAGAAGTTATCCTGATCGCTAGTATCCAGCAGTTCTTTTCGTGTTGTGTGTTAGAAATAACTTCATATAATATGTCTTTTTTGATAGTTATTATTGCTCTCCCTGTGTGTCTACTGTAGGAATCACAGCGTATTGTTATATATCCTTGAAAAGTAACTTCGCTGTCTTCAATATCGCATGTTATGTGAGTCTCGCTTAACATTACAAGTGCAGGATCATTTCGTTCAAACAGTATCTGGATTTCTTCATTATTCGATATCAGACTCTGAATATTTAAATATATGATTCCTTGCAGTTGGTTGCTTTTTATAAAAAAATTACCTTTTTCTTCTCCAATTCCAATTTCCTTTTGTGTACTGGACATTCGAAGCTCCACGCTGGATGATTTGAGTCTAGGTTTATCTTCAACTTGTTTTTAGTATTAATACAATTATTACACTTTTCTGTTCCTCTAATAGCCTTGCATTCTTCACTTTTATGACCACCTATACATTTAGGGCATACAAAGGAGTCTTTTTTACATTCGCTCCCTTTATGGTTGAACCCGTAGCATTTATAGCAGCGCTTAATGTCAAAGGCGTCAAATACTCTGACCCTTTCCCATCCAATATTTATTTTTTGCATTTGCAACATTATTCCATGTGTTTGTTTATCTACTTCCAAATATATTATATATTCTTCTCCTGTTTTTAATTTCTTGTTTTTTATTACAGTTACTTCCATTTTTTGTGGTTCTTCTGGAAACTCGTTCTGAATTTTTATGTTCTGAACGATTTCTTTTTCATCCATTTTATGTGTTACTCCAACGACTTTTATTGATGGGAATCTTTTATCCGGGATCTTCGTTGTATATTTTTCACAGAACTTTATTTTTATGTCTTCCTGTAGTTTTTCAATATGCTGACTATTTCTACATGTAACAATTATTTTACCATCCTTTGCATTTTTTATTCCCATCACTCCTGTTTCAATTGGATCAATTTGTTTTTTAATATCCTCTTCGGTTTTCTCCGTGGTCTGCTCTTCTTTCGGAGTGATAATAATTTTTTTCCCCAAATTTTGGTATTGCTTATTGTTACCCGTAATTTCCTTAAGTATTCTATGTTCTCCAGAAATATCGGCCATTTTTACTGCCATTTCGCTTATTAACCCCAAAATTGTAATTGTTTTCGGGGTTAATTTATTAATTTGTTCTTTGTTTAGTTTTGTCGAACTGTCATTAATGCAATTTTGTAGAATTAGAACTGCATCTGTGGCTTTATCAATAAAACTTTTAGGATCCATCTTGAGTTACTTTATTTATTTCACTATTCACGGCAAAAATCAAGTTTTATGTCTGTTTATCTCAGATCACCTGTCTATTTTAATGTTTTTCTGTGGTTTTTTTCTGTCAAAACTTTTAATGTAAACTTTAAAGATATATTGCACCTTGTTTACTCAAGACAAAAACAAATTATTTGAATACATTCATTTACCACTTCTTTTTAAAACGATATATTAATTGATTATTTTGAAACACCAATATAGCAACACTTTAACATAATTTAAGGACAACTTTATTGTTATGTTCAGAGTTCAATTCCATAGATTCAATTTAAGTAAAAAGTTCACCAGAAATAATTAAAATAAACCCCCACGGAAAGATCAATTTTACAGGCCTGCTAGCCCAAATTCGACCGTTTGCCCGTTCATTATGCCGCGCCGCGTGTAGAATATTTTTTTACAGGACTTCATCACTTATGTCGTTAAGATTCTCACTTTATTTTAGAGATTTGCTACTGCAAATTCAACCGTAGGTCTGTCCAATACAAAGGGCCGCGCGTCGCATTTTTGTGTGCATGGCTTCTTCACTTACGTCCTTAAGATTCCGACTTTATTTTAGGATATTGTCTCGTCTTAAAAGTGATAAAAAAACTAGCCTAAAACCTAACATAATAACTTAGTTTTTTTCATCACTTTTATATCTTTATATAACTTTGCAGAGTGTTCTGATTTGTCCGGTTACCATTTTATTTTACTTCGGAAGAAAATTATCGAAAATTTACAGAACAGATATAGACACTATACTATTTATAATACGGCTGTTAAAAAAGCAATAGGAATCTCTCCTAAAACACATATTCTCCTCAGTTTTCGATTCTGCCATTAAAATATTAAATTGCATCGAGTCCATGCACTCGATGTATGTTACATGGTTACACCAAATAATACCAAAAATTTCGCAACGAAGTCGCCACTGCCACCCCACAAATACTTCGCTCACCAATTATCTGACGAGGGGCAAAATGACGGTTTTGAGCAACGACGAATAATAAATCTTCTTAATATATAAAAATTCACCCGCGTATGTTGGTGCTCGCAAACTAGAAAAGTGGTCCAACGATATCGATGTAAATTTCAAAGTTTGTTCTTTTTAGTGCCAGGAGTGTTTAGAGAGTGGTTTGAATGGTAAAATAAGTCGCGGACGCTCGAGGAATACTTATCGCAATATCTCTGCACCAGAATAAGATACTGAGTCGAATTAAAGACTATGAAATATCAAGATATACAGGGTGTAACAGCACGTACCCGAAGATTTTTATATAGTGATTCTTGAGCACAAAAATTCAGATGTAATAATAATAGATGTCAATTTGAACTCCGATCTTTTATTTAATTAATTCTACGACTTGTGAATATTATTATTTGCTTTTGTTTTCAATTGAAAAAAATATCATCGAACATCAAAATGATATCTACAGCTCATACTCCAATTGTGCTCAGGAATTGCTGGTTAAAATCCATCATATATGTGCTGTATATCAACGATATTTTCCAATTTATTAAGCGTTTTTGTATAACTTATTTTTATATTTTCCGCGTTTCTCCATATCGTTGCTCGTATTATAACACCGCGTATCCCAATAAATACGAATGCACGGAACAGTATATTCTATAAAGGGATGAAATACTATAACGCGCTGCCGGAAAACCTAAAGTCTGCCGCAATTGAAAAATTCAAGATGTTGTATAGAAGCCACATAAAACAAGAAAAAACATAGAATATTAATATGAAAAAATTAATTAGTCATTTGTAAACTTAAATGTACAAATTACTAAAATAAAATAAATAAATTATTTATTTCGACTTTGTTTTAAAACTACGCATGCACCGTGGTGAATCCACAAAAAAAATTGACCAAACACCGCTCCTTTTGTAAAAAGTTTTGGTAACAATGCGTATCTCAGAATTAAAAATTAAGAACTAAAAAACATAAAAGAAAGTCGAAAGTTATTTAATATTTTTCATTTACGCTGTTATATGTTTGGAACTCATTTTAAAAATATATTTCTCTTGGTATGGAAAGTTGAAATTACTCGAAACTGGTGGTCTCAGATGATATAGTTATTGGCATTTGAGGAATGCTGTGTGAATGTTGGATATTGATTGGAAGTTTATTGACAGCGCGTGTTGTAGATCACCAAATACATTAATTAGCCACCCACCCCCATAACCCCCGCCACCCTACCATGTACAGCGATTGAATATTGTAATATACATACCACATATCCCATAAGTGGTAAAGTATCCTATAGTCATGATAATGTTGAACAATATTTTCTATTTACACAGAATATAATATAATGAGGTCTTACTCCAGTCCACCATTATTTTAAATAAATAATGAATAACTTTCTAACTTAATTGCCAGTTTTAATATTTTTATAGTTACTTTAAATAGATAAAAACGCATAAAATCTATGGCGTGTCAGGCGTCACATGAAGCTTTTTGAAGGTAGATATATAGCTAACTGTATATAATTTTATATTATGTAAAAATAAAACACACTTGTTCATGTGGTCAACGAATGCCCGCTCCATTAATTCCCCGGCGGGATTGATGTGGTTCACATGGCGACGCCTGAGGCCCTAGACTGGCTCGCAGACCTAGATGTCCCCCTCTGACCACCCCACCATACGAAAGAAGAAGACTTGTTCAAAAAAGAAATTAGTTTTCTAAAAATATTTAATCAATTTCATCCGATTTCAGATAAAAATGATCTAACTTGGGACGCGCATACAAGACCACAACATCAATAATATATTTATTTCAATTTATTTACATGTTCATTTGTTTATTTACATGTTCATTTGTTTATTTACATGTTCATTTGTTTATTTACATGTTCATTAATTTACATGTTCATTTGCTAGCCGAGGTTATGTTAAAAACACAATATTTTCGACTGTCATTCATAGTGTCCGAAGTCGATTTTGCAGTATTTTGATTTGAGCTTTCGAAACGTATACCCGCTTGCATCGAAAAAAATATGTTTTTTGGTTTCCTTGTGTGATGCAGACTCGTCAGTCCCTCTTGTACCACTAGTTTTTGGACACTGCAGTAATCAAGGTCAATAAATTATCACAGTATTATTTTTATAGAGGTCAGGGATAACGGCTGGTCTCTTTAATGGACTGGAATGTGATCATAATAAATTATTGAATGATTAACAAATATGTTTTAATTTGCATAATATTTTATTTATCGAAAGACGGTTAGTATAAAATTAAAAATTCCCCGGAGGAATTTTTAATAATTTACGTTAATTAATTTTCTTTCATTTCGATCACTGAGTTTTTTTTAAGTGAATATAACACAATGTAAGCCAGTGGGACCATGACATCCCCAATATTGGGGTATGATGTGAAGCTAAATGGTGGTGGAAGGAGAAGGGGATAGGAAATAATACGGTTGGGAAGTACCTGACTGTTCTGATCACCAAACACGACAAATGCCATTTAAAGCATTGTCTCGATTTTGAAGTAGGTACTGTGTACCCTTATGGAACGTGCCACAAATAAATAATTAACCATCGAGCCGTTTCTCAGCTTGTGTAAGCAGAGTAGTTAGACCGCCATACTACTCTATCTTGGTCTATCGTATGTACATCAATTAATGTAAAATTTTTAAATACCTTATTAACTATAATGGCGCCACTCCCCAATTCAAACAGGAGAAAAAATGTCTTTTTTGAGTTGGGCAGTTTCGTTAAAAAAATACCTTCTATCGCAATTAGTCTCGAAATATATGTATTTGTAAATCTATTGTAATATGTTTTTATATTTAATAAAAAAATTAAATTAAAATTTGTTACACACTTTTTGCTTTGTTCACATTCATACATCGACGCGTACATACTCTTATATTACTTTTACTCTTGACATTGTCCCACCCGAAAATATACTTATTTGATTTCCTCGATCGTGCCATGTGTTCCTCGGGCGTCACTGAGATCTTCTACCATTCACTGTCTTCTAACATTCGGCGTCATATATTCTCTGTAAACGCCATTCTTCGCTCGTCTGCTCTACACGCCCAAATCATCTCTCCCTCTAGTCCCTTTATTATCCTTGATTTACATTTAAACGCCTTGTTGACGCAACTATTAATCTTCCATTAAAATTTTCCTTGCAATTTTTCCCATCCTATTTTACTTGTCATTATATACCCACGTGTGTGTTTGACATTCTACAACAGTAAAAGCGACTGTCAAACCAGTTTATTGATGGAGCCTGTTTGATAAACATCTTTTTGTTATCAGTGCTGTTATTGATATCAATTCAGGATAGAAGGCCTGTGCAGTGAACATATTCGGTTCCATCGGTGTGTTTCGTGGCCAACCTGGATGTTATGGAAGCTTGTGCGTGAAATAAATCATATCTTTTATGAGTGAAACCAACCATCGACAACTTTGAATAACATCAAATGGGTAATTCAGATTCCTTCCTTAATCCATGTTCACCATCTTTAACCATGGTTGTGTCAACTTCAAAGTTCACAGTTAATATTCACTCCACTCTTGATTCGCCTATTGCGATCACACGCCTATACTTAAGATAAATGCTTATAATATATTTTTTAAATGTACTTCGGTAACACTACGTGTCATCTTGGGGGTGTAATGAACGTATGTAACTTGGTAAAGAGAAGTCTATAATAATTATCCTGAAAATACCACAGTTAATGGATCCACCCGATTGAAAATAGTTACGCCACTGAAATGTCCGGTATTCCCCGACACACAGAACACAGAGGGGCTGTGAAACAACGGCCATTAGTCAGAAGACCACTTCATCAAGGAATGTGTCACATTAAGGCATATTACATCGAGAAGGTGACCGAGATTGCCTACACACAGAACACACACGTGTCTAGAATGGTAATATAATTAAATATTACTTGGAAGAACAAATTATAATACATAATGTTAGTTGGTTGACTGATTGATCATTAGTGAAAGTTGGTACACATTCATAGACATCAAATTAAGAGGAAGCTACAAGCCAAAAATATGTATATTCTTGGTATACCTTATATTGTAGGAAATAGGCATTAAAATCGCTTGACAAACGGAGTCTAAAAACGTTCTATTTCAAGCACAAAACTGGTTTTTATTTATTTTGTAAGTAATTTTATAAGAAAGCAAAAAAGTTAATCAAGTGAAACTGTCACAGATAATCTTAGCTATAAAACTGTATATTTTTAAAGTTGTTTCCTTTACGCGTTAATACGTTTCTAAAATGTTTTTTTTTAGTAGTTTACATTTATATTTTTTATCGAGTAATTAATTTTTTATTTGTATTCTACTCAAGCGAAACGATAGAGAAACCTTCAATTTATCTTAGGCATATTTTTTGGTATTCATTCATAATGTACACCAATTCGTTATAAATAGTGAAATAGCATTAAGCTTCGCCTTAATAGAGAAGCCAATCAGAGAAAGGGGAACAAACCAACTTGCGGTGAGTGCGGGAGGCGGCGTGATCGTCTCCCTTTATGTGATTTGGCAACAAGTGAATCTGACAGTATACAGGTAACATATCACCAGTCGGTCCTCGAAAATAAAATCTTTACTTTTTCTTTACTAATCTTTTTACCATTTCTTTTTACAATGGCTGCGAAAAATCCAAAATCGGGTAAACAAAAGTTCGGGTTTGTTTCCGAAATTTAATATGTTGTTACACTATTTATTTATACACACTCACAAATGTGTTACAATTTTGCCAAGAATATTCAGATTCTGCGCAGAAAAATCCCACAACGGAAGACGCGGCAAACCTTTACCTTACTTGAAGGAACTTTACTTTTCTGCGCCAGGTCTGGTAATCTCAGAGTGCGCTATTCGGTGGTCAGTTTACAATGGATGTCATAGTTTATTCTAAGCATTCTCGAACCCTCCTGGTGCCAAAAATATGGTCACGTGGTTTGCCTCCAGCTCGTCAAAATGATACCCAGATTTCATGTTAAATAATTTGTAACCACAACCCATTCTACCAATATGATATATTATGTATATTCTTCTCTTATACCAGTATTTTACACTTTATATAATATCTCCGTATTTGCTTTCTTTTAACTTTTCTTTGTTTTATTCATCCGCTCGAGCGATAGAGATTTCCGGGCGTTTAATTTTGTATTCGGCCGCGCTCAATCCAAAAAGTCATACCTCCGATAGTACAAAACATATCCACTGCTTACTGTGGATTAAAACCAATGAATCCATATTTTTTCCACCATTTCACAGTTTATTTCAGATTCTTATGAAAAATATTATTAAATTTATAAACCAGTGCGTGTTAATTACCGAAGTTGTCATAACTTGTTCTTATTTGCGAATGTATTGAATATCACTATATAATATGTATATTGTCTATGGTCTACTTGAAATATTTATAGTTACCATAGAATAAATGAGAAAAGTAAAAGTTCCTTCCGCATAATTTTTGAATGGAAACAAATTCTTGTCGTGTTGTACTTTGTTTTGTTTCTTTCTCTCTCCTTTTCTATTCCCTATCTTTGTAATCTATTTTTACAAATTTATTAGTGGGTAAGTATCTTATTTTAAATTCCTACCTTGACTCTGTGCTTATTTTTGCTTACTCGTGTATATCCCTTTCTGTTTCCTTTTTTGTTTCTTCTTGTTTGTTCCACTTAACCTCCCTTTTTCTATTTGTGTACTGTTTTGTATGTGAAACTTATAATTATGATATTTTTATATTTTTGTACTGTTTCGTATGTGAAACTTATGAAGTTGATATCAAAAATAAAATTGTACCTGTAAACTCCCACCTACGTATTGTAAGTTCCTCTCGTCCTACAATGAATTTTGTAACTCATCGGGATTGCTATAGCAAGAAATAAAAATAATAAAATATAAAAATGACTTGGCACCTTTTGGTTCTAGACCATTTAGCATCTATCTCTCTTACACTTGAAATTTTGTTTTGCCATCCCGCTTAAATTTTGTAATCAAGATGAAATACAGATGTGTTTCGAAATAATGGCCCAAATTGTGCTTATATTAGGATCACTAACCACGCCCAAAAGGCGCTTCTTGTGGGGTTTTCTGTTTTTATGATAGTTCAGACATTTAAAAAAATGGAATTTTTCACATGTACGCACTGTAAGCATATGTTCAATTTAAAAAAAAAAACAATTTAAAATACTTCTAAACGTAGATTTCGCGGTACAAAAAATTAAGAAGAATTATTCAATAAGACGAACATTAATGACATCTGTTGGTATTCGATAAAAGCTTAATCAAGCTACCAATCGAACATATTTGCTGATGGCGAGAAGTTCAAAACAAATTCATAAAAATCAATCAAATTCTGGTAGCAATCGCTAGAGTGGGTTTCTTTACACGTGCTTTTAATGACATATTTAATTTTTTTAATTTATTTGATCTAATATAGGCCCATGGGGCTATTACACTGGGTAAATAAAGTTACATTTTTTTTACACAAGGGTTAGTAACAAACAATGGGGTTTCAAAAAATAATGGTTTATAATTATTAGATGAAATACAAAATTATATATATATATATATTGAAATTTTCAGAAATAAAATCTTGACATGAAAAAAGTGTGTTTCAAACATCGAATTTGTGACATTAACGAATAGGGACTCTTAAATTGACTAGACTCGGAAGTTGTGATATTTTTAAACTTTTTGCCATTCTTTTATTTGTTTAAAACAATATAAAATTTTCTTCTCTCTTGGCTATGACCGATATTTATTTTTTTCTAAGGCTTTGCATATGTGTTCGTAGGGATGGAAAATTCCTCCCCTACAACACATAAGCCTCCATGAAAATTGGACCCTTAATTGGACCCTGAAATTGATGGTAAAATAGTGACCTTCGCTGATGATACAGTTCTTCTGTGTCAAGCAGCCACATGGAAAGATTTATTCATAACAGCTGAAAAAAGTTTGTCAATTGTCATAAAATGGCTAAACAGAAATACTCTTACCGTTAACACAGTCAAAACAAAATATATCACACATAGTATTACACAAAGAGGTCAACCTCCTTCTAACTTGGACTTGTTTTTGCATGAATGTAAACAAACATCATCCAATTGCCAATGCGAACACATCGAAAGGGTAAAACAATTAAAGTACCTAGGAGTTATTATTGATTCATACTTACAATGGACTGAACATATTACTTTTATTACCAATAAACTAAAACAAGTCTTGCACCTAATAAAATCCATTAAAAACATTTTCCCACTAACAATACTTAGATCAATATATTTTGCACTGTGTCAATCCATTGCCACTTATGGAATATTAGCTTGGGGAAGCGCTACAAACACAACAATTGACCCAATTCAAAAAGTTCAAAAGGCAATAATAAAACTCATACTGCAAGTACCATTCTACACAGACTCAACTAAAATCTTCAAAACACTAGACGTCATGTCAATAAGACAACTTTACGCCAAAACTGCTCTCCTAAACCTCATCCATAATAATCTTCATATTACAAATCAAGCACAAGCCATAATAAAAACCAGGTCCTCAACAAATAAAACACTGAACATTCCGATAACACACACCACACACGGACAAAGACACTTTCAATACTACGCAACCAAACTTTTCAACAGTATGCCCATTACTTTGAAACAATTATTGACTACACACACATCTACAAATTTTCTCAAAAAACATATCGTAGCCTGGATAAAAAATCAAGATATTCACTTTATTCAAAAGATTATAATTCCAAACCAAACATAACCAAAATATAATAAGTAAAAATTAAATATTATACACGTTCTTCAAGAATTATCCAAAAATACATACACGCATATATAAATGTGTGTTTTCATGTTTCAATATATGTCTGTGAAAAAAAAAAAAAATAAATAACTTTCTACTACAACACATAAATACCTGTCACACTTAATCACAAACACGTTAACACCTCAGCACAGGTTCTCCTAGTGAGGTGTTCACGTAACATACAATATAACACACACACAGTTTTACCTAAATCAACCTTTGTTCTTCATTTTTTATACCTTTTTTCTGTACTTTTTCTCTGTACTGCAATATAAACCACTGTAATAATTTGTAAAACGTGTATTCAAGAATAGACATAAATAAATAAATTTCTTTGATAACTACAGAAAGCTACTTAAAGCTCTCTTGTACTATATATCTTTATAGACATATGTACTTAACTGATTAATACGTTATTTACGACCTCGAACGTTAATATTTTAGTATTTATATTGTAATTAAATTCCATCAAACGTTGTGTAATTTTTTGGTTTATGATATAGGACTTTAATTACTTTCATTTTTGTGGTAACCCTCTTGATTCTGATCAGGGCGTTGAGCTTTAAAATTGAATTGGTCTTTCCACTGCAAGTCTAAATTTAAATGGTTTCACTAAGTGAGCTACCCTTCCCTATGTAACTATTTTGATTCCCTGCAGCCTAACGATTTCGTAGTTAAACGCTAGTAAAAGATATTATACATATATTTTTGTACAGGTAATTAAATATAACTCAAATGGTTAATTGTTAGTAAATTTGATTTTGGTAAACTCTTGTATCTGTTGGCGTCACTCCTTTATGATTCTGCTGCTATAAGGTACATGTAAAGATTGATTTAGTAGGTTAATGTTATTAGTTAATTGTATATTTGACGAACTCAGAATAACCCTTTTCTTGCAAAATTTGGCTCCTATCCTCCTGCAAGTAAACAAGGTGATCGAGAGTCAACCAGAAATTCGCACAATCTTGTGACACGATTCAATTGATTGGTACCTAAGTTACCGCGTCCCAATAGAATCTTCCTTCGTCATCATGCACTGCCTTCAGGTCTTCTCCCGAGTCTCGAAACCTCCAAATTCCTACTCCTCCTTGAACTGCAATTTACTTAGGGCGAACCGGTTTCGTCCTATATACAATCATATAATCACGGTGTGGTGTGGAATTACGGGTCGTGAATCCTCCTTCCACGTTTAAGAGAAAATGCGAGAGTGATTCGGAGACCTAAAATGCAAGCTGTATGCAGGTCCGCATTCTCCAATAAACGGTACATACGAATACATATATATAGACATACGTTTTGGGAAAGGTTTATAACTTGCAATACGAGGCTATCTGCTTCGCATTCCAAGCTCGGATCTCGTACAAAGAATTCTGCGAAATTCTAAGTTTGGTAACCGAATAGATACATAAGAATAGTGGAAAATATGAATAAATACTAATATACTAAGATCTTACTGATAGTTTGTTTTGGAGAGCTATCGAACTCCAGGCTTTTTGTTTTTGTTTGGTTTTGACGTTTTTATTTAAGAGATTCGCCATCTCTATTTTGTTTGGTTAATGGTCTTGTTATAGAAGTGACCACTGCCTCCCATTGGATGAAATGTATTTTTTTTTTCCTCCAGGGCTCAACATGAGATTTAGTTCATCCTATCCCGTGATTTTTCAACTGTTTCATGTAATATTTCGATATAAATCTTACTAACCCGTGATTTTTCGATTGTTGTATGTGAATGATAGGTATTCGAGAGCACCTAAATCGCTGCACATTGCGCAATAATATCCCGATAAATATCTAGTTCCGGCCCAAGGCCATTTTCAAACTATTTAGTTGACCCAGTTCTCCAGTGAGCGATTTATTATAAACATTCCGATAATTTAAACACCTCTCCTGACACACTAACCTAGATATGAGATTTGTTTATTTAAGAAATAACTTCCTCTTCTCATGAGTCAGTTGTGTTCCCCTTTTTTATGCATGGTTAATTAAAATCTCACAGCTTTGGTATTTAATTCAATATTTTTAATTCCTTTTTTGAAGTTAAACTATTTATTTCATTTTCAGAATTTAGTAAAATTACTAGAGGTTAAGTGAAGAATATATATATATATATAAATACACATATCTCGATTGCCAAAATATGTTAAATAATAGTACATATCTTAATAAATAAATATAAAATATATGATTCTACATGGACTTGTACATTAATAAATGCATATTTTCTTTTTTCAATAAAATAGATATGTACATAGGTAGGTATTTAAAATCGTTACCAGTCCAATGCTTCGATTAATAAATAAATATATATACATATACATATAGGTACATACATTACTCATATATATATTCTTTATATACAATATATTACTATATATTTATATAGATAAATACATAATATATATACATTAAAGAGTAATTCTTTTTGTTGTTTTAATAATTTAATTGAAATACCATAATCAGCAGCACCTTCTCACTCCTAGGGCCTGAAAATTATTTATAAAAAGATAAACTCACCCCCATCAAGGTTTTTCCGGTTGGGTTCTACACAACAACCTTGCCAAAGAATCCCTACCTAATTAACTGTATTTTCCAACTAATTTCAAAATAAATCTTTCGACTATTTATTCCTATTTAATATTTTCTTCTTGCTTGATTCATATAAATTAGCTGATATTTAATTTTTTCCTTCTGAACGAAATCCTAATCCAGAAAACCGGTTGATTTAATAACACTTTTCTAGTTTAAACTTTCGAATGATAGCTGTTTCAAAATTAATTTCGAAATGGTAGATTGATGTTAAAATTCTGGTTAAATCGACAAACACTTTTAACACTGTCGCTATACGCACGATGGATTATAATTGATCAATTTATTGATTCTAAAATCCTTTTTTATATAAATTTATAAGAAAATTTATTCCGAATTGCGCAAACTTTTAATTAACTCGATTCTTAATAAATTAAATATCTGTTAAAACTTTCTCCCAAATTGCACTGTTTTCACCAATATTTTAAACTATCCACAATTTTTTTTTTCGAACTGTTATTTTTAGAACAAAGGTTTGAGTATTTATTATTATTTCTTTTCGAACTGTCTAAATTGTGTTTCTTTTTAAACTAAGATGTAAGTATTTACTATTAATATTTTTAAACAAAATCGAAACTAAATTATAATCTATTTTTAAATATTAATTCGCGATCACGTTCACTTTAGATTTCCGATAAAACTCTCAAATTGAATTTGAATGTTTTTCACTTTGAATGAA
The DNA here is from genome assembly GCA_026573805.1 of Hesperophylax magnus. NCBI lineage: Eukaryota > Metazoa > Arthropoda > Insecta > Trichoptera > Limnephilidae > Hesperophylax > Hesperophylax magnus. Next base: position 600,722 of record JAIUSX010000007.1, on the reverse strand, counting down.
ATAATTATTTTAAAATTTAGATAATCCACTATTCACTGTTTAGCACTTTTCATTTAACACTCTTAAGCACTGAGTTTAGACTGTATTTTATTTTCATTGGTTAATTAAATTAAACTGACTTAATAGACTTCACTGATTTTAAATGCGAGTTTTTCTTTTTTTTCTAAGTCACTAGACTTGTTCAAAATGTAACACTTAGACTGGTTCAAAATTTAACACTTAGAGATATTCCACTGTTAATTTACCAAGAACGTAGTACGGCCACGTAACCACTTTTTCAAATCCACGGCTGACTACCGAAAACTGATGTGCACCGTATTTTAAACTCCTCTCAGGTTCCAAAAGACGTATCTGAATTTCTTTTGATAATTAATTCTATCTCCTATCAACTCGTAAATTTGAACATATCTACCACTAATTTCGATTGTGCCGACATACGATCTTTTGTAATATTTCAGTCGTCTGACTCTGGGCGGTGGCTAGTTTTTATCTCTTGTCTTCAACTCCATAGGGTCCGAATCGAGTGAGCCTGCGTTAATTGCCCAATCTTCCTTTGTTCTACTGTTCATACAAAATTTAGTTAGAATATCATGATTTTGTTTTCCTTTTTTTTCTCAATTTGCAATAGGTCCGTCTTCAATAATATATATATAGATCTCAATTTTATGCATCTCGTGCAAAAAATGATTAAATCCATGTCGAAATCTTTACTATGCAGTTTTGAATTTCAATTTGTCTAAAATCTACTTAATTTTATTGTCACCTATATGAGCTTTTCCATTTTCACCCGTACTTTCTCTCTTTATGTCGCAGATTTGAGTTTTCCCTTTTTTTCAAAATTTTCTTTTATTCGCGACGTTTTTCTCCACAAATTTCTTCTTTATTCTTATGTTATTTCTCATAACTCTATAACTAATTATATTCCAAGCCGTATTTATTAATTTCACGGATAACTTAGAATTTTATCGCTTTTCTCCACTTGGATCATCCCTTATCCCCGTTGTTTACCCTTTCCTTATCCTCTCCACACTTTTCCTGATCTGTGTTGTTGTCTCTAGGAAAATTTCATCCTTCATCTATTATTAATTAATATATCATTTTCCACACTTCTATGGGAGATATACCTAATTTGACTCTGGGATACCTGTCACTTTTATTGCCTGACCTAAACTCCTCCCAATTTTCCATCTCTTTCATACCAAAATTCACATAAACCATACGCATTGACATTTGTTTAGGTTCAAATTTTTGATACCTCGCCCGTAAATTTCTCTTTATTTCAAACCCATTAATTTTTATGTCTTTTGCTTTAACTAAACATCTCATAAGCCCTATGTTAAATTTAATTGCTTTCTTAATTGCTTATTACTCTAACGTAAACAAGAACCATGTTCGAATTTTGATTGTTTATATCCTAAAATACACATGAGACCGCCAACCTTTTATCTCGTCTCATTTCTTCTGTAGTCTCGTGCAACTCTAAGATCTATCTACCCTGATAATTATTTAAAACGCCTACTTTTCTGAATTAAATCTATCGCTATATGTTTAGTAATATTGCCTTCCTTTGGTACTCTATTATCATGTTCCTAGGACCTTTGTAGTAGCCCGAAATCTCTGAATTGTTCCTTGGTTCAATACTGCACTCTTTCTAAAATGTCAATTTTTCCGCGAAATTTTACTTCCAAATCGTTTTTCCAATATGTCCGCTTCATCTTAAATTGATAACCAATGTCCCCAACACTTTCGTCTTTCTTTATTACGATTTTCATCGAACTTGACACCCTCCCGCTCTCATAAGTAATTGCACGACGGTTGAAAATCCTGCCAGTAATTTTCCTTCGCTTTTCCGCCCTTTTTTATACTATATTTCATTTACAAATTTTCCATTGTATTTTCGCGTGTGTTTTTTCAACATGAAAAGGCCCCAAAGCCCTCGACCCCTATGGTTCGTTATCCCACGAATGCATCAGTTATTCAAAACATTCCCTAGGATTTGTTATACTAAAACCTTGAACCGTTCGATGTTTGTATTAAAGTGCCTTCACCTCTAATTTCTGTGGGAATGAAAATGTCATTAATTATCTCTTTAATAGTCGGGTCCAAAGTTCATTCCTTTGTCTCTAATTGACGCACGCCTCTACGTTCACTGATTGGTTACTCAAAACTTTATAGTTTTTGTTTAAATCTAATTGGTTGTCAAGATTCAATGTTTATTTTCAGGCCTAAACAAGGGGAATTCTCCATATCCTAGACGATTTTAACGACCTCTGTGTTTACGTTCTAGAATCTCGATATAAGTCCAACTCTTACAGATGTCTACCGCAAACATAATTTTAATTCAACAGATGTCGCTAGGATGTCCGTTTCCATAAGTAATTGATATCTTTTTAATCCGCAAAGTAGGAGCTACTGTTTATCTGTTTTCACTGTTGATTGAAGCCATTCATCACAAAGTTGGCAGTATGAAAAATCTGTAACAATCTTATATGATAAAAAATTAAACATCCGTAGCTACTAATGAATTAGTGTGAGATGAAAATTGATTGAATCATTTATGAAATGTTTCAGTATTAATCATGTAGGTATTATTATTTCCCAGTGGTTCCACACAATCGAAATCTGGAGTTCCTTCTGTCTAATCTAACTTTTATAACTAACTAACTATTCTAACGCACAGTTTACGGGTTTCACTCCAGATACCTACGCCTCGGGGATCTCGTTTCTACACCATTCGCTGTACTTTCATTCATCACCATCTTCATGTTTGTGGACTTCAACTTCATGTTTGTCGACTTCATCTTCATGTTTGTCGACTTCATCTTCATGTTTGTTGACTTCCTCGTTTTCATGTTTGTAGACTATAGGTTGTGTTGGTGTTGCTTCATAATTTGTATGATTCCCTCATCTACATGTTTACTTTGCCATATTTTGAATGCAATAAGATTTTTTCAGGAGTAAAATAATAATTAAAATGATAAACTTTATATTCTCGAAATATTTATTTTCACACTCCGTTATAAATAGGTAGATACATTTCAAATGCTTAGATAATTATATCGATAGATTTTTAGCCACTATGTGAAATTAAGGCCATAATATAAAGAATAATAACATTTCAGTTTAAAAACTTTTCAGTTACTTTGATCTTACATAGATACCATATAAAGCATTATTACATAAATCATTCTAGTAATTTATCCAAACCAAAAAGCAAGGCAAATCCCAGAATGCGTTTAAAAATAGTAAAATCACACATGCAAAAATTGAAAAAAAAGCCACAGCGAGAGTACCTACGTACTTGTATTGTATACATTATTTATTTTAAAGTTTTTGGTAACCCTATAGTTATTAACTAAAGGCAAACTGCTGATTGCTCCGATATAACCATTTCCTCTTCCCCATAAATAGGGTAAATCATTCTTTTTTTTGGTTTTCCTTTATATATTCAATAGTATTATTATCAAATCTACAAAAAATACTTTATTACTAAACAAGTTCTGCAGTGTGTAATTATTATTACGCGTGACAGCTGTTTCACCAAAAATTAAAATGGAGTTCTACAAATGAAACTTGATAACAATAAATAGGGTAAATAACTTTTAACTGCTCTAAACCTACGTAATACATAACATGTATATAACATTATATTACACGTATATAACATTAAATTACATCTAATACATGACACGTATGTGACAATACATTATATGTGTGTCACATTTACATTACATTACGTAGCATTACATTACACGCATATAAATTAACCTTACATGTATGAGACTTTACTTTACACGTAGGTGAGTAACAATACATTACACATATATAACATTACATCACACGTTTTAAACACGACATTACACACAGGTAACATTAAATTACGTAAGTAACATTGAATTAAAAAGGAGCTCTCAGCGGTAGGGCCACGTCTATTGCAATTTTTTCGGGTAAGAGCTAACATAAAAATTAAAATGAGCACGTACAATAATAACACTATAACATAATAATTTGACAGCTATTTAATCTCCGCAGTGGCGTGCATCCAGTGAAGGGTATCACAGCAGACGCACGCCCTTGGTTTTATTGCTAATAATATTTATCCGGCTTTCGTCAATTCGTAATTATTTTCTCCAACATATGTCTTTACGAATGTGTTGTCATCAATGACGGTGTAGTTCCAGTTTCGATATGTGTAGAGGTTAACCTTATTATGCATGGAGTCTTCCCTGATGTCGCAAAACACTTTGGGAACCGGTGTCACCCCTGATTCTGCCGCTATATCATTGTAGTAAAAAGCCTGAAAAGAAATACAAAAATTAATAACTTAATCAGGTTTAAATCTATTTTAATCGTACCTAAGTACCTACATGCGGTAACAAGTCAAGTTTTTGACTATTTTGACCATACACACATAGAAAAATGAGTACAACTTATTAAAATCAAAATACAGTTAAAAATGTGACTGCATGACCATTTCCTAGTAAAATTTTAGTCATTCAGAATATATATATGATAACGTGTTCACGCGGGTGGCCTTGTCCGAATAAATATAATAGACAAGATGCGAAAATATTATTAATTTTTAAGAACACGTGATCCGACTCCCTCAAAACATATTCGTGCTTTAATGATAGTTTGTTATGAAAAAAATTATTTCATTCTTTATAGGCCCACAGTCCCGTTTTTAACACAAAAAACCAATAATTTGACCAGATTTCTAATAAATCAAAAATATTTTATATCATCAAGTTTTCTCCGTATTTCCATTTTTACACCACGTTCTATAAGTAACGGAGAAAATTTTTAATTTTGAATGTTGTTATTTTACCAGGGCGATACTGAGAGTATATACAATCAATATCGTCGTTGTGGAAGATCTCCAATCAAAATCGATTAGATACTTGAATAATTATTGCATTTGATTATTTTACGATGGTGACTAGATCAGAACAGTCGGCTACTTTTTTTATCTACATCTACCCTCTGTCGTACCCTACTCCATTCGACCTTACAAAAAACACCCAAGAATGATGATATCAGTGGTAACAGCAGACGCCCGGATATCGGAAAGATTCCGAGTTCTAGACCCAAACGCGTCAGTATGTAACTTTCGGAAAAACATGATTTGATAATAAGGAACTTGATAGAAAAATATAATGGCTTAAAAAACATATATTCACATATTACATCAACATACGCTGATTCTGAATATACAGGGTAAGTACAGTAAGTAAGTACAAGTACAGGGTAATACAGGGGTAAAGTGCGCTAACTTCGGGATGTGATTCTACATGATGGTGGAATTAAAGAAGATAAATTCTTATGTTTATTTTCCTATATAAGAATATTTTTTCATAGAAGAATATGTATTTTCCCATATAAAAATATTTTTTCACAGAAGAATATTTATTTTCCCATACAAAGAACTCAATTTTTTTACCTAAAAACTACCTTCAAACGTTGGAATTCCGAAAAAAGCGATTAAACTTTTTTACTTCTACTATCGTGCAGAATATCATCCCGAAGTTAGGACACTTTAATACTGGACACCCTGTATAAGTTTAACTACATACACAAGACGATTAAAAACGATTAAAACCATAAGAGACTTAAACGCCCTGTGATTGGTCGGCAGGTTCTGACAGACCTTACTGTTAAACGATAAAAATGAGATACGTATGGTTCGCCTGATTCAATCGTTTTGAAGTGCTTTGAAAAATGCAAACTTTTAAAATTATTTATAGTAACTATAAAATCAACATTTATAAACAAAAAATGCTGTTATTATAATGTTGGTTGGTTAGGTGGAGAACACTAGTAGTCAGGAATTCAACGTTTAATACCATAATATTTAATTATAACTTAATGATCACTTAGTTTTAAACACTTTTATTGTTTAGAAACAACCGACATGCTTCCTGAGCAATGCTCACCTCATCGTAATCTTATTATATTTACCTCCAGTCCTCCTAGATTGTGGGTGTCGAACTTCTTACGTTTGAGTTTCTTCCTTTGCTCGTATGTCATCCTCCAGTGGGTCATCATATCGTCTTTGGAAGGTAACTTGAAGCTTCCTTTGATGATTTCCACAGTGTAACGGGCCTAGGAGTAAATAATTTATATCAAACTAATTGTAAATCATCCCCTTTACAAATGAAACGTTCACAAAAGTGTACATATTTTTAGCGAGAGATTGGCGTGCTAGCTAAGGGATCAATGACGCTAGTTCCCATCAATTTAGGAGGAGGGTTTGGGTAGCACCGCCCCGGGAACTATTTATTGGATAACCAACACCCTTGACATAGGTCACCCAAGAGGTTCGCTACGTTTGGTGACTTAACAGGGATGCCCTGGTTCATGGGGTGTGGTTTTTTATAGGTCTTGGCAGCGGATGCGTTTGCCCATCTACTGCGTTGTGGGTCGGATCAGGAGAGACTGGTTGAGGGACCTATCCAGCAGGACTCTCTCGATTCATCGCCTTGCACCGCAGTGAGAAGAATGGATTCATACATCTGTCACTCCCGGACACAATGAACCCCAGATTCCTACCCACCCCTCATACCTTTTTTCTTCTCAGAACTTTCCCTCCTTCCTTCCTCTAAAAAATCCCCCCCACAGCATCCCCAAAGATGACATTGGCCCTGAAGGAAGTTTTTTCCCTCAAGGCCTCCCTGTAAAGCTAATGTAAAAAAAGAGCATCTTAAACTGAAATACCGGTAGAACAAGAATGAAGTCTGTCTTATAAAGATTGCTTTACCTTTGTTAAGATCGGGCAATCTACAAAAAAGATTCCCGTCAAAGATTATTTTTGGGACACTGCATTTTCTTGGAAACGTCGGCAACCCTAGTTCCGTGTTTAAATAAATGTTGGTAAAATACTATAATTCCGCTTCACGCTTTATACGCAAATTAATGAAATAACACTTCGTTTCAACTTAATTACTAAAAGAAACAACTAAGTATTTACGTCGGTGGAGCTTGCAATACATTAACGAATTAGTTTTTTAGTTTTGGGTTACTTAAATAATTTATGCGTATTCTCTAACCTTCAAACTTAACATATTAACAAACGTCATATTGTACTATCAAGAAAAAAAATGGTGGTCGAAACTGTCAAAATAAGTGAAATATTGACCTATCGAAAAAATTGAATTTTGCATCTTTCAGCATCTCCCCCGACGCAAATAGTTATTACTTGTAGCAATTAAGTTGAAACGAAGAGGACTTTCAATAATGTGTGCGTATAAAGCGGGATTTTACCTAAATATTATACATTTTTAGAATTCTTTAAAACTTCAATAAATCAGCATGCCAATTATACCCAATTCATTTATAACTACAGGGTTTTCCAATAAGAGGTGTTATTTTGATATTCAATCGTAAAAGATCAATGGTTTCGTTGCTTCTGTGGCACGTAGCACCGTCTTGTTGAAAGTAAACGTTGTCCAGATCAATACCGTCCAATTCCGGCCATGAAAAATCATTAATCATCTCTCGATAGCGCAATCCATTTACCGTAACTGTTGCTCCAGTCTCATTTTCGAAAAAGTAAGGTCCAATGACTCCGCCGGACCATAAACTGCACCAAACAGTCACACGTTGAGGATAGAGAGGCTTTTCAATAATAAATCTGGGTTTTTCAAGCCTCAGATGCGACAATTTTGCTTGTTGACGAACCACCGAGGTGGAAATGAGCCTCATCACTCAAGATGATTTGCATTTGATTCACTCAAGTGAATTTTAATAATTTCAATGCGTTGTTGAAGCGTGTATCGTTCCATTTTTATCAATGGCGTAGTTTCTACTTGTCAAATGTCAAAAAAATGACAGCTTCAAAAGTAACATCTACCGAAATAGCGGGCTATTCAAAATAAAACCTCTTATTGGAAAATCCTGTATAATAACATGAAACTACGAAATGGGTTTGGCTTTTTGGTTTGAATCATAGAATAAAGAAGAAAAGTAGAAGTGATCTCCGTACAAATTTGAATGGAAACAAATGTGCCACCGATTTAGTACTAACTTGACTTGACGGCCGGCGTGGTCTAGTGGTATACGCTTTTGACTACAGTTCCGAAGGTCGCGGGTTCGAACCCGGCGTGCGCAAATAAATTTTATTTGATTAATTTGTGTTATTTCACAATTAATTAATTTAAAATAATATATAGTATATTTGCGGCACGTTCCAGAGTGGAAGATACTCTCAGTATCGCCCTGGTGTAAGACCACCATTCAGAATTGAAACTTTGCTTGAAATGGCTTTAGCCGTGTTTGGTGACCAGATCTGAATAGCCAGGTACTTCCCCACCTTCCTCTTCCCCATCTCCCTCCCCTCCCCAATACCCTCAGCCTCACAACATACCCCAATTGGGGATGCCATAGTCTCACTGGCTCCAGACGGGAGCAGTTGAGGACTCTTGTGCGGTATTACTGTAAAAAAAAAAAAAAAAAGTACCTTGTGGTTTTAGACCATTTAGCACGCGGTCTGTCTCTCTTACATTGTATATTACCATCCCATTTGAATTTCGTAATCATGGTACAACAAAGTTTTGTAATTTTGAATACACCTGAATTTGGCTTGTTTAACAATATTAATTAATTTTTGTGGTTAATTTTATACCTGCATGTCCATGAGTGGTACTGCACAACAGAGTTGGGGAATTCCTATGAAGAACATAGTTGGATGTTCAATATTGACGATGTGCCTATAAATGTATCTAATATGTGTTCGCTCAACGTAGAGATTGCAGTTTTCATCCAGGAAAGGAAAGTAATAACCATATCCTGAAACAGAAAACAAGAAAAATTGTTAAAATACGTACACAAAAAAAATATTTAAAAATTAAAAAAAAATTCTTGCTCTTTTGCGTCGCTTAGTTTTTTTATTATTTTATTTACAAACAGTTGCTCTAAACCAGAGATTCCCAAACAAGGTGTCGGGAAGCTCAAAATTCGACACCAACTCGTGAAAAAAAACCGTATCCCGAAAACAAATCAGTATTTTTTGCAGTGTTTTTCGAATTCCCAATTGGGCCCCTTCAGAACAGAATCATTTCCTCGAAAAACATGTAAGATGTTTACGAGGGAATATTATATGAGATATACATTGTTGTCCTTTCCTGTATCTATCCTCGTTCTTAACAAGAATGTTTGACTTTTACACCTTAGAAACCCGACGAAAATATTTTTAAATAAACATTTTTTTCATAAATATGTGTAATCCATCTATGTTGAAAGAGGACCAATTGTACATCCCTAACAACTATTTATACTCGTGGAAGATCTCATGTACTATTTTATGCTCTAAAAAGGAAAACTTTTACTTATCAGAACTCGACAACAACAGAGCAAAATCGGAAAATGGTCATAAAGCTGTCCTCATGACCCTTATGTATTTCTGCTTTGCTGTGCTATTCTATTAACATCTTCTAATTATATATAATCATAAATCAAAAATTAATGCAGCTAGTTGTTTATGTATAATTTACTATTTTCTCTTTTTCGGTACTTCTCTTGCCAATCTCTTTAATATTTGGTGAATAAACGTCTTATTGAGACCACAATAAAAAAAATCGAACTATGAAATCTATACAAAGCGAACGTTATAATTAAGCTGGGTTGATCGACCCAGGTCGATCTCGACCCACCGGCCAAATGATCGGATAGAAAGTACCCCAGCTTTGTTCATGGAAAAAAGTCATTGTGGTTCATTCAGTTACCGGAGACTGATACATGGATTATAGGGAACTTATTTTTTACAGTAACTTTTGGAACTGGTTCCTTTGGGCGGGAACGTTTGTCGGTGCGCTAAATACTAATATTATATACATTCGATACGAACGAGATTCGATACGTCGGATCTACAAAATGAATACATCTATGGTCGTTCGCCAGGTCCATCACGGGCGCTCACAGCTCACCGATCATATGATCGAATCTTTTTTCGTGATCAGTGGTTCGTGATCGGGTTAAAATAATCGGGTACTTCATGACCCACTCAAGACTATTTTGTGAAAAACGGGAAGAGGACGGTTAGTATGTAGCTAAAAAAAGGTGGATAATGGATTTGCTATACTCCCACTAGATCGACAATCTACTTTCTTTTGCGTTAAAACAGTAAAAAGTTCAAATATATATTTATGTTTTTAATTTTGTAGAATTTGATAATGAGCACACACCGAGAGTTATTTTGCATAATTCCGTTTCTCAGAACTGCTGTCATTTTTACTGAAGCTGAGATATGCCAAACATACTACATTAAGTAATATTATCTTTGATTGCGTAAACTTGGTTTATATCACTAAGTAAATACATTTTAGATAAATTTTAGGCCGACTAATATATCTTTTTATAAAACTCCTTAAATATTATAATTAAGATAAGATTTTAGCATTAATTAAAGTAAACGGTGTGTAGAGAACACGCGTAATATTAAGCTGTACTCTGAACCTTGAAATAATAAGAGTTTAAAGAAACGACGAATATATATATTTTTAAATTAACTTTATTAAATTTTTGACAGTTCAGAGGATATTTCAAACATCCGTGGCTGGAGATGGAAATGAAATCGAAAGTTGATAATTATTGCGTTTGCATAGAACTCTCCCGTAGAAAAAGCTGTGTAAATTACTGGAAACCAGGAATCGTTAAAGAGAATATCAGTGGCCTATTCCGACAGATCTGTCGAAATATGCTAGATATGACATATCTGACAGATACGATCCTGTGTATGGTAATCTTCGATTTGACAAAGCAGGTGCTGGGAATTATGAAGGTTTTATCATCACGCAAAGCGAGATCCCATTATGCATATAAGATTTCGAACATGGTAACGGGAAGGTTAAGATTGAGAGTCGCTCAAATAAATTGGCGGTGACCATTCGTATGCTGTTACTCATATTAAAATGATTGCAATCCCTACATAGAAACAATTAATTTTCAAAATATTATTAAGAATATCTTATTACCTGTGCAGTAGAGTATATCATCAATCTCCTCGGTAGTCCCATCCACAAAAACAACAGAATTACCAGTCAGCTCCCTGACGTCAGGCCTCTGTTGGAAGTGGGGCGGGTAGGGCGATGGCAGTTTCGGACTGTGGTGGCTCATAATCATGGTCTTGCACTCCCTGGCTACATCAATGGAAATATCCTGGGCTGAAGGACCAGCGCCTATCACCAGGACCCTCTTTCCCTTGTATACATCTGGTATGCGGTAGTTGTGACTGTGGATTTGACTACCTGGAAAAGAGATCAAAAAGTTATTATAAAAGACTTCTTCTTGTCGTGCCACCTCTTCTTCTCATCTTTTCCCCTTTCTCTTGTTCTCCTGTTCTCTTCTTCATCTGGGCTTATAAGTATTTTATCTTGTTTCGTATTTACATCGATTGATCTATCCCCTCTAGTCCTCTACAGTACTGTATTTTTGGATTGACAATAACAGGGCAATATTCTCCCCGCCGAGAAGAGCTACGTTATAACCTATGACGTCGTCTAATGGTTGTACCATCAATTACTATCCTCCGGATTTTCAAGATTCACAGTTTTCTAATTTGTTCATCTTGTATAATGACCACTTTGATGAGATACTTCTAAATCAGTCACCTGTCCAGGGTGTTTTGGAGAAGCGCATTTTGATCTCGGATCTTTCAGAAGTGTCTATCTTCTTTGCCAATTAATTAAATGCTATGTAAGTTATGTAATCTTTCATAATTAAATCGTCACTCCAGCAGCCATGGATAAATTGATGCCCAGAAACAAATATCACAATCTGGTATACTTTTATGAATAATTGTTATTTGAAGACGGATAGGAAGTAGTTAATAGTCTAATCATTCATAATGTTCAAAATAGACCCATAAATTAAGCATTGTACTTCTTGTAAAATACACAATGACAAGTTTGTTTCCACACTAAAAATCGCGTTATTAGCAAAACAATGCTTGAGAACAGAAAAATTAAGCAAAATGGGAAGACGCCATGGTAATTTTAGGCGTGGGAAAGGCCAAGCTGATGTATCTATTATTTCTAATTTTATAAATATATATTTCACGAAGGTCGACAATCGTCGAGCCGATTTCGATTTTGGAGACCCGGGTTTTCTGGCTGATCTTCTATCCTCTTGTGTTATCCCCTGTAATATCCACCCAGGTAGATTTTAGTAAGTTTTACTTGTACCACTTTTAATGAAGTCTTTAGCCTTCTGATTTTATGTCTGGCTGGGTTTTTTGTGACCTGTTTTCTTCTGAACAGTCTCTATTGATTATATTCATCCCGAGTCGTGTAATGTAAAGCAAGATATTATATCGTCTACTGTTAATTGACTCAAATCAATTATCTACGGTTATTGCGAACATCTCTAACCAGAAGCCCAATGTTTGGGTGCATGGAGTGGTAATCTTAAATGTTTCCACGGGTTTTTATTTATTTTACGTTTCACCCGAATTATTTGAAAAATTAACGACTTTCTTTTCCGTTTGGAACAATTTTTAAAAAGAGCAAATAGCCCATGTACAGACAAGAAGCAAAAAAGGTCTTCGTGAAGACATGAGGCATTTAATATGATAAGGATTTATTCTCATTCGGTACCTACGTGTAATAGGTTATGTCATACATCGTTTCGAGTATTGCGATCTAAGTACATATTTATTTTTTTAATTTCCTGCTTATTTTTAGTACGTACTTTACATTAGCATTATTTACCGATTGTAGAAGACGCCACTTAACGAATTTACGCACGCTGCCCAGTAAAGCTTGAAGGTCAGATTCTGGTTTTTGACTTATTATATTACTCATAATTAATAGCACGTTTTTGACATGACAATACCTAGGATGTTAACCGAGAATGCCTTGAACCAAAACCAAGAGGTGGTTTTGCTTGAACACGCATTCTTAATAGATGACAGAAGTTTTTTGGGAATTCTCAGATTGTCAGAGATCGACAGGCCGATAAAAACCGTTAGAATAATTGAAATAAAATGTTTTAAAGTATCTCAATGTTTTTTTGCCAATGCCAGGGGGAAAGAAGACCATAAAATACTACCTTTGAATTCCGGTGGGGAGGGAATAAAAGACAAAACTTTGAGAGGGGAAGACTGAACAATTGTATCAACTGCATCATAATCGAATGGTTTCTGAGGGGTGGAGATAATTGAGCAATTAACTCGAAACATCAGTATTTTATAAAACCCTTCGATTTTTACGTTTCCGCAAAAACAATAAAATATTCTAAGAGTAACAGGTTAAAAATAATAAATTATAGAAAAAAAATTTCATAATTCAGCGGCTTAGTCATCGGATTATTGTTTTATGGTAAGTAATAATCTAATTATTAGAATTAGAATCTCGCAACACCAAAATAACTCAAAAACAAATTTAATGACACGAGGCACGATAAGGTTATTTTGACAGACCATCACAGAAAACAACAACGTCATACAAAAACACCTCACTTATTATAATTGTTAGGATTTTATAAAAAAAATCTAACTTTTGGAAAAAAACAAAGCCTCTGTTGGAAGTGGGGAAAAAACAAACATGCGTCAATGAAAATAATATTTTTCGTCCTTATTTTGGTCGATTGAGCAGTAAATAAATATTATTTGGGATATTGCCGTTATTTTTTATTCGCTAAAAAAACACTATAAAGGTGTGCCGGGTTTAATTACAGTAACTCCGGGAGGTGACTCTTACATAACGGTACAAGTAAAAAGGTATCCCGGGTTAAATTACAGTAACTCCGGGAGGTGATTCTTACACGACAGTACAAGTAAAAGGGTGTCCCGGGTTAAATTACAGTAACTCGGGGAAGTGATTTTTACACGACGGTACAAGTAAAAAGGTGTCCCGGGTTAAATTGCAGTAACTCCGTGAGGTGATTCTTACATGACGGTACAAGTAAAAAGGTATCCCAGGTTAAATTACAGTAACTCCAGGAGGTGATTCTTACATGACAATACAAGTGAAAAGATAAATAATTTATTTGAAATTCCATTGTTCTTTTTTCACAAAAAATTAAGTTTACCAGAGAAAAATAATTTTTACCTACCTTAAAAAGTTGGTACTTAGATTTTTCTTTTGTTTTTGGATATACAGTAAGGTGAAATCTATAACAATTTAAATTGCCTAGCTGTGCAGAGAAATGTGTTATCCGTTATAATACCGTTAATACTAAGCCCGTCGTCCCACGGATCGGTAAGCAATCGACATAAACCGAATGCTGCAAGAACCAGCGCAGAAAAGTTTCGCAATGAACTGCGTTCCAGACCGTTACCTTATTACAGCGAACGGAATTTTCTGCGCAGGGTCATGGTAGGGTCTTGCAGCATTCGTTTATGTCGAGTGCTTACCGACCCGTGGGACGACGAGCTAAATCTAGCAAAAAAACAATTCTATAAATTGAAAAATCGCTTCTCGACATTCAACTAATTTTCATTCATAAAGCAAGGTTAAAATTTTACGATGATATTTTTTTTTAATAAAAAAAAAATTGTCCTTCTGAAAATGGCTAATTATTGCAATTTTAAAACTCGCTCAGTTAATTGGTGAAAGCGACCGTTATGCGTTGGTTAGTCTCTCTTTCCTGGCACTAAGTATAACATATATAACGTATTCGACTACTTTTTATTGATATAAATATACAAAATATAATTGATTCATTTTATGTACGAAGGCATCACTGTACAAATAGTTATTGTTTATGTTTTGCCTTATATAATTCTGTTCAGTTAATTCCGTCCATTTCTTAACGCAATGAAAAATCTATAATGGGTTATTTTCAGAAACCGTGAATAAAATGAAACATGTGTGGAAGATTTAAAGTTCGTTTTTCTGATTATGATTATTGTATTAAAAATATGTAATTTTAATATTGTCATTCATGATTATTGATTTGAAAAACGATCCAAAACAGCACATTCCGAAACGGTTCCAAATGGCTACAACGTGATTACGACGTAGAAAACGCCACTGGCTGGTGATAAGATGGACAGCACTGGCACCAACGTTTCCCGGAGTCACGTCAATGCCGCCATATTCAAGAATAAAAATGAGCGTTTCGTTTTGGCGCAAATTGAAAATGGCACATTTTAAATGAATATGGAAAATATTTTCGTCAACATAAAAATATCTTCATTATCGTAATTTTTTTTCGAGAGTAAAAAAATAATGAAAATACTTTAAATATAATGGTAAAAATTGATAAAATTCTGGTGTTTATCTCCCAAAGATTAATAAATAAAATACAGAGAAATGAAAGTGGATAATGAAGGGTATATTGCACCTTTGAATATGTCTTGTCCTTTGTATTCCGGGATGAAAATGTGGTTATAGTGACCATTGCAAACGTAAACATAGTCAAACTTCTCCTCACACTCCTTATCTCCCCTCAGGTCTCTGTATCCCACCTCCCAGCCTCCCTCCACCACCTTCACTTTAGTCACGTAATGGCGATACTGAAAGTTAAAATAATTAGGAAAGAAGTCGCAGTAAGAAAATATATTGAACGCTGGAATAAAAGTAGATAGTTTGACAATAATGAAAAACGAAAATAGTTACACCATAGCCTAGAATCCAACTTTCAACCATAAAACTGATTTTTTTCTGTAATTAATACAAATTATCAATAAATGCGTGAACCCATTATGTTCGCTAAATAAAAAAATAAGAGAATGTGTTCATTCAAATAATATTTATCATTGAAGAAGAAGATAAAACTAATAATAATCCAATAAAATTGAATACAGATAATATTTGTTCATAACAAGTGACGAAGTATGTACAGGGTTTTCCAATAAGAGGTGTTATTTTGATATTTTTCCCGTAAAAGATCAATGGTTTCGTTGCTTGTGTGGCACGTAGCGCCGTCTTGTTGAAAGTAAACGTTGTCCACATCAATACCATCCAATTCCTGCCATAAAAAATCATTAATCATCTATCGATAGCGCAACCCATTCACCGTAACTGTTGCTCCATCCTCATTTTCGAAAAAGTAAGGTCCAATGACTCCGCCGGACCATAAACCGCACCAAACAGTCAGACGTTGAAGATAGAGAAGCTTTTCAACAATAACTCTTGGGTTTTCCGAGCCCCAGATGCGACAATTTTTCTTGTTGACGAAGCCACCGAGGTGGAAATGGGACTCATCACTCAAGATGATTTTTCGATGGAATTCCGGATCATTTTAACGCATTTCAAGGACCCAATCGAAGCGTGTATCGTTCCATTTTTATTAATGGCGTAGTTTCTACTTGTCAAATGTCAAAAAATGACAGCCTTAAAAGTAACATCTACCGAAATAGCTGGCTATTCAAAATAACACCTCTTATTGGAAAACCCTATATAATATTTGCCCGGCGTTTAATTTTACTAAAATTACTTCATTTAACTACAAATATGAATGAATATTTTAACTGCATTTGGCTAGTCATTAAATCCTTAACCCGTAGTGTGCCAAGAAATCCATCGTGGATTTCTGATGTTTGTACCCGTAGAGCGCCGACGAATCCACCGTGGATTCGCTGGTAGTTCGCATACATCACTTGCCCCGGTTTTATTGTATTTTATGACTTAATGACATGTTAAAATATATTTTATTCGACTGGCAAGGAAATAAATTATCATAGTATTATTCTAGACTCTCGTTTTGACACATATACATACATACGCTTTATCTATGATTTTTTAAATTAGTGAAAATAAAAAATATTTCCTATTTTCAAAGCCACTGAACTGTATTTATTCATAAGAAAGTCTCATACAATTTTTTTATTTTTTATTTTGAAGGTCACTTATTTAGCTTTTTGGAAAATATAATAAAACTAAAGAATGTTTTCTTATTTACATATTTTTTTAATGTCATTGGAGAGAAAAAAACATTTCTCTGAATATAAGTAGCTATCCAAATATATAGGACAGACAGTATATAAATATATAAAACATTATCTAATAAGATGGTACAATTTACAACCAAATAACAAAGTAAGGGCGATTGGAATTTGGCACAATAAGGAGTAGGTACTGTAGGTAGGTACTAGACCCCATTCAAATAATTATGGATGTACGAACATGGCCTTTTTAATGGTAACATGAGTCATGTGCTTGAAAGTTAATGTAGTTTTATATTGTTTTAATGGTAACATGAGTAATGTGCTTGAAAGTTAATGTAGTTATTATATTGTTTTAATCGTAACATGAGTTATGTGCTTGAAATTTAATGTAGTTTTTATATTATTTTAATGGTAACATGAGTTATGTGCCTGAAAGTTAGTGTAGTTTTTATATTGTTTTGGAAATTTAATGATAAATTAAAGCAACTATTATAAGCCATGTAAGGTGTGCAAATACATATTTTAACTTGACAATTTATCTGTTATTTGGTAATGAAATATACTAACCTTTAAGTGTCTTTCTATGTCGAAGTGTTTGGCGTAATTATTAAGGTATTCTAAGAAGTCTTCATTGGTCATGAATGTTTTGTATGAATCTGCTATGGGATAGTCGGAAAATGCCATCACCGCCTTTGGTAGATTAGTCCTGAAAATACAATACTATTTACCATCGAATCAAAAACAAACATCATCTGTACTAAATTACTAAAAAGCAGGTAGAATCAGAAAATACCTTTAATACTTTTTTGTTTCCATTTTATGATAAATCAATTGGGAAACCCCCACGAAATCACTATAAACTTCAACATTCTCGATTGCAAAATAAATACACTGGTAAAAAAGATTAAATAAGTCACAAAGTCAATTAAGTATGATAACATGTTATTAATAGTTTTAAAATTAATTATATCACAAATTATAGCAAGACAAAACTAACTGTCAAAAAATAAATTTTGTAAGACATGTCATTAAGTATACGTAATCTCATCACAAACTCTTTAACTGCGAAGGTACACGGAGAAAAATGAGTATGGCTGATTTAAAAACCCTGTTAAAAACTCGATTGCTATCCATTTCCTAGTAAAATATAAGTCCATTCAGAATATATTGGAATACGTGCTAAAGAAGGTGAGCTTTTCCTGATAAATATAATGATGAAATGCGACAATATTAGAATTTGTATGAACTTTAACAGGAATTCGATTAATTTGACCAGATTTTAAATAAATTAGCATTATTCTATATCAGTACGTTTTCTCCGTGTAGAAGGGAAAAAGTACCTTCTGTTTAGATAATGGATACATTCGTAAAGTGTTTTCTGAAGCATACACATCGGCTTAATTAGTATGATATGGCTAAAACTCTCTTAATTAACAATTCAATCTACCCCTACCACCCGCCCCTCTGGCCGCCCCCTTCATAACAATCGAAGCATACTTAAAACGAAATAACATTTTAAGCTGTAAATCTTCGTAAATGTGGGTTATTCGCGTTTGCGTTTTCACAGACGTTATAAACATAAATAAATAATAGAATATATACCTCAGGTTTTTGTACATGCTGGTCATTATCGGAATATTGAACTCCTCGTCTTTTGTGGCTTCAGAGTAGTTCCAAGTTCCACCAACATTATCAGTGGCTTCAAAAATGACCACCTCTGCATCAGGAAACTCCTTCTTCAGAAAGTGTGTGGAGCACAGACCAGCTACTCCGGCCCCTATTACTGCGAACCTCATTTTGACTTGTAACTTCTGTGAAAAATATCAAAAATTATCTATGAATTGTAGCAATATAAATATATATGAATTTAGAAATACTGGCATTATATATGATTTGTAATTATTTAATAAATAAATAAACAGCCTTTTTATTTGGAATCATATGATTTATCTATGGATTGTAATAAATAATCTTTGAAATTGGAAACACTAAAGACACATATAAATTATAACAAAGGAATAATCTTTGAATTTGGAAACAGCAGATTTATCTATGATTTTAACCAATTTGATTTTGGAAAAACTAGATTTATTTACGCATTGTATTTGAGTTTGCAAACAATAGTTTATTTATTTAGCCTCGGTCGGTGGCCGAGTTGACATCGCGCTTGGGTCCCACTCAGGCGTAGCGTGTTCAATTCCTCGGCTGGCTAAGTCCTCCATCACAACACAAGCAACATTTTCAGCTTACTGTGGTGGTAGTAGGAGATTTTCAAATTTTGTCGGGTTATTCGTAACCCGGGAATGTTTGTCTTTCTTTTTAAAAAGAATTAATAAAAAAAACAATCTACCTATGCAACGTCTAAGTTCTCCATCATGACACGAGCAACATTAGCAACTTTTTGTGGTGGTAGTAAGAGATTGTGAAATTATTGTTATTGGTTATTCGTAACCCGGGAATTTTCGTCTTTCTAAAAAAATGTAACAATTGATAATCTTTGAATTTGGAAACACTATAATCGTCTATGATTTGTAACAATGGAATGTTCTTTGAAATTGAAAACACTACATTTATCTATGAATTGAAACGATGGAATAAACTATCAATTTATCTATGAATTTGATTTTAAATTTGAAAACACTTTAACTTTGTTTGAATACTCACTTTGGAAGAACGTCAATAGATGGTGCTTTCGCAACTGTCAAACTGGTAATGTGAATTCTGAGCAACGTCCGATGTTTAAATAAGCATTTTAAGATTGACTCTGGAATTCTGAATTCCCCGTATTCGCATATTTTATTATCTTGGCCTACTTAGGCGTGAGTGAGTCGTCGCTTAAGAGATTCCCCTTTGATGTTAACGAATTATATTAAATTAATATCATATATATTACTAAGATTGTTGAACTTAATGCTTCGGGGGTTCCATGCGAATACGTGGTTTGTATACATGTTTGATAATTATGGAATGAATTTTTTTTTAAATCTGTCAATCAACTGTTATTTATTTGTATTTGTGTTCGCTTGTTGGACTTGTTAAAAAAATTATAATCTTTTGTAACTCGTAACATTGATACCACGTATAATGTTGTAATTTCATTAAATAAAGGAACGCATCTATATTTAAACAAAATAAAAAATTTCAAAAACAAAATATTAATTCTTTACAATTCTAAACATTTTTTTAATAAAAAATAATGTAATGGATACAATAATAAATCATTTACGTGCTTTCTCGTATGTTATGTAAGTACTTGCGAGATAAGTAGTAAAAATAATATAATTTTCATATCACAAAAACTACTGGACCGATTTTACTGAAAATATATGTTTTTTTATTGGTGTCAGTAGTGTTTAGAGAGTGTTTCGAATGGCAGAAAGGGTCGGGGACGCCCGAGGAAGACTTAAAGCATATCTCTGCACTAGAATAGAGAGTCAAATCAAAGTCGATATTTTTACAGTTTTTTTTAATAGTAACGATGTGGTATACAGTAGTGAATAGTGGAAAGCGGGGATGTCCGAGGATGACATGGCACGATCAAGTGAAACAAAAACGTTAACTTTTCCTTGACTAATAATATTATTTCCATCTTAAAAATAGACCTAATTACTCTAGGATTCACAACCTCAAAACCTTTACTTCAAACCATTCATAATCCCGAGCAACGCCGGGATCACGTCAGCTTATTCTTTATTTATGGAAAAGTGCTAATACAATAATTTATTTCAAATGTTATGTACCTACCTACTTATAATGTAGATAATTATTCAATTTGATGTTTCACGTGACCCCTTTCAATTAACCCTTTAGTACATTCATCATCACATTTGTTCAGTGTGCAATGTTTTCTGTGTATTTAAAATGCGCTATATACATCTTATATTTTTAGTTTTCGAATGTTTAGAAACTAGATGAAATTATCTCTTCGGTGATTTTTAAATATTAAAATTTTAATATCAAACGTGAAAAATGTTGTCAAAAACGCTAATGTTTTTACTTTGTTTTTTACTCCAATCATAGAAAAAATGAGAGAACTCGATATTTCGAAAACACAGTCGTTTGGTTTGGGGAATTCGTAAGAAAACTGTACCTTCACTTTTATCTTGTTCATTTAATAATAAATAATTTTGAAAGTTAAACTGACTGTTACGATAGTAGCGCGAAATATGAATTATTCATTGTGGCTATTTTTAGGATTTTATTAATTCCAGTATAAATATTTGAAGCAAACTAAAAAGAATTATTATTTCTCTTTCTAACGTCACAAAAAGATAAAAATACTTTTATAAAATATGGATGTCCGGTCATATTTGACCCTCAAATGCTGGAGGGGTTAAACTAGCTAATTTTGGCTGTCAATGCGTGTGTGCATCCGTGAAGTGATTTTTCCTGCGTAATGCGTAAAATTATTCAAGCATAAACTTTTAATTTTCAAAATTTGAACTGATAAATAGTTATAAATCATATCAGACAAGCTATAAAGAAGGTACCAAAATTATTTAAATGATTAATTATTCTTTATTTTTTAATAATTATTTATTTTGTTTAAATGTTCGATAGATGTCGCAATTTTTCAAGTTTGTTAAAATTCAAAAGGTAAATTTCTTCTTTTGAAAGGCAATGATCCTGGGACATTTTATTTTTTTTACTTACACGAGTTTTCGATGTAATCACAAACTATACAAATATTATCTACCTACTATCTACATAATATATCTAACGTGGCCCCTTGTAATAAATAATAATATTGTTATCTATTAATATACTCAAACGCAACATATAAAAAAAAATTCTTATTAAATGAACTAAGGTCAGCTGGGATAAATGCGTCTATTCATCCTCCTTCGATTAATGTTTTTAATAGATGTAATTAATGCCATCTAGTGATTTGCTTATATAATAGTGTGTAATCTAAATATTAAGAAAAAATACAATAATCGCGTTCACTCCAATATCACACATTATTTTGCCTTTCTTTCCTTGAATTCATTTTTTTTCCTTTTTGAACTAAAAAAATAAAATAAGTTTAAAATAGAAATTGACTGAGTATGTATTTAGCTTGCGCATGTGTAATCAAATTGTTAACTAATATTTAATTTTTAGATTATTTATTTCTACGATATTTTACATTTAAATAGTTGGTATAATCCAGAAGTAGATAATATAAATTGATATTAATCACATTTTTTAATTTATTTTACAGAAAAGAATTTTTTTTTGAAAATATGACTAAAATATATTATTGAAAGCCTTCCCGAACCGAAAGACTCGATGTTTGCAAGATTTAGTTCCCCTGTCATTACTGTGTACAGTCAGGGACGTTCTGAAGTGTCACATAAAAAATAAAAAAAAAGATACCAATTTTTTATCAACTTTAAGTTGTGAATTTCAAAAAAAAAATCGATATACACTACTGTACATTGTTGCTGTCTTACAAACGTTGGCTAAAGAAGGAGGTAGCGCAACACGGCATAATACCCCAAAAACAAATCACTATTGTCCATGTTGTTCAGGATTATAAGTGAAACTGT
The DNA here is from genome assembly GCA_026573805.1 of Hesperophylax magnus. NCBI lineage: Eukaryota > Metazoa > Arthropoda > Insecta > Trichoptera > Limnephilidae > Hesperophylax > Hesperophylax magnus. Next base: position 578,366 of record JAIUSX010000007.1, on the reverse strand, counting down.
TAACAAGAAAACAATCATGCTAAAACAATTTTGTTTGCCAGGATAAAAAAACATCTTCAAGACCCGCATTAATAAATCACTTTCTACAGCCTCTACTTTAACCCGCCTCACAACTCTGCCCAACTGGGTGGCGACATACTTCCATTTCTTTACACTATACAGACAGAGGGGCGCTTGTGAAGTGTCACATAAAAATATATTTAAAAAATCATTAAAAAAATTAAATGAAAAAAACACTAGACGATGTCACTGGTTGGTGACTCAATAAAGGACGATTTTTCCTTGTGAGTCATATATGTTAATATTTTATATTGATAACGTCAATGTGCTGCTGACTTACACAAATATAGCTAGATGGTTTCCCCTGAACGTGTGTTCCATACTTCCGGTTTAACGAATCGTACTCATAACCTCATAAGGCAACATTAACGATAATCAATCAAGACCTTCATTTCATAATAATTAACGCGTTTGACATTACTTCTGTTGGTTGAGCGTTCAATACCCGCTACAGATCAAAGGGGACTTAGCTACTAACCGGACAGTTAATTTATTGTTACATAATTCAACCAATATTATGATTCTTACCTGGAAATTTTCAAAATTATAATTATACAAAATTTATCCAGAATTGCTGGCATTGATTAGCTTTTGGATTCCGCTACGTAATATTAGAAGTCGGCATATACTTCAGTAGAGATATTCTGGTACTAACTACCATATGTATTCCTCATTGCCCAGAATACTAATGGAAGAAAATAATTATACCGAATCAGTAGACATCTTTAATTTATCACTTAACAAATATAAAAGATTGTTACTGTTTAGTTATTTATAATAAACATGTACTGTTTTAATATATAATGCATTAATAAAGTAATAATAATTTCTCTCTTAAAATCATTATTTCCCCTAAAACCAACATTGACTCATTAAATCATTAAGACATAACAAACATATGAAGACACGTCCTTGTTATTTTACTGCACAAAGAGACATTCGTGGAATATTATACAAGATCATTTAACCCTTGGAATGCCAGCGATTCCACCGAGAATTTGATAGTACTTTATAGTATTTTATAGTATTTTGAACCTTAAAAATGCCCCTAGCACACTAAATTATTTTTTTTCGCCAGGTAAGTAAATAATTAATCTTAATATTATTCCAGCATTTCGTTTCGTCACTTGCAGACATTGTTTTTTAATCTGTGAAAAAGCACATCGAAAATTCCGATTAATATATCTTTTTGTTTCAGTTTCGAAGTCATAGTACTGTATTTATTTACAGAAAAGCATCACATGACCTATTTTTATTTTGAAGAACGGTGGTTTAGATGGAATTTTTTTACACGTGTTTCTTCATTATATTACATTTTTATAACATTAGAGAGGGCAAAACATTTCTCAGAATATAAGTAGCTATTCTGGGGAAACTACATACTATGGATATATACGATTTTTATAAATATATATATAAATACATTATCTGGTGAAACTGTACAGTTTACAAAAACATCATTTTGCAAAAAACAAGGTAGCTAAATAGGCACGCTAAGGGTTAAGCAGTCATTTTGCATTTTTCTGTGATCATTTCATTGAAATCACACCTCTGTAATATATTAAAAAATTTACAAGATGCCGTGAAATCAAACACAAAAAGAGTAGGTTTCAAATAAACCGCTTAAAGATTTAAACAATAAAAATAAAATTTAAGTTTTGTACAAACAGCGGTTTATTTATTTATGCGATTTGGGTTTGCAGAGTCAATAAAACTTTGTCAATTTACATCTTAGATGAATTAATAGAGTGAAGATTTGAATTTGCGTTACTACGCAGTTACTACTAAGATACGTTACTGAGATAACGCGCGTGATACTGAAATATGTCCAGTGGACATACAGGGTTTTCCAATAAGAGGTGTTATTTTGATATTCAATCGAAAAAGAAGGTTTCGTTGCTTGTGTGGCAAGTAGCGCCGTCTTGTTGAAAGTAAACGTTGTTCAGATCAATACCATCTAATTTCGGCCATAAAAAATCATTAATTATCTCTCGATAGCGCAATCCATTCACCGTAACTGTTGCTCCAGCCTCATTTTCGAAAAAGTAATGTCCAATGACTCCGCCGGACCATAAACCGCACCAAACAGTCGCACGTTGAGGATAGAGAGGCTTTTCAACAATAACTCTTGGTCGAGCCCCAGATACGACAATTTTGCTTGTTGACTTAGCCACCGAGGTGGAAATAGGCCTCATCACTCAAGATGATTTGCATTTGATTCACTCAAGTGAATTTTAATAATTTCAATAGCGTGTATCGTTCCATTTTTTTTAATGGCGTAGTTTCTACTTGTCAAATGTCAAAAATATATCAAATTGTCACTTCTTTTATTTTATTATGTATATAAATTAAAAATGACAGCTTCAAAAGTAACATCTACCGAAATAGCGGGATATTTAAAATAACACCTCTTATTGGAAAACCCTGTACTTTGATGAGCCACTAATAAAGCTAGCTCATTCGCGCACACATATTCTTTAAATGATGTTTAAATGGTTAAGCGGTGCTACATTTTTTTGTTCGATTAGTATGAATATAACGTGCCTTGTATTTTTATAATGTCATTGATTTTTACATGTCATATTTATTTATTCACGAGTTTGGATTGCACTCAGACGTTTTCTAATGGTTTAAAGTGTTTTTTTTCGTTATTATTTTCTAGAAACCCCTTTTTATTATTTTTGTTTTTATTTAAAACTATAGGGTTTTTCCAATAAGATGTGTTATTTTGAATAGCCCGCTATTTCGGTAGATGTTACTTTTGAAGCTGTCATTTTGAATTTATATACATAATAAAATAAAAGAAGTGATAAGTGATAAGAAGTGATGTGTAGTTTGTGGAAAGTGTGTCTTTATGTATATAAAATAAATAAAAATTTAATTTATATACATAATAAAATAACACCTCTTATTGGAAAACCCTATAGCTGACGTGTACCCGGCGTTCCTGGGGGTTATGCTTAGAAGATAGACATACACCACTTCTGACTTTTCTGTATGCCTTATTAAGATATAAAATTCCGCAGTACATTCTGTTGATGAATCTCATAAGCTTAGATAGCGTAAACAAAAAAAATTTACGGCTTGATTATAAAACATCGATTTTGCTCTACTTTCTATAAATATAATATGCATGAATTATGTATGGAAACCTTCCGGAAAAAATTCTCTAATAATATTTGGCTAATTTATATGATAGTGAACAATATTCTAACATTATCCCTATCAATATTCGTTGCGTAGTTTAGAAGAACTAAGCGCACAAACAGACAGAAGCGGATAGCGACTTTGTTTTATACTTTTTAGAGTTTAAAAACGATATTAAATAAAGCTCGACAGTTTGAGAATGCCTTCGGATTGAGAAAAAACTTGTGCCATACTAAACTAAATATGGAACTATTTTAGTCTCCTTTTCTTTTTAAATTAAAGTTTTACCAACCATTCAGGCTAATTTGTTCACTTTTGAGAACATCTCTTATAGGTATCATAGAAATCATTGTATCTCCCTTACTGTCATGGTGATAAATATAGGTAGAATAGAAATCATTGTATCTTCCTTACTGTCATGGTGATAAATATAGGTAGAATAGAAATCATTGTATCTCCCTTACTGTCTTTGTGATAAATATAGGTATCATAGAAATCATTTTATCTCCCTTAGTGTCATGGTGATAAATATAGGTATCATAGAAATCATTGTATCTCCCTTACTGTCATGGTGATAAATATAGGTAGAATAGAAATTATTATATCTTCCTTACTGTCATGGTGATAAATATAGGTAGAATAGAAATCATTGTATATCTCCCTTACTGTCTTTGTGATAAATATAGGTATCATAGAAATCATTGTATCTCCCTTACTGTCATGGTGATAAATATAGGTATCATCATTCTTTGAGGTATTTCTTTAAAGAATTTCTTTGAAGAACGTAGGTTATACCACCAATAAAAGTTTTTGTTTGTAAAGAACTATATATAATTACTATAATATTAATGGCCGAAAGTTTAAAAACTTTTACATAAACTACTTAAAACTGTTTGGCACCACTGTACCTACGGCATACAAGTTCCATGTACCTACTGTGCCACCTTAGCTACCAGCTGACTAAACCACCGTAACAATAATAATTGACTCCAGTGTTCAGTGTAATTCGCCGGACTTGAAACTAACTTTCTAACTTTGATTTATTTATACAAAACTGCTGCAAAATAATGTACCAACCAATTTAATCAAGCACATATAGATTTCCATAGTAAAAATAATCCTTTCTCATTTGCCTACTCTATAGTACTATGTTTGATTTTATAACTATATACTTTTTATATTCTTTTTTATGTATCTATTTTACTTTAGGGAAATCAACAGTTTACAATGTGGTTCATTAATACATATGTAATTTACCTAAATGAGATTTCCTCAAAATACTATTGTATTATGTATCTAAAAATAACACTTACAACAACTAAAAAATATTATATTATTATACTACTATATTATTATACTATATTATATTATTATATATATTATTATATTGTACTATTATATTATATTAATATTATGCTATTATATTTTTATATTCTACTGTATTCTTCCATACTTCCTTATATTACTATAGTCATTTACATTATTTTAAATATGTTATTTTATTTTATATTCCCGCACAATCTTTATGTTAATGTATAGAAAATCGACCACCATAACACGGGCATGTGCCTAGCATGGTGGTCGAAAAATTCCGCAATGCATGTAACTAATAATTTTATAGAATAAAGAAACTAGAAAATAGAAATCATTGTATCTCCCTTACTGTCATGGTGATAAATATATGTATCATAGAAATCATTGTATCTCCCTTACTGACATGGTGAGAAATATCGGTATCATATAAATCATTTTATCTCCCTCAGTGTCATGGTGAGAAATATGGGTATCATAGAAATCATTGTATCTCCCTTACTGTCATGGTGATAAATATAGGTATCATAGAAATCATTGTATCTCCCTTACTGTCATGGTGGGAAATAAAGGTATAATAGAAATCATTGTATCTCCCTTACTGTCATGGTGATAAATATAGGTATCATAGAAATCATTGTATTTCCCTTACTGTCATGGTGCGAAATAAAGGTATAATAGAAATCATTGTATCTCCCTTACTGTCATGGCGATAAATATCGGTATCATATAAATCATTTTATCTCCCTTAGTGTCATGGTGAGAAATATGGGTATCATAGAAATCATTGTATCTCCCTTACTGTCATGGTGATAAATATAGGTATCATAGAAATCATTGTATCTCCCTTACTGTCATGGTCAGAAATAAATGTAAAATATAAATCATTGTATCTCCCTTACTGTCATGGTGAGAAATATAGGTATCATAGAAATCATTGTATCTCCCTTACTGTCATAATGAGAAATATGGGTATCATAGAAATCATTGTATCTCCCTTAGTGTCATGATGAGAAATATGGGTATCATAGAAATCATTGTATCTCCCTTAGTGTCATGATGAGAAATATGGGTATCATAGAAATAATTGTATCTCCCTTACTGTCATATCGTAATACATTTGTGTAATAAAATAATTGTGTGTTTTTTTCTCTCCACCAGTAATTTTAGTTAAAACGATGTGTCAGCCATTTTTTAAACTTTTTTGTGTTTGCATTAACAATTTTTACATTTCAAAAATTATATGTTATTTTCTAATTATAAAATTAGGTATTGTATTTTATCACCTTTTAAAAACAGTTTTAAGTTTTCGAATACGTTCAGGAACATTCAATTTATTTTTATTTATTGCAATGCGAAAATACACTGACTGACCTTCTGACATCATATGCCAGAGCCCTTTTTATAAATATTGTACGTATTTTTTTTATTAAATGATTTAGTTTATACTAGACAACATACAGATCAGACTACGGATTATGAATGGATGTCATTAAACATGAAGATATTTAAAAAATAAAAAATAAAAAACAGATCTACATGCAATTATTACTAATGAAAAATCACGGGTTATTTTATTTGTAGGTTTTGTGAAGCCGAAATAATTCTCGATAAATAATATTTGATATCAGGATTACTGAATTTAAAAAGAAGAAATTTACCTTTTGAGAATAAAATTAAAATTACGACATCAGTCAAACATTTAAATAAAAGAAACACATTCATAAATAACATGATTTATACTTATCAGTTCCAATTTTATGAATTAAAAGTTAATTGAACTTGAATAATTTCTCGCATTACGCAGTAAAACGCGATCAATTCACGCATGCACATATGCACCGACAACCGAATTTAGTATGATTGATTTGAAGAACCGTGTGTACCTACCCACTGTTGAAAAATAATATAATACTACTTCTAATAATTAAAAAAAGTTTTATATGAAGTTTTGTAGTTTTTTTAAATAAATATCTACCAAATTAATTATATGATTAAATAACTCTAAATTCGTAAATTTGACATTGTTATGGTGTTTTCAATTTTAATCAATGCAATACGTAAATAATAATTAATAATGCTAAAAAAATAATATGGTTTTCTGTTTACCTTTCTAAAATGTTTAAAATCCGTTGATTTCGCACGTTATTTGTTATCTGGAAACCACAAAACTTTTTAATCGATAATGTTATTATTTAAGTAGACTTTAGAAGAGTATTGCCTTTCTGACCGCCAAACACCGAACTGACTGACGGATCCTTATAAGACCTCACTTATATAGATAATAGTCTGAGGATAATCGTGGGTATTATTAGTATCTGGACAATTTCACCTCATCTTGTCGGTGTGTGTTACTATGAATTATTTGTTAGACATACAGACACCATGAGATATTTTTTTACGCGCGTCATATTAGTATTTTATAATACTCGCATTTCTATGTAATCACCGCAATTACTATGTAATAAAAGCATTTCTACGAACATTAATTACTAAGTTGTGAACTTAAAAATCTAGGGAAAAACTGTAACTACGCGAATTGGTTGAAAAAATATAGAAGGGATAATATATTTTATTTTATTTACTACATATATATATATATATATATATATATATATATATATTACTTTTTTATATATGTATATATTTTTCTTTAACTAAACGTGTTTATTATTATAAGGTACTAGCTTAGTCACTGGTATTGCACGTGCTTTACGTGGATTTTTTTTCAAAATAATTGAATAGTAATTTTCCTGTTTTTTTTTATTTTACTTTTAAGTTTGCAAAAATTTCATCAAGAAGTATCAAAATTATGCTTTTAAGGAGTGGGAAAGGGGGATTTTAATGAGTGTAGACACTAGTTCCAGTTTTCCACTTTTTTTAATAAAACTCTAGATATGTGAAGACATGGAACTTGTGTACCTATATGCAGTATCTCATTGCAAAACAAGATTAGCCCAAAGGCTTATTTATTTTATTGCCCCTGAAATATACAACACACTTATTACAAATTTTGATGAGACGTAAAAACATTAATTATTATTTTAAAAAATACACATCAAATCTTGACTAAAGCACACCGAAACCGATATATTTTACCTTATAAATCAACAGTTATCCATACATTCATGCCCTTGTTTTTGTTTTTGATTGTGTGCAGTTGTGATATTTTTGTTTTTGTATTCAAATGAAATGTACACAATATTATTATGTTTTCAACCTAAACCTTAAAAATGTAATAATCTACTATACTACCCATGCACATTGCACATGCTTTGCCTTCGTGGTATTTTTTGCTACGTACTACAACGTGTTTTTATTTGTATAACTATTCCAAGCTGTATAAAAACTTTCAATAAAAAAACAACAACAAAATTATAAAAAAACAAAGACATCCATCTGCAAACAGTTTTCTTTAAATATGTATATTATATAGATAGATGAATAAAGATAATATTGTCCTCCACACTAGGAGTCCACATGTTTTTGAAATTGAAGAGATTCATGTCGTAAGAGGGAAAATCACTATAGCTAGGAAGATTTGTTCTAAAGGCCCGAAACATTATTACAGACATAATTGATTTCGTTTGCCCTTTATCTTTGTATTCGTTTCTTATTCATTTAGTAGCTGACGTGAACCCAACGTTATTCGATTTTTCTCTACTTTCTATAAATATAATATGCATGTTTTATATATGTAAACCTTGCGGAAGAAATTCTCTAAATCATAGTCTGTTGACCCCAAATATATTAGAAGAACGAGATGTGCTATCAGCAGTTCATACTGTGTGGAATTGCTTTGCCGAGTGTCGCCGGTTTTGTTCACCAATACTACTGCACACCTTCGCTTACGCTAAGGTATCCGCACTAATACATAGAACAGATTGCTGTGCGTACACGTCCCGATACCGTTCAAAGTACCCTAATTAGGTAGTACTCCGCCTACGGTCCGGCGGACAACATAGCATATCTCGTTCTTCTAATATCTTTGGTTGACCCTATCAAAATCTGTTGTGTAGTTTAGAAAAACTAAGCGCACAAACAGACTCGGATGGCGACTTTATTTTAGTACTAGCTGACGTGTACCTGGCGTTGCTCGACGTTTTATTACTTTCCATAAATATAATATGTACCTACGTATTACATATATAAACCTTCTAGAAGATATTCTCTAAATGATAGTAAAAACTCTATCAAATTCGAAACAGACAAACGCGGATTGCGAACTTGTTTTATATTATTTAATAAATATAAAAGAGTGAAAAAAAGGCAAACTGGAACTATGCTTCGGTTCGTAATTTCAGTTGGCTAAGTATAAATCGTCAAAAAACAATCGCAACCTCCACACTCATGAGACTGCACCGATGACCGTTGGAGTTCAAATGGAGAATCGGGGAACGATGACATGACGTCCTTACGACATGGTTAGGCGTTTGTTCATACATTGCCCGCCAAGATCAAGCCGCCAAACTGGACACATATTTGAGGGTGGCGTAAATTTAAAGCTAAAGACCTGAATGATTATTAAAATATATAAAAACAGAAAACTATGAATTACAAACTGTGGACGGGTTGTTTCGGAGAATTTGAACAATTAATAAATTACAGACATAATTAAAGACCTATTCAAGTTATATTATCATATCAATATAGGCCAGTTACTTGAAAGAACTGAAATAAGAACAGAACTAGAAAAAATCTTTCACAGAACTTGAAAATTAACTTAGAAAATTGAAGAATTATTCAAATTACCGAAACAACCCGTCCCAAAGAAAAATGTTCACACAAAAAGTAATTGCTGGTGACTTTGTATAATATGACAAGGAAGTAAGTGATACAGCTGTTAAATCTTTAAATTATGACAAGTGGTGATTCAATGTTGTAGAATATGAATACGTATATTCTTATGTTTACTCTCGTCAGCAGGACTAAAAGGCCTATTTTAAGTCAAAAAAATGTTTGAGAGCATCGCTCTAAGGCTCTAGGGGAATCCCAGATGGCTGACTGCATACCAAGCAAGGAAGAAACCTGTTTTCGTGAATGGGTCCGATGACGCACATTTAGACATTAACTATCATTAAATTATTGCTATTTTACATTATTTATTTGTCAAAAGAAGTTATTTGATTACGACAACGATTTCATCACGAGGTGTTGTTAGGTAACTGTCCGAGAAGCCGTCAATTAGATTTCAGATTTATAAAGCCGGGGAGCTTTTATGACTTCGTAGATAACCCAAAAAAAACCTAGATGTATTCATTTACCCCCTTAGGTATTTTTGACTGAGACGGACTCAAAAGTAGTTTTATCTCATTTTGTAATACGGTGATATATATCATTTAAGCAGTGTTATACAGTGGCAACACTATGCATTGTATTTGCATTTAAAAGTTTACTATATATACACTTCCAAATAATTGTAATATATTCCAAAAATTCGTCAACCGCCATTGCTTGCATGTATGTGAAAGATTTTTTAAAGTTTGTGAATATTTTTCAAACAAAAAAGTGTAGCGACTTTTATACCATGTTTGTCTAATAACATAAGTTTTTTTTCGTTTAAAGTTTTATTTTTACAGCTTACAAGAAAAACATAATCGGTAAACGATTAAATAATCGTAAAAAAATTCCTCTGTATTTTGAATGGCATATTTATTTATTTTGCCAAATTACCGTAAAATTGCTAAATTACCGCATAACATATTTTATTTTTTAAATTACAAATATTTTAACCGCTGGCGCTGTTTTAAATATACCACTGGTGTTTAAAACAACTCAAATTAGAACAAATACAGTCGCAATATATTTAAAGAAGAGTTTCCTTGACATTATATTCCATCTATATTAAATTATAACTAAAGGTTGGTAAATGCGGCATTCACTAAATTATTTATATAAAATATATTTCGACTGTCTTTATCTGGAAATATATTGTTATATTTTGATCAGAAGAAAAATGTTCGAACACAATTAAGATAATTATCTTTGTTATAGGAATTTGAAATTTAGGTGAAAAAAATAAATCTTGGACGCATTTACCTCATACAGGGACCAAAGAGGGGAGAAATGCGTCTAATTTCCATTTTTTTACTTTAACTTCATTTTGTTAATTAAAGCAAACATTTTCTGAAAAACAAATTATTGTTGATGAGCTATTCACAAAAAAACTACTTCAAATCCAATGAGTTGCAGTCAGGTGGTCTGTAAAGATGATTGTTAAAAAAAAATCTAATAATATTACGCAATTGCACCAAGTGGCCTTATTATTTTTATCGCCAAGTACCCAATTAGGTAGAATAATATTAATTTAATTTGGTATGATAATAATTTTAATATAATTTTAATTGGCACACACCAAATACATAAGTAGTTAATCAATTAGTGATTGCCAAACCAATAAAACTTTCATCCCATCATAAACCATAAACGTATTACGAAACCCGTCACTATAGAAGTAATTCAATAGTTAATCTACCACCATAGTATATCACTTGAGGCAATTGTCATACTTAGTTCCAATATTGTTCAACATCATACCCGACACATGGAAATCGAAAAGTTCGTATGTTCTGCGTAAATTACTCAATAATTAATTCCTCGATTTGGGGAGGGTCAAAAGTGAACATTTGTTGACCGGAAGATGAATTTTAATTTAATAATCACACTTATATATCACCAAATTTTAATTTTAATATCACTAATCCTAAAATGGTGTCACTACACTGCATATAATATGGGTAGGTACAGTGTACATAGTTTCATACTTTCCAATGAAGTCGTCTTCGTTTTTTAATTACTTTTTATGAAAATATATTGTCTTAACCCTTTCACACCCGTTTTTTTGTTTACACATATATAAAATATGTAATGCTTGATAATACCTCAGAAAATTATTTGAAAATTTTTTGTATTTAATTTTTTTTTTTTCTTAGAAATTTTTATAAGTTAATTTGGATTAACATTGGGCGTCAGAGGGTATTTTTTAAATAGAAAGGTAAAATAAACATAACACAAAAGTAATACAAATAACTGTTTCATGTCAAAAATGCACATTTACAATGAAGTGATAATCTCTAAGGTACAAACAAATAACATTTTAACTAAAATTCATTCAGAAATAAAGAAATAATCAAGGATAATAAATCTTTAAAAATTCGCCATACTAGTCGAAAACATGTCCGTCACTACCAGTGTTAATTTGAATGAACATTGAAATTCATTTACAATATTTTGAGAAATGACTGTGATCAGTGAATTGAACTGATGTTATTATTATAGAACACATAATGCGTTAAAATGTTTGTAATTCGAGTATAAAATATTCATATCTCACCTTAAATTAAGTAATCAATGACGGCAGAAATTCGATGAAACTCACAATCAGCAGATGTCAAAATATTTATCGTTGTTGTGGCGGGAATAAGGATTTCAACCGAGCGGAAAAAATAGACGACACAGAAAAGACTTCAAGCTATAAGAAAACTAAAACATGGTTTTTCTAAATCGCTACAGTTACGGTAAAAAAAATCACAAAGTTCATGATAATTTGAATTAACACTGGGGCTGAAAGGGTTAAGGATTTAATGACGATATTCTAATTAGTTTTTCGATATCTCCAAAAATGACTAAGTTATGAGCTTTCAAAGTGAACTTGGTTAAAACGTATGCATTAGTGTTTCAAATTGAAACTTTCATAATTCATAATTCAAATGGCAGTGCTGCAGTACCGCCTTTCAACCAGCCTCAAATATAAATATTTTAAAGGCTTATATTTCCGGCTTCCGTGGTCTAGAGATAAGGCTCTCGACTAGCCTTAGGAGGTCGCGGGTTCAAATCCAGGCGTGCGCAAGTAAATTTTATTTGATTAATTTGTGTATTTTCACAAAATTACTCATTTAAAATAATATATCATATATTTTCGGCACGTTCCAGAGTGGAAGACACTCTCAGTATCGCCCTGGTGTAAGACCACCATTCAGAATTTAAACGTTGCTTGAAATGGCTTTGGGAGTGTTTGACGACCAGATCTGAATAGCTAGGTACTTCTTCAACTTACTCCTCCCATCTCCTTCCCATCCCCACAACATACCCCAATGGGATTAGTCTCACATAGCCATAGTCTCACTGGCTCCAGACGTTTGGAAGCAGTTGGGAGTTGGAAGGGTAACCGGATAAACCATCACAATGATAATTCATCACATCTTTAAAAAGTTGTATAAAGTCATGGAAAGTGATGAAACAAAAACTTTATTAACTGTGTTTTGTAGGTTAGGTTAGGTTAAAAAAAATTGTTCATCGTTTCTAATGACTTTATATCACTTTTTAAAAGTGTGTTGAATTGTCACTGTGTTGAGTTATCATGGAACCGTTGGAAGATGTGCGGGTAAAATAAAAATTCAAATTAAACAAGTGTTTGATATTTTCCAAAAGTTCTTTCACTGTAGGAGTCGACCTTATTGTTAATTTGATTGTCCTAAAGCGGGAATTCTTACAAGTTTGGACAATGAAAGTTTATCTCATATCAGTGATAACAAATATTGTGTATTAAATAAATAAATAAAAATGAATAATCTGCTTTGTGATCTGCCTTTCAATGTCAAATAAAGATATATTTTATAATTATTTTGCAATTACTTTCTGTTGACATTATACAATTTGCTGGAAGCGAACAGATGGGATTTTTCGCCACCTCCGAGTTAACTTCTGATTAACGTTATTCATCGAGTAGCTTTTATTATCTGTTTCACAACCCGTCAAGTAAATTCTTGTTTTTAGCATTATATTAATTCTGTGATTAAAGTTACTTGACGAGTAGTTACTCCACCGTTTACACTGCTGATGAAATACTCCCTAAGTACACCTTTCTTTACATTAAAGAAGCAATAATTTTCTAAATTTAGTCAATCGGAGCAAATGATCATCAATACATAATAACTAATAACAGAGAGCATGAAATAAATAACATACACCTCTTGTTCCGACAGACATCCATTGTTATGGTACGTGTACTGGACATCTACGCCAGTGACATCGACTGTAAATGCCGGTTTCCTCTCGGGGGTACCTTGGGTAAGGATTTGCAATGAAACACAACTTCGCAAATGTCGTCGGACAACTGACTGGTTGGACCAGTTGTTTGCGTATTTATTGGGTTCGAATTCAACAATTTCTACACGTGGAGCAATTATTCTTATATCTAAACAGAAATATTATAAGGCGTCATAGCACCCAGAATTAATTACGAAGGTCCCACAGTTTTATCGTGCGAGTAATTCATCCTTGAAATGGCGATATGACACGGGTACGGTGTTTTAAATTCTTAGCAAGATGACTCATCGTGCGAGATAAGCCTCAAAGGATTCGGCATCGTAAAATGTGTGATATCAGAATAATTATTCAATAATTATTAGGTAATCCATCTGCTGTCCGGTACAGCACGTATACATTTGCGAACTTAAACGTTAACCGAGCCACGAACTACGGGAAAGGAACGAAGCAACTGCAAGCAGCCCTTTCACATAAGTTGAGGTTCAGCTCGACAGTTCGGCTCGCGTATGTATACGTTGCATAAGATGCACATTCACACAGATAATCATAAATAATATTAATTATATTATTGACTCGACTCGCCTCGGATTTGCACACAGATATTGGGTAGATTTAAATTTTAAACACGTTACGTAATTTGAATAATTAAACCATCTATGCTATAAAACATTTATTATTCGGGTTAGGTACGTAGTCAAATTAAAAATACATTGCCTTAAACAACACGAGCTTAGCGTTTTGTGTATTGGTACATAAATACATCTGATAGGGATTTGCCAAACGTCACCGAGAAACAGCCTTTTATTCTGCTTACGCCTACATATTTTTATGAGCGAGAAAGGAACAACAAATTACATTTTTGTGAAATATGATTTGTTATTTTTTTCCGAGATTTCAATTATTAGTCGATGCCCACAAGAGTCCCAGCTACCCTGAGCCAGAGGGAATATCGTATTACAAATTTGTGGAGATCTTAATATTATTGCGTTTTCAATAAATAAATCGAACTTTTACTCGAAATTCGTCGTTTGCATGCGAGAAACGAGAATTTTGAAATTTACAAAAGAATACCACGAAATTCGAAATTTTCGGACATCGGAATCGTAGGTACCTACCTATTTTTCACAAGGTTTTCTTGTATTTACATATTAAAATAAATAAGTATTAAAAATTCTAAATATGTTTGTCTATGGTTTTGACAAGCTTGAATAGCCATAAACGGAACGCAGTTCTAATTTTCCCCAATTTAATAAAACAAAATAATCTCACAAATCATAAGATTTGTAAGTAGGTACTTAAATACCCATCCTACTTATCACTAGGCATATTATATTTTATCGAACACTTTTAATTTATTTCAAATGAGGAATTATACAAAGAATTTTTTTTCCAAATTGACAAAAATTTTAATGAGTATACAAATTAACACGACAATTTCACATTAAAACAGCCACCATCTTGAAACGGACACGGGATGAACAAACAAATTTTCAGACAGACGAAATGCAAATGATCGAGTTGAAATACGACTAGGCTCAGTCAATAAAAATAAATATTTTTACACCATTTCGCCCGGTCGGTGGCTGAGTTGACATCGCGTTTGGGTCCCACCCAGGCGTAGTGTGTTCAATTCCTCGGCTGGCTAAGTCCTCCATCACAACACAAGCAACATTTTCCGCTTACTGTGGTGGTAGTAGGAGATTTTCAAATATTTTCAGGTTATTCGCAACCCGGGAATGTTTGTTTTTCTTTTTAAAATAATTGATTATTTTAAATTTTTTGTCCTATCTCATTTCTAATTCTCAATCTTATACTACTTATACGACTCACAAACCAGATTATTTTATCATCCCTTACCTCGATGTTGAAATCACAAAGTGATCGAAAACTTAAAGTTGTCACTTGAAAGTTTTTCAATTCACATGAAGAGGTACGCAATAGGAAGGTACTAGCTTCACATAAGCGTGACACGATCACCTAATCGCACAAGTATTTTTACATTAAAATTTTCTCGCAAATGTCTTGTTGAATATACAATTGAAACTTTTCAACTTTTTTTGTTGATAAGAAGTAAATATTAAAGATAAGAATTATTTTCCGCGATAAAAGGCGATGTCAGTTTTTCATGTAAATACACACTTGTCGCTCTGTCTGGATCAAGTGGGACTTTGGCATTTCCAGTTATACTAATTTTTTTTGTTATCTATGGTTCAAACATTGTGATGATTCTTAATGTTGGACTTTCAGTTCTTACTGAAAGTATATTCCAATGCAATGTAGTTAATATCGAAATATACGTCTGAATAGGTTGATGGCCGGCCACAAGCTTTACGATATAGGAACTAAAGAGTTTAAATATTTTTTTTCATGTTGTTCATTTAGAACGAACACACTAGATGATGTTTTGATTAGAATAATATCCAGAGTAGAACGAACGCACTGGATGAAGTTTTGAATAGAATAATATCCAGAGTAGAACGTACGCACTAGATGAAGTTTTGATTAGAATAATATCCAGAGTAGAACGTACGCACTAGATGAAGTTTTGATTAGAATAATATCCAGAGTAGAACGTACGCACTAGATGAAGTTTTGAATACAATAATATCCAGAGTAGAACGTACGCACTAGATGAAGTTTTGATTACAATAATATCCAGAGTAGAACGTACGCACAAGGTGAAGTTTTGATTAGAATAATATCCAGAGTAGAACGTACGCACAAGGTGAAGTTTTGATTAGAATAATATCCAGAGTAGAACGTACGCACTAGATGAAGTTTTGAATAGAATAATATCCAGAGTAGAACGTACGCACAAGGTGAAGTTTTGAATAGAATAAAATCCACAATAGAAGCACTAGAATAAGTTTTTAATAAGATAACGTCCCGAATAGAAGTACTAGATGAAATTTTGAATAGACTGACATTCAGAATAGAAGCACTAGATGAAGTTTTGAATAGAATAACATCCGGAATAGAAGCACTAGGTGAAATTTAGAATAGAATGACGTCTAGAATAGAAGCACTAGATGAACTTTTTAATAGAACGACATCCAGAATAAAAGCGGTTTACTAAATCCGGAATATTTATGGTTTATAAATGGAATTTTTTGTTGGTTAGTTTATAAATGGAGTTCAGAAATTTGAAACAGATTAAATAAACTACAGAAAATTTTCGCAGCTTCCGTGGTCGAGGGGTAAGGCTCTTGACTAGCAAACCGAAGGTCGCTGGTTGAAAGCCCACATGATTATGCAAAATAAGTTATTACGAAAGTGGTGTCGGTCGGCGCAAGGTGGGCTTTTAGCTGTGAAGACAAAAATGTGAAATTTTCCGACATAGATATAATACATTAGTATTTTACTAAAATCAGGAAACCAAACAATTAATTCATAAAGAGCTTTCAATCCCGTTTTTAACCGGATAACAAATAATTTGAACTAACTATCACGCCGTTTCTCCGCAGGGGTAGGCAGAGAGGAGGGACCGCCAAACAATTCGGTCTTTACACACACTCCTTGCCTTATTCAAATTAATATATCGTCTACATACTCTTATTTATTCTCACTCTTGACATAGCCCGACATTCATAGTTTTACCACACATGCGCCTCGGGGATCTCATTTCTACAGCATTCGGTCTAACTTTCATCCTTATTCTGCCAGTTATGTGCCTCACTGATTCTTAGTAAATTAGCAATACACATTTTTCTCCGTGTATATTCGGCATATTTGCCTTTGCTTTGTCTGTCTGAATGTCTGATAAGCCTTTTGCTCTAGTATTTCGTAAAATTTAAACCTTTTGCAAATAATTTAGTATTACATTGTTATCATTTGATTTAGCAAAAATTGCTTCCTACAAAATACACAATGTTTACCAAGCCATAAAAAACAGAAATACACAAGTTACACTCGAACCTAATTTTAAAAAATATCATACCAGCACCGATATAATAGATAGATACCCAAATATCATACCAGCACCGATATACTAGGCAGATACCAAAATATCATACCAGCACCGATATACTAGGCAGATACCAAAATATCATACCAGCACCGATATACTAGACAGATACCAAAATATCATACCAGCACCGATATACTAGACAGATACCAAAATATCATACCAGCACCGATATACTAGGCAGATACCAAAATATCATACAAGCACCGATATACTAGGCAGATACCAAAATATCATACCAGCACCGATATACTAGACAGATACCGAAATATCATACCAGCACCGATATAATAGACAGATACCAAAATATCATACCAGCACTGATATACTAGGCAGATACCCAAATATCATACCAGCACCGATATACTAGACAGATACCGAAATATCATACCAGCACCGATATAATAGACAGATACCAAAATATCATACCAGCACTGATATACTAGGCAGATACCCAAATATCATACCAGCACCGATGTACTAGACAGATACCGAAATATCATACCAGCACCGATATAATAGACAGATACCAAAATATCATACCAGCACTGATATACTAGGCAGATACCCAAATATCATACCAGCACCGATATACTAGACAGATACCGAAATATCATACCAGCACCGATATAATAGACAGATACCAAAATATCATACCAGCACCGATATACTAGTCAGATACCCAAATATCATACCAGCACCGATATACTAGGCAGATACCAAAATATCATACCAGCACCGATGTACTAGACAGATACCGAAATATCATACCAGCACCGATATAATAGACAGATACCAAAATATCATACCAGCACCGATATACTAGACAGATACCAAAATATCATACCAGCACCGATATGCTAGGTAGATACCAAAATATCATACCAGCACCGATGTACTAGGTAGATACCCAAATATCATACCAGCACCGATATACTAGGTAGGTACCAAAATATCATGTCAGCACCGATATACGATATACTCGCAACACCGATATACGTTATCTTTATTTATTTTTTGTATCTTGTTCTGTTTCATGTTTCGTTTAGATTTATTAGTATTATCTTCTATTAAAATGATATATAACATTGATGGGTATGGCTTTTAAAAACGAGTTAACGAAAAAGTTGTCCCTGAAAAGAATATCTGCAGGTAAGTTGTCAACGAAGAGGTTGACAAACTGTGGAAGTTTTCTACATTTGACTCGGACCACCTTCAAGAGACCAGTCAATTTTCAAGCCATTGACGCGTGAACCATGACAATGGAGAATTCTGACGCTCGTCCTGTTTATCGTATTGCTTCTCTTATGATTTTCTGTAAAAAATATAATTGGAACGACCCTACCTTCTATTCCAAACCTCAGAGAGAATACAGGGCTGCGCTGTAGACGATAAAGAAAATATATAATTATTTAAAAAAACATTTATTGGTAAAAATCAACAAAGGCTGATTCTTAATGTAGAAGATTTATTACCTATATAATATAATCACACGTAGAATTAATTAATCGTCATTTAAAAACGATTACAACCGGAGCACGGAGAAAATGAGTATTACTGATTTATTGAAAATCTCTTCAAATTATTGGTAATCCGGTTAAAAAAGGTACTGCAGGCCGCTTCCTGATAAACTTTTAGTAAATTCGGAATTATATCGGAACACGTGTCATGCTCCTGCGTTCGTCTTAATAATATATTATGACGAAATGCGAAAATGTTACTTTTTTTATAAACACGACATCGTGACAAAACATTGGTACTTTACTAAAAGTTTATCAGGATACCCATCAATTCACTCGCTAATGGCCTGAAATCCCGTTTTTAACAGGATTACGAATAATTTGAAGAGATTCTTAATAAATTAGCAATATTATTTATCAGTAAGTTTCCTCTGTGATCGGCGAGTTCTGACTGAACTTACACCACTTCCTCACGAGTTGGCCGGCCGCGTGCTTTCATTTAATTTAATTAATATAACGGACAATTTAGTGCAAAGTTGCGCTGCATAGACTCCACACGGTCCAGCACTGCGCTCTACAAATTATTTCAAAAGAATTCATGTTTTTTTTAAATCATGCAAATATTAAAAATGGGATTTGTTGATTTCCGACCCGAGTGGGATTGACTCTTCTGTTAACCGAGGTACGTATGACGTCACGCGTTTCCGCTAGATTTCGATGGTTTTGAAAAATGCAAATTTCGATGAATATTTACTGGAATTCCATATTACGTTAAGTCACGTATTCTTTTTTTAAATGTTATATTATATGTGCACGTGTTTATCTTCTTTGTTATTTTTTTTCCTACGTTCGTGTAGTTAAATACTAGAATTTTTAACATTATTTTGTGTCTCTAATATATATTTATATATTTTTAATGGTGGTTGGTATTTCTATAGCAGAGTAATTCGCATTTGAGAAATCTTAAATAAGAGAGTAAGTTCGAATGTACATATTTGTGCACATCGATAGTATCGCGAGCAAGCGTCAAACTGGATCGAACTAGTTTGGAACACCCACCACCCGCAGTGCCCTCTTACCCCGCAGGAGCCCAACAATACAGTATACCATTACACAAGCAGGAATCTCTTTAAATAGATAATTACAGACTTTGAGTGCGCATTCCTATAAAATATTATAACACACCACCTGGCAATAAGCCCGCCTTTATACAATGGAACGTATCCTGAAAATAATATATTGTACAATAAGATATGTAAAACAATAACTTAAGGATATCCCTTTTAAAAAATACACCAATTTTAAATATTTATTTATTTATTTATTTATTGTTTGTTTGTAAATATTACATAATACAATTAATGAACTTAAAATGTCCAACTAGGCGATTGCCCGTTTTAGGACATTCCAATATGATAATGTTTTTACATGTAAATTATAGTGTTGACTATTCTGTTGTTAAAATAATACATATGTATATACATATTCTAGAATACTTTCAGTTATACCATGATATATTTTAATATTGTTTAGCTGACATAATAAACTAAAGAAATATTAATAGATAAAAACAAGAAAATGAATTTGAAAATGAAACTGAATTGAAGAAATTCTGTTGGTAAAGTAATACAAATGTATATTCATAATCTAGTATACATTCAGTTATACCACGACATTTTTTTTTTTTTTTTTACTATTGTTTAGCTCAAGGCTGCCCAACCCCAGGCCCGCGGGCCACAATGTGGCCCGCGAACGGATTATAAGTGGCCCGCGTGAACCATTTTCAAAAAACCCGCCAATCCGCCAATTTGAAAAAGTGTCGCGGGTCCGCGGTAAAACAAACAATGCAGCTTGCGCGCGGTCACCAGTGTTGCCAACGAAGGCGATTTATCGCTATTTAGGCTACTCAGAACGAGAATCAGCGACGAAAAAATCTAACCTGTTGAACTTACTTTTTAAACAAAAATACACCGGGTTTTGATATAATATTTTTTGCGTCCGAAATGGAATCTTGTCCACCCCCCCCCCCCCCCCCCATGGAATTCGAAAAATTTTTGTGGGGAATCACATATGATGTTTTTGGGTGCGCGGAATTTTTTCTCAGCGAAGTTCCATAACCCCCCCCCCCATGGATTTCAAATATTTTGTGGGGAGCACTCATTTTGATTTTGAATTTTTCTTATGGGGAATTATGTTTTATAGAAATTCTCTAACAAACTCCCCCCCCCCCATGGAAATAGGAACCGTCAGGTATTCAGTGGCCCGCCAGTGATTCAAAATCGTCAATTTCGCCCAACTGTTAAAAAGGTTGGGCAGCCTTGGTTTAGCTGATATAATAAACTAAAGAAATATTAGTAGATAAAACAAGGAAATGATAAATAAAAAAATTAAAAAATTAAAAAATGAAAGTAAAGAAGTAAATATTAATTAGTTGTTTTTTTTTACTGCCTAATATCTCTCGTCGGGTTTGGCTCAACCCTGGCTGTCTTTGGAATTTAACATTTACCTACTACTAACGTTAAAGTTTTGTTTTTCATTTAAAAATTTTGAATATGGAAACATGTCAGTGACTTGGGAAAACCAATGCCTAATCAATCTATAAAAAAACAACTCATCGCCAGTGACGTACTATTAGTGACGTAGCTACTTGTATTTCACTACGAAACATTCTATTGTAATGATAAAGAATAATTACATAAAATCACGTCATTGAAATTTAACTTGCAAACCACAACTACTTCCAAACTTCCTTGAGTTAATTTTACTTCCTTAAAACAACGTGGTTTACAAAAAATAAACGGGAAAAATAATTGTTAATACGTAATTAATATCAACAGTTCAATTTGCTGCGAAAATTTATGAAAAACGACTCATTTTCTGATAAGTATGATCCGTCGCATCGCATTGTAATTTATTTTTTTGCAATTTTCCTTATGACATATAACAGTACTGAGACAATTTTTTCTAGTAGTCACACAAATATAATAATAATTACAGTAATTTTGAATGAATGACAATTGAATGACACTGAATGACTGGCAATGAAGTATCCATCAGAAATAATCACAGGTACAATTTACAAGGTCATTTAGCGCCCCGGAGACGATCAGTGGGTATAAATTGACAATAGTTACGTCAATCTACATTTTTTATGCGATTGACAATTGCTATATGTTCATTCAAAAAAGTAATATTACATCGTACAAAAAATATGTCACAATGTAATAGTAATTTTGTATACTATATTATATACCTAAGATGTACCTATTGATCGTTTACTGAGGCAATTGAAGCGATTGACAATTGATCTTCCTATTGGCGGGGGATAGATGTATATTTGGGTTGAGCGAATAGACGTCATAGACAAGCGACGTGAGCAGTTAATTTATGCTAGCGACATTGACGCAACGAAACAGAACTATGAAAAAAAAACAAAGATTATCACTGTTTTCCCACATTTTAGGTTGTTTCTGCAGATGTCCATAGAGAAAAAGTATTGTCGGGTCGATTGCAGTTCCGCCAATCGCACTTCAATGACGTAAGCGCATTGACAGTTTATTGATATTGATCGTCTCCGGTCTACTTTAGACATAATTATATAGTCAACTAGCTGACGTTTACCCGACATTGCTCGGAAACTTTTCTCTACTTTCTAGATTTGATGTTTTGTACTTTTGTATTTATAGCATTATCTTGGAAAAGTGCAACCCCGTTCAAAACTCAGTATGGAAGCTTCATCAGTTTTATAGATTGTTTTGGAATGCAATGAACGGAGACGACTATGCTTTGCCAACGAAATCTGCTGGCCCAGAATTAATCCTTCCGACTATATTTGAAATGCAAAAATTTACAACCCAGTTCACAATGACCCCGTGAACCCGACATCAAAATACACCACACATCAAAATAAGTTACCGAGTCATAAAAAACCTGCACGCTTATCCTAAACATGCCAGTGTTAAATAAATACATCTGCAAACTTTGTATACAGTATTATTTGATAAAAAGTATCAACATGGTTCACTGAACGTACTGTAGAATGCAATGTATAAAAAGAATACATATAAGAACAGGCAAAAAAGTAGACACAAATAAGGTTTGCTTCCTTCTTCTGTTGCTATAATTTATTACTAATTTTATTAATCACCGCTCATTCCAATGCCTCGTTCAGACGTTTCAGTTTTAGTTGATCAGCTATCTACTGAGTGACACTTCAAAGCATATTGACAAGAGTGAACCCTCTTTCATCAAAGTTGATTAAGTTTTTAATTAGAAATCTAATCCAATTTTTGTCGTTCAATCAATCGTTGATCAACTAAAACTGAAACATCAGAACCCGGCATAATATTTTTTTTGTTCACGGGTACCTCTATACTTATTTGTCTATAAATTAGATAAATGTTTTCATCATACAAAAGAGATGCATAAGAAAAATTACAAACTCTGATCGTTTAGATTCATGTAGACCTATGTTTAAAAATCTGAAAATTCTGACAGTCACAGATATATATATTATGGAGTTATGCATGTTAGTGCGATCATCTACAGACAAGTTCCCACTAAAAAACTCAACACATAAATACGCTACAAGGCTTACAGAAAACTTACTAATACCAAAAGCAAACAAAACAATATTCCAAAAAGGACCATACTACATGGCCATTAAAGTATATAAAAACCTTCCACATAACATTAAACAAATACAAGATACACACAAATTCAAATCGTTACTAAACACTTACCTTGTTAATAAATGTCACTACACGTTGAGTGAATACCTCACGTAAATGAAACGCCTATTTTTATTCGAATATATATTTGTATTTTTTTATTTTTTCATTGGTATATTGTTATTTTATCTGTATAAACATTGTAATTATTATAATAAAACAAATAATATTATATATTGTAATTAAATAAATGTGGTTAGCTGGAAGAAATGGGGTCTACCCATAAGCTACACCTTTTGTAATTTTTATTTTACAATAAATAATTTTTGATTTGATTTGATTTGATTTGATTTGATTATATTACGTATTGATGAAAAAATTATCAGTAAGCTGCTTGGCAGCTTTTTTCTGCAAATATTCAACTCTTTTTTTAAATTTTGTAGTCCCACTCTACTTGCTTCATTCACATTCAAACATCAAATCGCTTAGCACTTTTACCAATTAGTTGCCTGCAACGGGAAAAACAGCTTATTTACGAGTATGCACTTCATGCTTCATCCACATTCAAACACCATATCATAAATATGAAATTTGGAACACTCATCTTGCTTCATCCACATTCATATATTGCATAAAATATTTTCTTTACATATTAGTTGTCTGCACACACATGTTGCTTCATACACATTCATACATTAAATAAAATAAAAATTTACCTATTAGTTGCCTGCAACGGGCAAAAAGCTAATTTTAGGCACATACATTCAATCATACATATATTTTAATACATTTGTGGGCATACACTCATTGCTTCATCCACATTTAAACATCACATCAAAAATATAAAAGTAGGCACACACCTTTTGCTTCATCCACATTCAACACCAAATCTTACATTTCTTTTGTTTTTACACTTTAATTTACTCAAATAAATTTTACCCATTAGTTGCCTGCAACGGGCTAAAAGCTAGTTACGTATAAATTTTCCGTAGTGTATTTCAGCATATCACTCTCCTTACTTTTCTATTGGTAAGCATGATGCGTATAGCGTAATGTGTCGCCTACCATAAGGCGACATAAGATTCTAATGCCGCGGGTTTGCCCGATGCTCACATTTTAATTATTTCTGATGAACGCATTACCAAAATCTGAAATGTTTCTATGGGATCCATACGTACGTAAGTTAATTATATTTAAGATAAATAAAAACAGATCATTACCATTAAAATAAATTTTGTAAAACGATTAGAAAATTTAATAAATCGTTTTCCTTTTACTTTAATAAATATACAGGGTTTTCCAATAAGAGGTGTTATTTTGATATTCAATCGCAAAAGCTCAATGGTTTCATTGCTTGTGTGGCACGAAGCGCCGTCTTGTTGAAAGTAAACGTTTTCCAGATCAATACCATCCAATTCCGGCCATAAAAAATCATTAATAATCTCTCGATAGCGCAATCCATTCACCGTCACTGTTGCTCCAGCCTCATTTTCGAAAAAGTAAGGTCCAATGACTCCGCCGGACCATAAACCGCACCAAAAACTCATACGTTGAGGATAGAGAGGCTTTTTAATAATAACTCTTGGGTTTTCCGAGCCCCAGATGCGACAATTTTACTTGTTGACGAAGCCACCGAGGTGGAAATGGGCCTCATCACTCAAGATGATTTGCATTTGATTCACTCAAGTGAATTTTAATAATTTTAATGCGTTGTTGAAGCGTGTATCGTTTTAAGTTATATCATTTTTATTAATGGCGTAGTTTCTACTTGTCAAATGTCAAAAAATGGCAGCTTTAAAAGTAACATCTACTGAAATAACGGATTATTCAAAATAACACCTCTTATTGGAAAACCCTGTATTTTTTTAAACAATCATTAGGAATACCTGCACAATAGTGCATCTGGTCCCAGTACAAAACAGAACATTGAAGAAAGGTGAAGAAAAATAACACCAACAAAAACCTATTCTAAAGTAACCTAATATATTTATCATGTTCTGTTTTTTACGGTTACCTGTACAACTAAACATAAAGTGTTAGCTTATGGACATAATTGTAACTTATTAACAACTAGTTGACGTATACCCGGCGTTGCTGGAGGATATCCTTATGAGATAGACATATACCTATGCGGATTTTTCTGTAGGTCTTTTTAAGCTATACAATTCCGTAATACATTATTTTGATGTATCTCATAAGGTTTAGCAATGTAGCCAGCGTTAGCAATGTAAGCGCCCAAAAATATTTTTTACTACTTGATTAAAAAATACCGACTTTTCTCTACTTTTTATAAACATAACATGCATGTATTACACATATAAATCTTCCGGGAGAAATTCCCTAAATTATAGTGAAAACTTTATCAAAATCCGTTGTGTAGTTTAGAAGAACTAAGCGCACAAACAGACAGACGCGGATAGCGACTATTTGGAGATTTAACTAGATTTATCATGTTACTATTTATCATATTACTATATTTAGATTTATCATGTCGTGAGTTGTTGAGAGTTGTATTTTCCAGGAATGTAATCTACGAATACTATTCTATTTTCTTCCTTAGACTGAGGCCCCATTATAAACTCACGACATGATAAATCTAAATATAGTAATATGATAAATAGTAACATGATAAATCTAGAATAGTATTCGCAAATTTATCATGTTACTAAGAATACTATTCTATTTTCTTCCTAAGTACTGAGGCCCCATTATAAACTCACCACATGATAAATCTAAATATAGTTATATGATAAATAGTAACATGATAAATCTAGAATAGTATTCGCAAATTTATCATGTTACTACGAATACTATTCTATTTTCTTCCTAAGTACTGAGGCCCCATTATAAACTTACTACGAATACTATTCTATCTTCTTCCTAAGTAGGAAGGCCCCATTATAAACTCACGACATGATAAATCTAAATATGGTAATATGATAAATAGGAACATAATACATCTAGAATAGTATTCGTAGATTTATCATGTTACTACGAATACTATTCTATTTTCTTCCTAAGTACTGAGGCCCCATTATAAACTCACCACATGATAAATCTAAATATAGTAATATGATAAATAGTAACATGATAAATCTAGAATAGTATTCGTAGATTTATCATGTTACTACGAATACTATTCTATTTTCTTCCTAAGTACTGAGGCCCCATTATAAACTCACCACATGATAAATCTAAATATAGTAATATGATAAATAGTAACATGATAAATCTAGAATAGTATTCGCAGATTTATCATGTTACTACGAATACTATTCTATCTTCTTCCTAAGTAGGAAGGCCCCATTATAAACTCACGACATGATAAATCTAAATATGGTAATATGATAAATAGTAACATAATACATCTAGAATAGTATTCGTAGATTTATCATGTTACTACGAATACTATTCTATTTTCTTCCTAAGTACTGAGGCCCCATTATAAACTCACCACATGATAAATCTAAATATAGTAATATGATAAATAGTAACATGATAAATCTAGAATAGTATTCGCAGATTTATCATGTTTCTACAAATACTATTCTATCTTCTTCCTAAGTACTGAGGCCCCATTATAAACTCACGACATGATAAATCTAAATATGGTAATATGATAAATAGTAACATAATAAATCTAGAATAGTATTCGTAGATTTATCATGTTACTACGAATACTATTCTATTTTCTTCCTAAGTACTGAGGCCCCATTATAAACTCACCACATGATAAATCTAAATATAGTAATATGATAAATAGTAACATGATAAATCTAGAATAGTATACGCAAATTTATCATGTTACTACGAATACTATTCTATTTTCTTCCTAAGTACTGAGGCCCCATTATAAACTCACCACATGATAAATCTAAATATAGTTATATGATAAATAGTAACATGAAAAATCTAGAATAGTATTCGCAAATTTATCATGTTACTACGAATACTATTCTATTTTCTTCCTAAGTACTGAGGCCCCATTATAAACTCACCACATGATAAATCTAAATATAGTAATATGATAAATAGTAACATGATAAATCTAGAATAGTATTCGCAAATTTATCATGTTACTACGAATACTATTCTATTTTCTTCCTAAGTACTGAGGCCCCATTATAAACTCACCACATGATAAATCTAAATATAGTAATATGATAAATAGTAACATGATAAATCTAGAATAGTATTCGCAGATTTATCATGTTACTACGAATACTATTCTATCTTCTTCCTAAGTACTGAGGCCCCATTATAAACTCACGACATGATAAATCTAAATATGGTAATATGATAAATAGTAACATAATAAATCTAGAATAGTATTCGTAGATTTATCATGTTACTACGAATACTATTCTATTTTCTTCCTAAGTACTGAGGCCCCATTATAAACTCACCACATGATAAATCTTTGGGGATCATGAGAGAGGCACGAAATGAAAGAAAGTTGTGAAGGTCACATGTGTTTATTGGTGAGTCAGTTGCCGTGACGAAGAGATGATGTAGGACAAAAGTTGAATACTCCGGACGCTGCTGTGATGTGCTGGTCAAGCGCGGGTCAGTGAGTCGACGCCGGGCGCTGGTGACTGGGACTCGATGAAGGTCAGGCACTGGCGAAGAACGTAGGTCTTCAGGCACCCCAGTGCTGACGAGACGGCCGAAGGTGCGGCGGACCTTCTAGGCGGTTGAACGGGAACGATGTAGACCAGTGAGGATGCTGCGTGTCCTCGTGGTGGTCATGGTAGCGTGGAAGAAGCGCTGGTCAGAGACGCTGGAACCAGGGCGCTTGTAATCCGAGTAGCGCTGGCCGCGGACGTGGCCGAGGCGCTATGATGATGTCCCGATTGAGTCCATGATGGTACGGGCGAAGCCGGGAATATTGTCCTTTGCGCTAGTAACATTAGCGCGGGTTAACACTCGTTGATCCTTGTAGACTGGCGGCAAAATTATGACTGACTGACTGGCTGGCTCGCTGCGTCGGGCTTATTTATACTACTCGGCCGACGGCGGCAGTAGGTAGATGGATGGCAACTAAATTCTAGGCACTCGCACAGACTGTGTGTTTCGGGAACCTTCGACATTGCGGCGATTATGCATAGGCCGTAGACTCGAACCTTCTGACGAGTTCTCGTAATGTCCGAGACTGATTGCACGATAGTATTGTCGCGAGTAGATACTTGAAACAGGTAGGTTGCTTTGTTTTGATTTCGGCTGCAAATACGTACCTAAGTAGCGAGTACGTACCTAAGTAGGTCGAGCGGTTTATTATTAATTATTCAATGGATTAATATCGACGCTACAAATCTAAATATAGTAATATGATAAATAGTAACATGATAAATCTAGAATAGTATTCGCAAATTTATCATGTTACTACGAATACTATTCTATTTTCTTCCTAAGTACTGAGGCCCCATTATAAACTCACCACATGATAAATCTAAATATAGTAATATGATAAATAGTAACATGATAAATCTGGAATAGTATTCGCAAATTTATCATGTTACTACGAATACTATTCTATTTTCTTCCTAAGTACTGAGGCCCCATTATAAACTCACCACATGATAAATCTAAATATAGTAATATAATAAATAGTAACATGATAAATCTAGAATAGTATTCGCAGATTTATCATGTTACTACGAATACTATTCTATCTTCTTCCTATGTAGGAAGGCCCCATTATAAACTCACGATATGATAAATCTAAATATGGTAATATGATAAATAGTAACATAATAAATCTAGAATAGTATTCGTAGATTTATCATGTTACTACGAATACTATTCTATTTTCTTCCTAAGTACTGAGGCCCCATTATAAACTCACCACATGATAAATCTAAATATAGTAATATGATAAATAGTAACATGATAAATCTAGAATAGAATTCGCAAATTTATCATGTTACTACGAATACTATTCTATTTTCTTCCTAAGTACTGAGGCCCCATTATAAACTCACCACATGATAAATCTAAATATAGTAATATGATAAATAGTAACATGATAAATCTAGAATAGTATTCGCAGATTTATCATGTTACTACGAATACTATTCTATCTTCTTCCTAAGTAGGAAGGCCCCATTATAAACTTACGACATGATAAATCTAAATATGGTAATATGATAAATAGTAACATAATAAATCTAGAATAGTATTCGCAAATTTATCATGTTACTACGAATACTATTCTATTTTCTTCCTAAGTACTGAGGCCCCATTATAAACTCACCACATGATAAATCTAAATATAGTAATATGATAAATAGTAACATGATAAATCTAGAATAGTATTCGCAGATTTATCATGTTACTAAGAATACTATTCTATCTTCTTCCTAAGTAGGAAGGCCCCATTATAAACTCACGACATGATAAATCTAAATATGGTAATATGATAAATAGTAACATAATAAATCTAGAATAGTATTCGTAGATTTATCATGTTACTACGAATACTATTCTATTTTCTTCCTAAGTACTGAGGCCCTATTATAAACTCACGACATGATAAATCTAAATATGGTAATATGATAAATAGTAACATAATAAATCTAGAATAGTATTCGTAGATTTATCATGTTACTACGAATACTATTCTATTTTCTTCCTAAGTACGGAGGCCCCATTATAAACTCACCACATGATAAATCTAAATATAGTAATATGATAAATAGTAACATGATAAATCTAGAATAGTATTCGCAAATTTATCATGTTACTACGAATACTATTCTATTTTCTTCCTAAGTACTGAGGCCCCATTATAAACTCACCACATGATAAATCTAAATATAGTAATATGATAAATAGTAACATGATAAATCTAGAATAGTATTCGCAGATTTATCATGTTACTACGAATACTATTCTATCTTCTTCCTAAGTAGGAAGGCCCCATTATAAACTCTCGACATGATAAATCTAAATATGGTAATATGATAAATAGTAACATAATAAATCTAGAATAGTATTCGTAGATTTATCATGTTACTACGAATACTATTCTATTTTCTTCCTAAGTACTGAGGCCCCATTATAAACGCCCTTGATGAATGGTGTTTAGGTGGTCAGAGTATATAATGTACGGGTATTATGATTGAAATGTATTGCATTTGTGAGAATCCATAGAAATTTATCAATTTTTTCAACGTATTTCTATGCATTTTTTTTAAATATTTTTTTGTAATACGCTTTTCAACAATGAATTAGATTTTTGTATGTATTTTTTCAGATATCTGGCATTCTTCGTAAGCAAAATTGTTATAAAATCAATTTAGTTTCGTGACAGCTCGTTCGTGACCGTGAAAACTGCAGAAAAATGAATTTAACAAGAAACTTGCAAAAACAACTCCCGTAGAAATTCACTCCTAATTAACGAGTATTTTAAGAAAAATATTTGAAATTTGGTCAAGTCACATTATATTCTGAGAAAATGAAACAGACCTTCAATAATAAGACCACATTTGGGTAGTGGGTAGGTACCTAATTCACGTTCATACATTTTTGGGAAAATATACAACTTCCCTTCACACATCCTTTTAGGTCCGGTAAAAAGCTTTGATTGACTGTAGACTAGAGTGGCCAAATATAAAGAGAAGATTCTGTTACTTACCTCGAACATTTGCATTATCTATTTACAGGGTTTTCCAATAAGAAGTGTTATTTTGAATAGCCCGCTATTTCGGTAGATGTTACTTTTGAAGCTGTCACTTTTTGACATTTTACAAGTAGAAATTACGCCATTAATAAAAATGGAACGATACACGCTTCAACAACGCATTGAAATTATTAAAATTCACTTGAGTGAATCAAATGCAAATCATCTTGAGTGATGAGGCCCATTTCCACCTCGGTGTCTTCGTCAACAAGCAAAATTGTCGCATCTGGGGCTCGGAAAATCCAAGAGTTATTGTTGAAAAGCCTCTCTATCCTCAACGTGTGACTGGTTGGTGCGGTTTATGGTCCGGCGGAGTCATTGGACCTCACTTTTTCGAAAATGTTGATTTATGTTGATTCCTTACCAACCCATGAGGGAGCGGGCTCATACCTATTATTTGCATACATACACATAGGTAAATGAGTATTGCTAATTTATAAAAAATCTCTTCAAATTATTGGTTATTCGGTTAAAAACAGGATTGCAGGCCCTTAACGAATACATTAATAGGTTTCATGTTTAAGTTTTAGTAAAATACGAATATACTATCACAATGTCGGACCACGTGTTCATAAAAATCCTAATGTTTTCGCATTTCGTCATTATATATACATTATTATCAACGCAAATGCAGGTGCATGAACACGTGTTCCGATATATTAGGAATTTCTTGCAATCCCGTTTTTAACTGTAGCGCCCTTGATGTGATTTTTCACAAAAACGGCGCCATACAAATCATCCAAATATTATTACTAATAATTTGAAGAGATTCTTATTAAATTAACAATACTTTTTTCTCCTTATAGATATGGGGCAACTAATATATTTTGTCTTATGTTACAGTGTTACATTGGGCCCAAACCTCCCCTTTACCTCCTCATTGAGAATTGCGTGGCCCACCTAGTGTTTTCCATTTCCAAGTCCAAAGGTTTTCCAGCGGTTAAGTTATGTATGTTAGTCGACCAGGCGTGAATTTAACAAGGTGACCACAGCGACAACTTTACTAAGGGTCTCCCTCTTCCTGGCAAAGAGGACAGAGGGTAGCCCGACCACAAATGGAACAAAGGAAACTCGACCAAATAATGTTGAATTAAATTTATTATTATTTGGATACGTACCCTCAAATAACATGTTTTTTACAAAAGAAAGAGGTCAGAACTTGGTTTGCAATTTTATTACTATTACTGTGGGTTTTTATATTCTAGTTTAACTAGATAACGTAAATATAATTTACGAGCACAGACCCGTTAAAAATCACGGATATTATAATTGTATCACTTGTAAAGCTGAAAGCGTTTGTAAATAAAAATATTGTCTTCGGGATCATTCGCCTTTCAAAATGAAGAAATTTGACCATCAAATGTATACATGAAAATTACGACATCTATTCATTGACATTATCAAAATACAAGACACCTTATATTCATACTAATCGAACAAAAATGTAGCGCTGCTTGTGAACTTGTCTGTGTCTTTATTATCTGTCATCAATTCATCTTAGCATCTGTCAAAATGTATTGTGGATTTTTTCAAGAAATTCTTGCATTTACCGAAATGGTTTTGTAAATGTCCGAAATGGAAGCTTTCAACCAACCTAACCTCAACATTCTGGCTTTCATACAATCGCTTCAGTAAATGGTAGAATTTGTAGGTATCTACCTAAGTAAATCGTGGCAATCGTGGTAACATATTATATATATTTTATTTGATCTCCTGCATAGAAAGTACGAGCAAATCATTTCGCAATGTTTTCAATTCGGCAATGGTATTATTATGTTTTTTTTTATCTTCGGCTAACAAAAACGAAATAATTAGTAACTTTAAAATAATTGCATTATGCATCCAAAGTACTCCTATACCACTACACAAGCAAGGGTCTGTTCAGGTCTGTTTAAAATGATTAACCTGTAAGTATTTTGAATACAAAACCTGGATTTAAATAAAAGTAGTTATTTTATTTATTTTTATTTTTTTTATTTCTTTTTATTTAGGAAGCAAACAGTCGTACAGTAAAAAATTATAACAATAAACATTCATATGTTCTAGACCAATTAAGTTCCATTAAATTAAATGTAGATTTAGTATTTTTTACCTACACAACATATTAAATGGCAAAAAATAAACATAATAAAGAAATACATAAAATTAAAAACAAAAAGAAAAAATACAACTTTTCGCATAGCTATTCTATTCACTACGGGTGATAATAATGTACTTTTCACAACAAAAAAATCGAATAAAATAAAAGTATTTTAATTTATTAATTTATTAAGCTGAATTTTATATGATATTAAGTTATGGTTGAAAATGTCTACATCTCGTAGGGCATTGTGAGTTTCACAGATACGTACTATTACAGAGTTTTGTGCGTATTTGGATTTACAATGTGGTATTCTAAATAAATCGTTCGATCTGGTGTTTTGCTTGGGGCAACGAAATGCAATCCTTTCTAACAGATATGATGAATCAACTAGGCAGTTCACGATTTTGTGCAAGAATAATGCATCAGAGATTTTTCTACGTTTATATAAAGTGACAGGGACAAATCGATGGTCACTAAAACGATACGATAGGTGTTTCATAAATTTGTTCTGAATATTTTCAATGCGATCAATATATGTTTGATATTGAGGATTCCAAATTACTGAGGCGAATTCTAGTTGTGACCATACATATGACATATATAACAGAATTAGGGTGTGTGCTACCGTAAAAGGCTTTGTAATTGGAATAATGAAACCCAATTGCTTATAAGCTTTTTTTAGAATATTTTCAATATGATCCCTAAATAACATTCTAGAATCTAGTATTACTCCAAGATCTCTTATTGTTTCTACTCGTTGTAGAGGTACATGGTTTAGTTTGTAAGTATAATAAATTGAATGTTTTTTTCGTGTAAAAGTAATAACATTACATTTATCTATGTTTAGATATAGTTGATTGTTTTTGCAATATTCCTCAATTTTACCAAGGTCTTCTTGTAATTGGTCGCAATCATCTATGGAGCTAATACATTTATATAATTTCATGTCATCAGCGTAAAATAGGAAACAAGAATTACTAATAACACGATTCATGTTGTTTATGTATAAAATAAACAAGAGAGGCCCTAGATGGGAGCCTTGCGGTACCCCTGAGGGAATAATTATAATTTGTGACATGTAACCTTTTAAAGCAACAGCTTGACTTCTATTTTTAACATATGAAGAGAACCATCTCAGAAGATTTCCACATATACCAATCTCAGAGAGCTTGTTTAACAGTATGTCGTGATTAACTTTGTCAAAAGCCTTAGAAAAATCTGTGTAGATGGAATCTACCTGTTTCCCATTATCCATAGAGTTAAGAACAAAATCAGTAAACTGTCCTAGGTTCGAATCAACAGATCTGCCTTGAAAAAAACCATGTTGATGCGGGCTAATAATAGTATTTTTGCATGAGTCAAAAAGTTGGTTATACACGATTTTTTCCAAGATTTTACTTAAGATACATAGTTTAGAGATAGGTCTATAATTTTCAATGATGTGTTTGTCCCCTTTTTTAAAAACAGGTGAAACAAAAGCTTGTTTCCAAATGGTAGGAAATACACCTTCTTTAAAAGATTTTTGGAACAGTAGTGTTACAGGAGTAACTAGTGTTTCAGCACAATTAACAATAAAAATTGGGTGTAACTTATCACAACCGGCACTCTTTTTAGTGTCCACATTTTTATGTACATTCAGTCTTTATTTTTTCGTATGGCCACCTGCAGAGACAAGTAGGAACTATATATATTTCCTCCAAGGTAGGTAGGTACCTACGTCAGACTGCAAAATTATTTTATACCACAACAATTTGTAAGTACCTGCCTAACGTAAAAATGATACGCGTCAATATCGAATACGATTGCGGTTGATTACAAATGTTTTCAACAAATCATTATTTTCGTTAGATTTTGGTTTCTTATCGCTTTGTGCCATAAACAAATATTTTCATGTTTTTTCTGCTGGGAAAGGTAACGTGTGAAATTAGCTACATTGTAACCAAGCCAGCAATAGAAGCCGTAAAATAACAGCTTGAATAATCGCCTTGTAAACAAATATTATTATAGTTATTTAGTAAAAAACATTGTAATATACATACGATGTAAATATGAAATTAATAACAATCCAATGTACTAATAGTGAGCAGGGCCACTTGAACGATATTTTTTTCGATCCAGAAAGAATTTCAAGAGCTTCTTAAATTTTTCAATCGTGTTTTCAATACTACGTTTTACATAAAATATACATGTTTTATGCACATTGCATTTTATTCTGTCGTTGCCAAAAACCAGCACAGTGAACACATAATGATTCTCCATGAAGACATCTAACAGAAGTATTTTCGAATTCCAAGCAGAAAAAAAATATAAACATGATTTTTTTATCAACATTTAACACATTGTATAGCGTAATTTTATGTACAGGGTGTTAAGCGACGTACTTGACTTATTTTAACCAGTGATTCCTGACAATATTTGGAGAAAAAATTGTTAATGAAATTTTGGTATCCGGTGTAATTTTTGATGTTTTCTTTTTTCAACTAAAAACATGGAAAATTTGTAGGAATTTGATAGTTAGGATCGGGGAGAGGGAGTTGGTAAAAAATATGTAAAAAAAGTCACCGGATTACTAAATTTCATTTTTTACTCCAAATAATGTCAGGAATCACTGGTTAAAGTAAGTCAAGAATGTCCATTAACACCATATATATTATAATGTAATGTAGGTATTTGTAATTACTTTTTTTTTCTTTTTTTATGGCTATATTTTGCTTTTACATTTTTACAAGAATATGTATGTTTATATATATGTATAATAGATTTTTATTATATTCGTAGTCCTCCTCATTAGGAGATCCTGTGTTGAGGGCGACTACAAAATATAATAAATAAAATAAATAATTAACTAGAAAATATAAATACGACTACAAAATTAAAACTCCTTGTGAAAAAAATATACAGTGATCACCTACCTATATAAAAATAAAGGTAGGTGATCACTGTATTTAATGATAGTCGGACGATTTGTATTTTTGTGTAGCGCCCTTGTTATGAAAAATAAACTCAAGGGCGATGTGTTGGGACAATTAGGTGTTAGGTATTATCAGCGCCAGTGGCAATTCGGCGCCCGGAGTGTAGGACCGGCCCTGCATATTTGACGCTGGCTAGAATACTGGTTTGTGGTGAAAAGCCATAAACGTAAAAAAAAAATTTGAGTTTCTATTTCGTAGAAAACCAAATCGTGTGATCACGGAAAGCAAAACATAAATAAATTTTATTACTACCGAATAATGAGAAAAGTTAGTTGGACAGAATCCAAACATTAATTAAAATTGATATTTTCGGGATACAGCAAATGAAAAGTACTTACTCACAGAAAAAGGTCAATGGCATCCCTAAGTCACAAAACTATCGTATAACTTTCGTCTACATGGAAAATAGCTTTTTCAACAACAAAGATGTCAATTCAACACATATCGTTATCAAATAACGCGATATTATTTAACTAAAATGTCCGAATTCCGAAACGTCAAAAGTCAAAACATTGCTTCGTCTATGGACAGATGAAACAGTGTTGGTTGTCATTTGTCATTCTCAAAATTCATACAAAAATATAGGTGTTTATGATAAATATTAAAATACTGCCATTAAAATGACAGCCAAAGAACAGCGAAGAACGATGAAAGTGTGTATAATTAAACGAATAGCAAAAATACATCAATTGCCGGCATTTTGGTACATCTTTAATATTTTTGTGACACATCTGTCAACAGATTCCGCCGGTTATCGATGACATAGAAGATGAACTGAGGGACTTATTACTGAATCCGGAGAGACTCTCCATTCATAACTGGGAAGGATCGCACAATGTTTGGCAGCGGGATGTAGACATTTCGAGCCTGTTTCACTGTCAGAGTGTTCCCGTGCGTGCGGGACTTCAAGTAGGTTATGTTTATAACTAACTAAACCATCCCAGCAGGAGTAGGCATAGAGGATGGAGACGGCTACCTATCTTGGCACACAGTCTTTCCTTCTTTCACACAGGAATTATATTAGATTCCAAACTAACCATAAACAACCATGCGGAGTATACACAAAAGAAAATTAGGAAAAATATCTCTTTTCGTAAAGAATTTCCAGAAAACTACAATCACCATTTACAACACCATATTTTAACTACTGCTCAACGATTATTTACAATCGTTCACGACTTCTACCATTCACTTCTGTTTCTCCACATTTATTAAATGGTCATACATGGTTTTAACGCATATACGCCTCAGGGATCTCATTTCTACAGCATTCAGTCAGTTTTAAACCTTCCTCTGTCAGTTCTGTGCCTCACTGCCATACATCAGGGTCAACCAGCATTTATCAGAAATATTTGAAAATAACTTATCTTCACAATGAACTAATTTAAATATCTATATATTGTATCATTTCCAGCCGATCCGCGACACGGATGGCCAGATCGTGGACTGGAAGGAGGTGGTGTCCTACCAGAGCCACCGGCGTGAGGATCTGAGCATGCAGCGTCCCCCGCTGCCCCCGCACCTTGCCACCCAGGGCATGCCAAACCAGCTGCCCTTTCTGCCCGCCGGCTACGAGCTGGAGCAGGACTTTGTCTTCCAGGATGCGCCCAGCGACCTCTTCACAGATGTCGAGGATGCCCCCGGCTATTTTATGGGGCAACGTATGTAATACTGAAAATATAAGATAAGACGTTATTGCAAATCCACATTTCTTTTGACATCCATACAAATGAACGTTGACTTCAAATACAGTCAAACCACGTATAAGGTTAACCCTTATGAAGTTTTCATGATTCCTTTGAAAAACCTAATTTTTATAAGATCTAATAACACTTTTGATCTTTGGAATGTCGAGCTCCCGCGACCTCCGTGGTGTGACGAGGATAAAAATCTTACAAACAAAATTTATCAATGTCAGATTACCAATAAGGCACTTGAATTAAAAATATTATGGCTTATACGCTGATTCTGAATATATGCGCTTTATTATGTATAACTTTATCGTTACTAAAAAACTATTAAGACCATGAGATCCTCAAATGCCCTGTGAGTGGTTGGCAGGTTCTGACAGCACTTAAACCGCTACCTAACGGGTTGGCCGGCCGCATGCCTAACAATTCACACGGGTCTTACAAATTATTTCAAAAGAATCATGTTTTTTGGAAAATGTTGCTAAATATTTCAATTCGGTTTTTTGTTTAATCACTGACCCCGAGTGGTATGATGTCACGCATACCCCGTCAGATTTCAATCATTTTGATGATCTTTGAAAAATGCAAATTTCGAAACTTATTTTAACTATGAAAATGAAATTTGCAAAAAGTTCAGAAGTTTGCAAGTTATAAGGAAAGCAAAAAAAATTAGAAATTGGTCTGGAATTCCTTGTTATTGGATACGCCGGTGCTCAACGTATACAATGAGTACTTTGGCGATTGAGAAGTTAAGAGAGTTTCACTGTTTGAAGATAAGATAAAACCTACACTTAAAATCTTAGGTCTAAGATTATTATATCCAGATATGTTTGACGATAGATAGAAACTCGAAGATACTCCCATCTGCTGAATTATAGCATGCAAATTAATAATATATTTTACGCATGCTTTACTTTACGTTGTTTCGCAGCATTCTCTAGAATGGCTCTGTAATATGGGGACCTGAAGATGCGATATACTCAAATGATATAGAAAAGGTACAAAAGAGTTTACGCGAGAGTTTGGGTACTACCCTCTGTTGTATTCCTCTGATGTTCTCTCTGGAATGCTAGGACTAGATCGCCTAGATGTTAGGAGAAAAATTGCAATGGTGTTAGTAACACATAAGCTGCTCAATGGACACATTTGCAATTCTGATATCCTGGAACATATTACGTTTTATGTCCCCTGTACCTTTAACTTCACCATAGCTAGGCGGCGCAAGCTTTTTATCTTTCCAAGAAGCACGACCAACCTACCAATGATCCTGCCTCTGGGAAGAATGACTAAGTTATTAAACCACCTTTCTTCTGAGATGGACATTTTTCAGTCAAATCTCAATGAGATTAGAATAAGTACTTTTTTTAACACGAGGCTGCAACTGCAATCGCAACTGATGTAATTAATGTATGTATGTCATTAATTGTAAATGTTGTGGAATGTTACTGAAATCACTTTTTTTCACATATAGAAATAAAAATGTAAATGCTCGTTTGTGTTATAAATTGTAGGATCCTTTTAAATTAAACACTGTTATTTTTGAGAGACAATCTGAATCACTTTATTTACAGTCACCATGAATAGACACTTTTTACAGGGTTTTAATGCACTAAATACAGGTCGGTTCCTGTAGTTCTTAAGGAAAGGTAAAACCTTTGATTGTTCTGGAGCAAGAGGTAGTTTTTAGGAAAACCTAGTCTTTTATATGAAAAAGTGTTCACCAACACATTGACACCTTCAAATTCAACAGGCAGCAATACAGCACACTGTTCTTACCGACGCGACTTAACAGCAAGTAACTATCAGAGGCGAAAACCTTTCATAATTAATATGACCTAAACTTCACAGGTGGCACTAATGGTATATAATTAATCCAATACCAAAATAATACAGTTTGTTCAAAATCTTAAATCTCCAAAATTTCATTCAATGCTTGCTTTGAAATTTTGACATAACTTTGCATTTGAATACACATGTGTTTTTATATACCTATATTATATATATGTCACCTGTGAGAGGTAAAAACATGTTTTTTTTTTAAACAGCGCCATCTATTGGACAAAAAAGTTTTTTTTTAAAAACAGAGTCATCTGTTGGCCGTAAAAGCAACACATGCTATTGTTTCTATTCTATCTGCACAGACAGACTGAGCCACAGCAACGTGTGGCGGTGTGCAGCTAGTAAACAATAGAGAATGTGTGAAT
Source organism: Hesperophylax magnus (assembly GCA_026573805.1). Classification (NCBI taxonomy): domain Eukaryota; kingdom Metazoa; phylum Arthropoda; class Insecta; order Trichoptera; family Limnephilidae; genus Hesperophylax; species Hesperophylax magnus. The sequence goes on along the minus strand of JAIUSX010000007.1, from coordinate 538,075 downwards.
TATAGTTGTTCCTCTTTTTGTATATACAGATCACAAATAAAAAAACTGTTCTTTTGTAGGAAGCACTCACTTTGTGGTTAGACATTATTATAATTTGAGTAAAAATATTTTTCGATGTAAACATTATTAAGCCATTGTACGCAGACGTCTAGGCAGTTGGGTTGCGAGCGACCCTGCGCCATATGCGGACGTGACGTGTAAGAGTTAGGTTGAGATGTTTTTGCATCGATAAAGTAAGAATCCTGTGGTCTGTATTTTTGTAAAATCTTCACACATTTTATTTTGCAGAATTACTAACCATTCCGACATGTGCTGATGAGAACTATTTTCCCCTATTTTTCGATGATGATGGTGTCACCCTAATTGGCGATGAAAGAATCATTTCTAAAGACAAGGAAGATGATGAGGACATTCACCTTAATCTTGATGATTCCAGTCCTGATGTTGATTTCAAGGATATCATTAAAAAAGACAACCATCTCATTGGTAAACATTTACATTTATAATATTTATTACATAATCTAATGCCATATGCATATTTCAATCACAGGTAAAAATAGTCTGCAATTTACTTCCCACCGATCTCTAACCGATACTGCTCAATATTCTCACCATGTTATTTTTGACTTGATACTAAAAATGATATATTCCTTCAAAATCAAAAGCTGTACTATGAAAATACTGCACTCTTTTTTATGTGTGTATCAAAATTTAACTGTTTTCTCAGCACGGCGGTGTGCAGTAGGCACACGTTCTAAATATTTGCTCATTCGCAAAAAAGCCTGCTCAAGCATTCGATTCTGGACTGAAATACTACGTCCTTTTTGACATTGTGCATCTAAACTGAACTGTTTTCTCGCAGTGCTCAGCGGACCGCCCGCCCCTACGGAGTGAATTCAGTGCAGCCAGCCATTGGGATTACTACTGATTGGAGCAGTTGCCAAAAATGCTGATAATTTTTCTTAAAATTTCACAGCATTCATTTCGAATGCCAAAGACTTATTATTCATCTTAGCTTGGGTATTAAAACTGTCACCTTGCTATCTACAATAATTAGTCTTAATTAATCTACAGTAATTCATGGAATCATAAGCTAAATAATAAATTAACTTCTCTGCATTAACCATCCCGGCCAAAGTTAGTTTTTATGAATCTCAACACAACAATTGAAATATTTTTTCTGTGTATTTTTCCTGAAAATATTGATCCAGTAAAAATGCCATACATAACATTTTTGTTTTTATATTAATTTTATATAATTTTATGTTATGTTGCCATTGAATCACTCTAGGTAGGTGCTTATGTAACAAACAAAAAAAGAGTAATTTTTGAGGGTTTTTTAAATAAATAGTCTTGACTTATTTAGAGGTATAAATTGAGGCCGCACGGAGGCAAGCCCTTGTGAGAAGGCGGCCATAAATTGTGGCCTCTTGAAGGTAATAGGTTATGTTTACAGGGACATATTGCTCTGTCGTTGGACCTTTCTCTTTAACTCTCTCTGTCTATCCAACCGTTGCTAATATCATCAGATATCTATACTGTTATCATCATTATCAATAACCGTGGTCTTATATACGGTCTCTAATGGTTACACCAACAATCCTTTCCTTTGTTTTTCCTTTTAGCTATTGTGAACATTGTGCAGGTCACCACATTCACAACGGATGTTTTATTTTAGGTTTTTGGTCCGAAACTGACGAACAAAATGCAAAACAGAAAAAAGACAACACGAATGATGCACGTAAAACAGCAAGTGCTGATGAAATGCTTCTGGAAGAGTGTATCATTCAGCCCATTAAGACTGTTCCGGATTTGCCCGTGCTGGAAATATCCAAAGTGGAGATCAAGACCTCCATGGGGATGACGGAATGGGCTGAGATGCTCGATGTCACCAAACCCGTGGATGACTTTGAGCAGAAGATTCCTAACATGGCTCACACTTTCCCATTTGAATTGGATACTTTCCAGAAACAGGTGAGGTTCTTATTTTCAAATCCATTATCATACCGCTACATCCCAGATTGGGATTTGGCATGCTCCACAAATATTCTGTTCATAGCCTTCCAGATCACATTAAGTCGTCAAATTCCTTGTGTACATTTAAAAACTCATTTAACAGTGGATCAATGCAATACAAACTCTAAGCAGAATTCTTGCCTGAACAGACTATGCAATAATTACAATAGCGTATTATCCAAGGTGGATATTTTCAGTTGCGAACTTACCAAATACAAGAGGTCCATAAAAGAATATTTCTCTGATGGTTTGTGAATAATGTTATGTCTCTATTGTTTATATTTCCATTATGATTTGATTTATATCTACAACCTCTCAAACAACTACAAACTGAAATAAATGTAAACTGTCGATTTCCCTAAAATTAATAAATAATAATGTTAAATTATTTGTGCTCTCCGAGGATTTCCAATATATGCTTTCATCTTTGTCCTTTTAAATTGTGGCATAATATGTTGTATATGTATATTTTTTCATCCTTTTCCTTTTATTATGTAATTTTTTTTTCTCTTTCTTTCTTCTTTCATTTTTAACATAATAGTTTATTATATTTTTTCTTGCAACTAAATATTAATGTATATCATGGTCACCCTTCATGTTTACTACATTATACTGTAATGAATTGGCTGGAATTATATTAATAGGTACCATGTAGATACCCAATTCGTAGAAACGTTAATGTAACAATATTGTTGTCTTAATATATAATCTTTGTGCTATTTTTATTATTTTGTAAAATTGTTAACCTCAACACAGGCTTGTCCTAGTGAGGTTAAAATATAACATCAAATAAATAATTAAAATAGTCATTTTTGCTTCTACTAAAAAGTCAGTCCACCTCTTACTCTGTCTTTTTTTTATGTGAAATCGCACAACTGCTTCCAACCGTCTGGAGCCAGTGCGACTATGGCATCCCCAATCGGGGTATGTTGTGAGGCTGGAGGTTGTGGGGGTGGAATGAAATTGGGAAGTACCTAGCTCTTCAGATCTGGTCACCAAACACGGCCATTGCTGTTTAAAGCAACGTTTCAATTCTGAATGGTGGTCTTATACCAGGGCAATACTGAGACTATCTTCCACTTTATAACGTGCCGCAAATATACTATATATTATTTTTAATGAGAAATAACACAAATTAATCAAATAAAATTTACTTGCGCTCGCAGGTATTTGAACCCACGACCTTCAGCTTGTTGGTCGAGAGCCTCATTCCTGTTATTCGTCTGCCTCTAGGTTGCTTCTAATGGGACAAGAACTTGGTCTTGAATTTTAACACCCTGTCGTCGTAACAGTTTTTCAACATGCCCAGCCCATTTTCAAATCCAATCTAACTTTTAATAAATAAGCTGTAGGTATCGTTAGGTCCAAATATTTTTTACAAAATTTTCCTAAATGCTGACTTTTTATATCTGCATGCAAAATTTACCATTCACAATGAACACTAAGGACGGCTTGTTTCACAGAAATTGAACAACTCATCAAATTTCAAAATTCCTGTTACTATTTCAGATACGTAAAACAGCTGGTCAGTAATTATATAATAATTGAACTTCATTAGAACCTTTACAGAACTTTAAAGAAATGAACTATGAAATTTGATTAACAGTTCAAATTGCGTGAAACAACCCGTCCTAAGGACGGTTAATATGTATTCAAGTTCTGTGAAAATCCTAGTCGAATTTTGTTATTATCGAAGTACTGTGAAACAATCGGCCTATGATGAAATAATTTTTAATAATTTTTATTTTTATTTTGAATATCTATTTATGTGAGACTTCTTATCATTTTTACTAATGTATCTTATTTTATTATATGCTTTTGTTGTAACATTTAATATTTTTTTCTTTTTACGTTGTATTATGTTTCCTTTATTGTTTTAATTTTGTAGAATTTATAATAACTGTGATACTCTACTATTAAACTTTGTAGTGTGTAAAAGCCCATTAGGGCGTGTAATAATAATAAATAATATAACAGAACTTGAATAAGAATAGAAATTTCACTGAACTTGAACTTTATATTTGAAATTTGATGAATTGTTCAAACTCTGTGAAACAACCCGTCCTTAGCTTTTTCTTCTTCTTTGGCCTTACTATACCCATTGCTGCATTCTTCCCGAGTTCTCTCCGATGTCAGGGTCTCTCATAACAGCTCTCCGTTTCTTTTCAGGCCATCTAAATCTATAAAGTGTAACACATAAGTTTTTTATTTCAATGCTCACCAGTGATATAATCAATTAATAAATATTCATTTGTAATTTGAATACTGTTGTGATAATTCCAGGCCATTTTAAAACTGGAAGAAGGGGGCCACGTGTTTGTAGCAGCACACACTTCAGCTGGTAAAACTGTTGTTGCTGAATATGCCATAGCGCTGTCAAAGAAACACTTCACCAGGTTAGTTTACAATTAGCAAATTCTGTAGAATTGTTAGAAATACCTCTAATTTCTGACATTCCCAAAAATTTTAATGGCAGTATGCTACACTAGCGCCTCCTAGCGGCGAGAGTTGTGTGGCTTGGTTTTCTTTCATCCATTTAAGCCCCCGCATACCCAATTTTTACCGTTTTATAACAAGTTTCTCGTTATCTCTTTAAATTTTTGAGTTCCAAAAAATATATGTTATTTTTTAAGATAATATCTGTACATTTATTATGCCGAAATGTCAATTATATGAAATTCCCTCTATAGAAAAAAATCGCAAAGTAAGCTCCGAAAATTATTTAAAACATGTTTTGTTCTGTTATTTAATGTGTTATAGGCATGAAAAAATTCACAGTGTATCTTTATATGCATCTAAAGCATTTGTCAAGAGATTTTTGCTCTATTTCAAACGATTTGTGTTTTGTTGAATATTTTCACCATTTTCGCTTAATTATTATCGTTTTTTAATATTAGCGCGCTCTCTCTAACATTCGTATTTACATATCTCCCTTTCAAATCATCTTTGAACGCTTACTACGGGGCATTAATGGATTTTATGTGAAATATTTACTTTATTTTACGTTATTAAATTGTGGAATTTTTTAGTTAAAAAATTAATATTCGGTTTGTATTAACAGTTATAAGCCTATCACCACCACCAAGTACTGATAAATTTAATTATTTGCCACCGTTGTCTTGAAGGAATGCAACACGCTACACCAGCGCCTCTAGCGGCCAGAGTTGCCAGCCAATACTAGTAAATACTGCCAATATTTTACTGGAGTTGGTGTATTATTAATATTCTAGGGTATTTGCAATTAGTGACTCCATTACCTATATGTAATCTTATTTGGACTCATTTCTTTATTGATCTCTGACTTCTTGGACTAAGCAACAAGGAGTTTCTCACTCTGCCACGAAGGTCATCTTTAACCAATACAGACTACAGACAAATTTATTAATATCCAAGTGGATTCTACATATCGTTATCTATCACCTTCCTATTGACAAGACATATCCTATCTTTAACCTGATTTTTCAAATCTTCAATTTTCTTTTGGTCGAACATGTGATCCATGAAGTTCCAAGTTCCGAGTGTCAAAACCTGCCGCGTGATGAGATGGATTGATTTAAAATACTTTGTAAAGGTTATAGGATATGAGCGATATCCAATTACTGTGTTTAATATTGAATGAAACGTTGATTTTAACACTTTTACAGAACTGTTTACACTTCTCCAATCAAAGCCCTGTCCAACCAGAAGTACCGTGACTTCTCGCGAACGTTTGGAGATGTGGGGCTGATCACTGGGGACCTGCAGATAAACACTACGGCCAGCTGTCTCGTCATGACCACGGAGATCCTGCGCTCCATGTTGTATCGCGGCTCCGACGTTGTCCGAGACCTGGAATACGCCATCTTTGATGAAGTCCATTATATTAACAATGCGGAGGTTTGTAACTATTGTTTTATAATTTGTTATTCATAGCGGATTTCCAGAATCAAAACCTAACATTACTTTTCCGTGTTGATATTCTCCTTTGTTGTTGCTTATCCATGGGAAGCATCTTCAAATAACCAATCTAACGTATAGTTAATCGCTTAATGTTTCTTCTTCAAACTTTAATGGTTTATTGACTGTAGCAAAGTACTTTCTAAATTTGTTTTTCACGTTACGGCGCCGGTTACAGATACTACCTTTTTATACAGCCAGAGTTCATGTGATCGTGGTTAATCAATATTATGGTACCTACCGGCCTGAAGAACGTTTGAAAACGAATTGTCATTGAGATGGCGACATTTCTTTAGACAAATCATGGACCTAAAAGCTCTGGATAAAGCCTTAGTGCGATTTTGTATGAATGGCATTGAAGCCAAATCTAGGGTGAGGGAAAATTGCATTGACAGCCATCTTTTGTGACAAACTTTTGAGATCATTTGGATGCAAAATGAATTATTATAATTTTATTTCTTGTTGTTAAAGCAGTTATAACGGCTCATGTGTTTTTTTGGGTATTGGATTAGATAAGGAATGGGATATGTCATTCAAAAATTTAAGTAGGTTTTGGCATTTTCCATCCATCTTCCCCTTCACCCCGCGACTTCAAATTGCTTTTAGGTTCGTAGGACAAATTATGTACATATTTTTTTATTTAAAATAAAAAATGTTGAATAAAATATTTATGGTTTAAAATTACCTAGGTAGGTATTTAAGTAAGTATTTAAAATCTTATGATTTCTGAGGAAATTTTGGTTTTGATTTATTAAATAAAAAAATATACTTTATTGTATTTGAGTCTACTGTTCATGGAACTACTAGTTAGGATAGTTGTTTATGTTTTGTATATACATAGTTAATAGTATTCTCCTTACAGCGAGGCTACGTCTGGGAAGAGGTGTTGATCCTCTTGCCGCCGCACGTCAGCATAGTGATGTTGAGTGCCACCGTCCCCAACACGCTGGAGTTTGCTGATTGGGTGGGCAGAACCAAGAAGAGGAAGGTGTATGTAGTGTCCACCCTCAAGAGACCCGTACCTCTGTGTCACTACCTTTATACAGGTGACTTTCTTTCTTATTAATACTTACTTATTACCTATGGCAAGTTACTACTCAAGTTCATTTATATTAAATCAAATTCTTTTCAAGTATTTTAACGACCTCCTCAATGACTTTTAAAATGTCACTGATGTTTCTGGAACAACATCATTACTTTTGTAATGTCGACATTGGCCAACAATATTTTAGCAATAATAAATATTGTTCCTATCCGAGTTCAATATAATTTAACTTATTTATGTGTAATGTAGTTTTTTTTTTATAATGGCAATATTTAACTAATGGCAATACTGGGCTTGAGAAAAGGCGGTAAATCATTGTTCCTCTCAAAGGTGACAGAAAACTTCTATATCTGTAAGAATAAATTATCACGTTATTTTGAGGAACAGTTTTATGAAAGTATTTTAATTGTCTTTAGGCTCCAGTGGAAGCTCAAAGGATGAACGATTCTTAATTGTGAACCAAGACGGAGTGTTTGTCCAAAGAGGTTTTGAGATGGCGGTGCAAGCCAAGAAAGATCGCACTTCTGCATTCAAGAAAGATTATGGACCCAAAGGTAACATAGTTTTTATTCATGTTCATTATTTGTAAAACATCTTGGAAACCATTATTATCCAAATAGGCAAATTGAGGGATAGTAAATGATAACTCGTAAGCAACATTATTCACTCTTTTCACTTCTCTTGATGGTTTTTATTTTGTCACATATGAGATATTGTTTCTTAATTCTCTACATCTGTAGAAAGGCAACATAATATCTCTAATGAACAGTTTCTTAATAATATTAGTAAAGGGATAATTAAAGATGAATTTTTAATTAATTGCTAGGCACAAGGAATCACCTAACTCACAACCAAGAACAGACAATGTGGGTCGCCTTCATCAGTCATTTGCAGAAACATAATCTACTACCGGTTGTATCTTTCATACTCTCCAGAAACAGGTAATGACATCATAAATAAATAGGTCCAATTTACTTTGTTTATTCTCAAAAGTATCTATGTAAATATCAGCGTACCATGTCAGCCCTCATTTTCCACTACCTGCAATGGCACTTAAATACAGCTTCATGACTGATTGAGCTTAAATTGCCGTTTTTTTTTCTACATAAGCCTTCTTGCGACCAACTTTGGTCAAAGTCTTACTCAAATTTGTCTACTTTTGCTCGTCCCTAGTGGCTCTGATCCTCTATACACTGTACATATGTATTAATTTTTATTATTTACATACGGATATCAAATTTGGATGATCAATGAGAAAATACATTGGGGGTCCAGGATGTCAAATAACTTTTAATTGATTATGAAACGGGACCTACGAGCTTAAGTCTATTGGTTAATCTGTGACTGGTGGGGGTATGTGAGTATTAGACCAAGAAACTCCATCGAAAGGTCCTCTGAATTGAACCCCTGCTACTCTTTATAGATTAATCACAAATGAATGGGTGCCATGTGCCCAAGTTGCCAACAGAACTATGTACTATCAAACAGAATTCTAAGGCAAATTCTAGGAAGTCCATATCCAGTTGGTCGATCATTTAATATTCAATATTTTTGCCAATTGTGATTGCAAATGTGACCTTTATTTGCAGGTGTGATAATACGGCAGAAGCTCTCCGCTCTATTGACCTGACGACGGCCCGGGAAAAGGGACGCATTCATTCGTTTATTCAGATGTGCCTGAAAAGGCTGAAGGAACCTGATAGAAAACTGCCGCAGGTTGGTCACAATATCAAAATTCCTTTTTCTCAATCCATCACATGACAGCAAATACTAGAATAAGCACTCTAAGGATGGGTTGATTCACAGAATTAGAACAATTTATTAAATTTCTAAGTTAAAATTGAAGTTCAATGAATGTTCTGTTCTGTTATTACATATAAAATTGTGGACTGATTTTTTCACAGTACTTGGATAGTAACAGAACTTGAATAGGATTTTCACAGAACTTGAATTTTAACTTTGAAAACAAACCGTCCTAATTTTTTTTTTTTTTAAACTTTGCAAGGTTTTTTTTCTGCTGCAAATTACAATTTGATTTTCTAAACTTTCTAAATTGTAGACTTCAGTATCTAAGTGCGCAATGAAATTCTCTTAACCTGTATAAAAATACATTTGGACCGAAAAAACCAAACATCTTAAGTGGGAACTTCTTAATCTTTTGAACGCTTTAATTTGCTCCGTTTTATCTATACCCGTACGTGGTACATATTTTCAAATACCTATGTACGCAATTAAATGTCAAATTATAGCATTATGGCATGATTTATTGGACTATATAGACAGAACAGATTATTCTCCACAATATGAAAACAAATCCTCGTGTGTCAACACTCTTAGAAGTTTATAAAAACAAAAACATACCGTATCTTTTGAATGTGGTCGCGCCATTTACTCGGCGTGTGTGTACTTAGGCCCTGCGTTGATAGACTCAAGTGGGACACCATGATCACTTATCATTTTTAGTTGTGAAAACTTTTTATAAAACTCAACACTTAAAAATAACACATAAATTTTATGTCACGTAATAAATATTGTTTTATTTATTAAAGCACTTTAGAGGAATCTGTGCCAGTCACATTTTTTTGGAACTATGGTAAACTTTAAAACATGGTTCGATACATAAAGACACACCACATTCTTTACATACGTATCTTGTTAACTGCATTTTTTTTATTTTTTATTTTTCAATGGGCATACACGACATCGTCTGCGCGGTTTTTTTTATTTTGTCGGTTGATGGAATCAATTGGGCCATATGCTTAGTGGCATATTGTGGTATATTGGCTCTGGTATTTGAGAAATCTCTGGTTTATATTTCTCAACTAGTTGCATAATAACCACAAATTGAAAATATGCTAGAGATTTTTTTATACCTGTTACTTGGGTGTACAAAATAAATTGATTCAATAAATATTGGTCAAGTATGTGAAAAAATACTTTTCTATACCATTTTATGGTCTTCCGTATACAGGATAAACTGCTCAGCATCATGTCGCTTTTGTCAACAGCTCCCATAGATTTATTGTAATCAATGACACAGGCGGGCTTGCGAATGGGTTGTTTAGTTTGGTGATTTATTTTACTGGTTTCTTTAAATGAGTTATCGTGCAAGGTAGTTAGCATATGTACATCCCTTTTATAACACCATTTTAATGCTAAAAGGGGACCGCGGCTTTTTGACTCAAATTCGCCTTTTTTCAGTTTTATAAATTTTGGCATTTCCTTTCGGTTCTTTTTTACCGTCCCACAGGAATTAGTTTTTTTCGAATGCAAAAATTGAATAACTTTGGACTTGAGTACCAATTGTCACATCACAAATTGTGCGCTTTGCCAAAATAATCAATTACGAGTGTAGTAACAACAGCGCCGGTTATTCCCATGTTCTGCTCATCTGTAATTTCCGTGCCTTCTCCGCAGTAAATTATGAAATCAAGATTGTATCCAGTTTTCACATCACACAAAACAAACATTTTGATTCCAAAGTGATGTCGTTTTGATGGAATATACTGCTTAAAAATAAGTCTACCCTTGAAAACAATGATGCTTACATACATAAGTCTTCATAAGGTATCACAGACTTGTGGCGTCGAGAAAAATCTAGATTAACTAATTAATAATAAACCGCTCTACCTACTTAGTACCTACTCCCGAATTATGTACCTGCAGTCGAAATCGCATCGTAAACAAAGCAACCTACGTACTTCAAGCACCTACTTGTCTATCGACGACAATAATACTGCAGTCCGTCTGGGATACTACGACAACTCGCCAGAAGGTTCGAGTCTACCGTCTAGGCATAATTGCCGCGCTGTCGAAGGTTCCCGAAACACACAGATTGTGCGAGTGCCTAGGATTTAATTGCAATTTACTACCTACTGTCGCCATCGGCCGTGTAGTATAAATAAGCCCGACGCAGCGAGTCAGTCAGTCAGTCATCAATCTGCCGCCAACGATTTACTAATCTCACGAGTGACAAACGGTGCGCCCCCCGCGAAGGACGAGATACCCGGCTTCGCCCGTACCATCATGGACTCTATCGGGACATCATCATAGCGCCTTGTCCAGATCGCCGTCCCTGGCAAGCGCTACTCGGATTACAAGCGCCCTGGTTCCAGTGTCTCTGACCAGCGCTTCTTCCACGCCACCATGACCACCACTAAGACACGCAGCATCCTCACTGGTCTACACCGTTCCCGCTCAACCGCCTACAAGGTCCGCCGCACCTTCGGCCTTCTCGTCAGCCCTCCAGTGCCTGACACTCATCGAGTCCCGGTCACCAGCGCCCGGCATCGACTCACTGACCCGCGCTTGACCTGCCAACACAGCTAGCATCCGGTGTATACATCTGTCCTACATTATCTCCTCGTCACGGCTACACTGACACAAATAAACACAGTGACCTTCACGACACGCCTTTTATTTCGTGCCTTTCACCATTGATCCCCAAAGACTCTTTAAATAGTGTTCGGGTGTGATTTAAAATTAATCTTATTTTATAAAGAAGATCTATTAGAAGCGAATTTGAGTCACAGAAATGTAAATTTTGCAACAACAATTGATATCGGTCTCTACTCATGATCTGGCCAAAAATAGGGGAACTTAGAAATATATTTGTACTCAAATACTCTTCAATACTCGTTTCTTGTCATAAGCATGGTTATTGCAAAAAATAGATATATTTCTTCAATACTTGTGTCCTTCCACTTATGAATTGGTGACGTCGAACCAAATTCCTTTGAAATGAGAAGAAAAGTATGGTAGTCGTTTGTTTCTCGAACAATTTCATTCATAATCAAGCAATTCAAAAAATGTTCAAAAAAATCACTCTCTGTTGAATATTCGTTAAATTGTACAGAAACGCCGAATTGAAAATCATCAAATTCGTTTACTATTGGAATATGAGGTCCAGACACCCACGAGTGTAACACTTCTTCACTTACACACTCATTCGCTCGAGTTTCTGCATCTGAATGTTCCGAAAGTTAAGTTTCATCCTCGGAAATTTCATAATCAGAATCCAAAATGTTTAATATATTTTCAATTTCATCATCTTCCAAACTATGGGCCATTTTTTATCCGAAAAATCAAATGAATTTAAAAACTAAAAACTTTTTGTGAACGTTTTCTAACAATTTTTGAAATAGTATGTAAAACACGAAAATAACATGCACTTTAGTAATATATAACAAAATATATTGAAATTACTAATGTATATAGTGAAGTTAACAACTCAGTTTTGTAACACAATAAAACGTTAAAAAATACGCGCAATCGGCACAATAAGGTCGCACGAGAAATTAAAAAAATATATATTGATATCTAAAGTAAACGAAGAAAGTTGAATTTTTCGTAATAATTTAATATTACAAGAACAAAGAATATTATCGGCGCAGACTCTGCAGATTAACTCGGCGCGCGCAAGCGCAGATAACTAACGATAAGATAAACTAGTACTAACGCCATCCTTTGACAAAATTGTAAACTATGGCACTCGAAGGCGCGAAGCGGCGCTCTTGATTATCGATGTTTTTTTATAAAATACAATTTTATTTTCGAGAAATTCTTGTAGATGTCAGCATCGTGATAGTTCTACAAATGTTCAAGTGAGTGGGAAATAAATTTATGACGAAAGACCGCTGGAATATCGGCATTCAAAGTTTCCGTATCAACTGTTGATACAGCCGCGTTGATACTTGTTGCCGTAACAACAGTTGATACGGCCGCGTGCAAGGAGTTAAGCGAATTTCACTGTATTGCCGCACAATAAAATAAACTCTTCTTTTTTACAGATCCTTAGAATGCAGTCTCTATTAGCATGTGGAATTGGAGTTCACCATAGTGGAATTTTACCCATTCTCAAAGAAATAGTTGAAATGCTGTTCCAAACAGGACTGGTATGTAAAAATAATGTTTCTTCATAGTATGTAAATCAATTTGTATTTATTTTTGTAGAGGTCATTAAGCCAGTCAACGTCATTGGGAGTCACTTAGGGCTAGTTGTTTCACAGAATTTGAAACATTCATCAATTTTTTAAGTTAATTTTCATGTTCTGTTATTATTTCAGTTATGTGAAACAACTGGCCCATAATGGAACTTTCACAGAACTTGAAAATTAACCTTAAAATCTGATGAATTTTTCAATTTCTGTGAAAAAACTGTTAGAGTTCTACATAGTGGAGTGGATATTCCTGTGTGATGTGTTCTATTATTTGCATTTGACTAACTTATTATTTATTTTAGGTTAAAATCCTTTTTGCTACGGAGACGTTTGCCATGGGAGTTAATATGCCGGCTAGGACTGTGGTTTTCGATTCGGTTTCCAAATTCGACGGACTTGAAATGCGAGCGCTGTTACCTGCAGAATACATTCAGATGGCCGGCCGTGCCGGAAGAAGAGGTAAACTAAAAATGTTGCTTAACGTTGTGACCGCTTGGCATTGTGCATTATATCCACCATTGTATTGTTTAGACATACTAGGTAAAGATAAAAAGCAGGAGAGGTAGAAAATATAATTTGGAATTATTTTAATCAATTAATTTTTGTGGGAGCAAGTCGTGTTCCTCTGGACGCTTCTTTCTCTGGACGCTTGTTTCTCTAGACAGTAGTGTTTTCTCCTAAAGCATTAAGTTTAATATTATTTTCAGAATGATTCCCAATAGAAATTTCAAAATTGCGGTACACTGACATGACTCTCCTGTGAAAGTTGAAGTGAGGGTTTAGAATTGTTTTTTTTTCATTGAAATTAGACTTTCTATATAGTGATTTTTTCATTGAAATTAGACTTTCTAATTAATGATTTTTTCATTGAAATTAGACTTTCAATTTAGTGATTTTTTCATTGAAATTAGACTTTCTATTTATTGATTTTTTCATTGAAATTAGACTTTCAATTTAGTGATTTTTTCATTGAAATTAGACTTTCTATTTATTGATTTTTTTATTGAAATTAGACTTTCAATTTAGTGATTTTTTCATTGAAATTAGACTTTCTATTTAGTGATTTTTTCATTGAAATTAGACTTTCTATTTATTGATTTTTTCATTGAAATTAGACTTTCAATTTAGTGATTTTTTCATTGAAATTAGACTTTCTATTTAGTGATTTTTTGTTTTGATTACTTTAGAATGTATACTATTTAAATTCCACATTTGAATAGGTATTATTCTAAGATGCCACAGGTCTAGTTATATCTCTGATAACTTCAAAAAATAACCAATAACGTAAGAGATATAAGTGAAACATTACGAAGAAGAGCATGTGTTTATCTAATTAAGGTAATCAAATCTAATTTACAGTAAAATTATAAATAAAATGACAATTGGAATGCTAAAGAGCATTTATTTGACCACCAAAAATCATAAACTTATACACTAAAATAGTTTAAAGTTTTAAAGAAAAAATATGTTGGCGTCATGTATCTTTTATCAGGAGATTTTTCAATGTGGATGAGTGTTTCAGGCTAATAATTATTGCTTATAAATAATTGTTACCCTTTGTGCTATGCATAAAAAATCTTGTCTTAAACATTAGTTTACCAAAAAAATAATAAAAAATATGTGTTTACCAAAAACTAAGAAGTGTCCTGAGATACATGACTTGCCCCTTCTATAAAAATATGTAACAATATTTTTTTGTTTACTTAGGCCTTGATGATACTGGTGCCGTCATAATCCTGTGCAAGAAAGATGTCCCTGACTGTCATACTCTGAAAGCCATGATGCAGGGCAAACCTATGAAGTTATCATCGCAGTTCAGAGTCACCTATTCTACAATGCTGAGCTTACTCAGGTAATTATGTATACAAATTAGCCCTTTCAAACAAAATGCCTCCACTTTTGCTGGCCATAATGGTGTACACCTCATTAAGATTAAGTCTTTCTTGATATGTGTCCTGCCAAGTGAGCTGTTACAATTTTTACTCCACACAGGAAGCCCAGACCCGTGCTGTAGGAAAGAGAAAACACAGAGGCCGGCAAATCATTCCACAATCAAACTGTTGAACACAAGTATGATTCATAGAAGCAAGCCATTCTCATGTGAAAAATGTCAACCGTGTACAAATGTTAGGTGTTCATTTGGCTTGTTTCAAGACTGTGCACCAGTGCTGAATGACACTAGTTCTTCGGAGCATCTTCCATTGAAAATTGGTAGAACAAGGACAGCATTCCCACCTTACGTATGTGCTCCAAAGATTGCAATCCATTTATTAAGATAGGGGAATCTACCCAAAGGATCACCCATATCAGACATTTATGTTGTAGACAGACAGAGAATTAGTTGACAACAAGCAATGGAGCGATACACACCTGAAGAAGGCGGAATTATTGTTACTGCTTATTTGACCAATTTCCGGTTAATTAAGGTGAAAAAAATGATATTGGTCAAATGACCGCCTGCTGAGTTCATTGACAGTTGTGCTCGTTTTACGCCATTTTGAATTGTTGCTCGCAAAACATAACTTTTACCCCACCTTGTAGATTCTTTACCCATCTTAATGTGTATTATATAAATAAATAAAACAATATTGTAACTAACCTTTTAACTATCAACTCTTTCAATTGACTTTCATATTTCACCGCTATGAATTTTGAAATCATTTTAAATCAACGAACTCAAGTGGTTTAGTTCTATTAAACGCTGTGAATGAAAGTTGAGAACAAACATCAATAATTTCATGACAGTTAATTTGCAAGTTTCTCCGGGCGGATTGGATCGGAACCTCACTATCTGTCTTTTCTCGTAATCTCGTAAGCACAAGGGTTTTTTCAGGTATTTTGGGGCTCCAAACCAGGTGGTTTCCATTGAATTCGGTCCTATTTTATTAACACCACTTACTACGCATTCTGTTCAATTGCAGGGCCACAAGCGTGACCGTGGAAAGCGTGATGCAGCGCTCCTTCCGAGAGTTCGGTCAGCAGTGCAAGGCCGACGGCTACAAGAAAGAACTCGAGGAACTAGAAAAGGTCGTGGAGATGTACGCCAAGGAGCCCCTGTCCCCTCACCTGACCGCCCTAGCGGAGTTCCACGATGTGGCCGCAGACTATCTCCAGGAGATGTCGGACCTGATGCCCATCCTGCTGGAGCAGCCCAAGAAGTATATCCTACCGGGGAGGATATTGGCTATCAGTATCGGGAAGTACGTCAACCAGCTTGCCGTGTGTCTCAACTTCCAAGGTTTGTACTTTTTAATTATTTTTAACTCAAATCACCTCTCCGATCATCTTTATCTAGATATGCTCGGGACCAGAAGAACTTAAGTAGTCGAGAAGACCATAACTTAAACTGGAGACTAAAAAATGAAGATATTCAAGGTTATACATAAATATGTATACCAAAATTATTCTACGTGCATTAACTAATAAAATCACACTTTACATCCTTTAGCTGCACAATTTATTTTCTAATCATCTCACTGTTGTTGGTTACTGGTTGACCTCGAATATACATAATTAATTAGTTCACCCATCTACATAGATGCTGTGATGAAATTTATCTTCAGTTATTATTATCTTTTTTGTTATTAAGTTTGTTTATTTTAATTTATTTTGTTATTCAGTTTTGATATTTTTATTTATTTTGTTATTCAGTTTTGACATTTTCATTTATTTTGTTATTCAGTTTGTTTATTTTAATTTATTTTGCTATCAGTTTGTTTATTTTTATTTATTTTGTGTTATGTCTGCCTTTACTTAAGCAGACTTCGGGGGTTGGAAACTCTTTAAAACAGTAAAAGGTTCTTTATATAAATGTGTTTATTTACGTTGCAATAACCTGTCTGGCTAGCTACAACTGATCGTTACCCGAGGGTAGGTAAAACTCAGCTCCCCAAGAGCTTGCTCTTTGATAATATAATCTCGCAAGTACCTGTTACACCCTAGCGACATCTGACGGACTCTGGCGTAAGCTTTATGACTACCGCCATCTATCGATTAAGTACTCAACCTTATTACCATACATCACATTTTGTTATTCAGTTTGTACAAATTTTTATAACATTAAAGACATGAGTCTAAATCGTTTTATTTGTACTGTTATAACAGTGTATATTTTCCATTGCCAAAAACCTTTTAAATGTGTTACAGGACATAAAAAACATCTTGATTTTTTGATCCACCGTATTTAGGAAGTGCATAACTTTCCCCACAGGTGAGTTCATAAATAAATTGGTCCTGCTCGCTCAATAGTACAGGAGGTCATGTGATGACGTCCTCGAGAGTGAGACTTTGGTACAAAGAAATTTATTTGAGCCAGAATCGTATTGTTAAACATGCATATCTGTTTATTAAAAGAAAAAAATATTTAACAGAGCAGTACATACCTCTATATTTCTCTAAGGAGTGGTAATTGGTCATGCCCAAAATATAAATTGTATCAATGCAAAAATATCTATTTTTTTAAATTTCTTGTGGTCTCTTTTAAAGCACAAAATGTATGTTAGATTGTGTGGGGCCCAAATGATAGAATTCGACTCCAATGCACTTAAGCCAGGGAATATGTGGACTGCTACAAGCATTCGATATTGACTGCATACTTCTCATAGAAAACACATTACAAAACAATACAGCAGTCCATGTATTTTAAATATCGAATCGATCTGTTAATTCCCAATTTATATTTATTTATCGACAAGGACTGAAAATGTATACGCCTTTGTATTTTAAATCTTCAGGACCTCGTCTGACACCGTACAAAGTCCTCATCCTCGACACAGAGAACTCTGACATGGAAGATCAGACTCCATCCATAGAGAAGACCGACATTTGGTACTCCATGTGCGGACTGGCCCGGGGGCCCGACTCCTTCGGCTCCGACCAGACCACCCTCAAACACCTGGTCATCTGCGTCGGCACAAAGAACATCATCGGAGTCACCACGCAGAGCTTCAACTTTGACTGGGCACTAGTTGTCAACGATTACGAGAAAAGACAGATAGCAAGGTTCCGATCCAATCCGCCTGGAGAAACTTGCAAATTAGCTGTCATGAAATTATCTCAACTCTCATTCACAGCGTTCAATAAAACTAAACCACTTGAGTTTGTTAATTTAAGACACGATTTCAAAATTCATAGCGGAGAAATATTAAAGTCAATTGAAAGAGTTGATAGTTCAAAGGTTAGTTACGTTATTGTTGTATTTATTTATATTAATACACATTAAGATAGGTCAATAATCTACAAGGTGTGGTAAAGGTAATGTTTTGCGAGCAAAAATTCAAAATGGCATAAAACGAGCTCAAATGTTCATGATCTCAGCAGGTGGTCATTAGACCAATATAATTTTTTTCACCTTAATTAACCGTAAATTGGTCAAATAAACAGTAACAACAATTCCGCGTTCTTCAGGTGTGTATCTCTCCAACTAATTATCTATCTGTCTACAACATAAATGTCAAAGCACAATGACATTTGACACCGTTTACAAAAATTTACGGCACATTCACATTATGACATTACTTTTGCCCCAATTTGTATAACTATCAGTAATACAACTTACTTTTCTTTTCAGAGAAAATTGCAAAATCTAATTCCAGCTACCAACATTGCAAACTTTGAAAAAGAATTTGCCATTGTATTTGAAAGAAAGCAGGTTGAACGCAAATATAGAAAATTGAAGGTGCTCGTCTCTTACGAAGCAATGGCTCTCTATCCAGATTACCAAAGAAGACTGGAAGTGTTGAAAGAACTGAAGTAAGTAAATCAACAACTATTATTACCGCGGCGTAGGTGTAGTTAACCGGGCTTAAGGATGGCTTAATTATACCAAGGCTTAACCTTCACATAAAAATATCATAATAATTAAGATGGTGTGTGACTGTGTACTACATATATGCAATTCATGTGATTGCAACATCTGAGATCTGTAATAAATAATAAAAATCATTTCCTCAGTTATGTGGATGACCAGAACCGGGTGGCGATGAAGGGCCGGGTGGCTTGCGAGATGAAAACCAACGAGCTGATCATCACGGAGCTGGTGTTCCGCAATATTCTAACGGACCTGGAGCCGGCCAAGATCGCTGCACTTCTTAGCTGCCTCGTGTTCCAGGCGCGCACACAGTCGGAGACGCCCATCGAGACCAGCCTGCTGCAGAGCATCAACGCCATCAAGGCCGTGGACATGGAACTGTCCAAGGTGGAGGAAAAGTACATGGTGAGACTTTATTTGTCAACTGTGTTTGGGTCGCAGGTGACCAATATACTAAAATCCATGTTTTTTTAATGCCATTTTAACCTCTCTGTATAAAGGAACTGTGTGAAGGACAAGGTCAGAATCTTGTGCGCTAATAATAATCAAGCATATTAAATTTGATGGATGTAGGTAGCTTCTCTAACTGCGTTGAAATAAATATCTATGAGATTTTGTGTATCATTATATCTGGAATATTCTCAACGGTCGCTGAAGAAAAAAGTTTTTATTTTATTTTTATTTATTTATTTAAGGAGAAAACACAGATACAGACAGTAATTAAAAGATAATTTTGTAAAACAATAACTTGAGAATTCGCCTGCATCCTAACTATTTCTCACAGATTGACTTGTAGATAACAATTTTAAATATTTTTTTTACATGTAAATAAGGAAAAAGTATAAAAGAAAATTATTTTGTCTATAGATAATGCTCAGTGTCAAATAAAAGTGTTCAAATATTTTTTATACAAGTTTAGAGATAAATCATAAAAAAAGTACTTAAAGAGTATAGTGAATGAAGTAAGTACACATTTTCTTTTTTTTTATAGGAAAACAGACTTCAATTTCCTACCAAAAGTACTATATGTATCAAAAAATATGTCGTAATCCTTCAGGTTTTGGTTTTTATTATACAATTCGCACATTCTTCTGATTGGAATCCCTGATACCAGCATTTGTGCGCGTCCGGCTAATATGGAATAAGTCGTTAAGCCTCGTCGTTCTGGGTGGTATTTTAAAGTTTATTAGATTGAGTAAGCCAGGACAGTCGATAAAGTTGTTACAGATTTTGTACAAGGTCATTAGGTCAAGGTAAGTTCGCCGGTTAGTAAGAGTGGAGACGTTATATTTTGAGAGCATATTTTTGTATCCCCGTTTAGGTGCGCTCATTATGTGGTTGAGGTAACGCAGAAATTTCTTCTGGATACTTTCAATATTTTCTTTATAAATATCGTAAAGTGGAGTCCATATGGAGGTGCAGTATTCAAGTTGAGAACAGACCAGCGTATAGTAAAGCAGAAGGTAGGTTTCAGGTTTTCGAAATACGTGGCTGTTTCTGATAACAAAGCCTAGCTGTACAAAGAAATACAAATAAACAATAGATTTACATTTAGTGAACATGTTTTTATGCATAGTTCAAGTAATGTATTTTGATAAATATAATTCATTTATGCTCAAGATTAACTCGTAAAAATTGATTATTTTTTTACAGATTGTTTTTTTACTTTTTTTGTTTCCCAAATGGGAGATATTTTTTGTTGTTTAATTAAATTTAACTATTCTGGGGAAACATCTTATGATATAAACATTAAATATTATTAAATAATAAGATGTTATCTGGTAAAGAGAAAAAAATGCAAAAAAAACCATTATTTTTTTTCCCATATTTGAGAAAAACTCATCAAAGTCATTTTTGAACTCTCAGCCGACGGTCGTGGTTTAGGATTTTCTACTCTGACATTCAAGAGGTTAAGGGTTTTTTTTTCATTTTACAAACTCAAACCCGTCTCGGGACTGCAGCCTGCCGCGCATCAGCAGACCTATCTGCCTTTGCCCATACCAACTTATATAGTTTACCAACTACGCTGTGCATCGTGCCATGCCTCATTTCACTATACATATACTGTGTCCGAAACTCGTAGTACAAGTGGGAAACAATACCGTGTTGTGAGAACACCGTGTATATATATAATTGTTTCAGGTGGGACTAGATGACCCGGCATGCCTGGCCGAGAGACTGAACTTTGGCCTGGTCCAGGTGGTATACGAGTGGGCCAACGGAAAACCCTTCTCGGATATTGTGGACCTGACAGACGTCCAAGAAGGCATCATTGTTAGGAATATACAGCAGCTGCATGAGGTAATCAATCTATCTCTACTCCAAAACAACTACAATCTGTCCAGTTTTGTCATTTTAATTGAACTCAACAATCAACATCAGTTACCAGTTTAAACCTATCGGCCAAGTTCAGACTGGTTCAATTTCTACTTAAACTATGGTATTTTTGCACAACATTTGGGGAGGGGGATATCGAGATGATAAATGAAGATGGCCGTGAAAGGCTGAAACCGGTACGTTCAAAAATAAAATAGTTTAAAATTGTTCCAATGTACTAGACGTAGCAATGTGACAATTTTTGTGTTATGTCAACTTCAAACTTTAGACAACTTATTCTCACTTAATTAGCAGTAATATTAATGATATAAAAACTCACTTTCCTCAGGAAAGTTAGCATGTCCGGTTTTTTTTTTTTTTTTTTTTATGTGACACCTCACAAGAGCGTCCCTGCCTGTGCAGTTTACAGACAGGGGAACTATGTCACCACCCGGTTGGGCGGCGTTGTGAGGCGGAATAAGGTAGGGGCTGTAGGAAGGGATTTGTTAATGCGGGCCTTGAAGAGGCTCGGATTATAGGAGGGAGGAAAAACAGATGCCGGTAGCTCGTTCCACATACGAGCCGACTTACACAAAAACGAGTCGTAAAAACGGCCCGTTCTCATGAAGCCAACGTCAACCGTGAACGGGTGTTCAGTTCGTGTCCGTCGAGTTTCGCGCACGTGCACCGGTGCATCAGGAATCAATGCTGCTAGCTCCTTGGAGCAGGCTCCATTAAAATACCTATAGAACAGACACAGCATGCCTACATTGCGTCTATGCATTAGAGAAGGCAATCAGTCTGCTAACAACGGATTGTCAATCAAACGGATCGCTCTCCTTTGCACAGATTCAAACAGGTTTATTAAGTATTTTGGGGCACCAGCCCAAAGGTGGCTCCCAAATTCAATAGTTGGGCGGACTTGAGACTTGTACAGGGTCAGCAGCTGGTCACTGTTGAAGAATCTCCTAGCCCTGTACAAGACGCCCAACTTTTTGGAGGCCTGATTTACTCGGGCTTCTATGGATCCCCGATACTTGAGCCGGTCTGATATAGTAACTCCAAGCATTTCAATGGAGTCTTTATTGGGGAGAGTGCTCCCATCAAATTGCACCAGACAGTCATTGATCTCCCTCTTTGCCGAAATCAGACACGCTTGGGTTTTTGAGACGTTGAAACTGACCAAGTTGGCCTTACCCCAGGCACGAACCATCTAGAGGTGGTGGTCAATTTTTTGCTTCAAAACTTCCCGAGCTGTTCGGACATCATAGGTGGAAGGGGGCCTGTCAAAGAGATAACCCTCGTGAACGGTGCTGTCATCAGCGTAGCAGTGAATTGGTGCACATTCAACGAGATTGTTGATGTGCAATAAAAACAGCGTCGGAGACAGCACAGATCCTTGTAGCACCCCCGCATTGATTTGGTGCGGTGAGGAAGAAGAGCCGTCAACCACGGTTTGAATTGTTCTTCCCCTCAGAAAGTCCGCAATCCAACTATGCAGGGTTGGGTGGATCCCATACGATGGTAACTTCCCGATAAGCGCCCGGTGCCAGACTCTGTCAAAGGCTTTGGAGATATCCAACCCAACGGTTTGAGTTTCACCAAAACGCTCCATGTACTGCCCCCAAATATGCGTCACATATTCGAGTAGATCGCCACACGATCGGTTTCGACGAAATCCATATTGCCGATCGCTTAGGATATTGTTATTCTCGAGATATGTGAGCAATTTGTTGTTAACCACCCTCTCTAATACCTTCGAGAGTATGGAAGTGATGGCTATGGGGCGGAAAGGTCGGAGCGGTCCCCCTTTTTTGGGATTGGGTGGACGATTGCCTTTTTCCAAAGATCTGGCACCTTTCCACCTTTGAGAGAGAGCCTAAATAATTTCGCGAGCACTGGAGTCATTTCTGCAGAACACCTCTTGAGGACCAAGGCAGGTATTCCGTCCGGCCCACTGGCTTTGTCGACTTTCAGCTCGTTCAAGACTCGGAGAACCTCTCTGTTCCGGATCTTCGGTTCCTCCATTTGAAAACCGCAGTGCGGAATGGAAGGGGGAGTCTCTCCGTTATCTTGAAGAGTTGAGTTTTCCGGGAAAATTTTGCCTAATAATTCAGCTTTCTCGCGGGCCGAGTTAGCCAGCCGACCATCAGGCTTGGTCAGAGGTGGGAAAGTGGTCCTGCAGAAATTTCTTCCAATCGAGCTAGCGAGTGACCAGAAAGCACGGCTACCAGTGGTGCAGTCAGCCAGCTTTTTCGCAATTCTCTGGCCGTGATCGCTCTTAGCTCTATTTAGAACTCTCGTACAATCCCTTGCCCGTTTTCGGTATTCCGAAAGGTTATTCATGGAGCTAATCTTCCGGAGTGCATTAAAAGCCGTATTTTTGAGTCTAACAGCTTCAGCACAGCGATGGTCAAACCACGGATTTGTGCCCGCTCCAGAGGATTTGACGGAGAAGGGAATGTAGCAATCCATTGCTTATGTGATTACTTCTCCTACCTCGCGTGCACAAATTGATGGGTCCTCGGAGCTAAAGCATACAGTACTCCAAGGAAAGGCGCCGAAGAAAGACCGCATGCCGTCCCATTTTGCTGCCCTGTAGTGCCATACCTTCCTTTTTACATGTTTGTCAGGTTGACGGTTCATGGAGGATGGGACAGAG
The DNA here is from genome assembly GCA_026573805.1 of Hesperophylax magnus. Classification (NCBI taxonomy): domain Eukaryota; kingdom Metazoa; phylum Arthropoda; class Insecta; order Trichoptera; family Limnephilidae; genus Hesperophylax; species Hesperophylax magnus. The sequence goes on along the minus strand of JAIUSX010000007.1, from coordinate 514,352 downwards.
GTGGTAATCAGGCAGTTGTCAGAGGATCCTAAGGGCGCTGTCACCTCCACTCTGTACCCGAGTGGCTCACTAGTGAGAAACAGATCGAGTAGGTTGGCTCGATGTGATGGGATGTCTGTATTCTGGTCGGAGATTCTATGAGTTGGCTTAGTCCATGGATAAGAGCAAAGGATTCCGCTGATCTACCGGCAGAGTTCGTTGGGCCCGAGAACTTCAGCCATTGTTCATTATGAACATTGAAGTCCCCCAGGATTACAAACTCGGCCGATGGGTAACGGGGCAAGAGAATATCTACAGTGTCACTCAAGTATTTAAACAGCTCAACAGTGTCTGATTCGGCAAGGTTTGGTGATCGATATAGGCACGCATAGATTCTCATCATACCGGTGAGATCCACACGTACCCATAACACTTCGTGTTTTGCGCTCTCGATATTTGCGAGACGAGCGCAGCTGATGTCAGCACGGCTGTAAAGGCAGACACCTCCTTTTGGCCTGAAAAGGCTTTCCAGATGATATCCTGGGCAGCTCAGATAGGAAGTATCTGGGGGCTCGGCAATACATTACACAATTTACAATATTCATTCTCATTTATAGACGAGCCAATCGGGGAAAGCTGAACAAACCAACTTGCACCGAGCGCGGGAGGTGGCGTGACCATCCCACTTTCGGCGATTTGTCAATAAATGAATCTGACAGTATACAGTCAACTCTCATTGTAATATCGCCATTCGGTCCAATCTGCTTGCCAATTACTAATCCTTTTTACGATGACCCGTAAATTTGTGGCTGCGTAAAAACTTTCCTACATATCCCAAATCGGGTAGCCAAAAGTTCAGGCTTGTTTCCAAAATTTGATATTTTGTTACACTCGTAGGGCCTTCAGGGAAACAACGAGGAGTGGAGGGGAAAGATGAGGCCCTCTTCCCTCGGGGGGCCCTCAAGGAACCAATGGGGAGTGGACTCTTTCGTCGTTTGGCCTTCAGGGAACCAACGGGGAGTGTACTCTTCCCCCATGGGGCCTTCGGGGAACCAAGGAGGAGTGAAGAGGAGAGATGAAGCCCTCTTCCCTCGTTGAACCTTTAGGGAACCAAGGAGGTGTGGAGAGGAGAGATGAAGCTACCGCCGTAACTCTTCCCTCGTGGGGCCTTCTGGGAACCAAAGAGGATTAGAGAGGAGAGATGAGGTTCTCTTCCCATGTGGGGCCTTCAGAGAACCAAGGGGGATTGGAGAGGAGAGATGAGACCTGGGAAGACACATTGTAGAACCAGAAGTCATAGCCACATATACAATGACAACCCTGGTGAAATTTATAAAAGGGATCTGGTGACTGTTAAAGGAATGAGGTAAAATGGGTGATAGCACAATGTGTCTAAGTGCTCACGGGAACTATATGTAAACTGTCTCCGCTCTATAAATAAAAAATAAAATACACTATTTAGTTAGACACTTTTATCAATGTGTTATAATTTACCCATTTACCCACCTCACTCAATTTTAGCATTGCTACGCCAGGCGATTCGTTTCAGAACGAACATTCAAATCCTTGGTCTGGTTATTTCAATGTGCGCTCTTCGGTGTACGACTGATGTCATAGTTATGGCAAGTCTATTAATTTGGATTTCTATGGATTTTCCTTTTGTTTTTTCAGTTATGCAATACAAGGGAATATCGATATAGGCATGCGTCAAACGCCGACAAAGGTTTTACGTTTGCTAAATTGGTGAATTGGCCAACCTCCATCTAAATGGCTCATTGTCTCTCCTAATTAAATGTTTCTTTCTGGTTATGATGTTTATTATGTTTATTTATAAGCAATAATTATTAGCCTGAAACACTCATCCACATTGAAAGAATGAGTGTTTCAGGCTAATAATTATTGCTTATAAATAATTGTTACCCTTTGTGCTATGCATAAAAAATCTTTTCTTAAACATTAGTTTACCAAAAAAATAATAATTTATTATGTTTGTTTGCAGGTATTAATGAATGTGAGAGATGCGGCTAAAATCATCGGTGACCCCATGCTGCACGCCAAGATGGAGGAGGTGTCGCTAGTCATTAAGAGAGATATTGTGTTCTTTGCTAGTCTCTACACACAAGATGATGTGGTCAACGTGTGATACAATTATATACATATATATCATTCAAAAAGTACTATTCGCAATAAGTATGAGAAATATTTTACTTTTTATTTTGATTTAAGACATGGTCTCGTACTTGCTATTGATTTTAAAACCAACACCTTCCTGTATAAATATTGCCTAGAGTCTAGATACTTACTCTAGTCCTAATATGGCCACCGATTTTATTCAGGCATTATTTTCTTATTTTTTTTTATTATTAAAGATCTTAACTCTAATAACATAACTTCTTAAATAAAAGTATGTGAAATTTAGAAAAATATTTATAAGTTATTTGTAAAAAATAAATTTTGAATCTAAAAATGTATTAATTTTCCACCGCTCTTGTGTCATTTTTTTTTAAACCACATGTGAGGGGCAATTCGGGTTCAACTTAACTATCCCGCAGCAAAGTGGGGAGTAGGTACATAGTACCCAAAATTATCTATCCTCCTTATATTAGCTTTGACATATCATTTTAGTATTTTACGTATTCCTGCACAAATACATAAGTTACCATTAATAATTAATTGACTGAATAATTGGGATTTCTATACTTTAAAAGTATTAAGACAGAAAAATGCATGGGGTCATCGGAAGACCAACTTGGTTACAGACGTTTTGTTTGGCATTTTGGCCTGTCAAGAGTTAAAGATAATGAATTGTCCTTAATCCTTACTAAATCGGCTAAACAAAATTACTACTAAACTAAAATAGATGAATCCAACAATAACCCAAAAGAAAGAAGAAACTGGCACTGATAATGCTATACTGTCGCTCAACAAAAATATACAGCAATTAGTAAACTAACAAACATTTTTTTTGCAAGCATAAGCCTTAATTTAGCGAACAAAATAACTAAGGGGGTTTTTCACTATCTCTGATTATGTTCTGACCAAGCACTAATCCGCGGAATAGTCATTTTTTCGTTTTCACTATATCTGAATAACGCTAACGCTCGGGTTAAAGTTAGATTTGACTAATCAGTGCTCGAACTTCACGTTAGGCGCTATTCCTCGAATCAAAGATGGCGTCAAAACATTCCGAGTTTAACAGCTGAGAAGTGAGTCGAATTTTGTAGAATGAATTTGAATGCTTGTATGATCCATCCTGAATTATTTGATTGTGTTCAAAATAAGAAACAATGTATTAATTCGACACGAATCTATCTAAAATGACCTGATAATCAACATAACATAACCAAAAAAATGCACACTTCGCGGTGTGCGGACTGTGACGCATGACAGCCGTGGCAGTAGATGGAGAAACTGCAAACATTTTGCCATGTTGCCAGACTATTTCGAGTGTTATCTATCCGGCAGCTCGAAACAATGGTGAAACGGTCGCCGTTGAATAACGAAGTTATTCTGAACTTTAAAGCCAGCCAACGGATAGCTATTCAGATATTTAGCCCGACATAGTGAAATACCCCCTAAACCTCAAAACTTTAATCAGAACATAAACCCAAATTCTTAAATGAAGAAATTTGCACTAAAACCAACCACTAAACACAAACTAACACTAATATTATCTAAATTTAAACTAATATCTACATCTGGTAGGGATGGAATCACAAGAATCATAAAACAATAAAATACTTGGTAGACGAACTTATCGAACCGATGCTCTCCCTAATAAACAAATCCTTTAAGGAAAGATTTCCACCACAACTCAAAATAGAGACTATCCCACCAATTTTTGAATCAGAAATTATAAAGACATCAATAATAATTATAGATCGATTAAAATTCTAAACACTTAATCTAAAATCTTAGAAACAACGATCAAAAATCAACTCATCGACTAACTTCATCTAACAAACTATTATCACAGAATCAATTTGGGTTCAGAAAAAATCTAGGAACTTCCAACACCATAGCCTTAGTAATTGAATATATTAAAAATTATCTAGACTCGACACAATAAATCACTTGCATCTTTCTAAAAAACTAGAGTATAGGGATTACTGATAATGAACTGACATTTTTTTAAAGTTATATGGAAATTTTTTTTTTTTTTTTTTATATTTACTCCACACAGGAGGCTCTGAAGAAAATAATTTCCCTCAGGGCCTATGTCATCTTTGGGGATGCTGTGTGGAGGGTCTTTTTGTGGAGAGGAAGGAGTGAACATGGGTCTTGAAGAGTCCCATGTTGTAGGAGGGAGGAAACACAGAGGCCGGCAGTTCGTTCCACAGCCGAGCTGTTGAACTTAAGAACGAATCGTAGAAGCGACCCGTTCTCATGTGACAAGTGTCAACTGTGTACAAATGTTGGGCGCGCGTTTGGCGTGTATCCCGACTACGCACCGGTGCCGAAGGGATCAATGACGCTAGTTCCTCAGAGCATCTTCCATTGTAATACCGATAGAACAAGGACAGCATACCTACCTGACGCCTGTGCTCTAAAGATTGCAGTCCGTTTGTTAAGATTGGGGAATCTATCAAACGGACCGCCCGTTTCTGCACAGAGTCAAGGGTTTTTTTCAGGTATTTTGGGGCTCCAGACCAGAGATGGCTGCCAAATTCGACAGTAGGGCGCACTTGCGATTTGTACAGGGTGAGCAGTTGTGTACTATTAAAGTATCTGCGGGCCCTGTACAGTACGCCCAGCTTCTGAGAGGCCAACTTTACTCTGGCTTCGATGGAGCCCCCGTACCTGAGCTGGTCACTTATAGTTACACCAAGCATATCAATGGAAGGCCTGTTCGGAAGATTGCTTCCGTTGAAGCAAATAGAAAGCAAACGGTAAAACTTAACAAAATAACCAGCGAGTTTATTGATGGCAAATTGGGGGTACCTTAAAGAAGTACTCTGGGTCCAATCCTATCCTTAATTTACATTAATAATCTATGCCACATAGAATGTGAAGGCGAAATCATGAGTTTGATACTGTTCTTCTAATTAATGGGAATAATTGGGCAGAAACATTTACCAATGTGGAGTGGCCAAGAGTGCAAGGCTGATGTAAGTGTAATGAGTAAGATTAAGAAAGGGACGCTTAGATGATTTGGGCATGTAGAGCAAATGAGCAAAGAAAGGAGTGTAAGGAGAATATATGACGAAAATGTGAATGGTAGCAGAAGTCGGAGACGCCTGAGGAAGACATGGCACGATCAAGTGAATCAGATACTTGAGTCGGGCTATGTCAATAGTCAGAATAATAGAAGAGTATGTATGAATGTGAATGAGGCAAGAAGTGTATGCATACCCCTGCGGTGAAACGGAGTGATGGTTAGTTAGTTAACACTTAAGTAACTAAGTTATTTTTTCAAAACCCTGTGTCCTCAATAAAAAAAAAACTTTATCTAGATCTACATGACTCTTTGCCAGTCACTGTGAGAACACAGTATTATCGTATGGGGCAGTGCAAATGACAATATCCTAAAATCACTCATTAAAACCCAAAAAGCTTAATGAAAATTATTCTGAAAGTCCTTTTAAGAACTAGAAATCTTCAACAGCCTTAACATCTCTTCAATTAAACAACCCTATTCTAAAACAATGCTCCTTTACATTAATAAATAAATAAACAAAAGAAATAACAACTAACATGTACATTAGAAACACCAGATCTCTGGATCAAAATTCACAACAATTTTATAGCATTTAACTTTCAAATAAAAAACTGAATACAAAATACAAGGAGATCAGAAATATACTGATACAAATACAGACTGAAACCGAAACCACTCAACTGCACTAAAAAACACCGTGTAACATATTTGTAATTACTTGAGAAAAAACACTACTTAATATATTAATAATTACTTCATATTATCCATACTACTAAATTGTAATAATATGCAAATTAAGTCTTCAGCTCGTGAGATCCCAGTAAGCATATCATTATCTCTATTTGTTATATAGCTCTGTATCATCCGAGAGAACTGGAATCGCATTTAACGAAAAAGTCATTAAAAACTTTTATGTGAAAAATATTATGGCTTTAAAAAAAATATACATATATCGAGCCATAATCGGCAGAACAGCGTAAGCGACAATTTGTAAATTATACAGGAGAAGGTTTTTTTTAATTAACTTTCTTAATTGATTCCAAAAAGGATTTAGGTTAATCAAGATTAATAATCTTTGGTTACTGCCTGTATGAAATGAAAATACTTTTTATTTGAATGCCTCCAGTTGTCGAGATAGTGGCGGTAACGCTGTTTTGCCTGTAACCCTAACAGATTTTTTTCCCTCTGAAATGTCGCTTACGCTATTTGGAGTAGATTTTTTAAATTTTTTTATCATGCAATAGGCCATAAGTAACCACTAATAAAAAACATATATATTTTTAAAGTAATATATTTTTAATTATCTTGCTTGTACTTTACAGGGAAAATTAAGAAAAAATGTTATTTTCTAAAAACAATAAAAATAAAAATGTTATTTCCAAAACAATAAAAATAAAACAAAAATATTTTAACAAATAATAAACATAATAGATACAACGTATATATTTTTTTAATAATTGCACTTATATCGGCAATTTTTCAAAACTTTGTTGGTTTGAGCCACATTTTTCAAAACTATTCACATGTCTTCCTGGTCGGATTCAGGTAAGGTATTTTCCACTGTGGATCCATGTGGCAGTTCCAAAAATTGATGCCTCATCCTCTCAGGAATAATACATTTCTCGCAGAGACCTCTAAGATCCCTATACTTGATCTCCGTATTTACGCTTTCTCCATGGGGAGTGGTTAGCACCTTCTCGAGGTCAAAACTTGCGCACAAAATATCATTATCATTTTTGCTTTTAGCCTGATCATTAATGAAGATCTCTTTGCATTTTTCCTTTTCGCTGAGGTGACTTTTGTAAGTATCCATTTCAGTTTGCTGAAGCTTCTCGTCACCGGACAAATTTTTCACTTTCTCACATAAAGAACACTTGTCCTTTTTAGGTAAATGAAAACCCAAGTTGAAATTCGTATTAAATATTTTTCTAAAAATATTCAGACTCACAATGTTACTATGCCCAGATTCATCTAATGAATTAACATTTTCAATGTATATTTTATACACAGTTTTCACATTACGCAAATCGGCAGGAAGATATCTTTCGAAGATTTATTTCGACAGTAGTGAGATGGAACAGCGGGCAATTGTGTAATAAACTTTATTACCATGTCCTTTTTTTCTTGGTCCGTTTTATTGGATGGTTCGTGCTTTCCTCTCATATCGGCTTTAGAAAAATTATTTTCTAAAATATTATTGCATGCATGCGTGATAGTCATTTGCCCGATGTCAAGAGTTTTCAAAATAAATTGCTGACAGACTTGAACTCTTTTCCTGTTCCAATTTATGAAATATTTATATGATGTGTTTCTTCTGCTATCATATTTAGCCCTTTTTCTTTTGATTGGCTGTTTGTTTATACACAAAAGAAGCCAGTCCCTCTGCCGCTGGTTGCTGGCCATGCCCCAATAAAATGCATGTATGTTAAGGCGATCTTCTTCACTGAATTGAATGGCACAATTGCTGCCACATTTTTTATTTAGACACGGATTTGGTTTAACAATTTGTGCTGTCGAGTACATTTTTCTCCTCTCCTTTGCACTCTCTTTGGGACTAATTTTGATTTCCTTAACCCAGCATATCCAACAGATAAATGTGGATCACTAACACTGCCAATAAGTAAGCTTTCATCGCTCATTTCTGCATCTGCATCATCTGAATCAGGCTTCCAAGACTCTTCAGATGGTTTGAAATCTAAACATAATTCAGTATCGGAGAATTGAACAATTGGACTTAAATGTGCTGTTGCTGAAGTGTTCCCATCACAAACATCTATTTTCTGATTATGGGGCTCCTCGTCAATACATTCGCACACGTTCGCACTGGTCATCCGATGGACGCTAACTGACAAAACTGGAACATTCTCTACCGTTCGGCGTAAGAACGTAACCGACCATATTGTCGCTTACGCTATCAAATGACGTCGGTTGCGCTGTTTTGCTCGCCTACAAGATTTGTAAGGAAGTTCATACGCTAAAAGGCACAGGTACCAAAAAAGCGTCAGGCGTATAAGATAGAACTGTTATATTTTTGTCGCACACGTATAAGGTATTATTGAACGGCTTTCGTTAAAAATCGTAATTTGACAAAAAACGTCGCTTACGCTGTTCTGCCGATTATGGCTCGATATATATATATATATATACATATATATATTTATCCCCTCTCGTACTATGTTGATCTCGCGCGACGGTACGCCAGGTATATGTTGATCCGTTTGCATTTGTTGATCCACCCCGGATATGTTGATCCATTACCCAAGTTGGCATACATATGTAAATCCCCATAGATCAACTTGTGTCATCGAGATTTAGCTGTAAGCCACGCCCATTTTTCGGTCGCATATACATTTTACACGATTTATTTTGTTGATCTATATATTTCTGACACACTTGACGGCTTGCATCGTTGTAACTTGTAACCGCCGATTTCGCGCGCGTTGTGGTACTTTTTAGATTCTGTTAGAACATCCATATTCTATGAAAATGACTTTGTACTTAAAGAGGATAGACTGCCTCACGCGTATTTATATTGAAATGGAACTTTCGCAAACGTCAAATCCATGCTTAAAAAATCTTTTGAACTTGATTAAACAAAAATGTAACTTTAATGCATCATTTACTACGTTTCGTGACTAAGCAGGGGTGCCCGGGCTCATGGGGTGAGGTTCATTGAGTCATTTTAAAAGAGAAATTTTGAACATTGATTGAATCAAATTTTATTTTAATGTATCTTTTACCATCTCTCCCGACGTAAGTTTCTTGTAATGATTAAGTTGAAACAAAGCGTAATATCCATGATATGTGCCTATTAAAAATGCGGCGATTAGATTGGTGAGAATTTAATTTTTCAAATTTTAAATTAAAATTGCTGAAAAATTTATTCCAATTTGTTTTTTATTAAACATGGCTAAAGTCATTTCAAGCACCGATTCCAACCAACGATGTTTTAGTATATGTTCGTCAATCAACAGGAGCCATAATGTCTGTACATCAGAGCCCTCGAGAATTATTACAATTATGTGTACCGCTGCCCCGGGAACCATTTATTAGATAACCAATACCCCTACCATTAGTCACCGCCAACGATTTAGCGAGATAGTTGTTTATTTTTTGTATTTTTACATCGTCCCCACACTGGAGGCCCTTAGGAAAATCGTAACTCTCAAGGCCTATGTCATCTTTGTGAATGCTGTGTTGGGGGTATTTTGAAAGAAAGGAAGGACAGTGAGTTCTGGGAAGGAAATAGGTATGATGGGTGGGTAGTAATCTGGGGGTCAGTGTGTTCGAGTGATAATCATAAGAATCCAACTCTCCTACTGCGTTGCAAGGCGATGCGTTGAAAGAGGAATAATCGATCCGGCCCACCACACGTTTGGTAGGCAAGCGCATCCGCCGCCAAGAACCGAACAAACCTAACCCTATAAACCCGGGCACTCCTGCTAAGTCACCAAACATATCAAACTACTTGAGGTGGCTCTCGACTAGCAATCCGAAGGTCGCGGGTTCAAATAAATTTTATTAAAATTAATTTGCACTATTTTTCAATTAGTGTTTGGTGACTATATCTGAATAGCCAGGTACTCTCCCACCTTCCTCCTCGTCATCTCCTTCGAGGTCTCCTTTGAGGATGCCATAGTCTCTCTGGCTCCAGACGGGAGCGGTTAGGACTGTATGACTCTGGTGCGGTATTCACACAAGTTTTTATTTGTAAAAAATGAAAACTTAAATATTGACAATATTATATTCAGATATCATATTTCCTACAAAAAGCCACAGCTATACTAGCTTCGAGAAGTTGAATAAAGTATTTTTAGCACACAAATGGCAGAAGTAGAACTAACACGTGCAGTTTATAGTAATACCAACTAAAAGATAAGATAAAACACTTCAATATATTTTATTTAAATTTTGATAATTCCTTCATGTTTCATATTAGTGTTTAATAAAAAAATATAAATCATATCACACTACATCTTAACTTAAAAGCAGCTATGTTTTTATACACAAAAAGGTTTATTTGTATATTCTCTGTATGAAAACTAATTTCGTTAAAAAAATAATACTGTATTGAAAATGTGATCAGACCAAAACTTCGTTGTTAAGACTATGCACCTGCGGACTGCCGGGATGTGACAACACCCTGATTATAATACATTTAACCCATATAATAATTATAATTTTATTTGTATTGTCTTTGATAATCAACGCCTATGGAATTCTGCATTTTGCCACCGCGATACTATTGATTACTAAACACGACGAAATACTTCAAAACGACTTATTAACGATTCCAGAATGTACTTTATTCATAATTGTTTTAAAAATTTATCTGTTTCTTTAGACAATTTTTTTTAAAAAGTGCTTATAAAATACGTTTTATTACTTATCCACTGTAGCCATTTCTGCCATATTTTGCCAATATTGTGCAATATCTTAGTTTTACCTCTAGGTACACAATAGAGTGGGTACTTATGGAATCTAAAAATATGGGATTATTGATTAAATCTAGGTGGATTCGTTAGCTTTAAACCGCATTTAGTAGTTTATATGGTTTCTATGTTAATGTTTTTGGGGGATGATTATACCGGTACAATTGACCCCGTATTACAAGTAAACTCCAGTTTCTGTGAGTACAGCTCCCAAGTTTTATAAGCTCAAGTGCATGTCCGTCCGTAACACTTAATCAATGTACTTATTTGTTCGTTGACCTCTCTTTCCTAATGTGAAGTTGCTATTTTAATTTTAATCAATATATATACATGTTATTTGGGGGAAAGTTTTATCTCAATCATAAAAAAAAAAAAACTTTTTCTCCTTATTTTTTTATTGAGATTAAAGCAAACTATCATATTAACATTAATTTGTTTTGTTATTTTATTACATTAAATAGTTACGGTTCGTGATAAAACTGATTTACTTGAGGCCAGATAGTGTATTACGTTAAACATAATTGAAATTTTGAAAAGTAATTTTTTCAACTAATTAAAAAATATTATTTTCCTCGTCATTCCGTAAAAGCTGCAATGACCCCGGGGTCGGGATCATTGCAGCTTTTCACTCGATCGGTTTATGAGTATATAGCTTAATTTATATGAGATTAAAAAAATAAGAATATGGTAGACAACTAGTTTTCTGCCGTTGAGTATTTTTATCGTAAGCCTAAGTTTTTATCGCAAGACGTAGAAAATGCTTAAAGTCAAATTGGTTCAATTGGCCCCATATAATATTCATTGGGCCACTGTGAAAACAACTTCACATAAAATATAATCGAACAAATTGATTAAATATAATTCCATTTGTCACCACCTTGTAGCTGTTTTTTTAGTTTATGCTTTATTTTATTTGATGCCGACTTCCGGTCATATTGTTTTAAATATGAGATGATTTTAAAAGAATCATCTTTAGAGCTATTCGAAACATTCGCAAAAATAAATCCATAAAAAAATCATAACTTAGCAGGGGTACACTGTTGCGTTTGCTCAGCTACTACGTGGCGGGCCGGATCGAAAGAGACTGGTTGAGGGATACCTTTTGGCCATAAAAATCTAAGATGGCGGCAAAAGGAATAATGTTATATGGTATATTTTGAACTTCTTACCACCTCTCCTGATTACGCTTCGTGACTTAGTAGGGGTGGCCGGGTTCTTGATTATAATGGGTAATTATTTAAAATGGGTAATCAATGGATGATTGAACGCGGTTGGAGATAACAAAAAACTGTCCAAAGAAGCGAAACTCCACAATGGAGTGCTGGTACCTACCCTAATATATGGAAGTGAGGCATGGAACTGGTAGAAGAAGGCTGAAAGTAGACTGAATACTGTAGAAATGAGATCCCTGAGGCATATGTACGGTAAAATCATGTATGACGAAATCTATTCGACAGGTATTTTATTAGAGCCTGTTAAAAGGAGCTAGCAGCATTGTTCCCCGGTGCACCGTGCACGTGCTTGATACTCGACGGACACGAGCAGAACGCACGTTCACAATAAAGTTGATGTTGTCTTTATGAGAACGGGTCGTTTTTCCAACTCGTTTTTCGTTTTGTAAGTCTCCATATTCAAATTCGGCGGTATGATTTTTTTATGTGACACCTCTCACTAGAGCGCCCCTGTCTTTACACTCTAAATACAGAGAAACTATGTCGCCAACCGGTTGGGCAGCGTTATGAGGCGGGTTAAGGTAGGGGCTGTAGGAATGAATTTATTAATGCTGGTCTTAAAGAGGCGCGAATTATATGGAGGAGGAAAAACAGATGCTGATAGCTCGTTCCACATGCGAGCCGACTTACGGTAAAACGAGTCGGAGAAACGACCCGTTCATATTTAGATAACATCAACTTTACTGTGAACCTGTGTTCCACTCGTGTCCGTCGAGTATCAAGCACGTGCACAGTGCACCGGGGATCAATGCTGCTAGCTCCTTTTAACAGGCTCTTATAAAATACCTGTAGAATAGACACAGCATACGCACATTTCGTCATACACGATTTTACCGCACATATGCCTCAGGGATCTCATTTCTACAGTATTCTGTCTACTTTCAGCCTTCTTCTGCCAATTCCATGCCTCATTTCAATATATTAGGGTAGGTACCAGCACTCCATTGTGGACTGCTAGCTTCGCTTCTTTGGACAGTTTTTAGTTAGCTCCAACCGCGTCCAATCATCCATTGATTACCCATTATAACCAAGAACCCGGCCTCCCCTACTAAGTCACGAAGCGTAATCAGGAGAGATGGTAAAAGATAGAGGTTCAAAATTTCCTACATAACATTATTCCTTTTGCCGCCATTTTGGATTTTTATGGTCGAAAGGTATCCCTCAACCAGTTTCTTTCGATCCGGCCCGCCACGCAGTAGATGGGCAAACGCATCCGCCGCCAGGACCTAGACAAACCTCACCCTATGAACCCGTGTACCCCTGCTAAGTTATGATTTTTTTATGGATTTGTTTTTGCGAAATTTTCGTTTCAATCTAAATACGCATACATTTCTTATAAACAATTCAAGCAACACACGTCATTTTGATTTGAAACGGTACCATCTCACAGTCATTTCATGCGATATTCGACTCTAGAGACTAATGCTTTGAGTTCAATATCACAAAAGATTACGGAATCACATAAAAAACCTTGTGATGAACAGTCCACCGATTGCCCCTTGATTGGTTCATTTAGTAAAACCATATATAGGGACACAGATCAACTTTGTCTAATAACTTCTTACCTGGATCAACATACTACGGGAATAGATCAATATATATGAGATCAACATAAGTATGCCAATTTGGGTAGATCAACATAAATTATGCATCCGATTTCCATACAAATTTTGAAAATTTTATTAACAGTATATCAAATGGTTTTTCTGGCAAACTGGCAACATTGATAATTATTGTACCACTGTTGCCAAATCATTCAGATGTATTCCACAATAGCCAAGTTATATGGTGTTAAAGGTGGATCAACTTAGTCTAACAACTTCTTACTGGATCAACATACTACGGGAAGAGGTCAATATATAAATATACATATATATACTATATATATATATATTCATATAGATCAACAAAAGTTGAATCTGAATACATAAGTTTTATTATGTATTATTCTACAAAGAATTGATAAATCAATCCATTTAAAAATAAATAAAATACTATCCCATTAAAACTCACCGTTTGGTGGCTATGTCTGAACCTGCATTTTCATCACAACCAGTCTACGTGAGTAATATATCTATGGTCTACATTGTCTACAATATCTACATCAGGGTTTCCAATTAGTGGAAAATTCCCCAAATCGCAGGGAATTTCTACTGACCTAAAAAGCTCTGAACAGAGCATTAGTGCGATATTGTATGAATGGCATTGAAGCCAAATCTAGGGGGAGGGGAAATTGCCTGGCAGCCATCATGTGTTGCTAACTTTTGAAATGGCCCATAATGATATAATAACAGAACTTGAATAGGACTTTCACAGAGCTTGAAAATTAACTTTGGAATTTGATGAATTGTTCAAATTCTGTGAAACAACCCGTCCTTACTCTTTTTTTGCATCCCTTATACACTTCTTTCGCTCAATCCCTCTCTTCGCTGGAAGCACTGCCGGCCGCTATCAGACATAACCATGCTTTCTTCTTCTCTGAGACCAGTGCTTTAATCTCATCATCTCACCGTGCATCACCTTTATTTGTACCTTGCGTACTTATTCCACACACCTCTCTAGCAGATTCACAAAGACTCACTTTTATATGGTTCCATGTTACGTCTATGCTTAGATCGTCCATTTCCTTCTAATTCAAACTCATCTCTGCACAAATCACATACTTACTTCTCACATTATCGTTTTGCAGTTTTTCTATTTTCACTCTTGTTGGAGTTCATACCGTTTTCGCTTTAGAGTGCCAACAGCGAAAGAGGTTTTCTCTCGACACTACCAGAAAGTGGTCAGTTTCAACCTCAGCCCCTCTGAAAACTCTTGTGTCCTCGGTAACGGCTCTCAACCTAGAGTCAATTAGTACAAAATCAATCATTGATTTCTCATTTCCTCTTTCCAACGTATATTGGGGGATATCTTTATGATCGAAGAAAGTATTCGACAGAAACAGGATCCACTCTAAGCATACTTCAAGTATTCTGTTCCTATTGTTATTTTATCCCCAAACGTAACTAAGGCAGAATCACACCCGTCACGTCTAATTCCCACCCACCCATTCAAATTGTCTGACATTACATCATTCACACCAGTCCAAAAATCATCTTTCACTTCGTAGCGTATCTGGTCTCCCAGACCAAATGAAGAGCCTATCATTGTGCTGCATTATACCGCTCCCTTCTTTCATACTCTCTGTTATACAAAGAACGTCAAAACATTTCCTCACCATTGTATCACACAATTCATTCATCTTTCTTTCCATTCTTCCTCTAATATTCAATGTTCTTCACGTTCCGTCCTCCTCTTTGCGCCACCGAAGGGCATGTGATGGATAGCGAGCCTCATCGACTATAGTAAAATTTCACAACATCCATTACAGCAAACTTTAACATAGTACTTTAATTAAAAAGAACAACTTGTCACTAGAAGGAACTAAACGCAACTGATAAAATAATGATTGTAGATCTAATTACAAAGTCTGACTTCAGTAATTTATACCATTTCTTGCAATTATATTAGGAATTAGTTGTAAACCATTTTGGGTTTTCTGGTCATCCTTTTTAAATTCTCATAAAAACAATGGAAATTCCATTTTGATTTTTCTCTAGCTAGATTGTTTGAATTTTTCACTGTGGGTCCATGTCAATTTGAGAGTTATGAATACTGTATCATAATTTTAATTCAAGTTTTAATTTTATGTCCATGTTGTTTAAATAATATATAATTTTTTCATCGGCAAAACCTTTTCATTATTTCATTGCCCAGATCCCACTAAAAAATGTTCAAATGACACTTTTTTTATGGGCAGGTACCCTCTTCCCATTTTTTTAAAGTGAAAATTGAATAACAACATATAACTAACTTACTTTGAGTATCACAGAAAAAACTAGATAAAAAAAATTACATCACCAGAACTCGAACATGGGAAAAAATTTGATCAAAACACAAATTTAAAGCTTAAGACGTAACCGGGCGTTGATTTTTCCATACAAACGTAGTCCCCATTTATCTTTCTGGATTTTAACCCTAGAGCAAATATTTTTTTAACATAAAATAGATATCGGCGACTTGCGTGTCGGTAAGTTTTGTTTTTTTTGATAAATTGCTTCTTATAGAAGTTATGACCATCCAAAAATCAATATAATTGCCTGATTTAAACGCAGTCAAAAGACGTTCAGTCTACAAACTAGACAATATATTTTGAAAAAAAGCAAAACGGTCCGACATAGAATAGTTTCTTCTTATGTAGTTGGTAAAAAAAAAAATTGAAAATCTGTTAACTTTTGGAGGAGAAAAATGGGGAATACAAAACCTCGATTTTGAAGATTTCATTTAGGTATTAGTAGAGCGAGCTGCATGTGTCCCTTTCGCTCAGTATTCGGGAGGTAAGGGTCGGGGGGACAGGGTTTAGATAAATACGTATGTATTTGTGCAAAGTGATGTCACGTAGTCATAAATCGATATTCGATATTCTAGTGTTGTGTTGTCCCGAGTAATCGATGTTGTTTTATTTTTTTTTCCGTTTGGTCACTTTTGTGTTTGTTTGGTGAAGTATTCCGATATTCTTACTTTAATTTCATATGTTTACGTAAAATAATTGTATAATTTTCAGGGTAATTATGTAGACATCTATGAAAGCTAAATTATGTTATTTATGAAAGGTTCTCGCCTCTGCTATTTGTATGATTAAATTCTGTCAGCAAAGACGATCTCTGTTTTGCGGCCTTTTGAATTTGAATGTCAACAGTCTTTTGTCAGGTTATAAAAAGGTGGTCTTTGCTTAAAAACGCGCTCTTACTCAAAAACAATCAAAGGTTTCACCTCTCCGAAATAACTACGGGAACTAGTACCTGTACCCAGAGTAGTTATTAAAAAGTGCTTAGTCATACCTGTGATAGTGGATGTTTATTGTCAAATAAAAAGTGATTCACTTTACTCTCAAGAATCTGAGTTATTATTCTAAGGACCCCAATTTATAACATGGTCCTTCGAGCCGGATATTGTAATCCAAGCGAGATTACAGAAATTTAAACAAAAATTAAGCGGCCAAAAATATTGAAGAGATCCTTGAGAGATCAAGCTGGAAGTAGCTGGAAGTCTGAGAACCTGGAAACACGCCATCGCATCAGACAGATAAGTCCAATCCTTCCAAATCCAACTCCTATCACATCTAGAATCCCCAAAATATATTTATTATTTTATTCAAATAATAATTTGTTACAAGATATTCCGATTTACTGTTTGTCAACATCATAAAAATTGCAAGTCATAACTTAATTTTGTATGACATTTCACAATAACAACATTAGCTACGTGTTTTATGTGCAGATTTTATCGAAAATAGTAAACATTGTAAGGATTTTGTCATCATTTCTTTCAAATTGGAGTATTAATACGCGAATAATTTACCAGTTTTAGTGAATTATTGTAGTGATCATTTAATTATCGGAAATTTATTGTCGCGATTCATAATACGATGGAGAAATTGAAAGGATTAGTGAACAAACGCGGAGTTTTAAGGGGAAAATTAACCAGATTCAATGATGCACTGAATACTCTTTCAGCTCACGAAATAAAACTAAGATATGACAGAATTAAATCTATAATTGATGAATTTGAAGTTATTCAGGATGAAATTGAGGAAATCTCAGATGTAAATGAAATCGAAAATGCTTCTCAGAGAGAATCATTTGAAAATCAATATTATTCATTAATGGCAACGGCCAAAGGTGCATTAGAATCCGTAGAACAATCGAGGGTAGAAATAAAATTACCTGACCTAAAGTTACAAGAATTCCACGGAGATCAGAAAAATTGGAACACCTTTGTAGAAACTTTTAAGACTTTGGTTCACAGTAATAATTCGATTAATAATGTACAGAAATTTTATTATTTGCAATCTTGCTTAAAGGGAGAAGCAATTAAAATCATTTCGAATTTAGAAATCTCTGATTCTGGATATCAAGGAGCATGGGAACTATTACATGAGAGATATTCTAATTTAAGGGCAACTGTACATAAGCATATTCAATTCATATTTCAAATGAAGGAAATGAAGCAGGAAGATGCAGTCGCATTGCGGCGATTGATAGATGGAACTAACGTTAACTTAAAGGCTTTACACAACTTAGGAGTTCAAGTAAATCAATGGGATGCTTTAATTATTTACATAATTTCAAACAAATTAGACGTGATTACTAGAAAACATTGGGAACAAAGCCCTATTGAAGGGAAGTTGCCAACACTGAAAGAGTTCTTGAAATGTTTAGCTTTACGAGCTCAAACTTTAGAACTTATGCAAACTACGGACAAAAAACCGCACAGCCAAATTAAATCACATTTGGGGATTAATAATAGGGAATCAACTGTGTTATTATCTGTAAAAAAGGGAAAATGCACATTCTGCGGTGAGGATCATCCGATCTTTTACTGCAAAAAATTTCTAAAATTAAAAATATCGGAAAGGATAGAAGCCTTGAAAAAGAGCCGAGCATGCTTCAAATGTTTGAAGCCGGGTCATCTTGCACAGGATTGCAGGATCACCTTTAAATGCAAACGATGTGACAGTAATGATCACAATACGTTGCTTCATAAAGAGGGATTCCGTGTAGAATCTCCAAATTTAGGAACTGAGGCAGAAGATGTCTCAGTTAACAATCATTCTGCCGTAGGTAAGGCAGAAAATTTCGTATTGTTGTCTACGGCGATAGTAGGTATCGTGGGTAGCGACAATAATTTATATAAAGCAAGAGTACTAATAGACTCTGGAGCACAATCCAATTTTATGAGAGAGGATTTTGCAAAAAAATTAAATTAAAAATTTAATCACATAAATAAGCCGGTATCGGGCCTATACAATAATGTCACACACATAAGGAAAAGTGTGTCGGTAGACTTTAATTCTTTAAGAACCAACTATAAAAATACAATATCTTGTCTGATATTACAGGAAATAACGACAAGTCTGCCGCAAACATCAATACCAAGAAACCAGATTAAGTTGCCTCATGGATTAGAATTGGCAGACCCGAATTTCAACATCGCAGCGCCTATCGACATCTTGTTGGGGGCTGAAGGCTTTTGGGACATCCTGACCAATGATAGAATGAAGTTGGATACCGGTCCCACACTTCAACGAACACAACTGGGATGGATCGTGTCAGGACCGACCAACGTATATCCCAACCAAAGGCCAGTATCACAATTCTGTAGCTTATCCATAAATAAACTAAGCAATCAAATTGAAAAATTTTGGAAGCTTGAAGAAGTCAACCCCATGAAATATCAAAATCATGAGGAGAAAGCTTGCGAGGCTAATTTCATAGCTACTCATGCAAGAGAAGAAGACGGTAGATTTACAGTAACTTTACCACGCCGTCCTTGTATTGATCAATTAGGAAACTCATTGACAACAGCGGAGAAAAGATTCCAAAACTTGGAAAGAAAATTATCTTCAAATACAGAATTAAAATCACAATATGTACAATTTATGCGAGAATACCAGGAACTGGGTCACATGGAGGTATGTGATAAACTAGAAGGAGATCATAACTCCTATTTTTTACCACATCACGCCGTCATTAAGGAATCGAGCTCCACGACTAAGGTGAGGGTTGTTTTTGACGGATCAGCCAAAACTTCCAAAGGAATTTCCCTGAATGACGCCTTGATGGTAGGACCTGTCATTCAAAAGGATTTATATACCCAATTGTTACTTTTCAGAAAACACCAATATGTCATGACAGCTGACATCGAGAAGATGTATCGGCAGATAAACGTGAGTGCAGCTGACCGCAACTTGCAGAAAATAGTCTGGCGCGAATCACCGGAAGATGAGATTCAGCATTACAAGCTGAAAACTGTAACGTACGGGTTAAGTCCTTCCTCTTTCCTAGCTACAAGATGCCTACAACAAGTTGGTATGGATAGCAAAATTACTTTTCCTAAAGCTAGTCAAGTCATAAAAAACAATTTTTACATGGATGACCTATTGACCGGAGACGATAATTTGGAATCCTGTAGAAATTTAAAAGGTCAATTAATTGACATATTGCTGTCTGCAGGCATGAGGTTAAGAAAATGGAGATCTAATATCTTGGATTTGTCATCCGAGTCGGGCCAAGCTGAAATTGCCGGACAGAACAATTGTGAAAAAATTCTATCTGACAAACCCAAGAATGAAAAAATTCTGGGCTTAATCTGGAATAATGAGTTAGATTATATTTCTTATGTTATAACAAAACCATCAAAGCATAGTGAAAATAAACGCCAAATATTGTCAAGCATAGCATCAACATTTGACCCATTGGGGTTACTTGGACCAGTTATTGTTGTGGCGAAATTAATAATGCAAAAGTTATGGCAATCCAAGGCTTCCTGGGATGAAGTATTACCAAATGAAATACTGATGCCATGGAGAAGTTATATAAATGAATTAAACCAATTGAATGTATTGAAGATTGAAAGGAAAATTGTATGCAAGCACGCTAGTAATATTAAATTACATGGATTTTGTGATTCCTCTGAAAAGGCTTATGGAGCCTGCATTTATATCACATCAATGGATCACAATGGCAAGCAACATTCTCATTTAATAACATCCAAATCCAGAGTAGCGCCATTAAAATGCATATCATTACCCAAACTGGAACTATGTAGCGCTGTATTACTAGCAAAACTAATAAAAAATGTCAAACAAGCATTAGGTATGATGGAAGTAGATACATATTATTGGAGTGATTCCACGATAGCGTTATGTTGGATAAAAGGTCAACCAGCACGTTGGAACACATTCGTAGCGAATCGAGTCGCTGAAATTCAAGAACTTAGTAACCCAGAACAATGGCGTCATGTGCCATCCTCTGACAATGCAGCAAATATATTATCAAGAGGAGCTACTGCTGATCAACTAGTGAATTCCTCAATATGGTGGCATGGGCCAGAGTGGTTGACTAGAGAAAACAACACTTGGCCGCTATCGAAAATATCTTGTTCAAACCCTCCGGAAATTAAAGGAAAAAATGTTTTAATTGTAACTAATCCGGAAGAATGGGACATCTTTAAGAAATTCTCTTCTTTAACTAAACTAAAACGTGTAACTGCCTATGTATTAAGATTTATAAATAATTGTGATAAGTTAAAGACCAAAATATCAGGAAATTTAAACGTTGAAGAACTTGAATTAGCTTTGAAATATTTAATTGTATCGTCACAAAAATACAGTTTTCAGGCACAACGAGAAGCCTTAATAAAAAATGGAAGTGTAAATAAAAATAGTTCTTTAAAGGCTCTCAACCCGTTTTTACATGACCAATTAATACGAGTTGGTGGGAGATTGTCCACAGCAACACATTTAACTTTTCAACAAAAGCATCCTATTATTTTACCTGCAAGGCATAAGTTGACAGAATTAATAATACGTCACTATCATTATGCGAATTTACATGCAGGAGCACAAGCGTTACTAGCCGAAATAAGGTTAAAATTTGGGCCGATATTCGGTAAAAACACAGTGAAACGAATATTACATAACTGTATAATATGTTTTAAATGCCGCCCCGTCGTAGGCCAGCAAATTATGGGTAATTTGCCTATGGACCGAATAACCCCTAGCAGGCCTTTCTCTGTAACCGGTTTGGACTACGCGGGTCCGCTCCAAATCAAAAGTGGAGTTCTGAAGAGAGCTCCTCTAATTAAATCGTATCTATGTATTTTTGTTTGTCTTGTTACTAAGGCTATCCATTTAGAGCTAGTAACAGATTTATCTAGCGAAACTTTTTTAAATTGTTTGAAACGGTTTATATCTCGCAGAGGTCAACCCAAGAAAATATATTCCGACAATGCTTCTACTTTCAAAGGAGCATGTAATAAACTGGAGGAACTTTATGCCAGTTTGAGAAAAAATGATGACAAAATTCAGGAGTATTTAGCAAATAGGTCGATAGAATGGCATTTTATCGCTCCACGCGCACCAACGCAAGGAGGTCTGTGGGAGGCCGCAGTCAAATCTGCCAAATATCACTTGTATAGAATTACTAATTGTTCATCTTTAACTTTTGAGCTTTTTTATACTGTACTATGTCAAGTCGAAGCCTGTCTCAACTCCAGACCCTTAACACCACTGTCTAACGATCCTAATGATTTAAATCCTCTGACTCCTAACCATTTCCTTATGGGCACAAATGCATCTGTTATTCCAGAAGAAGATGTCCGAGATGTACCATACAACAGACTAAATCAGTATCAAAAAATGACAGAACTAATTCAATCCTTTTGGTTCAGGTGGAAAAAGGATTATCTGGGAGAGCTTCAACGGAGGAACAAATGGCAAACCAGCAATCAGAGGTCCCTCCAGGAAAATGATCTAGTTATTTTGAAGGAAGATAACTTACCCCCCACTCTATGGAAAATGGCTCGTATACTATCCTGCCATCCTGGAGCTGATGGAATCACAAGGGTAGTCACCCTCCGGACATCACAAGGGACGTTCGTGTGACCAATTACCAAAATCTGTCTGCTACCCGTAGAGGACAACCTTGAACGCCAATGACTGCTTCGTTCAACAAAGGACTATATGAAGAAACACCACGATCGTGCAATTTATGTTTTTTCGTTGCACGCCACAAACTGATGTAACCAAATTGATGACCCTGGCTCAAATTGATGAATCCTCGTGCAAAACTGATGACCCCTCGTGCACAAGGTTATTCTCATGGAAATCATAACAAGGAACCCATCCAGATGGAATTAGAAGATGAAGCCAATCAAGATTTGTGTTGTGTTGTTAAAAACTGAATCCTTTATATTTTATATGTATTTTGTTTTTCTTTCAAAGATTTTAGAATTTAAATTTTTTATTTTTTTTATTTTGGTTAATATTAATGGCTATATTATGTAGTTATATAATTTTTTTTTTATTAGAAAGAACCTTAATTGGTGAATTGAGTTTCTTTCGGGGGGTGCATGTATAATTTTCAGGATAATTATGTACCACTAGTGACATCTATGAAAGCTAAATTATGTTATTTATGAAAGGTTCTCGCCTCTGCTATTTGTATGATTAAATTCTGTCAGCAAAGACGATCTCTGTTTTGCGGCCTTTTGAATTTGAATGTCAACAGTCTTTTGTCAGGTTATAAAAAGGTGGTCTTTGCTTAAAAACGCGCTCTTACTCAAAAACAATCAAAGGTTTCACCTCTCCGAAATAACTACGGGAACTAGTACCTGTACCCAGAGTAGTTATTAAAAAGTGCTTAGTCATACCTGTGATAGTGGATGTTTATTGTCAAATAAAAAGTGATTCACTTTACTCTCAAGAATCTGAGTTATTATTCTAAGGACCCCAATTTATAACATTTCTGTAAAAAAAACATCCGTTACGGCCAGACCGACTCCGAGGTGATTTCGTTCCGTATTGCCAATATGGATACAAAACACTCAAATGGATAATTTTTTTAAAAATAAATTTTGGGTAACTAGCATAATATTATAATTCTTCAATAACCTATAATGTATATAGTTATTTTATTTATTTAACTTCTATTTCGACAAATAAATATACAGCAAAGTGATGTAGCGTAGTATATCGAATTGTGTCGTGCACTAGTGTTGTCTTTTTCCGAGTTATTGATATATTTTATTAGTTTTTTTTGGTTTAGTGACTTATTTCGAGTATACCATACTTGCCGATCTTACTAAAATTGGACCAAATTCAATTTGTATACGTCAAGTACTATAATAATTTTCAATTTGGGAGGTGGTTATGGGTACCGCCGCCCCGGGAACCATTTATTGGATAACCTCTGTCATAGGTCACCCCAAGTGGTTCGCTACGTTTGGTGACTTGAGCAGGGGTGCCCAGTTTCATGGGGGTGAGGATTGTCCGGGTCTTGGCGATATATGCATCGGTCCGCCAGTTGCGTGGCAGGCCGGATCGGGAGACCAGTCTAAAAGCACGCTCAAGTCGCGACGCGAATGAAGATGAGTTAGGGCCCGTTCCCACTTCTGTTTTCAAATCGGAGGCGGGTCCCGTTTTAAAAACGGATGGCCAATGGCCCTGTTCACACTGCCGTTTTAAAAACGGACCATACTCTACGAAAAAAAATAATTGTCGATTCAACAAAAACATGTTATTTGCTCATTCTTCAGTAATGGTGTGCAATGGACGACGATGAAGCTCTTGTTGTCATGTTGTACTTATTAAAAAGAAGGAAAAAAGTGAAAAGAAAATTTTGGGTACACCCAATCATAGCCGAATGATTTTCTGTAGGAATTTTCCAAGTGTTAATTGGTGAGTTGAGAAGTGATGAACTAAAGTTCTTTAATTATTTTAGAATAATAATGATTGGATTATTTATATAGCGCCGTTTTCACCATGAAAAATCACCTCAAGGGCGCTTAATGGCTTAAGAGAATGTCTATCACTTCCTTTAACCATCTACTGGAATGAGTTTCAGAGAGCTTAACATATCAAAATACAAAATTGAGAAAGTGCATTTGTCCTGAAGAAAGGCTATCGATATTTTAAAGTAAGAAAACAATAAACATTCAAATATTTTTTATTATGTGTTTATTTAACTAATACGCTCTTCCGTGCATCTCATTAAAGCTTTAAAATTTTAAAAAAGTAAACTTAAAAAAATTAAAATTAAAATTTTGATGTACAAAAGTTGTGTACACCAAGTGTTTTGTTTTTATTTAGTTAAAGATAAAATATTACCATACTCTTTCTTCGACCAGTGGTATTAAATTTTCGGGATTTATTTCCTTATCCATTATTGTAGTTTTGATTTATTTACTTAACAAAATAACCAAATACAAGCACGCAGCGTGCCTGCTTCCTTGCGACTGGGAGCGGGCGGGGCGGGGTCGGGGTTTGGCGGGGACTCTGCCGGAACGACTGGACGACAAGTGTGAACAGCTCCATACAACACTATGAGCGAGCGTGTTCCGACACGATTTGAAAACGGACGCGCTGCGTAGGCGAGCCATCCGACAAAAAATGTCGGATCCGTTTTCAAATCGTGTCGGACAAGTGTGAACAGCTCCATACATCCACTACAGCCACTAGGGCATCCGTTTTTAAAACGGGACCCGCCTCCGATTTGAAAACGGAAGTGGGAACGGGCCCTTAGCAGCAAGAAGCCACCTGACTATTGTATGTGCGCGCTCAAGTTGAGACGCGACTTATTTGGACGAGTATTATAACAAAGCCCTGTAGCAACCCGATACAGAATTTGGTCGTAACACGGACATGTACCTAGCATGAAAGTCAAAAAATCCTCAACTTACAATGAATAAAGAAGTTTTTTTTTAAATATGTATTTTTAAAAAGATGCCATTTGCGTGGTGATCTGTTATAACAAAACACAGTAGGAAAAGTTGCGCCGTTTAGTCATGACATTTTCTATTATTTTCGAGTTACATGGATATTTAAATACTAGTTCATTTTTACTCATGATCCGATTTTCAGAACCCCGACATGTCTGGAGGTAGAGTGGACATGTGTGGAGGTTTCCTCCACACCATCCGATTTGCAGTGTGGTGATTGGCAAGGGTGTTATGGCTTTCATGTCATTTTCAAAAATTTCAACGAATGGCATTGGCGTTGGCTCTATTAACAAAACACAATAATAAGATTCGTAAAACCAAATAGTGAACAAAAAATTGCAATATTATATCGAAAATTGGTCACTTGCGATGTTTATGTGGTAAAAATTGGTCATTTTGGCCAAATAAACATCGCAAGGGAATTAAAACCTGTTGATTTCAGGAATTTTACTAAAATAAAAAATAAATATTTTATTTTAATACTTTTCCCTGTCTCAAACAACTTGAATGGTTTAGTTAAGTTTTGATAAACAAAAAAGATAACTATCTGTCCAAACAAGTATTTTATATTATTTTTAATTGATTAATTTGGCAAAACGACACAAATTAATTTAATAAAATTTACTTGCGCACGCCGCGACCTGCGGATTCGTAGCCAAGAGCCTTAGGGCCCGTTCCCACTTCCGTTTTCAAATCGGAGGCGGTTCCCGTTTTAAAAACGGATGGCCAATGGCCCTGTTCACACTTCCGTTTTAAAAACGGACCATACTCTACGAAAAAAAATAATTGTCTATTCAACAAAAACATGTTATTTGCTCATTCTTCAGTAATGGTGCGCAATGGACAACTATGAAGTTCTTGTTGTCATGTGGTACTTATTAAAAAGAAGGAAAAAAGTCAAAAGAAAATTTTGGGTACACCCAATCATGGCCGAATGATTTTCTGTAGGAATTTTCCAAGTGTTAATTGGTGAGTTGAGAAGTGATGAACTAAAGTTCTTTAATTATTTTAGAATAATAATGATTGGATTATTTATATAGCGCCGTTTTCACCGTGATAAAATCACCTCAAGGGCGCTTAATGGCTTAAGAGAATGTCTATCACTTCCTTTAACCATCTACTGGAATGAGTTTCAGAGAGCTTAACACATCAAAATACAAAATTGAGAGAGTGCATTTGTCCTGAAGAAAGGCTATCGATATTTTAAAGTAAGAAAACAATAACAACTCAAATATTTTTTATTATGTGTTTATTAAACTAATACGCTCTTCCGTGCATCGTGCATCTCATTAAAGCTTTAAAATTTTAAAAAAAGTTAACTTTAAAAAATTAAAATATAAATTTTGATATACAAAAGTTGTGTACACCAAGTGTTTTGTTTTTATTTAGTTAAAAATAAAATATTACTATACTCTTACTTCGACCAGTAGTATTAAATTTTCGGGATTTATTTCCTTATCCATTATTGTAGTTTTGATTTATTTACTTAACAAAATAACCAAATACAAGCACGCAGCGTGCCTGCTTCCTTGCGACTGGGAGCGGGAGAGGGGGGGGTCGGGGTGTGGCGGGGACTCTGCCGGAACGACTAGACGACAAGTGTGAACAGCTCCATACAACACTATGAGCGAGCGTGTTCCGACACGATTTGAAAACGGACGCGCTGCGCTGGCGATCCATCCGACAAAAAATGTCGGATCCGTTTTCAAATCGTGTCGGACAAGTGTGAACAGCTCCATACATCCACTACAGCCACTAGGGCATCCGTTTTTAAAACGGGACCCGCCTCCGTTTTTAAAACGGAATTGGGAATTGGGAAAGTTTTTGGACAACAGGCTAGGTGTGAAAGAAGAACATCCAATGCTTTCTTATTTTAAAGGGGTTCTACCGGCCGTAACATCATTCGATGTTGATGAAACTTTAGAGCTTCAAGCAGGCGTGTTATCGTTAATTCAAAAAATTAAGCAGAAACGTGAAGATAAATTCTACTCACCACGTTATGTATGGAACACGCAACCAAGAAATCACGGATATATACAAAACCCAACCATCGAACAACCGTCTTCTACACCTTCTGAGTGTCAATATCAATTGAATTGTCAACCGAACGAACCGCCTGCGGGATCTGCATATATCCACGGAAACAAACCACAAATCAACCGGCTGCATCACCTACTCATTCTGTATTGTCTCAACTATCTAATAACACCAGTCAAGATAGTACGGATTTAAATTTTGATGAATTTAACTAAAGGCTTTTAACTAATTGCAGGGTTAGAAGACCCCAGTGGCGGTCCGTGAGTTTACAGTGAGCTAGAGTGATAAGATTGAAAAATACGACATTATTGAGTTGTTGTAGCTGAAAATGATCAGATTAAAAATAAAAATTTTCGTAATAAGATTTTTTATACCTACACACATTTTGGTTGAAAACAAAACTATGCTTTCAGCTACAACAACATCAATAATGTCGTATTTTTTATCTTGGCAATCTAACTCGCTGAAAACTCACGGACCGCCACTGGAAGAACCATTAGTCAACATAATAGAATAATTTATTTTTAATTAAATAAAAACAAAACACTTGGTGTACACAAGTTTTTTGTATAAAAATTATCAACTTGTTTCAAAATTTATTTTTTATTTTTTAAAGTTTACTTAGTTCTATATTTCTTTATTTTAAAGCTTAAATGAGCTGCACGTTGCACTGAACGTATTAGTGTAATAAACACATATTTAAAAATATTTGAGTTGTTATTGTTTTCTTACCTTAAAAATATCGATAGCCTTTCTTCAGAACAGATGCACTCTCTCAATTTTGTATTTTGATATGTTAAGCTCTCTGAAACTCGTTCCAGTAGATGGTTAAAGGAAGTGATGAACTTTAGTTCATCACTTCTCAACTCACCAATTAACACTTGGAAAGTTCCTACAGAAAATCTTTCTGCTATGATTGGGTGAACCCAAAATTTTCTTTTCACTTTTTTCCTTCTTTTTAATAAGTACCACATGACAACAAGAGCTTCATCGTCGTCCATTGCGCACGATCGTCTACTGAAGAATGAGCAAATAAAATGTTTTGGTTGAATCGACAATTATTTTTTTTCGTAGAGTAGGGTCCGTTTTAAAAACGGACCCGTTTTTAAAACGGAAGTGTGAACAGGGCCATTGACCATCCGTTTTTAAAACGGGACCCGCCTCCGTTTTTAAAACGGAAGTGGGAACGGGCCCTTACCCTTCAACCACGGAGGCAGTTCAAATGTACGCACCTACATATTTTAGTAAGTGTACCTATATGGGTAGTAAGATTTTTTTTAATTTTTAAAAGAAAGACAAACATTGCCTGGTTACGAATAACCTAACATTTGAAAAACTCCTACTACCACCACACTAAGCGGAAGGTATTGCTTGTGTTGTGATGGAGAACTTAGCCAGCCGAGGAATCGAACATGGTACGCCCGGGTGGGACCCAAACGCGATGCCCACTCAGCCACTGACCGGTCAAGTAAGAGCAATACAATTAATTAGTATGACATTGTTTTGATGTATCTCACAAGGTTTAGCCAGCGTTAGCAATTTAAGCGCCCGAAAATCACTTGATTACACAATGACTTTCCTCTACTTTTTATAAATATAATACATATTTATAAATTACGTGTGTAAACCTTTCGGAAGAAAATCTTTAAATGATAGTGAAAATCCTATCAAAATCCATTTCGTAGTTTAGAAGAAAACAAAAACTAAGCACACGAACACACAGACGCTGATACTTTGTTCGATACTATTTAGAGATTTTAGTAAGACCCAGTAAGTGCCCAGTAAACAAAAACATTATATGCCGAGACAAAAGGAGAAATAAGTCGGAAAGATAACCACAAACACCAGATATACCTACATGACGAAGGACGGAAGACGGGAGATGCGGGGCGGGAGGGCGAGCGTAACATGCACACACTCTTAGTTGGGTGGGTACCTACACATCGATAGCGCGCTCGCTGAGCAGAGTGAAATAGCAAGTGATTTTTTAAATACCTATTGTTCAAATTTCTCAGCGCCCGGGTTTCCTCTTAAGACTTCTCTAAAAGAAAAAAATACAGCTGTAGCGCAATAATAGCAAATCATTACTGACTTTTCAAGAAAAATAATTCCCTGAGAGCAAGGGAATCAGTTTTATAAAATTTAAAAAGGTAGAATTAACTCGAAAACCGTGAGACTTTTACTAAACACAATATTCATAACGACCTTGAGATCCCCCATCCACAGTTGAAAGATTATCTGCCGGCACTGTGCAGGCGCAATTGGAGCAGTCCGCTCTGGGCGCTGACTTGAAGGCATGGAGCCAAGGCGCTGATAATACCTGACATCCGATAATAAAGCGTCATTGTGGTTTTTACTAGGGCCCGGCGCTATTTTCCTCAGAGCCAGCTCTGTGGACAACCTGAATATCAATACTAGAAAAAAGTTACTTATTTTCCTTTTCCTGTTCAATTGGGGAAGCAGATATGACTAAGGCCGCTCCGTGAATCATTCATTGGAGAACCAACACCTCTACCATAGGTTACCTCAAGTGGTTCGTTACATTTATTGACTTAGCAGGGATGCCCAGGTTCATGGGGTAAGGTTTGTCCAGGTCTTGGTGGTGGATCAGTATGTTCACGGTGCTCACCAACTACATGGAGGGCCGGTTCGGGAGAGGCCAGTTGAGGAGGACCCCCCACCTGGACTCTCTCGACCCAACGCCTTCCACCGCAGTACGAGGGATGGATTAATTTGTCACTCCTGGACACACTGACCCCCAGATTCCTGCCCACCCCTCTATCTTTTCATTTCCAGAACTTCCTTTACTTAGACCTCCACTTATCATTGCCAAATATGTCATGGACCCTGAGGGAAATTATTTTCCTTAGGGCCTCCTTCAATGTCAAAAAAAATTATCACTGCAGAGAGTGATTTGTAGGCGATTCCTGATGGCGGGATGGTTCATCGGCGTGCTCGTGTTCTGTATAATTTTAAAATAATAATTTATGCCGGTAGTTTTGTGAACAGAAAAATGTTTCTAATTTTCTCTTCGATAAAAACCATAACCAAAATTGAGTTTTGTATGTAGGTACTTAAATACCTACCCATTTATTTACAATTTTTTAATTTCAAATAATGAATTATACAATTTGTCCAAAGAAGTCTTTCTCAATGACAATAATAATTATTTTTCAAACACTCTTCAGGCAGTCAGGTAGGTACAATAATATATATTTTAAATGCTAATATGAAAGTCCAAATAAACACGATGATTTAACATTTAAAAAAATAATCTTTACTGAGTTTACGGAAACGGAAAGTAAAAACAAATTTATTAAGAGACGAAATTATGTTCTAACTAGGATATTTTTATTTCAGGTATTTATTATTTTATCGGGTCTTATTGCAATTTTCCCAAATATCTTAAAATGTAAAAATTTTATAAATAATTTTTGTTTTTTTAAATAACCGATTCCTCCAAAACTTAACAGATTTCCAGTGAAAGCAAAGTCCCTGGGACAAAGTAACCGGTCCAGGAATATCCATAACCTCTACATCTCTAGTTTTGGCGGCAAACGTGACAGATGTCGAGGTGTATTGTTTTGACGTAATATTTTCATGTTAACTCACGACTAATAGTTTCCGATAAATATTTCTTTTTATATATCTATTTGTGTAATGTTGAAATTTATAATATATTAGTATAAAATGACGGAAGCAACCGAATCCGATTTGGCGCTATTTTCGCAGGAAATTGAAGATAAACAGGCCGACTTCGGTAAAACTTCCCATGCTTTAGTTGAAGAAGAAAATAATTCTAACAAAAGTGACAGTGACGATGAAATATTTACCAAATCTAAATCGATTTCTAAAAGTAAAACTAAACAAATTATCGATAGCGATAGTGACTCAGATAATTCAACACAAAACGGCGATAGAGAGAAATTGATAAATGTTCCCGAAGCGGATGAGGACTCGGCGTTGTCCGATTCTTCATCAAAGAAAAGCGATAAAAATGTGTTAACTCAAAGTAAAAGAAAGATTATTAGACAATTAGATAGTGATTCAGACGAATCTGGTAGTAATAATAAAAATAATCATTCAAGTGTTGATGTTTCTGCTAGTGATAATGAAGAAAATATTGTGCAGTCAACGAGGATCAAAGACAAGAGAAAGAAATTTAATGCGAAATTCCAAAATCTTTTTTCTAAGTCTAAAAATACTCCAGAAAATGGCGTAGAAACAAAAGATTCTGTTACAGCAGCAGAGGCATCAAAACCTAAAATATCAAATCTCTATGATTCTGAAAGTTCTGATGATGATAGAAAATCAACTGTCAGCTATAATGGGAATTATAATGAAAGCGATGATGAGAGACAAGAGCAAGCAGCGATAGTTCAGAAATCTTTTGGAAAAAAACCAAAAGGAGCAAAGATGATAGCTGCAAGAGATGAGAAACCAGCTCAGAGGGTATGTTACTTAATTTTCTATATGGTATTTATTACCACAATTTTTAAGGTTTTTTAAACAATCAGGTGAATAATACAATTTTTTTGTTTTAATTTTATAATCTATGTTGAAGTCTTCACACTTGCTTCAAAACATCACAACTTTGCAATGAGCTGCCCTCTGATATACGGGAGCCTTCACAAACACCACCTTCATAGCTAAATGGAATTGGCAGTTTATGTTCCCACCTACTTGAAAATCTTCTTCCACTCAACTCAATCTTCATAACCCATACTATCCTTTCCCTACTAGAAGATAGTTCATTTCAATTTAATATTATTAAAACCAGAAAAATAATCTTTACGTGTTGCCACTGCCTAGAAAAATTTTTTGATCAGCTAAGTAACAGGCCTCTCGTTGCACCGTCATCTTTAACAGCCTGTCGGGTCTGTCCTGTAACATTATGTATACACAAATCTTGAAAACTTCTACCATTCACTGTTCGTAGATGTCGGCAAAGCAAGCCATGGAGCAGATGCACAAGATCAAGAGTGAGTCGGGTCGGATGCTGCGCGAGAAGGACGTGTCGCTACCGTACCACCGGCCGAAGCAGGTCTCCCTGAAAGACATCCTGGCCAAGAAGAAGAACAAGAGGATGGGCATCAAGATGAACAGCGACCAACTGAAGGAATATGCGTAGGTTTCTGATGACCATCAACCACAAACTTATTTTAGAAATTATTAACTCACATAGGAATTCAATTGTGTTATGTATTACAATTTGCTAACATCCGTCAGAATCCATGCCTCACTGTCACAGTGAGGCATGGATTTTCCCTTGTGGATCTATAATATTTTTTCCAAAATTCGTTATTATTGTAAATTTTCAGCCTAATAAATCTATCTATCTATATAAATAAAAATGTAAATGTTCGTTCGTTCAAAATCTTAAATCTCCCAAACTTCTTCACCGATTGATTTGCATTTGCATCTGTTGGACATAAAAGAAACACCCGCTATTGTCTCTATCTGCACAGACGGACTGAGCCACAGCAACGCGTGGCAGGATACAGCTAGTTTATAATATAAATAGTATCTGAACCTAAAGGCTTTTATATATTTAAAAAATATATTCTTTATCTCATTTTCAGACAGCAATTAAAAGAGCGAGAAATAGAAATGCTGGAATTGTGTAAAAGCGAGAGTGAATCAGAAGAAGAAGATGAACCTGAAGTTGATAAACTGGAAGAAGTCACTTCTGAAGTCAATCAGCCAAAGATCGAAGAAGTCGATGCTCACATTACACCCGAAGAAAACCCTATTAAATTAATCGATGCTTGCAAAAACTTAATGAGTTTGTTCCAACATGAAGATAATTGCTCCACAAGTAAAGATAATGTTTCCCAGGATGTTGAAAGTACTTTTCCAATTCTTTCCGATGCCTTATCTAATCGAGAGCTGGAAACATATCCTCAAAATATCAATCAATCAGAGAATATCTCTGATACAAATGTGATGAACCAAAATGAAGATGCCAATACAGGCGACGAAGTCAAAGAAAGTGTTGACAAAACATCTCCTGAAAAATCTATCTTTTCCGTAGATATAAGTTTATCAGGAGTTAACAAGCAAAGTAACGTTATCTCTTCGGTGAATTATGATGAAATTCTTACTGATGAAACCGCCGGTGACGCAGAGATGGAGACTGAACTTAATACCGAAGTCAATTATGTGAATTCCAGACTAAACGATGACGAGAATTCCACCGAGATGTTTGACAGCGAAGTTTTATTCCCAGACAAAAATATTGAAAATAAGTTTGGGAGTGCGCATTCGAAAACACAGCCAGACGGTAAGCTTTTAATCAAAATTATTGACAGAATTTATTTATATGTATCAATAATTTATGTAAAATTTCGAGATATTGTAGAATGTTTCTGTTATTGCCATAATGCTGTTAAATTAGATGCCCATCAGTTGCATCAAATACCTTAGAATAATAATAATACACCCAACTCCAGTAAAATATTGTCAGTATTTATTCAATGCTGGCTTCTAGAGGCATTAGTGCAGCATATTGACATTACTTCCAGACAAGGCGGCAAACAATTGAATTTACGTTGTACATTTGGTGGTGGTGTTTTGCGCTTTTTAATTTGTATTTTGATCAATATTGATTTTCGAAAAGCGGTAAGGTCCAATGCAGGTTACATAGTATTTATTTTTAAATTTTAGATCTCTATAATTTGTTAGTGTGAAATAAAGAAAATATTCAACATAAAATATATCAAAATGTGTGAATGAAAACCAACCTGCAGAATTGGCATCGCTAGGAGGCTCTAGTGTAGCACACTGTCAACAGAGAGTATGGAAAATGTCAGAAGTTTGAGGTAGCGAGTGAATAGACAATTTTTGCAAATTATATTTTATTATTTCAGCACAATTTGTACCGACTTTGTCTTCCCAAAGTTTTTCATGCAGTGTTCCCAACGCAAAGCCAAGACTGACAGGATCTCCCGGCTGCTTCATTGATCTGATATCCGGAGAAGTTCAATCCGGTGTGGAAATGTTAAAGAAAAAATTCCTCATTCACGCTGCTATGAAAACGCCTGAGGAAAGAGGACGGGAAAAGGAACGAAGGTAAGGCTTTGTCACACGCAGCCAAAACTATTAAGTTCTACCCTAACCAGGTCTAATGCAAAGAACTCTTGAAGAATCACTAATTATCTTCGGTCTCAAACAGTCATTAGCATCATCACTGTGAACATCCCAGGGAGTGGTTTGGCCTCCTCCATAAGTGTTCTTCACTGACCAATCCTCTTCCTCAGTCTGCCTCTGGATCGCTTCTCTGGAGGGCAGTGGTCCCAACCCATGGTCCGCGGCCCTGTTTCGGGCCGTAGATCAAATGGTAAAGGCTGCGGCGCAAGAGCCTGCTTAAAAATCCCTATTGCAATCATCCTATCTGTGTGAAGCGGGGTTTTCTGCAGTGACAGCAACCAAAATAAAACAACGGAATAAACTGAACATACCAACACACTTCGGGTGTCATTATCTCGCATTACCCCCAGATGGAATCATCTCGTTGCAAGGAAAGCTCAGAGTTCTCATTGATTTAGCATTCTGGTAAGAGTTAAAATGTTAAATCTCTGTATATTCATTTTTTGGTGTAACTGTATTTTATTTTGAAGGCATGTTAAACACGATTCAATTTAAATTATTAAATCAAAACAATCAACGTATCATCCACCCCCCGGCGGGCCGCGGTAAATTTATCGAATGTTGACCGGTCCGCGGCGATAAAAAGGTTAGAGAACACTGCTCTAAGGCATCCACTTGATCATAATTTTAGGCATCCTATCATCCAGCATTCAACAAACAAATTGTATTTAATTTTTCTGTTTTTGATGCTCACAATTCGGGGGTCCAGGATCACAGGGGCCTAACTACAAAAACTGGTGTTTTGGGTTAAGCTTGGTTTCAGTCAAAGCAGGTAAGAGATACAGTTGGGCATATCAGTTAAGCATGCAACCGGGCATATGAGCATTCCAATCTTTATTTGCGATTATCTCAGAACTACAGGGTTTTCCAATAAGAGGTGTTATTTTGAATAGCCCGCTATTTCGGTAGATGTTACTTTTGAAGCTGTCATTCTTTGACATTTGACAAGTAGAAACTACGCCATTAATAAAAATGGAACGATACACGCTTCAACAGCGCATTGAAATTATTAAAATTCACTTGAGTGAATCAAATACAAATCATCTTGAGTGAAGAGGCCCATTTCCACCTCGGTGGCTTCGTCAACAAGCAAAATTGTCGCATCTGGGGCTCAGAAAACATCTTATTGGAAAACCCTATAGTTTTAAATAAAAACAAACATAATAAAAAGGGGTTTCTAGAAAATAATAACGAAAAAAAACACTTTAAACCATTAGAAAACGTCTGAGTGCAATCCAAACTCGTGAATAAATAAATATGACATGTAAAAATCAATGACATTATAAAAATACAAGGCACGTTATATTCATACTAATCGAACAAAAAAATGTAGCACCGCTTAACCATTTAAAGAATATGTGTGCGCGAATGAGCTAGCTTTATTAGTGGCTCATCAAAGTACAGGGTTTTCCAATAAGAGGTGTTATTTTAAATATCCCGCTATTTCGGTAGATGTTACTTTTGAAGCTGTCATTTTTAATTTATATACATAATAAAATAAAAGAAGTGACAATTTGATATATTTTTGACATTTGACAAGTGGAAACTACGCCATTAAAAAAAATGGAACGATACACGCTATTGAAATTATTAAAATTCACTTGAGTGAATCAAATGCAAATCATCTTGAGTGATGAGGCCTATTTCCACCTCGGTGGCTAAGTCAACAAGCAAAATTGTCGTATCTGGGGCTCGGACAACCCAAGAGTTATTGTTGAAAAGCCTCTCTATCCTCAACGTGTGACTGTTTGGTGCGGTTTATGGTCCGGCGGAGTCATTGAACCTTAATTTTTCGAAAATGAGGCTGGAGCAACAGTTACGGTGAATGGATCGCTATCGAGAGATGATTAATGATATTTTATGGCCGGAATTGGATGGTATTGATCTGGACAACGTTTACTTTCAACAAGACGTCGCTACGTGCCACACAAGCAATGAAACCATTGATCTTTTACGATTGAATGTCAAAATAACACCTCTTATTGGAAAATCCTGTATGTTCTTGTAGATAGGCCCCTGTGATCCTAAGCCCCGTAATTCGTGGTGGAATTCCATTATAATTGATTTTTTTTTTACCGTTACCGGTTTCAGCCATCTTCAGACTGATACAATTATTCCTTAAACTATGGTTTATATATACAACATTTGAGGGATGCGGTGGGGTTAAAAGGGATGGTACACAATGATTTCACTACAATTATATGGATTTTCCCATCTTCATTGCTATGTGGTGTTTCACAGCTGAATTTATAATTATTTGGTTATTACCAGCAGGCATAATTACCTCGGTTTTATCGATTAATTTACTAGCTGACACGTACCCGGCGTTGCTCGACTTTTCTCTACTTTCAATAAATATAATATCCATGTATTATATATATATAAACCTTCCGGAAGAAATTCTCTAAATGATAATGAAAACCCTATCAAACTCCGTTGCGTAGTTTAGAAGAACTAAGCGCACAAACAGATAGACGCGGATAGCGATTTTCTTTTATGTTATTATCTATTTAGAGGTATAGAAAATACCTTAATGAATGGTTTTCAATTATTGGCTGTTATTTAATTTTAGTTATAAATTATTAGCAATGTGTGTTATCTTCTACGTTATTTTTCCAGAATAAAACCAGGATCTTCTCTCGTGAAACTTAAACGAGATCTGGAAGATAAGATGACAGATCAGCGTACACAGGAGTGGACCAAAAGACTGGAGGAAGAAGCATTAAAAAAGAAAGAAGCAAACGACAACCTCTCCGACTGTGAAGACATGCTAGAAGAGTATGAAACTTGCAAGAAAATTGATGATGAAGAAGATAGAAATGATCAAAAGGAAAGCGATTCTGATGCCGAATCTGAACCAGAAGAAAATGACGTCCTGATAACTGACGAAAAAAAAGCTAAGTGTGGTTTTGCTGATGAAGAAGCTGAGGTTGAGGATGACGAAGACGCTGGCTCTGGTGATGAGAACGAGGACGAGGACAGCAGCAGTGAAGATTCCGGTGATGAACTTGGTCAAGCCCCGCTAGAAGGAAAGAAGACCCTCACAAGAATCATCAAACCCGATAATGATTCTGACAGCTCTGATGATGAAAATCAAACTAAAAATGGTAAAATAGAATTGGACTCCCTGCTGAATGCGAAACTTGATTGCAGCGAGGAACCAATGAATATCGTTGTGCTGAGTACTCCACTGAAGAAGGACAGGATGTTGAAACAAACACAGTCGGAAGACTTGTTTGAAAGTCAAGAAACCTCCAAAAATGATACTAACTTTTCCTTGGACTGTAAGCATCTTTTCAATATTTCAATGTGAATCTTTTTCTCGCTCATTCGTACATCATTCATAACATCTTTGTATACATCAATTTACTAGTAGATCTAGTTGTTTCAATTGTTTGATTTATTTGAAACTTTCAGGGGAGGAAGAGTTACCTCTCGGCCAGAAGCTGTTGCCCCCGAATGTGACCCCCTTGTCATTGACGAAGAGCTCCGCCAGTTCCTTCAGCGAGCCCGGTGCGGGCCCCCGGGGCAGGTCCGATCTCTCCAGCCTAGTGTCTCCCATCATCAAGCTGACCGCTGTACAAAGGATGTCGACGGTAAATTAATATTTCAACTCGAATTCTCTTCATTTTCGTGTTTAAGTTAGTAATGTCAATACAGGGAAACGGAAGAGAGTTAGGGGGAGGGATGAGAAAGACTGACTGTACAAGGCTATTTATATTTAATGATTGAGCCCTTAAGTGGAAATACAGCGTTATAAGAAAAATGAGTTCAGAAACATTGGCTGTTAAATATTTAATTTGACTCTAGTGAGCATATACACATTGAAAGTCAAATAAATTTACACGTAGTAAGGTATTTCAATTAATACAAAACACGTTTCATGTATTTTAATCAATTTATTCATAAGTTTTGCGTATAAAACAACATAAAAGAACAAAAAAAATCCATAAATCAATATTTTAACTTCTTACAAAAATTTACATAAAATTTAAAATTTCAGACATTTTACAATGTATTAACAAACAACACAATTCAAAAATAAAACTTAATGACAAACTGCGTCAGTTTCAATCAAGTAATGGCCGACTTGTCTTGACTTCGTTGTACAGAAAAAGAGCACGCTACCGGCCGTCACTGCCTTGTACTGCCATCTGTGGTTGAGATTTTAAAACGACTGCTGTGAATGTAGACAGATAACATTATGGCGCGTAATTTGAATGGATTTGTAAATTTTGATAATGCTCTTTTTCCGCGTAGAGACTCAACTAATTAATTTAATACAGATTTTTTTTCTCAACAGACATCTATTGACCAGACGCCGTCTCCATGCCGAAACCAAGCTTCACCCAAGTACAAGTCTCCGCTTGAAGCCGACAAGTTTGCCAACCTTCAAAAGAAGCTGCTATTTGAATCCGAAGGTTCAGAACTCCTTCAGGTATAGTCCAACTTGTATTCGATGTACAGATTCAATCTGTCAAGTGTAGAAATTATAAAAATGAAAAAAAAAAACTTTCTTTACTGTGGCATCACTGATTTTAGAACATACTGTAGCTTTTCCAACTAAAAACTGCTTTTGAAAGATGCTAAAATTCGCTTTAAAATTGTATTATTATAAATAAATATTTAAATTTTGTAATATTAAAATTTTGAATGAGAACATAAAAAAAATTAAAATGGCTTACCTTACACTCACCTCACGTTTTTATAACTAAAATTACTGCTAATGAAAAAAAATATAAAAACACGCATTTTATTAGCTGAATGTATTACAAACGTTACTATTAAAATAAAGAATTAAAAATAACACATCTGCCCTGATGATGGACACTGCAATGCTGTCCGAAACGTTGGTTAAAGAAGGAGTTAGCGCAACACGGCATAACACCCCAAAAACAAATAATAAAAATCTTAAATCATATATGTAAGTAAGTAAGACCAAATGTGAACAAATTACCCTGAAGGGATAGTAGATTCAAATCCATGATCCCGAAGAACAATGTCGGATGTGCAAATTTGTAGTTTTGCAGTAGAGTTAGTCGAGTTTCTGCATTTTTACTGTTTTTGATAATATCTTTCTCCATTTAAATAAATGGGTATTAATATCAAAAAATACTATTTCTTAATCTCAAAAACAGTAAAATTGCAGAAACGAAACAGGTCTACTGCAAAACTACAAATTTGCACATCCGAAATTGTTCTTCGGGACCGTCAAAATGTAAGTTCATGTATGACTGGATAGAAAAAATGACATAACAAAATTTTTGTTTTTTTTCATTTTAAATTGGTAAGGACAGGTTGTTTCACAGAATTTGAATAGTAATTAATTATTGTTAATCAAATTTCGAAGTTAATCTTCAACTTCTGTGAAAGTTCTATTCAAGTTCTGTTATTATTTTATCGTGGGCCGGTTGTTTCACAGTAGGGGAACACCGGGCAAGACGGGGTACTTAAGGTTTAAAGCTCCAAAAATCATAAGGGTTCATGGTTTCATAATAATTTTTATTCTTTATCAGTTTTGTAGTTATCAGTCTTACATATTAAATTTAAATCAGGAACATAGTACCATAGAATTATGAATAAAATAACAAAATGTAGAAAATGACATATTACCCCATCATGCCCGATAGGTCGGGTAAGATGGGGTGGCCCTAATGGGCAAGATGGGGTATAACCATTCTATTGATTATTCAGAAGTACAGAACTCGCAAATTAATGTTGTTTCGGCATCATCATCGTCAACCCCTGCGCAGCCACAATATGACCACTTACCACAAGAAGAACAAGCAATCCAACCTTCCTTGGAGTCTAAATATAGCCCTGTACAATATAGGCATGGGGTGTTTTCGGTTTCAACATCACTCTCTTCAGAAGACGATTGCCTAATACGTTTCTTTGGATTAGATTTCTTTGTGGCTTTAGTCTTAAGTAGTTTTTGTATCTCTTCCTTTTTCTTTTTTTCCTCCTATTTTCTCTGTCTGATTTCCTTATTTTGTTTTTTTAACTCTTCTGTGTCACATTTTTTTAAATCAATTCTTCTAACTCCAGTTTATAGGGTGAAGAGGTTATGATAGCAGTTTTACCGCGTCTTTTTGTCACTTTTAAAGTCTTCCTGGTCACTGGAAGAGGCATTAGTTGCTTTGGGCTGACCAAGGTGAAGTTGCTTTTGTCTTGCACTGGATTAGGCCAATGAGAACATCCTGGAGAAGGGATCAAAATTCGGGCAGCTCTGGCGGCCGAAGTATTTTCCGGTTTCCTGATAGATAACTCAGGGTGTCTTTTCAAAAAAATTTTCAGCCAGTCCTTACCAGCTTCAGCCTTCTCAGAATTAAATGGACTAGTTTTATTGTTTCGTACAGAAAGTTGATAAATCAATTGCTTCAAATCTTTTGTTGTAGGGCCAAAAAACTGCTTTCCATGTCTAGTAAATAATCCACCAGCTCATCCTCTTCTTTTTGCGAAAATACTGGTAATATGGGTCCCAAAGGTACCTTTACATTTTCTATTCTATTCTCGTTTTCACGAGCCTTTTTTACTTTTCGTTCCAATGTGGTTTGTGGGACTGAGAAGATTTTGCAGCCAACATATATCCCATTTCTCCCTTCAAAACAACTACTATCGCCTTTTTTATTGCTTCCTCTGACCATTTTCCTCTATCTGAATTTCTTTTATAATTATAAACCATCCTAAAACAATATATAAAGAAATATGTAAATAATCAAAATCATGTCGGGCAAGATGGGGTATATGATACCCCGTTTTGCCCGTTGATCCTTTTTAAAATAAATAACCTAACAAACAAATACAAATAATATTTGATAACAAAACAAGTTATTACCTGTTACCGCAGTGTTATGTAGATAGGATTTACCAAGATGCCGCTTGAAATTCACCAAATATAAGTTTCATGCACTGCCAAACGTATTTATAAGAAATTTTAATGCCAACAAACGAAATCTATTTTTTCACGATAGCTAAAACAACTGACTTGCCGCCGTGTTACTACTCGTGTGACTGATAACTGTCATGGCGGGCGGTAGCGTGATGGCAGAGCGAACGTGATTGGTCAATTCAAATCACTTGATAGGCCTGATGCCCCGTCTTGCCCGCCACCCCGTCTTGCCCGGTGTTCCCTTACTTGGATATTAACTTAATTTGTAATTTTATTAATTCTGTGAAACAACCCGACCTAATAGTGCGCAAATAAATGGCTTCTTTGATAGATCTACATTTCAAAAATACAAAATAATGCTTTTGATTTCAATTATCTCTCTTACAAAGTGAACTATGTAGTTAAAAAAAATAACTTATTTGATTATTAAATTACCTTAGAATATGATGTGGAATCATCTCCTTTCCGAAAGTACCATTACCAGCTTCAATTACGCAGATGCATTAGTAATGCAAGTACATTAAAATATGAAATAAAATATTACTAAAAAAGTACCTCCCCTATTTTTTCTATGGTATTTAAAGTTTTTTCGGAAAACACTTTGTATTTAATATTTTCTCTTGTATTTCAACTCCAGGATACCCAAGAGCTTGAGAACCTGTGTTCTGGTAAATTTCCGACCCAAAGTCTGAAGAGCTCCTGCAAGCCGTCCGATGTCACAATGACTGCGGGATTCGACAACAACATACCGAATGGTTCCCAGATGACGCAGAACACGGAGAATGAACTCCTGGAACTCTGCACGGGGAAATTTGCAGGAGTAAATGACAGCGGTGAAGCTGCGATAGAGCCAAATACCTCCAACGTTGATAAGGTATACATAAAACACACACACTTACAAGACTAACTAACCATCGTGCGATTTTTCTCCGCAGAGGTAGGCAGAGAACTGCCACACAACTCTGTCATGGCACAAACTTCTTGCTACATTCTCATTAGTAAATAAATAAAAAAACAGCTGACGTGTACCCGGTGACTTTTCTCTACTTAGTTTATAAGAACTAAGAGCACAAACAAACAGACGCTGATAGCAACTTTTATACTATTTAGAGATATTGAGATGAAGGCCTCTTTATGCTTCTTCCACCTTTTTTTTTGTAACTACCTCACAAGAGTCCCGATTGCCCGGAGCCAGTGGGACTATGGCATCCTATACGATGCTGAAAGTATTGGGAGGGGACGGTTGGGATGTAACTGCGTATTTAAAGTTACTAACCAAACATGTCCAAAGCCATTTCAAGCGACATTTCGGTTCTGAATGGTGGTCTTTCATCAGGGTGATACGGAGAGTATCTACTACCACTGACGATCATTCCGTAAACAAACAAATTTTTTTAGGACAATTGGTTAGGACCTGTGGGATATTGTTTCCCATGAGAGGACACACAGATAATATAAAACAGGAATACTAGCAGCTCTGTGGACAGTTAAGTAGACCTCCCGTCCAATAAAGTATGTTTTTATTTTTCTCTTCTCTTCTCAAATTCAAAATTTCTTCCGAAATCATAAGATTTATAAATGGGTACTTAAATATCTACCTACTTGATTATGAACCATAAATTTTATGTGACGTTTTTTTTTAATTTCAAATCAGGAATTATACAATTTGTCCAAAGAAACATCACTCTCTCAATTATTTTATCAAACTTTCTTCAAAGTTTCTTCAGACAGGTAGGTACCATAATATTGAAAACACATGAATAAGTATTCAGAAAAAAAAAATTATAACTTCTATTATATATAAATCTTGCGTTTCTATTTTTATTTATTTTCTTGTTATTATTTTTATTTACAATATTTTATTACTTGTAAGACTTTACTATTTGAGCATGAATTCCTTCACTAAATACATGAACCTTATCTCTTTGTGGTGAGGAAAAACTTGTATTATTTTTTTCTTTATTAATTATTGTATAAATGCAATAATTTTTTGTTTAGTGTAGAAAAATACATATTTATATCTTCTATATAAATGTTTGTTTTTTCAAAATCTTAAATCTCTGAAAGTTCTTCACTGATTGCTTTGAAATTTTGACACAACGTTGCATTCAAATTACATTACAGCCAGTAAAAGCATGCTTTTTTTAAAAAAAACAGCGCCATCTGTTGTACTTAAAAGCAACACGCGCTATTGTTTCTCTATCTGCCTGAGCCATACCAACTCGTGGTGGGGTACAGCTAGTATTAAATTAAAAAAAATCCAAATGAACCCAACGATTTCATATTTGAAAAAATAATTTTTACTGACATGTTAAAATGGTCTCTATCTTGAAACGGAAATGGAATGTATAAACAAATTTGTAGACAGAAAAAAATACAAAACGGTCGAGTTCAAACAGTACTTCGCTGCGCTTAGTCAACTAACGTAATTTTTTTTCGTTACAGGAAGAATCTCAAAATATTTCTCTCATTTGGTCTGAAACACAAAACACTGAAGAAATTGCGATTGCACTATCAAAAATTACCTCCAGACTAGATGGGTCCGAAAAAAACACACTGCTAATAACTGGTTCAGCCGAGATTGTACAAAAAATTACAACAACAGATAGTATTGAATCTGATATCAATGGTGTGAATAAATCAGACAGTATTGAATCTGATATCAATGGTGTGAATAAATCAGACAGTATTGAATCTGATATCAATGGTGTGAATAAATCAGACATTATTGAATCTGATATCAATGGTTTGAATAAATCCATCACTTCTTTCTTTAAAACAAGCACTAAAGAAGTTATTGTAACACAAGAATCAGAATCTGTCAATGTGGTGGAGCAAGGGAAGAAGTTTGATATTCTAACCAGTTCCGAAGAGGATATGGTGGGAGAT
Organism: Hesperophylax magnus; assembly: GCA_026573805.1. Lineage (NCBI taxonomy): Eukaryota > Metazoa > Arthropoda > Insecta > Trichoptera > Limnephilidae > Hesperophylax > Hesperophylax magnus. The sequence continues at coordinate 470,264 of JAIUSX010000007.1, read as the reverse complement.
GAAGAAAAGAGTCTAAAAAAGAAAGTTCTGAAGTCAAAACGAGAACGAGGAAAAAAAAGGAAACAATTGAAAATATCTGGTACGTATTGCAAATATACTGCACGAATTTCCAACTACCTAGTCTGCGGCATCCCTGCTTAGGGGAACGTTGTAAGATTGGGAAGAGAAAGATCTGTTGACTAAACACAGCTATTTCTAGCAACTGTTTTGAGTCAATGGTGGTCTCCCGCCAGGGCGATAATGAGAGTGTCTTCCAGCTTGTGCATATAGATTTCTTAGATTATCACATCACCCCCCAAAGTTTTGCGGTATGAGCATGAAACACGGTGTTGTTCTTTTATGTTAACATTTTTTTAACACAATAGATATTACAATAATAATTTTAAGATTTCTTTATATCAGTGGTTCCCAATTTATTGGTACAGGGGCACGTGTGGTTGCTTGAAGGGGTATGCGCAATGCACACGCACTGTACGGACACTCTGCGGTACAGACTTTACGGACATTTTGGCTACAATAGGTACGCCAGTTTGCACTCTTTCTCAAAGGGGTACTCAATAAAAACTAATTGGGAACCACTGCTTTATATCTACCACAAACTTTACATTAATTTTAGTGTTAATTCCTCAGGCCATTCTGACATTCTGTCCGGAGTATTTCCGCTTTGCAATAAAATCCAAATAAATCGAATATTTCTTAACGTATCCGAAAACTGTAAACTGTTTTTGAAATGTGATACATGATAATTTGAAATACACTTTCAAATTTAATTTTTTTAAACAAACATTTTTTTAAATATTAAAATTTTGAATGCAACATAAAAAAAAAAAATTAAATGGCTCACTTTACGTTTTTTGTAACTAAAACTACTGATAACGAAAAAATCTACAAAAACATACTTATTTTACTAGGCAAATGTTAAAGTCACCTTTTTTTGTTGCTTCATATAAAAATAATTAATAAATAATTCACAAAATCTCATAAGTTTTATCATATTAAATTGTAGTCGGAATTTTAGGTATCACAAAGGTGGACATTTTAATTCTTCCGTGGTTAACTTCTAGATTTGAATATAAAGTGTGGTGTTTTCTCTTTCTAACACCGTTAAGATCATATATCATCACTACTAATGCATTACCATTTGACTAGACTTTTTAAAATTTATTTAGATGATGAGGAATCAGAGGACGAAGACGGGAACTCTATAAAGTCATTTGATGAGGGTGCAGACGAGGATAAACTCGTTGATTATGATTCTGAAGAAAATGAGGTAACTATTTTGTTTTTTTCGTTTTTTAGTTGACGAAGATGTAATATATAATGATGTATTCTTCGCTTATAAACACAACTCTTCGGTAAACACCTTGAATGTTTGTTTCCAGATTGTTCTGCAGCCGGATGTTCCCTTGGCGAAGAAGCAGAAGAGCAAGCACAAGTCGGAGTTCTTGGATCAAGAGGCGGAGCTCACCTCCGAGGATGAGTGGAGGGCCTCCGGAGACGAGGATGAGAGGGGACTAGATCAGATGGAGAGGGAGGAAGGAGATGACGATCAGTTTGATCAGAGAGCCATGAAGAAACAGCTGGACAGGATTCATCTGTAAGTAACTAAATAACCATCGCATCCTTTCTCTGCAGGAATAGGTCAGAGAGAATGGACCGCCACACAACTCTGTCTTGGCCCATGCTTCTTGCTTCATTCGCATTTGTACGATGTCTTGTGTTATGTGCTTGTTCCACTATTTTGTTATATTCAGGTTGAGATTTGTGCTGACTCATAATTTTAAACCACAACACAGCAGTAACAAATAATAAATTTACAGTATTGTATAACAATGATTTAAGTACATCATGTCTTTGTTTACTCACCTCATTACAGTCGTCAGATCCTGGATGATGACAAGAGGGAGGTGGCGATGCTCCAAGAGATGCTGTTGGAAGATGACATGGAGGGAGGCACTAGGGAGAGGAAGTTCAGATGGAAGAATGTTGGTAAGGACTCAAAAACAACAATATATATTTAATTAATACCTCCCTGATTGAGAATAACTTGTGTTTAGGGAGGGAACATTATCATGAGTTGTGTACATTAAATAATTTCGGGAATACTACCATAAACATAGACATTCAAATTAATGAAATACATGTACAGAATAACAGATATACGCTAATTATTGCAAAGAAAATTTAAAAAAAAAACATATGTATATAATGATATTTTCCCTGTGATTTGAACGACACAGTCAATTAAAACACAATTGAGTTTCTCTGTAAGGAAAGAAGAGGTTTATTTTGTTAATCTCACAAGATTTACATAAAGAAAAGCATTCAGCAACAAAACATTACCTGTAAGGAAAGAAACGACATTTAATGTTATTAATTGTTATGTCAATTCCTTAATCACAATCACGATAGCAATTATGTATCAATTATTGAAATTATTCCCATCAATCTGCCTTGTCACAACCCATAGATTATTTTTACTATGTCTTAAACCATAGATTACGAAATATCGAGTCGACTGTGTAGGTACTGTGGCGCACATCCAGCCAGTGACAGTCCACGACACACACAGCCACAATGACGAGACAAGCTCGGCATTGCCTTGAATTTCATGTTCTCGAAAGGAAACTTTGACAAAACACATGCTGACCCACAGTGGAGAAAAACCTTTTTAATGTTCCCTGTGCAACTATTCATGTTCTAAAGAAAATTATATTTTTCTTTACATGTATGTATTTTATGTACTGATTTTTTTTTTCAAATACATAAAATATTATATATACCATACAACCAAATTAGTTTGATGTAAAGTGCATTTTAAGTTTAATCGTAAAAAGTTCATAATTTTTTTCAGCTTGTATTTCTTTAGGAAGTTCGTATATCTAATGGCCGAGTATGTGTAATGGTATTGTGCCATTGTTGTATAGAGTTTAGGGATTATTATTTAATTAGCAGGCAGCATTCTGATGATGCATTCGTATCTGATTTCACAATAAGTTTAACACTAATCGAGATATTTAAAATAAGTTAAACTTTTCTTCTTTCCAACTAAGAATCCAATCAAGCTAAATTGGTTTGTATTAGCCATAGACATATGAATATTAGTAGACCTGCCCTAAGTGATTAAAAGCGTATTATCCCCACTCCCCATACCGGTTCCATTGAGCCGGCTGGGCTCGCATTTGGCTTCAAGTGAAATTTGAAAACGTGACGTCATCATTCTTGTGCGAACTATGGTCGAGGCATCATCGGTTCATTTTACGAAATAACACGGCAAAATGTTGACTTTTGATATGAAAACTTGTAAAAATAGATGTGAAAAAGAGAATTAACCCAATTGTCGTATTACATTCCATAAGTAAGCATTATTTTACTTTATTTTAAGCTTATTCACACCGTATTATATGGATCAGTTTTAGAAACATATACTATCACATCACAATGTAGCGATTCTCAAGTGTGCTCATCGTTGTTTACTGGGGTAAGTAAATTATGAGACATTTGTAAAAGTGTCTTAACTAAATACTCTGAAACTAACTACGACTCTGAAATAGAAGCTGCCTTACTTTGCCGAATTTGGACTTCGCAAATTAGTTCATAACGTGGCGAGTAATTTGCGCTCCCATGTAAAAATGTCTATTCATTCAAACGCAGATTTTACTTTTAAGAACTAAATGGTGATATTATAATGCGAGATGCCTATTTACTGTCAGATTGATTTATTGACGAATCACAGTCAGCCTTACTCCCCTCGTTCTTCAACAGTTGATTTTACCCCTCGCCCTTATCTTCTCGTCTATTAATTCCTATGTCTGTGGTATTAGCAGAATCGATGACATGTTGTGGAAGTTAGTTCCAAGCGCTTGTCCCGTGACTCTAGGGTCTGGTGCTCAGTGACTCTATTAATAGCTTATTTTTGTAGATTTGAAGTGATGCATTTTTTTGATAGATCCTATTTAATTATAAAACATTAAATTTGTTGAATAATCTGTTTTTTTAGAATTATTTTAACCCATCGGCGTACAAAATTTTATTTGTGACGTCATCTGTGCATACTTGAGAAGGATTCTTAGAAACACTTTTGGTGTTTTTATGTAGATTATAATTTTATTGTGAACAACCGAAGTATGTGGGGAAAGTTTTAGTCGCCCCAATGGGGCAGGCAATATGCCGAGGTGAAATAATTGCAGCACCCCAATCTTGGCAGCGGATATGCCAATGGGCTAATGAGTCTTCTTTAGATTATTTCTAATTGGAGCTAATTTGGTTTTATACGCTCCTCCCCAGCCTATTACTCCATATTCAATATCCGTATGCATTATTCTAAGCTTTTTCATTTAAACGCGGTTTTACTGCGCATTCACCTCGGGAATCTAATTTCTACATCATTCAGTTAACTTCCATCCTGCCTCTGCCAATTCCATGCCTCAATGCCACACATCAGGATTGAAATCATTGTCCACTTTTCAGTGCACTAATATAGCCATTCTGGAAGAGCTAGGTATCCATAAAAGATAGATATCCATTATCAACTGTCTGCCTGTAGCGTATTTTAAGATATTTTGAGCACATTGCTCTCCAAACTGAGAACTTGAACCTGGGGAAACTCAGTGCAGAACCACGAAGAGTGGAAGAGCTTTATTCACCAGGGAAACTGGCTCCTCACCAATGAAGCAATGATTAAAGAAGAAGATTGTGTTTTATTTGATCTAAAAGTGCTATTATTGCCTATTGCCGAACAATTTTCTCAGCCTTCAATAGTCTTGCAGGGTGAGACCTTAAAAAACTTACGGCCATCTGTTTCGACAAAAAGCTAAATCGTGAACTAAATTTGAATTTTAACTATCATTTAAAGTAACAAGGATGTTAAATAGGACCACGCGCTGTTTCAAGTATAATTTTGCTAAAGTAATAGTTATTAGTGTGGCCAGTCTAAAAAGCTGAGTATTCCTCAAAGTTATGCGAAAAAACATGCCATATTATTTTTTGGTGTACCTTTCCGCCAACAGAACTGTCAAATGACGTCTAAATGGCGATTATCTCTCGGTTTTCGGAGAGAAGAAGTAAAGGCTAAAGTTAAAAGTGACAAAAGAGGCAGTTAACCTTCCAGCGGGCGCGTTGAGAAATTTCCCTTGAGCGGGCGCATGTCGTAAATTTTACGTCATCGAGTTTTCACCATGTAAGTGGTGTTCTTTATGCAAATGTTAGGGAATTTCTTTTAGGATATGAAAAATGATAATAGGCAAGTACTTAAAAAAAAATTATTTGACTTTCTTTAAAAAAAACGGAGCAACACTCTAAACATTTTAATATTTCAAAACAAAATATTTTATCAACCCATTTAGTCAGAATCGATATTCCCATCCTTACAATTGTTACAAACCACCTCAACTGAAGAATGGTTCTTGCATGTAAAGGACTGGCAACGGCAACACTTCATTGATGCTGAGGATTTTTTCTTATCCAGTGCACATAACCGACAAACATCGCGTTTTGGAAAGCTTCTGTTTTCTTCTTCTGTTATCGGTTCAACTGTCCGACCGTAATTCACTTTGAGAAAAGCATTTATATCTTGCGGTAAATGTTTGACATTTGATTTGACTCTAGCATAGCTCCAAGCTCGATGCTTACGACTTAGTGGTAAGAGTGGGGGAAGCGATAAGACGCGTCTGTCGTAAATTTTACGACAGCGCGCCCGCTGGAAGGTTAAATTGATTGAGAAACGCATTTGGTGAAATTTAACTTTAAACATTATTTTTATTCTTATTTTTTCTCTAGCAAGCGTTGAAACAGACGGCCCTTATATAAACTTTTAAAAAAATAGCGTAATTACTTATTAATATTAATTGTTACGAAATTTTTACAATTTTACTACTGGGTGAACAGAGACATGCGTATGTAACAAGCAGAATGAAATAGATGTCCCGGCGATATTATCATAATATCGGCAGTCGAGCGTACTCACTATCAAGACAGTGCAATATATTGACAGGAACAGGCAATACCCTATAATCTTTCGCAGTCTTGACCGACAATAAAAAAAACATTGTAAAAAGTTGCTTGTTTACCAGTGTCTTAACTGTTATCTTCCAGATAACAATGTGGAAGCCGGTGCAGCCGTGGGAGACGATGACTTGGACGGAGGGGGACTGGAAGACCTGCAGTCGGAGGAGCAGTGGAGGAAACAGAGACACGAGAGACAGACCTTCCTCCGACAGATGATGGTACCAATTATTTGCCGTTTTAATTGAATCGATTATTAATAGTATAGGTACTAATTTTTTTCATAAAACCAAACACCTCCGTGGTCGAGCGATTAAGATCCTCGACTACGAATCCATAGATAACGAGTTTGAATCCCGATGAACGCAAATAAATTTAAAAAAAAAAAAATCCCGGGCTACGAATAACATCACAATATTTGAAAAACTCCTACTACCACCGTTATAAACAGAAAATGTTGTTTGTGCAATGATGGAGGAATTAGCTATGAGAAGTATTGAACCCATAACTCCTGGACAGGAACTAGAGGCATTTTTCATCTCTGCCACTAATCACAAATTTAATTATTATAATATAATATTATATACTATTTTTGAGGAATGTTTAAGAGTGGTAGATACTCTCAGTATCGCCCTGGTGAAAGACCACCATTCAGAAGAACAATGAAAATGTTTGGCGAATTTCTGGATGAAATAAAATTAGAAGAAAAAAAACAATTAGTGATAAATTTATAACAACTTTTTTTTTTAAATCGGTCTTTCTAAAAAACAGTGAAAATTCTATTCAATTGATAAACGACCATGTATGTGAAAACCTTACTAATTGAAACATAAAATTGCATTTAACATTGCATATCCAGTCAAAGGGGGTTAATTTTTTCAAGGTATTTTAAATGTTATATTTTTTTTTTTCATTTTAAAGATGTCGTAAAAACAAATACTCTTTTATGAACTAGATAAAATTACCTTTTAGATTTTTGTATTTGAAATGTACTTTACTATTTAAAGATTGCGATATTTAAATTTCAAACATAAAAAAAGTTGAAAAGCTTAAGGCGATGCAATACGTCGTGTAATATTTTAAATTGAGCCGCTATCAATAACAACCCTTACGTAGATGGCGATAAGGTTTAAATTCCCGCTTAACACCACCCGCCTGTTTTGATTTATGCAAGAAAAAAACATGGCCAAAAAGTGCCTTTTATTTTATTTTGTGGATGTTCAGGCATAAATATTTAATTTTCTTTCGATCATTTTATAAATAACTTAATTTGCCACATTATACAATAAAATCAAAACCCAAAATGGGTTCATAAGTAGGAGATTTTGAACTTTAAAGCAGTTTTCATAGGCCTTATACATTATTTTTTTCTGGGCTTATAAAAAGACTTATCTAAAAAATACTCGATTATTTCAAAGGCCAAGATGTATTCTACTCGCAGTATTTAATTAAAGTATCTGAAACATATCTAGGCGACCAAATTTTCAAACCAAAAACAGATGATTTTGCATTACTACGTATGGCATCACCTTAAGATCTTGTTATAGATCCAGCGAAATTTCCCAATTGTCAAAACTTCTTCAATCTTTCGTTACTAGTTGACGGTAGTTTTTCATTCAAAAACTTATTAATTCTAATATTAAACATGCGTTATAACCGCGTTTTGCCGTACCCTGCCATTCAATATCCTGATTCGGAAAAATTTAAGTAAAACGACCAACTAGTAACAGCTTTAACGAGCTGAAACCGGTTACGGTCAATAAAATTAAAGTGGAAAAAAGTTTCATATTTGTTTTATTATAATATATAATAAATGTTGTGCTTTATAAAAAGTGTTTTTGAATACAGCATTAGTAATGTGTTTTAATGCCAATAATTTTCAGGAAAAGGAGAACACCGAAGGGTCAAACATTTCTCAAGGCAGTGAGCCTGTTTTGAAATCAAACCGTCCTTCCTTTATTAAATCGGCTTTGGTAAAAATTAAAAGCCAATCCTCACAGTACACGCTGGAAATTACCGGAGCAGACCTTCCAGCCAAAGAAATGGAGCCGACTAATGGACATGGCGCTAATGGGGACTCAGCAATTGAAACTAATGATATAATGGAGAAAACTAGGAAGAAACCGGATGTTGCTGAACCAGCGAAGAAGACTTTCCTAATACAGGTTGGTATTTAACCTATTGAAAACCGTTCATGCACCAGTGAAAAGAATTTTTTCCTCCCAACAAACCGTTCATGCGCTGCTGGCATTTGAAATTCGCCCTAGCTGAATTTTTTTGTTATGCGATTTGTACCTGTATGTTATGAGAAAGTGCATAAATTTTATTTACAGAATCGCTTGCACTTGAAACACTTTAGAGTTCATTTTTGATTCCATTATTGATTTCCCTCTAAAAGGGTCTGGTGTTCCACAGGTTAACCCATTTGCCACTAACAACAGCATTACATGTTTCTGCAACAATCAGAATGGGTGTTTTACAGAAATTCGTATGAACAATTCGTAGATTCATTTTTGCTGATGATACTGCTCTTGTAGTATCCAATGAAAATCCCTTAATAGCTATACAAGAATTACAAAGAGACTTTAACGAGATTCTTAAATGGACCCCATGATGTAGGACTAATTATTAATGTTAAAAAAACTAAATGCATGCATTTAAGATCACCGAGTATAAAAATGTGGAATATACCTAAAATAACCGCTGATAGTTTTGACTGTATACATAGAGAAATTGTTAATGTTTGCGACTGTGAAAAAATTGATTTCATAAATAAATATACTTATCTGGGAATAATTGTTGATAATAATTTTAAGTGGGATAAACAATTTGTAACCAGCTCAGATCCTTAGCTTGTAACTTTTACAAATTAAAATTTATTTTGCCTCATTGCACTCTTAAACTCTTATATTTTTCTATGGTCGAATCCATCCTTAGATACGGCATTCGAACTTGGGGACACGCAAGCACTATTTACATTAAATATATTAAAAATTTACAAACTGCCATAGTAAAAAAATTGTCACATCTAATATTTACAATCAGAGACATAACTTAACCACTCAGAACATTAGAACGTCAAAAGACGTAAATATGATAATAGCGGTCAAGACATTAGAACGTCTTTTCACGTAAACGCGCGAGATTTTACAAAAATCGATTTATTTCCATCACTAGTATACGGATTGCCATGATTTAAAAAACAGAGTATCGATAATGAATAACGCTACGCGTCTGTATTCAAGAATATCTATGGAACGTAGAGTTGCATTATCTAAGCCGATTGTATCTGTCATCTTGTTCGTTCATAATTTATTGCGTTTTTAAATAATTTATAAAAAATATTTTAGTTTGAACGGTTAATATTTTGAGGTGACTAATAGTTTTTAATTATATTTCTTCAATATATAAAGTGTTATTTCTTTATGATACTCAGAAAAAAGTACATTTTTCAAGGCTTTGAAATAATTGTAAGCGATTTTGACATATTTTTGACGTTTCCATAAAATGTATATTTAGAAACGCAAATATTTACGTATTACAACACAATACGATAGTGAATTTTATAATCTTTCCAAAACATTTTTTAGAATGAGGCTACGTTTCCCAAAACGTGAGTTATGAAACTTTTAGCAAAACTCGTAAATAACACAAAAATTATCACGTTTTGACAGTTCGCAAAGGGACACATAGTAGATTAAAGTGTTTGTCTGAGAGGTTAAAAGTACTATATGGATCAGAGAGCCTACTTACAATAAAAGGTCTCCTTTGGTTCACTACTATTATGGATAACATGGGGGAAAGCTCATACAAACAGCCACTGGTACACAAACATACCACAAGATTTAAAGAAGAAAAGGGCCTAAAAACTCCTCGAATACTAAATAAATATGGAAGCCGTACTCTTGAATATATAATTCCAGTGATTTTCAATAAAATCCTACATATCTTGTTTTTAGTAGAATGTTTTAATTGGTAGAAACTACAGACAAGCTGCCATATGACAGCTTTGTGGGACTACCCTAAATTTGTACAAATTGTTTTCATTTACTAATAAATACAAAAAAAAACCATTGTCTTCAAATGGTGAAACAGTGCCATTTTGTTTTTTTTTTACATTTGAATGGTCCTGCTCATTGCCGATTCTAGGTGAGCTTAAAACCATCGAGAGTGGGTACTTAGCTTTACACTTACATCTTATTGACATATTTTATCAATAAACAATTCTCTGTGCCACACTTTCCCAAATCTTACCATGTATGTAATTTGTAAATGTTATAAAAAATGAATTTTTTTTTTTTTTTTTTTTTTTTATATTTACTCCACACAGGAGGCCCTGAAGAAAATAATTTCCCTCAGGGCCTATGTCATCTTTGGGGATGCTGTGTGGAGGGTCTTTTTGTGGAGAGGAAGGAGTGAACATGGGTCTTGAAGAGTCCCATGTTGTAGGAGGGAGGAAACACAGAGGCCGGCAGTTCGTTCCACAGCCGAGCTGTTGAACTTAAGAACGAATCGTAGAAGCGACCCGTTCTCATGTGACAAGTGTCAACTGTGTACAAATGTTGGGCGCGCGTTTGGCGTGTATCCCGACTACGCACCGGCGCCGAAGGGATCAATGACGCTAGTTCCTCAGAGCATCTTCCATTGTAATACCGATAGAACAAGGACAGCATACCTACCCGACGTCTGTGCTCTAAAGATTGCAGTCCGTTTGTTAAGATTGGGGAATCTATCAAACGGACCGCCCGTTTCTGCACAGAGTCAAGGGTTTTTTTCAGGTATTTTGGGGCTCCAGACCAGAGATGGCTGCCAAATTCGACAGTAGGGCGCACTTGCGATTTGTACAGGGTGAGCAGTTGTGTACTATTAAAGTATCTGCGGGCCCTGTACAGTACGCCCAGCTTCTGAGAGGCCAACTTTACTCTGGCTTCGATGGAGCCCCCGTACCTGAGCTGGTCACTTATAGTTACACCAAGCATATCAATGGAAGGCCTGTTCGGAAGATTGCTTCCGTTGAAGGAGACTAGATTATCATTTGGATCCCTTTTAGACGTAATCAGACAGGATTGGGTCTTTGAAACATTAAATTCGACGAGATTATTTTTACCCCAGGAGGAAATACTCTCGAGATAACCGTCCATTCTCTGCTTCAAAGCCCTCCGAGCCGTTGGAGTTTGTGTGCCCTTTGGGGGCTTGTCAAACAAAAAGCTATCATGAACTGTACTGTCATCCGCGTAACAATGAATCGGTGCACATGTCAAAAGGTCATTGATGTGCAACAAAAACAAAGTCGGAGACAGAACCGATCCCTGTGGGACGCCAGCATTTATGGAGTGCGAGGAAGAGGTGAAACCGTCAGCAACCGCCTGAATCGACCTATCCCTTAAAAAGTCAGCAATCCACGTACACAGGGATGCGGGAAGTCCGTAAGAATGCAATTTGTTGACAAGTCCTCGGTGCCAGACCCGGTCAAAGGCCTTGGATATGTCTAGTGCGACCGTTTGGGTCTCACCGTGACGTTCCAGGCACCGCCCCCAAACATGCGTCACATACGCGAGAAGATCACCGCACGAGCGGTTCCGCCGGAATCCGTATTGACGGTCGTTGATAATTTTGTTCTTCTCGAGGTATGTGAGCAGTTTGTCGTTGATCACACGTTCCATCACTTTGGACAGAACTGATGTGATCGCTATGGGGCGGTAGTTGGCCGGGTTGGAGCGGTCACCTTTCTTGGGAATAGGGTGAATTACCGCTTTTTTCCAACCAGAGGGCACAGTGCCACACTTCAGGGACATTTTGAAGAGCTTTGTCAAAACTGGAACTATTTCCGCAGCACACCTCTGCAATACCAAGGCAGGTATTCCATCAGGTCCACTAGCTTTGTTAACATCGAGCCCCCGTATGACGTGGAGTACATCCCGATGCCGGATCCTCAGCTTTTTCATATAGAAGCCGCAGTGAGGAACCGACGGCGGAACAGCACCCCCGTCGTCGAGGGTCGAGTTTTCCGCAAACATTTTCCCTAAAAGGTTTGCCTTTTCGGTGGCGGTGTTTGCTAGTGAGCCGTCAGGTCTGGTAAGAGGTGGCAAACTGGGTTTGCAAAAATTTCGACCTATTGAATGCTACATAAAACAAAGCAAGTGGTAAAAAATATCATAATAGATAAGTGTTTTTGGTTTTTGATAAAAGCAAAGATAAAAGAGATGGTTTTATCACAAAATGGCACTACATAAATCTTCAATTTGTTATTTTCAGAATGCTAAAAACACTATGGAAGGGTTGTTCAAATTTCAATATTGATTTTCAAGTTCCGTAAAGGTTCTATTCAAGTTCTGTTATTATTTCTGTGAAACGACTGGCCAATAATTATATAAAAAACAGAACTTGAATAGAACCTTCACAGAACTTGAAAATCAACTTTGAACATTGATGAATTGTTCAAATTTTATGAAACAACCCATCCTTAGTTATCAGCACTTTTTTTTCTGGTGTTATAATATTTTATATCAATATCTAAACAGTGTTGCCACTCTCTTACAATAATTTTTAACTATGCATTTTTTTTTATATTGGTAGGTACAGATTTTTCCCATCAGTTTTACCATTACCTGAAAAGATATTACATATCTAAATAAGTAGGTACCTGTAGTAGCTAGCAGATTCAATTAATCATTTCTTTATTTGCAGAACAATGCCCGAGGTTCTTTCCTATCTCGGGGCCAGGCCGCTATGAACAGACTGAACATGCTGACTAGGAATGCGCCCCCGGCCCAGGAGTCGGATGAACCCTCCAACATAAACTCTTTGGCTCCCGGAAAAAAGCGGAACTTCGTATTTGCGACTGTCAGCCCTCCGTGCAATAAAGAAATGATGAATGAAGAGACAAAGGTACATCTAAGTTATTGAGATCATCATTCCACTTGAGTTTGATTCTCTTAGGACGGGTTGTTTCACAGAATTTGAATAATTCATCATATTTCTAAGTTAAAATTCAAGTTCTGTTATTTCATCATGGGCCGGTTGTTTCACAGTACTGTGTAAGTAACAGAACTTGAATGATATTCAGATTTTTCTGAATTTGATTCCCTTAAAATTGAAAAATAAAATCTGACAAATAATCCCTTAAGGCGATGCACTACGTCGTGTAATATTTTGAATCGAGCTGCTATCAATAACACACCTTACGTAGATGGCGATAAGGCTTAAATTCCCGCTTCACACCATCCACCTGTTTTGATTTATGCTAGAAAAAAACATGGCCAAAAAGTGCCTTTTATTTTATTTTGTGGATGTTCAGGCACAAATATTTAAATGTTTTTCGATCATTTTATAAATAACTTAATTTGCCGCATTATACAATAAAACCACAACCGAAAATGAGTTCTTAAGTAGGAGATTTTGAACTTTAAAGCAGTTTTCATAGGCCCTATACATTATTTTTTTCTGGGCTTATAAAAAGACTTATCTAAAAAATACTCAATTATTTCAAAGGCCAAGATGTATTCTACTCGCAGTATTTAATTAAAGCATCTGAAACATTTCTAGGCGACCAAATTTTCAAACCAAAAACACATGATTTTAAATTACTACGTAGTGCATCGCCTTAAACACTGGTTCACCTCAATTCTTTAACAGTAGCCCGGTCCTTTTAATAAGGTTTACCAGGGTAGACATTACATGTTTGGCGTTGTCTCCTGGTTCTAAAATGTGACTCCCCATCGAGACTTCTTCTCATCGAGGCGAACATTGGCACCAATGACGAATAGATGTTTCTTCATCCTCATCCCTAGATAATGGAAATAAACGGAGACATGGCATGGAAATGTGCCGACTGCGGCCTAGCTGCACTAACTATCAAAGCTAATTTCCGAGATTTCTCTACATGAGGGAGTATGGCTCCTAACCCTGGCTCTATCCTATCGACTTTCTGTTGGGTATGCTCGGAATGAATCATCTACAAGTCATATATATTTATCTATAACATTTTTCGTAGTGACCGTTCTACTTCTTCTGCGAAATGTAAAGGTGGTGGAGTGATGATTTGTGTAAACAAGAAATACCATTGCTATATTCTAGAGTCATCTAACAATGTGTCTGATCAATTGTTTCTATGTGTTCTATTAGGTAACAAAAAACTTGTACTCGGTTGTGTTTACATTCCTCCATCCTCGTCGATAGAAGTCTATAAGTCACATACTGTTTTAACTGAACATGTTTCTAGAAACGCTGATTCCTTATTTATTTGTGGCGATTATAATTTACCTAAAATATTGTGGCTGAACGACAATCAAGGTGTCAAAACTCCTACTAGAAATCTTTCCCCACAAGCTACTGAAATTGTAAATTTTTTTGCCTACTTGAATCTGTTTCAAGTAAATCCAGTCACTAACTATCTAGGTTCTTGCCTAGATTTAATTTTTTCTAGCATACCAAATATCATAGTAAGTGAAGCTGATGTCTCTTTGTTACCTATAGATAAATATCATCCACCTCTCTCTATTAACATCACTAATTTCTTCCAATTAGATTCTCTGAAACCAAGTGCCTCTTATCACTACAAATATCTTAATGGTGACTACTCTAATATGAACAAATTTCTTTCCCAGATTAATTGGTCAGTACTATTTTTAAAATCTGATATTAATGACGCTGTATTTAAATTTAATGAATGCGTCTCACGCGCTATAGATTTGTTTGTTCCTAAGGGATTTTACTATCAACCCAAGTTTCCAAATTGGTTTAGCTCAAAACTCAAACAGTTAATAATTGAAAAAAAGAAAACTCATAAGCTATTTAAAGACACTGGCAACTTAAACTTGTATCGAAAATTTTCTCATTTAAGGGAACTGTCCAAAATCGAATCAGCCAAATGCTATAAATCTTATGTAGAAGTTACTGAGTCAAAATTAATGCAAAACCCTAAACAATTTTGGCAATTTGTTGCGCAAAAGCGTACTGATAATGATCTTCCTTCTAGTATGCACTATAATGAAACTCATGCTACTAACGGTCTTGACATCGCCAACCTTTTTGCTAAACACTTCTCCTCTGTATATTCTGGTGCCTCATGCAACATCCCTCCACTCAACTATGACTACAACATTGACTTGAATGATTGCCAAATCTCACTTGTAGAGGTATACCAATCTTTAAGTAAACTTTCTAACAAAAAAAGTACCGGACCTGATGGCATTCCAGAAATCTTGCTAAAAGAATGTAAATATTCATTATCTATCCCAATTTGTATGTTGTACAACTTATCACTCTCATCTGGAACATTTGCTGATTCATGGAAAATTTCATATATTCGACCCATTTTTAAATCCGGGAACAAGTCAAACATTGAAAATTACAGACCAATATCAATTATATCTTGTATTCCAAAAATATTTGAGTCGATAATTACAAAGATAATCACTCCTATATTCAAAAATGTTCTGATTGATGAACAGCATGGATTTAGATCGGCGAAATCTACAACAACTAATTTATTGTCCTTTACAAATACCATTGTTAAAGCCTTGGAAGACAACACTCAGGTTGACGTACTCTATACTGATTTCTCCAAAGCCTTTGATAAAGTAAATCACTCGATTCTCATGGCCAAACTTTATGCTATAGGCATTAGAAACCCGTTGTTATCATTCCTTCGCTCTTACTTGAGCGATAGAAAACAAAGGGTTAAAATAAACAACTTTGAATCCTTTAACATTGACGTAACGTCCGGCGTTCCCCAAGGAGCTCATTTGGCCCCGCTTCTCTTCAACCTTTTTATTAACGATATCACCAAAGTTTTTTCTCATACACGCTTCTGGCTTTTTGCGGATGATAATAAGATTCTTCAGATAATTAAATCCTACCTTGACTGCTTACATTTTCAACGTGATATTGACTCGTTTAATAATTGGTGCAAAATAAACTGCATGGAACTTAATGTTGATAAATGTAAAATTTTGTCCTTTTATAGAACCAAAAAACCTATTCAGTTTGATTATAAATTAAACAATGTTTGTTTATCTACTGTAACATCTATCAAGGATCTTGGGGTCACTCTAGACTGCAAACTTTCTTTCCGTGAGCACATTAACAACATTGTTAACAAATCACTTAAACTACTCGGCTTCGTTCATAGAATAACCTCTGACTTTAAACATATAAGTACCCTTAAAACTCTTTACTGCTCGTTAGTTCGCCCTCACCTTGAATACGCTAGTGTTATTTGGTCTCCTTTCTATGCTGTCCACATTTGTCACATAGAATCCGTACAACATCGCTTCCTACGAGGAATCGCTTGGAGGTTGGGTCTTGAAAGAGGAGAGTACTCATATGATGAAGTTGAACAAACTTTAAACATTTCTTCTTTGGAGAAACGTAGAAGGGACACTGATCTGATTTGCATATTTAAGATTATCAATGGTATTACAGACTCACCTGCTTTGTTGCAACTTATCCAATTCAACATCCCTTCCCGTAGACTCCGAAATAATGAATTGCTGTTCGTCAATCAACATTCTACCAGTTATGGATACCATTCTCCTTTGTCCAGAATGTCGAGACTTGTCAACTCACTGTCAAGTCAAAGCATTGAATTTTGTGGTATATGCCTAAATGACTTTCGACAGTCAATACGCAATGTCTAATTTCTAATGCCCTTTGAACCATCTTCATGCTTTGACTTATTATTATCTCCCATTCTTACTTTTATATTATTATTGTCATTATTATTGTCTTCGCTCCTCATTTATATATGCTCTCCTTTCACTGTCATCTCTGTTTATAAAACTTATTCGTGTAATTAATATGTTGTTAATGGACTATTTGTCCGTAAATAAATAAATAAAGGATGTACACATTTCTTCAGACTGATTCATGGATGGTTTGAAAACTCGTCCATCGTGAAAAACATTCATTTCTATATTCCCGGCGGTTATCTTCGTCAATGACAGCATAGATTGTTCTATCTCTCAGCCTGCAGGACTAACTTGCTAATGGTCATGGCAGTAGGGAGAGCAATCTTGCGTTCTCGTAGAAACAAAGGGCAGGGCACTGCTGTGCGTAGATTCAATTTGCAGTTGTATGGGTGGACAATATTGGCAAGACTTAAGTGCATGCAATTTCTTTCTAATAATTGTTCATGGCCCATCTCCCTTGTTTTCTAATAATCTGTGTCCTCATCTTTGCTTTCCACTCCCAGTGCCTGCCAACATCGTTCACCCATAATGCTGCAAAACGCATCTACACCCAGTGGCGCCCCGTCTTTGTTTCTACCATAGAATAAAGAAGTGGGCGTGTTTTGCAATCCAAAAGTCTCAGGATTCTCCGCTTAAATATCATATCCGACTGTCTCACTATCATTACTAAGTTCAAAGGGGATAGCGATATACAATGTCATGTAAGTGTAAGAGAGACAGATCGCGTCCTAAATGGGCTAGAACCAAAAAGTACTAAAGTCAGTGGTCAGATTAGTTTCCATTCAAATCTCTATGGAAGGCATTTCTAGTGTTCCGTGCAGTTTTGTCGTAGCTCGGCGACAGTCGCCACGCTTCCATGCCATATCTCCCATTGTTCCTATTATCTCTGATATTGAGTATTTTTGTGGCTCGCTTGAGGTTTGGATTGTCCAACTGATTTTTTTAAAAATTGTCTTTTCTTTTGCATCTTTGTTAATTTTTTTTTCTGTTTCAGATGGCCAAAAGAAAGGCAACTTCCGAAATGTCCACTCCGGTGCTGATAAAGAAAAAAAAAATGGTTGAAAATGTTTCCAAAACTAGAACAAGAAAGAGTCTGATGGACCACTTAGAATAAAGTTTTCTTTCATAAGAAGATATAAATTCTGTTTCTGTTTTCTCTGTTTAACTTTTAAGTGCAACTAATGCACACATATGTGATTTGAAAAGTCAAGACCTTTGTGGCTGTCACATACATGTGTGATCAAATGGCACTTAAGATTATTAATATTTTTTCACAGAATGTAGGTCAATAGCGGATTTATGAATGATTTTAGTGTTCGGTTTAATTAACTAACCACCGATTCTCTGCAGGAGTAGGCAGAGCTATTAGACTGTCACACATCTTTGTCTTGGCTTCTCCTTGCTTCATCACATTCATATTGGGAGGCAGTTTTGGGTACCGCCATTTATTGGATAACCAACACCTCTGCCGTAGGTCATCCTGAGTGGTTTGATACCTTTGATGATTTAACAGGGTTGCCCGGGTTCATCAGGTGAGGTGTGTTCAGGATGCGCCTGCCCACCAGCTGCGTGGCGTGCCAGATCAGGAGAGGCTAGTTTGGGGAGATCCTTTGACCTTTCCAACTGGTCTATCGACTCATAGCCTTGCGCCGCAGTAGAAGGGATATGTTCATATGTCCGTCACTCCTGGACAAACTGATCCCTAGATTCGTACCCAACCCTCATACCGTTTACCTTCCCAAAACTTCCTCTCGTTCCTTTTCTTAAAAAAGTCCGACACGCAGCCTCCCAAAAGATGTGGGCGGTTTGCTGTGTGGGTTTAATGTAAATAAATACATCTTCTTCTATTATTCTTTTGAAAAGCCCTACTGGAGTATGTATTTGATTTACTTGATTGTGCCCTAGCTCTGGCATCCGCGACTACCATTTTACCAAGCACTCCCGCTTTCACATTATAGTTATTTTTGTTATAATAATACAAATTCAGTTTAAACAGAATTACTGGAAAGATAGAAACATCCATTTGGGTGACATTTATACAGGGTGTATTGGCACTAACCCGACAAACTTTAACCAGCTATTCCAAGGCTGCCCAACCCCAGGCCCGCGGGCCACATTGTGAACGAATTATAAGTGGCCTGCGTGAAACATTTTCAAAAAACCCGCCAATCCGCCAATTTGAAAAAGTGTCACGGGCCCGCGGTAAAACAAACAATGCAGCTTGCGCGCGGTCATCAGTGTTGCCAACGACAGCGATTTATCGCTATTTAGGCTACTCAGAACGAGAATCAGCGACGAAAAAATCTA
Source organism: Hesperophylax magnus (assembly GCA_026573805.1). NCBI lineage: Eukaryota > Metazoa > Arthropoda > Insecta > Trichoptera > Limnephilidae > Hesperophylax > Hesperophylax magnus. Next base: position 451,263 of record JAIUSX010000007.1, on the reverse strand, counting down.
ACCTGTTGAATTTACTTTTGAAACAAAAATACACAGGTTTTCGACATAATATTTTTTGCGTCGAAATGGAATCCTGTAGCCATCCCCCCCCCCCCAATGGAATTCGAAAAATTGCTGTGGGGTATCACATATGATGTTCGGAATTTTTTCTCAGCGAAGTTCCGTAACAACCCCCCCCCATGGATTTCAAATATGTTGTGGGGAGCACTCATTTAGATTTTTTTTTTGTGGGGAATTATGTTTTATCAAAATCGTCAATTTCGCCCAACTGCTAAAAAGGTTGGGCAGCCTTGAGCTATTCCTTGGCACATTTGGAGTAAAAAATGTTATGTGCACTTTGCTGTTTGGTAACATTTTTTTTTAATGCCGATACACCCTGTATAAATAGAGAAAACAAGAAACATTGTTTATGTGTGAAGACGTCTCTCAAAGATAACGTCCTGAAATGAATTTCAATGTAAAAGGTATTTTTGCAGCTCATTTGTTAGATTTAAAATTTCATCAACAAAACTATGACCGTTTTTAGCAAAAATTTTAAACGCTTTTAGTTCTGTTATGCAATTATTATGAATATAAATGATACAATAGATTTGTAATTAGTTTACTTAAGTCGCAAATAAAAAATACACAGTATTTCAGGAAATATGAAAAACTAATCAAAATTTGTATGAAATTCTGTGCATTTACATCACATTTTGGTGTTCGTATATAACATTACCAAAATTTCATATAATATTTTAATTTTGAAGAATTTCAACCTTAAGACGGGTCTCCAGCGATCAAATGTTTTCAAAACATCAGACAAAAGCCAAAACGTTGGGTCGGGGACGTAATGTTTTTTTGTTTTGGCCACAGAAAATTTTCACATGGGTTTTTATCTTTGCATAAACATTTCGCTCAATGTTTGTGGTATTATTATCGTTGGAGACCCGCCTATAGGAAGTCATAGAAATTATCAAAATGATTTAGCTTATTTGGTGCTACTACTAACATTGTGTTGAAAAAGTGAAAAAATTTAACATCAAAAATGAGAAAAATTTAGATTTTTTATACAAGGTGACCGGGGTAAAGTGCACTAACTTCAGGTTATTCTATGTGATATTACAAGTAAAAAAGAAGAAGAAAAATTCCGAAATTCTTACGTTTGGAGGTAGAGTTGAATTGTTTGTATAGAAAAATAATTATTTTTATATGGAATTTTGAGAAAAGTTATCTATATTTTTTGCTTCTACTATCACGTAGAATCACCTCCCGAAGTTTGTACCCTCAACCCCCCGGACGCCCTGTATAAAAACTTTTTTTCAATCAAGATTTTGGCATTATCGTTTATTTGTTGATTATGAATACTTATATTGTGTAAAATTTGATATGTAATTGCTGATTGCCTGTTAATGTTTTCTATGTATTAATGGTTGAAATCCATTTGAGAATTCCCTCTTGATTGTGTTTTAAATTGACTAACCATTTTTAATTTATTTTTTATGTGTAAATATAAATATGTACATATATAATAGATATTTTAATTATTGTTAATGAATTTTCTAAGACTGTATTATTTAATAAAAATATAAGAATTCTTAAAATAAACATTTTTATTTTTGTTAAACCTTGCTTTTTTAATTTTATTGAAAGAAACTGAATATTGAACTATTCAAATCTAGTCACTTTATTTCAGCCAAGTGAACTACGGCATCCTCAGTTATTGATTAATATTCTGAGGGAAGGAAGAACCTGGCTATTTAGATATGATCACTAAAAGTAGGTAAAGATATCCTCAGTTTCGCTCTGGTGAAAGGCTACATTTCAAAATCGAAGATTTGCGTGAAATGGCTTCAGCCGTGTTTGGTGACCAGATCTGAATATACAGATACTTCTCAACCTTCCTCTTACCCATCTTCTTCCTTTCCCCAATCCTCACAACATACCCCAATTAGGGATGCCATAGTTCCTCTGGCTCCAGAAAGTTAGGACTTGTGTGCAGTATTTACATAAAAAATATACAGCATGCTGACAAGCCACAGAAACTCTGTCTGTCTGTAATAATCTTCTGAAGTAAGGTAGTACTCAGTAAGCAAGAAATGTCAATAAAATTTTAATAATGTTAATGGTGAAGTAATTTCACTGGCACGCAAACTGTCATAACATCGATGTCTTCTGCTCCAGTGGTAAAGTCAACTGTGCTATAATTTCTGCCTACCCACGTGGAAAGTAATTATGGGAACGAAGTTATCGTATTTGAACGTACCCGCCAATATTTTTGTCACAAACCTGATCGAAAGGGGATATAGAAGGCTGTGGCCAGGGGTGCATTCACTCAAATGACGCAACTTACAGTTTTGACATTTTGAGGTGCTATCCTGTTTCACAAATGAAAGACGATATTCTACTAGTTTTAACTCTCATCACGGTGCTACATCTCAGGGTGGGATTCGGTCTCCTCCGAAAATTCTCTCCACTGGCTGCGGTTATACAGTGGCCATTCGTTAAGCCTCCAATCCTGCTACAATCCTTTTCCACATGACACAGTCTATCATCCATCACCCTTCTCGATCTGTGTGCCTCTGGGTCGGTTTCATCGAGGAACCGACTAGGTCATAATTATTGATATTTTAACATGTCCATCCCTTCGCATAGTCTGTGAGACCAACATAATAATTAACTAAACATACATATTTTAACATATATAAGCAAATCTTTCATGTCAAAATATTATTTCTGATATTTTTAGTTTATTATTATTTTTTTTTAATTTGATCCAATCATATGAAGTAAACCATATGAAACTATTGTTTATTACATTTTTTTACCTTGTTAAAAATTTTTAACCATACTTACCCGATGTTAAAGCCCCATGGGCTATATATATGTTAGTGTGTGTGTAGTTAAAAATATTCGTATTTTCATTTTTACAATAAATATACAATTTTTACATGTTACACAGTGTTTTAAAGGATAATAAAAATAGCCCTTTCGCACCATAAAGAGCCAAGGCTCTTGTGTTTGGCGATGGAATTTTAGCTCAATTGTATGAAGTCATGTAAGTAATAATAAAATATTGTATTTATTGTGTAAATAAATAACAACAAAATTACATAAAAACGCACGATTTACCAATAACCAAAAACGAAGATTTAAAAAAATAAAATTAAAACTTTCATTATGTTACATGACACACTATTAACCCTTCGTCATATGTAATAATTTTACCTAATTGTGCCATTTTTATAACGAAAAATTAAATTATGGTTTATGTTTGTGATAATTTGATGAAAATTCTTAAAGTAAGCAGTAAATAATATCTTTTTCACCAGTGTTTTTCTTAATCAGTAAGTACCTACATTAAATATTTTTTTATGTTCATCTTTATCGAAACTTGTTAAACTCACACAGAACTTTATCTACAATTATTATCCTTTCAAGTTTTTCCTAAGACTGCGGTTTTTTCAAATTTAATTAACATATGTTCATGAATGATAAAGAGTTCTGCATATTTATCACTGATAAAATGGCATAGTTTGCAGGATTAGTTGAGATAATAAGTATTTAGTAGTCGTCTTCACATGTCCTTGAATAGACTTTCAGCTTGTTTTATATTGTTTGGTATACCCAGTAATCTTATCTTAGTGTTAGCCATCACAATTTCAGTATTTTAATTGAAATTTATAAGACAATGAGTTTGTATCATCAATACTTAGTTCGTACCTCGTCAAATCTCGGGTATGTTTGAAAAGTTTGAAAAGTTCAATTAAAAATGAACAGCTGTTTTGAACTTAAACCAAGCTACGCCCCTGAAATATACACAGCTGTTAACTAGATGAAGTGAAGTATGTACATTTCGCGAGTCAGTAAAAAGTATCAGGGAATATACTTCGCGTGTTGAAATGAGCGAGGGGTCAAAATGACCTTTTAGGGAAAGTTCTCCACATTCCCCTCGGAGTCTGGATGGCTGGAGACGGGAAGCTAGAAGCTATCTAGATGGCAGTGACTCGCTCAGACAGGCCTGGCGAGACGAACCGCTTGGTGGTTGTGTTGTACGCGCGTCTTGTTTTAGATATCGCGGTTTACATCTAGTCAAATTTTGATCGATAAGTTTGTGATTTCTATCGGCTTAACTTGTCGTAAGTTTCCCTTGCGAAGGCAGCGTGCTATCCGAGTGTAATAATGGAGAAAAGTGTAAAGGAAATCGACGAAAAGATACTGAAGTCTAGCGTAATAGTTGTTGACGTCGAAGGGACGACCACATCCATTAGCTTTGTTAAGGTAGGTCTACCGATGCATTATGCCGGCCGGCATTTTTGAAAGGCCGATTAACACAATAATACATAGGTATTTACGCATGGATTGATTTTTTTTTTAATTTTCCTTTCTATTAGTAAGGTATCGCTCGGCGTTTTCTCCGGATTCCGGGTGAAAAGTTCTGAATTGCAAATGGTTCACGTTTTAGCAACATGGAGGGCGATTTCAAGATGGGGTCTCGGTCACCGGCCATTTTCGTAATTCGTATCACGAAGACTGGAAGAGATGAATTCCCCGCACGATCCATCGTAACATACAGTAAAAATGACTACATTTTTTAATAAAATACCATAGGTACGCACATGCTTAGTAATCAGCTGATTCGCGTCACTCCTAGCTCGCAGATTTGGGGACGCTTAAATTTTTCGTTTTGCGTTTCAACTTTATCGAACGTAATTTGCATAAGAATTTAAATTCTGAAAATATGCCCTACTCGACAGTTATTGGGATGAACCGTTGGACTGGCGGTAGATTGGTCATTGGGTGGTTTTTAATCTGATATTTTAATTCCTGGACCCACCTTTGTAATTTGGCCGTGAGATGTGATAGGAGATCGTATTCAGGCTGTCCGGGTTATTGCCTTGTTGCATGGAAACAAAATGTCGGCCGATCTCGTCTTTTGTTGCAGCTTGTGCATTGCTTTTCTTCTGGCACATTCTGTACTATTATTATTTATTCTGCCTATTCAGAAATTACACGCAGAACTTTCGGCACAAGGATACTAATTCTACGCCATGCTCGAGAGCAAAATAGACAACCTAACGCGAAATTGATATTTTTCCTGGTTTGTAATTTTATTCTTTTTCGATAGGTACCTGGATGTAGGTACAGTCAGTTCATTTTAAAGAGATTCTTGCGTTTGTAGTGGTGTACTGCAATATAGGACTACTGTACTGCCGGCGGGTGTTCCAAACTTTTGGTGTGCACAATACAGTCAAACGTGCACTCTTAAAATGGTTTGTCCTGTAGCTACCCATTATTTGAATATTTTTTCTGGAGTTCCTATTCTGAACAGATCAAATAGCACATTTTCTGGTTTTCATACAAATATTCACACCATCTATTTTTCCCCATAGAGGTAGGCAGTAGGCATTACACATTTCTGTCTTGTCAAATGGCCCACTAATTAAAGTCTTCGCGGTACCTGTGTTCATTTAAATAATACGCATTAGGAAAAGTACAATTTTTGTTTTATTTACATGCTTTGTGTATCTTATTTACATATATATATATATAGGCCTACTGGGACTGTCCCGCTTTTGCCGAGATCAAACTTGATTTTATTCAACATTTACAAGGATATGATAATTGGAATTAGAGATAGGCCCTTGTGACTTCCAACCCGGGAAATTAAATGTACGTAGAACACAATTTAGGGATGAAGATTGTTATTTTCCGAAATTGCGTTCTATTTCGATAATTCATTGTGCGCCAAATCAGAAATGTTACAATCTTTCCCCTTACCTGACGTTGCCCGTTCTTTTATCAAAAAAACTCGTTTTTGCACAACAGCTGTCCGCTGTTCAGTTCCTACGTTGCTCGGGTGGGGGTGCTTAGCTGCACATGGGACCAGCGAGCATGTGACTGCCCAGTATGGCCACAATAAATAACAATACCTATCTAGCCTAGAATATTTAAAAAAAAATCGAACATTGGTTATCAGCGAGACCACTATTCAATATATAGTAATAATAATTGGAAAATTTAGCCCCAGTCAGGATCAAATAGTGCTCGGTGGGGGGGGTCTACGTGCCACGTCATAATACCCTGCTATTTGGACCCTTTTGCTCGGGCTGCACGAGTAGGAGGGCTATCCTGAGGGGGGCGAACAGCTGGAGCGGCGGAGATTGCCGAAGCCGGTTTACGATCATTCCGAACATCGGCAGGGGTACCTAACCAGTGACCACTGTTATCATCGGGGAGCCCCTTTGGGATGGGTCACCGACTTTTTAAAAAAACATTTTCATTAGCCTCGTATTATAGGCATTCCCCTGAAACTTATAAAATAGTTACAAGGAGCGCACAGTTGCAGGAGACTATGTCAATATTTTTTTTTAATTCGAGAGTTCCACTTGCTACGGAATCCTGTTAATTGGGAGTGCCTTTTTTTACGCGCTCATCAGGTGATTTTTCACAAAAACGGCGCTATACAAATCATACAAGTATTATTATTGACTCTACACGGAGGCAAATTGATGAAAATTATTTCTCTCAGGGGGCTGTCATCTTTGGGGATGCTATGTGGAGGGTCTTTTCGAGGAGGCTGGAGACGAAGATAGATATGAAGGGGGAGATGTGAAGTATCTAGTTTCCACACATTGCTAAAACTATTAAGCTACATTTCAACTCTAAGTGGTGGTCTTTATAGATTTTAGTTCAAATAGATTTTAAAATTTCGATTTATTAAACTTTTACCAAGCAACTTTAAAAGTAGTAAACATTAATACCCACGTCCTTAAAACTATATATATATATATTTAGAGCACATATTGATACATAGTGAAGTTTGTCGACCCCTGCCAGACAAGCGGGATACTCTCAAAGACGAACAGACGCAAAAGAAACTTATTTACAGACTAGACCTAACCCAGTCAGCTGTTCACAGCTAAACAACAATAATAATCATTATTACTGCGGCGTGCCGGTACAGACGAGTACACACTTCGTACTACAGCTGTGACCCAATTGAGGTTCCACAGACCCGGCCGCTATTTCCAACACCTGTGAAAGCCAGTCCTAGGGCCTAGTCATGGCTGTCATAGTTATTATGGATCGTTCCGCCTTTTGTCCGGATTTATGGCAGCCCTTCTTTCTTTCTAACGAAGTGCTTTGTTCACGTGCGCGGTTGCACGTAAGCCAGAATGAATTTTACTAGAGCTGGTGGCCGTGGTTTTGGGGGAATAGAGACTGCATGTTTTCGTTACCAACCTGATAATTATTATAACAGGAAGAACTTTTACCGAACTGTCCCCGGTTTATGGCCACGTGTGCCAAATCTCGTACTTTTGTTATTGTTTACATCTTAAAAAAGTACTTCTGTTAATTGCCCATGAAAAAGTATGCCATTATAATTTATTTTATTCTATTTCGTAAGGCCTACTTACTAGAAGGATAATGTAATACGCAAGTAGGATGGTAGGTTCGGGTCGGAGGCGTCACAAGATTGCGTGGCACGATTATGTGATTAAAACAATATAAAGATCCGATATTATAATCCAGGACAGGTTTATCTTCAATGTGTTACTACATATTAGTAAGATTTTAGGTAATTTTCAAATGTTTTGACAGTGTGACAACCCCATCTCCTGGAGGCGAAACAGCTATCATGCCAATATTTAATGGTTTCGGCGCTGCCGCTTGCCTTTTGGTCCATTTCCGTCCCCCTATCTTCCAATATTGTATTCATCCACGGATGTTGTGTTTAATTTAAAATATGGACGAAAGGGACGTACAGGCAGAATCAATTGAGTATATTGGAAAGGGACAGGGGAACTGACAGTTAACAGTCCCGGGACTCTAAATGTAATCTATGCCATAGGAACATCTCGGTGCAGCATGCATCTATCATCCATCGACGATGCAATTATTATTCCGTTGACCGACTTGTGCATGGATTTCTTAATGTGGATTTTTGTGCTCGGAGATTATCAGCCTGCACTCAACAATTGCATATTTGCTTGAATTAGGCATCTACCTTTTTGCATTTTTCTCTAAAGTCTGTAAAAATATTCCAACGTATTCTTATACTAGCGAAATAAATCGTGTTTTTACTGTACGACAAAAACGCTTTTACCTGAAGTAGGGTACCTCAATTTAAAAAAAAAATACTATGAGGGTTTACGAACATAAAAGCCATTGTTAAGATTTCATTAAATGCGACGAGAAGCGTCACAATGGAATATCTGCCGATACCTAAAATTGGACAATGGTTTGCTCTCGATGTACAAATATTGTGTTTTTCGTACTTTCGAGCCAGCTGTACATCTTCGTAAAATACCTTTCTTCCATGTTCCACACCACGTGGCTTTCCCCAAGGATTCATTTTAGGTCCCAAATAATAAATTATTTCTCACTGATGAAAAGTAGTTAATGCATAATATTTTTATTAAGTTTTATTACTGTTTACCGATTTATTTATTTATCTACCCAGTTTATCTCGACTATGCAGGTGTTTTTATCCATCTTCAAGCCACGTGTCCTGCCCAGTTCTGTTATTTTTGTGTAATAATTTATTCATATCCTAAATAATATTCCTCTCTTATCCATTCGTTGATTTTCTCATCTTTCCGGCTTTTCGTACCAGAGTAGCTTCAGTACTAGCAGATTTAAAAACACTTTTTTCTAAATCTTTTTTTAGCAATGGAATAGTATTTTTTGATCTCATGATCGAAATTACTTTGAGCTGAAGGCAGTAGTTACCGTTGACATTGAAAATTTAGTTGGAAAATAATGCCATGCAAATTTCATTTAATTTTTGGTCATTATTACGAAACACACAAACATATTTGATGAAAAAATATCAATACGTTCTTACATATTTTCTCATTGATTCAACGAAGCATTCTATCAGTGCATTTCCGTACTGTTATAACCATTTTTTTGTTAAATTCTTTCTCCCACTGAACTGATGATCTTAAGGCTTACCTGGGAGCAGGTACTTGCCCCGACAGGTGAGTCCGTGGTCTAATGATCGGGTTATTTGTTTCGTGTCTCAGCTGGCACATGTAATAATCTGTAACAATCTCTGGGTTTATCTTTCAGTTTAATAGCTGCCGGTCCGATTCCCGCCGCATATTCATCATGCTAAGAATAAAGTTGACAAGTCAAAAACGACCACTTTTCAGGAGAGCCGTTTTCAATTTTTTAAACTGTTGATTACTTTTATTGGGTGATTAAGTAACAAATACATTTTTTTATATACAACGTGCAGATATTGCCCAAGAGATTGAACTAACTAACCAACTTTCACGCCGTTTCCCCGCAGGGAGGGGTAGGCAGAGAGGACGGACCGCCAAACAACTCGGTCTTGGCACACACTCCTTGCCTCATTCACATTCATGCATCGTCTCATAAATACTCTTCTATTATTCTGATTCTTGACATGGCCCGACTCGAGTATCTGATTCACTTGATCGTGCCATGTCTTCCTCGGGCGTCCCCGACTTCTGCTACCATTCGCATTTGCATCATATATCCTCTTTACACTCCTATCTTCGCTCATTCGCTCTACATGCCCAAACCATCTAAGCGTCCCTCTCTTAATCTTACTCATTACGCTTACATCAGCCTCGCACTCTTTGCGGATATCCACATTCCTCACACGATCATACATGGTTTTACCACACATACGCCTCAGGGATCTCATTTCAACAGCATTCAATCTACTTTCATCCTTTCTTTGCCAGTTCCATGCCTCACTTCCACACATCAAGGTAGGTACCAGCACTCCGTTGTGGACTGCTAACTTCGCTTCTTTGGACATTTTTTTTGTTAGCGCCAACTGCGTTCAGTCCTCCATTAACGGAATTACCTGCTTTTACCCTTCTTTCAATATCTCTGTCAGCCTTCCCATCTCTCGTAAACATACTTCCTAAATTCACAAACTCATCCACCTGCTCCAAGTATTCCTCATTCACAACTATATTGCACACTGTTTTCGTACTTTCTCTTTCAAACACCATTACTTTAGACATACTTACATTCATCATTAACTCATTCTTCATGCATACTTTGTTCATCCTAGACACGAGACACTGTAGATCATCTATACTATTAGCTGAAAAAAAATTCAAATGTTTGATGACTTATTCTCTTTATACCCAGCATTATACATTTTCACCATAATTTTCACCTTTTGTTCTTGTATAAATGTGCCCAAATACATTTAAAAACTGTATACAAGCTCTGTTAGCCTAATATCATCTGAATAACAAGTTATTTTCAAAGTTTATTAAAAAATGTAATTTATTTTACTATCCGTTGGTGGCAGAAATAGAAATTTCTTACAATTTTTTCAATGTTCGGCTGGCTCCTGGTTTTGTGAAATTTATGCAAATCCTATATACTATACAAACTGTCTGAACAATTTAACAAAACATACAGTTAATAATAATTATTGCACAACGGTAAACTTCCGACCATTCAAATCGGAGTTTCTGTAGGTTGTAAGTTACAAACAACTCCAACAATTGTAACTATCAGCCTACAGACTCCAATTTGAATTATCGGATTTGTAAGCGAGATTTGAAAAAAAACCTTTTTTTGCAGGATTGACCCCCTGCTAGATGATACAAAATTATAGAGAAATGCATGAAAGCTCTCTCTTCAATGATTGCAACTATGTTTAAAAAATATATATTATCGAACTTAATTAGCACTCAAAAATAGACACGTTGTAGTGTGCTAATCTTTACATTATATTTAAGGTAGTTAGGCAATCTAAAACGTTTCCAATGAAATAGTTTTAGACTGTAAGCTTGTAAGTTCGGAAATGCTTACTGGAATTATTGGTGAAACCTTTGAAAATGTATTGGTTCTAAATGTAAATGCACCTTTTACGGACATTTTGGTATGTATTATATAGAATTAATATTGTTTGAGAAATTTTGTAACTGGAATTTACAGTTAAACATTTGCAGTATTTCTTGTGTTAGCAGACTACTAAGTGATTGATATTCCGGTCCATTTAAGAGTGCTAAACCTTGACTTGTAATAACTTAAACAAATATTCCTAGTTTTTATATAGGGTCGAACAATAATAAACATGTCGGTGTTGCTATATCTCAACTGTCTAGTAGGTGAGGTATAAATAGTTAAATTTCTACAAATAATGATAGAAAGCGGCTCTGATCGGACAATCTGACAAGGAACGTGCTCCAATGTAGGACAATTGACAATAAATCATGTCGCATAAAGTGCACGCCTTGTTCAAGTCCAGGCTCCGAGGAGGTTATTGGAGAAATGCAAAGTTTTCTACTCTAAAAGTACACTTTATGGCCCTTGTCTTTGTTTTCGTTGAGCCGCTCTACAAGCTCTACACCTCAATGACCTCAAATACATAATGGCGGATGTGAAGCACATTATTTATCTTACCGTTTGTAACTGTACCACGCCATGGGCAATAAGATGCACCCAGAATTTAGAGGCACGAACAAAAATATTTGTATACTTCTTTCGATAATTAAAGTCTAATGAGAAGTTATGATTCATAGCGAAACCCGGTCAACATGAAAAAGTATTCGTAATTAAAGGTAGATAAAGTTATTTCATTATTGAAGACATTGTTAGCGAATTTTAAACAGAAAAAGATGGGTCGCATCTAATTCTTAACCCAGGACCTTCGGCTTGCCGTGGCGGTGCTCTACCAACTGAGCTAATGGGACCCTATGCCCTTCGGTCCTTTTTAACTCATTGCTCTTAGGTATCATACTTCTGTTATGGATTCTTTCAAATGAAACACTATTATTCACTTGTTCTTCATTTATTTTAGTTTTACAGAGTAGGTAATGTCTATGTTCAATGCATATTTATGTACACATTGTACTGTGTACATATGCATTGATGTTCAACGGAAATAGATAAAATAATGTAATCTTATTTTAGAGTGCTATTAATGGCAAGATGCGTATGTACATAACACTTCTTAACATTTTCTCACCGCACATTTGTATTGTCTGCTATCTTTATGTATGATCGCCTAGACTTGCAGAAAAAGTCAATAGATGTCGTGCATAAATAAAAATAGGATTTATTTATCCAAGACACTACCTAAGTTGAATATTGCGATCTTATATGTTATTTCATATACCTAAATGCACAACTTTTCACAGGCTCTCGTTTCTCGGTAATACATTTTGTTGCATGGTAATTATAATTAGTTGCTGAAATGCTTCCGCATCCCTCGATCATCTTTTTAAAACGGGCACAACGTACAACCTGTTTTGATTGTAATGAATACTGAAACGTTTATTGAATCTTAAATTCAACCTCGGTGGCCTCTGAGAGAGATATTTTTATTTATTAATGGTGTTAAGTTCTTCCGGATCACTGAAGATCGGCAAACATTAATTATTTAGGGTGGTGAAAGACAATAATAATTGAGCAAGAGAAGTTCCGCCGTTAAAGCCCCATTCAGAAGGGGGTTAATGTTTTCGACGCTGAAATTTTTATTGCGTGGGAATTTTCTGCCATAATAAATTATAATGTCACTTTATATTATTGTTGAGTAGGTATACACGACGTGTTTACGCATATCGTGCAATTGTAAGCAGACCTAGAGTACTTTTTAGTGGGCAACTGAAATTTCTGAGCAATTATACTAAACTCTTGTTTGAAAACTCCGTAATTTACAGTAATCAGGAACATTCAATACGCACAATTACCACAAATAACATTTCGTTTCAATTAATAATAAGAAATAAGGAACAACTACATATTTTCGCCGGGGAGATGCAAAATATTGTATTTAAATTCTAATTTAATTAAAATTTATCTATGCGTAATTTCTCCTTTGCATTGACATTATTGACGGTTATCAAAACTTACACAAAATACTCGTTATCTGAATTAAGTGCGGCGTCATTTTATAGTGTGAGAGGAGAAATGGCGAATGTTGAGGCGAACGCGACTTCCATTAAATATGTAGGCACCTATTATCCGTATGTGTTGTTTGCCCTGTGTATAGTGTAGGTATGTACGGAATACATTATGCACTCGAAACCAGTTTAGGGAGCGCCGCTGCACCGGGGATATTACCCTTTCCTCCTCACGAAGCCGAGGACTGCTTTTTAGAACAAAAGGTTTTAGAATATGTTTGACTCGCATTCCTTACGTGGCTAAGTTTAGACCAATGTACTTAATTAATTCATTGGTATCAAGGCTTCTCTTTGAAACTTACGTGTGCAGCTCAGAGTTTCTTGTTCCGGACTGCAGTGTAGAGGGTGAAGATTGTCTTGGTGATATGAAAACCTCCGATAGGAGAGGGCACCAGGAGAAAAGAAGTGTATTTTCCTTATACGATGAGGTGTCTTGATTTACTTATTCAACGAAGTTTACGACAACTAGTGTAATCTATCTATCACTTGGACCCCTGCACACGAGCAACTTTGGTTGTGGCGATAGTTTGCAACTATTTAAAACCATACAAATTCAAATAAATTCTCCCGAGTGTCGTGTCGCCTCGTGTGCGTACCCCGATATACCTAGATTGTGATGGATTTTGATTCATGAAACTGTTGCCTGCAACTTAAGTTGCTCGTGTGCATCCGGGCTTTGGCTTATGGGTAGCCAATAAAACAATATTATATCGTATAAATTTGAATACCAATCCTCAAGTTTTACAAAGATCCGCAAGTAACGAAACGTTCAAATTAGAATAATATGCATTATCTCGGTTATGAAGTGGCTGGTTACCGAATGGTTGGATTGTAAAATTCAGGATCTGATGAGGAATTCTGGTTCTCCCCCATAAAAAAAAAAACATTTTCAAAACACGGATTTTTCAAATCTAGCAATTAAAGTTCGACTCTGCTATGTTTCTAGCCGCTAAAAAGGTCGGTACTATTGACACAAGGTCTGTATTTGTATAACACTTATGCGCGATACGACTGTAATCAGCAACATCGATAACAAAGCAGCACAATATTATTATGATCAGCTGTTTCTCTGGTTCAATGACACGTCATAATATATTATCCATAGTGCCACAGCTCTACACATCGTCGCAAAACCATAAGCCGACGACTATTACCGGCTAGCCAAACCAGGTGACACGCAAACCTATTTTTAAATAAAATCTTCATGAATGAATTCAGTAAAATAATAATAATCATACTTATCATTACCGGCTCGCATTGGAAATAGAAGTTCATTCACGTCATTCGGTAGACCGGTAGACGATAATACGTGTGTTTTTACAGTGGGGAAGAAGATTATTTGTAAAACGGTTCCCTCCGTCCCGCGTGGCGAAGTGATATACGTGCTTTGAATCTGAGAAACTTTTTTACTCGCCGTATCGTTACTTCCTATTTGCTGACTTGTTTTGGTTATGTGCGGACCGGTTTGGCTCTGGGCGCCTCGCTTCGTAGTAGTGATGGTAACTTTGAATCGATCTCACACAAAAACGTTTTATTTTATTTTTAATTCTAATAAAGTTCAGTAAAAGTAACTTGACAGAAATATACTTAGGTGAGGTGATTCAAACTGTATCACATTCGGTGATCGTCGAATCGACAGTTCACGCTTATTTTCAGCCCGTTTCAGCTTATGATCAACCTGCGATTAGTTGTTAACATTGATATATGTATAATAACAATAGATTAGCCCTTAGCAATGCATCGTAACTGTATGTTATATAAGGTAGTTTGTTCAATTATCGTTTACTTATAATAAATCTAATTACTTAATTTCGCACAGCAAAAGTACTCAGGTTTATAAGAACTGCCAATCGTATTTTTGGGTCAGCGGAAAAATATATTCAGAGTTTTTGTCCCTAGATTATTAATTACGAATGAAATCAATCACCTCTCAAGTTTTGCAGTAGGAGCATGAAGCACAGTGGTGTATTGTATAATATCGGTTAAATGTCGATGATGGTATTCCCATCTCTACGGGTAGCGGAATGCACCTCCAGACAGGAGGTCATCGAACCCCTCGCCGGCCTAGGCGCCCTCCCCTGTGGGAGGGAGAAGGGAATGATCATTATGAAGGTCAGGCATGTCTGCCTCGCTGTTGCCATGCGGCTACGAGTATCACGCACGTAGTCAGGTACCTACATATTATATTACTAAAAGCGAGCTGCTCTGGTCCAATGTCAATATCGTGTGAAATATGAATATATCTCGTGTGTTGTTTGCATGTCAATGTGTACATAAATAAATTATGTTTGCGATCAAACGACACGCGTGTATTTGAAACCATTCGTACCCACATTTCAAATTATCGAGTTTTAATAACCGAATTACTATAAATTTTACACTGGTGTTCGCGTTCGACGAATGTTGGGACAAAATATACACAAATTTAATATTCAATCGTCGGAGAAGACCTGCATAATACAGTTGACTTCGAAATTCCAACGTTTTAAGGTAGTTTTTAGGTTAAAAAGTTGAATTGTTTGCATGGGAAAATAAATATTCGTCCATGGGAAAATATTTTTGTATGGAAAATCAACATCGTAATTTTGTAAAAAGTTATTCATATTTTTTACTGCTACCATTATGTAGAATCATTTCTCGAAGTTAGCGCACGTTACCCCCGGACATCCTTTATTTAGAATTGCTCATATACATGTTTATGCATAAAACCAAAATTAGGCCATTAGGTTCAGAACGGAGTAAACAGATACGACGCCGGGCTTTGAGGCGTGGGGTCAGCGGGGCTTTGTTTTGCACACATCCACAGACCTGTCAGTTTGACGTTTACATTTTGAATAAAAGGCACGACGGTTTTATCATGGATTCTCAAACGTTATTAACAACGTATTAAAAAACTATTTCCGAATGGAGCATTACGTTGATTTTGAGGTGTGATGCGCAAATCAAAACTAGGAATCTTTCGAAATTTATATGGTAGAGAAAAAAGGAAAGTAGACAGAATGCGGTCGAAATGGGGTCCCCTCTATGTGAGATAAAACCACGTACGATCGAATCACGAATGAGTTCCGAAAATAATTCAGGACCGGATAATGGATAAGATTTAGAAAAGTACGCTTCGATGGTTTTTAGACAGTAGAGAGGGTGGACGAAGCATGAAGTGTCAGTAGAAGTCGGGGACGTCCCAGTAAGATGCCGTAGGGGTGTATGGAACGAGAATCATCTCGAACTACTTACAATAATCTACCCTTTATTGACAAGCGGCATTTATTCGCGAGTCACGCATACAATTTTTAATAGGCATCCTTTGCTGTTATCTTAATCTTTGCTGGTTTCGTCTTTTTACGTTTTATTTGAAATAAAATAACGCTGTAATTCGTGTAAGAAACGCATTTAGTAATCCAATTGAGTGGTTCCTTTTGAATTGGTTTGCAAGTAGTACGCATGTCGGCCAGTTGTAGCGATCAATACGCCGCGATGCCCGCCCTGTGCAGTGTACAGAGTACAGACTGTAGTGTGCACGTTGCTCTGCAGTCGGCACTATGAGAGGTGTGCAGTGTGCACTCAGCAGACAGGTACTACATAATATACTTGGGTACTACGAACCTGTTTTGAGCTGGCCTTACACGATACACAGCCGGTTGAATTATATCAAACAACCTTCCATCAAAATGCGTCTCTAATCGATGGTAATACAATAATGTGCCTAAACTACCCCTGACGCCAATTCCCACAAAAGTAGCTTAGATGCCACACTACCCTTAACTTCACCCACTTCTTCTCAAACATTATTATTAGAACCAACCCTTCATTCTTATATTTTCATCCACTTGTATTTCCTAAGTATTTTATCTGAATGCTTTACACTCTTAACCATATGAAAATTTATTTAATTAAAAAAAAACATCTGAATTTAACATACATATATATTGTTTACTTGCGTAACTTGAGTTTTGAACCTTCGACCACTGGATCTAGAGCCTAGAATCTTACCGTTCTGCCACATCACTCGTGTCACATAGCCCCCTTGTCCTTAAATAAAATGTCACTACAACCAGGAAAGTTGTCAATTTGACGCTTTGATACGTTCGTCAAGTTGCTCTCTTGTAAGAAAATCCGAATCGGTCATTCCGTCTGTCTGTAATTAGTTGCGTTCCGTGTTAATCCTGTCATATCATAGCCGTGTTGGATAGTATCCTTTTTACTCCGCCAGAGATCGCATGAGCGTTACGAGCTGTCAAATCGGAATGGTCAACACTGTGCGAGGTCTACTAACTGTTCACAGAACTACTAGTACTTAATCTCTGATCTAGAATGAACAGTGATAGTATATATTGTAAGCACTGATTATTTTGTTCGGTGGGTTTTTTTATAGCCAAATTCTACCGCTGCCACTTACGCCCACCATAATGGTCTACCGCCTGTAGTAAAAATAGCATTAGTATTTATAAATAGCCACACGGAGTTATCTCAGATTTTTTACCATCCACTTTCAGCACACGCCCACAACTTGGCCGAAAACACGCTAACTCTCAAACTTTACCTCGTTTACAAAACATTGACTTTGACCTTGTTTACAAATATTTAACATATTTTCTTATATCTGGAAATGTTTTGATTTATCCATATGCTTCACATGACATATATTTTAAAAGATTTACTGCATAATACAGTCACAACAGGAGTTTTTTTTTTACTGTTTAAATAAAACCAACAAAAAATAACGAAAAACTTATAAAATGAACATAATAAATGGTACATATAATTTTGCATTTAAATGTACATCACCTATGTATTTTCTATCTTTCTATCTATGTAAATAAAAATGTTGTTCGTTTGTTCAAAATCTTAAATCTCCGAAAGTTCTTCACCGATTGCTTTGAAATTTTGATACAACGTTGCATTCGAATACGCGTTTGTTTTGATATACCTATATTATATAGATGTCACCTGTGACAGGTAAAAATATGTTTTTTTAAACAGCGCCATCTGTTGGACGTAAAAGCAACTTGCGCTATTGTTTATCTGCAGACAGACTGAGCCACAGCAGCTAGTAATACATATAAGCAAATAGAAAAACCATTTTTATAAGTGCAGATGGCATAAAAATAATAGTACAGGTTCATTAAACGCAAATTACAAGTGAATACAAGTAATTTGCAATAAATAGAATATGAAGAAGACAAAAAAAAAACAAATGTAATCGCTCCTACGCGATGCTCCTAAATAATAATTATAATAAAATACACAATTATTATAATTATAATGTTAAAAAAATATTTTTCGGCGGGTTAAATGTGTATTTCAAACCTCCACAGGCATATTAATAATAGTGGACTGCAATTGATCTAGATATTTTTCGGCGGGTTAAATGTTCAATTATCATGACGCCATAGCTCACAATTCGAGAGTTTTTCTGCTTCAGATTAACGATTATCTTTTATTAGTTAGTATAAACAAAACTATTTAAAGTATTTTCGTCTTTTCTTCTCTATTTCAAATAATAACTCGACAAATTATAAAACAACATTTACTAAAACTTATTTTTTCAAAATTTTCATTTAATCATATGTAAAAGAAAAAAAAGATTTGCACTCAGGATTTAAAATAAGTTTTTATTTGATTTCTCGAGCCACAGTTTGACAAGCGCTGGCGGCGCTATCTCGTAGATAGGTCGGCCTCAGTAGGATGTAATAAACGTATGTATTATTTTTTTGCATGTTCAATAGGGACGCCCCAGCGGCCTTGAACGTGTTTACTTTAAAGCTGCGCGCGCATTGAGCATGGCTGTGCAAATTTTAGATAATTTATTTGACTTGTTGTTTACACAGCTGATGGTCGGAAAAAACATGTCTTTCTTCGCAGTGGTGATTCATATTATCCGCTATGCCATTTACAATTTAAGATGGTTTGAAGTATTTCTTGAACGTAAACAAATTGTGCGATATATTTTTGCAATTTTGCGAATTATCTAACGAAAATATACCACTTTTTATAATAACTAGGTACTATTTTTTATTAGAAAAACAATAAATACAGTTTTTTTCGGTTACTTTATTTCGAGGGCCATCAGGGGGGACTCCATCCAGGCAACCATGACAGTGACGATTGTGTTATTTGATTGGCATAGTCCGCGCCATAAGCTTCCCATGTGGTGGTGGTGGAGAAGCACTCTGAAAAAGTGCACTCGTCCCTGCAGGAATATTTCCGTAGCGCTGCAGTGTCTCGTAAAAAAATAATAATTGAAACCTTGCCTCGAATAGTAATAATAATATTATTACTCGCTATTCCGAATTCCTATAATATTAAAAAATCTGTTAATGAAAAAATAAGAAAATACACAGATTTAGGAAATGAGATAAAAAGAATTTGGCATTCTCAGACTATAAAAATATTACCATTCGTTATTTCGGCTACTGGCATTATACCTAGCTCTCTCATTAAAAATTTAGGCGTATTAGATCTATCAAAAAATTTATATATAAAAATGCAAAAATCAGTCATTTTAAATACATGTAGGGATAACGAAAGATTTTTTAAATATTTATGTTGAGGGATCAGTAGCCCTGTTAGGAGTTCTACCGAGCCGAACCCTCTGATATGAAAATATCTGGAGTTGGTGAATTATTTTCCCATTTGATCTCTGGTGGATTGACGTGTTGTTCTTCTATTGTTTTGTATTTATTTTGCTTATATAATGCACTTGCATAATGTTGAGTGACTAGATGATCATTTGTGGAAAAGTGTGTGGAAGGGTTTAGTTTTTCCTATGGGGAAGATTTAACCCGGACATAAAATCGGAAAAAAAAAACTAAATCAATTTTTCTTACTACAGCCATTCAAAATGCTTTGCAAAAATTAAGAAACATAGCTAATCGATTATTTATCCAACTACACACTGAGGTACGGCTGCACTGCCATTTTCATACAAAACTTAATTTTGGATTTGAGACCAAAATACCCAAACAAACTGATTTTTTTAAAATCAAAAGACATAGCAAATGAGTATGGATACATGCTATTTTATTTATTTGTTATTTAAAATATAGGTCATTAAAGATACCAATTTTTCTTGATTTTAGATGTAACTTAGGTAATTATTTGTGAGTTAATGATTATTATTTTGTTATGGATTCTTTCAAATAAAACATCATTTATTTTAGTTTTACAGAATAGTGTCTATCTACACCAGAAGCGTAACGTTACTCCAACTGAAATTAACTAGATAGTTCTCAGTTATAACAAAGTTGACTGAAAATAGATTATTGCAGTATAATGTTGACATCGTGTTGTGTACATATGCATTGATATACAACGGAAATAGATAAAATAATTTCATGTTATTTTAGAGTTCAAAGTGCTATTAATGAATGGCAAGATGAGGTGTACATAATATATGTACAACATTGTATTATTGTTTTTATATTTTCTTTTATGTTTTCTTACATTTCCTTATATTTCCTTTTTATATTTTCTTATTTATGTTACCACCATAATACGGGCGGCATTTGTCTAGTTTGGGGTAAGAATAAAAAATAAAATAACAATTTAAGTAAATGTAATTTTTTCCAATTTACTGTAAAAATATGATAAAAGGGCAAGTTCATGGGCTTAAATTTAAATTACAAATGACCGATTTACGTTGGAGCACAAAAAAGTCATGTATAAATTAAAATTTCTGCCCAAAAAAATCAATCTTTTACGATTTTTAATTTTATTTTTCACTAGCTTCACCCCGTCACGCGCTGTGGTTCAGTCTGTATGTGCAGATAGATAGCGCGTGTTGATTTTACATCCAACAGATGGCACTGTTTTAAAAAACCGTGTTTTTCTTTTATATACGTATATTAAAATTTCAAAGCAATTGGTGAAGAACTTTCGGAGATTTAAGATTTTGAACAAACGATCATTTACATTTTTATTTATATAGATAGATAGATAGAAGATTATATTAATACAGTAGGTAGAGCAAGATCATTTTTAAATACCTACATCGGTTTGAATTTCAATGTTGTTTTCGTGAATGAATCAATGATAATCTTGTAAATGGAAATGAACCCACTTTAAGACATCCGATCGAACTAAAACTAGGCAGATAGACTCGTTTTCGATGACAATGCATTCTATCAACTTTCTTTTCCGAAATGGGATGACATTACAGCAATTGATATACGAAATAAATGTCAGTCTTACCCAATCGGGGATTTGTCGCAGTTTACTACCAGTCCCTGGGGAAGAAGGTTCAATCCTCAGTCATTCCATTTTTTTTTTTTAACTAATAGATATAAAATAGATGTCTTATAGTATTTTTTTTTTGTTTCTAACAGGTTGATGTTTTTAAATAATTAAACTTAACTCGAAAAAAACTGCCAAAGTTGCCTCTAAACTTTTGCAAAATTGAATTCTTTAATGACATATGTCATAATTTAAAACACAGATAAATACAGTTGCACATATCCGCACTATATAGTTGCTAAACCTTTTCATTAAAACAATTTGGGAAGCAGGTATGGGTACCGCCGCCCCGGGAACAATTTACTGGATAACCGACACCTCTGCCATAAGTCACACCTAGTGGTTCGCTACTTTTGGTGACTTAGCAGGGGTTCCACGGTTTACGGGTTGAGGTTTATGCGAATCTTGGCGGCTCTGTCCACCGACTGCGTGGCAGGCTGGATAGGGACAGACTGGTTAAGTGAGACCTTTTGAACTCTCCAACAGGACTCTCTCAGAACATCGCCTTGCTCCGTAGTGGGAGGAATTCATACTTCTGTCCCTTCTGAACTCACTGACCCCCAGATTCCTACCCGCCCCTCGCACCTTCTTCCTTCCCATCCATCGTTTACTAAAAATACCCTCCACACAGCATCGCCAAAGATGACATGGGCCGTGAGGGGAATTATTTTCCTCAGGGCCCATGTGTGGAGCTAATGTTAAAAAAAAAATGTTATTCAGTTTGGTCATTTTGGCCTCAAATCCAAATGTAAGTTTTGTATGAAAAAGGCCGTGCAGCTATTCCTATTAACCTTCTAGCGGGCGCGTTGAGAAATTTTCCTTGAGCGGGCGCTTGTTGTAAATTTTACGTCATCAAGTTTTCTCCATGTAAGTGGTGTTTTCTTTATACAAATGATAGGGAATTTTTTTAAGGATATGAAGAATGATAATAGGCAGTACTTAAAAAAAAAAATTGACTTTCTTAAAAAAAACGAGACAACACTCTAAACATTTTAATATTTCAAAACAAAATTTGTTATCGACCTATTTAGTCAGAATCAATATTCCCATCCTTACAACTGTTACAAACCACCTCAACTGAAGAATGGTTCTTGCATGTAAAGGACTGGCAACGGCAACACTTCATTGATGCTGAGGATCTTTTCTTATCCAGTGCACATAACCGACAAACACCGAGATTTGGAAAGCTTATTTTTTCTTCTTCTGTCATCGGTTCAATTGCCCTACCGTAACTCACTTTGAGAGAAACATTTATATCTTGCGGTAAATGTTTGACATTTGATTTGACTCTAGCATAGCTCGAAGCTCGATGCTTACAACTAAGTGGAAAGAGTGGGGGAAGCGATAAGGCGCGTCTGTCGTAAATTTTACGACAGCGCGCCCGCTGGAAGGTTAATAATTTTCTTAAATTTCCTCAATGCTTGGTTAGATCTCTTTTAGAGGCAAGTCTTTAAGGAGTCGTGGTTACACTTGGGTTGCCTGCAATGAAATTGTACTCGAGCTTCTTATTTATACCCACCCTCATAGTTTTCTACCTCCTCCTGATGATTTGTGTTTTTTTTTCAGGATGTGCTGTTCCCCTACGCAACGGAGAAGGTGTCCACCTTCCTGGATGCCAAGTGGGAAGCCGAGGGCGTGCAGGAGGCCGTGGAGGGCATGAGGCAGCAGGCCCTGCAGGATGTTAAGGACGCTGTAGAGGGGGCCGTCCCCATCCCCGATAAGGTACTTGATTGCTCTGGGGGTAGAAAGGTCCTACGAATCAGTTTTCTTTTAACCTTTAAGATATAACCAAATACAATAGCAGTTCAGTGAAATCATGACTACCTTCAGGTGCACTGCACTGTGCAGTGTATAAAGCTAGGTTTTACAAGTTTTGAACGCATTTCAATATTGTCCATGAAAATTCTTAAGTAAAACGTTGATATTGTAGGCCTGTCAATTATTTCAAATATAATTTACAATATTATATTTGGCTTTGAGATATTTACAAAATATTAGCAGTATTCTAAGGGTTAAAAGGTGATCACCGATTGATAATATGATGCCTTGCCGCGTAGCAGATAATCTGTGAGGCCTACACTAGTCTGTAGTCTGTAGCGGACAATCCAATAATTTGCTCCTGAAATAGTCTTTATGTCATGATTGTTACACTAGAGTTCCAACTGCTTGGTGCTAGTGGATCTATTGCATCCCCATTTCAGGAATATAGTGAATCTGGTTCTATGATATTTCATCAAAATGAAAATTCAACACACCTTTAAAAAGTGATATAGAGTCGTTAAAGGTGATGAAACAAAAACTAGGTTTTACCTATGTAACATAACTTAGCCTTAACCTAGTTTTTGTTTCATCACTTTTCATAACTTTATATCACTTTTTGGAGGTGTGTGGAATTGTCATTTTGATGACATACCCGGTCACCAGTGTATCTAATGGAAGAGGAAAGTTGGAAAGTACCTACCTGGCTATTCCGATCTGGTCACGTCACACGGTTAAAGCCATTTCTAGCAACTTTTCACTTCTGAATGGTGGCCACCGTACGTGGCTTAGTTTTGATATTTTTTGTTTATCTTTTAAAACTCTTGTTATGAAAGCTTTAATTTTTTACTACAATAACACATGTACGCTACGGAACCATCCCATTTATGATGCAGACAAAATACTAACCAAACCGATAAACTTATGGACTATAAGGCGAGAGATCGCCTCCTGGCTATCGAGGATTAGGGACTTTGTTGTTTCATGTATCTGAATGAAGTAAAGATATTTCTTTTCAATTTTTTAACTTATCAACGGGATTTATTTATTATTTATTTATATTTATTTATATTTATTTAAGTACATAAAACAGGCATGGTGCCCAAAAAATTACATACATGGATGTTTAAATACATAATAATAACAAAAATAGTAACAAAATGAACAGAAGTAAATAACAAATAAGAATGGGTAAAAGGTAAATACAAATATGTTCATAAACGATTTGTTATTGTCACACCTGTACTGGTGAGACACTGATTAGGTAGGTACAATGTTGCTTCTCTTTAAATAAAGGGCTTCATCACAATATCAGCTTAATATGATTAAAGGTAATACGTTTTTTTTTAAGTGTTTAAATTGGTCATTAAAAATGTCTATTTCATTATTAGAGCCATGTATAATGTTATAATTTCTTAATGTTCACGGTACAGGGGAAAAATATCCTGTATTTGTGTGGTAGGCTTTAATATAGAAAATGTCTTTCATCCTCCTTGTTGATTTTCTTGATGGTATAAATATATGATAAAGAATAAGCTACATTTTAAACCCGGGTTGAGTACCATTTGACCTATACATTCTGCGAAATTTTGATTTGAATATTGCGTGCCGCTCAATCACATGACAGGTGGTGTGTCGGCTGCGCCGTGGGCTTGACTTTTCAAGTCACATACTCGTGCATCAGCCATGGGTAAAAAGTTAAACCGTTCTCCTAATTCAATCACTGCAAATTTCATTTATTACAAACTCCCATCTACTGTCTAATCCACTATCTTGCATTAAAAAAATCTTTCATCGAATTTTTTGTTTGTTTATTTTATCAACCTCCGACTGTCACCCAATAATTCTGCATCAGGTTATTCACTATGTAAATAAAGCATTTAGGTCAATGCTGGCCTCAGTGGTGTGAGGACAAGTGTTCAACAACAAAGTTATGACAAATATCATTTAAAATAAATTCAAATTGAACAATGGAAACTTATACCTTATTTATGCAAGCGTGTAGATCAAATTCTGACCTCATTAACCTGTAAAAGCCACTGTGCATACATGGATGCGTGAATACACCGTTCTCCCAGCACCACAGACATATGGACACTTATATTTTTGCAATAACAGCATGGCGCAAATCAATCTATTTGTGATGGAGTCTCATACTCGGGGACGTTGCCATAAGTTGTATTGACGAGTTAGTCGATCAAATCTGAATTCGCCTGTAGGGAGAGCTACAAATTCAATGTATTCTTGTAAACCTACAGCTTACAAGGTATTTGGCACTTCATACTAGATGTAGCAACAGTACTTTTACAACAAATTAGGTAATGTAATATTATATACACGAATAAGTATGAATTAATTTCTTAAAAAATGTATGAACGTCACAAAGAGTGCCGTGCTGTCCTTTATCCTGTATACATTTGATTCCCAAGCTGCTCGATCTCGGTGTTTGAAACTAGTGCTATTGTTAAAATTAGGAATCGCGTAACAGTTGTAGCTATTTTAGTTTTTTTTTTATCAGTAATTAAGAGACAACATTCAATAGGCTACATAGATTTAGATCAATTTACCGGCTGTCATAAATTAGTGTACTGAAGATATAAATAAGTATTATTTTTATTTCATTGCATATCATTTCAATTTGTAGGAAGCTACCAAGGAGGAGCAGATTTCCGGAGTGGCTGCCAACCTGAAGTGGCTGATCTCCGTAGATAACAAGGGCTCCTTCATGAAGAAACTGTCTGGCCTCATATGGGAAGAGGGCTACACTGCCGGTGACATCAAGGGACAGTAAGTTTCCAAGTTAACCGATCTTTACATTATACACAGTTGTGCGATAAAGGATTTGTAAATGCTCTGGTACTTTTAACATTAGTCTCCAGATTTAATCTTATTTCCAGTCTATGCACATAATTCATCATTCCATCGTAGCCCTCTGTGGCAGAGCAGTAAGCTCCTTGTGTGGGGTATTCCAGATGTAGATTTAAATAAAACAATATGTAGCGTGTTGCACTTCGTTCCAGAATCGCCTTTCAGAATCGAAACATTGTTTGAAATGGCTTCATCCATGTTTAGTAACCATATATGAATAGCTAGGTACTTGCCTTTTTCTCATCTTATTGAGCTCTTCCCCCTTCCTTCAGCAACAGCATTCCCAGCAGTTTGCGATTCTTGTATAAAACATAATTCATTCAGAATCGAAACCTTGCTTGAAATGGCTTGAGCTGTGTTTTTTGACCATGTAAATAGCCAGTTACTTCCCCACCTTTCTCTACATCAATTTTTTTTTAAATTTCTTGCTAGAGCAATCCCAATCAGTTACAAAACTCATTTTAGGATGGGAGAAACTTACAATATATAAGAGGGAGGTAATAGGTACAATTTTACATGTACTTTGATATGAAAGTTATATGTTTCATGTAACAATACAGTACAAAAATTTAAAAAAAAAAGAGGTTGAGTAGAACAAACAACAAGAGAAACCAAAAATAAACAATGATATACGCACAAACCCAAGGTGCATTATATTACAGAAAGGTACTTAACCATAGGTGAAAATAAATTGTGGATGATTACAAATACAGGGAAAAGAAAAAAGAGAAACAAAACATGACAAGAAAATCACATATTTTCATTTTTAAAAGTACTTAAAAATATTCTTAAAGCATTACTTTGAATTTTATTATTAAGCCTTAAACACATTACGCTATATTGTGAGCACATAATTTGGGCGTGGCATATACATATTATATGTTGGGATGATACATTAAGCTATAATCTTCCTCAGGAGAGGGGGCCAGATCAATTGGGGTACTGCGGCGGAATATCAATTTTTTGTATGGGATCTGTCACTTTGACAGATGACAGCCGCGTAATTACTGTGCCCCGTAAATTGTTCTCACCCTAGAGAAAGAGGGGGTGCATAATTTTCAAATATCGCCTGGCTAGCAGATCATAGCGCATATCGTCGCAACGCCAACACTTATAACACATCTTTTTAGGTGTGACAGGTCTGTATGGGATTGTATGGCGAGCAATATGGAGCTATATAAAACGCTTTGAACTTATAGCCTAATCTGTCACCCCCTTGATGCTGGCTGATTTTATACATATCTGAAAGAGAGTTATAGAGTGTGTAGGCAATAATGCCCACAGTTCAGAGATTTCATCCCATGTTTTGAGGTGTGTGTTAGATAAATGTGCATTTTATTATTATACTAGCTGTACCCCGCCACGCGTTGCTGTAGCTCAGTCTGTCTGTGCAGATAGAAAAACAATAGCTTGTGTTGCTTTTACGTCCAACAGATGATACTGTTTTTATAAAAAGCATGTTTGTCCAACGGATGGCGCTGTTTTTAAAAAAAGCATCTTTTTACCCGTCACAGGTGACATCTATATGATAAGTATATAAAAACACACGCATATTCGAATGCAATGTTGTGTCAAAATTTCAAAGCGAAGATGAAGACGAAGGTGAAGAACTTTCGGAGATTTAAGATTTTGAACGTTTACATTTTTATTTATATAGATAGATAAATTACGAGTATTGTGTATGTTTTGACTGTAAAGTGGCTTGAAGTTAATGTGGGTTGACTGTTGAGTATTTTATAGGATGGTGCTTGTGATTTCATGTTTCGAAGGATTGTGATTGGAAGGATCGGAAACTAGATAGATGTCCTTGACTTGGGTTTCCCATGGAAGATAATGTAGTCTCCGTATCTTCTGTTTGTATAATAAGATAAATCCTAGCAAGTAATATTTGTACAGTGCCCTTGAGGGGATTCTTCACAAAATCGGCACTATGCAATTTATTATTATTACCTTCTTTCCCTCTCCACCACCTTCATACTCTTGTATGGTATTCACATAAACCAAAAATAATAATCAAGCTCTATTTTCAGTCTCTACAAAGATGTACAGCCGTGCCTGGAGTCGTGGCGCTCGCTGGGCAAGCGTGTGTACGTTTACTCCTCAGGCTCCGTGCACGCCCAGCAGCTGCTTATGAAGCACTCAGAGGTCGGAGACGTCTCCGCACTCTTCGATGGCAACTTCGACACTGCCGTAGGAAACAAGCAGGAAGTCCAGAGCTACGCCAACATCATCAAGGAGATCGGATGCCAGGCTGAGGAGGCACTGTTCCTGACTGATATTGTAAAAGGTTTGTTATTACTTTGTGTTCATTGCTAACCCAATTTACTAATTCCTTTTTTTCTTATTGATATTATTATTTGGTTGGTTGGGAGCATTTTGGACTCTTATGCAGTTTCACATAAATAGGCGGCTAACTAATGTAGAGGTTCATCATTTACTTCGTCCAGACTCTAGAGGCGTGCAATGCATGAGCTAGAAAGAGCCAACAAGAATTAAGTTATACTTTTAAGGACTACTTATTTATCTGCTAGTCAGGAATGTGTGTTGACCATTGTATGGACTGTCTAGACCAGTGGTCGCAAACTGCGGCTCTTTGGCTACTTGAGTGAAATTATATTTTTTTTATAAAATTTTTTAACCTGTCGTATGCCAGGAAATTCCAAGCTTTTTTGAAAAAAACCGCGCGCAAATTACTCTCCTGCCTTTTGGTCAAACATCCGTTTAAAAACAAAGAAATTGTTTATTTTGCGATTGTTTTCTGTTTATCAGATAATGTATCTTATTATTCATATATATTACATGATAATATTGTTACAAGTTTTCCCAGAATAGCTAACTTTAACAAAAAAAATGTGTAAAAATTTTCCCATTCGGCAAACAAATGTAAAAAAAATATATTCATATGAAAATTAACTGATTTTTTTATTTCTACACAAACCTGAATAGACACTCCTCGTGAAAAAAAATAATCCAAAGGTTTTTTCGAAGAAGTAATGCCATTGACACTTCTTTGAAAATGTAAAATATTTTCATTTATTCAAAAAAAAAATCAAACGTCAAGTGTCCACTTAAAATTTTTTTGTGTCGTATTTTATAAGTATATGATAACAATTCTTCCAGATTTCGGTAGTTTATACAACTGTTGTTACAGGGTGGCCACAGACCCGGAAAACCGGGAAAACCGGGAATTATCAGGGAATTTTACCGAACCGGGAATTATCAGGGAAATGTCAGGGAATTTTAAAATATTCTTAAAATATCAGGGAATTCCAAAAATAAAACGAAATTCGTTATTTACGATTTGTGAAGTCCCAAAGTTGTGTTTTATTACTTTTACTTGCGGCGTGTGTAACAAAAGATATGCCGAAAAAGACAAACTAGATAAGTAGGTATTTTTTATTATTATTTTCGTAAATATCCCTTGCAACACAATCATGTCGTAAACCACCCGCCTTGGTTTTTCCCCTATACTATGTAGGTGCGAAATCTGTAAAGAAAAAGCTAGCAAAGTTACAACAAAGTGTGAAAACGGTCGGACACCCAGTACGGTCGTAATAAAATTTAAAGATCATCATTATCAACATTTTTACAAAGTGTCAATACAGTAGAACCTCGTTAATTCGAAATCCACGGGACATCAAAACTCAAATTTCAAATTAACGAATTCCCACGTAATTCAAATTTTTATGAAAAAAAAAAAAAAAAATACGCCGAAAATCGATTTTCTCGGCCGCCTCTTCAAATCCGGGTGGTATTTTAGCTGTAAATTCGTATTAATACCAATTATTTCTTTATTTTCGCGGCCGATTACCGTAGCGGCGGGCCCTTTAAATTCAGATATTCGCAATAAATTCGTAAAAATGCTATATATTTACGCGTAAATCGAAATTTCGCTGCCGATTTCGGTCGCGGCCTACCCTTTAAATTGAGATATTCTTAAAAATACGATATATTTCCGCGTAAATCGAGATTTTGCGGTAATTGTCCGTCGCAGCCGGCCCATTATTTCATTTAGGTTTCTATAAATGGAGAAATCATAAAAAAAAGTGGAAGAAATTAAATATCTAGGTGTTATTATAGACTCAAAATTGAACTTCTCAAAAAATGCAGACTATACAATTAAAAAAATTGCAAAAAAAATATCATTTCTTGGTAGAATCAGAAACAAAGTAAATAAAGAAACATGCCAGATAATATACAATACAATTATATCACCACACTTTAATTACTGTTCAAGTATTCTTTTTCTCTGCAATAAAGAGAAAATGAAAAAAAATGCAAATACTGCAAAATAAAGCAATGCGAATAATACTTAAGCGCAACATATACACACGGATAAGAGACATGTTAAAGGAGCTGAATATTTTGACGGTGAAGCAAACTGTGTATTTGAATGTACTTATTTTTATACATAAAATTAACTTAGGGATGATGTCTAAGGAACTGAAAAGAAAAATAAATTACAATAACGAGATACACGGACACGGGACGAGAAATTCTAAGCAAATTAGATTGCCAACAAGAAAAAAAACAAGCACCCAAAAATCTCTGATGTACCAGGCCGTTCAACTCTATAACAAAATCCCGAAGGAAATTGCTGTGATAGAAAATATTAATAAGTTCAAAAATGAATTAAGAAAATATGTCTATCTCAATTATTAATGTTTCTTTTTTTTGTGACTTTATTGAAATATTTAAAGAAAGATTATGTTTGCCAAACAATGTACATGTTTATATGTTTATAAAACTATTAGCACACACGAAGATGTGAGCTAACTTAAGATTAATAAATAAATAAATATCTTAATTTAAATTCGTAAAAATAAGATATATTTCCGCGTTAAACGAGAATTCGCGGCCGTATTCCGTCGCGGCCGGCTCTTAAAATTCAGATTCGAAAAAAATTCGATATATTTCCGCGTAAATCGAGATTTCGCGGTAATTTTCCGTCGTAGCCGGCCCATTATTTCAAATATCTGAATTAAAATTCGCAAAAATACGATATATTTCCGTGTAAATCGAGAATGCGCGGCCGATTTCCGTCGAATACGATATATTTCCGTCGAATATGATATATTTCCGTGTAAATCGAGAATCGGGCCGACCCTTTATATTAAGATATTTGATGTAAAATTCGTAAAAATATGAGATATTTCCGCGTAAATCGAATTTTATCGTCAGTTTTTCGTCGCGGCCGGCCTTTTAAGTTCAGATATTTGAAGTAAATTCGTAAAAATATGTCATTTATCGGCGTGAATCGAAATTTTTCGGCCGATTTCCGTCGCGCCGTATTTTTTAACTCGGATATTCGAAGTAAAGTTAGTAAAAATACGATATATTTCCGCGTAAATTGAAATTTCGCGTCCGATTTCCGTCGCGGCGGGCCCTTTAAAATTCAGATATTCGAAATAAATTCGTAAAAATACGATATATTTACGCGTAAATCGAGATTTCGCCGCCGATTTCCGTCGCAGCGGGCCATTTAAATTCAAATATTCGAAATAATAAATTAACATAATTAATTATTAATAATAATAAATAAACAAAAATTCGAGTAATACAAGACAAAAATGGCGCTGTAAAAGTTAGCCAAGTGTTATTATTTATTTTATTTATTATTTATTTATTTATTTATTTACGGACAAATAGTCCATTAACAACATATTAATTACACGAATAAGTTTTATAAACAGAGATGACAGTGAAAGGAGAGCATATATAAATGAGGAGCGAAGACAATAATAATGACAATAATAATATAAAAGTAAGAATGGGAGATAATAATAAGTCAAAGCATGAAGATGGTTCAAAGGGCATTAGAAATTAGACATTGCGTATTGACTGTCGAAAGTCATTTAGGCATATACCACAAAATTCAATGCTTTGACTTGACAGTGAGTTGACAAGTCTCGACATTCTGGACAAAGGAGAATGGTATCCATAATTGGTAGAATGTTGATTGACGAACAGCAATTCATTATTTCGGAGTCTACGGGAAGGGATTATTATAATTACCTGAGTATTTGGAGCCCGATGCGTAGAGGATGTTGATGGTCTCGGGTCAGCCTGCCATCCCGGAATCTGAAACTGTAAACATTAATTGTTACACGAATGTCTTTCAATTTTGGAAAGGATGAAGCGTACAACCACTATAGAACTACTACTAATACACAACATACCGTCGCAATGACTGAAAATCTTTCTTCTGTGGTGTCTTCCTCCGTTGACACGCTTGGAATCTCCATTCTATAACAATAGAAACAATCATGTATATCATTATATAATATAATCATCAATACGCGTATAAATATTTTATACCTAAACAAAAAAAAAGTTTGTTAGTACTTTTTTGCACACCCTATATAACTGATCTAATTTTGTGATATTTATTACCATTTTTATAAATAAAAAATAATATTTCTAATAAATATTATTAGAAATAAATATTTCTAATAAATAATGTACTTTGTAAGAACCTTGTATCTCCCATACAAAATTTGAATTTGTAAAAAACGTTGATATCTGCGCGCGCAGTTTGACGTGCATTTTACGCAGGCGCGGATATTATTTCAAGATGTCCTCTCACACATACATATAAACAGTACACATGTATTTGTGCAGGTTTCCGATGTCTCGTATTTATTTAATTAAAAAATATTAACTAAATATTGACGAAACTAGGGCTTTTATACACAATCTCAATAGTTTTCTTAACATAATGATGTACAATCGTTATGAGATTGGGCAATATTTACGTGAATATCGATGGAGAAACGTCAAATTATTTCTCGGACAGTTTTTTAGCGCGGGGGACATTGGAATATTATTTTTTGTAAAATATTAACTAAATATGGACAAACCGAAGGCTGTGGTATATGTTCTCAATTGATTTATCTGCAAAATGAGATACGAAACAAAGCAAATCACACAATATATGATGCAACATAGCTAGAAATAAAACGAAAATTTTATCACGAAAACATCGCAACATACTTTGACGTAATATTTTGTCGGTTATTTTGAGTTTTCGTATTTTAAATTTACCGAAACACATGCCGTGAACAATAAACTATGTATAAAAAAAACATTACTTACGTTTTATTGATGAATTACTTCGTTTTGGCACTTTAAAATAGAACCGCGATGTGACACTTTGACCGTTATTATTTTTTGTGTTAGCATCCCACAGAAAAATTAAAATTAAGATATCGAAGAAGCTACAAGTCTTTCCGGAATATGATGCGTAAAGAACGAGAATAGCTCAAGCGATTGAGACCTTGTTCTTCATACAAATTCTTTATACATAAGGGTCAAAATCGCACATAAATTTTTTTTTTTTTTTGAAAGTTGTATGGAACGCACATATGCGGGCCCGGCATATGAGAAGTTAATAATATTTCATCGATATAAAAATTACAGTACTAAATAAGTCAAAATATTCCTGTGATAATGGTACTGTTCTCTTCCCCCAGAATGCCGGTTACTCTGGTACTCCTTTACCTTCGACGTTTCCCATCTATCCTTATCTATGGTAGGCGTCTGACACCTTTTTTGTCGAGAGTTTTTCAAAACATTTTAAATAGTGCGTGGTTGCCGTACTACAGTTAATTATTTTTTGCCAATCGTTTATTTATAGACAATTAATAGTATTTCTCATTATTATTTTTAAAATTAAGACATTTTTATATTCACAATGCGTAGTTTGCGCTCGTTTTTTTATGCTGTACCTTGACAAATTGTCATAATTTTTTAAACTTAAAAAGAAGTTAAAAATAAAACAAGGTTAAAAAATAATATTACTGAAAATTTAATAATTTTATTATAAATTGCATTACAATTAAATAACATGACATTATTATAATATATAGTTTTATTTCAGTGTACCTAGTTTTTCGAGCACATGTGTGTGTTAATTTTGATGATATGATGTACATGTGCTCAGCACTCGCGCACAAGCGTGAGATCTAATTCCATCCATGCTGCAATTATTATGATATGATGTACATGTGCTCAGCACTCGCGCACAAGCCTGAGATCTAATTCCATCCATGCTGCAATTATTTCCCATGCAATTTTAACTGTTGTTTTGTAAACTGTATAGAGGACAAAATCAGAATCACTTGCACTGATGTCACCGTAGGTTCTATGGTTTATTTCATGAATGTAACCTCTATGACAACTTATGAAATAATTTGTCTGAAAGTCAAAATTCATTTACGTAAAACTGCATCACAAAAACGAAAATATTTTAGTTTCTAAAGTAGTATAAAAAATAAGAGGTTATTATTTCTTTGAAATCACCTATTGATTATTGTTTTCCATATTAGCTATATATTAAAGTTAATGTAGAAATAATAAAACTAACTATATTATACATATATATAAATACGATATTCTTGTAAAAAAAAAAAAAACTAACCAACCATCACGCCGTTTTCTGCAGGGGTAGGCAGAGAGGACGGACCGCTAAACAACTAGGTCACAGCACACACTCCTTGCCTCATTCACATTCATACATCGTCTCATACATACTCTTCTATTATTCTGACTCTTGACATGGCCTGACTCGAGCATCTGATTGACTTAATCGTGCCATGTCTTCCTCGGGGGTCCCCGACTTCTGCTACCATTCGCATCATATATTCTCCTTACATTCCTTCCCCTTATTCGCTCTACATGCTCAAACCATGTAATCGTCACTTTCTTAATCTTACTCATTACGCTTACATCAGCCTTGCACTCTTTGTGGATCTTCACATTTCTTCACTCACATGATCATACATGGTTTTACCACAAACGTGCCTCAGGGATCTCATTTCTACGGCATTCAGTCTACTTTCATTATTTCTCTGCCAGTTCCATGCCTCACTTCAATAATACATCAGGGTAGGTACCAGCACTTTATTGTTGACTGCTAGCTTCGCTTCTTTGGACAATTTTTTATTAGCGCCAACTGTGTTCAGTCCTCCATTAATGGGGTAACCTGCATTTACCCTTCTTTCAATATCTCTGTCAGCCTTCCCATCTATCGTAAACAAACATACTTCCTAAATATAAAAACTGCTCTATGTATTTCTCATTCACTATATATATATTCATTTAAATACAGTAGAACCCCGTTAATTCGAACCCCGATAATTCGAAAAAACGGGTAATTCGAAATTTTCGCAAAAAAAATTTCCGCAGAAAAATTTTTTCATACAAAATTTTTTTTAATTCGAAATTCGTTAATTCGGAATTCGAAATTTATTTTTGTCCTCGCACGAAAATTTGTTCGTGTAATTCGAAAAAATTTGATTTTTGCAAAAATAAATCATAATATTTCGTAAATCTGAATCTAAAAGTCAGCCGTGGCGGTAAAACGCCGAAAAATGTATTTTTACGTGGTTATACATCGTCCTAATTAGTATTATTATTTTGTAAATCTGAATCGATTTACACTGGAATGTCGTACTTTTTCAAATTTATTTCGAATATCCGAGTTTGAAGGGCCGAGAAAATACGTTTTACGCTGATATATGTCGTAGTTTTACGAGTTTACACCAAATATCTGAATTTAAAGGGTCGGCCGCGACGAAACTCGGCCGCGAAATTTCGATTTACGCGTAAATGTATCGTATATTTACGAATTTATTTCGAATATTTGAATTTAAATGGCCCGCTGCGACGGAAATCGGCCGCGAAATCTCGATTTACGCGTAAATATATCGTATTTTTATGAATTTATTTCGAATATCTGAATTTAAAGGGCCCGCCGCGACGGAAATCGGACGCGAAATTTGAATTTACGCGGAAATATATCGTATTTTTATTAACTTTACTTCGAATATCCGAGATAAAAAATACGGCGCGACTGAAATCGGCCGAAAAATTTCGATTCACGCCGAAATATGACATATTTTTACGAATTTACTTCAAATATCTGAACTTAAAAGGCCGGCCGCGACGAAAAACTGCCGATAAAATTCGATTTACGCGGAAATATATCGTATTTTTACTAATTTACATCAAATATCTGAATTTAAAGAGCCGGCCGCGACGGAATACGGCCGCGAATTCTCGTTTTACGCGGAAATATATCGTATTTTTACGAATTTAAATTCAGATATTTGAAATAAAGGGCCGGCCGCGACGGAAAATTACCGCGAAATCTTGATTTACGTGGAAATATATCGTATTTTTACGAATATCTCAATTTAAAGGGTAGGCCGCGACCGAAATCGGCAGCGAAATCTCGATTTACGCGTAAATATATAGCATTTTTACGAATTTATTGCGAATATCTGAATTTAAAGGGCCCGCCGCTACGGTAATCGGCCGCGAAAATAAAGAAATAATTGGTATTAATACGAATTTACAACTAAAATACCACCCGGATTTGAAGAGGCGGCCGAGAAAATCGATTTTCGGCGTATTTTTTTTTTTTTTTTTTCATAAAATTTCGAATTACGTGGGAATTCGTTAATTCGAAATTTGATTTTTAATGTCCCGTGGATTTCGAATTAACGAGGTTCTACTGTATATATAGTTATAGATATTCTGGCAAAACGTCTTACGATATAAACACAAAATATGTATACATGATTAATATGATACATTATCTAGTAAACAGAAAACAAACAATTTGTTTTGGAGCCGCCCTTGCGTTTCCTCAAGTTGTTCTAGGAGCAATTTGCAGGCTGATGATTTCAAATGATATTCAACCCCCGATAAGAGATGGATCATGATTACTTAATTGTCCAGTCACATTATAATTTTCAATATCACATTCATTCCAAACACAATCTTATTTGCTTCTGTCACAACT
Source organism: Hesperophylax magnus (assembly GCA_026573805.1). NCBI lineage: Eukaryota > Metazoa > Arthropoda > Insecta > Trichoptera > Limnephilidae > Hesperophylax > Hesperophylax magnus. The sequence goes on along the minus strand of JAIUSX010000007.1, from coordinate 414,708 downwards.
TATCATGTGCTCCGTAATAGTATTACGTTAAAACAGTATATTTTACCTTGTTCTCGTTTTGAATCCATAGAGGCTGCCGCAGCAAAGGGGGCTGGTCTCAACACTGTGCTGCTGGTCAGGGAGGGCAATGCACCCCTCAGCGAGGAAGACCTGAAGACCTTCTGCTCCGTGGGTTCCTTCGAAGAGCTGAAGCTCCAGTCCTCTTCCGCCAAGAGGAAGCAGGCGCCGATTCACGAGGAGGTGCTTTAGACTACATGTTCACTTCTTATCTTCTTAACTTTGTTGAAATCTCAATGAGGACTTATCTTTTACTCTAAGCCACGCTAGATTGGGTAAAAATTTAAATATTATGTTTTGGCTCTCATGATAAGTTTTAGTTATCTCTATAAGTTATTTCAATCAAAATAAAGACAAAAGTTTTAAAAATATTTTACATATATTTATTTGTAACCCAACTTCATATCAAGTTATCAATTAAGTGGTTGGTAAAACCAGAAAAAAAAAATAGTCGGCTGAGAGTATTGAACTTGATATCTTCCAGCTCCAGCCTGTTGAAAAGCACATATTATATAAATTTAATGTATGTAGCTGTGAAGTCAGATAACAAGTCTGTCACGTAAACAATAATGATTCTTACTTCAACAGATTTATTTATGTTACTAGTTGATGGCATTACTAGCTCCATCTAACGAAAAATCAGAAAACTAATTTACTAACTCTCTGCTTAGGATTTTAGATTTTTTTTATTTCATTTTAATTGTATGAATATTTTCAGGAACTACCTCCAACAAAAGTTGCCAAAACTGATGAAGAGGAACTTTCAAAGGCTGAGACAATTGAGAATGGGGCTTCTAGCGAGAAAAAACCAAGTGATGATGAAGCCATGGAGGTAGATGCTGTCGAGGAGAAACTTGAAGTTGAATCTAATAGCCTAACAGTCAAAGAAATTAAAGTCGAGGAGGTTGCTGTTGCTGTCACAGAATCTAAAATGGACGAAACTCCCGCTGTCGAAGTCAAGGCAGTTGACACACCGGTGGTAGAGGCTGTAACCAAACCAGTTGTTGAGGAGTCCAACCCAGAAGAAACCCTTGTTGCAGAAGTAAAGCCAGAGGATAAACCTGTAGCAGAAACCACACCTGCAGCGGAGACCACACCTGCGGCAGAGACCACACCTGCTGCAGAGACCACACCTGTGGCAGAGACCACACCTTTGGCAGAGACCACACTTGTGGCAGAGATCACACCTGTGGCAGAGTCAAAGTCTGTAGAAGAAAAACCTGAAACAGAGACCAAACCAGTGACAGAGACAAAACCAGTGGAGGAGACCAAACCAGTGGTAGAGGAGACCACCAAACCAGTGGTAGAGGAGACCACCAAACCAGTGGTAGAGGAGACCACCAAACCAGTGGAAGAGGAGACCAAACCAGTGATAGAGGAGTCCAAACCAGAAGAAACCCCTGTTGCAGAAGTCAAGGCAGAGAAAAATCCTGTAGCAGAGGCCAAAGCTGAAGAAAGTCCTGTGGCAGAAGATAAACTTATAGAGGTCAAGCCTGATCCAGTGGCTGAAGTAAAACTGGTGCAGGAATCTAAGCCGGAGGAAAAACCTACAGAGGAAGTCATAGAAAGTAAATCTGCCGATAAGCCCCTAGCTGAAGCATCCCAAGTAGCGCCTGAAAAGGAATCCGAATTGTGCGAAGTAGACCAACCTAAAATTGTAGAGACTGAAGCCGTAGTGGCCGATGATTGCAACCAAAAGACTGAAACTGATCAAATATGTAAAGATAAGGAGCAAGTGCCAGAAACAATGGAGACTGAAGAAGAAGAAGTGATTGTCGTTAAGAAATGTGAGAGCAAAGATGATAGCGTAACAGCAGAGAAACCAAACGTGGAAAACACACCTACCTTGACTGAAGTCGCCGATAAAGAAGAAAGTGTAGTTTGCGCAAAGACTGAAAATGGAAAACAGGAGAATGTTATAGAAATGGCAGAGGAAGCCAAGGAGGTAGCACCGACTGAGCAACCAGTAGAAGTAGCCGTTGAAGCTATGGAGGCCCAAGATGAAGAAGTCAAAAATACTGAAAAAAAAGATAATTCAGCTCAACAAATTCTTGGCTCCAAAATGGATACCGATGAACTCGCTTTGTGTAAAAATGTCTCAGTTGAGAAAATTGTTTGCGCTGGAGAAGAGTTTGAAATTGTGCGTGTGGGGATAGAAAATCCGGACCCCGACTTCAATGAGAAATTGAACAAACTCCTCGGAGAAAAGGGTGTCGCCCTTGAAAGGGAATGCGACGATATACTATCCAAAGTTGACGAAATGACTAACAAGAGTTTCAAATCCACTAAAGCTTTTATTGAAAAGGCAATAGCCGAAAAACAAGCTTCCAGCGCTGAGGTCAGTATGGAAGTGGAATCTGGCAAAAGCAACGTTGATTCAGAACCTTCTGTTTCTACGGATGATGATAACGACAAACTAAACAATGGTAATTCAAAGAAAGAGGAAACAGCACCAGACGTACCATCACAAGTTGAAGAGAAGTCCGACAGTGTGCCAACGCCAACAGAAGTAAAATCAAGTGAGAGCAATGTAAGCGATTCTGCAAAAGTACCCGCTGTCGAAGAAAAGAAACCTGAAGCCCCCGCCGAACCCAAGGATGTAATCAGTCCTGCAACAGAAAAAAAGACTAATGGTTCCCAGGAATGTGTAAATGGAAAGAACGCAGAAGTGAATGGTCAATCCGTAGACGAAAGCCCGGCTGCGGAACAGAAGACACAAAATGGCAACACACAGGCACAGGATGATGGAGATAAGGAGAAGAGCCCAGAAGCTGAAGAACGGCTAAAGAGTACTAACGGGGCCGCCCCTGAAGAAGTCAAACCTGCCGAACCCACCGCTGAACAAATCAAATTAAAAAATAAAACTGAAGAAACCATCACGGAACAAGTCATCGGGCAAGTGGCAGAAACGTAAATGTAACAAAGAAACCAGTGCAGGAGTAAACCTTTTAAGATACAATTAGTTGTTGCCTCGGTGGTTCCTGGTGGTGACACTAAACTTGTTGTAGCATTAGATATGTTTAAAATTAGGAGGACTATTTAAGACGTGATGTATAATTTGTCCATTTAAGAATTACAGTTTTCACTCGGACTTTAAAAACTCTTTTCAAAGTCACATTATTTTTATAATACATATTTTCCTTTTCAGTGCATTTCATATTTGACTGAGGTATTTCTTCCAGTGAGCATTTAATAGTTTTACATTTCTTATTTGGTTTTAATTATTGTATGAAATAAACACTTTTCGTTTTGACATAATAATGCAATTGCAAAAGGTGGTGGATTCGTGCTTCATTCATTTTTAATATGTTTTTTGTAGTTTTACATCCATTCACCATTATAAATTATATCCTAATGTAAAACTTCCTGTAGATGAAAGCAGCATTCCTTTAAAGTGGATTATAGTTTCTGAAATCTGTCTCTGAGCTTAGCAGGAGGATAATGTTCTGTTAGGAGACCCTAACAGCCCAATGGAATCTCACCGGGGAATAGAAGAAAGGTGGCTTCCCACTTTTAGAAGTCAGAATCATGGTGTTTTTAATATATAAGTATTCCACATAGGCCATTCATATAGAATACATGAGATGATCTCTCTGCCAGTAAACTGGTTCCACTCGACTGTAAGGATTGCCAGCACAATGGTAGACCACTTTCCTCGGTGGTCATTTTGGGCAAAAGCCAATCTTATCTATTCTATATCTATGATATAGACATAATGTAACATAAGGCTAAGATAAGTCAAATATCTAGTTCCTAGACTGCAAACAAACTTGTATCTGTAAGTCTGGTAAGGTACTATATATGAATGTGGATGTGGACAGTCAAAATACTGATTACACACTTCACCTTTTTGGGTGCCAAAACTGAATTCAAAACAGGTGGAAGAATGTGTAACTTTAAATTGTTATTATTTCTTTGAGGTCTTCCTTGCAACAGTAGTGTTATAATATTTCTGTGGGTTTTAAATGTGTGGGCGGGAGTTGATGTAATGCAAATATGAACATGTGCTTATTGAAGGAATATTATTTGGCAATTGAGATTTAATTTTCAATAAATTGATGTTTTTAGTCCCGCTTGTACTTGTGTTTTCACGTTCCTATTTTTGGTTTTACTTTCGCAGCATTCTATTACCTTTGAAATATCAAATATGATCTAAAATTATTTTCTTTGAATGTTGTAAATAGTGCTAGATAATATATCTATGTATAACATATTCTGTTTAGGTTGTGTTCTTTTCTCTCAACTTTGAAATTTTAACTTGTATACGATTCACTGAAATTAGTCTCAGTAAATAAGTACACTTTGGTTTCATTATTTTTTTTATTCGCTTTGAAGCAACAATTTTATGAATACTGAAGAGGGGTTGATGTTTTTTTTATATTTTTGCGATAAAAATAATGTTTGATGGGTAGTGTGTTTGAAAATCTGAACATAATGTATGGTCATACCGTAAGCTATTACCATTGATTTAAACTTGTCGCATGAATAACTTGATCACTTGTTGCGAAATTGAATTCTTTAATTTAACTGGAAACAATGCATTTATTTTCAATAAGACTTATAACTTATAATATAACCCTTGGTTCCTAGATCACTAGTGGTCCAACTGTCGCAAGAGGATGTCCGCTCTCGAGTCCTTATATCACTTGAAGTGTTGTATCATTTTGACTGAGAAGATTTGGATGATATTTGAAAGTACTTTTCTTTGTGATTTTTTTATGGATCTGATTAATGTTCTGCGATTTATTCTGTTGAATATTTAATTTAAGTAATTGTTTAGCTACATTCCAACTAAATAGTGATTAGTATTGTTACTTTTTCTTCTGGTGCCATCTCCACCGGGGGTTTTGGGGGTATCGCCGTGGTGATCTCCAACTGGATGCCGTGGAAAACCTACTGAACCATTCTAAGGTTTTCTGTCAATTTGAAGAATGATCAGAGAACAGTCATTTCCATAGTGCTGATATTGTGAAAAATTACATCAAGAATGTCTTTCTTCGTTGTCAGCCCGGGAGAGGAGTTATTTGTATTTCGTTTGTTCCGAATTTGAAATATTTTGTGTCTGTTTGTATTTTGCATTTTACTGTTTGATTCTAAAATTATGAATATTCTCTCTAAATATGACAAAACTTTGTTTTTTTTTTTTAATCTTATCTATATGGCTGTCGCATATGTGTTCCATCAGAGGTTTTCTCTGCATGGGGATGACTCACACGTGATACGTGAAGTTTTACTTCAAGGCCACTGCGTGATGGGATAGATTGCATTGAAAAGGTTCAAGAATTTGAATTTAATGTTTCAATCATTATTTGTGATGTTAAGAATGGAGTTTATTGTAAGCTTTAGGGCCGCCACTCTAAATAAAAGAAACTTGACATCTGAAAAGATTAAATTCATTTTGTTTTGTTGTATTATTATGTGTTGTTTATTTATGAAAGCTTCAATAGTGAGCGTAATGGACACAAACATAACATGTACATAACACATCAAACTCATGTGTTGTTACACTCTTTCTTTTGTTTTAATACTCATGTATATTCATGAATGTCCTTAGTCTATATTTTTGTATTTTTTGCTTTAATTTCATGACCAGTAAATCTTTGTTCTATTGAGTTGTCCCTTTATGTGAAATATCTTTGCTTTTTTGGAGCACGGCAAATCCTCGTATGATTAATTTTATCAAATAATAAAATGGATATGTAGTACAGGATTTACTGATGTGTCTGTTTGTTTGTGTGCCCGGCATAAACTGATATTGCCTAAAAGGCCAATGAAAGCAATCTGAACTGTAATTTCTCCCAGTGATGTTTTAGCTTGCTCCCATTTCTGAATTGAACCACCCAAAATGATTTTTTTTACCGAATGGTCACTTCCAACCAACATGTGTAGGTCAGCCATTTATTCATGTATTTTCGGAAAGTACTTATGACAGTTTGATAAAGTGGAATGATTTATATGCATTATGTAATAAGATAATTTTGCAAGTTATCATTAATAAATATACCTTAAAATGCTGAAATTGCCTATTTATTTCCACCACCCTGATCAATTTACTGTGATACACAACAAAACTTATTTCCACCACCCTGATCAATTTACTATGATACACAACAAAACTTATTTCCACCACCCTGATCAATTTACTATGATACACAACAAAACTTATTTCCACCACCCTGATTAATTCACTGTGATACACAACAAAACTTCATGATTGATGACTAGTTCTGTCGATTTTAGATCTGAGGTTTTAATAAATATTTCTATAACTACATACTAGTAAAAAATCAGATGTTTTGAGTTCAGTACTTACTATGTTAGGTAAGTAGGTATAACATTGAAACTAAATGCCGAAAACCATATTAATTTCACGAATTATACTGGAATAATTGAATAATGTATATTGGAGCGTGCAATATGGTATCCGGGGTAAAGTGCACTAACTTCGGGGGGTGATTAAGGTAGTTTTTAGGTTAAAAAAAGTTGAATTGTATGGAAAAATATTTTATTATTGCAAAAAAAAAGTTATTTATCTTTTTACTTCTACAATCATGTAGAGTCACCTCCCGAAGTTAGTGCACTTTACCCCCAGACACCCTGTATATAAACAAACACTTGTCTGCCATGTTGTGGACGCTAATGAAATTTTTTGGGTTTCACTATGGGCAATAGTCTTTCTCTTGAATCGCAAATTTCAAAAGCTGTGAGTTCTGGCTTTTTCTATCTAAGACAGATAAAATCAATCAGGAGATGCCTTCCCTCTGATGGAGCAAAGTCACTCATAAATTCGTTCGTCTCACGTCCATAGCCTCATATTCCATATATTGCAATAGTGCTTATGCCGGCCTACGCCTACCTCAGAAATACTACCTCTCAAATCAATAGAATCCAGTCAGGGTTTAAGATCTGCTTAATGACCTTCAAAGCATTGCGAGGAATGGCGCCAGCCTATATATCGGAACTTTGGGTCTGACAAAACTTAAGCAATAGACAGCTTACTCTAAGGTCAGCAGATCGAGATGTTAGTAATCGTCTAATCGAACTTTCTAGGTAAAATCGAGTCGTTTACTATAATCGCTCTTTTCGTGTAACAGGCCCGCTCATCTGGAATAGACTTCCTTCAGCTCTTACTAATCTCCAGAATTTGGCTGAATTTAAACGGGCTTAGAAAATTAAACAAATTTATTTAAAAAATCTTACCATTTATAAATCTTAACTTCTTTTCAATATTTTATAATAAGTCATATTCTAAAACTTCCGTTAATTGTTTGGTTTCAGTTGCCTCCTTATTGTACTTTTTTAAAATGTCTGCTCAGAAGATTCTCATTTCTGAGCACAAACTGCCTCCTGTTTTATATTATATTTTAGTTTATAATATTCTTGTTTTGTCCTGTCCTGCTGTTACTGTTATTCTAAGTTTTGTCATCACTTTGCTAAACAGTACATTTAGTGTTATAATATTAGGTCTTTATTGGGTAAGCACACTGTAGGAATAATTTTAAGAACATTACCACAATACTAAATTAACATTTTTAAGTTTGTTATGGTTAAGCGCACTTGAAGTGAAATGACTAAACTGCGCTATACAAATGCCATAATATAAATGATTTTTTCGACTTTATGTCCGGTTTAAATCTTCCCCACAGGAAAAACTAAATCCTTCCACATACTTTTCCACAAATGATCATCTAGTCCAAGGCTGCCCAACCCCAGGCCCGCGTGAACCATTTTCAAAAACCCGCCAATCCGCCAATTTGAAAAAGTGTTGCGGGTCCGCGGTAAAACAAACAATGCAGCTTGCGCGCGGTCACCAGTGTTGCCAACGAAGGCGATTTATCGCTATTTAGGCTACTCAGAACGAGAATCAGCGACGAAAAAATCTAACCTGTTGAACTCACTTTTTAAACAAAAATACACCGGTTTTTGATATAATATTTTTTGCATCCGAAATGGAATCTTGTAGCCACCCCCCCCCCCCCATGGATTTCAAATATTTTGTGGGGAGCACTCATTTTGAATTTTTTTTTGTGGGGAATTATAATTTATAGAAATTCTCTAACAACCCCCCTCCCCCATGGAAATAGGAACCGTCAGGTATTCAGTGGCCCGCCAGTGATTCAAAATCGTCAATTTCGCCCAACTGTTAAAAAGGTTGGGCAGCCTTGATCTAGTCTATCCACATTATGCAAGTGCATTATATAAGCATAATAAATACAAAACAATACAAGACCAACACGTCAATCCACCAGAGATCAAATAGGAAAATAATTCATCGACTCCAGATATTTTCGTATCAGAGGGTTCAGCTCGGTAGAACTCCTAACTGGACCTATAAATCCTACTGATCCCTCAGTATAAATATTTTAAAAAATCCTTCGTAATCCTACATGTATTTAAAATGACTGATTTTTGCCTTTTTATGTATAAATTCTTTGACAGATCTAATACGCCTAAATTTTTAATGAGAGAGCTAGGTATTATGCCAGTAGCCGAAATAACAAATGGTAATATTTTTACAGTCCGAGAATGCCAAATTCTTTTAATCTCATTTCCTAAATCTGTGTATTTTCTTATTTTTTCAGAAACAGATTTTTGAATTTTACAGGAATTTGGAATAGCGACATCAATGACATAGTATTTTTTTAAATTTTGTCATGTAAAACTATATCCGGTCTATTATGACTAATCGTTCGGTCTGTTAGTATAGTTTTATCATAATATATTTTATAAAACTCATTTTCTAAAAATGAATTTTGTTCATATTCATTATATGGTACTATATTACGGCAGTCAATCAAGTTATGTTTAATTACCAAACTTTGGTGAATTATTTTTAAAACTTGATTGTGCCTAAATGTATACTCGGACGGCGCCAATACAGAACATCCCGATATAATATGTTCTATAGTTTCCGGAAAAGCCAAACATTTTCTACATAAATCATCAATTTGATTTGTATCTTTGATTATATGCTTCCTATAATTTTTAGTATTGATGACTCTATCCTGAATGGCAAGCATAAATCCTTCTATTTCTGCGCTCAACTCTCCAATGCTCAACCATTTGTTTGATGAAAATTTGTCAACAAACGTTTGGTTGAGATAATTGTGTGAAAGTGTTTTGGGTGAATAATTTTATTTGACCAGGAATCTAATAATTCCTGTTTGGGATTTATAAAAATGTTGGCATTCTCGTCGTATAAATTTAAAGGTGTAATGTTTCTATCTGCCTTGTAAATTATTTTGTGCATTTCTGAGTTATTAGCTTTACTATGGAAAAAAAGTTCTTAGCATTTCTACCTGATTGTGTTTCAAAAAAGTTATTTTGACTATACCTCTACCACCTAAATTTCTAGGTAAATTAATATTTTTTTTTAGATATTATTAGTATTACAAGTTGACATAAGCATTTAAAAACGCAAACAATGATAAAGTTTTTAAAATCGATGGTTTTTATAGGGTAAAAATATCAAACTGACAAACATCAATCCGTGGTTAAAGCAGCAGCACGGCTCATAACCGGGGTCTCTAAATATTCAAACATTTCAGAACACCTTCGTAACTTTCACTGGCTCAAATGCCCTGAAAGAATCCAATACAAATTGTGCTGGATTTAATTAAATGGGCCCACTTTACATCTCTGAATAGTGCGTCCCGGAAAAAAGATGGTCTGAGGCAGTCAACTTATAGATCAGCTACAGGCAGACTGATGGAACCTAAGCGCAAGCCAAATACTAAATTTGGAGATTGCGCTTTCGGAGTATCTGGGCCGAAGGCTTTAAATAAACTCTCCTTTTTAGTCTCTCATACCCATTAAATATATCTGCCTGAGAGTAGCATTCTTGTATTACCTATTATACATAATCCTAATCTCACTTTTCTTATTGGATTTACATTATTCGAAGCCTTACTCCTCAATCTGTCGCATACCAAGGGACAAAGCACATTTAGGAAGATAAATTCTAATCAAACCCTTGTACTGTTGTACCGCTCAATATAAAATCTGCCTTTCCTCTTTTTGGAATTGGAACACAGGTAATGGGAAAGCCATTATTAATTCCAGTATTTATTTTAATAATATATATTTATGTTCTTTAATGAGCGGGAAACAAACTGACCGCGAGAAACAAACTGTCCAATGTTACCACCCGCCAAATATTTCTGTTGCCAATTCAAGCGCGCCCGGGGTCAGTTGTCAAATTTGTATAGTTGTAAGAATAAAGGTGTGTTACTAATATGTCATATGTGAAAAAAATCAGAGTAAAAAAAGGCTTTTTAGTTCGTTTCGACCCGACACATTATCATTTGTAGGATTTACTGTCCGACATCTGCCATTTTGATTTTTCGTAATACCATTTAACTTGCCTCTTGAGCCCCTGAGGTCACTGGGCCGGTATATCAGTTGCTATTTATGCTCGGTTTGAGAGATACATATTTACATTCATCAAGTTGCTCTCTGGTAGGAGCCCTGGCTAGGTAAACCTAGTGCCATTACTCTAAAAATTACTGATGTACCTTTGTTATTACATTTTCCCATTGATGTATTATATTCTTTTTGCATTTTCCTAACTGCTTTACCTTTTTCTTAATTTCGTATATGAATTATTTTATTTCGACAATCAGTTTAATAATCTACTTACAAGTTTCCCGCATATTAAATTTTATCAATGTAATTATGGTCATTATTCATAGGCTCGGTAATTTGGCCTTTATTTTGGAGTATACCGAAAATAATAATTTATAGATGGTGAAAATATCATTTATATGTCCCAAAGCAAATTATTTTTAGACGAGAAAAATTTCATCCTTCACTACTGCCATCTGTGAACATTTTAAATATTTTAGCATTGGAGTGTTGTCTCCATGGTTAACATAGTTCACACGTTAGATAGTTTACTCGTAGATGTCACTAGTATGGCCGGTGTAGCTTGTTCTGACCAACTAAGTCAGTGAAGATAATATTTTAGTTAGATTATAATTTTGTAATATACTATATTTTTTTGTGAAATGTCGTTATTATTGCGAATAAAACTTCTTTTATTTATTTCGCACCCATTATTATGTGAAAGGTAGGTACTAACTACATTATGTTCAAAAAGCTGAAGGCCTCAGCATGGGTAAAGCACCCGGTCAGGCCCACATTATCAAATAATGTAACTAAAAAGATGTTGAATATAATATAAAAATATATAATTTAAAAGTGGTGTTTTACGTGAAAAATCACCGTAAAGGATGCCATTCTTAGATTGACAATGTTACGAAGGACTAAACATAATAATATGCCAATTACTTATTAATATCATGTTGTGCTGTTCCCTAATCCACCTGAAAGGATCTTAATCTTAAAGGCTTTCATTGAGCAAAGAATCCTTCTTCATCTAGGACAGGTAGGTTAAGGTTTGATTTTTTTTTGTTTATGGTATGGACCTAAAAAGCATTTTTGCAATTTTGTATGAATGGCATTGAAGCCAAATCTAGGGTGAGGGAAAATTGCCTGGCAACCATCTTGTATGACTAACTTTTGAACTGATTTGTATGCAATGTGGTGCATAATGAACTAATATTATTTTATTTTTGTGTTGTTAATGTAGTTATAATGACTTGACGATTTTTTTAGGGTATTTGATAGATAAGGAATGGGATACGTCATTAAAAAATTAATGTAGGTTTTGGCATTTTCCATACATCTTCCCCCTCGCCCCGTGGCTTCAAATTGTTCTCGAATTCCTCCGTCCAGGGCTTCTTAGGTTCATGGTTTATTACTACCGTCATTATCTACGCCCTTACCAATTGAAAACACTTGTTAGATGATATTTCTTAGCTTACTGTAAACTCAAATAAAGCTTTGCAAAAAGTTTTGTAAACAATGCTTTTGAGTAAAATGTATATTATGCTAATTTCATCTAATCAGTCTTTATCAGGTCTGGGTCCCCCCATTTGACTTCGCCACCTCATCTGTCTTCGGGGAAGAAGCTTTCTTTATATATTATAAGTTTGCTGAAGTGATGGGAGTCGGGACCTCCTCGAGTCAACACTTAGTGACTTGAGGGGGAGAAGTAAGGGTGAACTCTTGTAGTGATGATGATGGCCTCGCCTCTCTTGCTGCACTTGTTCCTTTCAGCCCTCCGTAGGCATTTTCTGAGGTAATTTGGGTTTTTAATATTCCTATTGTTGATCCTGACAATTCATGGTGGAATTCCATTACCGCTTATAGCCATCTTCAGACAGGTACAATTATTCCTTAAACTAGACACATTTCACTATATGCATCATGGCTTAGCCTACTTCAGCATTTTGCTCGCCATACACTACCAATGGGAATGTATGGCGAGTAATATGATGAAATAAGCCAAGCCATGAGAATATAACGTGGTTGTCACAGGCTGCAATTGTAGATTAAGGAATCAGTCTGAAGATGGTTATAAGAGGTGAAACCGGTAAACTCTTGTAATTTGGATGTTTTGGGTAAGAGGGTTGATAAATAAAATGATTATTTTTATATATAATATGTATACTTCAACAGTAATTTTAATGTATTGTAAAAAAATTGCCATCGAATGCGACATATTAGTTTGTCTTCCATCAATAAATCATTGTTCTGGTAATCTGCTAATTGTTTCACAAATATATGTGTATACAATAACAACACACATTATAATCTCAATACAATAGCAAATTTTCTGCATGGTATAAAATTAGGAAGTTGTGTTATAATTTTTGTGGCCCTTTATTACATCGAGGTAACAATGTTGTCAAGAACCTGTCGTATTGCATGTTACAGGTACTAAATATATTAAGTCTCGTCATATTCATTAAGTAATAACAACCTCTTTCAAAATTACAAACAATTCAATTCACTAAACTTTGTTGTAATTAAGTATTTAAAATTATCTAGTTGGGTTTTGACAGGGGAAGAAATGAAGGCATAAGTGTAAAATAGTGTGCTATTAACTGTTACTGCGGTGTTCACTTTGCTCTGGAGGTGAAGGATTTAGGACTACTTTAGCAGTGGATATTCTCAAAGACAAACTACCAAATCTGCTCAAGGAAGGAAAATGTAAGGAATATTGAATTCTTCAATGTTTAGAATAAGTCGTAAATAAGATAAAATGCAGCACCATCGAAAAACACAAAATTATAAGATAAGTGAAACTGACTTGTCCAGATGGGCAAAAGGCAGAAATGAATGAATATACCCTCACAATTCCAGTACAAGAGTGTCAAACAGAATATGTTCCCAGTCCCAGTATTGTTTATTTGTTGCAAAGCTTCGTTGATTTGACGATTTAAATTACAATTTAATCTACGGTAAAGAATATTTTACAATAAGATTCGCTGAATACTTAACAAGTGTATTGTGTGAGCACAAGCACACATTGGAATGATTGCTCCTTATTAATACCTCGCGTTGGGTCCAAACATCTCGTAAGTAAAGTAAGTTATTGCGATAAATTGTTAGTCGACCCGTTATTGGGGGCCGCTACAGTCGAGTCTGTTAAAATACAAACAAACTAGAAAAGTGGCAAGAAATTACTTGTTCAAAAACATTATTTTTTTATTTTACAATTATTTTTATAATATTTCCGCACCATTCGATGATGGATTTGTGACCAAACGTATTCACAATGTCTAGAAAATTTTAAAATTCAACATTCAGAGAAGTAAATTTAAAGGGCAAGTAATAAGAGATGACACGGTTAATTCACATTGTTCGCTTCTAAATAATCTATTACATAAAACACTACACACTCATTTCTTGCAATGATTATAGCGTAAATTTATTTAACATCTCAAAAACATGTTGCAAAGATTTGTATACTCCTAACGTTTATTCCATTCAAATAACAATAATGTATATTACTGGTAATGATTGTACAAAGTTTGAACATCTAAAAACATGGGAGCGTTACAATAATAATTACATATTAATATTAAATTTTGTAAATTGAGAATATTGGTCGCAAAGTTGGGCAGCAGACCTGCGGAGCACCGTCCTGAAGCTAACTTTATATTATTTTACAATCAATAAACAATAGCTTTACGTTAATCAATTGACAATCATCTTTAAAAATATGCGTAACGTTAAACTATGCATTAAAATAGGCTATTCGTTAAAATAAGTTAAAATCACAGCTGTCCGCAAGCGACGCCTCCCGCAAGTCTGCCATTTTACTTTTATAGTATAATAAATATTATGCTCAATAACAAATAGAATATTCTGTTACAATTCACAGTGAGACCGCACCCAACTACACAACAGCGGAGCATCTTTAGCATTACGTATTCAGATTATTATTGCATTTTCTATCAACTCCACTTCTATCCTCTCCATTCTGCGCTTTGCTCACAATCAACCAACCAACCAATCAACCAACATTAACAACACAGTATAAAGAAGAACACTGCAAATGCCTTCTATGTGGACAGGGAAACAAACCACTGACTTAGTACCTTTTGCCTGACATTGTATGTCCCATAATGACGGTGAAATTTAAACAAAGAATGGTCAAACTTCTGGAACATGAAACACCCCCACATGGTTCTCGTTGATGTGTTCTTCTTTTTCAATGATTAACAACAATAAAGGAAATAGAGAATATCTTTGAGGTAAAATGACTTGAGGAGCAAGAACTGTCTACTGTTTGGGAGGGGGCGCTTTAGCTCTTAGCTCTTAGCTCTCTAGCTCGAATCTTCAGCTAAGCACATCTTCCACCCGCAGTTCATATCCCACTGTTATTTTATGAAATGGAAAAGACTAGACTCTTTGTTATATTATTTTCATTCTTTATAACATTTTTAATCCATTTTACCAAAATATCGCCGTGTAATACATCATTTAAAATATATCTTGTTTAATCTAATTCATAGTTTTATAATATATATAATATATCTCGGGTAGTCGAACTGTTTCGAAAGGAACGGGAATGCTAGTCATTAATAATATTATAACAATTCACTTTAGGACAGGGCACGGAATACGTTTTCGATTAGTAACAATTTAAAATTCAATAGAGATCTCAACCAGCATTGGGCGCTCTTCGAAACAGTTTTCCAAACCAGTTCATTTACATAATTTAAGTTAATTAATTACCGATGGAAATAAATTTACATTAGAATAAAATTTGTAAAAGTTAGTTATTTACAATATTATTTACAAATGATCTATATTTATCATTGCCGCTTAACAATAATTATCATACAATAAGTTTGGGTCATAATCAAATAAAATTCAATAAATGAGCATTTGTAATATGTTTGTGTTTGTTGAGACGGAGACGGAGAAGGGCCCCCCTGGACACTGGGAGCAGCGGGGGAACCCCTTAAGTAATCCATTTGTTTGTATATTCCTTCTATATCAATCTTTATCTATTCTTTAATTATATTAATTCCCTAACAAGTATAGCACAAAAGTACATCACTCGCAATTCCTGCATTCGTTTATTTGTAAAAGCTTCTTGACCGGATTCAAGGAGAGTTCCACGCGAGGAGTATCACTGTCTGCGGGACTCGGTCCGGCTCACAACCGGAGACTGTGGGTGGGTGGCGGACCCGCGCTCCACCCACTAACTGGAGCCCACCAGGATGTGCATGAAGCTGTCCAGCTCGCCCTCAGCGCGCTCCTCGGGGCCCGCCCAGCTGCCTGCCCAGCTGCCCGCCAGGCTCAGGTCGACGTCCAGGGGCCGCGCAGGGCTCCCCCCGACCCCCTCCAGCTCCCAGCCGCCGCCCCCGCACGGCTCGTTGTTGTTGAGCGGGTCCAGCGCCGACTGGCTGCTCAGGCTCAGCACGGAGCCCCAGTCGATGGGGCGCGCGCACTCCTCCTCGCCGTAGCCCGAGTCCGAGTCCGAGCTGTGGGGCGCGGGGGCGGGGAAGGGGAAGGGCGTGAGGCGGCCGGCGGGCGGCGGCGGGTGCGCGTGGGCGGGCTCGCGGGGCGGTGGCGCGGGCGGCCGTCCCTCGCGCGTCGCCTCCTCCGCCGCGTCGCGCTCGGCTTCGCGCTCCATGCGCCGCAGCGTGTTGCACACCAGCACGGAGCGCCGCAGCGAGGGGTCGGCGGACTGTCGGAAGCGGCTCAGCTTGTACACGCACAGGTTCATGATCTTGAGGCGCCGCTCTCGGTAGCACTGTCGCGCGCAGCAGCGCCGGCGCGGCCAGCCGCCGCTGCCCAGCTCTAGGTACGACTTGCCGTTCTCCGCGCAGCGGATGGTCTCCTGGTAGGGCGGCGTGGCGCGCGGGCCTCTGCAGCCGCAGTCGGGTCGCTCCTCGGGCCCCCATGCGGCGCCCCACGCGGGCCACGGCTCCCCGGGCACGGCCACGGCCTGCAGTCGCGCCAGGCTGCTCTCCTCCCATCGCGCCGCCTTGGCGCCCGGGCCCCCCGCGGTCCCCGGTCCTCCGCACATCTTCCTCTTACCGCCAGCACCCATCATACCAGAGTTCTGCAAACAACAAAATACACACTAATTAGTATCGTAAATATCTCAAATTATTGCTTAGGCATTTTAAATTATGTCTAACGTCAATATCAGAATGTTTCGGTGCAGTTTTCACACAAGATGCAGCAAAATACAGTTTATGCGTACCTTCGATCAGTGCGCAATAATTTATCGATATACATAATAGTTCCATTGATTCAGACGTTTGAGCTGACGGCCGAGGCTAGCGGACTGCGGAGCTCGATTAGATTGTCGCTGTATCGGGAGATTATACACGAAATAAAGATTGTATGGAGTCGGTCGTATGACGGGCGAATGATACTGGCACTGGCTAGTGGCTTGTCGACGTTTTCACTGAAGTTTAGTTCGCCGCATATAATAATTTAGATCGCGGGAGAAAGTATCGACGCTACACGAGCTCTACAACCGACGCGCGACGTTCACATTTCTTTTGAGAAATAACGCTTTCAAATCGCTAGCCACAAAAATATTTCCGACGTTCGCCTTCTATCAGAAACATCTACGAAATTAAAAACACCTAAGCCGTTTCATACTAAAGGCGGGACTTTACGCTGAGTGAACAAAGCTTTTTTTTTTTTAAATTTGTTGGAATCTATTTTGCGACTCGGCCGCTAGATGGCAGCACTCGGTGCGAACAACATCAAATTAGGTAACTCTCCCCGCCTGAAATTTGAACACGACGAGCTTTTTAAACTTCTTTCATATTTTATCGTAAAAATATAATATATTAGAAGCTAAGATAAAATAAATTAAGTCAGAAGTATGATTACTGTTTTAAAATGAAATATCAATTATTGATTCAATTATATACCGATTAAAAACTATTTATTGTAGATGTTTCACAATTTTCATTTCCGGGGGGGTAGGTACCTATCTGCTAGCTCAACAACCTAACCTAACAATTTCACCGACAATTTTTATTCGGTTCCGTTGTACGAAGGAATAAAAGTATGTGGATTGTTTGCAAATGCGCCACCAGAGAGTCGAGCTGTGAGCATTTGGGATCCGAAAGCCTCAGCGATCAACCTTGGGGCGGGAGGCAGCAGTATAATAATAATAGTTTTTATTCCCAGCAGCGAGTGGATCGGCCGCAAGGTCGACCCGCCGCGGCGCAGAAGGCTGCCGGCATAGGTGAACCGGTGCGCGGCCTTCGGCGGCTGCCAGTGGAGTTGCCACACTATTCAACCAACCAACGCCATCCAACGTACGACGTATATTCACCATACGACATACAGTATTATACAGTAATAAACAGCCAACAGCCTTACAGATAGTGCCTACCGCCTGCCTAACCAGTACGTATACATACTAGGTACCTACTTGAAATAGCTGGCCGCATACGTCAAACTTCAGCCATAGATCCATAGAGAAGGCATTTTCTTTCTGCCTGAAAGTTTTCCCGCAAAAGAGAAAGCTGTCAAATTCAAATATTATTCGATTGAAGACTTCAAAATTTTAAACATGAATTATTGGTCATAGATTAATGCATTTTCTTTCGGCCTTAAAGATTTCCCGCAAACTTGTGAGTTGTCAAATTCAAATATTATTCGATTGAAGACTTTTAATTTTTAAACATGATTTTCGTGTTAGAATCATGGATGATTGGTAGATCGTGGCATTTTCTTTCGGCCTGAAAGTTTTCCCGCAAACTTGTGAGCTATATAATTCGTTCTTATTTAAATATTGAAGATAAAATTAGCGATTTTAAATAAAAAATTGAAACAGAAAAGATACGGTCGCATCTGGGACTTGAACCCAGATATGTAATGGATTGAAGAATTTAAAATTTTATGTGTGATTTTCTGATTATAACTATTTTAATAGGTTCCATTAATTATTATGAGTCGACGCACAACCGTCGACCAGTAATGGTTATTATTTAGGTACCTACTCATTCCGATGTAGCAATGTTTACATTATTGAGTCTGATATATTAAACACGAGATGTCCTAAGCGGTCAAAGAGTTCGGAATTTTCATCAAGTGGCTGATTACGAACGAAGCTTTTAGTTACGACGAAGAATAATAAGTTCGTATAATATTATTTTGTGAAGTAAAGGCGGACTGGCTCGGAGTCAAAAATCAGCGAATCTAAACAGAGTAAAACCAGAATAGCGCGTTTTGGGTTTACGATAGCTATTTCCAGTTAGCGGCTGCGACCGGCGGGTGGGGAGAGGGGGAAGTGGGAGGTCAGGTGCGGGGGAGGGGGGATAGGCAGAAGACCAACTGATAGTAAATACCGGAAGTGTAAACTGCTCAAAAATGCCGCGCAGCATTGAGATATATTTCAAAATTAGATTTCTTGGAATGTAATGGCAAGTCGAAACACAAGTAAGCGTCAAACTCTCTTATAAGGGGCCAATTGGAGAGGATATAATGCTACTTTTACCTGTACCAATCATGTTTTTGACGACACCTATCCAACAATCTCATATAAATTTAGATCAAAATCTACAAATATTTTGAGGTTTTGACAAAGCCAATGGTCAACGCGTGTGTTCCAATTTTGTCAGTTTTCATCTTCTGCATATTGACGTTATCCAACAAATCTAATAGCCAATACTGCAAGTTGCATTGCAGTCTCGTCAAGTTTCACGTTTTCCATCAAAGCTATGGCTAATTCCGCAAGTTTGCTTTGCGTTGGGGTTATGTCAGCCTTTCGAGCCTTCGCATCCTGCAATGTTTGTATGTTGGCGTTTTCAAATAGCTAAAACAGAAACATCGCTGACAGCTCCACCGTAACCTCACTTTTTTGCATAAACACGCATGTAAATAACAGAAAAGATCCTACGACATCGCTCTCCACGGCAAAACCATAGATGCTTTAAATCTGCAGTTCAATCATAGGTGTATTAGGTATAATTATTACACTGCAAACTTGTATCTATAATTCTAGGTTATGTATGTGATCAGCATGTTTACGTTTAACACCTGCAGTCAGTCCACTAGAAGGGAACCACTACACATTATTAGCTTCGACGTGTTGTTGTTTTGACTTTTTTTCCGGATTTCTCGCTAATAGGTGAGCAGAACAGAGAATATTAATTTAGTAGATATTATTTGCTACCCCGAGGTGACGGGCGTGACGCGTGACGCAAACTACAAGGTCAGAGAGTTATTTAGATAGGTAAGTAGATAGTTAAGCAGACTAGGTAGGTACTGTTGTGTCAGCTTCATCGACTCGCTGGACTAGGGAAAAACCAATGCTAACAAATAATATACTTAACTTACAAAGTTAAACATTTAGCTGGAGAGACTGTGGCTCGCCATTACTGAAAAACCCGGTAGGTAAATTACCGCAAGACTGTTTGGCCTGCCTAGAAGTAGAAACTTGTAATGATTTCCTAGAAAGTACTTACATACCTCTTATGTTACGTATGCATACGCGAGCCGAACTGCCGAGCTGAACCTCAACTTATGGGAAAGGAACGAAGCAACCGCAAATGGCGCGAAACGTTGCAGTTGATTCGTTCCTTTTTTCCGTAATTCGTAGCTTGGCTCGCGTTTCGGTTCACAAATGTGTACGTACCTACCATTATAAATTTGCTGTTGCTATTCGCAAAAAATAAATTAGGAAAAAGACGTACACCATAGTTCTGGGTATATATAGTTCTTACTTGAACATGTTTCAAATCCTTGCAATGCATAATAATAAAAAAAAATCATATTTAACCTCAATTTTTGCACCCGGAATAAGCGAGATGCCACGCGCACCTTTATTTGATTCACATTCCTGTCATAATATGTATATGTTATTCTGACTCCTAACATGATTCAACCCGAGTATTAGATTCACTTAGTCGTGCCATTACATCTCTAGGTATAAAAAAATCCTTGTTCGCAGTGTTGACACCGCTAGTCAAAGACAATTAATGACAAGTCAAAAAGAGTCGATATTTTAGTACCTAATTGATCCAGAAAATCTCTAAAACCTAATGTTTCTTCAATCTTCAAAATTCTAGTGGAAAACAGTAAAAATATTCGAAGTGATTATATTTAACGAATATTTAACCCAAAAGAAGGATAATTCAAATGTTTTCGTTCTGCTCGGCGCTGTTTTATGTTGACTCCGAGGCACTGCGAAAACAGTCATCAGTTCTGAAGATCCAAGCAATGTCGGCACATGGTACATCCGGCATAAAATAGGGACTGACACAACCAAACCTGCAGCCATCTGCAGGCAAAGCCGAGCCAAGCCATCAAAAGCAACCTGGCAATCAATGGACAACGAATTCGATAACTACTAAATAGTTTGACATTTTGGTTTGTGTGTAGGGTAGCAGGGGTATTAGTGTGGAATTGTCGGTAAGGAATGGTCGGTATGAGCGAGGCTTGAAGAATGTAGCGCTTCCATAACCCACCGCTAGAGGCGCGCACAAATAGCGGTAAATATTTGGAAACACCGTAGGTGTAGCACCAGGCACCAGGTACCAGGTACCGGGTACCGGGTAGAGATGGTTGTTACCTGAAATGGTTTGTTATGTCACTGCGGTTCCAATTATCGAAGACCGAAGTGGTTCATTATCCAGTTACTTTTGAAACTTTTTGGGGTGTTAAAACCTGTTCCTAAAAAAAATCACAATATTTACATTCGCGTTATTGTATTTTTTTTCATTTCTAAAAGGAACCGGTTTCAAAAATATCCAGTTCCTCAGAGAAATTATTTCGACGGTTCCAGTGACATTAAAGGTATATAAAGGAGTATCGACCATCTCTAGTACCGAGTTAACTACCTATATTTATAATAGTGCCAGCCGAGTAGGTGCTGAGACTTAAGGGTTGATGGGCCTCATACCGAAAATATCCCAACACTATTATAATAGTGATGTTATGATTTTTGTGTCGATAAGTGGGTACCCACCTACCATTTCATGGCTGAAAAGTGGGCACCCTATAAAGTGCGGAAAATATAATATGTAGGTAAGGGTATTAGGGGTAATTTACATCAATATTTTCTGTAGTAAATAAACTGAGAGGAATGAATACCACATAACATATAAAATGTTGCTAACTAATACACATTCAGCGATTTTTGCAGGGCGTGGGTTTAGGGGTCAAAGAGTAGGTTTACGGGGTACCTGGTTTATGCCATTTTGTGCAACATCTCGATTTTGAAAGTTGGTCTTTCACCAGAGCGATCTACCACCCTGGATCAGTGGGGTATACCTAGCTCCGTTCGAAAATTAAAACCGAAATATTGTGACGTCATATGATTGCCTAACTATATCCACCAATGAAAAACTCAGAAAGTCTGTGGAATAAACTTTCAGAGTTTTTCATTGGTGTATACTATAATGAGTAGGGTCCGAATGAGAATTTTACTATCTACATATTGACATATCTATGGATTTTTAGGACCAATTTGTTTCATACAAAAAGCCCGAAGATATCGATCTAGTGACTGGTGTTGTTAATTTAATTTAATTAATTGATAAAAAAAATGATAAAGTGAAGGCCACGGTACATATCTGCGTACAATGCATGTCTTAACATAAGATAGCCGTAGAGATGTTCAGTGCAAATATGCGGAAGAAACTAATTTGAGTTTGCAAGCAGTGTTTGTCACAAGAGACGTTGTGACGAAACAAGTTTTGGGACGATATATCCGCCTTGCTAGTGCTATTGGTTATTTGGCTATATAGCTAGGAGAGAAGGCACAAGGAATGCGCCAGTTCTATATTCTGCACTGCGCTAAATATTGTTAAAGCGGGACCACGCGTACACCAACAGTCATACACAATAATACAATTATTATTAAACATCAGGAATACTCATTTCGGTTGTAGGTCTCTGTGAATCTGTGATTCAATGAACTCGGGTCTGCTTTGAATTTAATAATAATAATAATACTAATAACTGGATAACTACAAAAAAAATTATATATAAAGATGCAAAAGTCGGTCATTTTAAATACATGTAGGATTACGAAGGATTTTTTAAAATATTTATGTTGAGGGATCAGTAGGATTTATAGGCCCTGTTAGGAGTTCTACGGAGCCGAATCCTCTGATACGAAAATATCTGGAGTCGGTGAATTATTTTCCCATTTGATCTCTGGTGAGTTGACGTGTTGTCCTTGTATTGTTTTGTATTTATTTTGCTTGTTGATTGACTAGATGATCATTTGTGGAAAAGTGTGTGGAAGGGTTTAGTTTTTCCTATGGGGAAGATTTAACCCGGACATAAAATCGGAAGTAATAAAAAATAGTCTTTAAGGCCCAGTAGTAAGCATTCAAAGACGGTAAGGAAGATATACAAATACGAGTGTAAGAAATAAAACACGACTCGTTTGTAAATAGAGCAAAAATCTCTCGATAAATGATTTGTTGCATTTAAAGATACACCGTGAATTTTCCATGCCTATAACATATTAAATAACAGAACAAACGTGTTTTTAATAATTTTTAGAGCTTATTTTGGAATTTTTTTTCTATCGAGGGAATTTCATATGATTAACGTTTCGGCATTACAAAAGTATAGATATTATCTTCAAAATAATTTTCATTTTTTGGAACATAATAACTTGTTATAAATCGGTAGAAATTGGGTGTCCGGGGGCTTAAGTGTCATTTTCAAAATTGGAACTGATTGAGTGAAAAATTTAGACAAGCGATAAAGTACCTTGTACCTATCCACTAATATAATATTTTAAGAGAAAATCACTTTTTTTTTTTTTGGAACTGATGTGCTAATAATTTTATTCTAGTCTGAGCTAGTAATAAACAATATAGTTTCGGTGGTGTGCACGAAACAGTAACATTTCGGATATGTACGTATATCTACGTAGCATTTATTAGGCACGTCCCATAGTGGTAGATACCTACTCTCAGTATCACCCTTCTATCAATGTACTTAGTGACCAGATCTGAATAGCAAAGTTCTCCTCGATAATAATAATAACATAGTATTTATATAGCGCAGTTTTGTGTTGTTTCACTTCAAGTGATCTTCTTATTACCCTTACACAATTGGGTATGCCATAGACCCACTGCCGAGACCCACCCACGAAATATACGTAGGTACTTTACGGTTTTCTGTTAGAATGCATTTGGGATCATCGTACTCGCTGTATGAAATATGCACCAATCTATTATTTGACAATGGCAATTACTGCACTATCGAAAGTTTGGGTGGAATTTTTCCCCATTAACTTTCTTCTGTTGGCTGCGAAAGTGAAGCGGCAGCACCCAGAACCGATACAATCGCTATACACACTGTTATACACCGGAGCACAGCCAGCTTCATTGCTAGCCAAACAACAACAACAGTCGTGTGAAATAATTACAAACAAATATTCTTGTGTATGCCAACTCTCATCACAGCACGACACATTATCTGTGCATTCATTGGATAATCAACGTCCAAGTGGTTCTCTACGTTTGACAACTTTGTAGGGAACCCCGGGTTCATGGGGTGAAATTGTCCAGGTTTGACTAGCTGTATGGCGGGCCGGTTTGGGAGCGGCCCGTTGAGGGAAATACTTTGACCTCTTCAGTCGTACTCTCTCGACTCATTGCATTATCTCTCACTCCAGGACATGATGACCTCCAGATACCCACCCCTCATGCCCCATTCCTTCCCAAAACTTCTTCTCCTTCCTTTCACTAAAAATACCCTCCACATATATGATGCCTGGAGCATCGATGTATTGTATTTAGATGATACATATAGCGAAAAAATAGGTTCAACTTTTTTACCTCTAACGCTTCCAAGTCTCTTAACAAAAACTAGGGAATCCGGTCTATGCGTATCGTTTATTGCATTATAATAGTGGAACACATTTCGACGAGATATTAGTGCGCAAGAGCGCCTCTAATTGTGTAGCTAGCTTTACGACCCAGGTACAAAAAAATCATCAAATTTCAAAGTTAATTTCCAAGTTCTGTGAAAGTCCTATTGAAGTTCTGTTATTATATCAACATGGGCAAGCTGCTTCTCAGAATTAAAATAGTAATCGAACTTGAACAGAAATTTCACAGTCCTTGAAAATGAATTGTGAAATTTGATGAATTGTTCAAATTCTTTGAAACAACCCGTCCTTAATGTACGAAAATAAACTGCAAATATCAGTGTTTACCAGGCAACTCTAATGCTCAGTTAATTTGGTTGATACTACTACAATATAATATTGGCCTGATAAAGCTCAGGTATATACGAGTATAGTTTATAAAAATATTTCATAGTTTTAAGTTATTTTCTGGCCTTGTAGAGCGCCATTGTTGGCGTTCAAATACCAATGCAACTTGCGGTAAAACCGAATCGAACACATCGATCTTATTAATAATATGATCTGATTTTTATCTAGTTTGCTTTTCCAAAGATTAATTTGATGTAGTCGCCAATTTACCGAATCTAGTCTGGTTTCGATTTATTAGTTATTTAAAGATTCTAAATATAGAAATGCAGATTTATACTACTCAAATAAACCATAGCACATTGTTTTTTTTGCGATCTTTCATTGCACATAGTTTTTTTAAACAGTACATTATTCGTTTTAAGTTAATAATTTGAATTAATAAACACCGTTTCAATAATGTAATTTATTGTCTCGGACTTTATTTATTAAGTATAGCATAATAGGTACCGTTGTATTACGCCAACTACTTGTAAATATTTTTGCTTTGGCTCGAGTAAACGAAAACATTGTCAAAGTATTTAAAATGGTAGTTAAAAAAAATAAAGTTATGAGTTATATTTCATTGCTAGGTAACATTTTAAACGTCTGAAAAATACGTAGCTCGTTAATTGGATCGTTAGTTAAATGCATTCGTTATAATTATTATACCGAACAAATTTTTATATTCACCCAAGAAAGCTGCTGTCAGACAAGTGCTCAATCCGTGAGATCTAATTTTTCAGAAAAACCTCTCAAGAAAAATGTGCCAATCTTTGCAATGCTTCGATGTCTCACTTTTCTATTATTATCTCAAACTCAAACAGTTGAACTTAACCCGGTTATGGATAAAGTAGGAGTACGTCACGTGGTTCAGCCGATTGCAACCCTTCTGGGGTTGAGTGGGCAGACTGTATAATGCAGCGTACAGTCCCTCCATCATGCACGCTCCATTACGCCAGGAAAATGCACTATTCCGTAATGGAAGCACACCCTGGGGATAATTGATTTATTTATTGAGGTAAACATTTAAGATGCAGAGATAAGAAGGTTCAAATAAGGTTACTATTCTTAGGCTTTCAACTCTGCCAAGAACGAAAGGCAAAAGGTCAAAGACGAAAGTCGAAAGACGACAAATCAGAATCCAGGATCATAGATTAGAGATCAGTGACTAAAGAAGAAAACTGACGGCTTACGTCTAACACTGGAACCAAGGTGGCTTACGTTAGTCAAAAAGATTTACTCTTTAGATACATATAATAAACTGCCTTCTTTATATGACGATTTCAACACTTTTTGGTCTGATTTGGGTCATCTCACCATTTCCTGGTGTCCTGGATCTGGCATCCACCGTTGAACAAGTGCACGGATTTTATGAATGAGGAAAAGATAACCATTCAACTCAAATAGCCGCATTACTCACAGAAGGTTTCGTAGATTGTGAGTGCGGTTGCGGTCACCAGAGCCGAAACAAGAGACATATTATCTGAAGGACGTAAAAATCGACTACCAAAAAATTATAGAAGATGAAAATAAAACTTTACAAGTAATTCATGCTTATGAGTATAAGTAACTTACGCCTTTCTTACGTCTACAGTGCAAACACAGTGCACATCGACTCACTCCCTTTTTAGAAAAAGTAAAAAGATCTTTAATGTCAGGTTTTCAGCATCTTTAAAATTAATTACTAATCAGCTCGAACACGTGTAACGTACATTTTTTTGTAATACGTAGAAATTATAGATTAAGAATTCACCCAGTTGAAGAGGCACAAAAACATCAATCCGGCTTTGATTGCTACCAGAATCTATGTTGTATTGCAAGGCATTTGATGGAAAAAGTAAAAGTCAACGAGTTGGAGGAAAAAAGTACGCAGCATTTGACCAAGTGTGGAGCGGCGTGGGCCTGACGTGAGATCAGCAAGTAGCAAGTATGCACTGGTCGGCAGAGAGGGGAAGAGGAAGGTGTATGGAGGTTGCGTAGTCAACCTTCTGAATACAATAACGGCTACGTGCTGAGGCACAGTCTTAAGCCAATAACTATAAATAATAAAATGTCTTATATAAGGAATTGCAGCCAATTTTTATTATGAATGTTCACATTTTAACTTAAATACATACCAGTATTTATTTTTTATAGATGATCGAAATCTGACGGTGTACGCGTGACGTCATACGTACCCCGGTTTTGTCGGCTAAAATTAAAGTCAATTCCACTCAGGTCGGTATGAAATCAGCAAATCTTATTTTAAATATTTTGCAAGATTACCAAAAAAAACATGAATTATTTTTAAATAATTTGTATAGGGCGGTGGTAACCCGTGTGCAAGTTTAATTGTCGAGCAAAATTGTCAAAGCCATAATATTTAGAACTCAAGTTTCATATTAGGCTAAATATTCATCTACCTCAGCAGAACCTATATCGATAGAGTTGGGATAATTCAGGTGCCTTCTTAATTAGCGTCCACGTTTCGAATTCTTAAATTGAAATAACGATTCGAAACTACTACACACTGGTCTAGTACTTCTATTGTTCTCAAGCATTTGAAATCATTCGAAATACTGTCGAATTTGGGTACACACGTATCAATTAATTGAACACAGGTGTGCAACAACGTCTTGACAGCGCGCTGCATTGTTCTCCGTTTTGTTTACTCGAGCGGAGAGCGAAGTGCGAGTCCCGCTACGCAAAAGTGATCGGGCATCGATTCAATTAGCATAAAATAGCCCGCAACGCGTCTGACCTCGTCTGGACGGGGCGTAATTTAGTCTCCTCCGGGCGCGAGAGAACGCTCTACGAGAAGGGTGTGTGTCTGGGTAGAATGCTAACGAGCAGCGAGCCCTACGCTGTAGACCACGTGCTACACCATCCGTAAATTACGGCCGGGGTAGGTGCCTCTGCGCGTTGTGGCAGTAGGTACGGCCTGGGGGTAGGATCCGCTAGGGATGGGTTTAGAGGGCAGAGCGGGTGGCCGCCCACGGAGCCGCTAAAGGTCACGGAAACGGGGACAACGCTTACTTGCTGCTTTGCTACTTGACGAGGGATGCGGTAGAGAAAGAACGACCCACGCTGCTCCCGCGGTTGCCTTCACTCTGACAATGTGACAGCGAGATGGGATTACCATGTCATTTACATGTCATTGGAATTGATGATTTCTGTGGGCGAAGTGTTTTGACTGGAGTTTTTTCTAGCGAGAATTTAAGGTCAGTAAAGCCGTAACTAACCTAACGTAACTCAACCTGATTTTATATTTTTAAATCATTGTTATTAACTATTAGGGGGTAGAAGGTACATGTACATTTACACACAGATAAACTTCTATATTTATAATTTTCGAATGTAATCGAATTGGATTTGTTATTTTATTTTACTATACGACAAGTAATATGTATTGTACATTGTACTTAACCCTTTCAGTACCGCACTTTTGCTTCCACATTTCATATTTTATTCTTGATAACAAAATTGTTGCTTACCTAGTAATTTAAATATTTTTTAATATATATATTTTTTTATTTTTAGACCTCAATGGGTTATTTTTTATCAGTAAGGAAAATAAATATCACACAAACAATTGTTTAATTTTTTAAAAATACGCAGTTGTATACATACAAAGATAACATAAAAAAAAATAATAATAATGGACCGTCTCCACGCAAAACAGCCTAAACGGGATCTGCCATTATATTTACGGATTTTTTGCTGGAATAAAGATTGCAACCTAGCAAAAAAAAATAGACGCCATGAGTAAATATGCTTCTGATTCAAGATACGCGAAATAGGGGCTATTTGTTTCACAAAATCAAGAGATATTTATTTTTTCTTCTTGTTCCTGACGAAAAACACTGGTATTGAAAGGGTCAATAGTGTTTATAAGTTATGATAATATGACTGTATTATTGTATTACAGATTGTACTAACTTTACTTTCTGTATATAACCCTTTTTAAAATGCAATAAACAATAGGTCGTTCACTCCTCCTTCTTATAAATCTTATTTATTTTGACAGAGAGAAGCGAGTTAATTTTTTCTAAACAATTGTACCTAGATTCGGTCAGTTCCATGCAGCGAACATTCCTGAATGCAATAATAACAGATTACATCACCGGCTAGTTGTATCGACGAGAAAACCGAAGCTAACTCCTATCATTTCCGTAACTCTTTCTTGTTTGTAGATTGTGTATATTGTAAGAAAAAAAAGCAGTAAAATACAAAAATGCTTTCTAATACAATCAGACAACATCAACTACGTTGCTAGTTTCCCAGTTAACAGACTCCTTGTTCGTGTTTTGCTGTACAGACTGATAGCGCGTTCTTACCTGATCTATTCTATTAATCTCTATAGTCAATTCATAGAAATAAAGTTGAGGTCCATTCAACTTTCCGTAGAAAAGCCTGTTCTCGCGGATCTATCTGTTCGATTCTACGCAATAGATCAAATAATAGAACAGGTGAGATCTCGGTTTAACTTAGAATGAAGAAACTTTGTGAAAATAAAATATTCACAACATACAGTGCTTGGATTCAACGGTTTTAAAAACCAGAACTCATGTCCTTTTTTCAAAGTGAAAAATATATAGTGTTATTATTCGACTTTTCAAAACAATTTCACGCGTAATAAAAGAGATGTGATTTCAGGTCCATTAATCTGTTAACACAATATGCATTCCGCAAGGTGAAAATTTTTTTGATGATAACCCAACTCGTAAAGGACAGGGCAACAATAGAAGAAAATTAACTGACAGGTCACATGAAAGCGGGGTAGTTATTTTTTCCATATTTAGAACTTTTAAATTAATTTAACAATAAATGTCCAAAGAAGCAAAGCTAGCAGTCCACAATGGAGTGCTGGTATCTACCCTGATGTATGGGAATGACGCAAGGAACTGGCAGAGAAAGGATGAAAGCACACCGAATGATGTAGAAATTAGTTCTCTGAGGCGTATGTGTAGTAAAACCACGTATGATCGTGTGAGAAATAATTAGAAAAGTGGAGATTCGCAAATAATGCCAGGCTGATGTAAACGCAATGAGTAAGATTAAAAAAGAGAAACAATTATTTTATAAGCAAAAATTATTAGCCTGAAACACTCATCCACATTGAAAAATCTCCTGATAAAAGATACATGACGCCAACGGGACTTGAACCCGTGTCCTTTCGATTTCCGGTCGACAGCTTTTCCGTGCATAAAAAATCTTGTCTTAAACATTAGTTTACCAAAAAAATAATAATTAAAAAAGAGACGCTAAGATGGTTTGGGCATGTAGAGCGAATGGACGAAGAAAGGAGTGTAAGGATAATATAATATATGGTTGAAGAAGTAAAGGGGAAGACATGACACGATCGATTGAATCAAATACTTGAGTCTGGCCATGTCAAAAGTCAGAATAACAGTAGGAATGAGGCAAGGAGTGTGTGTCAAGACCGAGTTGTTTGGTGGTCTACCCCTACGGAGAAATGGCGTGATGGTTAGTTAGTTAGTTAGTCAAATCTCTGTTAATGTTATATTATTTAACTTCGTAAGTATTTAAGCTTGTGTTTGGCAGCCCTAATATTCCAAGGTGCGAAGACTTACAGAGGGGGTGGTGAACAGTTTAGAAAGTTTCCCTGCTTCCGTTGAGCAGGTAAGTCGGTGAGGCCGGCTGGAAAGGCGAGGGTCAGGGTTAACGAAGTTCATCATAACTTTACTTAAATCAGTTTCACTTGAATATTGTTCTGCACTTTGAGAAGACAACAGAATACTTGTTGTTCATTGTAGGATTCTAGTAACGGTAATAATAGAATTAGATCAAACAGGATTATAAAACTGAAGCAATTCATTGTAAACATAGACTTTTTAATTTTAATAACTTTGTTTAATTTTTGGTTGTCACTGCATCGTAGCATAAATTTAAGTAGTTTTATTGCTTTTAAACTAATTCAATCAATTTGTCTACGATAAAGCTGCAAATATCGCACTAATGAATTGTTTTAATAATTTCATCATAAACCTGATTTGGGTATTCAACGCAAGGGATAAATTTTGTTCAGATGAAAACAATACGAATTATTGTATTTATAAATAATTAACTTCTAATTTAAATTGCCAACCACATTTTGGAAATAAATCATTATTTTTATATAAATATATTTTCACAATTTTACAAATACAATGGGTTCTAAATTAAGGGTCAATAGTCAATTAAATATTAAAAAAACAATTTGTTAAATTTATTTTCACATTAATACCTTTGATCAGAATAATTCATATTTTTGCTACTTAGACATATGAGTTACTCCTTGATTCCGTCGTGTTAATTTATAGAAGTTTTTGATATTTAACATCAATACAATAATTCTTTATTTATTTATAATAATAATTAATTAATCACCACTCATTGTAATATTTTTGTCTGTACTTATTTGTCTTTACTTGAATGTCAATTTATACGTTTATCCTGACGAAGATCATATTGGTAATGTCAATGTAAACAAAGTGATTTAACTTCGTTAAATTAAAATGACGCCACAAAGTGAATTTGCGATTATTGAAGAACTAATTTCTACTTTACCAAATAGGACGAAATCCCGAAACTGGATCAAATTAAAAATTCCCCGATGCCTTTGACAGTAAATACATGGATGTTTGTCGGTTGCGTAGCCACCCCGTTGAAGCAAATTTGCTGAAACTAAGAAGCAGGGTGGAAACATAATATTGAATAAAGCAATGCATTAGAAATAAACCACACCTTGTATGCCAGTATTATATTGCATGACAAGAACCCATTAAGGAGAGTCAATGGAGTGCGGTCGTCTGTCATTCTACTTTGTCTGCAGTCATAGGACGCTGGAGGCTTTAATAGTGGGTGGTTGTCTGTAGGGGTGAGGGGTGCATCGGGTGGGTGGCAGAGGGCACCACCCACTTGTTGAGCACTGGCGCGGCGGCGGCAGGAGCAGGCCAGGGGGAGGTGGCTGGCCGCGGAGCTTTAACTACTTCCGTCTCAATGGCATCTTAGAATGGGAAAACTTCCTGATGCACCACGCACGCGCACCGGCTCAGCGACTTAAGGCACATGTACAATAATACAAAAGCTCCTTTCCTAAATACACACGTGCATAAGATACCGCGCCGGAACACGTGGGAGAAGGGATATTTACGTTACGGTGTTACGATCCAACGTCACACGCTGTCAATGTCACATTGGCAAAACAAACTGACCCATAAACTGAGACATTTATCAATATTGAACAGCATACTGTTTTCGTATTATTTCCATTTTATAATGGATAGCAGCATTGTACACTCTATTCAAAACTCGATTAAAAAAAAACACAGTTTAAACTTTTAACTTTCAATAACTACTATAAAGAATTAACGATTTATGTCAGGGGGGATGGAACGTATTTTACCATTTCTCCCGACATACATAAAGTCGTTTCTCGTGAAATCCAGTGTTATTTTATACATTAAGCGTGCAGCGGAGTGATGCAACTGTACCCAAAACATTATTAGTATTGTAAAAGGTAAAAAAGCGACAGTAAAAGCTGTAAAGTAAATATTTAGCAATTTAAACTACCTACATTTCAACTCTTCATAACATTTTTCTTGCTTCCATTATGTACAGCAAAAAATTAATTGAATTAAAAAATGACAATAAAAATAACGACAAGAAGTACAAGTAGAATTTTGTGTTATGGTGAATGAAATATCGATTGAAATGTCACAAAACCCCATCTCTAGCCCACGTCAGAACCACAGACAAAAAATAAATCTTTGTTGACATTGGCCATTGGAATTTACGTAATATTCCCCATAGTCGCTTTATTTAACACGTGCGCTTTCATAAAATAATTTGTAAGGCAAAATACAGTCATACACTGACTTAGAAAATGCTAGGAGAACCCGCTTGTTTGAATTATTATGTTGAACTACAAGGTTTTCTAATAAGAGGTGTTATTTTGAATAGCCCGCTATTTCGGTAGATGTTGCTTTTGAAGCTGTCATTTTTTGACATTTGACAAGTAGAAACTACGCCATTAATAAAAATGATACACGCTTCAACAAAGCATTGAAATTATTAAAATTCACTTGAGTTAATCAAATGCAAATCATCTTGAGTGATGAGGCCCATTTCCACTTCGGTGGCTTCGTCAACAAGCAAAATTGTCGCATCTGGGGCTCGGAAACCCCAAGAGTTATTGTTGGAAAGCCTCTCTATCCTCAACGTGTGACTGTTTGGTGCGGTTTATGGTCCGGCGGAGTCTCTGGACCTTCCTTTTTCGAAAATGAGGCTGGAACAACAGTTACGATGAATGGATTGCGCTATCGAGAGATGATTAATGATTTTTTTATGACCGGAATTGGATGGTATTGATCTGGACAACGTTTACTTTCAACAATACGGCGCTACGTGCCACACAAGCAACGAAACCATTGATCTTTTACGATTGAATATCAAAATAACACTTCTTATTGGAAAACCCTGTATTATGTAAATGTTGGTTTAATTTGTTTATTCTACATATAATTACTATCTATCTTTGTACTAAGCTATTGGAGTGATATTTAACATAAATGACACCATAAAATGTTGTCAAATTAGGCATATCAATTGCGTGCGTCAGATATTAGTACATAGGTAACTTGTGCTGGACACATGCAATGTTACTATTACCCAAAGGGCCCACCTTGTTTATTCGGCTCCATGGTCCCACGAAAGTCATAACGGGGGCGTTGGCGGAATTCCGAATAAAAATCTCAATAATTTAACGAAAACGTGTATAATATTTGGGAGTAAATATGGCGTCCTGGGGAAGGTCAGTTACCTGCGCGTATCATAAAGCGCCCGTCGATTAACATTATTAAAAAGTGTTTTCGCGTCGTTAAATAATCGTAAAATACTGCTACTACAACTTAACCAATTAATGACATCATTTATATATTTTTGATTAGTGAGTTGATCGGTGTATTGATATAATTATCATCATTATCGCTACTTTGATTTATGGGTCATAAATATAATTGTTATTGGGACATTATGCTTTAGTTTTTGCATAAAATATGCTAGGTAATGTCATATTAACCTAGGTCAAAAATACTACGAAGAAATTACACATAAGAAATCGTGCTAGGCTGAGTAAAGCAAACGTCAAATGGTGAAAGTTCGTAAGTTCGATACCCGGGTGAGGGTAAATGTGATTTCTAGCAGGTTAGGTCAGATTCGGACAGCACAAATAATGATATCCGACCTACGATAAAAACGTAACAAGAAGAAGATTCTAGTAATACTTGTATACCTCCACTTATCGGGTCCTTCAATTTCATAAATCCATTTCTAATACTCATCTCTTGACACGACCTGACATGTTGAAGTATTTGATATAATTGATTATGCCATGTATTTCTAGAACACCCCGATTTCTTCATCATATAATAATAATATTTAAATGATTTTTATAGCGCCGTTTTTGTGTAAAATCACCTCAAGTCACCTGTATCTAAATTTCGCCAATAAACAATTAGATAATGTTAATTAAGTGTTAATCTCAAGTGACCTACCAGGTAAGTATTGTACTGTATATTTTCTCCATAAATAGTTAAGTAATAACATAGATCACTGTAGAAATGTATTATAAGTTTGTACAGCGCCCTTGAGGTGATTTTGCACAAAAACGGCGCTATACAAGTCATCCAATTATTATTATTATTAAGGGCGCTGTACAAATATCTATATATATGTAACATATAAAGGGGAGTGTCTGTTCGTGGCGGGCTGAAAGCGGCGGCGAATATTTGATTTGTATACAAACACACAGTTTTATTCCGAGATTGATACAATTTTGCACACTTGACCTTCCTCTTGTATTGAATGTCTATATTTGACTTCGAAACTTCAGATAATGCTCTGTTATATACTTACTTACAAGTTACACATTTTCCTTGGTACATTTTCCTTTTTTAAGCGCCTCTAAGGATACATAATAATATGCATAAAATTACACCTAACAAAAAATAAATCAATTATAAGTATATACCTACCAACATTTTTTATTTTATTGTGTCGTAATGGAAGACTTAGCCAGCCGGTTGGAATCCGACACGTTGAAAACTCATCCATATTAAACCGATCAATTAAAAAATATTTCACAAAAACGTCGCTATTAATCAATCAACTGAGGTGATAACAAAAGCGGCGCTATAAAAATTGTCTATATTCATTATTATTATTATTATGGTAAAATTGGAGCGCTATACAACGGTTGAAGGTAAGAAACGCACACTCAACTCAACGCCAAGAAGGGACACGTAAAAGTTGCGACTTTGAAGTTAATTGAATGTTTGTTTGGCCGAAGAATGAAGAGCGATACTGCAAAAAGTTTTCGTAACATTAACCTCAATACGGCGCACTCGGTTCAAGGATATCTCGCGGTACGTCTGTACGAGTATACTTTGTACGTACCTAGTTTCTTTGAAGATCTTAGAGGTTAACTTTATCTCGACGTTCTCAATGGGACAAGGAACTCTAGTCGTTTATCTCGTGGGTATCCTTTGTAGATTTCTGAGCCACAATTTTATGTTCGAAATTCGAAATATCGTAGGCTGGCTGCGAAAGGTCACAAACTCTTTTTTTGAAAGTGCTGGAGCGATTTTAAACTTAGAAAAATTGGAATTTTAGTTTCTATTCAAATTTTAAATATCGAATTTTACAAAGCAGACATGATAAGAATACGAATTAATCCTTATTAACAGGGTTATTAAGTACCTACTTAACTTGTAACATTTTGTACTCAATTTTTTTTGTAGGTTAAAGATAATGTCAG
This sequence comes from Hesperophylax magnus, assembly GCA_026573805.1. Classification (NCBI taxonomy): domain Eukaryota; kingdom Metazoa; phylum Arthropoda; class Insecta; order Trichoptera; family Limnephilidae; genus Hesperophylax; species Hesperophylax magnus. The sequence continues at coordinate 379,291 of JAIUSX010000007.1, read as the reverse complement.
TAACGTCGAGGTCAAATTAATTAAATTAAAATTAAATAGTCTGTTTGTCACACAACATTGCGGTCGGAACAAATGTGCTATTTCTAAAATCCATATTTTTCTTTGTATCTAATATATTGGCGACGACCCGACTGCGAAGATAAGTATGTCAATCAGTATATTTTAAAGATATTACAGCCAGCATAACATTTGCTTTTCTTTTCCTAAACACGCTCATTAAATAACATAGATATATATTATTAAAATAAATACCAGAAAGTCCAATTTTCCAATTATGTCCTAAATCCTGTATCAAAATTTCGCTAATAAACAATTAGATAATGTTAATTAAGGATTAATCTCAAGTTACCTACCATGTAAGTATGGCACTATATATTATCTCCGTATATAGTAAGTAATAATATAGATCATTGTAGAAATGTACTATATATTTGTACAGCGTCCTCGAGGTGATTTAGCACGAAAACGGCGCTATACAAATCATCCAAATATTATTATTATTACGTATATATGTAGCGTCGCCGATGTACTAAATGAATACTTAAGTACTACAAAATTATTTGTAGCCATACAAATATTTTATTAACACTATTTAATGTAAAATTAGTAAATTCAAAACCAAATTAGATATATCTTTGACAAAAAATTTGCCAAATGACATGACGGTTTATTAATAAAATATTTTCTAACGCAAGACGTTAATGTTTTTGTTTAGTTAATATATATATTATTCATCCGTGGTTATAACCGTATATCTTAGTTTAACCTCTTTGGTACTTAGTGCTTTCGGTTATTTAAATATATTATTACTGAAATACTGAAACAATGAGTTATAACCTACGTAATTACATTATTTAAAATAAAGTGATATGAAAAAGTTAGGGTGTTCCAACACAAAGACAATAACTTCAAATATAATATATAAAATAATAAAAATCATCTATAAGGAAATTCGCTGAATGGGTCGGCAGATAAGATAGAGAGAATGAAGGTAATAAGGTAATATTTGTTTAATTTAAATATGCAGTACCTAGCAACGTTTATAATCGGTATTGCAGTTTGATAAAAAGGGTCTGTTCTCCCCTACAGTAATGCCAGTAGGTCCCTTTAGTAGAATGGAAGGGTGTTTGTAGGGGTGGGGAGTAGCATGTAGAAACGTTGAAGCGAACCCTAAACGCGCCGAACCAAAAGTCCCAGAGATATTGTAAGTGTAATATTCGTGGGGTTGGCTGGTGGGGCCCATTTTCCTGTTTATTCCCAACAGCCAGGGCCCTCCGGAGAAACCATTTCTGGGAACCCTCCTTTACCCGCCTCGCCACCACTCCCCTCCACCGCCTACTCAGGATAAAGCTCCCTAAGGCCGGGGCACACAACTAGTTGCTTATAATATTATATCACGTAGGTACTTTTAAAAAATTAATATTAATGAAATTCACGATTTCTATAATATTTCAAGAAGATTTGAATGGCAATTGTCAATGCAATGTCGAATTATAAGTAAATAAAAGGGGAATGTTTACATCCGATGGAAACGTAGGTAAAGTGGGCAGTCAAATAAGGAGGCATTGGTTAAAAAAATTACTACATTTTTAGCGCACATTTTGAGGTTAAGTTACAAAGCCAAAAAATATTTGAAAACAATAGTTAAATTCCTTTTGAAAAGTGATTTATAAGGACATTAAAGGTGATATATATAAAGACACTAAAAGTGATATATAAAGATATTAAAAGTGATATATAAAGACATTAAAAGTGATATATAAAGATATTAAAAGTGATATATAAAGACATTAAAAGTGATATATAAAGATATTAAAAAGTCATATGTAAAGACATGAAAAGTGATTTATATAGACGTCATTTGTCATGGAACCGTGTGTGAAATATCACATTTTTTTCTTATCAACAACCACAGCTTGTTTTTTTGACTTGTGATTGTGTGTTGGCGAATCGAAGTCCTGTTTTAACTCGATTATTTGCCAATTCATCTGTTTATAGATTTGTTTGTTACGTTTAATTTCCGGTCCAAGATGGTAGCCGTGTTGGATATTTCATTTTTATACTGCCAGAGGTCTCATGAGCGTGGATCGTACGATGAACCTAAGGTTCATAAAATATACAACATCCTTGATATGATTTTTAACAAAAACGGCGCTATACAAATCAGTCAAATATTATTCTAAGAACTTTGCCAATATGATGGTACCTAACCTGCATGAAGAAGTTTGAAAAAATAAATCATTGAGATAGCGACTTTTCTTTAAACAAACTTTATAATTCCTAATTTGAATTACATAATTTTTTTTTATTTCACTTAAATATTGAAGTACCTAATTACAAATCTTGTGATTTCAGTGAAAATTATGGAAGAAAAAGGAAAAAAATGGAAGAAATCTGAAAGAATCTTTCATATGCTTTTTAAAGTAAAGTATTTTAATTTTAATTTTATCGTTCAAAATCAGCGAATTTATCTGGAATCAAACGTAATGCATAAATATTTTCCGCTGAATTTGTATTCTGACAACTCTCCTAAGAGCAGTACATTGTAAAATGTCAGAGGTTTTAGGGGTTCAAATTCCAGAAAAACACTAAGGAGTATATCGGTGTGGCCATACCTTTAGCTAACCCGAAATACGGTACCTACCTACTCTCCAGTCTACACAGTACCCAGTACCTACCCGCAAAACCTACCTACGCCAACAGACCTAGCTAGTAGGTAGGTACCCTCCTGTACTTCTATACTATACATACAACCATCCGACCGACCTACCCATCTACCCACCTACCATCCTACCCACTACCCAGTAGGGTATCTTGTGTTGGTAGAATATTGTTGGAAGTAGAATGAGGCATTACTGGGGTGTCCAGGCAGCGAGCTAAGATTACTGGGACCAAATATAAATTAATAATAATAACGCTAGGAAAATCTTATACCTCATAATTCATAAGTCGTTATTTTTTACCTCTCATTTAATCGAGTACGACCTAGGTAAATTGGCTAGAAAAATAAAGGTAATATTGAACATACTTATTTCGGTTATTGATGAATGGGCAAGTAAGCAGACCTAAATTTTTAAAATTGTAATTTTCATTCTAATTGCTTGACAGATGCTTAGATGAATTAATAGAATGAAGATCAGGGAGGTATAACTCCGATTGAAAATTGGAACCGAAATATTGTGATGTCATATGATTGCCTAACTATATCCACCAATGAAAAACTCTGAAAATCTATGGAATAAACTTTCAAAGTTATTCATTGGTGTATAGTATAATAGGTAAGTTCGGAATGAGAATTTTACTGTCTATATATTGGCATATCTATGGTTTTTTAGGTCTAATTTGTTATTTGTTATGGTGAACTCAGTCCAGTGGAAATACTTTCGCAGACTGTTCATTTACATATTATTTAAATGGCTATCCTTTTCAAAAGCGGTGCTACATTTTTTGTTCTATTAGAATGAATATAATGGGTCTTGTATTTTTATAATGTCACCGGATAGATGCATTCGTAACATAACTTCTGTGCAGCTCAGTTTTGTGATATTTCAATTCCAGTCGTTCAACTATAATAAATTTAAAATAACGATTTTGTAACATTACTCTTGCATGCCAATCGGTTTCGACACAACCGCATCTTCGTCAGGGCAGATACATACTAAAAAAATGTACACATAGTTTCAGTTTGATTAAAAATATAAAGCAAATGTCCCGCTATACATTCCCAAATCGAGGTCGCACGATACAATATAAAGGGGTTGGTGGAGAGGGGTGCGGAGGGGAAGGCATTAGGAGGGGTAACCCAACCATCCCGTCCCCCCCTCCCCCTTGCGACTGTAATGTACAGCCGTACCCGCGCCAAAATAGGATACGAACACCCAACCCTCGCTCCATACAATTTTAACCATTTTTTGTTCCCGTCTTTTGGGGATGGCTTAGGAAAGGACCCCCGGCGTAACACGGTCGGTTCTTTGGAATATAAGTCCTGAGGAATGCGAAAATATCTACAGAAATGTCGGGACAAAAAGCCCCACTTCTAAGGGTGGCCAGGATAAAAATTATTATAACTCGACTCCCGACTGTTTTCTGTACGCTCCGAATATTATCCGTAGTCATGGCCTATGCCTACAGCTACTTCTTTTATATTTGGGGGTCACATTTCCAGACTAGGTCAGTAGAGTTTGGATGGCGGTCTTATAAATTATGTTGTCATTAGGGATTACTTTCAAACTTTAATATTTAAAGATACGTTTTGATGTATAGCATTAAATCTTAACTATAAAACAGAATAACGTTTTCTGATGAAGCAAGCATTCGCAATATACGAACTCTTGTGGTATGAAATACAGTCTAACACATTTTTAGGGTTACGAAATAATTTTTATTATTACGAAATTTTGACATTCTCATTAAATTGTAAAATAAATTCCACAAGATGCCCAATTCTTTTCTAAATAGTATAAAAAGAAGTCGCTATTCGCGTTTGTTTGTGCGCTTAGTTCTTCTAAACTACGCAACTGATTTTGATAGGGTCTTCGCTATCATTTGGAGAATTTCTTCCGGAAGGTTTATATGTATAATAAATGTGTAATATATTTTTAAAAAGTAGAGAAAAGTCGATGTTTTGTAATCAAGTCGTAAAAGAAATATTTTCGGGCGCTTACATTGCTAACACTGTCTAAACCCTTTGAGATACATCGAAATAATGTACTTCGGAATTGTATATCTTAAAAAGGCCTACAGAAAAGTCTATGGTGGTATATGTCTATCTCCTAAGGATAACCCCTAGCAACGCCGGGTATACGTTAGCTAGTATCTAATATGAAGAAAATAGCAGATAAGATAAAAAAGTATCTAAAATAAAATCTATTGGTAACACTGGCAATAGGATATTATTTACCCGCGAGCGAAAACAAAAGAGTGTCGGATAAACTTTTCTAACCCTTCCTCGAACAGAGCGATAAATTATATTCATAAAGCTGTCAAGTGGTGGAGATGTATAAATTTTGTTTACTATAAAGATGTCACATTTGTTTGGAGATGACGATGGCGGCAATCATCATCATCACCAATCATCGGCCCTTTCTCAATAACGAATAATTATTGACAATAATATTTTGGTTACATATTACAGGACTTATAAAATGTCTAGGGGTTAAATAATATTTTTTTCTTAATAGGATTTCGGTGTTTGGTGCCTGTTTTTAAATCCACTGACTGACATAATAGTTTCAAAAAAACCACTTGAATTATTTTTACTCATCTCATAGACTAATCTATTTATATAACGAGGAGTGTATGTGATGGGGGGCGAGCTTTACGCGTGGCTTTGATTTTTATAAAAATCTACAGTTATATTCCTACTGATGAAATTTTGCACACTCGACTTTAAAAACTAGAGGAAGAGGAATGACTAGCTACATCTGATTTCAAAACCGACCAACGCCGGGGATTTCAGCTAGCCTATATATATTTATAATAATAATCAGTCTGTGGCTGGCACGCGGTCGGGTGGAGTGGATTTCTTTTTGACAAATCTACAATTTTTTTCGAGATTGATGAAATTTTTAAAACATTACCTTCAAAACAAGCTGAAAACGCTGGTTATGCGGTATGGTTACACCTAGAGTTAAACAGAGTATTGCATATCACGAAAATCTATATTTTGCCAATTTTAACACAAGCTATGGTTAATCTTATAAGGATATGATAACTAAAAATTATTCAAACATTACTTGAAACGAATTCAGACGCGTTTAGTGACCGGACCTGAATAGCCAGGTACTATCCAGCCTTTCATCCATCATCCCTTCTCCTCCCTCACACAATTCTGTCGCACGATATACAGAGATTGGGGATGCCATGGTTTCATTAAAATATTTATTTTTAAGTAATACTGAATGCACATTGATTATGTAATTATTATTATCTGAACACCTTGAGAGAATGTTGAAAGCAAATTAATCCAATAACGTCGAATCCGCAATATTAAATAATTAGTCTTACGAACATAATAGTTCGTAATATAATAAATGAAGATGATAAAGATAAAACAAAGAAGGACGGCCCGACGAGAGACAGAGAGATAGAAAGACAGAGATAGATGTGGGCCGAAAGTTCGGCAGCTTTTCCTCCGTTGAAGTTTTAAAGTTTCCCCCCCATTGTCAATTCCATCAGAATCCGCTCAAACTTGTTGATATGTTTTCAGCAAAGAAAGGGAAAGTTTACACGACTGTCTGGGACGTGGGGACCTAGAAGTGGATCGTAGCTCGTAGAGGCGTAGCTCGTAGCTCGGACTCATAACCGTAGTCTTATCTGGCTGTACGTCAATACTGTAACATGCGATACTTGTGACGTGGGATAAACGACAAGTGAAGCAATTTATTGCCCATTATTGTCAATTTGATGCGTTGTTAATGACTTATTACATATTAATGGAACTCAGTGACCGCTATGTTCAAATTTGTGTCAAATGCACAATATCGGTATCAAAAACTAGGCTGAGAGAATTATCACACAGTGGTACTCATAAATTTCAGTAATTTGCGTGGATTATATATAGATATCAAAATCAGTGCTTTATCAATATGACTTTTTTATTTTATCAAAAACATTTATAACTTTTTACGTTTGCTTATTTTTTAACCGGAACGGTTTCACCTTATTAGTCGGAAGATGAAACCGATCCGGTCGAAAATAAACAAGTGTTCAAATTTCAAATAATTATAAGGATTTCCACTATAAGTTAATTGTTTCAAAATTAGAAACAATTAATTTCTGTATAAGGTTCAACAATGCACCTTATACAGAAATTAATGTGAATTAATAAGAAAAAAATAATGTAATTTGTAGTTCGGTCATTTTTCCCCTGCTTATGTCGTCATTGGCTAGAAAACACGCAAGGAGCTTTTGGAATCTCAACGCGCATAGAGTTCTAGTATCAATAATATGAAAGCAATAGGGTATTTTCATAAACTATGAATACCGTTAAAAATCTGTAATATATAGAAATAAAAACTTAATTATTGTTAATTCTGATGGTGTCAGCTGATTATATATTAAATACATCAAGTACAATCAAACTCACTAAGTACTCAGTTTTGTAAGACTTTTTCATGGATTGAGGAGTCTGCGGGTTGAATTTCCATCGAAAGGTTAAATATAAAGTTTTTATCAATGTTATAATATTAGCGTAACAGTGTTAAAAAATGCATTACAGCTGTCGTAAGAAACGTTGATAGATAACGTACAGGTGTAGGAGCTAGTTCGCAGCGTTTGTATTTTGCTAGATTCAAATGTACGGACAAAATCAATAATTTGTCATGGACCTTAAAACGTCAAGTCTGTCCATGCATTGAAACCTGGCACTTTTGTTTCGATTAAAACTTTATTTCAACAATATCCTTTGGACTCAATATATCCAACTCCAGAGGGCGGGGGCGGGATAGCCTACGCTTTCATTTGTCTCCCGGAGTCCTAATCGTGCGCAGCCCCTTCCCCGTCTGGCCTCATTCTGTCCTGGTACCCCCCGCCCCCGCCCTGGCTCCCGCCCACCTGGGGGCTGGTGGCGGTGGCTGCCGGGGGGCGCTGGTGGCTGCTGCCGCCCCCCGCCTCTCCCGCCCAGCCGGGTGGGCGGAATATAGGTCCCACGCATAACGTAGCTACGCACAGCGGTCGGTCCTAAATCACACACCAAGGCCGCACAGATAGTAACACAATACCATAGGCATAGTCTTCATGCTGGTTACCAGTTACCAGATAGCTGTAGGTGGTACCAATCTAATCAAATCACTTCTACAAATCTGAGACGGGTGTTTTCCTAATTCTTAAGCGGAAAAATTAAATGCATTTTTAAGAAGGTAGGCAGAAAACAGGATAGACACCAATCGCATTCTCCTTTCATTTGCCAACCCATTCGATGGCTTCGATTAGCAAACTTCAGGAAGAAACCCAGAGTGGAACATACACAGTCAGTTTCACTTATTTGAATAGTTTAAAAAAACTTAGTGAAAGAGCTAAGTTCAGTGTTCAATTCTGAATACCCAGGTACTCACAAACATTCATCTTCCCTTTCTTCTTGCCGTACATCTTTTCCTGCAGCCTCACAAAAATATCCGATTGGGGATACTACAGATACAATAGCATCGTTAAAACACTCTACTAAATGTGATCCTTGTATATTTAAGTATTTACGTGTGCACAAATATCTCATCCGAAAGAACAAGTAGTTAGGTAACATGGAATAACAATTTTAGAACCTTTGCCGACCTAAATAATTACGTACGAATATAATTCAAGATTTTTTTCTGGGAATATAATTTATGACGGAATACGGAATTCTACGGGCACGCGATGTGCCGACCTATAATATCAGGTTCATTTTCCACAATATGTTGAACAGAACAAAAATAATTCAGTAATATTTTATCTGCGTAAGAGGTGAAATAATAAAATGTGATAAAAATTAAATAGGTAAATTTAATCAGTGTGAGGCATCTTTTTTGGCTGCCAGTAAAGAAAAGTTTGTAAATCTGCACACATCACAAGTATAGCGCTCAAAAGATGAACTAACAAACGAAGAATATCTACAGTAGCGACGCCCTTAATTACATAGGTAATTGTGTCGATCTGTATGTAAACCCATAATTAATAAAAATAACTATAGTTTTAAAGAACGGCATGATCAATGAAAGAGTCAGAATAAAAGAAAATCATTCATGAATGCGAATTAAGCATGTAAGGTTTTAAATATTTATATTTTTGATACTGACAATTTATGGTGGAATTCCATTATATTGATATATTAAAACAATTTAATCATTCGGTAAGTGTGTAATACAGAGTTCAGTGGCGGTCTATCCTATCTGCCTACCCCTCCGGGAAATGGATTGATGGTTAGTTTTAGTCTTGAAGATATTTTTCTAAAATAAATCAAATGAATATATGGTTTTTATTGAAGTAATCACCAGAAATGAAACTTATTCCCTTCACGTAGCGTTAATTGTCCGAAAAATAACCAAAATTTAATTATCTGAAATAATTGCTCCAATTTTCCAAAAAATCTTTCTCGCCAGAACCCAGCTCATAACGTAGCACGGCCTCCCGCACACACCCACACCCAAACCCCACCACGTAGCGGGTTTTCCTATATATATATATACTTGCCTATATACCCAGTCGGTATACTGTATAGGCTCGTCTGGCAACGTTATGTAGGCACATAGAAAGGCTGTCACGGAATACGTATAACCTCGAAAAGTTTTCTAGACGGACACCGCTACGTCTAGCACTTAGGTATAAATATATACATTCCTCAGTTTAGACACACACACATACATAGGAATACCTACGTGATTGATTCAAACACTCACACACGCGTGGAAGGGGAATCCCCGGATTAAATTTTCTTGAGGCTTTGCATTTTGTTTTCACTGTTAAAACACAACATTAGTACATGTGCAGAGAGAGTTCAAAAAAAATATTAAAATTCACCGAAAATTTCAACTTGGCAAAATCGAGTCTATTAATTTAACTAAATAATTAAACACCATAATTTTGGTGTACATACGTAAAATTCTAAAATATTTTTTTTTTCCAAGGGTCTGCACAGGAACAAAATAATATCGTAGAGGCTTTAAGAAGTGAAAAAAAAACTAATTAAAGTTATGAGAAAAACGAATTATTACTCAATAAATAGGTCATAAATTTTTGGAATATATTTCATAGGTACTATGCTTACCTGATTTTTCTTTTCAAATCATATATCGTTGAGTAAAGGACTTAGTGTAAAGAAAAAAATTTCTTCAGATAATAATAATATTTAATGTTCGAATGGGTGTCAAAGTGTTAATTAAACAAAATAAAAAATTAGTGTAACTAACTAACTAACCATTTTGCCGTTTACTGGCTGGGGTATGCAGAGAAAACGCCAAACAACTCGGTCTTGGAACACACTTCTTGCTTCATTCATCTCCATACATACCCATCAGTTACTCTTGACAAGGTCCGACTCAAGTACATATTTGGTTTAGTTGATCGTGCAATGTCTTCCGGCTTCTTCTTGCGATAATTCTGTAGATATATATTTCAGAAATATGTCCTATTATACACGGTATCCGAAAACTCAAAGTACAAGCGGGAGACTGTTGAAAAAAAAAAGAAATTTCACCATATTTCGAGTCCATTATGTGGTATAAGTATTTTTGATTTTAGCTTTTGTTTTCGTGAGTTCTATGTTGGAATTGTTTAGGTAAAATTTGACAAAATCGGTCGTTAGCGAGTTAATAACAGCTTTTTAATGTCTTTAAAAGTACGCCGAAGCGTAGAACCGGTTATAAAATTTGTTTTAACCCCTAAGTTGCCAAAAAAGTGGAAAAATTAATGATTATTTGGGTTGTACTACGAGTGTCCGGACATCGTGTGTAATATACATACTTATTTTGTATTGGATTTCATTGCCTTCTGAAAATAACGCAGGAACATTTGTGAAAATCACCAATGATTGCAATCATACGTACAAATAATGATGTTGTATTTCGATTGATTTGAGATTTCCCTAGAGATTGGTTTATTGACGCAAAATAATATACCCGCGTTTTACGATACGCCAATGATTTATGTATATTTATATTTTCAGCCCATTTTAGAGGTGAAGAGAAAATAATTATTACAGCGAACCTTCTACTTATATTGCCATTTTAAAGTAATTTATTCAGAGTTCAAACCACAAACTAATTATATCGCACTCCAAAGTAATACTGTACGCAGTGCGTTAATTTAATTATAGGAAAAATGTCATAAATACCAAAATAGACGAAAGTGCATTTAATGTAAGAATAAACACGTAGCTACCTACATTGTCTGCTTACAAAACAATATATAATCAAATTCTGTGACCTATCTGAGGCCTAGGAGTGGAAAGATCACATACTTAAATTGTGTCATCAGTTTTCTTTCAAATCGGTATAGATCCAACGCCTAGGAATTATCTTTTCGTTGCTTTCAATGAATTTGAATTGAAACAAGATTTTCAAAATAGTAATAAATATATTTTGTAATTTTTTTAAATAAACTATTATTGATGTCGGTATAGCATGGTTACATCATCACGCCATTATTCCCATTGGTTGACAATTAGGTCAAATAGGTTAGGTTTATACATAAGTTTTTTTTCATCACTCTAAATGACTTTATATCACTTTTAAAGGTATGTTAAATTGTCATTGTGGCAAGACGGAACGACGCTTCATGACAAATAATCAATAATTTAATTGCTTTGTTATCAAAAATGTATAACTTGTTTACTTTCAATTTTTCATTTATATTAGATTTTGTAATCATTTTAAGGTAAATTTCGCTAAATGTAATGAAAGGGGAAGTAATAATGAGGTCCCTGAGGCTTATTTGTGGTAAAACCATGTATGATTTTCTCATGAAAACGGCGCTATGGAAAAGATTCAATTATTATTATTTTTATAAATCGACGAGTTAACAATATGTATTAGGAAATAGGTAAGAGAAGGGAATGCACGCTCGCTCCACTGTGCCGCGTCCCGGCGTAGAAAACAAAAGTGGAAAACGGGTCGCCTGCGGGGCGGGGAGAAAAGTTGTTGTCTGCCCCCCGTCACTGGGGAAAGGGGGAGGGGGTGGGGGGCCTCAAGGGGGTGTGCTGAGGGTGAGGATCTCTCGAGTTTCAAAGGGCAGGTTTTTTAATGAACACAAAAAAAAAAACTATAAAACTAGTATATTCACAATATTTCTCAAACTCATCCGAATTAGCTGTTAATTTTTACGAAACATCGACAAGGCGTAAGCAGTTAATAATCTATTTAAATAAATAAGTAAGTGTTCGTTCGTTCAAAATCTTAAACCTCCGAAAGTTCTTCACAGATTGCTTTCAAATTTTTACACACCGTTGCATTCGAATACTCGTGTGTTTTTATATACCTATATTATATAGACGTCACCTGTGACAGGTAAAAACATGCTTTTAGAAAAACAGCGCCATCTGTTGGACGTAAAAGCAACACGCGATATTGTTTATCTATCTGCACAGACAGACTGAGCCACAACAACGCGTGGCGGGGTACAGCTAGTTATTAAATAAAATTGATAATGTAAGTCGATGGCATTGCCCAGCTTTACGCAGCATTTTTCGAAATCAGATGTAGACAGTAATGTTCATCTTATTTTAAACATCAAGTGTGCAAAATACACCGTGTTGCATATTGTCGAATTAATGATATCAATTAAATCGAAGCTTTTAAAATAATGCCGGAATGAGAAATAAAATCTGTCGAGTTCATATCATTAAATTAACTTAATAGTGTATAAATAAGAACTTCATCATAAATTATCATTACTTGCATCAAAACAAACGCCACGATAAAGATCAAAAACACGAATAAATCAGATTTTATCATATCAGTTAATAATCCGTTATCAGTTATCATTAACGAAAGCAACATTATGTAAACATAAACAACATCGTAAAAATATATGACTTGATTAGGACGTAGTAAGAATCTGGTTTAGTGTTCCAAAACGCATTAATAAATAAATAGGAGCAGCTGTCAAATTAGTGTTGGAATCCGAATCAATCAATAATATTGTTTACTGATTGGCTGGAAAGTGCAGCGGCCGACCTGTCTTTCGCGTTTGAAGAATTAGATAATAAATGTTTAGTAGCGATTGCTTATCATTGTGGTAAATTTATTATCATCGGCGTTCAACGACTGTTAAAAGTCCTAAGATCTCTCGATGTAGTTGTAAGTTGGAACCTTTTTCATATTTGGCGATATCTTTGGTTATGTAAATAACGGTTTACTTTTGTTTCCTTTGTGACTTGCATTTCTTTTAGGTTTATATTATAATTAATTGACAAACAATGTCCAAACTTTATCCTAAAAAGGTGCTATAAGAACAAGCCAGATGTATGTAATAATAATAATCATTATTATCTAATACTTGTGCGTTTTAAAGTGAGTAAAAATACTAGATTGGCATTTAATTTTATATTTTTGTATCTTTTTTCGTCTTTAGACCATTATTTATAAAAATATATAGGGTGTATCGGCACGTACCCGACAAACTTTAACCAGCTTTTCCTTAGCACATTTGGAGTAAAAAATGTTATGGGCACTTTGCTGTCCGGTAACATTTTTTTTCAATTAAAAACAAAAAATGATAAAAAAATCCACACTCCGTCACTGTCATTGGCATTGTTTCTCGTGTTCAACAGCTGTTATTAGCAAGTGTGTCAAAAAGCATGTTCGCTCTTTCATACACAATAAATAATAATAGCTAAAAATGAGACGAATGGTGCCATGCCATTTCGTTGTGATCGTAAAAGCGCGCTAATGTAGGTACGTACGTATATTATTCAACGAAACTCGAATAAAATATTGCCAGGTCAGTTTTCAAACTTTGACAAAGGATAAAACAGTGGTGACATGTGGTGAAAATATAAATAATAATTTTTTTATTTAAAAAAAATGTTACCGGACAGCAAAGTGCCCATAACATTTTTTACTCCAAATGTGCTAAGGAATAGCTGGTTAAAGTTTGTCGGGTATGTGCCGATACACCCTGTATATAATTAATAACCTTTTGACTAAAATTTTGACTTAGGACAACCGTCCTTGTATAAAAGCGCACAGCCAATATTTGACTTCTGATTTGCAGCGTTACAATATAACATCAATATGTTAGAAATTTAATAATTAAAATCTGTTGCCGCCAAAGAAAAACCAGCCCTTCCGGAGGGGAGGTCGGCAGAGTATATTGGAGCGGGGCTTCATAGAGGAAAGAAAAACCCGACTCCAAACGAACGTAGGGGGTTGAGAAAGCGGGGGAGGGTTTCTCCACCCCCCTCCCCCAACATCGCCACCCGAGTGCTGGGTTGAGTGGAACAGTGCCAGGGACTAGAAATGTGTGTAGCGCCCTTGAAAATTCGACGGGCGTAATAGTAAACAGTGAAAGGGTCTGTAACTATACCTACGGGGGTATATTATATTCCTAGGCATTATGTGATCCTGGTCTTAAGCAGACAGTTGCGAATGTAAGGAAATTTGTTGTATGCAAGGAGATAGGTACGATAAGATACATTAGAGACACATGCGATACGTTATGTGGAGATGGCTAGAGATAGCACGCTGTGTGTGCGAACTGCGAATAGAAGCCAGCCATGTAGGCTATGTAGGTTGTAGGTTGATTCCAGCACTTGCGGGTTATTATTCTCTTGATATCTCAGATGTTCTGGTAAGAAATAATAAACTAATCAACATTATAAATATGTGGTGTACAGTTCTACATTCTTTTGTAATAGTAACCAAGATTTAAAAACAAATAATCCTGGGAATTGTGATTATTGGTAGGTGTGTTTTATGAACACTAGGATAGAACCGTTTTAAAAAGTTGTTAATATATATTTTCTGAAAGGATGTCACGTGTTTAAATTTACCCAAGAAAGCGTTAAAAACAAAATTGAACCAAAGCGTTGTCAAGTTTTTTTACTTTAATTTTTTTTAAACCTTGGCTATACACAAGTACTTACAAATTACATCACACAGAAAACCCCAAAATAATTATTGCACCTAAGCAAATCTAAGAATTAAAGGATTTGGAAATAACTTTAGTAGCGCTCAGACGCATTCAAAAGACATCAAACAGCTCATACTAACCCGCCTAGCGTCCGATTTAAAAAAAATCCTTTACACTTCGGACTCGATTTACTCCAAAACAAAAACTCAAATAAAAAAAAAATTACACAAAAAAATCGACTCAAAATGTGATGTAGTCCAGTTTCCCGCTTTTACTATTTTCCCGAGTTTCCGGATATTTTTTAAAATTACACTTTCCTTTGTTGCACAAATACATTTTATTATTAGAAATTTATTGCAAATTAATAATGCCTTTAAATTAATAATAATAAATTGTTATCAGAGTGTGTGTGTTAAAAATCGAAACGACACAAAGAGAAGTGTACACCATCAATAACAATATATGAAATCACGGCGAGAACAATCGAATGCCGAATTAATTATTTATTTATTAATCAGCGCTAATTATGAAAGCAAAGTTGGTATGCTAGATGGCATGGATGGCGCGTAAAAAGTTTTATCAATTTCCACCACTGTGTTTAAGCCGTGGCCAGGGGTGGAGCGGAATGAGGGGAGTAAAGGGGGTCGGTTGTGTAGGGGTGGGGGGTTGAATCATGTTTGGGGGAGGAATCATGTCGGGGGAAGGGGGTTGATCAATGAGGAGAGGGGAGGTGAGGGAGGAATTAGGCAGCCGTAGTTTATTTCCAGCGGCAAAGGATTTAATAAATAATGAAGCCGATTTTGTTAAGAGCTAGCACGGGAGGGCCACATTGGGAGGTGGAACTCCAGCCAGCATCAGGAGTGACAGCAACCTGGAGACAGATTTCTATGATCTGCGATATTGAACAAAATTGTGATTGATTAAAATAAATACAATCAATTTTCAATAACAGGAAGAAAGTTCTTTGATACGGTGGATATTATTTTACGTGAAAACAGTCATCAGTTATTCTCACTGGTTTTGGAAATTTTTACTTTAATGAATATACATATATAATAACGGCTCAATCAATTAAAACTATTCAATCATTTAACGAAGCGAACTCCTGTTTCAACTTGACCACCTTGCATTTCGCTTGTCTGTAAATTTGTTTGTATGTTCTGGGTTCGGTCAATCCTGCCAAGATGGTAGCCGTGCTTGATAGTATATTTTGTTCCGCCAGAGCAACAGTACGCGAAGTTTAATATTCACAGGACTACTAGTTTTATCATTATCAATTATTCAATCAATTGCGATTATTCTATCAATATCAATAATCCAAAAAAGGTAATAATTTGAAATTCAACCTTTTTAAAGTTTCCCTTCGACGAAGTTAAACATTTGATTTAATCGTATAGATTTTCAGGAATTATTTCATCAGCTGCGCTGTAGCTTGTAGCGGTGCATCATCACTGATATTTTTACCTGCCCAAAGGGAAAGTCTTCCCGTGCGAACGCATTTTCTTACTTTCTCAGCTCGTATGTTGAAGTAGTTTGTTTACCTGAAAAGAAAGAAAAAAAACATTATTAGAAAGGAATATCAATAACTTTATACATTTTACAATCATTTACGACTTTTCAAACAATTACGATTTTACAATAATTTACGATTAATAAATCATTTACGAGTATTAATTATTATTTCATTTACAATTAATATCTAAATCATTTACGATTATTAAAACATTTACGATTATTGAATCATTTGCGCTTATTAAATCATTTATGACTGTTCATTTATTTACAATTATTATCTAAATCATTTACGATTATTAAATTATTTTAGATTATTAATTCATTTACGATAATAAAAACTCTTACCATTGTAAAATCATTTACAATTATTATCTAAATCATTCACGATTATGAAATAATTTACGATTATTGAATCATTTGCACTTATTAAATCATTTAGGATTATTGATTAATTTTCAATTATTATCTAAATCATTTACGATTAATAAATCAATTACGATTATTGAATAGTTTGTGCTTATTAAATCATTAACGATTATTAAATTATTTAAGATTATTCAACCCATTATAAAAACGATTTTCAATCTTACTTATTACGATTAATCAATTAATTGCGATTATTAGGTACTATTTTTTTACAATCAATTGCGATTATTAAATATACAATCAAATTTAGAAGTTTAGTTTTTAAGTGATAAAATAAAATAGAGTTTGTTTGGCAAGTCCTAAAAGCTAAGCGATATTTACATAAGAATTGAAAACAAAACGTTAAAAAGGATTAAATAATATTTAGTTATTAGGGTGTTCTATCACGTGTCATTTTTCAATAGTGAAACTAACACAAGACAAAAAAATTAAAAATGTTCCAACACAATTAAAATAAAAACTTGTTTCATTTTTTTCATCTCCGCTATATTCTCATAATGTTATCCGTTCAATCCGAGGCTATACACACGTACAGTATATATGTCTATCTCACTCATTACGTATAAAATTTATATCCAGTTTATCCTCCGTCTCTCTCGGTCGTTATGTGCCCGATCCCGCTTGAAAGCTCTCTCTGTATAGCTCCGTCCCTCTCGCACTCGTGCTGTTTGTTACAAACGAGTATACAGCCCGTCCTCGTCTCTCGTTACGTATTACGTACAGAATTATCAGAAAAATACACACTTGTATTTTTAATTCTTTTATCAATGAAATAAAAAAGGTCTAACGAAAATTCTGCTCACTTTTAATATTCTAGGCATAGAAATTCCTTTCATATAAGAAAAATTAAATGTAAACAAATTATAACATAATTAAAGAAATAACCGAAACACTATATTTATAAAGTTTTATTTCCAGCTAAAAGGCCGTTTTGTTTCATCTTCAAACTAATTTTTCTGCGATAGTAAAAATCACTAATTTCGGTTGTTAGTGTGTGATGTGAAATATTACTGTGTAATGATTTTCAAAATTTAAACTGATAATTTTAAGGTGTCAAAAATATTTTATTTTTTAATTTAAAATTTGTATTTATTTTGTTTAAATTTTCAACACATACTTCTGATCGTTTGTCTAATTAATTGGCAACAAAAATTTTTTTAAAGAGAATTGACAATATTTGTTTTTGATAAGAAATGATTCAGAGGCAAATATTTTATACTTTCAGGTTTACATATCCTATAATAATTATAATATCCCGTGATTTTTCACGGGTCGGCGCTAGTATATTAATAATTAGTTTTATTTCTTAAACTTTGTGAAATATCACATCTAGGGCACTAAAGTCGTTATATATAAATAAAAAATGTATTTAGGAAAATCTCCTGGAAAGGAAAATAAAAAAAATCTAAAATTAACGCAGATTATGGAGAAAAAAACATTTTTTACAAACTGTGAGTAATGTGTGGAAGAATATGAATGGAATATGTGGATCATTATAGTATAAATTTGTAATTTAAAAATCTAAAACCGCACAATCACGAAGTGATTCCAACTGGCTACAACGCTATTATGACGTAGGAAACACCACTGGCTGGTAAGACGGCTGTAACCAACGTTGCACGGCGTGACGTAACACCGCCGAATTCAAGAAATAGAAACGTACATGTCGTTTTGGCGGCAAATCGAAAATGGCACATATTAAATCGTCATAGAAAATGTATTCGTGAAAATAAAAATACCTTCACTGTCATAATTTTTTTCTTATTTTTCCGAGAAAAAAATACCCTATTGAAAGGCAAAAAAAGTTACGATAAACAACGAAAAAAAACAGGTAGACGAAGAACTTTTTGACTGAAAAACCGCTTTTAAACGTTGGCAAATATAGAAGAAAAAGTGCCGGTAGACGAAGACCGTCCTGAGTGAAGAATGCATGACAGTAAAATTCTCCAGTTGCAGAAATCCTCATCGTTTATGAATAAAAAAAAATTATTTACTCACAGTAATGATTGATAATAATAATAATATTTATATAGCGCCGTTTTTGTGCAAAATCACCTCAAGGGTGCTGTACAAATAAATAATACATTTCTGCAATGATCTATGTTATTACTAACTATATATATATATGGAGATAATATACAGAATAATACCATACTTACCTGGTAGGTCATTTTAGATTAACACTTAATTAACATTAACTAATTGTTTATTAGCGAAATTTAGATACAGGATTTAGGACACCATTGGACTATGTTCTTTAATGAGCGTGTTTAGGAAAGGAAAAGCAAATTTCACGCTGCCGGTACAACAGTACAAGGTTTTGATCAGAATTCACTTTCTTAAATGTGATTCGTCCCTCGGTATAAGACAGATTTCGAAGATGATGTATGACAAACTTTTCGATGTTTGAAGCCATTCAAAATCAAACTGTAAAAATCATAAAAAGACAAATTAATTGTTTACCTCCGTAAAAAGAAGAAAATAAATAATAAAAACACATATTTTCTCACAAAAAGATTTCATCCATCGTGATTTATTTTTTGGGTTATTATACCGTGTTGCGTTTCCTCCTTCTTTAGCCAATGTTTCAGGCAACGGTACAGTGTCCCATCAGCACGGCAAATGCAAGTGCAGGGCTAAAGATGGAGAAAGCTCAAAACGGGATAACAACCCAAAAAATAAAATCACCGAAATACTTTTGGCCGTGAAATTTCTAAATCTTCCTAAAATCTATTTTATGTTTTTAAATTCAAATATTAGAAATTGTTAATTAATTTGTGAACAACCAGTATGCCGGAATAACCATGTAGAGCCAGTTTAGTCAGAGAGAAATACACACACCCACGGTTCACCATCACATGCACAGCAATCCACTCGCAGTACACACACAGGCAAGGCTACATAGTTAGGTAGGTACTACGTATAAGTACGGCACTGGAAAACTCATATTATACTGGGTACAGGGGCGAAACAGGAATTAGCAACGCCGGGAATTTATATCAGAGACGAATTGGAAGGATATTAAACTACCAAAAATTATCTTACAGTTTTTTTTCAATTTTAATTACGGATTTTATCACCACAGTTCCAGACAATCCCAGACAGGTCATCAAAATTATCGATAAACTATTGAAGAAATCTAATAATTTTAATATTTGAAAAAGTTAGTTCAATTTCATCCGAAGAGAGGGAAAATGCATATATTTTCGGCACACCCTATCCGTTTATCAAGACATGTGAATCCCCAAAGTGAGTGCATATTGAATCACATGTTTGTAAAGCAATTTGTTGCAAAAATAATGTCAAACATGGAGTCTTTTATAGTGATT
Organism: Hesperophylax magnus; assembly: GCA_026573805.1. Classification (NCBI taxonomy): domain Eukaryota; kingdom Metazoa; phylum Arthropoda; class Insecta; order Trichoptera; family Limnephilidae; genus Hesperophylax; species Hesperophylax magnus. The sequence goes on along the minus strand of JAIUSX010000007.1, from coordinate 359,480 downwards.
TGTCAATAATAAAGTCAAATATGAAGTATTTTATAATGATTTGTCAAAAATAAAGTCAAACATGTAGACTTTTATAGTGATTTGACAAAAATAAAGACAAAGTTTTTTTGTTAGAGTTGTGGTTTCAGCATGGTGTAATGGGAAGTTATTGTTTTTAGGGTTTGTAATATGTGTTATGTTTGTAAAATATAGTAAACAGAACCTTCCAAAAGGTGCTAGTGAAAACTAGGAAGGGTGCTGTTATCAAGGGAACCATCATCTTCACGGAGAAAACTCATATAAAATACTGTTAAGGCGATGCACTGCGTCGTGTAATATTTTAAATTGAGCCGCTATCAATAACAACCCTTACGTAGATGGCGATAAGGTTTAAATTCCCGCTTAACACCATCCGCCTGTTTTGATTTATGCAAGAAAAAAACATGGCCAAAAAGTGCCTTTTATTTTATCTTGTGGATGTTCAGGCATAAATATGTAATTTTTTTTCGATCATTTTATACTTAATTTGCCACATTATACAATAAAATCATAACCGAAAATGGGTTCGTAAGTAGGAGATTTTGAACTTTAAAGCAGTTTTCATAGGCCTTAATATTATTATTTTTCTGGGCTTATAAAAAGACTTATCTAAAAAATACTCGATTATTTCAAAGGCCAAGATGTATTCTACTCGCAGTATTTAATTAAAGCTTCTGAAACATTTCTAGGCGACCAAATTTTCAAACCAAAAACACATGATTTTGCATTACTACGTATGGCATCGCCTTAATTTAGTAAAAATCTGGTCAAACTATTCGTTTTCCTTTTGAAAACGGGACTGCAGGCCTTTAAGGAATGAATTGAAAGAGTTTCTAACAAAGTATCAGTAAAAAGCGAGTGTATTATGAGGACGGCGGAACATGTGTACATACAAATACTGATGTTGATACTGATATTGTTGCATTACGTCATGATAACTTCTAGGAAAAGAACACGTGTTTCCGATATATTCTGAATGACTTATATTTCTTCAGGAAATTGGCATGCTATCATTTTTTTTTCACAAGATAATTTTTCTCCGTGCTCATAAAGATTACGAGAAAAAAAGTTGGAAGCGGTGCTGCGCGGGGTAAGCACAAATAACAAATTGGTAAGATCACCATTTGGAGACGAAACACTACTTTATACATATAGCTATGTTTAGTGACTATGTAAGTAGATACTTCCCAACTTTGATTTTACTTATTTATTATTGTTTAAAAACAGCTACCTATAAGTCATAAGAAAGAATTCAGCATCGAAGGGCTGATAGATAAATAAAAACTGATAACTTCTGGGTAATATACATATAGGCAGATACAGTTTGATACACTTAAATTTTCTGTCGGTTGCGTGAACACCAAAAAAATTAGGTAGGTACCTAGGTACTTCCACACCCAGCGCAATATGAAATAATATGATCCGAACGCGTCCCGTGTGCGTCCGCATACATTATCATCGGCATGTTCGGAGACGACACCTGACTGCGGATATAGCCACGCGGCAGGGGGAGGGTGGAAGGGGGAGGCAGGTGTGGCCAGTGCACCGGCCGCCGCCGCACCCGGCCGGAGCGGATACCTACCCGGCCAAAGGCCTGGACAACTGGACTCCGGCCGCTGGCAACACCAGCTGGATCGGGGACATTCGAATGTGGAAGTTTGAGGCTGCATGATGCTTTCATACGTAGCCATGTCTCTTTAACATCTTCTCCCGTAAAGCATGAACTCTTATGAAGGAAATTGATATTTTGCACCCCTGCTGTGGAAAATAATTAATAAGAAGTACGTCAAAACGGAAATAAGATCGACATACCTACTTAACTTTGCATTCGGTATGTCGTTAAAATATATGTTTTTTTTATTTATTTTTAAATCTATTGATCCGCTCTTCCTTTGTCAGGCTGCAAAATAGTGCAAAGATAAGATGAGTCAGGCTGTATAAGCGCATCTGAGTGCAAAATCGATATTTTTGTAGTAAATAGGTAGGTACATCTTTTAATAGTTTTTTATCTTTCATTTGATAGTCCCGTTTTGACATTATTATTATATGGTCAGGGGAAGGGGTTAATTATTACGCAATGTAAAATTATGAATGATGAGGTGATTTGTAAGAAAAAAGAACAGAATTCTAGATAGTGTTGCAGAAAACTTGCCGAAGACCGGTGACTTGTCACGGCAACAGTTTCATTACGGTTTTTTAAAACCATTGTTGATGGAGGTAGGTGCATGTAGCGACGTGGCATTAGGGTGACTTTTAATGGATTTCATTGCATTTTGAAACAGTGACGAAACTGTGTCGTGGCAAAAGTCATCGATGCGCGCCTGGTCTAAGATTCCCAGAACATAATATTATCCCCCTGCAGGTTAGCGAGAAGGAAAAGAGAGAGCTATGGAGCAGTTGCCCGCCAGATGTGAGGTGCAGTTCCAAATTCGAATCGTTATATTATAATGGAACGCGGTTCTTTCCTCTTTTGCGAGGGGGAAACCCCGACTCACAGTCGCCGGCCACGTTTGGGAGGGATCGGAATTGTCGGGACTTTTTCCACGAATGGGGAGGGGAAGATGATGGTTGCTAACTAAATTCGTCACAAGCTGTAGTTAATAGAAATAAAACAAAATATGCACAAAATAAAATTATAACATAATTTTATAATAAAAACCTGTCTAAAAACAAGAATGTCTGTGGCGGGCGACTTAAATTGGATTTTCATACAAATTCATTCAGAAATTGATGAAATTTTGCACACTTGACCTTCAAAACGAGAGGAAGGATACTACAAAAATACACAAAATTTCGAAAAACTACCCCCGTTCCAAATTCCTAAAACCAGAATTTTGATACTTCTTGATGAAATTTTACACACTTGACGTTTTCAAAATAATTACTGTCTATGTATGATTTCAAAAAACTCTGCACTGGGGACTTAAAACAAAAATCTTAAAAAGCATTTGCATGATTTCTAATAAATATTTTTTACTTCTTTTCGGTATTTATTTTTATATATTGTTATTTCGTTTTACTCTGGATTGTGGAATGTATTGCACTGCACTACCCTGCATACCTTCTGGAATAAATAATAATAATTATTCTTATTAAAGTCTGACGTGTACTTGTTGTTTTGCAATGTTTTATTTGTACTTCGCTAGGTTTTGAAGACACTGTGTATCAAGTGAACCGAGTCTTTGAGTCGGATCATCTCAAGAGTATGTATGAGACGGTGTACGAATGTGAATGGAACGAGGAATGTGTGTGAAGTCAGAGTAGGATGAAGTTCTATCCTCTCTGCCCACCCATGTGGAGAAATTGCGTGATGTTTAGTTAGTTGCCGGGTTTTGAACACGCGACCTCTGGTCTCAAAGTATAAGATCCTAACCTATCCTGAGATTTGTGATTTGACTGTGATTGATCATATCCACTACAATAGCGACACCATCGACTGTAAAGTTATCTGTGTCAAGCTGTACAATTAAATCTAATCAGATATACCCCAGGGTCTATATATCAGCACCTATATTATTTGTGGCAAGGAATCTCTTCGAATTGGCAACAAAACTGTTCTGAATCTGAACATTGTTTTTGCTGGCATGAATACGCTGCAATTCCCAGATCTGCTTTACCGCGCGTTGAAATTTAGCTTCAGCCAAAAGAATAATAAATCGGTAGTGGTATAGAATAATATGACATAAAAAGTAGGGTTCTATTCTAATTCTAGAGACTTGCCTTGCCAGGGGAATTTCGACTCTAATTACTTGACTGTGGAGGATATTACGGCGTTCCGTGCTGATACCCACGCTCGACGGAATCACAGAACCGTTCTAAACATTTTCCGTACCATCCGAGGTTTGTGTGCTACGAGGGTTTGTACGAGGAGCGTGGAGTTTTTTTCAAGGGATGGTTTTTCAATTAAATCGTCAGTGTTGCCTACGCACATAGACTTCTGTGTGTGGGTACTGTGGGTAGGTACCCATTTTAGCTATATTATCTATGGTTGTTTGATACAATACACAGACAACTGATTCAGAATTGTATATTTTTAATAAAATGCGAGATAAAAACCCAGAAAAGTTTTAAAATTATGTTTTTTTTTCGTACATAATAACTAACTAAAAACAAAAAAGTTAAAAAAAAAACAAACACGATAGCGTTTTAAAATATCAAGGATACGGTGAGTACGTACCTATCTACCTACCTACCTAGTCACCGAGATGGATTCATTAAAAACAAAAACGAATTTGATTTTTATTTTGAACGCGTTACATACCATATTAGATTCAATTTAGCGTCCATCCCTCATTTGCGCTTGCAATTTATACATAAATCGATCATATCGAAACGCATTTAAATTTAGCAGGACGTCAGTAACAAAAAGTGAATACCGGTATAATTATATGTACATATATGTATATCAATTTAATTTCAATATCCGTAATGGTTACCATTTTAATAAATAATAAGATATAATAATAATAATATTTGGATGATTTGAATAGCGCCGTTTTTGTGCAAAATCACCTCAAGGGCGAAATAGTAGGTATCCTAATTTCATTTCACGCATAACACACAAACTAATAATATAATCAATCACAAATCACAAAATGACAGAATTAAATAAATAGTTGTTTACTAAATTGAAAATGCAATGCGTGCAACATTTTCCTCAAATTTACAGATGCGCACGCATTTTCCATTTTCAAATAGACCGATTCCCGCCGATTTCCAGAGCATCGTCTGCGAGGTTGCCACCGGCCGCACAAGCCTCGTTCCCTTTCTTCGATAAACCCACCAAGCGCAGAGACACTTCACAAAAAAATAAACCAAAAAGCGTATGAAATCGCTAGTCTAATGAATTAAATGTACCCTTTTACTTGACGGTCTTATTTTCCTTGCAAGATTGTGTTGATTTTAGCGGATGAGACTTTAATTTTAGTAATGACGCCAGTGCGCTGTTGCCGCGCGCAGTCGCCTTGTGTGGGAACGGGTACCGTCGCTTTCTACAGCGAACTGGCATTGTCGAGCAACGGTGTATTCGGAGACCACAGACTACAGACACGAACGCTCGGTTATTATTCTTATTATTTTTTATCAAGAAATATTCAGTACGGCCAAAAATATAAGCATAAAACGTCATTATTTGTGGCACTAGTAATTAATTTGTTGTTCCTCGAGAAAAATCAGGGATGTAGGTACCTACCTACGCAACTTTTCTTAAAATTTTATTCCAAGCGTACATTGAGTTCCACTTTTGAAAATGGCCTGCAAAAGTAATCCATATGAACGCACATTTCAAATAAATAATAAAAATAATCGTCTGATTAAAATATTACTATCCGTAGGGTGAAAATATTTTTTTTATCCGGTATTCAATTGTGATTTCCTTTCAATATTGTTCAGTACCATAGTACGAGTATCTTAGGCAAAGAGCACAAAGTTTATAATAGCCAATGATTCAGAATGTTGAAACGTACATACGTTTCTGATAACAGATGACTTGATGATAACAACATGTTATCGATGTTATTTCTGTTATCGACTGTAGTCGGCGCATTTTATCACTGGCTGACTTGAAGTCAGATTGTGTGCGAATTATAAATATAATTTTTAAAAATATCCATTGACTACAGGTTTTAATATTTTTTTTTTGGATTAAGTACGCTCCAGAAGTATGATATGGTCGAAAGGTGGGGATTCAGGTATCTATCTATGGAAAAAAAATATTATACATAAATGAATAACAGTGTCTGGGTGTGTTCATGAGATTTCTAAAAACCACCCGTTTCCATTTTCCCACCTCTTAGACCAGAATAAAGCGTGGACACCTATGGGTACATCTTAGCAAAGCAAGTTTTTCTACATTAAAAAAATAACCAAGTATTTAAACGTAGAATTTGACAGTTTCTTGTAGCCATTGCCAAACACATTGGTGAAAATAGGTTGGCATATTTTTGTTAGATCAATTTTTAGTGGCAGAGGTCGCGTCTCGAGAATGAGCGCTATCGATTGGCAAACCTCGCTCGAAGGTGATTCACACCGAATACTGCTTACCCTGACGGAGACACCAGTCAGCGTTCTAAGAAGCAAGCTTTATATTTAAAAATAACAGTTTCATATGTTTTTAAAATTATGCACGTTTGTGATAAAACCACTGAAGTATATAAAAAACTGATAAATTTTGTTAGGTGAATATTTTAAATGAGTTGAGCTAAGCATAAATGCATAGAGAAACTTACTGATATAAAATACCATTAATTTATTTAAAAAAACTGGTCAAATTATTTGTTTCCTGTTAAAAACGGGACTCTAGGCCTTCAACGAATGATTTGACAAAGCTCCTAACACAGTATCAGTTAAAAACGGATGTTTTATGAGGACGGTGGAACACGTGTTCATACATATACTGCTATTGATATTGACATACTGATATTGTGGCATTCCGTCATGATATTTATTAGGAAAAGAACACGTGTTCTCGATATATTCTGAATGACTAATATTTTATCAGGAAATTTACATGTTTTCACTTTTTTAACAGGATCGTATAATAGCAATGAATATGATTAAGAAAGGGACGCTTAGATGGTTTGGACAAGTAGAGTAGATGGACTGGGAAGGAGTGGTAGGATAGGGAGATGTACTTCACGCCAGGGACAAAGAAAGCAGAAAGTTAATCGAATATTTACTTCTGTTGGGTTAGGTTAGGTTAGGTTAGGTTAGGTTAGATTGTGGCTGAAGAAAGAAGGTTATGCTTAGAGTGTTGTGTGGTGTTGATTCCCTATGCTTACCTCCGTTAATAAACTAGATGTTTTTAAATGTTACATAAACATATTATGATTTAAAAGCACAATATTTTCATTCAAAGTATAAACGTAAACAAGCAATAAACTCCGTTCGATTAAAAAACAGTCCCATCTACAAACCAAAAAAACTATTTAATATTGTGTTATGTTTGTGTGATTATGTCGGCGTGTTTTGTTTACAATTTGACACAAAAAAGTTGGACATTCATTCCTCAGGCCTCGTCATCGCGAGCGTAGTAAACAAGATCAAGTGTGTAAAATGTAAACAATAACAAACGTCCGACTGGCTCAATGGCTGCACAGAATAATTTCAGATCAGCGTAATAAGATGATAATTAAATGCGGGCGCACGGGGTTCGGCGAATCCGAAAGAGACAGCGTGCGTTTTAGTCAAAACAAAACAAAATGGAACATTCCGTCACTCCTTCGATATGAATGGCGTAATATACCATATTTGGTTGAGAACTTTAAGGTGATGCACTACGTAGTAATGCAAAATCATGTGTGTTTGGTATGAAAATATTGGTCGTGTAGAAATGTTTCAGATGCTTTAAATAAATACCGCGAGTAGAATACATCTTGGCCTTTGAAATGATCGAGTATTTTTTACATAAGTCGTTTTATAAGCCCAGAAAAAAATAATTTATAAGGCCTATGTAAACTGCTTAAAAGTTAAAAATTTCCTACTTACAAACCCATTTTCGGTTATGGTTTTATTGTATAATATGGCAAATTAAGGTATTTATAAAATGATCGGAAAACATTTAAATATTTATGCTAATATAATCAAAACAGCTGGATGGTGTTAAGCGGGAATTTAAGCCTTATCACCATCTACGTAAGGAGTGTTATTGATGGCGGCTCGATTCAAAATATTACACGACGTAGTGCATCGCCTTAAAAGAAAATATTAGGATTTTGCATCTTCCCCGAATTAATTATCTCAACTTAACTGGCTGTGGTTTCCAAGTCGTTTCTGTTCTGCTCCAATCAGAACAATCTATCCACATTCTATAGGTCTACCTCTAAGTCGCTTTCGCTAGGGCATCCATGTAGTCAAATTTTGGTGTCCTTGTATCTTTTAATCCCTTCCACACGTTTAGCCCATAACATTTATATTAGCACGCCAATTCATCAACAGCCAATCAATAAATGGCCGACTGGCTGCAATGAATCACTTAAAATCAGCGTAATAAGATGATAATTACATTCGGACGCACGTGGTCCGGCGAATTCGAAAGAGAAAAGTTGATATCATGTGTCTGCTTCAAAACAAGACAATGAACGCCGCGCTTTCGTTATGCCTGTTTCCACAACGACGTGAAAACCAACGCTTGTAGAGAAAACTTTCAACTTCGATACTTTATTGCGGTCTTGACTTTTAAAACAAAGGCTGTTACGACATACTGACACTCAGTATCTAAAATAGTGTCTATTTTATGTTCCAACTCGCATGCGTGTAAATAATAATAAAGTGTTTTCAAAATATTCAATACATTACCGTGCTTTGCACTATTTTAACTAGCATGCGATTTAAAAGGCGTGCTTTAATAGCACTGAATTCACCTCATCAGATTATTGTATGACTTACTTCGGTGTGCATTATACTAGCATGCATTTATTTTAATACAAACGGGACAACATGTGCCATTAACATAAATTTAAAGTGTTAAAGTTTAAAGCATAAAGTATAAATAACTAAAAAAGTGTAAGTACACAAATTATCAAATAACACATATAAAGAAAGGGAGGTTAAAAAGTATTAAATGTTAAAAGATATAAAGTACAAAATAACTAAACAAAGCATAAGTATAAGTACAAAATAATAAATATTGTGTATAAATGTAGGCACAAAAATTTAAGCATAAAGTGCAAAAAGTATAATAAAAAATAAAACAAAAAATATAGAATATTATGTAACAGGTATAATTTTTTTTTTTTAATGTTAATTAATTATATTTATAAAGGTTATGATTATTGACATAGTTGACCAATATTAATGTCTAATTACGGTTATTGCGGTCAATGTATGCATAACTATTGATACTTGCCAGTATAACTAACTAAACATCCAGCCATCTTCCACGGGGGTTGGAATGCAACACGACTCCGTCTTGGCATACACTCCTAGCTTCATTTACATTCATATATCGTCTTAAAGATTCTATTCTGTCATACCAACCTTGACATGACCGGACTGAAGTATTTGATAAATTTGATTGTAACGTGTCTTCCTAGAGTGTACCTACAGTATCGCCCTCGTGAAAGACCGCCGTTTAAATATGAAAAGTTGCTGGAAATGGCTATTAGCCGTATTTGGTGACCACATCTGAATAGCCAGATTCTAACCTAACCCAACCTTCCTCTCCCCATCTCCTTAACTCGCTTCTACCTCAGCCTCATAACATACCCCAATTGGGGATGCCATAGTCTCATTGGCTTTCACTGATTGAGAGCAGTTCGAACTTTTATGCGATATTCATATTAAAATAAATGATTAAGGCGATGCCATACGTAGTAATACAAAATCATGTGTTTTTGGTTTGAAAATTTGGTCGCCTAGAAATGTTTCAGATACTTTAATTAAATACTACGAGTAGAATACATCTTGGCCTTTGAAATAATCGAGTATTTTTTAGATATTTCTTTTTATAAGCCCAGAAAAAAATAATGTAAAGGCCTATGAAAACTGCTTTAAAGTTCAAAATCTCCTACTTACGAACCCATTTTCGGTTATGATTTTATTGCATAATGTGGCAAATTAAGTTATTTATCAAATGATCGAAAAAAAATTAAATATTTATGCCTGAACATCCACAAAATAAAATAAAAGTCACTTTTTGGCCATGTTTTTTTCATGCATAAATCAAAACAGGCGGATGGTGTTAAGTGGGAATTTAAACCTTATCGCCATCTACGTAAGGGTTGTTATTGATAGCGGCTCAATTTAAAATAGTACACGACGTAGTGCATCGCCTTAGCCAGAATATCAACGAATAGGGGAGATTTGTTCGGACAAAATTCGATGTTTAAATATATTGATTTTTAAACCCACGCTTTTTACATTAGAGTATACCTAAAACAAAATAAAAATAGGAGACAAAGTCGTTTGCACAATTAAACTGAGTTTATTGATGAGTTCTACCGTTAAACTTTCGTTATTATTTGGTGCCACCATTATTTCAAAGATCTAATTGCTGGTTCTCCATAGACAAAGTAATGCGCAAGCAACATCAACAACTATCGGACAAAAACAGAAATAAATCCGCTCACTCGAAATAACTTGCGCCGGCGCCGTTTTTTTCTTGTCTCGAATGTTGCTGTCGCGGAGTGGTGTTTTTGATTTAGTTTGTGTGCAGCGCTTTCTGGTGTTGCGCCACAGCTCGTCGGTGGACAGACGGTCGGCGGCAATACTAGATCTGGGTAGGTAGTTTGCCTTTGGACTGGGGCAGCGGCGTAGAGAGATATTTACAGCCCCCCAATAAATCTATCAATTTGTTTCAGGCTGCTGGGTGAATATTGCCCCGATGATAACTAACCTCTGAAAGGAGATGCCACCAGAAGAAGCAACTGTGCACGGAGAAAACTTAATGATATGAAATACTGTTAATTTATTAAAAAATATTCGTTGCCAAAAAAACTAAACAGCATTTCCATTATAAGTTTTCTATTACACTATGAATACCATGCTATAAACGCATTCAACTGTATATAACGCTTGAAAATAAAATTGAGGAAAACAAAAACAAATTCAGACACAAAATTAAAAAAATGGATTAAAGAACAAAAAAAAACAGTATTACCAAAATTTCATAACATAAAATAATAAAACCTACACGTAACACACAAAACCAATATAAAACACACATCACTTACAAACACACAACATATAATATAAATATAACGATTTAAAGTTTATTTCATTTTTTTTCTTTTTATTCATATTTTATTTTACTTTAATTTTAAATCTATATTTTTAGTATAAATTTATCTTAATCTTTTTTTTCTACACCAACATTATATATATATTTTCTTTAAATGTATTTTTAAATATTATAAAATGGAGGCCTCAGCACGGGTAAGCCACCCGGTGAGGCCAACATTACCGAATTGTACTATGAAATATAAAATATTGTACCAAAATTAAAATTAGAAGTCTAACGCCAAGAAGTCAGTGAGAGGACATTATAGAGTATATATTACTTAGTCAGTTTGGTGTCTTATGATGGCTGCGAGAAAATCGCAAAGAATCTGCAAATTTGGCATAAATTTAGGCACATTTCCCCGAAGCATAGGGCAAAATAGGTCCAAAGCTGAACCCCATAAGAAGAATGAATTACTCGAGGAATCAGGGCGCTAGGCTACTGCCCAGTCTGCCCATGCGGCGTGTACGCCCTGAGTAAAATATAATATAAAATGGTAGATAGTGTGGTGTGTGTTGATTGGCAAGAGAAAGTAAGAATGCGGCACAGAGCGGACCAACATTTGGAAACCCGACTGGGGGCCGCTGCGCGCTGGTCCGATCCGATCCGCTCCGGGCAACTCCGGGCGACACCGAGCGGCTGCAGGCCGTGAGAGGCCGTGATGAAACCGCCCAGAGCTCAGGTGGGCTCCAGTGACACATATAGTGGATATTTTCGGAAGTATCTTGCCACAAGAACGGTCACGATAACACCGATTCTAACCGAGACGAGTTTTAGAACGTTGCCCACTTTTGGTACTTACTCGTACGACTAAAATTGAAATGTATTTTTGTAATGAGTTCAGAGCCAGTGGGACTATGGAATTTTCAATTACAGCATGTTGCGAGGATGGAGAGAGTAGAGTAAGGGAGGGGGAGATGGAAAAGGGAAAGGTTGGGAAGTTATTACAAATAAATACATGTTCGAACGTGAAATACTTGGGGCACATTATTAATCAAGACCTAACGGACGATGGCGATATCGAACGACAAAAGAGAAGCCTAAGCATAGTGTCTAATATGATTGCCCGCAGATTTTGCAAATGCAGCAATACCGTTAAAAAAATACTGTTCAACGCATTCTGTACTGGCCTGTATACGTATACGTCTGAGACATGGTGTCACTACCGAACTTGCTCGATGGAACGACTCCGAATTCAATATAATGACGCCTGTAGAATAATATTTTGATACCGAAGATACAGCAGCGCATCGACAATGTTCACGGAACTAGAACTGGAGGTTATCCACCGCTTACCCTCCCTGGTATAAGTAACAGATGGTTACTCCTTCAGGGCTCTCACAAGGACTCTAATTTTTTTTTGGTTAAACGATTCTACATTTATTATAAAATGAATCTAGACCTCCAATGTCCCTGCATAGTGACGAGGAACTTAGGAACGAGGAACGTAGGAACTAGGACTGAATGGATTTGCCGGCCTGATGAGACACCGGGTCACTGGAGCCAGGATGCGGCTAATGGCCTCCGCCAACACGTTGGTGACTGCAGCCTACCAGCACCAAGCGCCACTCCTGAGTGAGCGCTGGGCCCAAGCGAACTCAAGACAACACTCTGCATAGTTGTCCTTATTTGTTAATTTATTATATCTATTATACAAAAAAATGTATATCTATATGGGACGTGTGGGATCGCACTAACCTCCCCACATTCTGGAATAAAATTATTATTATTATTATGACAGGAATAACCACCATGCAGAGCTGACCAAATTGCAATTCATAGAAGGAAGGAACTCAAATTATAATCAATTACAAGGTCGATATGTATATGATTATGAATGAATTATTAATTTGACCTCAATAGATAAGACAAAATAAAATAAAATTATTCCGAATGGTTTAAAGAAGGACGAAGTATTTTTTTGTGTTCAGCGTGAAAGGAAATTACTTTTCAAAATCCTTTATTTAACTTTTGAATATTTCGTACCAGAGTCCCAACTGCTCTCAACCGTTTGAAGCCAGTGGGACTTTGGTAACCCCAATTGAGGTATCTTGTGAGGATGAAGTTAGCGGGGAGGGAAGTAGATGGGTGCGATAAAGGTGGGGTAGTAACTGGCTAATCAGATCAGGTCACCAAACACAGCTAAAGTCGATTTCAAGCGACATTTCAATTCTGAATAGTGGTCTGATACCAGGGATATACAAGAGTATCTTCCATTCTGAAACTTTAGGCAAATATACTATTTATTATTTTTAAAATAATAAATTGTGAAATAACAAAATTAATCAAATAAAATTTGTCTGTACACACCGGGATTTGAACCCGTATCCTCCGGATTGCTAGTCTAGAGCCGTACTCCTCGACCAAGGAGGTCGTCATGTCTTGGTTCGCGGGGAAAAAAGAAAATATATATCGTTATATATTGTAATACTAATGCTATATCCCCTTGTAGGCATGATAAAAATATTTTAATATTATATACTTGTAAGAAATAGATTAATGAATAATAATAATTAGGAACATTTTTTTAAACTTATTGTAAGGTTACCCATCAATGTAATATATCATTGAAGAAGAAGATAATACGAATAAATAAATATGACTCTTAATCAATAGGTCCCAATAGTCGAGTGATTTAAGACGTCTATCCCGGTAAGAAGAGATCCTGGATTCAATTCCTAGTTGTGACCGTTTTCTTTTTTTTCTGTGTCTTATTCTGTTTCATGTTTCGTTTCGATTTATTTTTTGTCTTCTTCTTAAATAAAATAATAATAATATTTGGCTTATTTATAAAGCGCTGTTGAAAAATCACCTCAATGGCGATGAAGAACAAGATCAACATCTCCTTCGTACTGCAAGTCGATGATCAAAAGGGTTGTCGCCAACCTTTCTGAAGTGATGGTACACTAAGAGTGTTAACTTTTGAAAGTGAAACCCCATCAGTATTGGCTAAGCGATAAGTATACGAAGAGCCCTTGGAAAGTTTTAAATATCGTTACATAACCGAATAATAATGAGACATTTATTAGATGAATGAATAATTTCAGTGGAGACTTAGTATCGTAGTATGTAATGAGACAATGATGAATAAGTAATGGCATTACAAACATGTGTATATTTCATAGTTTCGTAGTATGTAATGGGACAATAATGAATAAGTAATGCAAACATTACAAACATCTGTATATTTCATAGTATCGTAGTATGTAATGAGATAATGATGAATAAGTAATGGAAACATTACAAAAATGTGTATATTTCATAGTATCGTAGTATGTAATGGGACAATAATGAATAAGTAATGGATACATTACAAACATGTATATATTTCAGTGAAGATATAGTATCGTAGTATGTAGTAGGACAATAATGAATAAGCAATGAAAACTTTACAAACGTGTGTATATTTCGGTGGAGATATAGTATCGTAGTATGTAATGGGACAATAATGAATAAGTAATGTAAACATTACAAACATGCGTAACATCACAAAAGCGCGGCAATCCAAATAAATGACTTGTTTACATAAATAAACATTAATAGGATGAGTCAATGGCTGAAAAGTCTGCGCAACATATCATATCGCCACACATAATCATAACATAATAATTCAATAAAAATAAACGTACCTACACCAAGACGTGCCGGCGCGAAATGAAATAAATAATAACATCAGCTGATTTTCGAAACACGTTTTCGCGCGCCGCAATAATAATGGCGGCCGCTCGCGCCAAAAGTCATAAATCGAATCACTTCCGAGATCGTAAAGTGGCGGCGCGCCGTGGTTCCGGTTGTTTGACAGATTAAAAATATACATGCGGGTGATTTACGGGGGTTCCCACGGCGGTACAAACTTACTACGGCTACACGGTTACTATCTAACTACCTAACTTACCAGACGACCGACACCGACAGCTCGCAGCTGAGTGACACTTGCCGCGTGGGTCATTCATTATTATGATGTGTTTTTCTAAAGGAAATTATTCACCGGGAAGGTCGTGGAACGGTGCATTATTTTGCATATTATGTAGCTTGTTGAGTTTTGGTTTATTTACGCTCATTTACGAGTATTTATCTCTCCGTTTAGGGCGTCCCTTTAATTTATGCATACAAGTAGTATTTGAGTAGGGCGTTTGGGCACATATGAAAACTTTTCTATTAAGGCGATGCACTACGTACAATAACAACCCTTACGTAGATGGCGATAAGGTTTAAATTCCCGCTTAACACCATCCGCCTGTTTTGATTTATGCAAGAAAAAAACATGGCCAAAAAGTGCCTTTTATTTTATTTTGTGGATGTTCAGGCATAAATATTTAATTTTTTTTCGATCATTTTATAAATAACTTAATTTGCCACATTATACAATAAAATCATAACCGAAAATGGGTTCGTAAGTAGGAGATTTTGAAGTTTAAAGCAGTTTTCATAGGCCTATATATTATTTTTTTCTGGGCTTATAAAAAGACTTATCTAAAAAATACTCGATTATTTCAAAGGCCAAGATGTATTCTACTCGCAGTATTTATTTAAAGCATCTGAAACATTTCTGGGCGACCAAATTTTCAAACCAAAAACACATGATTTTGCATTATTACGTATGGCATCGCCTTAATAAATTTACTTTCAATTTTAATATAAAAAATATATTAGATGCGTAACCAGATAAAGTCGAGTATTTTCCAACCTTCCTATTTGCCATCTCCCTCCTCATTTCATCTAGCCTCACAACATACCCATCTGGGGATGCCATAGTTTCACCGGCCTCGGGCAGTTGAGATTTCTTCTCTTTGTAAAACTCTTTTTGAGTTATATATTCATAAAAGTGCTGTGTAAATGATGCATTATTATTAAGAAATTACCACCAAGAAAAAGTATCGCGGCTATCACCAAAAAATACTAAAATATTTGAAATCCAAAGACAGCACGACAAACAAATTACCAAAATCATCAAACAGTTGAACTGTCGGAAATAAAGTCACACGTTCCTTAGAATGCATTATTTGAGTAAAGGCGAACTTTGCTGCAAAGTTCAAGTTCATACAAATTTTCCCAGTAGTATAGTAGATATTGCAGTTTGCATGCAGTGCGAGGAAAGCTAGCAGTTTGCAGTGAGAGGGCCACGTGCCGGATGATAAAGCGGAATCCGCCCGTTCGACAGATTATAAATATGCGGGTGATTTATACCCGACGGGCTGACTGCTGACTGCACCAGTATATTATACGGGCGAACGCTGTGGATTCAGATGCACCGGCAGGGGTTTAAAATCTTTGGTTGCGAGAATCTATAATGCTGTGAAAAGGAGAAAAAATAACCCACCTAGATAAAGCACAGAATCAGTAGATGTAAAAGATAGACTATTTAATATGTATATATTATTTAAAAAAAAAAAACGATTTTAAGATTCTGTTCGGTTTATATTAACGCATACTAGTTTTTCGTTGACTTTATTTATTTTATTTTATTTGAGACAAAAACAGGACATTTAAAGTACATTTTTGTTGTTAGTTGAAAATAAATTTACATAAAAAATATAAATGTCCCTTGACTAATGTGTCTGCAGCATTCACATTTGCACATTCACTGAAGGAACACAACAATATCAGTATTTTTTTAAACTAAGCGTAAAATTACAAAATTAAAAGACATAATTATTTTTTTAAATATGTTTAAATTAGGTATATAATACAATATTGCCAGTCATTAAACAACAATGTCTTCAGACTGGCAAACCTTTTTTTCTTCAATATTTGATACCTCATAGAAATTATGGCATCTAGTTGTATAAGTATACGTTGATGGAAATGATTCTAAAAGGTGGTCTCTCTGAAACTCAATCAATTGTCCACTCTATAACGAGGTGCAAACATACTATAATTCAATTTATTGTATTATAAGAGAGACATGTTATTTCCAATCGAGCGATTTACATTCTCGTGTATGCTGATAAATCAGTAGGTACCTAATAAAAAATTAAACAGTTGAAAATTCAGAATTGGAAAACCAGCAAATTTATTTATGTTTGTTGAACTCTGACAGACGGTATGGGGCACGATCTACACGTTTCCCAGCCACTCTGCAGGTGCTAAATGGTACACACCACGTCAAAATATCAAAAGCAATAACTCCAACAACTAAATGAAAGGGAAAAGTTCAAATACCTTTACTACTCGGCAGACTCCCTGTAACTATAATCGGTTCTGTCCAGCCGAAGGGCGTCAAGATTTAAATGTATACCACTGATGGCTCCGCTGTAACTTGCAACATCTCCCTCTTTTATATATTATAAACAAATCTTTTAGCGGGACATATAAGGCTTGATTGAATAATAAAGTGGATGCAGTAGATTTTGAAAAACGCAAATAATTCAACTATCTAATCAAAGTTAGCCACCTAGTCAAAATTAGTTAACTTTTTAAAGAAAGGCTTGCTTGAATAATACCAGTAGAGTCTGATTTCTTTAACCGGAAACGGAACATAAAAACAAATTAACTGAAATGTCTAGAGATCAAGTAAAATCAGGACCTCGCTACGATCAGTCAATAATAGGATAGGTTATGATTGTTTCTACATTTATCATAACTTTTCGTCAATGTTCTGTTTTGTCATGGAACCGTTTGCGTTTTGCGTTACAGTAATGATATTTCAGGACATTCGGTGATAGCAATGTCACTACCCTTTCACCAAGAGTGACACTTCTTTTATACGACAATTATTTTTATATTGATTTATTTTTGGCATATTTCACTATAATACTTTTGGTCGTGAAAATCTGAAATCATATGACAATTTTTTTGTACGAGCGTAAATCGGTAGTTTGTAATTTTCATTTACGCCTATCAAACTGCTTTTGTTTATTTGTATTTTTTTATTTTTTATTGTAATTCCGTTAATGGAGGACTGAACGCCGTTGGCGCTAACAAAAAATTGTCCAAAGAAGCGAAGTTAGCAGTCCACAACAGAGTGCTGGTACCTACCTTGATGTATGGAAGTGAGGCATGGAACTAGCAAAGAAAGGATGAAAGTAGATTAAATGCTGTTGAAATGAGATCCCTGAGGCGTATGTGTGGTAACACCATGTTTGATCGTGTGAGGAATGTGGAGATCCGCAAAGAGTGCAAGGCTGATGTAAGCGTAATGAGTAAGATTAAGAAAGGGACGCTTAGATGGTTTGGGCATGTAGAGCGAATGAGCGAAGATAGGAGTGTAAGGAGGATATATGATGCAAATGCGAATGGTAGCAGAAGTCGGGGACGCCCGAGGAACACATGGCACGATCAAGTGAATCAGATACTCGTGTCGGGCCATGTCAAGAGTCAGAATAATAGAAGAGTATGTATGAATGTGAATGAGGCAAGAAGTGTGTGCCAAGACCGAGTTGTTTGGCGGTCCGTCCCCTCTGCCTACCCCTGCGGGGAAACGGCGTGATGGTTAGTTAGTTAGTTTATTTTATTATTTTTATTTTATAGCCAATCATATTTATATTGTAAACTGAGCAAAAAATATGTTTTCAAACAATTAACTAACAAATAATTTCCAAAGTTACCTCTGAAATCACGAAGAATCGAATTATTTAATGACCTATAGTTTATAATTTAAAACACAAATAAATAAAGTATCATATACTTACTATATATGTGAAAATCTATTTATGTAGTTTTTGGGGTAATCCAAATATAAGTTCATCTTAAGTCTAAAAACATTATGAATGAAAACATAATTAATAAATGAATAAATTTATTTAAATCCTGACTAATTTTTGCTTTAGATTCTCATTTGGTATAATTTATCAAGGTCGTATCATGAATCAGTTTCTAGACAGTAAGTCTAAACGTGCAATATGAACTAAATGCGATACGAATAACACGAATTCGCAAATAGTATTAGCATTAAAATACACGTGCTATCAAACGCTGAATAAATACGTATCAGCTGTTCGCAAAGAATGATGCTAATCAGTCTAATCACGTTTAAAGAGTTTTAAATTATGAATGAATTCAAGACATAATGGGCGCGTATCCATTCAAGTGTTGATAAACGATAATATCATCAATGAATACAATAATTACGCTGAAAAGTGTTTTAGAACGAGAGCGAAACGCCTGGCACGCTCTCGCTGTTATTATTTAACTCATTATAAAAACAAATAATGGAGAGTAGCTAGAAAAAAACACAACGACAGCTAGTCGATATTTACAAGAATAATAGGGTGGCCGCAAAAACAGATTTCCATGTCCCCTGACAGTTTCAGGTATCAAGAGCAGTTTTTTTTACTGTTTGTCTGTTATGTCAATATTGGGGAGTAGATTACGGATCAAAATTCATTTACGAGATATGAAAATGAGCGCAGGCATAATTTCTACCGAGAAAATAGTTGAAATAATGAAAAAATATCGTTAAAATATTTAACTACCAAAATATGGTTTTATATTATTATTAGGTATAGCCTTAGAATGAGTATTGCTCTCCCTGATATGTCGTTTCGTTCTATGTTTTTTACAGGTTTTCCTTCCGACTGTGGAACTTCTAAAAATCGCTAGTAGTTGTTAAAAAAATCGCTTTAAAAAAAGCTTGTTAAAAAAAACAACTGATATTATTAGATACACAAACACTACACACATTAGATAGTTAGCTGATGCTACACAGATTTTTCCTGGGTCAAACAAATTTATTTATTTATTTCACGCCTATTAAGGCTTTTACATACATATATATATAAAAAATATTTTCGAAATTATACACGAAAATAGTACAGGAAACGACTATTTAAAACAATTGCAGAAAAATAAATAGAAAGTCAAAATATCACTGATCTTGATCTACACGCATGTAGGCACAAAACATAAAAAATAAAAAATATTTTTTTTCTGTTTCAGTTGACAAAATTATTATGTGTTAGTCAAATCAAATTAAATACCTTTATTAAAATATTCCACTACTTGATGAAAAAAACTTCAATAGGGTATGCTTATATATTGAAATTGATGTACTAAATATATCAACAACATCGTAGTATTTGTTTCCTAGCTGTTGAATCCGTCGCATAGGAGTGTGATATTGGGACGTTGATATAGAATTGCTACAATAATATGGTAGGTACTGTCTTGTAACAATTACCTGTTTTTCCATGTTTGTGACCACTCTATCAGTGAACCCTAAAACAGTTTCACTAGTTACAGTTACCGAGTTGATTTTTTGTGCCAATATCCACTTACACAAAAAAAAACCCGAATTACTACATTTCTACATACTACACACATTAAACAGATACTACCCTAATTTATCATGGGTCAAACAAATTTCCTGTTTTTGCCAGGCACGTGGAGAGTGCCCAACCCTACAAAAGTTTCACTAGTTATAACTACCGAGATATTTTTGTGCCAATTCTTCACTTAGTTGTTTAAAAACTCCGATTTCCCATAGGACAAACAAATTATCTGTTTTTCCAGGTGTGTGACCAGTGTCCACCCTAAAAAAATCACTTGTTTGTTTTTTGTGCCAACTCTGGACTTTTTTTTATTTATTTTTTAACCCTGATATTACTTTATTCCTACATACTACAGACATTAGATAAATACTACCCTAAATTATAATGGGTCAAGCTAATGTCCTGTTTGTTTTTTCATGTTTGTAACCAGGGTCCACCCTAAAAAAGTTTCATCAGTAACAATTACCGAGATGTTTTTTGTGCTAATTTAAGACAGCCATTCAACGCATTGTTCCATTCGATCTATTTCAGAAAAGTGATTGAAGAATTTTTAGCACAATGGCTGTACCACCGAGAGAATAAAGAGTAATGACGGATGTTTACAAGTAATAAAAATCGAGCCTAATTCATTAATAAAAAGAAGACAACGCCCCCCTTCAGTCGGTGGTGAGCGGGGCTAGTTCCACTAAACACTGAAGCAAGCCGACCAACTAGGGACTGAGTGACTGCAAACTGGCAAAGCAGTAGTCCGTATACTAATATCGACGTGACGTCAAACGGTCTATAAAGTATAAAGTATAAAGCGCGCCTTATCGTCTGATGATCGCGGGGATTCCCCGAACCCATTAATTATGATGATCGTAATACAGGGCGGGATTTCGCTTTAAAAAATATACCATACATTATACAGGTTACTAGACATTTCGGCAGTTATAAAAATGGTGCTACTTTGGAATCGATTTCTTTAACTTCTAATAAGAGGTTGTCGGTTGATAAACGCCATTGAGGTGATATTTCACAAACATGATGCTAAAAAATTATCAATTATACGTTTTTAAAAGTTGATGCATATTCGTATCTGAAGCCATCTTCAGAATAAGGGGCAAGAAAAGCTAGCTTTTTCTAGATAATGACTGCCAAAAAATAATTCTATATGATGTGAATACAAGTCGTACCCACATATTGAGAATAGGTGAGACGATTCTTACAATAATGATTACGATTAATCGGTAAAATATTGATAGACTACGGTTTTTTTATAAAATCAAAAAAAAAAATTGAAGCAACTAAATCAATTTTAAGTGCCTTTATCCGGCCCACATGAGTACGATTTTTTTAAAATCAAAATACTGTTAAATATTATTATTTTTAAGAACACGTGTTCCGACTTCCTCATAATATATTCGTGATTTACCGACAGTTTGTTTTGAAATATGTCAATTCTTTCGTTATAGGCCTCCAATCCCGTTTTTGATAGGGAAACGAATAATTTAACCAGAATTTAATAAATTAACAATATTTCTTATCAGTAAGTTTTCACCGTGTAAGAACTATTAAAAAAATGTTTTATATAAAATCTTACCTACTCTAGTCTTGTTAAATTATATTTGTACAATAAAAACAAACTTCTGTAATCTCTTTCTAAGAGAAGAAGTAACAATTACCTGTTCCCCTGCAGGTAGGTTGAAGTGCTTTATCGGCAGTAGTTGTCAGGTGATTAAATTCGCGAACAGGTTGTCGAATTAATAACATCATGGACTTGCCCTCGCAAATTGCGATCGTCGATCATAATTGATCGATCTTGGGAACACTATTATTAAGCGCGTGGTAATAATTGATAATTATCATTAATACTTCTGTTAATGCGTTTGTAATCGGGCTTATTTATGACCGATTATCGACGCGCTAACACGATGGCGCTCATCTATGGATTACTTTATTTAAGTGCGATTTTTTCGACCGATTAATCTTAGTACGTTTTTTGCTGTGGGTAGAAGAATTAGAGAATGGAGAAAGGAACAGATTTATGTAAGAAGTTCGTATCTTTAGATTCAGATCTAGTATTAAATATTCAATACAATAAAGACATTTCAATCAAAGTGGTGACATTGGAAGTAGACTACCTTTCATCAAACAACTTTTCAATCAAAACGTAGCTTGAAATGGCTTTAGCTTTGTTTGGTAACCAAAACTGAAAAGCTATGCACTTCCCCATCTATTATATTCTCCAAACTGCCTTGGTGCTCTTGGGAATTTCATTCTTAGTTTTGTAATTATTTTTTCAGAATTTCAGTAACTTCGTAATACTGAAGAGGTAGATCGATAGAACATTTATTTTGGGCGTGTCCATGTGCCCGAACTAGAACCAATTTTTCCTTAATTCTGAAGAAAATTGATTAAAAAATTTCCGATACCGAAACTCATTCTTGGTCTCATTGGCTTGTTTGGGGCGTAGAAGTCGAAAGATCTATTTTAAAATGGTACATATCACACTTCTATGAATTATCTATTCAGAGCCTCGTAATGTAGGTAGGTACATATAACGTGTTTCATGTGACAAATCCACTTCTATCACGAAATTATCAATAATTCACTAAAATATTTACATAGTTTGCCTAAAACCAAACTATGCGCCATGCCTCACAGTGGCTTCTACGCTATGTGCTCTGCCTCATGATGGCTCGGCTACTATGTTATTTACCTCGACAGCGTCGGAACAGCCGAGCCCGCGGGGTCACGAATAACCTAGTTCGATTTTCGGCTAAGTACTACACAGCTGTAGTATAGTACGATGCCTACTAGCATATATTTATGCCATAACTACATTGTACATTGACTGCTCGAAAGTATGAACAACACACCACGTTGACGCATGGGATCGGCATTGCATATTATGCTTTACGCAAATGTATATAGGTGCGCGATTCAGATGTACTCGCAGCTAGTTGCGATGGTGGTAAATGCGTAGAGCAGACAGTACACAACACAGATCGAGAATAAACAAGATTGGTCCTTTTAGACTGAACCTGAATACGTTTTAAATTTTCAGTATATTTATAAAATTTACAAAACGCTCCAATTTAATGCAGTATATTAGTAAAATCTAGTGTTCGTGTCATCCTGTTCCTGTTCTTATTTTACTTAACTTAAATTATTTTTGTAATACCGCATCAACTGTAAAGCGCCCCTGAGGTGATATCTCACAAAATAAATAAATAAATTAATTAATTGCTATGATAATTATTTTAATTGATTGTGGTTAAGATCATTGAGAACACCATTACACAATATATTATCAACATTTATATACATGACAAATCACTAAACGCGGTTTGCCTGTGACTGACACTTAAGGCGATGCCATACGTAGTAATACAAAATCATGTGTTTTTGGTTTGAAAATTTGGTCGCCTAGAAATTTTTCAGATGCTTTAATTAAATATTGCGAGTAGAATACATCTTGGCCTTTGAAACAATCCAGTATTTTTAGATAAGTCTTTTTATAAGCCCAGAAAAAAATAATGTAAAGGCCTATGAAAACTGCTTTAAAGTTAAAAATCTCCTATTTGCGAACCCATTTTCGGTTATGATTTTATTGTATAATGTGGAAAATTAAGTTATTTATAAAATGATCGAAAAAATTATAAATATTTATGCCTGAACATCTACATATGTTATCTTATCGCCATCTACATAAGGGTTGTTATTGATAGCGGCTCAATTTAAAATATTACACGACGTAGTGCATTGCCTTAACATCAAACTGTTGCTTTAACATGGACAGTATTTACTATCTATAATATTGCTAAATTTATTGACTGTACAAAACTACATTTAAAAAATAATCAGTATTTCATACATTTTAACTTCCCCTAGTATAGTATCTCATCTAGTATTTTTCCCACCAATGCTGGATGCTATTTGAACACGTACGTGGAGTATACTCAAATATACGTGTATATACTCAGTTCGTGCGTCGCTTCGCGTCAGTGTGCGCCGGGCGGTAGGAGGGGGAGGCGCGTGCGTGCGCGGGGCGTCGCGACGCCCTCAGAGCTGCCCGGCCCGGCCCTGTGCGGCCCGCCCTAACCGACCCGGCCCTGCCGCCCGTCAGCCAGCAAGCTCCCTGGCAGACAAACACGGAGGCAGTAGCGGCCAACGGAAGAATTTTAGAATAATTACCTGGAAAGAAATAAAGATATAATTAGTAAGGAAAATCAATCAACTGAAAAAAAGGATTAACGATTTTTCTCTCATTAATATATTGAAAGCTGTTGGTGTCCCCGTGACAAACTTAGCGGATATTAGCAGACCGAAGACATGCCGATGATAAGACATGCCATGTTGGCGTGCTTCGTGATCCAAAAGTCTGGCCAATCCATAGAACTACACTGCCTACTAATATCTCTTCGAAATTTGGAAGAGTTGGAGGTCAGTTGGAGGTAGAAAAGCGGAACCTATTTCTTTGCTTCACGTCTCATCTAAATATAATACATCAATGGGCCAGTCGGGCCTTAAAGCGAAGTCTAATGCTAAATCACTATTTTGATTAATCTTTATATCGAAATGGTGTACATTATAAATACCAAAAAATATGCTTTAGATAAATTAAAGGTTTTCCTATCGTTTCGTTTGAGTAGAATACAAATAAAAAAATAAATTACTCAATAAAAAATATAAATGTATACTACTAAAAAATTTTTTTTTTCATTAGAAATGTATGAAAGCGTAAAGGAAACAACTTTTTAAGATTATCTGTGACAGTTTCACTTGATTAACTTTTTGCTTTCTTATAAAATTATTTATAAAACAAATAAAAACCAGTTTTGTGCTTGAAATCGAACGTTTCTAGATTCCGTTTGTCAAGCGATTTTAATGCCTATTACCTACAATATAAGGTATACAAGAATATACACATTTTTGGCTTGTAGCTTCCTCTTAAGTTTCCAATACAAAACAATGTTTCACCATAATTATGAAATTCAAATGGGAGAAAGAATGCATGGAAAATGATATAAGTCAGTAGCGAAATTTGCTTTAATTCATATTTGTGTGAAAGGCACTTCTAATGTTCTTCTTTATTTGTATGTTGATAATGTTCATGAACATGATACGTTTGCATTATTTGCTATCAATAAAAAGCTAATAACATGGTTTTTACGACACCATTACAATGGCAGGCGCGCCAATAAAATTAATACGCAATACGTGCACCAATGGTGTGGCGGCCCTCTGCCCCGATTGACGTCACGAGACCAGAGTCCCAGTCGGGTCAAAAATACCCCGCGCCTCCAATAATAATAACCGGCAGACATACCAGACACAACCAGCGGCCCTGGCCCGAGCCTCTTGCCTCACAGGAATGCACCAACAAAACTAAGCCCCAATTTTCACCAGCAAACTATTTATTCTCTTCATCGTCAGTGTTTATTTGGACTAGACTCAAGATCAGGGTGGCCACAGAAAAAAAAAGCTGAAAATGAATTCTAAGTTTAAAAAAAAATATATATTTTGTAAAATATTGAAATTTTATCTGGTGGGTTCATTACCTACTAACATTGTATTTTAGTGGCATACAAAAAATACCTCTTTCTTTTAAGAATTACGAAAGATTAGAAATTCGGTATTAAATGTAGTTTAATAAAATAAAGAAATTAGGTATTAAACGTAGTTTGAGAGAATAGAGAAATTAGGTACTAAACGTAGTTTGAGATAATAGAGAAATTAGGTATTAGGTATTAACGTAGTATGAGAGAATAAAGAAATTAAGTACTAAACGTAGTTTGAGAGAATAGAGAAATTAGGTATTAATCGTAGTTTGAATTGAAACACTTGGAAATCGCAAAAGTTACAACATTTCACTGTCGTAATAATGAATGTACTTTTTCTGTTAAAAATAATTATACGTAGGCGTATACGGACACAATATACCTAACGAGAATCACAATATATATTTAATACATCTTCATTCAAATTTCATGTGAATTTCCAGGTTTTCCCTTTCATGGCAATCCTGATAATATAACTTTTTTTTACTTCACACCCCTAATACTAAACTACACCCATAATGATTCCAGAGGCATCCTAAAACCACTGTTGCAACAAGTTCTTCAATTTTACCCATCCTTTACCTAGACTTAACCTAATTAATTTATAATAGTTCGCTTAATAAATTAACATAAATTTCCAATATTATTACTGGGAAACAAATTAGTTGATTGATTGTATTGAGATCAATGATCTTATCAAGAATCGTGAATGCTAATTCACGATACGAAATGACAACAAACATGACTCAGATAAATAAAGTTGAATAATAATTATTGTTGAATAATTAACCTGTTCTTGATTTGTAGCCAATAATATTTGAAAGATGGGAACATACAAATTAAAGAGGTTGGATAATTTATTATATAATAAAGTTGAATGAACGTTTAACTGCAGGGCTGCATGGAGAAAAATGAGTACAGTTTTTCGGAAGTCGGAACACGTGTTCCGACTTCCTTATAACATATTCGAGCTTTACTGATTTGACTGAAAGTCTCTAGTCACGTCTTTAACAGGAAAACAAATAATTTTACTAGATTTTTAATAAATGAACAATATTTCATATCAGTAAGTTTTGTTTAAATGTAATTCGTACATCTGTATTTATAATGATAATAATAGGTACTTGGATGATTTGTGTAGAGCCTTTTTAGTGAAAAATAACCTAAATATATTTCCTTAATACTTTATATTAGACTACACAAACTACAGGGTTTTCCAATAAGAGGTGTTATTTTGAATAGCCCGCTATTTCGGTAGATGTTACTTTTGAAGCTGTCATTTTATGACATTTGACAAGTAGAAACAACGCCATTAATAAAAATGGAACGATACACGCTTCAACAACGTATTGAAATTATTAAAATTCACGACTGTTATCATGACTATCATGACTGTTTGTTGCGGTTTATGGTCCGGCGGAGTCATTACACCTTACTTTTTCGAAAATGAGGCTGGAGCAACAGTTACGGTGAATGGATTGCGCTATCGAGAGATGATTAATGATTTTTTATGGCCGGAATCGAATGATATTGATCTGAACAACGTTTACTTTCAACAAGACGGCGCTACGTGCCACAAAAGCAACGAAACCATTGATCTTTTACGATTGAATATCAAAATAACACCTCTTATTGGAAAACCCTGTATTATAACAACTTATGTCTAATAGATTGAATCCACCGGTTCGCCGTTCACTAATACAAAACTATATGTACAATGTAATTAATTAATAAACGTGATGCTGCATTAAAATGTGCATATTGTTTAATTATTTATTTATATCATGTACATGCAGATAATATGCAGTCACTTGAGATAAACACTGTTTATTGTTTATTAGAGAAATTTATATGCAGTTGGCCCGCAGATGACATAATTGGAAACACACGCTATTGGAGATGATATTATTTAATCCTGATATTTATTTGTAATAAAAAATCGGGTATGTTTATCCGAGACACTAGCTAGGTTACAAATCAATTTTATTACAAAATTTGTTTCCATTTAAAAAGGTAGATGCCAAAAATATTAGAAAAATTTGTTGCAAGATGATATTGTTAATTCTGAATTTGAAATATGAGATAGACAAATATGACGCTTAATAAATAGGTCCCAATGGTTGAGTGGTTTAAGACGCCTGTCCCGGTATGACAAGAGATCCTGGGTTCGATTTCGTTTCATGTTTCGTTTAGATTTATTACTATTATCTTCTTCTTCTTCAATGATATTTATTATAAAAGCCATGTGTCGCAGAATCAAATGCCAAATAGTAGATTTTACTTTAGTAATTTTTTAGTTGTATATTTTATTTAGTTATGAATTTTAATATTTTATATCTTGTGTATAACTATTCTAAGACTATAATAAAATTCTATTTCCTTTATTAATTAGACTTTTAGCTTCACTTCATTTAAATGGAGTTCATTGGACATTTTAAAACCTTTATAAAAAATATTGTTTTGTGTTGCCGATAAATTTGTTTAAGGCGATGCCATACGTAGTAATGCAAAATCATATGTTTTTGGTTTGAAAAGTTTCTGCGAGTAGAATACATCTTGGCCTTTGAAAAATTAGAGTATTTTTTAGATAAGTCTTTTTATAAGCCCAGAAAAAAATAATGTAAACGCCCTTGAAAACTGCTTTAAAGTTCAAAATCTCCTACTTACGAACCCATTTTCGGTTATGATTTTATTTTTTAATGTGACAAATTAAGTTATTTATAAAATGATCGGAAAACATTTAAATATTTATGCCTGAACATCCACAAAATAAAATAAAAGGTACTTTTTGGCCATGTTTTTTTCTTCCATAAATCAAAACAGGGGGATGGTGTTAAGTGGGAATTTAAACCTTATCGCCATCTACGTAAGGGTTGTTATTGATAGCGGCTCAATTTAAAATATTACACGACGTAGTGCATCGCCTTAAGGAAGCCTAAAATCGTTGTAGCTTTTCGTAGGATAGCCACGAATTGTACTTTTCAACGTATAATCTGGTACCATTTTATTCTTTAACTAATAAATAAATATAAAGGTATTAAAGTGCATGCACTTTAATACCTTTATATTTATGCACTTTTCATAACTTTATAGCACTATTTATAGGTGTGTTGAATTGTCATATTGATAGTTATCCGGTCACCTTACAGGCTAAACGTTGCCACACACTCAGCGTATTGAATTGGCGTAGCCTTGTTTTTATCGTAGTATATCTGCTATAGCCCAATATAGAATAGCAGCATAACGCTGAATTTGTACATTATTTCTTCAGTCATTCGTTTCCCTTTTTACAGGGAAGGAGAAAGCTGGAAATGAAGTTAAGAATAGATTTGTAGAAAATTACTTTTCGCGTTTTGCACGCAATCCCGGCTTGGTATGGTACGGGCGGTGGAGCCGTGATCACAGTGCCTCTGCCAGTACTAACTGCCAGCGCCTTCCTCTATTCTCAGGCGACTTCGTACCTCGTACCGGGCGGACATGGCTTTGGTGAATGTCTCCATGTGCACCTCTAGTTGGTAGTTGGTTACTTACTACATTGATCTGGCTTTTCATTAATATTGTTACTAAAAAAACTGGTCCAAAATGTCGGAGGCCAATCTTTCAATTTAAATGAGAAATGAAGGAATTGTAAAAGGGTAATGAGAGACTCGTAGTCAGTGAAAATTAGACCTTCCTTTGCTCTTTACATCAAAACACGAAATTCAAAGCATCTATTGACATCAGATGCCGGCGGACTGAAAGGCAGAACCGTTAAAGGATTTGGAGTTGGCGCAGACCTGTTTAGAAGTTCTGTCGAGGGACAAGGCGGCTCAGAAAGGACCCTCGGAAGAATTTATAAATTAATTGAAATGTTGACTGGCGCTCCGAACAAAATATATAACGGGGCCAAGCGTCAGGAGTACGAAACGGAAATATTTTATTTTAAATACGGTTTGGCAGTAATTCCGAGAAAGTTTTCATTATACGCCAGTTCAAAAAGGACGCTGGGAAGAATTTCTTCATTTGAAACGCTCCAGCAAACAGCAAAGGACGTCTCTAATTCACAGGAGCACAGCGCGGGGTCGGTGAGCGGGAGGGGAGTGGGGCGGCCGGGCCGCGCGACATGTTGCCATGGCGACGCCGCCGCAATGGCGGCCGCCCCAACCCGAGCCGCCCCCGCCCTCCACCTACCCGCCGCCCGCCCAAACACCGCCCCCGCCCGGCGCCAGGGCCGTTGTTAGCAGACCGCTTCACCCGACACCGTAGCTTCATTTGTAAAACTCCACTGTAAAGGGAAATTCCAAATATGTACGAAAACTACGAAGCTTTGATCATAAAAGCGGTCCGTGTCATTTTACACTGCGCACTGCAATATCAAATAATTATGTTGCTGTAATTATAAACGCGATTAGTACGAAAGACATGTGTCATATTGACATCACTCACAAAGAGATGGATGAAATAACAATAAAAAATATATAATAACAAAAACATATATATTTTCACTAAATTTAATAATCAAATTTTAAGGAGGACAACAACGAAAAATTCCACCTAATTTGAACATAACTGGATTGAAATACATTTGACACAACACTGTATGAGTTTTCTTTGACTCATAATTAGGTGGTTTTATCCTGGCGCTACTGGAGACGAATTCAGGCCCTGTTATGAACAAAGCAATTTTCCCTCCTTCCACCCCTAGCCGCTCCCCCCTCCGTCCGCCCGCCACATAGAACCAACAGCACTGCAGAGCTGCCACACTGAAACGAGCGAACCATTCTACACGAAGGAAAGCGAACCCCCGCCATATTATTATATAGGAAAACCGAATACACTATACACCTATACAACTATACAACTTATACCTTATACATACAAGGAGTTGGGTAGGTACTAGGTATACTCTACTTTGATATGCTCACTGGGAGGCTATTCATGGACAAATTTCGACAGATCAAATTATAATGGATTAATCATACCAACATGATTATATTCTACGGAATTGTTTTAAAGAGTTCTATTTTTTCTGCATATGAAGCGGTTACTTTGTGATGTGACATTATAATTTAAAATTAAACAATAACTTTGTAAACATCACTTATAGGTAAATACTTAATGCCGACCGGGTTTCGCTACAACCGTAGCCTCATCAGGGCAGTATAATACTAAAAATCTAAAAATTAAATTAACATGTGTAGATATCACGGTAGGTGGACAGTGATATCTACACATGTTAATTTAATTTTTAGATTTTTAGTATTATACTGCCCTGATGAGGCTACGGTTGTAGCGAAACCCGGTCGGCATTAAGTATTTACCTATAAGTGATGTTTACAAAGTTATTGTTTAATTTTAAAATATTATATTTTTATTTAAAAATTAGCATTCCGGCGTTGCCCGAGATTAACACAGAGTTTTTTTTATAAATCCGATGGAGAAAATAATTTTATAATTGAAGTTGTATCAAAATTCTGCTTAAAGCGTGTTTTTCTATCTCGTTTAGACATCTCTTGTTTTGCAGGTCAAGTGTGCAAAATTTCATCAATCTCGGGATAAAACTGTGAATTCGAATAAAAACAAAGCACCTACTGTTCTTTATATAACCTCCTATTGTTTTGCGGGTCAAGTGTGCAAAATTTCATCAATCTCGGGATAAAACTGTGAATTCCAATAAAAACAAAGCACCTACTGTTCTTTATATACCCTCCTATTGTTTTGTGGGTCAAGTGTGCAAAATTTCATCAATCTCGGGATAAAACTGTGAATTCAAATAAAAAAAAGCACTTACTGTTCTTTATATAATACTAGATGAAATCCCCAGCTTTACCCGGTCTTTTCGTAGAGTTTTTCAAAATCAAATGTAGACAGTGTAAATTTCGTCTTTTTTCATCAAAAAGGATCTAAATTCTGCTTTTAGGGGTGGGAAAAGTGGATGTGGTGGGGATTTTAAAAATCTAGTGCAGAGAGTCACCTTTCCCTTGTTTTGTAAGTCAAGTGTGAAAAAAATTCGTCAATCTCGGAATTAAATAGTTGATTTCTACAAAAAAACAAAGCCACCCACCCACAAAAAGCGACGTACTTTGTGTAATTTCAAATACGATATATTTTCTAGTAAGTATTAATCTTTAAAATAATTAATAATATTGCATTATTCGGAGAGATTTTTTTATAATAAATAAATTGTAGGATTATTGTTATATTCTAATTAATAGCAGTAGAGTTGTTTTTTTTAACACACACATGCTAAAGACAATAAATTAAACCTTCATCCTGTCGTATAGTTGTAGACATTTAAGAAATGATATTTATTCTGTTGTTAAAATTATATAAATGTGAAAGGTAAGAAAAAATAATAATCATATATTGTCAGGTAGGTTACATCGAATAAGTATCAGAATCGTGTTGCTACACAGTCTAGCGTACACCGGCGAATATACTTTGATAATTTATACGTAGGTACCTACTTTATCCTAGCGTACGCCATTTACGGAATTGGATTTGTTTTTGCGCATTAGTCATCATCGTTGCTTCGTCTCTTTCTGCCGCCTACCCTCCGCGGGCAGCGAGCAGAGCGGGGGCGGGGGAAAGGAATTGGGTGGAGGGCGAAGGGAAGAGGGTAGCCCGCCATGTTGGCAGGATCACTTTGCTGGGGATCTTCGCGGAGGTGGGTGTCCCTTGTCCCTTCTAACTGCTCCCAAGGACTACTAGCTCTGACGTCACAATACCCTATAGTCAGATCATCTATATAATAAGTAAGCGCGTGAATATGAGTTCAAAGCAAGCTGAAATAAAGCATAATTTCTTTGAGAGGATTAAGCATATGAAAGACCACGCTATATTTTCGTGGCTTGTCTTATTTCAGCATATCACTCGCCATACTTTCCCATTGGTAGCGTATGACGAGCGATACGCTGAAATAGGTCAAGCCACGATGCGTACAGCGTAATGTATCGCCTACCTTATGCGAATAAAATCACATTTGGGAAAATTCACTGGGTCTATCTATAACGGTGTATTAAATGTACAAAATATATTATCTTAAGACAGTTTAGGTAATGTAATATAGGGTAAAGGAATGACGGGCAAGTATCTAGGTTCAAAAATATTATTTACTTTGTAGGAAGGTACCTGCTAATGTTTAAAGGCATGCTAATACATATTATAAAACTTTAAAACAACAAAAACTTATTTACGTAACTGTTTGAATCTGTAAAAGAATGTTATTATTATATTTAATAAATGCCCGAAGAGGTAAGTTATTGAAAGCAACATGATTTAGCGCGAATTTTAAGCGATCTCAGAAATAACGTTAAAAAAGTTGCGAGCCATACAAAACTGACACATAAGTATCAGAGCTCATGAATGAATAACGGTTATTTGGAGAAAAACCTTCTATCGTTCGTAGCTCGTAGCCCTTAGGCCGTAGTTCAGTTCGTAGTTCGCCGTTTCGCCGCCACCCCCGGGCGCCGCTAGTTCGGGGAAAGTCCGCAGGGCGGCGCCCGCTCCTCCCTTTGTTTACGTTCCAAATTCGAATATCCTGGCGCTCCTTTGTTCGAACGCCCGCGCAATCATTTCAATTCTGTCCGCCGAGATGTGATGTTGCGGACCTTACACTAATATTCGTAAGCCTACGTAATTATTTTAAAACACAGTAGCACCTACCTAGAAACCCATCTAACTCAAGCAATTTTAAATTAAATACGTTGATATTGGAGGCGTTTTAAAACCATTTTTAAATTTAATAATGCTATTGTTTAGATTATAGATATTTTTTTGAATGGAATACCTTCATACGTAAATGAATTAGTAAAATTTATAACAATTCTTCCTGAACGGATTGAAAATGACTTTATCGCGTAGCTACAAGATAAGATATTAATCATAGTAACTTCTTGATAAGATTGCCAGCATTTCATTGGGGAAAAATAAAATAGAATAAAATGCTAAAAATATATTAAATATTAAACATAAATAAGAAGGTACTAATAAAAAATGGCTAATTTTAACAGCACCGCTACACACAAAAAAAGCTATTATTAACCCATAGTTAATGAACCATGAAAAATAATTAATAATCATGCATTAGTTATCTTCTTATGGCAAATACGATTAATTTAATCAATATTATTATTTTTCTAAATCGTTAGTGTCAACTGCCTGGAGCGGGTAGAACTATGGCAACTCCGTTTAAAGGAATATTATATTTCCCAGATTTTTTTTTACAAATAATGTATAAGAGAGATTTTTTTCATTCTGCCTTTTTCAGTCTATTTGTCGAATATCTCGCTCGACCAAGTTTTGTTTTACAAATATGTAGGAATAGTGAATCTCTTTGATAAGATTTAGTGAGACGGATTGAAGAAAGACAAAACTACTTCCAAGATTTTATTCTCTCTTTGCAGATTATATTACTCGGCAGATAGAAATAATAGATTCTTAGAAAATATATCAACTTAATAATATGATAAAATCATGGTGATAAATAGGTACACAATTATTTTTTTATATTTTTAAACTGCATTTATTCTAATAAAGACAGATTTTAAATAAAAAATGTAAAATGAAAAAAAGTTTGAAATGACAAACTTTCCCAAAAAAAATAAAAGGAAACGTCGTTATTTCAAAGCTCATGATCGAAAAGACGTTTTGTAGAAAGGATTAAAAATTCCGATTGGAAAAAACTGTGAAAATTTCATGATACCAGAGCTCACGGTTCGATAGATTTTGCACATATTTTTGCTTCATAGCTTCAGTTCGCAATTCTTTTGATCTTGCTATCCCGCAAAGTGAAGGTTTAAAGTTTAAAAAAACTTTGAGCGCTTCCATTGTTCAACTAAAAAGTATAATAATATTTGTTTTATTATTTACATTTGATTTAAGATTTAATTTACGTAATGGTAAAAATGTTCGGACCCACGTAATGAATAATAAAAGGAGTTCGATTAGCGGGCAGGTACCATGCGTTAAAAACACCGACTTGATAAACATTCTGTCCTGTCAAAAATATAGGTTATGTTTGTTGGTGGGCGGTGGGAGGGGGGGACCACTCGATATCAAGGGGACGGAAACCCCTCCCTTCTCTACGGAACAACCCTCAACCACCCCAACGAACAACTCCTTAAATTAATGTTTCAACTTCTATTTTAAAGCTCGGTCCCCAATCAAGCGAAATCACAGCTAAGTATAAAGGTACCTCATCAAAAAGAGATAAATTATTTGTTGATTTTGTATGTATTTGATAATTGTTTTTTACTAGGGGTATTTATTTTGCTTGCCGCTTTTCTTTTGTGTTGTATGGTGGGGATCAATCTGAAGTTAGGCAAGCTCGGAGGAAAGCGCGCGAGCTTTTGCTGCGTTCATTATACGGCGGGGGCGGAGGTTTGGAGAAAGTATGGGGCCCTTAAATAAGGTAGGGCCCGGGGGGCCAGGCCGGGGGCGGTAGGGCCTGCCTGGGCCCCAGGGTGAGGGGGCGGTGGCCCGGGGTGGAGAGGGGCGCTGTGGACGGAGTCGGAAAGGTTCAGCTTTGTCGCCAGTTCGCAATTTGGAAAAGCTCCCGCCATTAGGAATCTGGCAGTAATATTGAGACAAAGAAGCAATTAGGACGCACTTTTACTAATATATTTCAGAGCTTAATGCACGATTTGCCGCTATTTTTTTGATAGGTTAGGTTGGGTTCGCAAGCTATGCTTGGCAAATATTTAGGAAGAGGGTTCAGATCCTTGGCTACGAGTCCAGAGGTCACGAGTTCAAAAACCTGCGAAGTGGATTTTTGTTTTTCATTAAAACTGGAGGATATTAGAAGTATTGAGGATAATATATAAATACCATTAAATATATGTACTATAGGAAGCGCACAGAAATCTGTAAAAAAAACTAACTTTGGTTCCTCAAAAATACGATTTATATGATAATAAGAATGCCCAGACTGTGGCCATGCACAATCCACTAATAACAGTGAGGCCATAATCCCACCAGCACCGGAGTTTTAGATTATTGCGTGGTATAAATTTAAAAAAAAGATTTAATAGGTCACACACTCATTAGATTCATCTACATATTTATCTGTTGCATTCTTTGAAAAGGATTTATAAGAAAACAACATCGAAATATTGATTGCATTTCAGTTGGAATACATCACTCCCATCAATAATAATTACTGTGAATAAAAAAGTGACAAATTGATTACACAATACTTGAGCTAATTTATTTCTGTAATTATACGTGAAAGCAACCGCCCACCGTCGCCGCAGCTGAATGACTAATAATTTAAAAACGCGTCGTTAAATAACCCCAATACTTACTGATACATCGGTACCGTGACCTCATGACGTAAAATACGTCAGAACGTACACAGTGTGTCAATCAACTGCACAGATTATGACAAGTAGTTTGTGTGGCAGTTTTGATTGGTGAGGTACCTATCTAGTGTGCGAAATTGTCACGACAATCGCTAACTTTAGTATCGACCTCGAATACGTGCCGCACGTAAAAGGTGGGTACTTGCTTAGGTAGGTGTGCCTAGCTGGTTACACATCACGTAGCATGTACCTAGTACCTACCTGCCTGCTGGGACCTAAAATGGAAAGGATGTTACTATAGCTTCTAATATTCTGCAGTATTCAAGTAGTCGACAAAGTAATTAATAATACAGTGATTAAAAACTGATTTTTCGTATTATAAAGATTACAAGGCGTAGGTAAGCGTAGATGCAAGGCTTCTGAACTGTTTTGGAGTAAAAATGTAAATTTTTTGTCTTCGTAAATAACGCTAATAACGTAAATTTATTTAAAAATAAGTACCCACATATATAATTTAAAAATATATACATATATAGCCGTCGCGGGACGCCTGGCAGATGTGAAATGTCGAAATTCATTTTTATTGCAGGAAGTGAAAATAAAAGTAAAGAAGTCCATGTATTATTATTTTATTAAAATATAGACAAGAAAATAAAATTCAAATTAAAAAAAAACATAATAATCCATTAGAAAAGACCCATTGCCATTTTAGTGAGAATATAAGCAATTATACAGCACAGAATTTTGGCGACCGGGCCGAAAAAGACGCTAATCAAGAGTCGGTTTTACCCCTGTAGTTAGTTATTTCTTTAATTTTTTTTCAATAAGAAATAAGATTTTGGGAAACTAGCATTATGAAGACAGGAATAACTTTAAAAACAATATTAAATTGTAATGTAATTGACTGTAAAAAAAGGCTTGGGAATCTAGAGTAAACTAAACAATAACAAGCTACCTCCAATGGTATAGAATCCCTCCGCATGGACCTGAGTAATCACCGCCGATCGGGGGAACACCGCACGGGGCGAGGGGAGGAAGGGCGGGGAACCACGGACAGACTATATCTATACAGTGTATAGTCTGTACTGTACCGAGTACTGTGGATCGGCAATTAGCGAATCAACGGCCAATTACCCTCCGTCTTGCGATTTGAATGGTCCTGCGTTATATTTGACAGGGCAGTCAGTAGTCGCTAACCAAAACGCATTAAATATATATATTTAAGTGTATTCATTTTTCAAGTTGAAAAATTAATGCTATTTAACCAAACCTTAACCATTTGAAGACGTTTAACAAATTAATGAATTAATTTTTTTATAATTCGAGTTTAGCAAGAAATATTACTTCCAATTAAAGTTTCCATGGAAGAGAAGATTCTATGATAATATCGATAACTACCCCACACAAGATTTAAATAATTCGTAAAAAAATAATTAAACAACAATCAAAATTCACAAATATTATATTATGTGATTAATTATATTGTCCAATTTAGTACCTTATCAAACGTACTAATTTAGTAACTAATCACACGTACTAATTTAGTACCATTTCGCACGTACTAATTTGAAAAAGTGTCAGTTATCTCATCTTCAATGAAATACATTATTTCAACAGAAAATGATTTTAATGATTGTCATTTTAAAAATAAGAATCATAGTATCCCGTGATTTTTTACGGGTCTGCGATACCAACACAATAATCACGGCTGCATACATTTTTAAATATAACTAATGCACAAGAGTCCCAATGTTGTGAGAAGGAGATGGGGAAGAGGAAGTTGGGGTAGTACCTGGCAATTCAGATCTGGTCACCAAACGTGGATAATTCCATTTTAATCAATGTTTCAATTCACTGTTTGCAAGTTGATTAAGCGAAAATTATAGATATTCAGTCAAGTTCGTTTTTGAAAGACTTCAAAGAAAAAAATAAATAAAAAACATATCGTCTTTCACTGGTTGTCAACCCCTGCCCGCGCGGGATTGAATGAACAGCCGCAGCCAATAAATTCAGACACGTAATAAAAATAAATATTTGTGCTCGAATTAATATCACGCATCTTGCTCGGGTCGACTGACGCATGGTCCTACAATACTTCTGTTGCTTACAATTTTAAAAAAATGCACAAACAGTTGATATTTCGTAGTTTAATTGTGTCTGTGATTCGTTCACTTTTCGTTATTGTCGCTCAATTGTTTTAGTGATTCATTGAGTTTTCGTTATTTACGCTTATAGACATATGAATATTAGTAGACCTGCCCTAAGTGATTAAAAGCGTATTATTCCCCACTCCCCATACCGGTTCCATTGGAGCCGGCTGGGCTCGCGTATGGCCTCAAGTGAATTTAGAAAACGTGACGTCATCATTCTTGTGCGAACTATGGTCGAGGCATCATCGGTTCATTTTACGAAATAACACGGCAAAATGTTGACTTGTGCTATGAAAACTTGTAAAAATAGATGTGAAAAAGAGAATAAACCCAATTGTCGTATTACATTCCATATATAAGCATTATTTTACTTTATTTTAAGCATATTCACATCGTATAATATGGATCAGTTGTAGAAACATATTATACTATCACATCGAGAAACGTCTGGACGCGAAACACAAAGCTGGTTGGTTGCTGGGAAGTAAATTATGAACATTTATAAAAGTGTCTTAACTAAATACTTAAACGAAATATTCGACTCTGAAAATAGAAGAAATTTATTTTGCCGAATTTGGACTTCGCAAATTTGTTCATAACGTGGCGAGTA
Organism: Hesperophylax magnus; assembly: GCA_026573805.1. Lineage (NCBI taxonomy): Eukaryota > Metazoa > Arthropoda > Insecta > Trichoptera > Limnephilidae > Hesperophylax > Hesperophylax magnus. The sequence continues at coordinate 320,950 of JAIUSX010000007.1, read as the reverse complement.
ATTTGCGCTCCCATGTAAAAATGTCTATTCATTCATAATCAGATTTTACTTTTAAGAACTAAATGGTGATATTATAATGCGAGATGCCTATTTACTGTCAGATTGATTTATTGACAAATCACAGTCAGCTTTCCTCCCTGCGTCCCGCAACTCTTGTTTTAACCCCTCGTCCTTAATTTCTCGTCTATTAATATTCATATGTCTGTGTTTACGCTGTATTATTTTAGTGATTTATTCATTTTTCGTTATTGTCATTTGATTGTTTTAGTCAATCATTCACTTTTCTTTATTTTCGCCCAATTGTTTTAGTGATTCGTTCACTATTTGATATTATTGTTCAATTGTTTTGGTAATTCTTTCATTTGATAATTTTTTTCACAACAGTCACTTACGCTTATTATAATCATTTTGAATATTAGCGGACACCCTCTATCATTCGTATTTGCATATTCCCTTCCAAACTATCTTTAGTAAATTCTGCTTAATTTTGAACGCTTATAACGGATGCTGCGAATACAATTCTTCTCCAGATGACGTCACCAAAGTTGTCAAACTCTACGCAGTGGCGTCCCAATCAGGGTAGGAGTTAGTTAATTGTAATTGGTTTTTGCCGGCAATAAAGTTTTAACTGAAAATATATGTAATAATATACGCTTAAGCGCATTCACAGTAAAATAGGTTTTCAAAAGCCGATTGAGTCAATTGAAATAAATTCCCGCGCGATTTTGTCAAGCCGGATGTGCCGGGAGCGTTTCCCGCCCAAAGCTGCATCCTCGCGCCAAAGGGCGGGCGCCGACTTCCGGTCCCTGTCAATAAATCAAATAGCACCAATACAGCTTGACACACATAACTTTGTAGGCGGCCAGAAGATGAATCAAAAACGTCACGTTTTTTGTTGTTAGACTGTTAAAAATGATTGAGTTTTTAAAACATAATTTTTTTCGTTTTTAAATGGGAAACTTATGGAAAGTTATGCAAGAAACCTCATTGTTTGAGCGAAGAGACCAGATTATTCAAATATTAGGATGATTACATACTAAATGTGAAACATGTTTGACCAAACGTAACCTAACGACTGATTGGCTACGCACATACACGAAGAAAACTGATATAAAATATTGCTAATTTATTAAAAATCTCTTTAAGTAAAATTATTCGTATTCCCGGTCGGGACTGCAGACCTTTCAGGAATGAATTGACGGATTTTCTAATAAACTATCAGTAAAACACGAATCTGTTATGGCGTTACATATTTTCGCATCTCGTCATTATATAATAACAGGATAAATGCAGCTGAATGAACACGTGTTCCAAAATATCATACAAGTACTAATAGTTTATTAGGAAATGGCTTGCTGTCACCTTTTTTAACAGGATTTGAATATGTCAGCAATGCGAAAGTTACGAGCACAAAGCAAGTCGCAACAACTTGCAAACAAAACACTTTTTTTTAAGTAGAATAATATTTAATTATTTTTCTAGAGTATTGTAAACCTCTATTGATTATACTAAAATATATTTGATATTTATAAAACTTCGGTAAGTTAGGTTAGGTTAGGCTTGGTTTGTTAGTTCAATTTCCTCGAGTTTTCTTGATTTGGGTAATTATTGTTGTGCGCGATGTATGCAAATGAATCGAGAAAATGCAATCTAAATTACATCGGTAGATTGTAAAAATAAAACGGAATGTTAGGTCATAGAAATAGGTCGAATAAAAGTCGAACGAATGAATGAAATCCCATCGTAAACCATCGATGTTTTGATTCCAAGCAGTTCCGCTCGCATTCCGAGCGAAGCGCGACCTTGTCCGGGGTAATATTTCAAAAAAGGAAGTAGTCCATTTTGGGAAAAGCGCGCGAGTTTCGCGCGGCCGATCTGTCACGCGAAAAGTGACAGCGGCCGTAAATCTGCGACGCGCCGGCCACGTGGTGGCTGACCTACCAGACCAATTATACCGCCTTGTTTACAGCCGGTGTAAGAAAGCTCTAAGCAAGTACTCTGCATGGAGTGCTTGCTCACTTGTACAAGCAGGGCCGAACTAAATATTATATCACGTTGGGGTGGTTTTTCGTTTTCATGAAATATTGCCGGTTAGCATTGCAAGACCACTCTTTTATGGTTATCCTATATTTGTGAAATCGATTCTTTTGTATGTACGAGTATATTACGATTTTCAAATAAAGCACATTTAAATGAGGAATTATAACTGAGTAATCGCTAAAAGTACCTAAATGATAATACTAATGGAGATTAATCCTCTTCCTTTCCGAATAATAATAATAAACTCTGACTTAAATAAATAATTCGTAAATTGAATATATCGTTATTCTATGGATAAGCTAACAATACCCCCTCAATGTATTTTAATTTTTCAATAATTTATTTCTTTATAATGTACATTATTCTTATGAAGTATATTCTTGCTTCATAATTAGAAATATTTTTGTAGTATGTACAAACTAATTTTGAAAACTGAACCGCAGTATTTTTCTTTTATTTTGTTAGTGTAATCTATTGACTAATTAATCTGTTAACTAATATATTTTCCAATGCCCATTTGAACTATTTTATAAAAGCGTTTATAATTTATTTTTTCCTTAGTTGGAAACATAATTGTTTGAAGTAATTTACAGAAGGACAGAGGAGGAACTAACAAACAAACTATAATAATTATTATACTCGTAACAAATACCATCATTGTTTTGTATTTACAAAATCAACTTTAATCAAGGTAAAAAAAACAGTTATTTTAAACCATAGTTAAATACTGCAATACTTTTTTTGTACTTCTCGAATAGAAAATTCAGGAACGAAGGATTTCACAAAACGGTAATTTTTAGTTTTATTATCTAGTGTCTATGTTGACAGGTAATCCGCCTTGATGCAAGAGAGTGTAAGCTTTTTAAAATGTTTGCTTTGTTGAACTTTTTACATGTTGTATAATTACTTGATGTCTATCGACCATCAAACTAGGCTTTTGTCCGTATCATGATAATCAATTAAAGATCAGTTATAAGCGTTCATAAAGAAGAAGAAGATTATTGCAGATGGTTTTAAAGGGAGATGTGTAAATACGAATGATAGAGAGAGCTAATATTAAAAATGTTAACATAATATACACAATAGGCGTAAGCGACTGTTATTTAATAAAATACGACTTATGTAAAATGGACCAAAAAATCTCTCAACATCCAAGTTAAGTAGCATTGATTTTGACAGTTAGAATTTTTTTCTTATATGTGTTTGTAATAATTTTCGTAGAATATTTTGCGATTTTTTTTATCGTGGGGTTTTTATGTACCTAAATAATGTTTCAACTCGGCAACTGGATAAAGATTATATTAAAAAAATAACATATATTTTATAAGAGCTTTAAAATTGTTTAAGGGAAGTTTGTTATAATACGTCGAGAAATGGGGGGTTTAAAACGTAGTAAAGTTTGGCCCTGCCTCGTGCGAGCGAGCAAGTGCTAAGTTCCCACTAAGGAGCTTTTCCCACTTTAAGGCGGAACGGGACCGCGAATAGGCGAACAGGTTGCTTGCGCTTGCCGGGAGATGTGAGACGTATGGGATATGGACGTATGGAGAACGGACCTGCCCGCCAGATAATGCGCCGTTGAAAGCGACGGCGTGACGTCACCCGTCCAGGGGGTGGCGGTGTCACGTGCCGCGTGGGGAGATCTCATCACATCACGAACTTGGCTCAAATGCCTCAAATGCACCGAACAAAAGACATTCCTAACCCGTACGCCACGCACGGAGGAACACTTTTAGGTTACATGATTCTAGGTACCGTTTAAAGTGTAAAGTGTTTAAATGTATAGGTACCGTTTGTAACTTTCTAGGGCAGGAACATTATAGTTCCAACTGGACTGTGGAGTATTTTCACCAACTATAAATACTGTTCAAAATGTGTGGAAGATTTAAAGTTTCTTTTTCTGATTCTGATCTTTGTACTATAAATGTGTAATTTTAATATTTTTATTCATAATTACTGACTTTAAAAACAATCTAAAACTGCACATTCCGAAACGGTTTGAATGGCTATGAGGTTATTGTGACGTAGAAACGACACTGGCTGGAAAGATGGCATGTCGTCAACGACGCAATATATTCACGGATAAAAACGAACATGTCGTTTTGGCGGCAAATCTAAAATGGCACATTTTAAATCGTTGTCAAATCGGAATGTTCAATATTATGGAACCTACCTCCCTGAAAAAAGTTTGAAAAACAAATTGTCATTGAGTTTGTGACATTTCCTTTGACAAATTGTATAACTACAATCTAAATCAAAAATAATGTTAACAACGTAAAATATTTATGTTTTATAATTAAGTATTTCAGTACTTACTTACAAATCTATTGATTTTAGAGGAAATTTTCGTTTTGGTTTATTAAATAAGATAACTTAATGAATAAAACCTCAAATTGTAATATTTAATTATTGAAAACTAATTGGCGATTCTTAAATGAAATTTTGAAACAGATACGGTCGCATCTAAAACTGCTTTTTCTGGTTTTTCTGTTTCAAATGTGTTTTTAAAAATCACTAATTTGTCTTCAATAATAAAAGAATATTACTACTGCCATCATTTGATTCCTATATATATTATGTTTAGAAAAGAGATATGTATTTCGATCATGCCCATCACTAGTGTGGTTGTAATTGTAATACATATTATGTATTAAATAATATGTATGTAACTGCTCTTCATTTTCTCGCTGCTTTTCTTCTGCGGCCTCAATTCGTGCAATACTAGACTCTCCCCATAGGAAAGTTATTTTTCTGCACATGGTTATATCGAGAGTAAAAAGAAATATCAGAGAAAAAACGAAGAGAGAAGCACGCAACTTGGATACTAACTTGTATTTACACTGTGAACTGCTACTACTTACTAACTAGAAGCCAGATAATAATGGTAGAAGATACGATCAATTGAACCAAAATTATTGAGTCGGGCCATGTCAAGTGTCATATTGAGACAATATACACGGAGAAAACTTTCTGATATAAAATATTGTTAATTTATTAAAAATCTCTTCAAATTATTCACATTCCTGTTAAAATCGGGACTGCAGGCCTTTAACGAATGAATTAACAGATTTACTAATAAACTATCGGTAAAACACGTATGACCGGTCGGTGGCTGAGTTGATATCGCGTTTGGGTGATACCCAGGCGTGTGTTCAGTGTGTTCAATTCCTCGGCTGGCTAAGTCCTCCATCACAACACAAGCAATATTTCCGCTTACTACGGTGGTAGTAGGAGATTTTCAAATATTGTCAGGTTATTCAAAAAAAAAAGTATTATGGCGATGTCGGAACATGTGTTAATAAAAATTCAAATATTTTCGCATTTCGTTATTATATAATAAATAATAACATAATAAACGCAGCTCCATGAACACGTGTTCCGGTATATTATGAAAGTACCAATAGTTTATTGGGAAATGACCTGCTTATCACCTTTTTAACAGGATTTCTATAAATCAGCAATACTCATTTTTCTCCGTGTATCAATGCGAATGTGCGGGTATTGTAAAGCTACGAGCACAAAACAAGTTGCAAATATTATATTATAAGTTGCATATATTAAAAATATGCACCAATACACAAAATCCTAAGTTTTTATTATGTGGGTAAGCCAAGCATAACAAATACTCTTCCGAACTGAGCAAGTACCAGTCACATCGATTTCAAAGTCGAAAAATTGTATCCGAAAAAAAAATGGTTTTATAAAAAATTGCAAGCTAGACAGCTGTTTCCCCTGAAATGTATGTATAAGACGTAATATCAAGTGCGAGATTCATTATTATTATTATTTATTCTTGTATGTTGGAGAGAAGTGAGACGGCATGCACGTAGAAACTACTTGGGTTTCGAGCCAAGTCCCGTTCGACGCACTAGAGCAGTTATGGACAACCTGTGGCCCGTGGGCTTATATATTTTTAATAAAATAAATCTTTAGTTTTTCGCTGCAAGTTGTAGTAAATATGAGAATTGAAGTAAGTATAATTAAAAATGACTGAATTTCTATGAGAGCAATTTTAGTAAATTGTTTTAAATTAGTTGTGGTTTATAAAATCTATGGTTTAAAATAAAACCATTCCATGTTTAACCTCTTGTGCGACGCCGTTGCCGACAGAAATGATTTATTATTATTATTCTAGGGAAACTAGTTTTGGAAGATTATTTACTATTTTTAAAAACATATAAAATCATTACCTGGTAAGACGGTACAATTTATTTATTTTAAGTTATTGCGAAAATAGAATCAGCTGGTGTGCGATGAAAATTTACCGTTGGCACACGAAGAGTCAATTCAATAATGATATTTAAGATTACGATAAACCTACTATGTATAAAAAAATGGCATCATAAAATCAGTGTAATTCTTCAACTTTTTACTCACATAAAGATCTTGCAAATTGTTAACTTGTGAAAATATTTAGAATTGTTGGGTAAATTGTCAAGAAAAGAAATTTCACCGTGTTTTATTTGTTTTTTATTATCTTTCCTACCTGTATTTTGAGTGTAGTAATTCTGGCTCGCTCACCAAATGATTGCCGCATCTGCAAAAAGGCTGCAGGCCTCAGAATCGAAACTAATCGTGAACGAGTCGAAGTGTGAAGTAGGTTCAAACTACAGTAGAACCGTTCATGTCTGTTATCATCCAGGAAGTATGGGAATACATAATGTGGTGTGGTGTGGCGTGTTGGAGAGTGGTAGGGGGAAGGTTCAGAGGGTGGGAGGCAAGGCCGCCAGATCCCTTGCACATAATTCGGTGCGAATACCTAATAAAAGCAGCCTGTTGCAACCGCACTTAACCTATATATTGCATCTGTATAGAGACTAGGTTAACCTTACCACGGGAACTAGATATTATAAAGTGGCGCCCAACGTGGGGCAGATCAACCTAACCCGTAAATAACCAATACCTATACCGACGTAAAATGTTTGTATAGAGACTAAGTTAACCTTACCACTGGAAATAGATATTATAAAGTGGCGCCCAACGTGGGGCAGATCAATCTAACCCCGAAATAACCAAAACCTATACATATAAAGAATAGTTTATTTTATGGCTTTATGGGGTGATTTCTCATATAACTGGCGCTATAAAAATTTTCCAAGAATTGTTAGTACAAAAGGTTCAATATTTGATTCTCACTAATGCATTATAAACGTTGTCACAGAAAAAGAGAGATACACCTTAAATAATACTAAAATAGTTCAAGAACATTCTAAATAATCTAAAATAGGTATGTACTTATGCACTCATTTTTACCCACTTCACTAAAAAAATAAGATATTCAGGGTGTTCGTGGGTAAAGTGCGCTAACACAATTCGAATGTTTTAATGTAGTTTTTAGGTATGTAAAAATATTTTTGTTTGGGAAAATGAACATAGAATTTAAAAAAAAAAAAAAAAATCTTTTTTACCTCTACCATCATGTAGAATCACCGCCCGAAGTTAGCGCACTCTACTCCCGGAAAACCCTGTATATTACAAAAGGTGTTGATTTTAATGTTGACAATGCATAAACTTTTCCAATTCTACCTTAATTTAATTAACCCCTTTATAAAATAAAATAAAAGTTAGGTAAGTACCTAGTATTTTGAACAAGAAGAAAGAAAAGACCGCGTCAAAAATACGTAATCATTTCATCATGTTTTTTTTCAACACAAATACATTTAAAAAAAAGTTCAACATTCCTTGGACAAGTTCCTTCGACCTTCGTCCGCAGCTTTACGTAGGCATCGAACAAAATAAAATAAGTACGAAATCAGCATTACGCAACGCGGGAGCAACTCTTTCTCCCGCAGCGACGGGAGAGAAACAAAAGAAAGCGCTCTCCATAGCAACTTTTGAAAGAAAAACTGCTAAACTAGACTTGGTTCTTTCCCGCTCTCTCGAAAGGGAGAACGCAAAAGGGGGGGCGAGTTGCTACACTCCGGGAAACGTATAACGTCTTCCTAGCCGGGTAGGTACTAGTTACCCCATTCAAATTGTTTTTATTGTCGGGGTGATATGCACTGGCCGCGTTATCGCGACACCCGTCAGCCGGCAGACAGTCGGCCGGCGAGAGCCGACGCGTAACGTCTCCGTTTTCCATCTTGCGTCTTTATGGCAGCTGAAGTTTTTCACGACGCAATGACATAGGGTACCTGTTTATGGTGCCCAGGTACCTACCGAATACGGTAGGTGTTTAGGTACCCGCGCCCGGTGTTTTGACGTTTCTCGGAACGTTAGGTAAACATTCCACGGCCTCGTGGGGGTGATATTTGGGTACTTATGAATGAATTAGTTGCCTACCTACGTGTATCATTCGCATTCGAATAATATTTGTTCACTGTCTGGGATTAAAAAAACGCAAATATCTAAAACAAAAACCACTACGATTTTGGTGTTTTGCTCAAACTCTGTGCTAATCCCGTATTATGTTTTCATATCCCTTTATAAAATATAATAATTTTGTTTGTTTGTGCAAAGTTCGCATCCTAAAACATTATTTTCACAAAACTTTCTGCTTTGAGGGTTCGTGATTCAATACTGTTTTTTTGTTTTCAAAATACACAAGAACCTGTCTACCTAATAATATTTATCCGAGGCAGAGATTTCATCCGCTAAGTATCTACCCAGTTCTCCAGCTTCTAGATAATATATATTATCTACTAGGTACCTACCTACTTCCACGCACTTACTAACTTATACCTACGCGATATATCTATGGTGTAGTACCTACCTAAGTATTATAAAGCCTATATCCCACCTCGTACATGTTGCTATAATATTACAGCAGCTACCTTCGTTCCTTCATCAACTTATATAAAGGAGAACGTACACAGGCGGTATAGCGTATACAATATTATATTACGTAGGTAGGCACTCTACCTACCCCGTATAACTAGTAGTCTATAAAATAATATTATATCTATGGTAGCGACTGTACGGAGTACGGCGCGCGGTAGGTACCCCCCCGCCTATAGATTATTTCCAGTCTCGCTGTGTTGGTAACACTGGGAACTGGTGGTGTGAGTCGGTTAGGTTGGCAACAGTATACAGACGGCGGGGCGCGCTGGTGTATGGGTTTATTTTCCTTGTGTTGGAAGTACCTACTCAGTACGGCGGCAACGAAACGCGTCAGTCAGGGATGTCACGATAAATAATAAATAATAATAAAAACAAACAATTAAATTAATAATTAAACGTTTTCGGTTTATCACATTTCAGTCTTGGAACTGGTAATGTTAAGGGTATATTTCGAGACTGCAGTTTTCTAAGCGCAACATTTTTTTTAATATCAGGGAGTTTATTTTAAACTTTAAGGCCTGATACCTGAAAAACCACAACTTATGAACTTCAAACATCAAGCTATCGGTAGTTGAAAACGTAGTTATTTTTGTTATACTTCAAAGGTTCTATCCTGCCTGGATCCAATGAGTACCAGGATTAAGTATGGTACTGTATATGATCTCTATATTTAGTTGATCATTGTAAAAGTGTATTATATATTTGTAAAGCGCCCTTGAGATGATTTTGCACAAAAAAGGCGCTATACACGGTGTCAGGAAACTCGTAGTACAAGCGGGAAACTGGTGAATCTACATCACATTTGGAATCGATTTTGTAGTATATTTTTTTTTGATTTGAGCTTTCGTTTTCGAGTAAATCGAGTCAGAAGTTGATTTTTTTTGATCAAATTTTTATAAATTATTACTGAAGATCAAAGTACCCAACTAATTAAAACTATTTTATAGTAAAATAAATAAAGAAACCCGGATTCAAAGCATTATTTTGAAATCACCCTTCATTTAATCCGGTCTAATCATAAAATATTTCTGCTCTGCAGGGTTAAAACATCTGTTGTTCTAAAATTCATACCTATCTCTGACATATTCGAAAAATATAGCTTTCTCTAGTATGCCGGGTTCAACTAACATATGAAGGAAAGAGACGCACGATAAGCGGATGTCACATTTCTGTAAAATTGTAAGTTGGTCAGTTTAGGTTTATGGGTCGCCGCACGTGGCCGTATTTATGTGATTGTTTACATTGCATTTTGCTTTAAGAAGTTTTCTCGTTAATTTAAACATAAAAGCGAATTGTGGTCGAAATGTGTGTGTTTTAATACGCGTTATTATTGTTTTGATAGTGATACTTTAAGATTTATCATCGATGCGTTCGACGTGTTTGAAAAAAGTTGTACGTTTTTAATATTTTGATTTTGAGACTTACAATCGATGCCTTCGACGAGGTAAAAATTAACTCCGACATGATTTAAATAGTGCAATAATCAATCATTAGACGGACCCAACTGTGCTTGGAAGTTAACGGTGAACATTTAAAATAATTTATGTGACGTGTTTGTGTTGTTTTGAATTGGAGATCGGAACATCGCTACATATTGTGAGTACCTACCTATGCTAATAATAATTCCTATCCGTTGCGTCGGCGTCTCAGATCGCTTAGATCGATACTTCACTTACATTTATGCATCGTCTTGTGCACACTCTTTCGTTATTCTGACTCATGACATGACCCGACTTACGTATTTGCTTAACTTGATCGTTTCACATCTTCCTCACACTTCACCATCGTATCGTGTACTCTCATTACACGCCTTTCTTTGCTCAACCGCTCTACGGTTCCATAAAAAACAGAACATTGAAGAAAATTGAAAAAATTAGCAAAACAGCACAATTGGCGTAATCTTTTACCATGTTTTGTATTGACACTTTCTGTTTTATTCGGTTAGCCCATAGACAAAAGAATTGACAGACTCGCCTTAACACGAAATCTGTGTTTCATATCGACAAGCTGGAGGCAAATCACGTGACCATATTTTTGGCACCAAAAAGGTTTGAGAATGCTTTCAATAAACTGCGACATCAGTCGAAAGCTGACCGCTGCAGAGAACACATTGAAATAACCAAACAGTACCTGCGCAGAATGTAAGGATCGCTAAAGAAAAGCAACGGTTTGCAGCACAGCCCATTGAGGGACTTTTCTGAGAGAAGTGTCTAACCAAATAGTGTTACAATTTTGGAAAAAAGCCCGAACTTTTGTGTTCCTGATTTGGGATTTGTAGCTAAGTTTTTTACACAGCCATCAATTTGCGCGCCAAAAAGGACCAGTATTTCGTAAGCAGAGTTTATTCTGGAGAAATAAATTGTAATATTACGATGCGAGTTGCCTGTATACTGTCAGATTAATTTATTGACAAATTACAGAAAGGGAGACGCGCAGCTTGGTTTGTTTTTTACCTTTCCCTGATTGGCTGGTCTATCAATTTGAATGTCTATGGGTTACCCCAATGTGCATCTTCTTGTAAAGTGCCTTTTTGAAAAACCGTCAGTACGAATTTATTAAATTAATTAATTTAATTAAATATATTATATTCCCCTCGGTTTACGCAACCCTGTATGTACAATCCGCACCAGTGTGTGTTGGCTGTGAGTTGGGTAGAGACAGGCAGACAGCGGCCTCCCCCCACCCGACTGTCTCCCTCGTCCCCCAGCCCGCCCCTTGCCCCTCTCCGCCTACCCCGATAGGTTGCTTGGCCTTCTTTCCAGCGGTGCGGCACACGTGTTCATGGTATACCAACCGTGGTATTCTGCTATCAAGAAATACATTTTTTTTTAGAAAATGTAACGTAGAACATTTCATTTTTGGCCCGCAATAAAAGTAACTAATAATAAAATTATTATTTTATTTGTTAGAAATTTTTAAACGCTTCTAGATACTTGATACACTTTATTAACCGGTTTCGCACAGCGATTTCAACATATTCTATTTTCGAGTTGAAAATAATGAAACAAAAAATATTATGACGTCATGTATTATTTTCGCAGTCAAGTAATTTTTAAAAAGTTCCATAGCTCATGATATAAATGACATTACAGGCTAAAAATTATTGCGTTGGTCTAAAAATATCACAAAGATAAAACTGCAAATTTCATGACGCCAGAGTTCCCCGTTCGAGAGATTTTATGGTTTAAGACAAAACATATTTTCTACACAAAAGATAAATTTTCTGAAATACGTTTTTCAGTTACTACGCAAGGCGAAACAGCCGTTTATAAATTATTTTAATAGTTGTAAACATAATTCTATATAATAATAATATGTTTTTACTTTCGAGGAACTCACAGGCAATGCGTACGTCTGAACAACACGGTTGTTTAGTTATTTTCCATAATAAACAAGTCCGATGACGTATTTTCTGGCTGTTGGCGCTCGGGTCTACCTTTCGTTGCCATACCGCGGTGAGTGGCGCGTTAGCTGGCCTTTCTCTTATCTAGAAGTCCGTCGGCAGAGGCCATATTCGCCTGGCAAGACCGGCTCCGTAAGGATAAAGGTCGCTTGCCGCAGCGTGGAATGTTTACGCCGTTCTCGCAGGCGCTCGCGCTCGGAGCCGCCGAGCTGCAAGGGAAAATATGCCGTACCGCCGGCACCGGATTTCAATCGTTACATTCTGCATTCCATTGTGAACTTTATGAACGAGCGAGCGCTGTTCGGTATTTTTCCTTTTTATAACAGCCTTCTACTTGATATTATTACAATAATTGTTTCGCTCTTGCGCGCAGAGGTTCTAGCGCTAGATATGGGGAGGAAATTAAAAGGTTCTGATCTCCGCTTACAAACAAACCCGCGCGACAGTAACGCCATCTGAGAGAACAAAGAAACATTTCATATATTCGAATTCTATTTCTTCACCGTGTTTGAATTCAGAATTATCGGCGGCGCCCGCACGTAAGCGCGGCGGGGTTTTTGTTTTTCGCAACTACAGAGAAAGATAAACCGTTCGGCGAAGCGATAAAGAGCGGGAGAGGGGGGACTGGAATGGCTCCGAGCTAGCAGCCTAGCTGTGCGAGATACTAGAACGTCGTCGTAAACAGCGGAGGGGCGGCAAAGAATACTGCCGCGCATAACTGTCAGAATAAAAATGGGGAGCAATCCGAGACGTCCGCCCCGCGCCGCAAAGGGATGCGACTGCAGGCGGTGCAGGGAAACTACCTACTGAAACTGCTAGTTCCCGCCAAACAAACCACGACAGTGTTGGCAGAAGAAAAATCATCGAAGCGTCGATTTCCCGATTGACAGCTACGCGATGCCGCGCGGACAGTACCTACCCGATACCTGCGATTACAGAACAAAAAATTACTTGGCGCAGTATTGTCAAGTATCTATCTACCTACAAACACTAGAAAACATTATATTTAAATGCGAACCACGTTCTTACTGGGGTTTTCCTTGAGTTTTTACTAACAATAAACTACTATTTGCGTTATTTTTAAAACCAATGAACTAAAGGCAAAGAGAAAATAGGCCATTTTTAAACTTTTCTCCCGATTTTGAGGTCGTTGAAACATATTTTGTTACATTATTTTACAATTTACGGGGGTAGGTATCACCTAGCATAATTCGTCGGCACATCTGCCCTGAGGTTGGATACATAAAGGCTATGCGAAAAGTTGAGGCGTAAGGCGTATGCGTGGTTAAACCGTATATGACCGCGTGAAAAATGTGAAGATTCGCAATGGAGAATGCAAGGCTGGTGTACTCGTAAGCGTAATGAGTGAGATTATGAAAGGGACGCTTTGATGGTTTGGGAGTTTAGACGTAAATAGGATGAACTAAGAAAGGAGAATATATCGCGCCAATGTGAATGGTAAAGGAAGTCGGGGACGCCCAAGGAAGACGTGAACAAATACTTGCGTCGGGCCATGTCAAGAGTCAGAAAGCAGAACGCTGAGTGTGTACGAATGTGAATAAAGAATGGTTAGTTAGTAATTAAGTGTTCATTTATTTGAGTTAGTATTGGTAGTATTATGGCTGGGTAATAGTAATAAAGAATTGAACCAAGGACTGGTCTGTTCATAGAACAATGGCTCCTCTAGATTGGCAACATAGAAAATACTCCACGGAATGAGCACTTGCCACGGAATATTATGAATTCTGAAATTAAAATGATGAAATATCTAAAGAGAACGCGTTCCTGCGTGACACAAGATTTCGGAACAGGATAATGCACTTGTAGAAGATAATGCATCGTCAATATCGCTCCTGCCATCACTGCCATCATCTTTCAAAATAATCATAGTATCGTTGAATCCAACTCTACATTTAAATGTCTCAAGTAAAGGTTCTTTCAGGTCTTAGTCAAATACCGCCATTTATAATTGAAATGTTAGAGAGCATCATATTATAAGTAAAATCTCCCAGTTGTTATTTTGTCTAGTTATCCCCTCACTCAATAACTTCCCTTCACACTAGCAGCCAAAATAACGTAAAAATAACAAGATTCAACCGAATTTTCGCTCAACGGTAACGGTAACCATAAAAAATACTCTTTTTCCATCAATTTGAGATTTTTATTTATATTCCCTAACTACCTAAAACTTATGTTGAAAATTTGAATTCAGTCGGCTTTTCTGTGTAGCAGCATAATAACAAACAAATTTTAATGGTAATTTTAAAAGTTGACCGGCCGCCATCTTTGAATTTCAATGTACGCTGTATTCTATTGTGCTTTCTTGTCTTCGACAATTATAAAATCATAAACTAGGAGAATTTTCGAACCAAGACCAATATGGACACTTAAGTCACCACCAACTAAAGCTGCCATTTAGCAATCTGCCGCTTCTCGCAAGTTGTGACTCACTGTCAGCCAACAGCCAACTACCTAACCAAGACGGCGGCGTCACCAGCCCAGTCATCGTCCGTTTCCCCAATCTCTCCATGGCCGTAACAATAATGTCAGCATCGCCATGGGCGGGTCTGGAACCCGGGCCGAGGCATTCCACTGCCATCGGGTACAAAATGTAGAAATTAAAGTTGAATTATTTTTTACTATGGCAACATTGAGAAACGATTTTTGAAATTTTTTAGATGTGAGGTTATGATTGTCTACCGAATTTGTAGGTTGACATTTGACAATAAAAATAGCATATTATTATCTAAGTCAAATTCTTCAACGAGCGCGCTTCTGTTTTTTTTCTCTTTAATTCAACATCTAATAAATGGCATCTTTGGTATTGTTTATTGTTTATTGCGGTATTTTAAGTAGGTACATAGTTATCTATGTCCTAATACAATCCTTAAATACATATACATATAATTATAGTAACACATTTAAAATGAATCAATCACATATTTTCGTAATTTAATTTTAAATGTTTTTATGTTTTCTTCTGATTTTAATTCTTCTGATAGCTCTCCAAATATCTTCAACGCTCCGTACATCAATGACTTTTGACTCTGTGTTTTTTCCTGAAGGGGAGTCTCAATTCATTTCTTTTCCTCGTCTCATGTGTGTGTTTGTTCTGTAGTTAATCAATTTTTCTTAGGAATTCACTAGACGTATGGCCATTGATTATCTTGTATATTAAAAATATGGTATTAAAGTAAATAATTTGTTTAAATGACAAGATATTTAACTCCTTCAAAATGTTCTTAATTTTTGTGAATCTATTTTTCTTCAATATGGTTCTCATTGATCTATTTTGTAGAATTGTCATTTGTTTCATTAAACCGTCGTTGGATAAGAATAGAATGCTGCTACAGTAATTTATGTGTGCTACAATAATTAATAAGTATTATATACTTTTCAAAAAAACAAAAAATGCAATTATCATATATTATGATCTAGATTTATAACCATCTCCTGTCGGAAAGAACAACCAATTCTAAACTCCATGTGAACATAGTGTGCAAAATAATACAGAGTTTTCCAATAAGAGGTGTTATTTTGATATTCAATCGTAAAAGATCAATGGTTTCGTTGCTTGTGTGGCATGTAGCACCGTATTGTTGAAAGTAAACGTTGTCCAGATCAATACCATCCAATTCCGGCCATAAAAAATCATTAATCATCTCTCGATGGCGCAATCCATTCACCGTAACTGTTTCTCCAGCCTCATTTTCGAAAAAGTAATGTCCAATGACTCCGCCGGACCATAAACCGCACCAAACAGTCACACGTTGAGGATAGAGAGGCTATTCAACAATAACTTTTGGGTTTTCCGAGCCCCGGATGCGACAATTTTGCTTGTTGACGAAGCCACCGAGGTGGTAATGGGCCTTATCACTCAAGATGATTTGCATTTGATTCACTCAAGTGAATTTTAATAATTTCAATGCGTTGTTGAAGCGTGTATCGTTCCATTTTTATTAATGGCGTAGTTTCTACTTATCAAATGTCAAAAAATGACAGCTTCAAAAGTAACACCTACCGAAATAGCGGGCTATTCAAAATAACACCTCTTATTGGAAAACCCTGTATATTCAGCCATACAATAGAGCTTTTTAAAAGATATTTTTTTTTAATCTTTGAACCTTTTAAACAATTGCAACACCCTCCATGTTTTTCTACACATTTGTCATAATTCGTATGCGGCAGCCGCCCACGAAGCAACGCAATATGTGGCGAGTGATATGAAATCTCTTATCAATATTTTATTTACCAACAATAATGTCGATACTGCAGCCGACTAAATAATCAACACTAACTCCCCTACAATTACAAACACCTTTAATTACATTTATAATATAATTAAATTTGAAAAACACATCTTGGAAAGCCAAAAATTTCATGATAAATATGAGAACTATGTCGTATCGATAAGGTTTGTTTTGTAATTCAACACGTCTTCTCTAAGATAAATAAGAAATCTGAAGCCGAATGTAAAACGAATAATTTGGATGCTGCATTACCAAGATAATGCGTTGCACTTCATAATGAATTAAATCAAACTTACTATTTTCGTTTGTCTGTGATGATGTGCGTGATATGTGTGATACATGCGTAATGTAATATATTCACACTAAATTTACTTTAAATTTTTAAAATTTCAACTGAACTGAAATATTTAAATCATATCAGACCAACGATAAATTAATTCTACATATGAAATGTCTATTTATTTTGTTTAAATTTTTAACAGACATCGTTATTTTACACAATTTTACTAACGGTGTTCATACGAATGGTAAATTTCTGACGTCTCTCTAATTTGTCAACAAAAAATATTTTATTTGCTTTTGAAAGGCAATGATGCTGACACTTTCGCCTTCATAAATCCTACAATCATATTGTCCCGTGATTTTTCCCGGGTCTGCCCTAATAAGTAATGCATTTTTATGAATTAATTGAAATTATTGACGTAGCCTACAAAAAAAAAGTAAGTTCATTCGAAAAGAACTGAAAAATAAGACATAGACTTTATGGAGAGTGAAAAAATGTGACCTTCATTTTGTTTTCTTGCCGTTTTCAAGGTAGGCAACTTTATAAAGAAATTAATACTGCATGATAGAATGAACAACATTTTAGCCAAGTTCTTAGGTCTATCAAAAACAATAACATCGAATAATTACAAATAAAACCTACAAAAATGCATGGCACCTGTTGCAATCTGTTAAATTCGTATGAATAATGGACCTAACTTGACTTGCAAAACGAAAACTGAGAAAAATTGTTCTTAGGAGCAAATTTCAAAGAAAGAATAAAAATAATCTCATTGTAAAATATTTTCTAGGAAGGTAAACCTTATGGCTTCTATGGATTCAAAAAATTCTATTTAGAATTTTAATAATTTTCTTGACACTTACATACATCGGTTCTAATTTTGAAAATGTGGCACTCGTAAGTAAAATTAAATTATTACGGCATTTTTTGAATCATGGACAGGAGAACAGATTTTTAAGGGCGCAGATAAAATGATAATATTAATTATATGGAAACAGAAGGATAATTAATAACTCAGTAATGGATTAATCCATAAATATATGTTATTATTAAATTGTAACTATTACATAGCTTTATAATATTATACGCATTATCCATCGAATGTATAAACATTGCCTCAGCAGATAATAATATACTTGTACATCAATACTGTTAATATCACCGAAAAATGATTGTTTCATAAGTTAGGTACCTACCTATTTTTTACTTTTAATAAAATGAACCAAAAAATTATAATACTTTTTTCACATTATTTTTAATATCTTTTTTTTGCGAATTTATTTGATGTACTATTGCAATTAATAAAACGGATGGAATTACCATGGATCAAAAATCTATCAGGTACTATTTTTTACTTGTTTCAATTCACGTTTAAAGTGTATCAATCTTAGCCTGTTGTCAATTGAATAAATAATCTCGATTGTTGCGGAAAATTTATAATTTTTTATTATAAATAAATTCTACACAATTTACAGCTGGCCCCAGCGACCATCGCGAGCGCTGGAGCCACGGAGGGCGTTATGCTTGGCGGAAGGGAAGTCGATATACTGCAGGAATTACGGATAGGGGTCCAACCATCGACCAAGTATATATCCCAGCCCCACGACCACGACAGTTACTGTACCACACTCTAATGCCGGTCCCCTTCGGATATAGCATGAATCCCACCATAATATGCAGTACAGAATGTGAAAATAAAAACTACGTCGGATTGAAATGTTGGTTATGTTTGACTTCCGAAATGCTAAAATTGTGGCTTCTTCCACATAGTATTTTTTAGACAAAAAATATTTATTTGTGTGTAGTAAAATGGCGTAGAAAAAATAATGATTATCATGGTGCGATATATAGATATTTATGAATGAAAATAGCCAACGACAGTGAAAAAATAGAAATCCTCATAGATAACAATCAAGGTAAAATTAAGAGGAAGCTACAAGCCAAAAATGTGTATATTCTTGGTATACCTTATATCGTAGGTAATAGGCATTAAAATCGCTTGACAAACGGAGTCGAGAGACGTTCGATTTCAAGGAAAAAACTGGTTTTTACTTATTTTGTAAATAATTTTATAAGCAAGAAAAAAAGTTAATCAAGTGAAACTGTCACAGATAATCTTAGCTATAAAACTGTATTTTTAAAAAGTTGTTTCCTTTATGCGTTCATACATTTCTATTGAAAAAATATTTTTTGTAGTAGTTTGCATTTATATTCTTTACTCAAGCGAAGCGATAGGAAAACCTTCAATTTAACTAAAGCATATTTTTTGGTTTTCATAATGTACACAATTCGTTATAAAGATTAATCAAAATAGAGATTTGGTATTAAGCTTCGCCTTAAAGGAGGAATCATGTCAGTAAGTCCTGACATCACAAAATGTTAATTCAGCTGCAAAAATGTTTATAAAAGCGTGTAGAAATTTTTTCGTGGTAGTTATGTTAAAATATTTTTTTCTCATCCTTGTCCTAAATTCATCGCATAATATATTGCATTTTTTCTATTTTTCATCTTTGTTCTTTTAAATGAATAGCAAAATATGTTTTTTCACATGTTTACTACATTATTGAAATAGGTCCCTTTAGCTTAGTAGGTACCAATTATTCGAATGAAACATTCATGCAACAATTTGTTCTTTCAATATACATATATTACTTTGTGATATTTTTATTAGTTTGTAAAATTATTAACCTCAACACAGACTAGTCCCAGTGAAGTTAATAATTAAAATGTAAACAATGATATATTTTTATCTACTATTTCTTGACACACTGTACTACCGTACTATAACACACTGCACTATTCGAATGCCGGTCCCCTCCGAATATAGCATGAATCCCACCATACTAGAGGATAGGGGAAGCTCGACTTCTAGCTGGGGATGAGGGTTCATAATAATATGTCCTAGGAAAGTCGTTGAAGTTCTTATAGTGATTTGATTGTAGAACTTAAAGCGATGGAATTTAATCCATGATTCATAAACAAAGATTTTATTATATTTTCTAATCACAGTAACTAGTTGATAAGCCTGAAAAATCACAGGATGTAACTTGACTTGCCGTTTTGCCGCGATGAAATCTGAGAAATATTTTCTCAATAGAATCAAAAACATTTGAAATGAATATGGAATAAAAATAATCGCCCGGTAAAATATATTACATAGTACTTTATCGCTTGTCTGGAATTGAAAAGATTATTTTAATAATTTGAAGTACCTACACTAATAATTATCTGTAAGAGACGTAGAATAAGAAGATATATTTATGCTATGGTAGGTACAAATTTAAATGGCGACACCAATATGGTTCAAAGGAAAATGTACGTAACAGAAGGATTTGGTACTTCCGGATAAGAGATGATTCTACATCATATTTTAAGGTAATTTAATATCCGAACATGTTATTTTTCAACATTTTATAATTAATTTAATTATATGGAAAAGTGTTTTCGGCTATTTTTTAATGTACAAGTCCAAAAAGCAATTTATTAGATGTTAAATCAATTAAAAAACTAGAAGAAATCTAGAATAATCTAGCCATGCAGTTCGTTAAAACAAATTGAGTTATGCCATTTTTCCTGTCAAATACATAACAAATTTGAATCATGCACATCACATAATTAATGCAATGTACTATACATCTGTGTTGCTATAGGAATTAAATATTTTAGAAAACTTTAAATAAAATTTCTACATTTTATTGTCAAACTATATACTAGCTAATGTTGGGAAATTGGCAGCTCATAGACAATAGAAAAATAAGAACGAAAGGCGGATAAGCAATTTTCTATGGTTTTAAATAGTGTCATTTGTGTGTAACGTTTAAATAATAACCATATTTAAATAAAGGGGGCCCTCAAAAGGGCTTGCCATAGAAAGGAAAACGCAGAATTCGGTTCAATTAGAAGCAGGTAGGTAGTGTGTTCAGGTAGAGAAACGACATAGATTTTATTTCGGGCGGCGATGTAGCGGTAAATACTGCTCAATGTGGTTCCGGAGGTATTGGATATCGGCCAAGGAACGATGCGGCCCCACTGGCTTAGTGGTACGTGCCTTTTAAATTTATTCAGAATGCTGTGGGTTCGATTCCCGATGTGGTGCAAAACAGCAACTTGAAGTGATGGATGCTAGAATTTAGACTATTAAAGTATTATTTATTTGTTTGAAAACCAATCAGGATACAAAATATACTAAAAATTACAATATATTTTAGTACATCATATAGATACTTGATACATTGTATCAAGTATCTAATTAATTAATAAATCATTGTTAGGTGCAAATAAAGTTTTATTCAATTAAAATGACGCCACGCAGTTATAGAATCGAGAATTTGCCATCAATTAAAATATTTAAATTGGAGTTGTTGGATTTTCTCAAGATATTTATTTTTATAAGGTTTGTAGACTATTATTTATACAATTTAATAAAATAAAAATAATTGTAGATAATTGAAACGTTGCTTGACACAGCTTGTTGACCAGATCTGAATAGCAAGGTACGTACCCATCCTTCCTCATTCCCTATTCTCTTCTCCAATTAACAGAATTTTTGGGAATTCCGCCGAAGGCTTCGATCGAAACTACTCGGGATGAAGAGGGTGCTCGGGTCCTCGGATTGAGAACTGAACAAGTCAAGGGTCACCTAACAAAGGGATTATTAGAAATTTCAAATCCCCTCGGAAACCCTAGTACCTCGGGAAGTATTATTTAGTTTTTGATCGGGCACAATCGCAACTATCATCAAATTAGTACTAATACTCACTAATCAAAATAATGTTTAGAATTTCAAAGAAAAGACACGAAAAAGATTGGTGTGTGTTTCAGTTTGAAAATAGTACCTACGTTACTAGACTGGTCATACCATGGACGAGTGAATTTTTAGGAGTTTTTAATTTATTTTCATAGAATGGTTTGAATCAGGTGGGTGCCTACCTATTCGCTGGAGACCAAATAATGTAACAATTTAACGTAGGATTACAGTACCTACCGAGGCAAAATGTGATTACTATTTTACGGTGATACAATTCAAGTTCAAAAGAAAATTAGCTTTCATCTGAGTAGTTTCTCGTAATTTAGATAAAGCAATTGAGGTATATGGTATGTTGTGTGTATTGCATAATATTTGAAAGTATGTAGGTACATAATATGTTCTATTTTTTGAAGTAGAGACATCTTCGTGAAGGGTAAACAATATGAACCATCTGATATGGCGCTCCAACGACCTCCCACCTTTCATTTGCGCGGGAGACTGCCGGAAAAATAGTTGAAACGCTCGGGAACGCCCCCAAAAGCTTTGTAAGTTGTCATGGAAACGGCGAGGCTTTTACCTCATAGTGGACCTCAACAAAAATTCGTATCTCTAAACATAAATATAATATCGCAGGAACATAAAACCAGCACCAAGCTAGCTGACTGGCAGGTTTCCAATCGCTCGCGCTATAACAAACATACTGCCGTCTCGCCTCTTTCGCATTTTCCTATATGTATGAGGGAGACGCAACTACGGGCGTACGTCTTTGTTCGATTAAATAAAGGAGTTTCCAAACTTCTCACGGAGGGGTAACACACAGCTTTTTCTATAGCTTTCTCTGTTGCACGCGCTTTATCGGATGCCGTGGAAGGGGGACGTACGTCATGGATGGTGCCGTACGTTTACAGACACGGCAAATGTAAGTTGGCGCCGTCCCCCTCCACAGCCATGACGGTTCTACCACCACGGTATCTCCTTGTACGTGCGTCAGGTCTTGAATTTAATCATATTCTTTCAGAATGACAAAAATATATACATAGAATGTACACAACTAAATAATTATTCAACCACGATGCCTTGGGCTACAAAATTAGTTACCTACTTTACGAAATGTAATAATTAATATAATATATAATTACAAACATTGAAAACTACCACGATTTTATGGAGTTTTACAAATTTAAAAAGGTTCCGTTCTAAGCGCAAAAACAAGAAAATATATAATAAATAATAACCTTCAAAGAACAATTTTGTGATTCTACCGATGAGAGTTCCGTTGCATCATCTTTTCAGTTATGTCATTTATGTGAGAGATGAGGAGGTTCCAATTGAGCTCTAAGGTGCCTTTATTTTAGATGATTTTAAATTACAAAAAAAATAAATGTATGATCGTCGACGCACTGCAAACATTAGTTCCTCGTACAATCCCATGCTACAGGCAGCTGTGTAGCGCAAGGCAAGAGCGAGCGCCCACAATACTCCGATGTCGTCGAATAAACTATTCTAGGCGAAATAATACGCCGGAGAGAAGCGGGCGGGCGGGGAGAGGGGCGACAGCGAAACCCGCTAGAATTTAAAACTCGATAGAAGAAAACAAAACATCATGTGCGACATTAGGTACTTCTTCCGCCAATCACATGGCCGGCCGTTTGACAGATCGCTGATATCGGCGGGAAATAAGCCACGGAAAAAGCACCTACATGGCAACACTTTTCTTCTGTCAAATTTCGAATGGAATCAAATTGATTGGATCGACTATTGTTTACGCAGGGCGGGAAATAATCTATGGATAAACTTTTAACTCGTTTACTTTTTCTATGAAGTAAAACTTCGCGCTACAAATTCAAATAATTGATAAGATGATGCCATTTTAGAAAACTAATTCACATGCGTTAAGAATGATTTAAAATATAAATATTTTGATAAATTCGTAATATTTGTGGTAAACAAAGAAAAGCTCATTAATTATTACTTATTATATAAATATGACTTCCTCTGAAATAAAGCTACTTATATGAAAAATCTCTCTTATTTTCATATATCGCAAAATTTTACTCCACACAAAATTTTCGATTTGTGTATTTTATGTGCAAAATATTCAACGTATAGAAAAATGAGCAAATTTTAAAATACGATAACTTAGACGTACATAGTTTCAAATGTCAGTTTAAAGATGTTCACGTAAAATAATATCATTTTCACTTTTTACGAAAAAAAATATAAAAATGACGTCGATAAGTTTTGTACAGAAAAAGTACACTTTTAAGTTGTTGAAATTTACAAAAAGATGACACAGTAACTTCATTGTACATGTACATTATGGTTAATTTCTATTGATATAATATATAATTCAGGAACTGGTGATACTTCCGTTTACTATAAATGCATTCGGGATATTCACCAGCCATTTCTGACTCAAGGAAAATATTCAGTGATATCATCAGATTCGCAGAAACTCGAAATAAACGGAGAAATGAACAGGTAATCGACAGGAGCTGAGGGGAATGGCTTACCTGTATATCACCCCACATTGTTATCAGTAATCACCATGAGGAAGCATCCTTCCTAAATAAAAGCATGACTGAAGCACAATAATTGACACACGCGAACTGTCAAATTTGTTACGTACACTGCCGAGCGTCACACGTCCTACAGACTTGAATGCGATTGCCATACTAAACTGCTGTACGTTCCCAATGTATGGAAGATACGACCATTCGGAGCCGAGAAGGTATCGCCCATTCGGGACCGGTTTGCTCGGGAAAGTTCGGCTGGCTTCGGATTTTTAGCTCGGGATTTACGGCGCCATTTGCAAGGACAGTAAAAATGAAAAAAACAAAAAGAACAAATCATAGCATGAAAATAATATTTGAAAAGTATTGAATGGGTAGGCTTTTTTACTATTGTTACCAGATTCTAGCCTATGTATTGTGTAATCTAGGCGCAATACACAGAGCTTCGATAGCAATTCACCGATGCCCACCTGCGTTGGATGAAAAACATCCCTGTACACAGTCCGGCCTAAAATTAAATTTAATAAGAATATTATAACAATCCAATAAAGTAATAATAATTGATAAATCCTCACATCAAAATACCATAATGTCTCAGCACATTCGATTAGCTGGGTTCACAAATGTGATTCTGACATTGTTGTCTCGTCAATTATTTCTTATCGGCGAGATAACCCGCGGCCACATTTTGAAAAAAGCGCCTCGTCGGGCGTGCGCAAAGCGTACTGCGCAGTGCGGGCGCCGATATTGCTATGTCGATATGGAGGATATTTGAAAAGGGCGCCTTTACTGCCGGAATTAACTCTTCTGTCAGATGAAATCAAGCCGGAGGTTTCAACTTCTGCCGGAAGATCGCGCATTTCGAACACTTGAAATTTTAATTTTACATAATAATAAAACTAAGCAATAACAACAAAATAACTTTAAATAACAGTAGTAGACCTCGTGTCCATAAATATGTTTCTACTGTTCTTTTATTTAAATAAACCAAAGATTCCTATGAAATCAAGAGATTTGTAAGTAGGTACTGATATACCAGTTTACTTAATTATAAACCTTATATTTCAAGTAACATTTGTTAAATATCAAATAAGGAACTATACAATTTGTCCAAAGAAACGTCACTGTTTTTAATGCCAATTCTTTTCAGTTATTTGGTTGTTATTGAATTAACCTGTTGAATGTGGGACGAAATTTCGGAAACGGCGCGAAAATTACCGCGATGTGTTCTGCTCAAATATCTTAATGAAAACTAAGTATTTGGTTTTTTTTCGATTGTTTTCTGTTTACCAGATAATGTAGCTAATTATTCATATATAGTTCATGATTATATCGTAAGACGTTTTCCCAGAATAGCTAACTTTATCTGAAAAATTAATAAATAATTCCCCCGTTCGGGAAACAATTGTCAAAAAAATTATGTATATGAATATAAACGGATTTTATTATTTCTACACAAACCTGAATAAATAGCCTATATGAAAAAAAACAAACCAAAAGTGTTTTCAAAGAAATAATGGCATTTACATTGTTTTGAAAATGTAAAATATTTTAGGCTTTTCAAAAAAAAATGTCAAGCCAAGCGTGCACTTTAGAATTTTTTTGTGTCGTATTGTATAAAGTTATGAAAGCAATTCTTTCAGTTTTTGGTAGTTCATACTATTGTTGTTACTAATAATATTTTTTTATACTAGAAACCTGTAAATAAATAATGCTAAAAATATATTTATGCACTATGATGTAAATTTTCTAACATTTTTGCTGTCACTTTACTAATCTGATTTTTGACACAATTATATTGCGAAATATTATAAAAATTACATCAAAATAAACTAGATAGAATTACCTTTCTAATGGAACCTCACACCTATTATTTCGATAATGAATTTATATCCAAAACAATGCTAATATGTACAATATTTACCTCAGACAGTTGACCAACTTCAAGTCAATTTCAATACATCGATATCCAAAATGGCCGCCATTTTTGTATACAGATATTCATCGAAATACAGAGTGGTGCAAAGAATCATGATTCAATGAGAATAAAAATAAATTTTAGTGATATTTTTTTTCATAATATTTATTTCAATTTTATATAACATAAAATGCATTTTTTTCAATTTCAAGTAACTGGGTGGTTCAATAAAAAATAAAAGTCGGAGATTTATGTTTCATCATATTTATTTCAATTTTATATTACATGAAATACATTTTTTTATTCAAGTGCTGTGGGGTTCAATAAAAAAAAGTTTAGTAAAAAAAGTTTTTTTTCATCGTATTTATTTCAGTTCCTCTTATGTTATGTTCTCTTATGTTCCTCTTATGTGGCCGATTTGAAACCTGAAACAGTAAACATTTATTGTTACACTAATGTCTTTCAATTCTGGAAAAGATGAAGCGTACAATCAACCTAATATAACTACTACTAATACAAAACATACCGTCATGGCGATCGATGCGGTGTCTTTGGTGGTTCTGCCCCCTGCATCATGTTGTATTGTGGTCTCCATTCTGCAAAGCGATAGAAGCAATCAGACATATACTTGTATTTATATAATTTTAAAAAAGATATTTATAATTGCATACTGTTTTTTATCATATATAAAAAAAAATCTTATAATTTTTTTTAGCACATCCTGTACACCTGATCTAATTTTGTGATATTTATTACGATTTTTCATAAAACAATAAATAACAAAAAAAATATTTCCGTAAATAAAACAATAGTATTACATTTTCTAGTACACCCTGTTGTGGTTGTTTCTTTTGTATGGAGATTGCAATATTCACATATCACTATAGGTGGCGACACTAGTCATTTTTCAAAGCTTTCGTAAAATTCCGTAAACAGATACATTCAAACAATTTGGAAATCTTGATTGTATTGGTGTCAATTGCTGAGATGCAAAACTTAATTTTTTATAATATTTTAACTAAATATTGACTAAACAATGATTTTGAAACACAATGCCAATAGTTTTCCCTACATAATGACATATGAATCTCTACAAATAATATAATATTACGATGTCAATATTGGTAAACAATTGCGAACTTTTTATAAGCAAGTTTTTTTTGACATTTTCGGCCAGTACTTCATTTTTCATAAAATAAACACTAAATATTGACAAAACACTTGCTTTGATATATTCTCTCAAATGGTTTTTCTACACAATAACATGTAAATCATTCCAAATAATGTAATATATGACATAAATAACTTGATTCAAACACAATAAATTTTCAGAGCGAAAACACTTCCAGTTTTTGACAGGAATTTTACGTATTTGTCTTTTGCAAAAATGAATTATATTTATGAAAAACACATGACTTGTTCAATGAACTATGCATAAAATCATGTTTACTTACGTTTCTTTGGGAAATTCGTCGTATAATACAGTCTTTACTGTAGCAGTCCGTCCACCAGCGAACGTTGAAAAAGGTGCACAAAAAAGATGACAACGGCTTTTCATAGAGAAGTCAATTTGAAAGCTACCAAAGAGGCTACACTAATAAAATAAAAGGTATCTTCTAGACTGATATTAGCGCAAGCGATTTTGACCTTGTTCTTCATACAGTTTCTCTATAGATAAGGGTTAAAATAGCACTTAAAAAAAAAAAACAAGCAAAAATATTTCTCGGATGCCGGCGTCCGACTCACAGTCGAGAGGTTAAGCAATAACAACAAAATAACTATGTTAGCAGTTGATGTTCTTTTATTTAAATCAAAACAAAAATTTCCTAGGAAATCATGAGATTTGTAAATAGGTACAAGTAGGTAGGCAGGTATTGGTAGGCATATTTCGCAATTGAAAAAAGATTCTTCACTGGACCATTAAAAAATGGCCACCTTCTACGGAAACGAAACGTACAAAACAAATTACAGACAGGCGAAATTTAAAACGGTCGAGTTAAAACAGTGTTTCGGTACTCTCAGTACATAAAACGGTGTTTTGATTAGGTACCTTACCTACCTAATCCCGCAAGATTTTCAAATCTTTATGTCAAAGTTCAATTTTCACCATTGATGTATTATTTGTACACATGATTTGAATGGCACAGTACAACTTGATATACAAATGGCGAAAAAAAAAATTAATTCCCGCAACATCGGCCGCCTGTTTTGATTTCATGAAAAAAAACATGGTGATGTGATGTACTTACGCACTTCTAAAATTCAAAAATACGCAATTTTTATATTTTCAGTACATATAAGGATATTATGAATTTATGCCGCCGTTCTTACATGCTATAAATATGGTCACCATAGTTGTCAGGGTTGGATTTTCAGCCATAGCAAATTTTTGAAATATTAAATTGCAATATTTTATTTTTAAACAAATTTAATATCCCGTGATTTTTCACGGGTATACGATAGGTATACAATAAAAAAAAATTATAAATTGGGTTAATAAGCGTAAGTAAGATATTACATCAGTGCATTTTTTTAGTTCCGATACTTTATTTTTTTTATTTTTGAAAAGACCTTTCAAAAATGCTCTTTAAGGAGAAGCTTAATGCCAAATCACTATTTTGATTAATCTTTATAACGAATTGGTGTACATTATGAATACCAAAAATAGGCTTTAGATAAATTGAAGATTTTACAATCGTTTCTTGATAGATAGCTTGAGTAGAATACAAATAAAAAAGAAATTACTTACTTAATAAAAAATATAAATGTAAGCTACTAAAAAAAAAAAATTCTATAGAAATGTATGAACGCGTAAAGGAAACAACTTTACAAATACAGTAGTATAGCTAAAATTACCCATGACAGTTTCAATTGATTAACTTTTTTGCTTTCTTATAAAATTATTTACAAAATAAATAAAAACCAGTTTTGTGCTTGAACTCGAACGTTTCTAGACTCCGTTTGTCAAGCGATTTTAATGCCTAGTACATACAATATAAGGTATACCAAGAATATACACATTTTTGGCTTGTAGATTTCTCTTAAATGGGGCTGTCAGATTACGCTATACGCATCATGGCTTGGCCTATTTCAGTATGTCGCTCGCCATTCATTCCCATTGGCCTATTTCAGCATATCGCTCGCCATACAATCCCAATGGGAATGTATAGCGAGCGACATGCTTAAATAGGCCTAGCCACGATAATATAGCGCGCTTATAGTGTGGTCTGTCACAGGGTTAAAGGCCAAGATATGTTTGTTCTACCCGTAGTATTATTTACTAAAAACATTTCTGTACATGATACTTTCTAGGCAGTTAAATTTTCAAATCAAAAACGCATCGCCTTAAGGATATGTGCAAAATAATGCATAATGTGCTCTTTCATAGATGGCGCTAATAATGCTTTGAAATATATTATATGCATATGAATAAATAGTTTTGTCCTCCAACAATACTCAATTCTTCACAGAAAGGTATACAAATGCAATATTGGATTGAATCATCGCTACAATATTGTATTTGTAAGTCTTTCCTGGAAGAATTGAGTTTTTATACGGATCAAATTATTTATTCTTCTCGTATGTACGGGTGCAAACAATTCTTATTAATATTTTAAAGAATAACTTTCAAAAAGGGTATTTTTTAAAAATAATTCAATTAACGCCTTCCGAACACGTAGATTATGACGTACATTGCACTTAACCTTAAATTTACCCTATGGTTTCTTCAAACTTGTAGGTATCTGTTTTTTTTTATTATCATAACTAGCATTACCCCGCCACGTGTTGCTGTGGTTCAGTATGTCTGTGAAGATAGAGGAAAAAATAGCGCGTGTTGATTTTACGTCCAGGCGTTGAGGTCCCAAATGGCGCTGTTTTTTTTTTTTTTTAAATATGTTTTTACCTGTCACATGTGATATCTATATAATATAGGTATATAAAAAGACATGCGTATTCAAATGCAATGTTGTGTCAAACATTCAAAGCAATCTGTTTCGGAGAACAGATGAACATTTATATTTTTATTTATATGGATACATAGATGTTAAATGACTCGGTTAGCCTAACGAAAAGTAATCCAGTAAACTATATTCACAATCATATCGTGTTGGCATTCATGGAATTCGGAATGTAGCCATAGCTGTGTCAAAATGGCTCTAACTAAATAAATTATAACTTTACTAAGACAAAATATTTATATTGAAGAAGAAATCATAAAAAGTGGATAAAAATAAATAACTAGAAATCATTATTATCATTAAATATCTAGGAATCATTATTTTTTCAAACTTTATGTCCGGGTTAAATCTTCCCCACAGGAATTATTAATTAATAATTTATTATTATTTTTTTTAAATTATTTTTTAGACCAGTTAGACAAGCGTACAAAGAAAACATAAAAACTCCGACGGTAAATACAAGCTTTGGACAAAGATTCTATCAATACAATTAAATCTAATCAATAATTGAATTTAATAAAATAAAGTTTATTTTATTTTACTTTAATTTTAAATCTGTATTTTTAGTTTAAATTTATCTTAATATTTTATTTATCTTTTTTTTCTTCACTAACATTATATATATTTTCTTTTAATGTATTATGTATATTTTTTTGTATTATACAATGGAGGCTTCATCACGAGTAAGTCACCCAGTGAGGTTAAAATTACTGGATTGTACTATGAAATGTAATTTGTTTGTACCAAAAAAATAAAAAAACATCTAGATATCATTATTATCATGAATTTATTATTAAATATCTAGGTATGATATAACCCGAAGCTGAACAGATGATATTAATCCCCTACCGACCGATTAAAAAAAATTTCAACTTAGGACTCGATTTGCTCGAAAACGAGAGCTCAAATCAAATAAGTTACACAACGAAATCAACTCCAAATGTGATGAAAATTCGACAGTTTCCCGCTTATACTACGAATTTCCAGACACCGTGTGGCAGTGTGGCGCTGTGGCAGTTGTATGGGGTTGTGTGACTACACCCATAAATATTTTTTCTGCAGCAACATAATGAGTAAAACTTCAAACTATAATTTTAATAGTTTTTTGTTAATTATAATAGGAATATATCTAATTAAATTAACGTCTATTCCTATTCAAATATTAATTATTAAAAAAAAGAGTCAAATGTCGAAAAAAATTATTAGAGAATTTCTTCCGGAAAGTTTATATTCCGCACCTCCCCTCCCCACACCTCCCCACCCAAAACTAGATTTTTTTTATATAGGTACATATATATATATATATTTTTTTTTTGTATTTTTTTTTTTTATAATTGGAAAATGTTCTGTTGACATACAAATTATAAAATATTATATAAATAGATATATCACATCTCCCTCTTCATAGATTACAGCGATAAGAAAACAAATTTACTATTAAAAATAAGTAAAAACCAACAAGTTTGTTAGTGTAATAGTTTGAGAGTCGCAAGTATTGTCTTCAATAATTAAAAATTGTAAATTATATCCCTCGTATGTATTATCCCTTATGATTACACTAGTACTGGGTGAGTCGCCATCAGGAAATAGCAGAATATGAAAATAAATAACCTATGTATATTTTTTTACTTTTGTTTAGTCATTATGTTAATTTATTTATATTTTAAATGGTGTTGCAAATATGATATAAAAGTTAAAAATATTTTTTAACCATTTTATTCTTTTCACTGTGATTGTCATAGCCGATTGCCGAACCCACATTTAGGGATTTATTTTGTGCACTGGCATCCCCAACATCTATTTAGTTATTATTGTCAAGCTGTAAAAAAAGTTTTTTTTTGGGATCCTGTACGTGTTGTGCTCCTCCTCCTTTTCCTCTCCGAACTTTTCGAAGAGATATTTTGTGCCTATCACCAAGGCAGATGTATTGAAATATCATAATATAAGACTTTTCACAATGTTCAACACAAAAATCAAAATAGGAATCAAACTAGTCTAACACCAGCGCCAAATATTAATTAAGGAATTAATGATTTTTTATGGAAGGAATTGTATGGTATTGATCTGGACAACGTTTACTTTCAACAAGACGGCGCTACGTGCCACACAAACAACGAAACCATTGATCTTTTACGGGAAAAGTTTCCGGACCGTGTTATCTCTCGAAGAGGTGATCACAATTGGCCACCGAGATCTTGTGATTTAACACCTTGCGACTTCTTCCTTTGGGGCCACGTGAAAGAGAAGGTCTATGCCAACAGCCCAGCGTCGATTCAAGACCTCAAAGATGGAATTCGTGAGGCTATCGTGGACATAAGGCAGCCACTTTGCGATTTGGTTATGGAAAATTTCATGAAAAGGATATGGTCCTGTAGGCGTGGTCGTGGTGGTCATTTGACTGATGTTATTTTTCACTATTAACGGCATACCTTCCTCTTTATAATGAAATAAACATTCGATCATTTATATTAAAAAATGGCATTTTTCTTTGAATATCTAAATAACACCTCTTATTGGAAAACCCTATATATTTCGGGCGAGCGATGTAGTGAAATAGACCAAACCCACGTATGTAATACATCGACTGTGTTTTTGTAAAACCTTTCAAGCTGGGAATTTTACTTATAAAATACTCTAATAGTACATGGCAAAGTAATTTTTCCTGATTTCCTGGCATTTTTTAATACTAAAAATTAAATTAATTTTATTTTTATTTATGAATATTTCAAGAAAACCGTAGATGGAATTACTCAATCCTCAAATTGTTCATGCTAAAAGTACTTTCATATAAACTTTAAGATATTTAATTCGTTTTACGAATTTTTAAATATACTTTTTATCGTCTACTGTAATGTATTCCTTTTGTAATTTACCAAATTACAACTAATATTATGACAGGTTTGCTCGTGTGATACTAGCATTAGGTACAGGGTTTTCCAATAAGAGGTGTTATTTTGAATAGCCTGCTATTTCGGTAGATGTTACTTTTGAAGCTGTCATTTTTTGACCTTTGACAAATAGAAACTACGCCATTAATAAAAATGGAACAATACACGCTTCAATAACGCATTGAAATTATTAAAATTCACTTGAGTGAATCAAATTCAAATCATCTTGAGTGATGAGGCCCATTTCCACCTCGGTGGCTTCGTCAACAAGTAAAATTGTCGCATCTGGGGCTCGGAAAACCCAAGAGTTATTGTTGAATAGCCTCTATATCCTCAACGTGTTACTGTTTGGTGCGGTTTATGGTCCGGCGGAGTCATTGGACCTTACTTTTTCGAAAATGAGGCTGGAGCAACAGTTACGGTGAATGGATCGCTATCGAGAGATGATTAATGACTTTTTATGGCCGGAATTGGATGGTATTGATCTGGACAACGTTTACTTTCAAGACGGTGCTACGTGCCACACAAGCAACGAAACCATTGATCTTTTACGATTGAATATAGAAATAACACCTCTTATTGGAAAACCTTATTTTAGTGCTTGCGATAAACGTAATATCAAAGCGAAGTAGGTAAAGTTTCCTACCCAAGGGAAGTAAATAACTTTAAAAATGTATTTTTCCCATTGTGATTTTTTTTAATCTTTAAAATTGCTAGAATTTAATATGGTAAAAAAATACTTATGAAATTTTAATTAGAGTTCTTAAATAGTTCAACGTATTTAGGTGGTAGTTTTTGAGTAAAAAAGTTTAGTGTGAAAATAATAATCTTTGGCATTCTATCCTGCGGAAAAACGTAAGTCAAAGATTTAAGATTGGGTATTTGAGTTGAAAGTTGAGATACAAATAGGTGGCCACCACATCACTTGACACCATCTTCTTCAGTTAGTTAAAATTAAAATGGTATAACACAAACCGGTTTGATAGATTCTAGATTTCGACGGTGAATTCAGAAATGTTTTCAACTTTGCGATTTCTTGAACATAGCTTTACACCGCTAGGTACTAACTGGCATGCATACCAGGTAGGTTGACTTGTTAGTATTTATTTATTAAAAAAAGTGTTGGCACACCAGAAACCAGATCCTAATGTTTTTGGGAGCAGCCTATGCCAACTATTATATTACTCTTGCAGTGATTTCAAAACAATGTTATCATAGAGAAGCACGAATTGGTAGTTTTCCCGTTAATTTTCCCCATCGGTTCGTAGTAGGCAGGTACCTACTTATTTAATCACCGAAGAAGATAATATCTTATATCAACAGCCGTCAATAAAAATATGAAACAGACTAAGACACAGAAGAAAAACGATAATAAGACACTGAAAATCAATTTCACAATGAAGTTTATAAGAATCAAAAATTCTTATAAGCAATAATTAGTCGCCTGAAATATCCATACAAATTAAAAATATCTTCTGAGTAAAAATAAATGCCGCCGACGGGAATTAAAGAAAGGAAGGAGAGCAAGTTCTGGGATGGAAAAGGTATGAGAGGTGGGTGACGGACGTATGAAGCCATCCCTCCCACTGCGGTGCAAGGCGATGGATCGAGAGAGAGTCCGGCTGGAGAGGTCAAAGGTCTCCCTCAACCAGTCTCTCCCGATCCGGCCCGGTGGGTAAACGAATCTGCCCCCAATATCTAGACATGAATTAATGAATGTAATTAATGAATGTAATTAATTAATTAATTAATTAATTAATTAATTAATTCCCATGAACCCGAACACTTGTGCTAAGACCCCAAACGTAGCGAACCACTTGGAGTGACCTATGGCCGGGGTGTTGGATATCCATTAAATGGTTCCCGGGGCGGCGGTACCCGAAAACCCTTCTCCCAAATTGTAATTACCATGCTTATCACTTAGTGCAATATTAAATGTAGCAATAAATTTTGAAACAAAAGGATTTTTTAAAAAACGTGGAAAGTAAAACTATTAAGGCGATGCCATACGTAGTAATGCAAAATCATGTGTTTATGTAGTAGAATACATCTTGGCCTTTGAAATAATCGAGTATTTTTTAGATAAGTCTTTTATAAGCTTAGAAAAAAATAATGTATAAGGCCTATGAAAACTGCTTTAAAGTCCAAAATCTCCTACTTACGAACCCATTTTCGGTTATGATTTTATTGTATAATGTGGCAAATTAAGTTATTTACTGAACATCCACAAAATAAAATAAAAGGCACTTTTTGGCCATGTTTTTTTCTTCCATAAATCAAAACAGGCGGATGGTGTTAAGCGGGAATTTAAACCTTATCGCAATCTACCTAAGGGTTGTTATTGATAGCGGCTCAATTTAAAATATTACACGACGTAGTGTATCGCCTTAAAACTATAAATTAAACATAACAATTTCGCTTGAAATTATACAAAATATCAATACCAATGATGTGAAATATTTCTGCGCAATGATCTCAAATTTGAATATTAGAAATTTTTTTGAAATGTAATGCTATCCCGAAGATTATATTTTATAAATACTTCCAGCTACACAAATGCTACAAACTTACAATACCCGCGATTTTTAACCTAATTGTTATTATCACTATTAAAAAAAAGGAACTATAAGATTTAAAAAAAGATTTGTCCAATGATTGTGGAAGGTCACCGCTCGCAGAATCAGCGCACAGTGATCAAGTTAGTTCAAAGTTCGACATTTGGAAGAAATAATGAATCCATTGTTACAATTTGCATTCAAAAGCACATGGTTAATATCTAAAAAAAACATAACAACAGTCGGTCAGATAGTTTTGAAAGTCTGTGTAAAATAAAATACATATTTTGAAAACTGTTCAGTATAAAAAATGCTGAAGGTGTGGACAATAAAATTAAATAAAAATTTTGTATTTATTAATTTTATTTTAGTAATTTGTACATTTAAGTTTACAACTTACTAATTAATTTGTTACATATAAATATACTATATTTTTTCTTGCTTGATGTGGCTCCTACACAACATCTTGAACTTTCCAATTGGGGCAGACTTTAGGTTTTCCGGCAGCGCATTATAGTATTTCATCCCTTTGTGTAGAATACTATTCTGAGTATTTGCCTTGTCCTTTTTTAGTAGCCTGATTTCATTGCACGTCCTTTTTTTATGTTAGTGTATGTCCTTGTTGTATACAATTTTATTTGAAAAATATTTGGGTAGCAGGTTGTTTACTATTTTGTGTACAAATATCATCGTGTTCAAGGTCAACATCTGTTTCACCGTTAGCCAATTACTGTAATAATTTGTACCCTTACGATGCTTGAGTAAAGCGAAACCGGTTGGTTCTAAAAATTATTAAAAACTCGTGGTTTAAAAAAAAAGTGTTTTATTTTATTAAATATGTCAAACCACAAAGTGATTGCTTTCTTTTTTTTTTATGTTATATTTTTTATGTGATAATTTTTATGTGATCTTTCTACAATAATAATAAAATTAAAACTCATTCAAACACGATTTAAAAAAAAATTATTTGTTTATAATTCAACATCTGTATTACGAAAAATGTGATTTGTACAAAAAAACTGCGATTTTGATATCCAGTTCTAAAAAAAATATTGTTTATTCTTATGTACTATGTTCTGGGTGGTTTTTGCTGACTTTTGTACTTATAGAAGATATTGTTTCATATTTGTGATATTCACTTTTCTTATGTTATTCCAATCCAATGTATCCTGTACGACGTTACTGTACACAGTCTATATAACAAATATTTTAACGATATGGCTATGTTTGACAGTAATTTGAACTGGCAAACTTCAAATGTTGTATGTGCATACGATTTTCTACCTAGCTTATAAATTATTATTAACAACAATTTTTATTAATATTATCATTGATTTGGGGGAAATTGGCAGTTTTTATATTTTTATGTTACTTTTCTGTTTTTTTTTTTTTTTTTTTCTTTTTTTTATGCTGTTACCTGTATTTTATTAATTATTATGCATTTTATTATTACTTTCATTACACAAATAACTAACTAACGTTTACCCCAGGGGTATGCAGAGAGGACGGACCGCCAAACAACTCGGTCTTGGCATACACTCCTTGCCTCATTCACATTCACGCATCGTCTCATACATACTCTTTTATTCTGACTCTTGACATCGCCCGACATAAGTATCTTATTTACTTGATCATGCCACGTCTTCCTCGGACGTCCCCGACTTCTTCTGTCATTCATATTTTCGTCATATATTCTCCTTCATTACTTACTTATTACTTACCATCATTACTTAGAGATCTCATTTCCACAGCATTCAGTCTACTTCCTTCCTCTGTCAGTTCCATGCCTCACTGTCTTATACCAGGGTAGGTACCAGCACTCAATTGTGGACTGCTAGCTTCGCTTCTTTTGATATTTTTTTGCTAGCGCCAACCACGTTCAGTCGTCCATTAATGGAGTTACCTGCATTTACCTTACGCTTTGGACTAAAGTATGTAAAAGCCCTCTGGGCATTTAAGATAAAATAAAATATTATTATTAAGAAAAAAAAAAATGACTTAAGGTCACAGTAATTATTTAAAAATACATTTTAAATAGCATAGATCACTAGCGTTTTTCACGAGCATTTGGTTCCTCAGAGCAGGAAATTTGCTTAGTAAGGCTAGAAACTAATACCAACCTTACATATTAAAACTTAATGCACATTTAATTATACTGTTTTCCTTGTTCATTTCTACAGTTTTTCAGTTCGTATTATGTGCTTTGCATTGTGTTGTTATCGAATAATAGTCGGTAAACAAATGTAATAGCAATTTATTAAAATAAATTTAAAAAAAACTATTAAGAATTTCTAGTTAAAAATATGTCATTGACCACTGTGCGGCGTTCGCCATATACTCATGTCAGCAATCTCTACAGCCTCGCGTACGCGTTTCACGTGCATACTAATATTATATCCTATATGTTCCTCCAAGAGATCCGCCTACTCGACCTGCAGCCAAATCTGCAGCCAACACTCACACTTGGTTAGTGTCCAGTCTGCAGTCTAATGAAACAACAGCCTTGGTCCTAGACTACCAATTCTACCAACTGAAATAATCGATACTTCAGAGCAGGGCTGAACAACCCGGCCAGTGTCACGATTTTATGTTGACATTAAAGACGTATGAAGGAACATTTTGTTTAACCAACACAAAAATGTTTAGATACATTATCACCCGTCATAATAGTTAAGTACGTGTAACAGCTTTAAACTAGTCTGTAAAGAGTTAGTAGACCTCGCGTCCAAAAAAATAAGTTTCTAATTTTATTCCTATTTGAAATTAAAATCAAAATGTCCATCGTATTCACAAGATTTGTAAGTCGGGACTTGTACCCACTAAATTATAAAGAAAACCATTTCACGTTTGAAAAAATGAATATAAACCACTGTTGTTTCGGAGAACAATTCATAAAATTTCAACGTTCATTTTCGGGTTCAGTGACAGTTCTATTCAAGTTCTGTTATTATATCATTATAGGCTAGTTGCTTGACAGAACTGAAATAATAATGGAACTTGAAAAAATCTTTCACAGAACTTGAAAATTAACTTTGAAAATTGAAGAATTGTTTAAATTCTCCGAATCAACCCGTCCTTACCCGTCGTTTGCTGACTATAAATTTTCTTCGTAATAACTTACTTGTTTTTTGCAAAATAATACTTTTATAAAATATGCCGTCTTACCAGAAAATGTGTCTATATATATAGTATGTTATCTACCGTAAGTTTTTTCCTCAAAAAAGCTACTTTTAAGCAGAGAAACGATTTTTTTTATCGTGTTTATCAGCTACTGTAGCGCACAATGCGTAAAAATGGCTACTATCTCTAACCGGAACCGGAACGTAACAAATAAATTTACTGAAAGACGAAATGCAAAAATGGTCGCGTAATTCGAGTTAAAACAGGACTTCGCTACTGGTTATTGGCAATTAAATGAATTCTGAGTTCAGAAATTGATTTCACAAAAAAAAACCAACCCGTAAAAACAAACTTTTTTTACTATATTACATCAATTTTTATTAATACCTGTATTAAAACAATATTAATTTATTTCGTATATTATACAGCTGTTAATTTGTATATTTTAAATGTGATGTCATTCAATTTAACAGTATGATTGACTCACCCACTTTGGTGCAATTTATCCATTTCAATATCCCTTCCCGTAGACTCAGAAATAATGATTTACTTTTCTTCAATCAACACTCCACAAATTATGGATACCATTCACCAATGTCCAGAATGGCCAGACATGTCAACTCAAGTCAGGACCTTGAATTTTTTGGTGTAAGCCTAAATGATTTTTGTCAGTCATCACGCAAGTAATATTTTGTATTGATATGGCTGAAGTCGTGAACTCCAATAAAACCTTGTTCCTGTCTGGACTACCCTACTTTGTCATAGCATCTTTTATTGTAATATTGCTCCTATCTGCCGAGTTTCAGCTCTATCGGAATTCGGGAAGTGGGTAAATTTCCACTTCTTTCATTCATTCAATAAAGAAAACAAAATCGGAATTCAAATAGATGTATTTAAAAATACAGTTGCAATTTTCAGATTGTTAGAAATTATTTTTCAAAGATTTAAACTGCATCCCCTCAATGGTAGAATCCGATTTTTTTTGTATTGAATATGTCATCCTTGTTCGGTAGTAAATACAGGATTTTCCAATAAGAGGTGTTATTTTGATATTCAATCGTAAAAGATCAATGGTTTCGTAGCTTGTGCTCTATCCAATTCCGGCCATAAAAAATCATTAATAATCTCTCGATAGCGCAATCCATTCACCGTAACTGTTGCTCCAGCCTCATTTTCTAAAAAGTAAGGTCCAGTGACTCCGCCGGACCATAAACCGCACAAACAGTCAGACGTTGAGGATAGAGAGGCTTTTCAACAATAACTCTTGGGTTTTCCGAGCCCCAGATGCGACAAATTTGCTTGTTGAAGAAGCAACCGAGGTGGAAATGGGCCTTATCACTCAAGATGATTTGCATTTGATTTACTCAAGTGAATTTTAATAATTTCAATGCGTTGTTGAAGCGTGTATTGTTCCATTTTTATTAATGGCGTAGTTTCTACTTGTTAAATATCAAAAAATGACAGCTTCAAAAGTAACATCTACCGAAATAGCGGGCTATTCAAAATAACACCTCTTATTGGAAAACTCTGTATATTATTTATGAGAGCACTTTTACCAAAAAATTACAAAACTCGATTACAGGTGATTGCATTGAAAGACAAATCGCTTTCAAATTTAGTATGATGGCAAAGAAAGACATCGATTTCGACAAAACTTATTTCCTAAAAATAATTAAATTTATGTAAGCACGAACAACATCATCACAATTTCGATCAGCCGACAAGCACAACGGCTATTTTGAAAATAAATACTTTATTAATTTTAATTGTACTGTATTTGGGTGTGACTCTTATTGTAACTAAAATTGTACAGCCCTGCTTTAGGAGAATCATCCAACTCGCTGACTAGTGGCGTAGCGACAAACTGCCGGGCAACTCGGGACAGTGGCAATTGAAAAAATTACTCTAGAAAAGTGATATATTTTTTTTAGGTTAAATAGAAGTAAGGTCGGGTCCGACACAGACAGTTATAACGCCACTGCAAATGATGGAATATTTTAAAACTTTTACTGAATTTCATAATAAAAACGCAGATCCATGAAGTATTGCAGTAGCCTGCGGACAGTGTAGTTAACGAAAGTGTATTAATTTATTAGTTACATACACAAAAAGTTGAGGAAAATAATAATTTTTCGAACTATTCTTTTTAATTCTTCAACTTCTCCACTTACCATATAAGTACCTAAATAGATACCACTACAATTGGAACATGTTGTACATAAAAATGACAATAACACATTATGTCACAAAAGTTTTATTATTATTATACCTTTTTCAATGTTAGCCTTTTGAAATATAATCGAAAAACATTATGTGTTTAGTTTCTAAAAAAATATATTCATTCACTCGGTCATCGATTACATTTCAATAAAAACACATAACAAGGAAACCTCATTCAGCCTAAATGCATGTCACTGGAATCTGATCCTACGCAATAACGTACGTCATAATCTACGCGTTTATAGATGGCGTTAATGGATTAATTTAATTATTTTATGAAAATACACTTCTGCAAGTTATGCGTTAAAACATTAAGACGAATTATTTGTTACGCAATACGAATAGGAATAAATAGTTTTGTCAATGCAATATTGTATTTGTATGCCTTTCTTGAAAGAATCGAGTTTTTATAAGGACAAAACTATGTATTCACATTCATATTTCTTATGTACGGGCGCAAACAAATAATTACTCTCAATATTTTAAAGCATAACTTGCAAAACGTGTATTTTCATAAAATAATTAAATTAACGCTATATATATAAACCCGTATATTATAACAAATGTTACGTCTACCCTTAAGGGGAACGGTAGCATGCTTTTTTCATACAAAATTCTCATACAATTCCTAAGTCACACAAACTACGCAAACAGCAAAAGCCCGAGTGGTAAAGATCTTTTTTTTTTAAATGTATTATTTAATAAATGTTTACATGTTACATTTTTTGACATTTTTTTAACTACCATACTAGGCTAATGCCCGT
Organism: Hesperophylax magnus; assembly: GCA_026573805.1. Classification (NCBI taxonomy): domain Eukaryota; kingdom Metazoa; phylum Arthropoda; class Insecta; order Trichoptera; family Limnephilidae; genus Hesperophylax; species Hesperophylax magnus. The sequence continues at coordinate 279,513 of JAIUSX010000007.1, read as the reverse complement.
GTTGTGGTAGTTATACATGAAATAATAATAAAAATAACATAAAAGAACTAAAAAATACTATTTTATAGAAACATAAGTATGCAAGTATGAATCATACATGAAATAATAATAAAAATAACTTAAAAGATCTAAAAAATACCATTTTATAGAAACATAAGTATGCAAGTATGAATCATACATGAAATAATAATAAAAATAACTTAAAAGATCTAAAAAATACCATTTTATAGAAACATAAGTATGCAAGTATGAATCATACATGAAATAAAACTAAAAACAAATATATTAAAATTAATAGTAAACTGAAAAATAAAGAAAAAGTATAAGTATATTTAAAAAGATACAAATAAAAATTAAAAATATTAAACATTAAGATTAAAATATAAACATAATTAATATAGATTGTTTAATGCATATAATTGTTTGTGTGCATGTTTATTTATCGTAGGTATTATCTATAAGACAACATGTTTATGTTCAACACTTCATTTTAATTTTCGTGATATGAGACAAGTTGGACAGAAGTTTTTATAATTTTTTTTTTTGTGTTAGGAACTCATATAATCTTTAAAGAATCTTTGTTATGATGAGTTAATTTGTTAAAGATTTGTATTTAAATTTAGTTATCTAAACATTAAAAAACTCCTATGTCTTTGTAACATGCAGTATATCATTTTAAGTACACATATATGTAAAAGCCCAACAGGGCGTTTATAATAATAATAAATAAATTTAAAAAAACTTAAATTTGGATTTGAGCCCAAAATACCCAACCAAACTAAATAATATTTTTTTGAATCAAAGGGTGTAGCAAAAATCTAGTACGGATATGTGCTGCTTTCTTTGTTTGTCTTTCAAATTATAAATTATGGGCAAATAAAGAAAAATATTTTAACGTTTTTAAAGGCAATTTCGGCAATTATTTGTCACTTAATGTTAATTAGTAAAAAAAATAATTACTACGCAAATATAATGAAAATTAAAATAAAAAAAATATTAATGATTAAAAACCTATTTTGATGGGTTTAAATTTAATTTTCAAACGACCAATATACGTTGGAGCACAAATTTGTCGAACACACATTTAAGTTCCGACAAAACAAAAGAATTCATTATTATTTTTTATTAGTATGTTGGGTAAGTTTATTTTTTTTAAATAATTACCATTAACTCACAAAAATTATTAAAGTTGCTGTAGCACATATCCGTACTAGATATTTGCTATACCTTTTGATTAAAAAAATTATTATTTAGTTTTGCCTTACTATTTTGGCCAAAAATCCAGGTTTAGTATGAAGAATATTAGGTTTTGTTTGAAGAAGGTCGTGCAGCCGTATCGATCATCATAGATATACAGGGTTTTCCAATAAGAGGTGTTATTTTGAATAGCCCGCTATTTCGGTAGATGTTACTTTTGAAGCTGTTATTTTATGACACTTGACAAGTAGAAACTACGCCAATAATAAAAATGGAACGATACACGCTTCAACAACGCATTGAAATTATTAAAATTCACTTGAGTGAATCAAATGCAACTCATCTTGAGTGATGAGGCCCATTTCCACCTCGGTGGCTTCGCCAACAAGCAAAATTGTCGCATCTGGGGCTCGGAAAACCCAAGAGTTATTGTTGAAAAGCCTCTCTATCCTCAACGTGTGACTGTTTGGTGCGGTTTATGGTCAGGCGGAGTCATTGGACCTTACTTTTTCGAAAATGAGGCTGGAACAACAGTTACTGTGAATGGATTGCGCTATCGAGAGATGATTAATGATTTTTTATGACCGGAATTGGATGGTATTGATCTGAACAACGTTTACTTTCAACAAGACGGCGCTACGTGCCACACAAGCAACAAAACCATTGATTATTTCACGATTGAATATCAAAATAACACCTCTTATTGGAAAATCCTGTATATCATAGATACGTTTCTATACAAACTAAAATATTTTCTAGTAAATGCTTGCTTATTACCTACCACCTAACTCCAATTCAACTAGATGTGAAAATAATTCAAATGTACTCCAATAGGAGCTTACCTATCAGCTACAACCAAACTGCAACTCTATCCAAATAAAAAGGAAGGTACAAGATAAGTAGAAGAATTAAAATGTATTCTAGTTGGTGCTTACCTATCAGCTAACACCTAACTCCAACTCTATCCAAAATGTTGTACTAGATACGAAAATAATTCAAATATACTCCAGTTGGTGCTTACCTATCAGCTACCACATAACTCCAACTCCATCCAAAAAGAAGGTAATAGATAGTCTAGATACGTATTTTGAGAATTAAAATATACTCTAGTAGGTACCTAGGTGCTTTCCTATCACATACCGCCCAACTACCGGCGGGAGAAAAAAACGTAAGGTCTTGGATGACGTAACGCCGAGTGAGAGGTTTGCACTTTGCAGTTTATCCTCAAAAGTGCTCCTCACAGCCACCAGTGGGACTAGTATGTATTATTGACGGTGAGTTTTTAGTTTTTACCAGAGAACCAGCCTCTAGCAGTATCGTGGCTATAATAATTTAACGACGCGCCGCCGCGTTGCGCGAGTAGGAAGCGGGAACATTATTTTCTTAGTTCTTCTGACTGCTGCTGAGCTAAGAACCGGCCAGGCCTAGCTGGATTGGAACTGGAATCCTAGCGCGGCGTTCACAGTTCACACGGCCACGGCTGACGGATATGAATTCCAATATGGCGGCGATGATGGCATAACCTTTCCGCACCCAAGATGGCAACTTAAGTTACCTAGCTTCTTGAATCTTTAATAACATTCTAGACAATACCAATTTTATTTTCAAAATCATTTTATTTATTCTCAAAACAAAAGTTTTAACTACTAATTTATTGATTACACATTTCATAATTACATATTTACGAAAAATTATTTTTACACGTAATCATAAAAACATATTTCAAGTGGGCGGTGTCTCTTCCTTTTACTCATAGATCACGCTCGCCACAAAAATAATTGATAACAGGAAAACACCTCTGGAGTGGTGGGTTAGGTTTTAATTATTTTTTTTAAAGGTTTATGTTATATTATTAATACTAATTATTTTTAATTCTTGAAACCCCCACTTTAACGAATTAAAATTACAACGAGAGAGACTCGTAACAGTCGTAACATATTACGGTAATACTATAAGTAAGTGCTAGTGCCATGTCGTTTTGTCTGTTCGTTGTCACTCTCTTTCCAAATTTGCCCGTTCCAAGGGATTAAACATTGTTGCAACGCGTGTAAGGATCATTATTATTTATCACTTGTTTCAGAAAATGAGCATTGATGTTTTGCGCAACTGTTATCTTTCCGATAGGTTGTCACACAAGGTTTTGATAAGATCAACTCGTAATCATATAGTGACACATTCCGTCAGTTCGACGTTTTTTACACCTCAGGTAAGTATACACGAAGTCTATGTTTTATAGATTTGTGATAGGACGAATTGCCAAGATGATCAAACTTCAAATAAAAAAGTAATATTATACTTACAAGTCAAAGGTTTAACAAATAAAACATCATAATTATGACTTGAAGCTGATTTACGTTGCTTGCTAGATTACTTTCACCTCCAGAGGTTTTAGTAGCCGCCTAGACAAAACTATTCGGCACAAGCACTGGAAAACAATATTAGCTGGGCTGGCTTCCATGTGCACAGTTCTTTTAGAATAAAGAAAAAGTGATTATTTTTACATAAAGATTGGATCAAGCTGGAAAATTGTGGTAGAAAAGTGGTTATGGCTAGTTCTTTTTTTCTGTAATCAATGTTTTTTTATTAATTAAATAAAGTTTTGTCAATATTCTGCTAAATCTTTCTTGGAGATATTTTAATATTACTTAACACCTTTTTCACGTTCTGGAAAACTTGACGACGAACCTCAAAAGTTGCTTCCAGAAGGACCGCACACCGCACTTGACCCGCTCCCAAAGAGTAAGTTAATAATTAGCTAGTTAGCTATAATATACCGAATACGCAATTATAGTCACAATTAGTTTCAGAAACTTTATTTTGACCTTTTGATTGATTATTGGGTTATTTTCACATTTTTTGAATACCGTGAAATAAAATATGTGAAAGATTTAAAGTTTATTTTTGTGATTCTGATCATTGTACTAAAAATGTGTAATTTTCATTTTTTCATTAATAGTTATTTATTTTTAAAACCTGTAAGCAAATATTGAATTATTTTTTATTTAATTAAACATACTTCGATAGGTATTACAGACAAAGGAGATTTTTCAAATTCCGTGACGTCAGAACTCGCCTTTCATAGGTAATATCAATTAACTTTATGCTGCTTTGAAATGGTGGTGTTCGAAATGCCATATTTTTACACACGCAAATTGGATTCTTCTTAGTAGATTCTAGTTAACTAAATTGAAAAAAATAACCCATTCCGCCTAAAAGCCGTCAACATAAAAGCCTATTGCACCTAAACAGCAAGTTCAATTCGATGGTTAAATTATGTCAAAAATAAACTTTCATTTTAAAAGTATTCGTCTGAACACAGCTTTGGCCTCCTTCTTGCGATATCACCCTGTGACAGATGCAATGGAAGTTGTTAAGTTTCCCGCCGATAGATAGCGACATACGCCACAGATATCGTTCGATGAGTATTGGAGCGATTGGAGCCATAGAATACAGAAGATAATTTTGTATTGGAACATTATTCCCCGCCAAAGTTCCCGCCAACCGGAACTTTTCTTTGCGGCTTTTCTTTGATGCTAGTCTTTTTCTATGCAAAACTTAACTTCTGATTTCAATAAAACAATATTGTTCAACTCATTTATCACACACGGTCTCTCGTCGTGCATTAAAAACCAGTTATAACGGATGTATTTATAGATTATTATAAAATAGGTACTAACCCACATTCGTATATAATATTTTTTGTAACATGAAATCAAAATGCTTGAAAAATGCGGTTTCTGTGAGTTTTTTTTATTATCTCTGATGGTGACTATTACTAAGTAAGAATAAGTACAAATTACGATACTCTATTTTCGTTTCGAACAGCTGTGAACAAATAAGTCGTCTTGTCTTATTTTCACGGACATTTAAAACTCCATAGCTCACGATGAAAATTGCGCTAAAAGCAGAAAACAGTTGCGTCGACCTTGAATTCCAGGTAAAAAATATTTTAAAATTTTATTACGCCAGAGCTCACTTTCGTGTGTTTTAAAAATATTATCATCACGCGTTGTCATAAAAAGATAAAAAATGGAATTCAAAAATAACGGATTGTTTTGAGGTAAGTGGGTAAGTTATGAATTATATTATTTTCACTTACCTATCAAACTATTAATTCTTATTAGTTATACTAAACTTATACATTTAAAAAATACAATGGCAGGATCCGAGGAGTCAGAAAGTAACAACTCCGGGTTGAATAATTATTTGCTTTTCCTTTACGTTCAGAGTTGTTGGTTGTTCACCAGATAAAGGCAGATGGCGTCATTTACCGTTTTCCACGAATATGACGCAGAGCTGTGGCCGGCGTAGGTACTTTTCTTCTCTCTGAGCGGAGCCAACATTCAAATAATATTATTGACGAGATTCAAGCCGAACCCGTTTACCACACTCAACGGAGAGGTTCTACTGCCGTAATGAATACGGAAATAGTTTATAATATAGCAAACTAATTCAGTTTTATATAAATACTAGTTGTAACCTCGTTATCCGTGAAAAATCATGACGTGCCGTGGGTGAAAACTGCGATACTTTATTCCTGCAAAGTATATAATTTTTTTTACATAAACCCACTTTATTTTACAAAACTACCTTCAAAGTAGGTCATTTCAAATATAGAAAAAAACAATATTCTGGTAAAACATTTACAGGGTGTTAATGAACGTAGGTACTTGACTTCTAACCGGAGAATCATTTAACAAAATTTGTCTTAACGTACAATTAATAACAATGAACGCTTAATTTCACTCGTAATAAAGAAAATGTACGTTTTTATGCTGCGCCTGTGTTCCGATTGTGAAGTCGGATTTTAGATCAGAATTCCTAGTGAGTTTGTGTTGCTTTGAAATTGTATCTGCTTTTAAGGAATTTAGTGGCTTTTCTTTTGTAACTCTACCGATTACCGATAGGTTCAAAATAAGCTGAAAAATAATAATAATAATAAGTACCTACCTAATAAGGATCAGAATAAGATTAGTGGAGACGCACACCACTCGCTTTCCGCTGCAAAGTTACAGGGAAACATTCGCGGATATTATTTTTATTCGTTTAATGAAATATAATGATTCTCGGAGAGCCGCTAGGGTCGCTAGTGTATGCGTCAGTTTCCACACAGCGCAGTGGCGGTGGTTATCTCACAAAATACAATGCGAGGTCGTTTTGCGCACACGGTTTGCGCAAGTATGAATTTTATTATCATATTATGATGGAAGCCAGTCACACTTGCACAAGAGTAACATGCAATGAGCGTACGGTAATACTATTCGAGCAGGTTCATAAGATAGGCGTTGAAATTCAGACAAACTTGCAATCACTGAACTGTGGACTAAAAAATATAAATAAGTCCCCAAATCTATGGAAATTAGGAATATTTTTTGGTTATTTCCTCTACATATTAATGTTTTTTGTGCCTAATTCAAGACCACGAGACCAAGAAGTAGGTACTAAAGACAATTCTAAAAGTTCAGGCTAGAACTCCGTCAGAAGAAATATTTAAAAACTTCCAATTGTACATTGTACAAAAACTTTATTAATTTTTTTTTTTTTTTTAATATATATATATAAATACTCCACTCAACCAGACCAAAAAGGCAAAATATACTGGTTACTCCCAGTTTGAATACATCTTTTGGACAGAGAAATATTAAATTCTTTGCTACGAAATTATACATTGCTCTACCAAATCAAACAAAAAATAACGGAAATGAATATATTTAGAACAAAAATAAAAACATGGCTGAGAGAATAAAGTGGTATTCAACTAACAAACATTATGAAGACGATATAAATACAGCTTGAAACTAAATACAAAAGTACGAACGGGAAACCCTAGTGAAAATTTTTAATTTATTCTTATATTATACTTTATATCTACATCATGTACAAACATTGCAATTGCAACTAATAAAAAAAAAATTAAAAAGATTTTCAAGTCAAAGTAATTTTTTGCTGAGCCAAATGAACTATCAACTTCCCGACAAAAGTGCTATGCTTTGAAGTCTTTCCTCGTTTCAATGTATTATCCAAACCAATTATGGAACAATATGCATTTTATACACGGTGTCCGGAAACTCGCACTACAAGCGGGAAACTGGTTACATAACATAAACTTTTTTTACGATCTGAGAGTTGAGATTTTTTAAAACATTTGCCATTTTTTTGGAAACTATAGGTCTGAAAAAACTTTTTCAGCCAGGTCTACGGTTCGACGCATTTTAAAAGACAGCTGATACTAACCCCTTTGTAAGGGATTTTTTACGCGAAAACGAAAGTTCAAATAAAAAAGGTATACCTACCACAAAAGATTCACTAGTTTCCAGCTTTTACTACTAGTTTCCGGATACCTCGCATAACATCTTGGTGTAGGTACTTTATCTAAGAAAATACCAACGACGCATACGTCGTTTTTTTAATAACAGTAAATGTAGCAGTGGACATTGTCAAAATTATTTACTTACAAATAAAATCCATCTCTCTTCATTATAATAACAACAAAATTCTTTTGGTTTACCAATAAATAATATTATAAAAATAAATTTTATCCAATAAATTCAAAAGTTCCTACACCCCAAAAAATCGGTAATAAAACTGTTCGCGCGAAGCGGCCATATGACGTAACTGAACTTACATTAGATAAAAAACTGTTTACCTTAAATATTTTTTCAATGGAAAAGTACCTAAATAAAAATAACGAATTTTTTCCAGTACCTACCTTGTATTTTTTTGGTTTTTATTTCAGCTACTATTGACTGCAAACTGCACGCCCCTGGAATAAGACTGGATGTGTTATGACAAATATACCTACCAACTGAGTAGGTACACCGCCTGAAAAGTAGGTATTAGATTATTGCTATGAAAGGGTAAGACACTAAGGTTTCTGAAAAACTAAACTGTAAGAAAAAATATATTATCTAAGTTGAATGATCACAGCAGACAAACAAACAAAAAAAGTTTGATTTTCGGTGCTCCGTGGATTTTCAACAGTCCCTCCGACAAAACTTAGCCAGTTCTGTAAAACATTCCTAGGCTCAGGATTGATAAAAGTTGCGGATCCGCTGGATACGAGTATAACTAAAGCCTTAGTCATATTCGAGGTTTGCTTTCTGACATCACTTTTTCTCCCCCATTATATTTTCCTGCATTATAAACTTTTATATAAATACAATGAACTCAAGATGATTGTGATATGTGCATTGCGCGGCCCGCTTGTATTGTCGTAAATCATTTGGAATGCATTATAAATACACACGAGACAAAAAGGTTATTGGCGCAATCTGTATTGATCTTCGATAACTTCCGCTATTCAAGAGGCTGCTAAGTAATAACCAAATAATCCAACAACTCAAGACATCAGAGGCCAGAATTAGTAAAAACCAACAAGCTAAAAAGGCAACAGAAGCAAAGAAGACCTTCTAAAAATCACCAAACAATCCAACAACTCAGGCAACAGAAAAAAGGCTTAGTAAGAACCGCAAAGCCATCCAACAGTCCAGGGCAACAGAAGCAAGACCAAGGCAATTTAATATTCTAAGGTAATGGTGGCAAGACTTTATAAGAACCTCCATATAATCTAATAACCTAAGGCAAGAGAATAAAGGTTTAGTAAGAAGTACCAAGCAATACAACAATTAAAGGCAACAGAGGCAAGATTTAATAGAAATCATAAAGCAATCCAATTCTCCAAGGCACTCGAAGTGAGACTTAAGAACCAAAAAGAATCAAAGATAACAGAGACAAGATTTCGTAAGAATAATAATGATGATTGTATTATTTGTATAGCGCCGTTTTCGTGAGAAAATCACTTCAAGAACCAACAAGCCATCCAACAATCACAAAGCATTCCAACAATCCAAGGCAATAGAAGTAAAACTTAGTAAGAACCATCAAGCAATCCAACAATCCAAGGCAAAGGTAGCAAGACTTAGTAAGAACCACCAAATAATCCAACAGTTCAAGTCAACGAAAGCAAGACTTATTTAATAACTAAGAACCACCAAGCAACCAACAATCCAAGGTAACAGAAGCAAGTTCTCAATTTGGGAGGCGGGTATGGGGAACCATTTATTGGATAACCAAAACCCCTGCAATTGGTTACCACAATTGGTTTGCTACGTTTGGTGACTTAGCAGGGGTTCCCGGGTTCCGGGTTTGTCTAGGTCTTGGCAGCGGATGAGTTTGCCCAACGTGTGTCGGGCCGGATCGGGAGAGACTGGTTGAGGGAGACCTTTTGACTTCTCCAGCCTTACTCTCTCGACCCATCGCATCGCAATGCAGTGGGAGGGATGGATTCATACACCTGTCACTCCTGGACACTTTGACCCCCAGATCCCTACCCATACCTCATACCTTTTCCTTCCCAGAACTTTCCTCTCCTTCCTTTCCCTGAAAATATCCCCACACAGCATCCCAAAAGATGACATTGGTTCTGAGGGATTTTTATATTCAGGGTCTCATGTGTGGAGCTAATGTAAAAAAGCAAGACTTAGTAAGAACCACTTACCCAGAGGTAAGATAAGATCAATAAAGAAGCATTAAAACAAAATATTTTTTATTCAAAATATACTTAGTGAACCAGAGATGTGCAAAATGGGTACCCAAAACCATTTGAAATTCAAAATGGAAATGGGTCAAAACTTTTCCATTTGAAAATGCAAAATGCAAAATGGTTTTTAGAAAAGCATTTCAAATGCAAAATGCAAAATACCTATTTTCAAAATGCATTGAAAATGCAAAATGGTTTCTCAGGTCAAACAATTAAAATAATTATAGAATTTTTAAACAATTTTGTCATTTGATAATGGACATCAATGTAGAACAAATTTTAATTTTAATTTTAATTAAATAATTTTCAATTTTAATCAAACTACAAATTTACTTGATGGTAAATCCAAAAACACCACGACTACGGATTATGAAACCACAAAAATTTTCGCGGGACTAATGTTGCCAACGTAAAAACATAGAAACTGCTATCTAACATTTAATATTACAGCGTCATGACCCATGTTTAGTATTTGAATCAGTATTTTTTGTAATGGTATCACTCAATTGCCAGGGCTCCTACCAGGGAGCAACTTGATAAATGTAAATTATCTCTCATAGCGAGGTTGAGGACCGACTGATATTTGGGGCTTATGAAAAAAGATGAGTGGAGATAGCAGGAAGAATGTTGCAAAAAAGCATTTAAAATGGAAAATGCATAGAGAAAAGCATTTAAAATGCAAAATGGTTTTTAGAAAAGCATTTAAAATGCAAAATTAAAAAAATACCCATTTTGCATTTCCATTTGAAATGGATTTATTTGAAATAAAGCACATCTCTGGTTAGAACTACCAAGCAATCTAACAATTCATCGGAAGAGAAGCAAGACTTAGAACCACAAGCCAATCCAAGACATCCAGAAGCATGTCACCACTAAGACAACAAGTAGTAAACGTTCGAGTGTTCTACGTCACGGCCAATATCGACTTGGCTGAGTGTGCTCCTAATTCCCGGCTCCCACTATAACTAAGTAGAGTTGATATTTTTTTAAATATTTATTAAACTACGGGTCGTTGGTGCCCGGCATTGCCCGGTGCAATATCGACGAAATTTACACTAAATATCTATTTATTTAATATCTAGTTCTTACCATGAACATTGAATATGTAATCAGTTTCATACGAACGTATTTTTTCTTCTTTTTTGTACATATAGTTGACTGATTTCCCAACAATAACGTGCAACCATAAAAGCATGCAATTTGAAAAATTACTTTTTTTCAGTTTTCTTATCTTTCTGCTAGAAATAAAATACGAAGTTTTATTTTTAAATATTTATACGAAAATGACTTTTCAGTTCAGCGAGGTAATAAATTAAAAAATGTTAATAATAATTAAAATAAAAAAAACTTTAATGTGGAATTGTTCCCACATTCAGTTCTAATTTTCAAAATGATACTTAAGAATAATCTAATCGCAATCCAATTTCCAGGGTTATTTGACCCGAAGTTACAGACAGAATCACAACTCAAATTAGTATTTTTCATTTTTTCATTTAATAAACAGAACAAAAATGTTTTTAAAATTGTATTAAATTTTTAATTTGTTAATAGGTAGTTACGTCTGTTTTAAAAACTGGACAAATAGAGCTCATAAAATTTAAGAAAAAAGAGGAATAAAGTTCTTTTTTGCACGCCGCCAATAATCGAACCCGTAACCACTTGCTTAAAAATCTTGACCCTTACACTACAGAGGTCGTCTGATACCAATAGACCTCAAAGTAACTTCGGTCTCAAAATGAACTTTCAACTTGAAGGCAGATAAAATAGACCTCTCCATATTCATTTACCTGCTGATAAACCATAAACACAGCATTTACATAGCGCAGTTTAGTGTCATTTTACTTCATGCCTGCATACTTAACAATGCTAGGATTCTACCGGATGAAACCGTAACGCCGCTCCGGTTTTTTAATTGATTCAGCGGTGTAAAAATAACAAAATAGATCTGAACTCAGTTGTCCGAAAATTTTATGAATCCAGCTGCCAGCAGTTGGTATGCTTTGCGTTCCAGTTGGTAAAATATTCGAATTCGAACTGTGATTCATACTCATGTAAATAATGTACCTACTATTTATGCGCAAAATTAAATTAAGCATTGCGTTCTTTAATTAATTAATCAAAAGACACCAACAAATATTATACTATTCCAGAAAAGGGGCGTGTAGCTAATCACACGCCCAAAATGTAATGCTGTATTTTTTCACCCTCACGCTTCCGGGGAAGTTCCTACCGAAAAAAATGTATGTGCCAATATTATTTTTGTTGAGCGGGCAACACTGGGCGATAAATTCCATATAATATTTTCAAAAATATTCATATTCATTCGAATTCTCGTGGAATTCAGTCGATTCAGAAATTGCTCGAAGAATGTCAGAAGTTATCGACATTTATAACGTATTTTGCGATAAAACGGTCGCTGGACGGAGTCTGCTTTTCTACGTAAATATTAATATATTTATTTAACGATAAAAGCTGATATTTAAACAGAAACGTCCTTCTGCGATGTGACTCTACTGTGCCAAGCCGCGAGCGTGAGCAAAACACTAGGGATGTGCAGTATACGCACTATCGATATTTTTTGTTCGAACTTTTTTGTTCAAATCTAAACTTCCTTATTTTGGATCCGTGAAACTTGAAAAAGAGTTTTTTTGCACGATTTACAAACCCGGTGTCTATGTCTTATAATTTAAATCCGACAATTTTAGCTGATAACCAAACATTAAATAAGTTTTAAAAACAATATTGACATTATAGTTATTAATTTTGAGGATAATCAATCGTTTTAGTGGTTATATAATAAGAAACTATTTAAATGCCCCACTTTTACTTAATTAATTTAATGAGATAAAACTGAAAATATCAGATAATAAAATTGCAATTTTTTGAATCACAGTAAGTCTTCTAGTTGACCTTTTAGTTAATTATTTGTTTATAGAATCCCAATAATTAATCTTTTAAATCATTAAATAAATTAAATAGAATAAATATATTTAAGAAAAAACTGTTTTCCCTCAAGATCAATGAGCAAAACCAAAATGCTCTTACTTAAGAAAAATATGTTACTTAGGTAGTAAACCATAATTATTAATATATATTAATTTTGTTTTTAATCAATGTACACTTAATAAACACTTTTAACTTAATAAAAAATAAAAAAATAAAAAAAACAGATCAATAATATTCAAATAATACTTTGGATTAAGAATTAGTCGGCACAACTCTTATACTCTTTGGCAAATAAATTCCGAAACACGAGGTAAAAAATAAAACTTTTTACCAACGTGTAGTCCAGTGAAAAGGACTTGTTTTTGCGGAAAATATTTATTGAATAATATTGAATCGATTAAAATATCGATTGCGAAGTAGCGACGTATCTCTCTGTTATTTTGGTACCGCTAGTGTTGCGCCGATGGCCGCTCACTGCGCGCGCAGCTTACGAAACAGTTCTGTACGAGAAGCTCAAAGTTTGGCGCGGGGGTGTACTCTAGATTCTGAATATTTTACTTACTTTTACTATGATAAAATGTGTACTTATTATATATCTCTAAATAGTATAAAATAAAGTCGCTTTCCGCGTCTGTCTGTTTGTGCGCTTAGTTCTTATAAACTAAGCAACGAACTTCTTCCGGAAGATTTATATATATTATATATAATACATGCATATTACATTTGTAGAAAGTAGAGAAAAGTCTATGTTTTGAAATAAAATCGTAAAAAAATATTTCCGGGCGTTTACATTGCTAACGCTGGCTATTCCTTATGAGATACATCAAAATAATAAAGTACGGAATTGCATATCTTAAAAAGGCCTACATAAAAGTCCGCCACTGTATATGTCTATCTCCTAAGGATAACTCCCAGCAACGCCGGGTATATTTCAGCTAGTTATACACGGTGTCCGGAAACTCGTAGTACAAGCGGGAAACTGGAGAATCTACACCACATGGGGAACCCAAAAAAACATAAAGTTTTTTGATTTGAGCTTTTTCACAAAAAAAAAAAAAAAAACCAAAAAAAAATATTTTTCGGCTATTTTTGGGTTAAAGTTTTTTCTGGTGTTTAGGGTTGAACAACAGATGTTTTAACCCTGCAGAGCAGAAATATTTTATGATTACACCGGATTAAATGAAGGGTGATTTCAAAATAATGCTTCAAATCCGAGTTTCTTCATTTGTTTTACTTTCAAATAGTTTTAATTAGTTGGGTACTTTGATCTTCAGTAATAATTTATAAGAATTTGATTAAAAAAAAAAAAATAAAAAAAAAATTAACTTCTAACTCGATTTACTCGATAACGAAAGCTCAAATCAAAAAAAAATATACTACAAAATCGACTCCAAATGTGATGTAGATTCACCAGTTTCCCGCTTGTACTACGAGTTTCCGGACATCCTGTATAATAAGATGAATAATTGAAATATCGGAAAACTATAGGTTGTCTAATGACTCATGCACAATTCTTTAAGAAAAGCATTTTAGTTGTGTTTTCGATGCTACCAATGCAAAGGAACGAAACTGCAACAGAAAATAATATATTACTGAGAAAAACATAATTTTCATTTATTTAAGGAGTGTCGAAACATGTAGGTTCCTTCGCACCGTAATGGTGCCATACTATGCCTTACTTTTGCGGAGATTTTATTAAAAAACATTTTATTTATTTATTAACCTGTTTAAGACCCATAGGCCTCTTCAAGACCCATGTTCACTCCTTCCTTCCATTAAAAAGACCCTCCACATAGTATTTACAAAGGTGACCGAGGCCCTGAAGGAAATAAATATCCTGGGTGCCTCCTGTGTGGAGTTAATATAAGAATACACAGGGTGTTAAGGGATGCATTCGACTCACTTTGACCATTGATTACTGACAATATTTGGAGTTAAAAATGAAAAAATTCTTCCACATGTTGTCACTGGTCAATCAACCCAGTAACCGCCCAACTTTCACCCCGACCAATACTAGTCCAATATACCAATACTGTCCAATACCCACTGATTGTTTGTTTAAAGCTGTAAAAAAACATTAAAAATATTACCGGAAACCAATATTATTATTATATCAATTCTCTTGTTCAGAGTTACCTTAAAAAAATGTGTTGCTTTAAACACAAAGTTGGATAAATTATTTTTTTGTAGGTTCCTGAAAATATTTAAGTAATAATTCATTAATTGAGGGAATGGCGTTTAAAAAGTTTTAGAACCATCTCCCCGCTGTGGCAACCGCTCACCGTCGAATGAGTATGACAGGGGTTATGGAGCCATGAGCGGGCAAGGGGGCGGGCTGCGGGGGGAGGGGGGCGGCTACATAAAAACAGTTCGAAAGGGGACTTCGAATGTAGGAGGCTAGGCGATGGGGCGGGGGGGAAGGGAAGCATTATTCACGAGGGGAGAGGGGAAACCATACAGCTTGATGGGGAGGGGGGACTGGCGAACGGACTGTGCACTCAAATCGCTCTCTGTTCTATTCGCCGAGGAATAATATATGGTGTGCTCGTCGCGAAAATAAATATTTTCAATATAATTAAATAATTGATGATCGAGTCGCTGTGTTTATGCGATGCCCAAATGGGGTCTAAAATACTTCGAATGGTGCATGTGGACAAAAATAAATTACAGAACACATCGTAGAAGTATGTCCCCTTTTCTAGTTTCCCAAAGGCAAGTCTGCGATCACTTTTAGATATCTCACAATAATTCTCCTCAATCATTCGAAGAAGAAGAATTGATGATTTGCAAACAAATGTGGCTGATCGCTTGATATACTTGTGGATAGAACGTGGTAGGTAGATACTTTACAAGTAAAATATTGTAAATATAAGTACCAAAAATGCGTGATCGAAGTTCAAAATAAATTAAACTGTGATACGGTTGTATTTTTACAAAAACGCTTATATATATTTATTCAAAATTAGTCTTCCAGTACCCAAATAAGGACAATCTTAACTCTACAAACTGTGACCCAGAACAACTTAGTGGAACTGCAATTGTACAAAAAAATTACAGCGCCCTTGAATTGATTTTTCACAAAAACGGCGCTGTACAAATCATAGAAATAATTTTATTATTACAATAATGTGAAGCTTCTCCCTGTAGTATCTCTTCCAGGGCTTAGAAAAATGAATACATTCTGAAAATACTACAGGGATGAAATAACATGTTTAGTAATTAAGTTATCAACAATGAAGGCAACGATGAAAGAAAACTATTTAATAAGTCTGGACGTTACTTGAAGATATAATGCTTGAGACGGTATGATTGCGTGAAGAATAATTGCTAAGTATCAAGAGGAGTCTTATGAGTGTGGTTAAAGCAATGAATGTGTGTCAGGCGTCCGAAGACGGATGTGTGGTGTTCCAACACTTACATACACATACCCATGGAAAATGGCATAACGACAAGTTAGTTACTGTTTGCGTAGTTATCTTTTCTTCATATGTTGAATAGACTTCTAGAGTTCACTAACAGAATTCCAAAAATACTTGAAATACAATCGAATCATCTATATCCCACCCACCTTACTCATGTGAGATTTTTATACTTTTGGAGACATCGTTTGGAAAACTTCGCAAAACTGGTAAGGTGCAGTTTGCTAACTCTTCTAAAGTATAATATATGATTTTTATGAACAGTTAACGGTCTAACGTTTTATATTATATATACGCCATCATAGATAATAATTTTCTAAAAAAATCAATACAAATCTAAACTAAAACACAAGGTAATCATTTAATTAGTTAATTGAAAAATATAAAAAAGATAACATAATGAAATTACCCCGAATAATTTTACGGGTTGCATAAAACTTTATTTAACGAAATGTAAATAATTGGAAATATTTTTCAGTTAAAACACATATTTTCCACAAAATACCCATGCTTTGTGACGTACTTGCACAAAATGAATTAAAACAGCGCAGCGCATACCACGTTTCGTAAACCACGGGTATATAAAACCAGGCTATAATTCCAACCCAGCAGACCAACGTTATACTGGCGTTTAATCATACGTAAAGACTGCTCAAAACATAGAAAAACACCACCAAACAAGCTAAATTCTTCTTATAAAGGTAGAAAAAAGATATATCTAATAGTTTTAATAATATATGTAACTTTTTAATGCAATTTAAATAAATATTTTAATGTACAACGCACTGCGAAAGTCTTATCTTAGAGACGATAAAGAACGTCATGGTAGGTTGGGTTGGGAAATTTTCCTGTTAGGTATAATCTCGTACCGAAAGAATACTCTGTTCTATGTCGGGGCCACCAACACAGGCGCGCGAATCCACACAGGCACACTGTGAACGTATACGGAAAGAGATGGATCCAGGAATAAGTGGATTTGGCGATATTTAACGAGTTCTACTTAAAAAAGATCTGAGAAGGTTCCACGAAGGTTGAGCCCGTTAACCGCGGGAATTATCTTCAATAAATTATTCAAGCAGACTGTATAATATAGAATATGGACACAGGATACCTATATACATTTGTTCTGCGAAAGGTAAACCATATTTTTAGAAAGTTCAAATTGAACGATTTAAATGTTAGAACTGAGTAAAACAAAATACTTGTTGCTAAATTTTAATCAGGAAATACAACGTCTCGAAACGTTTCTTGAAATGTCTTTAGCCATGTTAGAAGACCAGTTCTGAACAGTGGCGGCTCGTAAATTGTAAATGAACTAGAGTGCTAATATTATTAAAAATTGCATTATTGATGTTGTTTTAGCTGAAAACGTTTTATTTATATTTTTTCGAAAATTCGATTTTTTGTATGAAAATTTTCAGGAAATCCGTCCGGCGCACGGCCAAACTGAATCTATTATACGTGCTCATAAATGGCGTTAATTAAACACGTAGAATATAAAGATCGTGAAAATTACGCCACAGCTTAAAAAAGTTGCACCTAGAATGAAAAAGCTTTGCCTATTTAAAAGACAGATTTTTAAGTCGCCGTTTGAGTTGTTCCGGAACACATAAAGAAGCATTTTTCTTCATAGCTAAGATTAATTACGTAATGTTTGACATTCTGTCCTTGACCTGCTTCAAACACAACACGTAGTTTAAATGATTATTTCAGAACCGTGCATAAATTAATAAAATTAGAATCAGCACAAAAAATTCCCTGAATCCGCTTCTGAACTCTGTCATAAACATGCGCCAGTGTGCGTGGGACCGACCGAGCTTTGTAAGTGTGAGAGAGATATTTTGTGGGTCGAATGTTCCATGTTGTATGAACACCTATTTTACGAACAATTTAAATTTTCTAATAATTATAATAACTGGGAGTTTCGTATTCCATACTCAACTTTTAAAATATTAAGCTTTGATGAAATTCTAATGAAGGCGAATAAAAGTAAACTGGTAATTTTGTTTATTATGAAAATAAATTATGTAGGTATGTTTAGCAGCGTTAATTTTTGTTCATCATCTGTTTAAAGTTTACATATTTTCTCAAAATTCCTTTTTGATTCTTCTACCATTCTGCAGTAGAAGTCTGGTTCTATCAAAGAAAACCTAAACTAACTAACCATCACGCCGTTTCTCCGCAGGGGTAGGCAGAGAGGACGGACCGCCAAACAACTCGGTCTTGGCACACACTCCTTGCCTCATTCACATTCATACATCGTCTCATACATACTCTTCTATTGTTCTGACTCTTGACATGGCCCGACTCAAGTATCTGATTCACTTGGTCGTGCCATGTCTTCCTCGGGCGTCCCCGACTTCTGCTACCATTCACATTTGCATCGTATATTCTCCTTACACTCCTTTCTTCGCTCATTCGCTCTACATGCCCAAACCATCTAAGCGTCCCTTTCTTGATCTTACTCATTACGCTTACATCAGCCTTGCACTCTTTGCGGATATCCACATTCCTCACACGATCATACATGGTTTTACCACACATACGCCTCAGGGATCTCATTTCAACAGCATTCAATCTACTTTCATCCTTTCTTTGCCAGTTCCATGCCTCACTTCCATACATCAGGGTAGGTACCAGCACTCCATTGTGGACTGCTAACTTCGCTTCTTTGGACAATTTTTTGTTAGCGCCAACTGCGTTCAGTCCTCCATTAATGGAGTTAGAAAACCTTGAATTGTGAATAAACATAAATATCATAATCCAATCTCTATTCACAATCCGTTGAAGGCTTCATTCACCTTCAACTTTATTATTGTGAGGAAATTATTCTGGACATAATAGTGAGGCATGTGTCAGGACAATTACAACAGCAGTTCCTATCAGAAAGTCATTTTATCAGCTAATCTGGACACCACTGAATACAGGTCACTTTAAGCCTCTTTCTTGCCACAACAGATCTTTTTTTTGATACCGCACAAGAGTCCTAATGGTAACCAGAGCCAGTGAGCCTATGTCATACCCAATTGGGGTATGTTGTGAGACTGAAGGTTTTGGGCAAAGAGGAGATGAGGAAGGCTGGGATGTTATTGACTATTCAAATCTGTTCACCAAACACAGCTAAAGTCGTTTGAAGCGACGTTTCGAATCTGAATGGTGGTCTTTCACCATGTCGATACTAAAAGTATCTACCACTTTGGGTCTGGACATAATACAAGACGTTGCCGATGTACAATACCCAGACAAATGTCCTAGTCTCACGGTGAAAGCTTTTGGTTTATTTAAAGAATCTCAATAAAGCAGATGAAGTCCTTTAGAACGTAATGGTAATTTGGAGTCGGAAGGTTGTGGGTTCTATTATTTCTCACGCAAGCAAGAAATATTTACAGAATTTATTTCATGTTATAATTACCTATGGACGCTGCTGTGTGAAAATTTATAATTTTTATTTTTTATTAACGTTCTTAGGTAAAAAGGCAAAGGACAGAAGTTATACTGTTACTCTTTCATATATTATATTCATTAAATAATATTAAATTAATACCAGTATCACATATTCGTGACTTGGGTGTAATATTCGATGAAAACTTGTCATTCATTGAACACATCAACTATATAACCAATAAGGCTTTAAAGATGCTTGGCTTCCTTTGCAGAACTTTAACTGATTTTAAGTCCATAGATTGTATGAGAACCCTCTATATTTCATTAGTCAGAAGTCAATTGGAGTATAATTCACCTATTTGGTCCCCTTTATATAAAGTTCTCTCCAATAATATAGAAAGAGTTCATCACAAATTTCTTAAGTACGTAAATTTTAAGCTCGGAATTCCTATTGATTACATTAATTATGTCAGTTTGATGAATCAATTGCATCTAATAACACTGTCTGACAGGAGAATTATTTCAGACCTGGTTGTGTTACACAGAGTCATTAACAACTTAATTGATAGTCCTGCCATCCTTGCCACTAATAAACTACATGTGCCGACTAGGAATACAAGACAAAATATAACATTCTTCTGTAATACATACTCGACCAACTATCAGACACACCCACTGACCAATAGAATGCATGATCTGGGCAACAAGTATGGGGGCGCTATTGATTTATTTATTGACTCCATATATAGAATTAAGCATAATCTACACCAACACTTTGTTGAATCCTACTGATTAGAGTAGCGTTGGTAAATTAGTTTTAATGATTTGTCTTATTTGTAGTGTTGTTGTAATTTCTTTTTTACTTTGTGTTACTCTTACGTTTTACTAATATTGCTTCATATTTTTTAATATTTTCTCATTATACTTGCAATCACAATTTTACAAGTGTGTATTTTGTACCTTCTTTAAAATGGATTATATCTATTTACTGTCAATATCTCCTGTATAATACATATTCTCCTATGTACACTGCATCATGTATCACTTCTATGTAAAAGCCTTTTTAGGCGTATATATATAAAAATAAATAAATATATTTGTTTTCAAGAGTGATTTTGTTGTTGTAACTAACTAACTAACTAACCATCACGCTGTTTTCCACAGGGGTAGGCAGAGAGGACGGACCGCCAAACAACTCGGTTTTGGCATACACTTCTTGTCTCATTCACATTATTACATTGTCTCATATATACTCTTCTATTATTCTGCCTCATGACATGGCCCGACTCGAGTATCTGATTCACTTGATCGTGCCGTGCCTTCCTCGGGCGTCCCCGACTTCTGCTACGATTCGCATTCGCATCATATATTCTCCTTACACACTTTTTGCCTAAACCATCTAAACGTCCTTTTCTTAATCTTACTCATCACGCTTACATCAGCCTTGCACTCTTTGCAAATCTCCACATTTCTCAGACGATTATTCATGGTTTTACCACACATACGTCTCAGGGATCTCATTTCAACAGCATTCAATCTATTTTCATCATTCTCTGCCAGTTCTATGCCTCACTTCCATACACCAGGGTAGGTACCAGCACTCCATTGTGGACTGCTAACTTCGCTTATTTGGACAATTTTTTGTTAGCGCCTACTGCGTTCAGTTCTCCATTAATGGAGTTACCTGCCGTTACTCTTCTTTCAATATCTCTGTCAGCTTTCCCATCTCTCATATATATACTCCCTAAATACACAAACTCATCACCTGCTCCAAGTATTCCTCATTCAGAACTATAACTTTAGACTCACTTACATTTACCATTAACTCATTCTTCATAAACACTTTGTTCATCCTAGATACGAGAGACTGTAGATCTTCCATACTGTTGGCAATGTTGTTTCATATAATTCTGAATTGAACTTTTAATGTTATACCCTGTCTTATTTTGATAATATAATATATCGTCTTAATATGACATCTTCAATTACCACCAGAATAAGCTCATAAAATAGAGGTTTTTCTTACTTGTCATGAGCGATTTTTAGTTTTAGTATTTTTTCGTATGTTGTCTTATTAGAGGTAAAACAACAGGGAGGAAATCCATAAATGTTTTTATTTCTTCTTCCAAGCATGTACCAACTGATAAAATGTAAACTGATGATTTCCTGAAAATTAATCTCCAAATAGTATAAAACAAAGTCGCTATCCACGTCTGTCTGTTTGAGCGCTTAGTTCTTTTAAACTACGCAATGGATTTTGACAGGGTTTTCATTATCATTTAGAAAATTTCTTCCAGAAGGTTAACACGTATAATACATACATATTATATTTACAGAAAGGAGAGAAAAGTCTCCGAGCAACGCAGGGTTCAGCTAGTAAATAGTAAATATAATATTTCATCGGCATTTCCGGGACATTCCTGGCTACTTCTGTGAAATTATCCTTCAATACTGATCATCTTTAGGTAATGTTTAGGTCTCTCAACCCTCTACCACCCTTCAGGTTTATTAGGGTATTTATTTATTAACGCCGATTATAGCAGCTTTTTAAAAAAAATAACAATTGTTTTACGTATAAATACAGAATATACATAGATAAAAAAAAAACTAAATATAAAATACATAAAAGAGAACAATAGAAATAGTAGTATCAAAATAAAAAGTACAATGAGTAGGTTATTATAAATACAATACAACATATTATAAATATCGGATATTATGTAATGAGTGTTAAGAAATGAATACTTTAAAACTGTATTTGATTATAGTCAGTCTGAGAAGCGCTGACAGACAGTTTTAATTAAGTAGTGTTTGTATGAGGTTAAACTAGCAATGTTTATAGGTTCATCCAAAACATATTTATTTCTAAGTACATGGAGGCGATTCATTATGGAATTGAGTTCAGCGTTAGATCCTGTATTGTTGCAATGATAGGGTAATTTGAAACGAACTGATCGACTAGGTACATGGAAACATATTAACGAAAGAAGTTCAGGGGAGTTCAACAGGTTGGTAACGATTTTAAATAAATAAAATAGGTCTGAACAAATTCTTCTTTCTTTTAATGTATCGAGTCCCAATAATTGTAACAGAGAGGGGTAATTAATATAATATCTTCCTTGTACTGCCTAGCGTCTCAGTTTAATAAATATTTTTAATGGTTCCATGCTAACTAACACAGTGACTATTCAACACAGTGATATAAAGTCATTAAAAACCATGAAATTTTTTTTTTTTTTAACCTAACCTAACCTAACCCACTTAACCCAGTTAATAAAGTTTATTGTTTCATTACTTTCCATGACTTTATATAACTTTTTAAAGATGTGATGAATTATCATTTTGATGATTTATCCGGTCACCATTTTTAATGGCAGCTCTTTAAATTGATAATGTCATTCACATAAACCTCCTTCGTAGTGCCCTATTCTTCGAGATGCTTTTGGCAACCATCCTACCAATCTTTTCTCTTCAATCTTCTGTCCTCAGCCACACAGAATAGCTCCTCTACATCCTGAACATCAGTTAAGTAACAAATGTTTGTCAGCAACAAAAATATCCTAATCTTAAATTCTTCAGTGTTCTCCTATACTTATTAACATATTTTCTATACATATACTTCTCTAGGGAAATCAGCACTACGACTCAGCACTGTGTGTTTAATAATTATTAGAAATTATAATATACCAACAGGACTGGGTGGATGATGCAAAAACCAATCCACCATATTACAACAAGTACATAAAATAATAATACAGTCGACTCTCGTTAATTCAAACCTGCGATAATTCGAACCTCTCTATAATTCAAAGTTATCACGAGTTCCCTACGAAATCTCTTTATATTTCGAACTAAATCCATACATTTTTGTACACTTGGTAATTCAAACGAAAAAATCATTGCTATATAACAAAACGACGCGTTAATTCGAACTCATCGGCGTTCAACATTCGACAATTCAAAGTTGCAGAGAGAAAGAGGCGGAAAGATTGTTACACACACGTTAGTACAAATACAATTTTGCGTCAAGTTCAAACGTTTATTGAATTGGAACTCTACTTCTTTCCGCCAAATACAACTTCCAAATTGCAACCATTGGACCAAGGGATCATCCATAATTTTAAGACGTTCTATCGCAAAGAAATCGTTAAGCTCGTTTTAGAATCTCTCGATAAGCAGCTAACTGCAAATATCACTGTTCTGACAGCTATTTTACTGATTGACAAGGCATGGAGAGCTGTAACACC
The DNA here is from genome assembly GCA_026573805.1 of Hesperophylax magnus. NCBI lineage: Eukaryota > Metazoa > Arthropoda > Insecta > Trichoptera > Limnephilidae > Hesperophylax > Hesperophylax magnus. The sequence goes on along the minus strand of JAIUSX010000007.1, from coordinate 255,781 downwards.
CCTAACGATTCTCAACTGCTTCAAAAAATCTGGTTTCTTAAAAGAAGATCAGGAAAATCTTCCAATACTTATGGATGATGAAGAACCAGCAATAGAACCATTAATTGACATCAGCGATGTGAATTTTCTTGACTTTGTTGAAGTGGATTTATATCTGCGACAGATACTAATGAAAAAAGTAACGATGAAGATGAGGACGATACATCAGAACCTTTGGCAGAAGTGTCAGTTAATGAAGCAAGATCCTCATTCGATACCTTACAAACCTTCTGTCTACAAAACGAAAGTGATGAAAAAGCATTTCAGGCACTTTTTCTCTTAAAAAAAATTATTGAGAAGTCTGAGCAGCAGCAATGTGCTTTGAAGCAAACCAGTATAACAGAGTTCTTTCTTTCGAAAGATTAATTAATTCACATTATGATTACATGTATGTACACGAATGTACCTATAAACTTTTGTCATTGTTATAGAATAGGAGTTAATAAATAATAATTGATCAACACTTAAGAATTCGAAGTTTTATTTATTTACTCTCACAAATTTCGAACCATTTGATATTTCAAACACTCGATAATTCGTAATATTTTAAGAGTCCCTCGAGTTTCGAATTATCGAGAGTCGACTGTACTTACATAAATATAACATTAAGTAAGTAAAAAAAAAATACATTTTAGTATAGTGTATTAATTGAGGATGCGTGGTTTAAAGTGGCAGCTGCATCATGGGCAATCATTGCTCTAAGGGAAGAGCCAAACGGCGCAGTACTAGGTGCATGGTATTATTAGCGCCTCTCCTCAGCACCAAGAACGGATTGCTCCGATTGTGTCTGCACAGTGCCGGCTCTGGAAAGACCGGAGCCACTCAAGACTCAACCACCAATTAGGAATTGGTCCTAGCAATCTTTCAGAGTACCTGGACACGATTAATACAAACATTTTTTTGAATCAACACTTCAATTCAAATTAATTACTATTTACTTGGGGAAGACAGTAAAAGATGCATTAATGTTCCATTTTTTTCACTCAAAATTTTAGAATTTCATTTTTTTTTTCGTGATTGATGTATTCGTATTAAACGGGACCAGCGATTCTGAAATTTTAACGCTATTTTAAATATATTCAATGTAATCAATGCAATGTTTCACCTTGCGAGATAGGAAAACTTAGGAGCTAGAAAAAGGTATCCCACATTAGTGCAACAATCCCCCTCTAGGCAGCACTACTAGACGACAGGTGGAATACATGCACATTCTGGCCTATCAAATACTTTAATGGGAGGTCATGTCAAGAATTAAAATAATATGATTAATGATTGAGGATGAAACAAGACAAGTCTGTTCGGATAAAGTTGGGTAGAATTTTAAAAAGTCTGTTGACGGGAAATCAGTATATAGGTATCTTGATATTTCATCAAAATGAAAATTCAACACACCTTTAAAAAGTAATATAGAGTCATTAAAAGTGATGAAACAAAAACCAGGTTTAATAGTTACATATGTAACCTATTTAACCTAGTTTTTGTTTCATCACTTTTCATGAATTTACACCACTTTTTGTAGGTGTGTTGAATTGTAATTTTGATGATATACCCGGTCACCCTTGATATCACCTTATAAAAATATAGCATATGTACCGTTTTAGCATTATTATTGTTATGTATTGTGGTGGAGAGGTTGAGAATAGAAAATATATTGTTTCGCCTCACAACACAAGCCAATCTGACATTCAAGGAATTCGACCAGTTTTTGACAGCAATGACAGCAGCATGACAGCGGTTTGAAGTTAAACCATAGAAACACCGGCATGAAGGATTACTAGATACGTTTCAGAAACTATAATTCTAACCAACACTGTTGCTCACACAAAAATTGCGATACGTGAACCTAAAAAGCCCCTGACAAAGCATAAGTGCGATATAGTATGAATGACATTGAAGCCAATTTTAGGGTGAGGGGAAATTGTCTGGCAGCCATCTTGTATGACAAACTTTTGAAATGATGTATATGCAAAGTGGTATTATTTTTATAATGTTAATGCAATTATATCGGCTTATGATTTTTTGGGGTATTTGATGAGACAGGCAGGGCAGGCGCTGCGCTGGCACAATTGGAACAGCCTGCTCCGGACCCCGAATTGCCAAGGCGCTGAAAATACCCAATACCTTAATCCAGTCGCTCACGGGGCAACTGAAAATAAAGGACAACTGGTTGGCATATCGAGCTTCTCGTACGGCGCAACTCAAGATTACGATTTCACAAATTAGCTAAGCTTGTTGAAACATAAAATAAAGAAGAATAATTCAGCAGTCATCTGTCACTATCATATTGCGTTAAAAATTACTGCAGAATCAAGTGATGTTGAAGCCGCCATTATATATATATTCTTTTCTTACAAAGTTAAGAAGCCTATAGTAGTAAATACACGGAAATTTTTCAACCTCGTGAACAAATCGAAAGTTTTCCGGATATATCGTAATCTGAGAGCTCTTGACGCATGGACAAATCGCAAATTCCTTGAAAACTGACATTTATGGGCAACTGGGAACTGAAAACGCACATGCGGAGTCGCGAGTGGTTGCGTCGCCGTTGAAAACTGGGTTTTGGTAAGTTGCGCCGTATGCGGACCGCCATTGAAATATTCAGGATGGCAACTTGAGTTGCCAACTGGTTTTTTTTTTCAGTTGCCCCGTGAGCGGATGGACTAACACATCGCCCTTGATATTATTATTTATAGGAATGGCGCAATACAGTAATCCAAATCATCTAAATATGATTAATTACAATGATCATCTACCCAGCCTACCACAAACATCTAATGGTTTTGACAAGGGACGCCAACATTTTACTTGGCCAAGCACCGTTCGTCTGAGAGACGGCCCTGGAGACAGGGAATGGGATATGTAATTAAAAAATTTAAGTAGGTGAAGGCATTTTTCATACATATTCCCTCTACTCCGTGGCTTCAAATTGTTCTCTAATAGCTCCGCCCAGGGCCGATCAGATTCACGTTCATTCAGCGATATAATACCAAAGCCAAAAGTTGTTGATTTTAATAAATATTGATCATAATAAAACTTTGTACTACAAGTAGTAAAGTAAGTTGATGTAATATTAGTTTATAATAAAAACTCCGAGAATATTTGACATTGTGGGTAGCTCTATTTTAAATTACACAAAATAAATTAAAACCATTGCATAGAATTCATTAATTTATATTTCGAGTGTTGGAAAGGGTAGAAATATATGTTTTGTATTTTTGTATAAATAATAAACCATAATACATGATGGCGCCATTGTATAAGAACAAAATTTTGAATTTCGTGTACGTTACATTCTAAAAGTAAAAAAATCTCTGTTATTTTCAAAAGATATATAATGCATTTATGCCATCATTTTTACGATAGATTGTGTTGTAATGGTCATCATAGTTGCATTCCAATTAGTTGATCAGCGATGACTTCACTTGACGCCATCTTGATTAACAATATCAGTTCGAGATTGAAACGTCTGAAAGATATCTTGTTCAATTTTGTCATTCAACTAAAATCGTTTTTTCTGAACGGGGCATGAGAGTGGTTTATTTATGGGGGCATGTGAGAAAAATCAACATAACGTCTTTATTTTCAATTTAGCCTATGGTTTTAAAATCTTATATTGTCTATGACTTAGCGACAGCGGCTAATGTCATTTTCGTCGGCACTGTTTCTTGTTTTGTTTATTAGTTAATTAACAAGTGTAATGGATATGGATCCCGATGTTCTTCCTTCGGGAGTGGACAGTAAAAAACTGCCACCACCAACAGTTTCACAAATTAATTCTGACCGGATAACCCAAGTAACAACTTCTGATAAATTATAACCTAAAATCGTTTTGTAACGTTTATAATATTATTTTATATAGAAATTATTTCTAGATTTTTTTTTTCACACAATGATTTATATTGCATTATTTTTCGATATTTTTGTACGCGGTTTGTTAAGGGATAAATGACATCCTGATAGCATTATCCATAACATAAATATGTTGATAACAATGTTCCACATTACCTTCAAGCTACTGTGTACGTTTTATTTATGGGCGGAACCCGTTAAAGTATCACATTAAATAACCCCCCTTCAATATTTTCACGCTTCTGTGAGCAAGTGAAGTACAGAACAATAACTTTTTTTTTACAGCTGGCAAATCAGTTTTGGGCTCCCAATACCCAAGGCAACCACCAGCCCTTTGATCCCCAAGTCATTGAGGATATATATGTACAAGAGATTTGCGGTTCAAAGTAAGTAATTAATTCAACCACTATATTAATTTTATGGATATGGTAAGAAATCAAAACTGTGCAAATATTTAAGTAAAAACTTCTCCTTTCTCGAAGACTTAAACAAAGGTTTACTAAAAAGGAATTATTTAAAGTTTTCTTACTCCGTTTACTTCATAATACACACAAATTATTTAAATATCTTTTTGCCGATGAAATCAAATTATACAAAGAAATATGTAATATAGCAACCGCCTAATCTTACAGTCAAACATTGACAAATTATACAATTGGTGTATCGCTAACAAATTAGAGATCTTGAAGTTATGTTTGACACCCAATTAAAATTTGTAATTCGCATTCAACAAATTACTAATAAAGGCATGAATACATTGTGATTTATAATCAGAATTATCAAAGACTTCGATTCATTTAAAGTTATAAAAATTATATATTTGTTGCTAGTACGCAGCTTGTTTGAATACAATTCAATAGTTTAGTCTCTGTACTATCAAATTCATATTATAAATATTGAATGTGTGCGGCACAAATTTTTATGATTTATTAACTTCAAACATATGAGTATTGGAATGTAACGTGTCAAACTTTCAAAGCAATCTGTGAAGAACTTTCGGAGATTTAAGATTTTGAACAAACGAACATTAACATTTAACAAGAAAGACAAACATTCCCGGGTTACGAATAGCCTGACATAATTTGAAAATCTCCTACTATCACAGTAAGCGGAAAATGTTGCTTGTGTTGTGATGGAGGACTTACCCGAGGAATTGAACACACTATGCCTGGGTGGGACCCAAACGCGATACCAACTCGGCCATTGACCGGTATATAAATTATTCATTCATAACTAGACTGTCGTGAACTCTTGCATTTCACCGACTTTAAAGTACCAAATCGAGCAACCAGACAAAAAATATTATTCTACAACAATAATTTCGGGTCTACAAGTTTACCATTATATAAGTATAAATAACTATGTAATAAATTTGATGTTTAATCTTTCAGTTTTTCAACCCGCCGTATCATGATGTTAGAATTTTCCCAGTATTTGGAAAACTACCTGTGGCCCAACTACACCACTGATAAGTCGTCCTACGCCCACATGATGTCCATCGTGGTGATGCTGAATGAGAAGTTCAGGGAAAGAGTTCCGCTGTGGCAGGTAATTCTTATTTTACTCTATTTACTTTACAAAGAGCTGGTAAATACCATCAATATTCATACGAACTAGTAATGCATTCAATCCAATGAAATTACAATACATCTACACTTGCTATGGTCTCACAAAATTATGATAATTGTGTATTATATCGGGGATTATTAAAAATAAAAGACTGTTGACTCAGACCTATGACGTTTATTGACACCCCGCACAATCGTTATAATCTCCCACGTGACGCATCAGGACTGCCAACATAGCAATACATAACATCCTTTCCTCCTTTATTTTTTTTTATTTTCAAACAATTTACAATAACCAAATAAAACTTAAACATAATCACTATGACTAAATCTGACAGGGGGTTTCACCAATCTGCCAGCCCTAGTTACTACATCAGTTTTCCCACTAGTGCTGGGTAAAGGCTCACTAACATTTTTATTTTCTTGACTTCCCAAGTCATACCATTTATCGGGATTTTCATAATTTGATTTTAACTTTATACAACTCTTTTTTATTTGGTTAACATGGACCTTTTTTACCTCCCCTCCGATTAAAAGAATTAAATACACCCATGAACTTAATTTTAACTTAATAGTTCCCTGAACCCATTTCATAGGACCTTTCAGATGTCTTAAGTATACCAATACCTTATCATTTTCCTCATACTCTTTCAATGCATTTTTACTTGATTGCTTACTTTTATTTACATTATTTTCTTCTGTCAAAATATGAAGAGGTGTACGTGGCTCATACGAAAATATTTTAGCCATAGGAGACAAACCCGTGACAGAAGTAGGAGTGGAACGATAAGTATACAAACAATCTATTAGACGTTGAGCTGGTGACAAAAATTTAGAATTTTTTGAAAACATAAATTTAATTAAAATCTTTTTGAATGTTTGAACAGATCGTTCAGCTAATCCATTTGACTCGGGATTATATGGTGGAGAAAATAATAATTTAATAGATTTTTCTTTACAAAAAATAGAAAATTCTTTACATGAAAATGGAGGACCGTTATCACATACAACAGTTTTCGGAAAGGCAAATCTGGAAAAAATTTCACTTAATTTTGATAACAAATCCGAATATTTAGTATTTTTCATATAAAAACATTCTATCCACTTAGAATATGAATCACAAACTAATAAGTATTTGGAACCTTTTAAGTCAAAAAAATCCAAATGGACTCTTTCCCATGGACTTTCAGCAGTAGGCCAATTATGACGCACGTTTTTGTTAGCTTTTTGTACCGACTGACACATTTCACATCTAGAAATAATATCTTCAATATCTTGATTCATACCTAACCACCAAACATAAGAACGAGCAAGAATTTTTGATCTGACTATACCAGGATGACCATAATGTATCAAATTTAAGACTTTAGACTTAAGAGATTCTGGTATTACAATTCTGTCACCAAATAACAGACATTTTCCCTTGACCGACAGTAAATTTCTGAACTTGAAATATTTTTTAATTTCTGGACTTGACAAGTTTTCAATCCAACCGATTGAAACATACTTAATGACTTTACATAATATTTCATCTTTTTCAGAATGACTTTCAACTTCTGAAAATGGAATTAAGGGTGTTGACATGTATACAAAATTACATTCCTCTGCATTAAATTGTTGTTCACTTGGCAAACGTGACATTAGATCAGCTTGAGGAATTTTCAGTCCGTTTTTAAAAACTAATTTATAATTGTACGCGGACAATATTATAGACCATCTTATGAGACGTGATGCAGCTAAAACGGGGACTTTTTTATTTTCGGCAAATAAAGACAACAATGGAGCATGATCAGTATATATAGTAAAATGACGACCAATTAAATATTTATGAAATTTCTTGATTCCAAAAATAACAGCAAGGGCTTCCTTGTGCAATTGGCTATAATTTCTTTGAGCTGAATTTAACGTTGCAGACTCAAAAGCTATAGGAAATTCTTGATTCTTTACGACATGACTTAAGACACATCCGACACCGTATGCACTGGAGTCGACTGTAAGACACAATGGTTTTGACGGATCAAATAAAACTAACATAGTTTTATCTGACAAGAGAGACTTACTATTTATAAATGCTTTTTCGCATTCATCAGTCCAACACCATTCTACATTCTTTCTTAATAAATTATGGAGTGGTTCTAGCACAGTAGGACACATAGGAATAAAATTCCTATAAAAATTCAACATTGACAAATACGATTTTAGTTGAGTAACATTTTCTGGACACCCAGTAGACTTAATTTTCTCAACTTTCGACAAAGACGGACTTTTGCCTTGACCTGACAAGGTAAAACCTAAAAATTCAAAAGAAGATACAAAAAATTCACTTTTTGACACATTAATTTTTATATTAAACTCATTTAACTTTGACAAAACTTTTTCTAAAGTATTACAACACTCCGTTTCATCTTTACCACCTACACAAATATCATCAATGTATGCAGCACAGTTTTTTATGCCTCCCAAGACTGTATCAATGACCATTTGAAATGTGGCAGGAGCCGATGACAACCCAAAAGGTAAACGATTGTAAACATATAAACCATTACATGTATTAATTGTAAGTAATTCTTTACTAGAATCTGACACAGACAACTGTAAATATGCATTTGTTAAGTCTAATTTACAAAATACTTGACAACCTGAAAATTTATTAAAAATATCCTCTGGACGTGGAATAGGATATTGATCAATTCTCAATTGTGGATTGACTGTAGATTTTAAATCTGCACATAAACGTATTTTTCCATTTTGTTTTGGTACACAGACTATTGGAGAAGACCAACTACTATATTTAACTTTAGAAATGATGCCTTCGCTTTCAAGACGATCTAGCTCTTGGCATACTTCTGCACGCAGTGCATAAGGGACCTCATATGCTTTGTGGAAAACAGGAGTTGAATTATTTTTTAAACTTAAATTTACCGAAAACTCTTTAATTGGTAAGTCGTTATTCGTTTTAGAAAAAGAATTTAAATATTTTTGTGACAATTTTTCGACAATGTTTGATTTATTTTTTCCACTGACAGACACTGAATTTACAGTATTATCATTACCAATATTTGACATAAGAGAATTTATAAATGTATTTTCCCAAGATGGATTCAAAACATTTATCCAATTCCTACCAAGAATAGCTTCAGACGATAGATTTTTAATAACTAATACTGGTAAATCCACGACACAATTAGAATCATCTTTTACACTTACTTTTGCCATAAAAAATCCAAAACAATATAAATTTTGACTATTTGCTGTAAACAAATTACCATAGAACTGACTTAATTTACAAGTTTTGAAAAATTTTATGTACATTTTGTGACTTATCAAGGTCGATGAACTCCCTGTGTCAATCATGAAGGACATTTTCCTACCGTTTACAAACAAATCAATATTAGCTGTTTCAGACACGGACATATTTAAAACATTTATATTACTCACACATTTTACATGATTAATAACAATTGATTTTGCACTAGGACAAAATTTTGACGTATGACCGTATGTATTACACTTGTAACATTTCCAATTCCTTGACGGACATGACTCTGGTTGATGACTGATAAAACACCTCTCGCATCTTTTTCTGGGATTTCCACGTGATGGAGATGAAAGACGACTTGATGACATTGAACTCCTTTGACCTTGTTGCGGACTAGTACTCCTTTGACGTGACGTTTTCGGCTTTACTTCGAAAACTCCCGATGAAAGATCTTCTTTGTGTAATATTTCTGCAGAACAACTTACTGTCTCCATATTCTTGACAATTTTTTTTGCTTTTTCGAAACTCAGCGATTCATCTTCAGATAGTAATCTTATAGTCATGGCTTCATTTTTTACACCGCACACCAATTTATCCCTCAAGGCTTCATCCAGAAATGCTCCAAAATTACATGATATTGACAGACTTTTTATTTCTGAAATGTATTCATCAATTCCCTCGTTCGACTGTTGCTGACGATTATAAAATTTATATCTTTGGGCGATCGTACATTTTTTTTCTTCATATTTATTTTGAAGTGTTGTTACAATCTCGTTATAAGTTAACTCATCAATATTTTTCGGATGTACTGTTTCTTTTAAAATTTTATATTTCTCCGCACCAATAATCATACAAAGATATCCAATTTTTTCTTTGTCCGTAATATTAATTATTTTTAAATAAATTTGAACACGTTCTAAAAACATTCCGAAGGTTTCACAACTCGACTCGTATTGCGGCACTGGCAAAGTACTCGTAGACATGTTAAAATGATTGAAAAAACAAAGACGAAATCACTGTTTTACACTGGACTTAATATTACTCGTTATTACTTTAACTTTTTCGATTATCCTCGTCGCCAATTATTATATCGGGGATTATTAAAAATAAAAGACTGTTGACTCAGACCTATGACGTTTATTGACACCCCGCACAATCGTTATAATCTCCCACGTGACGCATCAGGACTGCCAACATAGCAATACATAACATTGTGGCAAGAAAGAAACACTCTTATGTTTCATATAAATTCTTAATTCAAACATTGTTCACGTATGACAAAGATAGACATTAAAAAAAATATGTGTTTTCATATTCAAAAGTTGCGTCGAATACTACCTCAAGGCTAAATAGAATACAGGCCTGGAAGCCTGACGGATTTTGAGGTGTCAAGTAATTAAGTCAGTGCTGTGTCGATTGTTGTTGATACTTGTAGTTACTGCTGATTTGTGTGTTGTTTTATCGCAGTGACTTCGTAATTTGGTAGTTGCCCACCCAGACCTATACTCTAGTTGTCCTTGCATATTCTCTAACGATGCATAAAATCTTTGGACGGGAAACAATTGTTTTATTTGTAATAAACAATAATAATAATAAGGAATTTGCGTGTATTTACAAATGAAATCTTATTTCGTCTCTCCACTCTCTTAAGCTTCACAACTCACCCCAATTGATCTTGATTGATTCTTAATAATAATAATAATATTTGGATGATTTGTATGGCGCCGTTTTTGTGCAAAATCACCCCAAGGGCACATTCATATAAAAAACACAAATATCATGATGCCATCGGGAAATATTGTGATGCACCAGTTTTAAATTTTATTTATTAACATTCCAGGCTCTGCAGAAGCGTTCGGAGCACTTTGGCGGCTTTTTCGCGCAGCTGCTGAAGTCGTGCCTAGAGGAGGGTTCACAGCGCGACATCCGCGAGCAGACGGCGCAGCTGCTGCTGTTCAACCGCTGCTGTGGGAGCATGGAGGTCGCACTGTGCCGTGACCAGGTCAAGCGGCTAGTCTCACTCAGCATGTGGGTCAGTCTGCAGCAAGGTGGGTGGAACTGACCTCTTTATTCAGAAAAACTAACTTACACATCATACCGTTTGCAAACACCAATTCATTCTGAGATGAAATGAATTGGTGTTTGCTGGAATTGGGCGATAAGTATGAGTAGGAATGAAAAATGTATGAAAGGAAGGAAAACGTGACAACCAATCACTTACTACTGCATCTCTGCGAAGGTGCTCAAAACACAATCACAATATAGTGAGTTCCACCGACATACCTCGTGGTAATTATCACCGCAACAAAATGAGTACTTAAAACTTAAAAGGGCGCTGAAAGTACACAAAAAACAACAACGAGTTGCTTCCACGGTAGTCCTAATCCTTCTTCAGTTTTCAAAACAAATGTACTCGAATTTGTACTATGTTCTTGCCACTGTTCCAAATTTCAAAGACTTTTCTAGCAAGGTGATGGGTTAGCGATATGTAGGAACTGGATAAATGACATCCCGCTAGGAACTAAGGGTATACTCATTTCAAAACCAAACACCTACTCTTCTTATTATATTAAAACACAAATAACTTTGTTTACGTCACTTTAATATATATAATCTCTACATGTTTCATGTATAAAGTTCACCTCATCAGGAGTAAGTTTATGTCATCACAAAGTGATAAGCTTTCAGAAGAAATTTTTTTCGAAAAATTAAAAAAAATACATACTCTTCTGTTATTCTGACTTTTGTCATGACCTGACTCAAGTATTTGATTCACTTGATCATGCCATGTCTTCCTCAGACATCCCGGACATCTTTAACCATCCACTTTCAAGTTATGCTAGGTATTTAAGTATGAAACTATGTACAGTGAAAAAACTTAACAGTTGTTTCATATAATTTGAACAATTAATCAAATTTCAAAAATATTTTTCAAGTTCTGTGAAACAACTGGCCTGTAATGGAATGAAAACAGAACACTAAACAGGAAAATTAATTTGAAATTTGATGAACTGTTCAAATTCTGTGAAATAACTGGCCCTAAGAGTCAGTGGAACTATGTTTAACCCATTGAAAGAAGTCGGGGAGAGGAGGTAGAAAGGTAAGAGGAAGGTTGGGAAGTATGGGCAATTCAGATCTAATCATTAAACATATTTATTATGTAATTCAAGTCATTTCATGCACTGTTTCTTGAAACCTAAAATTGTGTTGAAATCGGAATATTTTTTCATGTTGGTTTTTCACTGAATCAAATCTTTAATTTGCGCTTTATTTTGATTTCAGGACGACGAGAGCAGGAGTTCCGCACCGTACCAAAATGGCGCAAATACTGGCGAGCCATTCAGAAGAAAGACAAGCCGGACCAGCAGGAGAAACTGATGTGGGAGAGAACCTTCCTTCAGAAGCTGATGATTAAATTCATGACTATACTGGAGGCAATACCCCTGGAAGGGAATGTAGATGTTAATAAAATACGGTAAAAATTCATTACATTTGTGAAGATCAATGTTTTTTAAAAAAAAAGTATGTGAATACCGCAAATAGTCCCAAAAGTTTCCAACTGCCTGGAGCCAGTGAGACTATGGCATCCCTAATTGGGGTATGTTGTGAGTCTGAAGGTAGTGGTGAGGGGAAGGAGATGGTGAAGAGGAAGATGGGGAGGTACCTGGCTTATCAGATCTGGTCACCAAATGCGGCTAAAGCCATTTTAGGCAACGTTTCAATTCTGAATGGTGGTCTTACGCCAGGGCGATAATGAGAGTATCTTCCACTCTGGAACGTGCCACAAATATAACTTACATTATTTTAAATCAGGAGTGGGGAACCTGCGGCCCGCAAGCACTTTCGGTGCGGCATGCTGACCACAAAAAAAGAGTACAGTAGAACCTCGTTAATTCGAAATCCACGGGACATCAAAAATCAAATTTCGAATTAACGAATTCCCACGTAATTCGAAATTTTATGAAAAAAAAATATGCCGAAAATATTTAATATAACGATTTTCTCGGCCGCCTCTTCAAATCCGGGTGGTATTTTAGTTGTAAATTCGTATTAATACCAATTATTTCTTTATTTTCGCGGCCGATTACCTTAGCGGCGGGCCCTTTAAATTCAGATATTCGCAATAAATTGGTAGAAATGCTATATATTTACGCGTAAATCGAGATTTCGCTGCCGATTTCGGTCGCGGCCTACCCTTTAAATTGAGATATTCGTAAAAATACGATCATATATTTCCGCGTAAATCGAGATTTCGCGGTAATTTTCCGTCGCGGCCGGCCCTTTATTTCAAATATCTGAATTTAAATTCGTAAAAATAAGATATATTTCCGCGTAAAACAAGATCGCGCGGCCGTATTCCGTCGCGGCCGGCTCTTTAAATTCAGATATTCGAAATAAATTCGCAAAAATACGATATATTTCCGCGTAAATCGAGATTTCGCGGTAATTTTCCGTCGCGGCCGGCCCTTTATTTCAAATATCTGAATTTAAATTCGTAAAAATACGATATATTTCCGCGTAAAACAAGATCTCGCGGCCGTATTCCGTCGCGGCCGGCTCTTTAAATTCAGATATTCGAAATAAATTCGCAAAAATACGATATATTTCCGCGTAAATCGAGATTTCGCGGTAATTTTCCGTCGCGGCCGGCCCTTTATTTCAAATATCTGAATTTAAATTCGTAAAAATACGATATATTTCCGCGTAAAACGAGATCTCGCGACCATATTCCGTCGCGGCTGGTTCTTTAAATTCAGATATTCGAAATAAATTCGCAAAAATACGATATATTTCCGTGTAAATCGAGAATGCGCGGCCGATTTCCGTCGCGGTCGACCATTTAAATTCAGATATTTGATTTAAATTCGTAAAAATATGATATATTTCCGCGTAAATCGAATTTTATCGGCAGTTTTTCGTCGCGGCCGGCCTTTTAAGTTCAGATATTTGAAGTAAATTCGTAAAAATATGTCATATTTCGGCGTGAATCGAAATTTTTCGACCGATTTCCGTCGCGCCGCATTTTTTAACTCGGATATTCAAAGTTAGTAAAAATACGATATATTTCCGCGTAAATTGAAATTTCGCGTCCGATTTCCGTCGCGGTGGGCCCTTTAAAATTCAGATATTCGAAATAAATTCGTAAAAATACCATATATTTACGCGTAAATCGAGATTTCGCGGCCGATTTCCGTCGCAGCGGCCCATTTAAATTCAAATATTCGAAATAAATTCGTAAATATACGTTACATTTAGCGTAAATTGAAATTTCGCGGCCGAGTTTCGTCGCGGCCGACCCTTTAAATTCAGATATTTGGTGTAAACTCGCAAAACTACAACATATATCCGCGTAAAACGTATTTTCTCGGCCCTTCAAACTCGGATATTCGAAATAAATTTGAAAAAGTATGACATTCCAGTGTAAATCGATTCAGATTTACAAAATAATAATACTAATTAAGACGATATAAAACCATATAAAAATACATTTTTCGGCGTTTTACCGCCACGGCTGTATTTTAGATTCAGATTTACGAAATATTATGATTTATTATCGTAAAAATCAATTTTTTTCGAATTACACAAACAAATTTTCGTGCGCGGACAAAAATAAATTTCGAATTACGAATTAACGAATTTCGAATTAAAAAAAAATTTGTATGAAAAAAATTTTCTGCCGAAATTTTTTTGGCGAAAATTTCGAATTACGCGATTTTTCGAATTATCGGGGTTTGAATTAACGGGGTTCTACTGTATAAAGAAAATACTTTCAAAATGTGAGAATGGTTTTCTTTCACGGTTTTTCAGATACATTTTTCAGACATTATTACAAAAACCAAAGAAAGACATAAAGTAGCTGACAGGTACTTACATATGCATCTACGTTACTAGAAAGCCGTTTAGATTCATGAATAGGCGATCCAATTTCTTATTATTTTACTAATAAGAAATTAAATGTGTAATAAGAGATTTTGAGTGTAATGCTAATTAAACTGGGGACTCGTTTCGGGTTGCAAGTCGAGGGCCTTACCCCTCGATCACGGAGGATGTTCCCTGTATATCCACTACACACGCCCTTAAGGTGAAAACAGAAAACGACACGAACAAACAAAATTACAAGTTTTTCAAATTATCGTAGTTCAAATTAACAGGGTTCTACTTAGGTATATCAATAATTTACAATCAATGATTTTGGCAGATACTGTGAGCGCTTCCTGGAGCTGATGATAGACCTGGAGGCATTGCTGCCGACGCGCCGCTTCTTCAACGCCGTGATGGACGACTGCCACCTCGTGGTGCGCTGCCAGCTGTCCAGTCTGCTGCAGCGCCCTGAGGGGGGGCTCTTCGGACAGGTGAGTCCCTTAATCAAGTCCTTATGATTGCGTGGAGATCTCAGATTTATTTGTACAATTACATATCAGTTATTTTTTCAACAAATCCGTTGTTTTCAACAAATTCGTTTTTCTCAATAAATCTGTTATTTTGACACATAATTTGCCATTCGTGAAATTATTGATTTTTCTGTTTTATCGGTCGTTCATTATTTAACTCGGGCATCTATGGCATATTCTATCAGAAGGTGCATTACATTTCTGCTTTGTAACAAAATCAAAATGAATGGAATATTTCTGTGTGAAATATTAAAATTTTGAATGCAAACATAAAAAATGACCCCATATGTTTTTTCATTTAAACGCTGACCTAAAATTATTGATTATGAAGAAAAAAAAAACACACACACATATACCTTTTATTAGGCAAATGCATTATAAACATGTCACCTTACTTTTTTGTCGTATCGTATAAAAATAATAAATAAAAAATTCACAAAGTTTCTTTAAGTGTTCTCAATTTGCGGTCGGAACCTTTGGTTTTATAGAGGTGTACATTTTAATTTATTTGTGGTTAACTTCTAGATTAGAATATAAAGTGTGGTGTTTTCTCTTTCTAAGACCTTTTATATCATATTTCTCACCACGATAGTAAGAGACAACAATTTCTATGAGACTATATAAGCTGTTCCCAAAATCGAACATATTAGACTGAGGGGATAAGAAATCCGTTGCTAGTACCACACAACTCTCTTGGAAAAAAATTTTGAACTAGCTTTTGATTCCCAGAAAATGAGAAAAAACTGAAATTTTGAACACATTGCTTGCAACATCTTAATACGTTTATTTCTTTGATAGATGGGTACCAACACGTGCAGTAAGCATTTATGTTGTAAAAAACATCACTTCAATGAAGTTCTCATAAAATATAGACGATACAATTCAATTTGAATATTGGTGTAACATTTAACCCCACTTTTTGACATAAAATGAAGTTACATTTTACAATGTGCAATTGTATAATTACTTGACTAAACTGACGAAAAATAACACAAATAAGTTTAAATGCATCGAATTATACGAACATGATAGTAAATTGACTATTTTATGAAGAAAAAAAGACAATTTATGAAGATTTTACAAGAAGATATATAAATAACTGTCACCCTCGATAACGGCGGTAAAATCTCATATTGCGCATGCGTGGAGTTGTTGCTAAATGCAATGTTGTCAGATTTAAAAACAGAGTTAAAAGTTTTTTTTATTAGTACCAACTCGCGTCTAAACTTTTACAAGTGTTTTGGCAAAAAATCAGCACATTACGCCAATTGTAAATATACTAAAAGGTTAGTTTTTAAACAAAACTGTATGCAAACTCATGTGCATACTGTGTTTTTACTTACCATAGCAGTAACTGTATTCAGTTCTCTGTTAACCGGTTCGTTGCCACTATGTTTTGAGGACGTAAACAAACTAAATCACTAACGACATTGTACAACTAACGAGTTTTACAATTTGAATTTCTAAATTCAGCCATCTTTCAACGTACTTACTATTCTTTACTTTACTTGGAAAATACAATAATCATGGCATGGCATTTATAGTGCAGTTTTTGTCATTTCACGTCAAGTGCGAATGTATATTACACAAGTTAATATTTTGATACCCTTTCAAATCTTCATAGGTAAGAATAAATCAAAGATGGTTTTGTTAATGATTAATTTTTATTGATAAAAACAATGCAGGATATTTATAACATTAAACGCAATTAGTATGCGAAAAGGCTCCATAATGATAAAAAGGCCACTAGTTCACAAATATACATATTCGTATAGCTTATAGTTAATGTCTTTTATCAAACACAAACCAATTAATTTTTACTTTAACAATACATGTATGGTGTTAGTAATTGTTATTAATAATAATAACCCAAAGTACAGAATCGTGTCTTTTCTAAAATTATTGCTTCTCGAGAAATGCAATTTTTTTACTTGATTAAAAAATGATCAAGCCTTTAGATAAAAGCATTTATTACACTTTGTACTATTACCTTCTACATAAATTTAAATGTGTGTTTGTTCAAAATTTTAAATCTCCAAAAGTTTTTCAAAGATTGCTTTGAAATTTTGACATAACGTTGCATTCGAATACGCGTGTGTTTTTATATACCTATATTATATGGATGTCACCTGTGACAGGTAAAACAATGTTTTTTTAAAAACGGCGCCATCCGTTGGACGTAAAAGCAACACGCGCTAGCGTTTCTCTATCTGCACAGAAAGATTGAGCCACAGCAGCAGCGTGGCGGGGTACAGCTAGTATAAAATAAATATGTATTTAAAATCATACATTCTACATAAATATTTTGGCGGCGCGAAATATAATTATTTTTCAAAAGCACCATTAAAATTATTCACACTTTCTTTCTTTAGTCTGCTATCTGCTATCACACTCTACTACATATTGTATTTTAAGGCTTTTATAAAAATCTAGCCTCCCCGTACATTAGTTATTATTCATAAACGTATTAATATATTATATTAAATGACAAGGCAGAAGGGAATAACCCTCACTGACACACGCCCTGGCAAAAGGACCAAGAACAAAAATAACCCTCAAATTCCATTAAATATGATACAAAATGTTTTTTAATTAAGTAAACTTGCTTTTATTTAAAAAATTGTCTCTAGGCCAAAGTAATGTAGCGGAATAATGTAAAAGGAGATAAGCCAGATATTGCCAAAAAATCTATGGTCATGTATCGACTATCAGCTTAATTAGTGAATTTACTGTATTGCTTTTTTTTTCTCCTACATAACCTTGATAAAACACATTGGGTATCTCAGTGACCCCTCATGGTAACACAAGTTTTGTTTTATGTCTTGGCATGTCGAAGGTTAACCACTCGGAACATTAGAACGTCAAAAGACGTAAATATGATAATAGCGGTCAAGACATTAGTACGTCTTTTCACGTAAACGCGCGAGATTTTACAAAAATCGATTTATTTCCATCACTAGTATACGGATTGCCATGATTTAAAAAACACAGTATCGATAATGAATAACGCTACGCCTCTGCATTCAAGAATATCTATGGAATCTAGAGGTGCATTATCTGAGTCGATTGAAACTGTCATCTTGTTCGTTCATAATTTATTGCGTTTTTAAATAATTTATTAAAAATATTTTAGTTTGGACGGTTAATATTTTGAGGTGACTAATAGTTTTTAATTATATTTCTTCAATATATAAAGTGTTATTTCTTTATGATACTCAGAAAAAAGTACATTTTTCACAGCTTTGAAATAATGGTCAGCGATTTTTACATATTTTTGACGTTTTCAGAAAATGTATATTTAGACACGCAAATATTTACGTATAACAAAACAATACGATAGTGAATTTCATAATCTTTCCAAAACATTTTTTAGAATGAGGCTACGTTTCCCAAAACGTGAGAAATGAAGCTTTTAACAAAACTCGTGAATAACACAAAAATTTTCGCGTTTTGACAGATCGCAAAGGAACACAAAGTAAATAAAAGTCCTTTTCTGAGAGGTTAAATAAAGTTTTTGAAAAGTATGATAAGATTTCATAATGTTTAGCATGTGTTTGAATATTGGATGAATATGACAACTTTAAAAGGGAATGGTACGATCCACTGCAAGGACGAAGGGAACAAGCCACATTTTTAAACTAGGTAGTAGTCAAAACAACAAGCAGGAGAAATGGCGTTGACGTTTTTTCATCACTTGTAAAATTTTGTGTACGTGGGTTATTATTCCCTTCTACTTTTCATAGGCGATAATATATGCACTTAGATTAATGTGTAAAAAATGACCGCACAGCGTCATAACGTGCAAACTGGCAAATTTACTTATTACAAGTTTAAATTGGACGTATCAGCTCTATTATAGTATATTAGTTGTCTTAATATTAACGGATGGATGCAAGAGTGGATAAGATATGAAAATAGTGTTAAACGGTGCCTATTTTGTCATGGTGTGAAAACCAGCACCCACGGTAAAACATCCGGAATGCCAGTTGGCTTAATAAATATGGAATGTGTCGTTGTGATCTGTGGAAAATTACTTATCACAGGAAAATTGTTAATTTGTCGTTCAGATCCTTATTAACATTGAGCTGCCGTTATATTTGACTTTGAAGCTGAATTCAGAAAAGGAGACTTTAGTGTGACGTAAATTTTTCCCAACTTGATTTTATATGAATCTGATGGGCTTGTCCACTGGAAGTTGCTAGCTGCAACAGACTGGGCATGCGGAACAAATTTAAGATTTACAAAATATTTTAATTTGAAAAAAAAAACTTGATTTTCAGCTCTCCGGTTGAAAATTCATGAAAAAAAAGTAACCGGACAAATCAGAACCTATTGAAAAGTGATACAAAATCATGAAAATTGACGAAAAAAAAACTAGGATTAGTTTTTTGGCTAGTACTCCCCCACCTTCCTCTTCCCCTTCCCACTACCTTTCGCCTCAAAACATACCCCAATTGGGAATGCCATAGTCTCACTGGCTCCATGCGGTTTTGAGCAGTTTGTGTGGTACTGACATCAAAAAATATATTTATTTTTCCACCACTTTTAATGATTTAATATCATTTTTCATAAATATTATGATCAGGAGTGTTCCGATTTGTTAGGTAACTGATAAAACTCATTTCACCATAAAAATATCTTCACTGAACATTTGACTCCAAATGTTTAGTATTTGTTGGAATTTATAATTACTAGAACCCTTTTTCAGAGATTGAGCGCTTTTATCATTCCTACGGCAACGGCAACAGTGTATCATTTCATTAATACGTGTGAGGGAGATATATGATACTGATTGGTTAACTCTTTCATACACACTATTATTTAATGTGCAAGAAATAGCTGCAGCTTTATTGTGATAAATAATGTAAGTCTAATGTTTTTGTTTTTTTTTGTGCCGTTTCAGTGCTGTAACCATAGGAATTATAAAAGCTCCCATTGAGAGTTAAAATAAATTATACTTGTATTGCTGAATAATTAATTATAAAATAAGTTATTTGATAGTTAAATTTTGAAAAAGTATAAAAATTATCACCGAAAATACAAAGAGTAAGTTACAATTATATTACAATAATAAAAACATTATTGCTTCAATACATAATAATATTATAGATGTCTTTTATTTTTCAATACACATACAATATGGGGATTTATAATATCCCCAGGAGGGCAATAAGTATCAGTTCGGAACTAGTCTGTACATACTTTGATAGAAATGTCTTTTTCAATATTGCAGCCAAAATGTACTAACTTTATATTGGATGGAATAATTGTCACAAAAGTAAAACATGTCGTTTAGATTCACGAGGGACGTATAACTTTAACACTTCAAGTCTCGGAAAAAATTGTAAACTCTTTTTATACAATCGATTGAGTGTATTACAGGAAAGGCACACTTTTTTAGTATTCAATCAAAAGTAATATTAATTAATTTCTTCAAAATCAACACCTCAAATATTTCCAACTATTTTTAATATTTATAATTAAATTAAATGCAGATCAAGTTAAAAAAAAAATAATTAAGGCTTCTAATTGTATAAATCAAAAGTGTTATAAAAGATCATTTTTGATAAATAATCAAATAGAAATGATTGCCCAAATATATTATTAAGATCTATAATATTGATATTATCAAAATCCTTTGGTAAAATTATCGCTTTCAGATTCAAAAATACATAAATTAATAAAAATTACAACATAAAATTTCATATGGGTAAATAAAGATTCATAAATTTTGAGTACAATAATTCAATCAGTACTTACGAATAAATTAAATAATAAAAACATTGTCGAAACAGTTTTTTTTGTTTTTAATAAGAGCTGCCGTTCATTTGCGTCATTTCATCGCCCCACTCGCTCGTCGGCACGGGCTCGTTGTAACAGCAACTTTTACGTAGCAGAAACGTGACGTGTTTTTGTCGGAAGACGCAAACGTAGAGCACGAGCGGGCCCACCAGGGAGTTGATGATGATGTGCGCATACATAATACCGTCAAAGCCCATCCAGGACAAGAGCAGGAACAGCCAGGACGTTGTCATAATCAGGAACAGCAGGAGAAACATGTCGAAACTGGAAGAGACATATTTTAAAAATATCGGCAAATTTAAAACCTTCAATCAGTTATATCTAAGCAAAAATAATAAGTTAATTTTTTTAAATGCAATTTTATCCGTCTACTAGCTGACGTATAGCGGCTAGTGGCTTTGTTTGAATGGTTTATGTATGTGGAATTATGAATGGTTTGGTGTAACGTTTTGAGGTTGTGATGATCTCATAAGGTTTAGTCAACGTTAGCAATGTAAGCGCCCAAAATATTTGACATAATTGCAAAACATCGACTTTTCTCTACTTTCTATAAAAGTACATATAATATGTGTATATATATATATATAAACCTTTCGGAAGAAATTATCTAAATGGTTGCGTAGTTTAGAAGAACTAAGCGCACAAACAGACAGACGCGGATAGCGACTTTGTTGATTGATTAAAACTGCTTTTATGTGGAAATTTTACTTTTTGTTTGGTTCATATTAATAGGAGAAAAATAATAAAACTGCACATAGTGACTCTTTGAAAACTTCATGTAAAAATAAATAGTAATATTTTTTGTCTCATAAGAAGTCACCAAAATGTTTTAATGGTTTATTGGCGTATTTTATGTGCATTTCCACACTATACCACTTTCAAAAGTCAAATATAAACATTTTAGCCACATTGTATCAACAATGTGTTATTCGACATAATGGCTACAGGATAAAGCATGACAAAATAGGTAGATTGAGACTTGTAACTTAGTTTTGACAAAAGTCACTTGATGACTTGGAGGTAAACTGACAATATGTGTCCATCTGTCTATGTAACATAATCAATAAAAAAACCTTGAAATATACTCTAAATAAGTGAAAAACGCACTAAAAACATTGAAATGTGCTTGAAAAATAAAGCAATAATGATTTTTTAATTCTAGTTTTTTTTTTACTCTTGTGTCAGAAGATGATACACAGTAAGTAGCGAGTGAATTTTTTTATTTTTAGAATTTCAAAATCCCTCTAAGTTTAACCAGTAACCCTAAATTATATGAGAAAAAACACAATTTTATTGACCTGCGACGACATCTTCAGGTGGTACGGTTAACCTTAAATTTACAAAAAAAACAAATTTTTTACATGTTACATACTAGAGTTGAACTAAAGCACGATTTAAATATTTTTTATTAATGTTATTTCGTCCACTATTGTTTCTCGCTCTTGTAATTCTTTCTAGTGATTTTCCATTAAAACAGTTGCAAATTGTCTTAGATGCGAAGCACATGAAACTCAAAATCACTCCTGCGCATCAATTTCTTGATGCCACACTTATTTACTAAAAAAAGTCCAACACAAGAAAAGATTTGGCTTGTCCTGTGTTCGGTGAACCAAATCAGATGGTTCATGAAAATCAGCCATCAAAAAAACAATAAGCTCACAAAACAACTGTTACCGAAAAATTTACACCAGCCGGAAGGACAACTACTCCAGCGCAGCACTTGGTATACTGACTGGGGAATGGTTCTGTATACAGTTCTACCGACCGAACCTGGTATTACAAACCACACACCCTGCCCCCGACAACATCAGTTCGGTTTTTTTTTGGGTAACCCTTCGTATGTTTGCATCGATGAGAAAATTTGACAATTACATAAGATCCTCTGGAAATGTAATAAACTTACTTGTGCTTCAACTTGTGGTGTATCCTGCCATAGGTGTTCATTCAGATATGACTTTGTAATAAACTTACTTGTGCTTAACTTGTGGTGTATCCTGCCATATGTGTTCATTCGGTTGATGACTTTGTAATAAACTTACTTGTGCTTCAACTTGTGGTGTATCCTGCCATAGGTGTTAATTCGGTTGATGACTTTGTAATAAACTTACTTGTGCTTCAACTTGTGGTGTATCCTGCCATAGGTGTTAATTCGGTTGATGACTTTGTAATAAACTTACTTGTGCTTCAACTTGTGGTGTATCCTGCCATAGGTGTTCATTCAGTTATGACTTTGTAATAAACTTACTTGTGCTTAACTTGTGGTGTATCCTGCCATAGGTGTTCATTCGGTTGATGACTTTGTAATAAACTTACTTGTGCTTCAACTTGTGGTGTATCCTGCCATAGGTGTTCATTCGGTTGATGACTTTGTAATAAACTTACTTGTGCTTCAACTTGTGGTGTATCCTGCCGTAGGTGTTCATTCGGTTGATGACTTTGAGCGTTGTCACATAGAAGAAGATGTTGATGATTACAGTGAAGGCGATGGGCGTGAAGAAAACTGCTATCCCCAACCAACCTGTGTGCATAAAATACATATTAAATCACAGTCAGATTAAAATCAAACAAGTAATTCAGTTAAATTCTCAAACACTTTAATCCAATGCCGTATGTTGAAAATTATTCAGTAATTAGCTGACATGTACCCGTCGTTGCTGGGGTTTGTCCTTAGTAGATAGACATATACCATCATGGACTTTTCTGTAGACCTTTTTAAGATGTACAATTCCGTAGTAAATTATTTTGATGTGTCTCATAAGGTTTAGCCAGCGTTAGCACTTTTCTGTTCTTTCTATAAATATAATATGCATGTATTATACAGGGTGTCCGGAAACTCGTAGTACAAGCGGGAAACTGGTGAATCTACATCACATTTGGAGTCGATTTTGTAGTATATTTTTTTTTGACTTGAGCTTTCGTTATCGAGTAAATCGAGTTAGAAGTTCATTTTTTTTATTTTATTTTATTTTTTTTTTTAATCAAATTCTTATAAATTATTACTGAAGATCAAAGTACCCAACTAATTAAAACTATTTGAAAGTAAAACAAATGAAGAAACTCGGATTTTAAGCATTATTTTGAAATCACCCTTCATTTAATCCGGTGTAATCATAAAATATTTCTGCTCTGCAGGGTTAAAACATCTGTTGTTCAACCCTAAACACCAGAAAAAACTTAAACCCAAAAATAGCCGAAAAATATTTTTTTTTGGTTTTTTTTTTTTTTTTGTGAAAATGCTCAAATCAAAAAACTTTATGTTTTTTTGGGTTCCCCATGTGGTGTAGATTCTCCAGTTTCCCGCTTGTACTACGAGTTTCCGGACACCGTGTATACATAAATCTTCCAGAAAAAATCTCTAGATAGTGAAAACCCTATAAAATTCCGTAGCATAGTTTAGAAGAACTAAGCCCACAAACAGACAGACGAGAGCGACTTTATTTTAAACTATTTAGAGATGAGAGGCGTTAGGATTTTTATGAACATGTGTTCCCTATTATTTATACTCAACATAATCTACATATATACCCTGATGACGGACACTGTAACACTGTCTGAAATGTTGGCTAAAGAAGGAGCAAGCGCGACAAGGTAAACTAACCCAAAAAAAATTCATAATAATACTTTTGGCGTGAAAATCTAAAATCATATTATCTGGTGTGATTGTCAGTTAGTTGGTTAACTCACCTATGGTCTCCTGGTCCCCGTTGGTGATGAAGGAGTTGGCCCCGTGGCGCCCCTTCTTCCTGGGCGCGTCCGTGTCCAGCATGAAGTGTGCGAAGAAGGCCAGCAGGGCCATGAGCAGGGTGCAGCCCCATGCGTAGCACGAGTAGTAGCAGTACTTGCGCCCGTCCGTCACGCGTAAAAACACGTTTCGTGATCTACAACACATCGATATTAAAATGTTAGGTACATATTTTGTAAACTACAGTTCAAAAAGTTTGGGTTATTGCTTGCACATTTAGACATATGTTAACCTTTACAAAGCAATGTATCCCATTGTGTCACATGTGCGACAGCCACGAAGATGATTAGATAATTAGAGGTAGATACTATAGACAGACCGGTAAGTGACTCAATTAACAGATGGGTTTGATCGTAGAAATTAACCCACTTCCTGACATCCGATCGAGCTGAAACTCGGCAGATAGACTCGTTGTCCATGGCAATGCATTCTGCTGACTTTTGGTGGCAATCACGCATACACATCCATATATATACGCATTTATCTGTAATTGGATGACATTACAGCAGTTAATATAATAATAATATATCTTTTCTGAAATAAGAAATAAATGTCGGTCCTACCCAATCGGGACTTGTTTCAGTTAGCGCGGTCTACTCCAGTCTCCGAGGAGGAAGGTTCAATCCTCAGTCAACGGATTAAAAAAAATAAACATCTATTAGTAAAAATAGGTGTTCTATAGTAACAAAACTTCCGTTATTTTATGGGTTAATTTAAAAAAAGTTTTAGTCAACTTTGAAATTAGGTTCTTTTTTTACCTTCCCGTTGAAATTAGAGGTAACTAAAAATTCTGTCCTTCATGTATCAACTATCAGCTTAATTAGTGAATTTACTTACTGTTTTTTTTTTGTACTCCTATATAACCCTATACATAATGATAACTCATCTCAGTGACCCCTCATGGTAACACAAGTTTTGTTTTGCATCTTGGCATGTCGAAGGTTAAATAAACTTTTGGAAAAGTATGATAAGATTTTATAAAATTTAGCACGTGTTTAAATATTGGAAGAATATGACAACATTAAAAAGGTATACGTATTGGTAAATTGAGGCGGGTTACCGATGCACAGTGGTTTTGAGTGGTGTTCGACTCCTGGTCTTGATAACATTTTTTCTCACTTGATTTTTTAAACCACAAAATACATATTTCATAAATAATAAATTGTTGTTTCATATGTTACGTAATGTATCATTGTTTTATACTGAAGACCAGGGTTTTAGCATTCCAATTTCCTTCATATTTCATTGGCATTCAAATAGATGGTTAGCGATATTTCGAATTTTCTACTTAATCGCTGACAGTCGGCCCGTTTTAGATTTTGACCAAATTTTTAACCGCAATGGTCAGCTGTTTCATTTGACAATTTTGTACCATTTGATTAAATCAAATTTTTGACATAATCACCGATTCTCAGCCCGTTTCAGTATTTGATCAGCAATGGTCATTTTAGCTGTTTCATTAACTTTTTAATATTTGATAAGTTTACCTGAAAGTTTTCCATATGTAATATCCCATGCTGTTGAGCCAAAAGAAGGCGGCAAGCAAACTGACGTACAGGATTGCATCTGTGAGTAAGAAAAAACACAAATATTAATAAATAGGCATCTGCAATGCTTTTTGCTGTTCATTTGCACAACAGTTAAGTGTGTGGCTAATTTATTTAGCGGCCCACTGTTTTATGCTAATAGACTGTTAACAACAGATGTGCGTTGATTGGGTCACCGTGAATATAATCTTTTGTCATTGTTGCTTATTTAAAAAGAGCTATTGTAATTCAAAGCAACAATTTTTCTGTTTCACTCATTTTAATATGTGTTTATACGTCATAGTTATATTATAGCGCATCTATTTTCAATTTTCTGCCTAGTTGTACCTTATCTTTTGGGCTGGTTAGTAGCCAAATTCAAATATATTTTTTTGTTTGATTGAGGATTGAACTTTCCTCCCCGGGGACTGGCTCTTAACCTGCCAATGGTGATGCGAAGTTGTCTTACATAGTTGGTGACACCGTGATTTTTTTCAGTCCAACACACCGGTTACGCGCCAATACTGCGGAACATGCGTAAGCATACCCGTCGCAGGGTGGATTTTCATTCGGGGATTTGTAATCAGGCAGCTACTCGAAATCACAGCCTCAATCGAAGGAGGGGATAGAGAAAATATTCTCAGTTATCGAAAAACCCAGTCTAACAGACATATGCATCACCAGTGGCGGGAACTGCTGCAAACTTTTAAAATCCCTTTTATGAAGAACTGAACCTTTCCTTTACTCCAGGAACTGACTAAAATGAGTGAACTGCGCTATCACTTAAGCCAAATTCTAATTGGATGGTACCATGAGTTTCAGCACGATCGGATATCGTGAAGTGGGTTAGTTTCCACTTCCAAGATTCCATTTCATTCATTCAAGAAAACAAATTCAAAATTCAAATAGTTTAATTTAAAATAGGTACACATGATATCTAATCACAGTTGCATTCCAGTTTGCAGCAGCTCGCATCAGTTATTGACGAGAAGTTTGAAAAGGAAGGTTGGGAAGTACCCGACTATTCAGATCTTGACATTAATAGCATACAGCTAAATAATCACTTCAAGGTAACTGCTGACATTGCCTTTTGAGTCACAGAAAGAGGTCACTTTAAAATTTGACATCTAGCACATTGGTCGAGCCATTTCAACTGCAATATAATTAAAGTGTTTTACTGGCATTGAAGATCTTGAAAGGCAACTAGGGAATATTGAAAGTATTTTCACCCAGGATGGACGCATCAAAGTATTTAATTTGGTTTAAACATTTTTTAGAATAGTTCACAGATAACCACTCCAGCGATAGCGTATTTAAAAATAAGACACCTTGAGCGATAGAGATTCGCCCACGCTCATTCCAAAAATACATACAAATCATCAGCAGTGCTACCCAAATTATGGTAGCAATCACTTGAGTGGATAATAGAAACAAAGGGAGATATGGCATGGAAGTGTGCCGACTGATGTCAAGTTACGACCAAACTGCACGGACTATCAAAGCGACGGAGCCAATGAAATGCATATGATGTGGTGTCTAGGTAGAAACCAAGCCGAGGCGCCGCTGTGCGTAAATGCGATCTGCAATAGTATGAGAGAATGATGTTGGCGACACTTTAGTGCGCGCAGTTTCATACTGATAATGCTTCAAGGTTCATATACCTTATTTGTATTATTTACGGGATAAGTTACATGAATCATATAATTTACCTGCGACCATAAAGCTGACGTGACTGCTGAACTGCGTGAATATCCTGACGAGGTCGGACGCTTGACTGAGGATGAGGCAGATGTTGATGGTGGTGACAATGTTGCCGTTCAGATCCCTCAGGGTTGGGAGAACGAAGTAAATGATGGAAACCACCAGGAAGCAGATTATGGCGACGATGTGAAACAGCGGGTTTATCAGTTTCCTCATCAGAAAATCGGTTTGACTCCAATTCAGATTCATTTCCGGTGAACAGACAAGCGCGTACTGGGCGGTTTGGTTTTTACTCGTCATTATAAACTGAAAGAAAAATTGTGTTATGTTCACAGGTTTTCCTCGGATAGAATTAGTGACGTACACCTGGGAATATTCCCCGACCTTATTCCCTAAAGTCGGGAATTGATTTATTTTTATTAACTCTTCAGGCTTCAGCCATATTCTTTCGGCTGGAGTCGGTCGGAGTATTTCAGCTTCGTAATAAAATCCAAAGTCAATCCAAAGAAAGTTATGAGCTTTCAAAGTGAATTTGGATAAAACGTGTACAATCGTGTCTCGTGAGGTCACTCGAGACACAATTCATAATTGTAATGACAGTGCTGCAGTACTGCTGCGCCAGTTGTTGTATGCACCGTGACTTCACACGCTTATTGGATGGCCGCAATATATCGACACTTTGACTACCTATATCTGAGGTACTATTTGGTATTTTCATAAAAGTCTAATAGTTCTATCCTCAGCATGCACTAATTAATATATTACATTTGTAATTAACGTGGAATTTCACCATTTAGATGAAAATTCTAGAAAAATATATTCCCTGGAATTTACCCATCAATGGCTAGAATATTATAACATTCATTAATAAATTACACTTGTTTTAATGGGCATTTGCATATTATTAATAGAATACATATTATGGAAGTGAGAAATAAATGATTAGCTTACACAAAAGTTAACAATGAGTGATACCTATAAATAATGTATGTTTGTATGTATTTATTGAAGAGCCGATTATAATGACAGTCAGATTCGCAATACTTTAAACAAATCATTGTTATAATTTCAATTCATAATATCATCCACAATGGCACTACCGATGAGAGTTTATTCACTTGACAAAAGTAAAATTTCGTTAAATAAAGCAACAATGTAGTATGTATCATCCTACACTTTTGGTGAAAAGATTTCAGTTAATCCAGGTTTGCGCGGGACTGAATCTGTATGCGTTACATTAGTGATAATGCGTAATGCTTTGAACCTTCCTATATCTTTTCTCATTCCCATCCTCTATTTCTTTCTCCCCAAGATATTCCACTAACTTTAGCTTTGGGCTCACAATTGTAACAAAAGTTTCCATCAGTGGGACTCTTGTTGGGGTTCACAAAATAACTTTTAGAAACTCTGTCAATAGCTAATATGTACCATTATATAGGAGAAAAACTCAAGCAGTCGCCACGGTTAGCGGATTGTCTTTTTTTCATGATTCGTAATACATATACAGCCGATAATATTATTTCATAATTTATATTTAACTTGCAATGCTGACCATTTCAAACCAATCTATACCATCACGCTAGTCCTGCGTCCATCAATTATATACAGGACCCGGGTCGATCACAACGTCTTAGATGGCCATGTTGATGTTTGTTTGTTTTGAATCTTTATTTAGATGTACGCAAATTTTTTCATACATCTAGTATGAAAATACAAAAAATAATAGTTACATTTTAAGAGAAAAAGATAAATACACAAAATTAACATTATCTGTATATGATATCTAGGTGACTAAAATAATATTGGTGAGTATGTTCAACAATCAAAAATTATTTTTTACATATAAAGCACATGTCCTATGAAAAGTGCTAAGGCTCGGGGCTTCCTTTATGACATTTGGTAGGTTATTATAAAGTTTTTGCCCTTTATAAAACGCGCTGTTTTGTGTGCATGAAAATTTAGTTTTGGGAAGCCTAAAATCTCTGCGTCTTCTCGTAGGATAATTGTGAACATTTTCATGGTACATAATATTTCTTTGCAGATAATTTGGGAGCATATTATTTTGAAGCTTATACATCATTGTTAATGTAATATATGTTGTTTGGTTGTCATCATATTTAAATTTTGTAACATAATTTTAACTCTAGTAAAAAAAAATTGACATAGGTAGGTCATATATGTATATCAATTGGGTAGACCAGGCGTCTCAAGTCTCGTTCTTGCGACACAGAAATAGATATGGAACGGAAGACAAATACATGGATTACTTGGAACTTATTCTTTATACATTTACTTTTGGAACTGGTTTCCGGTGACGAGACGGTTTATCGGTATGCTAATTGCTAATATCATTTGATTTGAATACTAGCTACAAACTTATCATCTCTATTTTTGTTGCGAGAACGATATCCTGGTGTACAAAATATATACATTTAGGGTTGCTTGCCACGACAGATCGTCGATCAAATGATGGAATCTTTTTTAACCCGGTTTGTGATCGGGTAGTTGATGATCGACCCAGGACTACATCATGCGGCACATTTTGACACAGCATTGAATTTTGTATAGCGCAGTTTTATGCTATTTCACTTGCAGTATGTGTTTTAGTGAAACTTCATGGAATACTTATTATGCGACAGCCACGTCGATCAGCTTAAAGATCAATATGTATACGAGGAAAAATAATATTATACCTTTTCCATGCAGTATTTTCCCTGATCGTAATCGTAGAAATGTGGTTCTTTGTCGACTTTTTCCTCCTCCAAGTGCACGGGATCATTCAGTCGGCCCAATGGAGAGATGATCCCAATCCCTAACTTCTCCGCCAGACTCTCCAGATGCCTCTCATGGTGGATGTAGTGGCGGAGCTTACCACTCGGCAATAGGACTAATCTGCAACATTAATCCAATGTATAAACAATAACAGACTTTTTTTACAATCATATGTACTGCACTCTTCAAGTTCTTTCAATGCAATGCTGTATTCTTCCATAACAATATTGTATTTTAACATTTATTAAAACTGTGCGTAGATATGTGCATAAATGAGGAGATAATCTTTTCTACCTAGTGAGCGCCAATAGTACTGTAGTTTTTTTTTATTGCTGTCCGGATTTTTTGTGGAATCTGAGTGTGTTCACAATGGAGTTGCAGACCGGCGATTTCGCCGAGCAATGTTTGCTTTATGCAACACCTATTGACGTTGTCATTAATTCCCAAGAAACAATGCTGGAAGTTTTTTGATTCTGATATGAACAAAGCATGTTTAGCTAACTTATTTTATTTTTTAAAGTAAGAAACATTTCTAGGTTACGAATAACCTGATAATATTTGAAAAATTCCTCCTGCTATCGTTATAAGCGGAAGATGTTGTTTGTGCAATGACGGAGGACTTAGCTAGCAGAAGATTCTAAACCCAGACACATTTGACAACTCAGCCACTAACAGTGATTTATGGTATTATTTAGAATTTCTAGGTCATTGGGTCAGTTTTTAATGTAGTGCCATTTCCATCAGTATCTTTGGAGTATTGACCTGTTAACCGGGGAGTTCCGTTTTGAATTACTCAGCATATAACGGGCGCGAACTCTTTCACTAGGATGTGTCAGTACATCACGCACGGAAGACGTAATTTCATTATAAAAATGGAAACATCGAATTAAAAAATTAGAAATTTTACAAACAATTATAAAGATTACAAAAAATATAAAAAGGGTAATAATTACACAACAATAAACAAAAACTCACAAATGAAATAGAAACATTGAGTTCAAAAAATGAAAATATGTAAATATTCAAAACTCAATTTCCGTGTGATATGCTCGGGAATATACGTCCCGCTCGTTCCAGGGCGCAACATATATTTCAAGGATGTATTCATATGTCCTACCCGTACCCAATACTGTTTGCGTTATACGTCCCGCCCGGTTAACAGGATAAATATTAGTTTAAATGTAAAAAAAACAAATTATATTTGCAACTTACTTATCCTCTGAATCGTGGAAATGGTAGACCGGCCATATTTGTGTGTTGTCACAAGCGGGTTGTCCTATCACAAATTCAAATGCTTTCACTTGGACATTGTCTAGTCCGTTTTCATTTGTAAATACTGGAATCCATAATGCTGAAATTATCATAATAATATATTAGTATTATTAAAATTGAAATAAACGTTTTAAATAATTAGTACTAGTCGACACGGTGACGGCTATGGTGCATGAATAAAAACAATGATTCTAGTTTCGATTATATTCGATTAGTTATGACTGAAGTGAAAAAACCGCCTAAAGTGTATCTCCATTTTACTAAATCTTAAATTTGTTTTAGCTTTATAGTTGTCTATCCAGTTAACTATGTTGGTTAATTGCCAAATATGAATAATATATTAAAAACGCGCAAACTTAAGTATTTTGACAGTTAGTATTTTAAGTTTAATTTATTCGACTTATTTAAGTTCATAACTTCGTAATTTTATTTTCCTTATTGAACCCATATGTCAGAGTGTGTAACATTATATGTTACGGATGTCTTAATCGCTAAAAACAAGAGTAATTCAATATTTTCACATACTTGTATTAGTTTCGCTGATATGGGTACACCTTTTGTCCACCATAACCTCATTTTTTTCGCAGCATTTGTTAACTTTTATTACGTTCTGCCTTTCGGCTATTTCGTTCAAGTCTTGGTCACTTTGTTTGTCACCTATTGTTTCACCGTCAGCGGTTTCTGTAAAACACGACACTGCGACGATAAGGCACAATATAAACTTCATTCTTCCTTGTTCCATCTTGAACACAACCATTATTGCATTACAAAGTTGCGTATACTGTAAATTTGAGCGTCCAGAAATCTCAAAATCATAGCTTCTTCATTTCTACACAAGTGGCAAACTGGCGAAAGCTGGATTTTTCAAAATATTCAAAAGTAACTGAAAAACAACTCTCCATTTATGTATCTGACAATTCCTGTTTTGAGTGGTTTTTGTTGCAGTTCGCAACTCTCGAGCTGTGCTGCCAACTTCATTCCATTCCTGTCGCAGTGTTGCTATATAGCCATAAATAAACAACTCATAAATATGGGCAAATGGAAAGTAGACTTCTAAATATTTCCGACATCCTGTTGACGATTTTTTCTGAACGAAAATAATTTGGTTTTGTTTTGTAAACCCGATAGTGCAAATTCTTTAGTAAAAGTATAAACTCAAACTGTGTTTTTAAGTAAAGTGATATAATCATTGGAAAATTTGTCAGACAAAAGAGCGATAACGAGAAATATAATTAACAAATGTTTCAGCAATACGCTCGTATTTTTTAATAAACAATTTAAAATGTATATTTTAATTTTTTAATAAACAATTTAAAATATATATTTTAATTTTTTAATAAACTATTTAAAATATCTTATTTAATAAACATATTTACAAAATGTCTGGAAGACGGTACAATTTAAAAAAATATAATTTTGAAAAAAGAAACAAGTACTTAGTTATTAAGAAAATAGTATCAGCCGGTGAACGGCGGACGTTCGGCATTTTACACTTGGTATACCAAGGAGTAAAAGGTCGCGGGAGATTGCCATTTCAAGGATTAAATTAGATATTTACGTTCGTCAAGTTGCTATCGGGTAGGTTCCCTGACAACCCGACTCATAAAATATCCGAGCATTCTGAAATACTGGCCTATAGTGATATAAAAAATAAGTCAGATGTAATGCTTGGATGGGTAAGGTTGTTAATGAAGACTACTCGAAAAACCCGAGTGTACTCGATGCGCTCACCTCGCCTCCCCGTTTTCACTGTAAGGGCTATGGGTAATTTATTGGTAGCGGTTTATAGCGCAGTCCATTGCGAGACTTTTCTGCGCGGCAGCCTGGAGCGGCGTGCGTTACGCTTGATTTCGTACACAATATTATTTTTAACCGCAAATAGCGTTTTGCGGCGATAAACTGGCAACATTATTATAAACCAATGGTGTTCTTCGTTTTTTTTGCTATGCGCACGCACCTTTGGCGCCGTTCTGAATTCTTTGAATTTTTTCCTATCGACACAACATTATGAGTCATGTTTATCTCATATCTTGTCATACCTACCGAATACATCACCATACATCAGAATTACCATTATTATACTAGATGACCGTTGAACACGCATAGTAATCGAATAGATGACAATATCACTCAGTTTGGGCGTTGCATATGCAGATGAGTTCCAAATCATTTTTGTCATCGACATACTTCATGTAATTATGCGTAATTTGCCGCCTAATTTTAAAAACCAACATGGCGGCCCATTAAATGAATACTCCCGATCTATGATAAATGCAAATATTACTAGATACACAACAGAACTTTAAACAACATGTTTGATTAATAATCATGAGTATTTTTTTAAATTATTATTGCTGTTTATATATTGGCTTTTTATTTTCACGATGTAATTAAGCACGCACATGTTATTTCTGCATTGTATTAGTTTATTAAAATTTATATAGAAACAGGTGGTTTAGAGTTCATAAAATTGATGAAAAACTAATGTTTGACACTGATGGTATGTATTTTAAATTTCCTACCTTTGTTTCACATCGGTCATGTTCGGATCACATGCTAGGAGCTAGGATCAATGTCATATTATTTTACGTACCTTTCTTTGTACAACATATAATGGAAATTTCCCAAGTAAAAATCCATCCAGAAGAAAAATCTTGGGTAAAATATAGAAAAGTCGAACACGGTTAATAGGCACATTTTATTTCAAAAACAATTTGTATCAGTTAGATAACAATGACAAACAATTATTTCCGTAACCGATAATGGAAAATCATGCATTCTAAAAGCTATTTCGTAAAAAATGGATGTTTTTACGTGTTTTCTTCCCACCATGTTTTGACATAATAATATCAAATAGTATTTTTAGGCTAGTTAAAAAAAATGTTTTAAAAATTCAACCCAAAATTAGAACATATTTCAGGTTCATCGGTCCATATTTTGGGTGAAATAGGGGAAGAAAAAACTAACCTTAAAACATTCACAGCAATCACAATGGCCGCTGGTATACAATCGATTTTAATTTTAACGAAATAACTGTTAAAATGCAGTATTTTCCTTTTCTGGAAACTGAAATACTTACTTCTCACTCTCATTATTATCAAACTGATGCAAAGTGAGTTTTTAAGTGCGTATTAAAAGTGTCCCACTTTTCTGTATGTATATCAAACCTTGGTACTTAGTTTTCTTCAAAATATCAGTTGGAAATTGTTTGACAACCTGTTAAAACTGCAATGGAAAACCTGGAAAATATATGAGGGGATTTAGGATCTGTGTTCTCTGGTCACCCTAATAATTAGGGTTACCACACACAATAAGATCTAAGAAAATTCAATAATATATTTTTGTAAGTTTAAATATATTTTATTTTCAAAGAGGCATTATAATATTTTTAATAATTAATATGGCACTACAATTAATATCTCCTTATGTTTAAACAAGTACTATGTTCAACTATTTATAATATAAAATATACTTTATCAATTTCTGAATATTTTTTTTATATTTTCTTATTTATAGAAACATATCTGTTTCTGTTAATTATTATTCTCACAGCTGATAGTTTATTTTTATTTCAATGCAGGCACACAACATGATTATTTTGTTTATGCTAACCGAAACTATCCCAACCTAAACTAGTTTAAAAAAACGGACAGTTTTACGTGAATTAGAACAATGCTCTTGTATTTCAGATTTAAATCAAATAAGATCCGAACATTTTTTCTTGGCAATCATTCATTTCAAATGGATCAATAAATAATCTTCAGGAAGAATGGTTTTTGTCTGTTTTACGTCCGCAAGCTATATGGGAAAAGCTTTAACCGCTGAAGATTTCAGATGAAAATGGGTTAGCTTAGGATAGTTAAGATTAGCATTTATATTAAGTTGATGTACAGTGAAAATTAATGTCGTGTTGCCGTTACTACATTCCCCTTTTTCAAAGATAATAGAAACAAGGGAGATGGACCATGTATTTAACTAGTGCCGCCTGCACAAAAGTATCACCAACATCGTTCCATCCCATCCTACTGCAAATCAATAGGATTCCTGCACAGTGGCACCCTATTTTTGTTCCCACTTACACACCAAACGCACAACTTTCATTGGCTCTGCCGCTTTGATTGTCCGTGCAGTTTTGTCGTAACTCGGTGACAATTCTCTCTTTATTTCTATTATCTCTCTTTCCAGAAAACTGTCGCGTTGCTAGGTTATGACACATATATTATATTTCTAAATAACAATATTTTAGTAAACTCTATTTAAAACATTCACGAATAAAGGAAGAAGTTGGTGCCTTGAAATTATGATGTGCTCTACTAAAGTCGAACCAGTCTACTTACCTAAAATCAGATATTGGCGGGACATTTGTAGTCCATCTTGAATCAGGGACTCAAAACTACCTCAAACACCTCAAACAATAAATTGTATTCCTGTTGTAGTTATAGGGGGTGAAAGGGGATGCGGGTTATCTTTAAATGTGAATACCGCCCAAGACTAACTACCCAACTGTTCTGACCTCAACATCTCATTTCCGTATTTGAGTACCTCATACAAACTCTGAAATCACGTTCCTACCCTTAGACATCCAATGGTCCTACCCAACACTAATTGGGTCATCGCTAAAATGGCCAAACGTGTCTTTATTGTGTAGCGATGCTACGAGAATTTTCTGGAACGATCGCCAATGCAAAACGCATTGTAGCGGGAACACTCTAGACGCAATGCGAGCGTTCGGCGTTTCTACCTACAGGTCTGAAATGTTCTCGACGCACCGGGTGGCTATATAATGCACGTTTGACTAAAATGAGCTAAATTGATAATATTTCTCAATTAATTACCTACGGAGAAAGCATTTCATTGTTACGCAATGAACTTAGAGATTCCAGCTCATTTACGTCGGTGAAAACAGGCTTTCTAAGCGTTTTTCTAAAGTTGGATGGGCTTTAACTATCGTTATGTGAAATATATTGACCGCATAACAGATAAGGCAGGGAACCCAGCATTGATTGGTATATAATAAAGTGTTATGTTAATTTTTTCATTGAAAGTGAAATATAATATATTATATTATAATATATTTTGTTAGATTTATTACATTACAAATATGTATCATTTCGTGCACAATGAATTTAATAGTGCATCTTTAAAATCAACAGTTTTTCGTTTTATATCTTAAAAAAATATGTAATATAATATGGAGTTCGATTGAATAGTTCAAGAGGGCAACAATTTGACAATAAGCCGTCGAAATCCAAACCATCGAGCCATTATTAATAATAATTAATAACGCAATTTTCTACATCTTTTTTCAAACTTTGTAATAAAATAAGATATTAAAAACTATCAAGGAAGCGTGGTTTCGGAGAATTTGAATAATTCATCAAATTTCAACGTTCATTTTCGGGTTCTGTGAAAGTCCTATTCAAGATCTGTTATTATATCATTATAGAGTAGTTGCTTGACAGAACTAAAATAATAACAGGACTTTAAAAAATCTTTCACAGAACTTGAAAATTAACTTTAAAATTTGAAGAATTGTTCAAATTCTCCGAAACAACCCGTGTTATACTTGTTGACAATTTTGAGTGACTTCACATGTTATTCTCAATGTATTCTGTGAATACTTGGTTCTTTAAACTCATCTCAACTCATGTTTGGTGTATGACATTTTACAAAGTAATATTATGTTTGAAGACTGACTCGCGTGTATAATTTTCCTAGGAAGACATGGCACGATCGCGTGAACCAAATACTTGAGTCGGGTCATGTCAAGATTCAGAATAACAGAAGGGTATGTATGATAAGATTAAGAAAGGGAAACTCAGATGATTTGCTCATGCGGAGCTGGTGAACGAAGAAATGAGTTAGTTAGACAGACTTTACGTACATGTTATTCTCAATCTTTTTTGCGAATCCTTGGTTCTGTAAACTGATATCCATTTTGTTACAATTTATAATGATCTTTCTTATAACGCGAAAAGCTCATTTGAGAATAAGTCTAGAGTTATATAATTTTTATTTTGCCTGGAATCGAACCCAGAACTTATAAAGTGACAAGCAGGTATATTACCGATTGTGCCACAGATCTGCGTACTTTCACCATAATTTGCGAATCGGGTTGGCATTATTATTTATTTTTTTAAATGAATCATCATTTTTGTCTTCTTGGTCCTTCTCCTGCTTTATTACGTCAAAAGTAACGAACACAATTTGATATAAATTCTAACCTTCCGGAAAAATTCGAATGATCCAGATGTGATCGAAATTCGGATAATCCGGAGTTTTCGCAAAATCTATAACGTATTATTTAAAATTACAATGTATGCGATTTATTATGTTAAACTAAGTTTACAATTAACGCTTCCGTCCACAAGACGCCCGCACAACGCATTAAGCCGCCCCCAACTAGCGAGTAAACTTTGACTGCTCAGTGCCTTGTGGGGGCTCCGTGTGGACGGATCCATAGGTCAGCGTTCCGCACCTTTTCTGCTACCCCGTGTCGCCACTAGGCTTCTGGCACCAAAGTTCTACCCTTGGGGTGCTGCACCGCACCCTTAGGGGCCCACTCAGATTGCACAATTTTACTTAGCAAAAAAATATAGAGTTAATTTTAGAAATTTATTTAACAGGATATCGGAAACATTTAGCCGCCATTAATCTTAATTATTTATCATTTTGACGACTTTCACGGTTGACAGCATAGACATTCAAATTAAAAGACCAGTCAATCAGGGAAAGGGGAACAAACAAACAATGTTGCGCAGAGCGTGGGAGGGGGCGTTACCATTCTGTAATTTGTTAGTAAATGAATCTGTCAGTATACAGGCAACTCGTATCGTAATATTATCATTTAGTCCTCGAAAATAAAATCGAAAATCGAAAAGCCTACGAATTACTAGTTCTTTTTACAATGGCGCGCAAAAAATAACTACAAACCCAAATCGGGTAAACAAAAGTTCGGATTTGTTTCCAAAATTGAATATTTTGTTACACTATTTAGTTAAGACACTTTTAAAATTTGTTTTAATTTACCAACCTCACTCATTTTTAGATTCCAGGCGGTTCGTTTAAAAACGAACATTCAGATCTTGATTAAAAAAGTCCCACTATGTACTACGCTGCAAAACTTTTGCCTTGCTTTAGTGAATTTTACATTTCTGCGCAGGGTATGGTTATTTCGATGTGCGCTCTTCGGCGGCCAAAGTGCGACTCTGATATCGTAGTTTATTCAAAGCATTATCGAACCTTACTGGTGCCAAAATATGGTCACGTGGTTTGCCTCCAGCTCGTCAAAATGATACCAAGATTTCATGTTAGATCTATCAATTTAAATGTCTATGGTTAACAGGCTTTATAATGTACATATTAATTAATATTTATAATCTAATAATATAATGCTAACATTCTTTATTATAACTATTAATATGACATCAACACTTTGTACTATGCATTTGCAAAACATCATGACTGTTATTACATAATATAATATTGTATTGAAACGTAATAAAAGTAAGTCATAACAACTTTAATTTTAGATTAACAATAATAATCAGATCTCCTATTCTTTATTAATAAAACCATCCTTATGATTTAAAAAATACGTACACAATTATATCTTAAATTACATCAAAATACTATTATTTACGTAATTGTAAAAAGCATTCACTTTGTGGCTCATCATAATTTATAATAAAAACACATAAATTTGTTTTTGACCACGATAGTTTTATTTTCACTCTACCGGTTTCGGAAGATCCCTTCCTTCGTCAGGAGAATAATATTCTCCTGACGAAGGAAGGGATCTTCCGAAACCGGTAGAGTGAAAATAAAACTATCGTGGTCAAAAACAAATTTATGTGTTTTTATTATATACTATTATTTAGATTAATTTGTGGAATTTATAAAATTATGCACAAGTCCTAAATCTTTGGTGCCTAGACTCTTATTTTTATACAAGAATTTGCTGGCTCAAAATATAGACTTTTATATTATAAAGTTAATTCAAATTTACTTTTGCTCTAAACTATTGTTGTTTATTTTATATTGGTTTGGGTATTAGTCAACGTTATAAAAGTTTAACTTATTGAGAAATATTCCTTAATTCATTGACTAGAAAATAATTTAACATTCACATTAATATTCTTATTTTTGTATCCCAGGCCTCGATTCTCGACGAAGTCATGTCAATCGAACAACGAGTGGTTCGACCCACTCGTTATTGGACCCACTCGTTGTAGACCCACTCGTTGTTCGACCAACTCGTTGTTCGACCCACTCGTTGTTTGAGTGGAATGACTTGTGGGGTTTGCCGTATGTAAGTATATACCTTCGACGAGACTCAAGAATAAGAATGTCGACCAATGTATGTACTTTCGACGGTGATTCCAAGTGGCCTCTAGAACGGATAAAATACTAGAATGGTAATGCAGGCCGTCATCTGTATGAGCCAAATTCTCATCAAATTTTCACTTGCCAAGTAGCTCCTGAATAATTTTAAAAAAAATACAAAGTCTTGTATTATTTAGTGTAATTCATGCATGCGTAGATCCTATTACAGAATATCCGTGTTATTTATTCATCGTTGGAGTCCTTACTCAATATCGATCATATTGAAAAATGAACTCTCGATCTTTGTACATCATTATTTATTCGGAATTCTTAAATTACATGCAGCGAATAGTGCTGTATTTGAATGCCTATAGTCTAAAACCGAAAGCTCTTATGTAAAGAGACGGTAGTGAATTTCTTTAAAAGCTTAGTATTTTGCACATCTTTTATTTTATCTGTTCTGAGGCTTGCGTGCTGTGTTTAATTCCTAATATTTAGTATTCGTTTAAAACAGTAGTCAAAAAGACACCTTTGTCGTAATATTATAATAATGTTATTGATATGCGGTTAGTTTCAATAATAAAATCTTAAAATGATTAGTTTTCCGTTCACATTAACTCTGTGGTGTCTGTCCACTGTTCATTTCACACTTTCATTTTACATACTGAATTCTTCCGTTTCCCGAAACAGAATTTGAATTCGATGGTTTAAAATTATTTTTAATTATTAGATTTTCGTTCTATGGCACTTTGAAAGTATCTAATTCTTATGTAGTAACTGACCGCGGTTGGCCGCAAAAGCACCTATCAGAAAAATCCATCGATACGACGAATAACTTCAGAGAAGAACTATGAAGCCTTCCAAAGCGACAGATTGCTTCAGAGAAACCAATCGATATGATGAAAATAGCTTAAGAAGCCTTTCAACATAACAGATGGCGCCAAAGAACCAATCGACATTATTAAAAGGGCCAGTGAAGCTTTTCAGTATGTCAGTTTGTGTCAGAGAAACTAATCGACGTGATGAAAAGGGCTAAAGAAGACGACATCACGAAAAGAGCTAATGAAGCCATTCAAGATAGCGCCAGAAAATTATCGGTTACTACCGCTGACTTATAAGTCAGCGCAATGTCAGAGAAACATCGAAGTTGGTTTCTTGTTCGTTTCTGCGGAGCACCAAGGGAGGCATTACCAGAGGTCAGCGAAATGTCAGAGAAACGTATCGGAGTTGGTTTCTTGTTCGTTTCTGTGGGGCACCGGGGGGCGGCATTACCAGAAGTCAGCGACATGTCAGAGAAACGTATCGAAGTTTGTTTCTTGTTCGTGTCTGTGGGGCACCGGGGGGGTGGAATTACCATGACTGGAAACGCCACCCCTCGCGGGGGCCCCGCAGATGGTGTAGCACTAAGAGAAGGTTGTCAGAGCCGGGGCCTCCTCCTCGTGTATGACGATCTCTTCGCACTCTTCGTCGGGGCCCGTGTGGGCCAGGCGGCAGCAGGGCATGCGGAGCCCCCGGGCTGCCAGCCCTCGCAGGGCCCGCTTCCTTAGCAGCACCAGCACCAGGAAGAACACCAGGCCTTGGAGGCAGTTGAAAGTGTCGATCATCAACCTGGATACACAAATATATAAGTTATAATAAACAGTAAAAAAAGCCTTAAACCCCTACGGCAGTAGAGCGCTACCTATCTTCAATCCGGAGGCTCAAATATGTTGTAATCTAAGATGATAAATGCTTTATTGTGTTTATGCCGAAAATACATATCAATCATAGTCTTCTAAGAAACTCCGAAACTTTCCATATTCATTTCCAAAGGATCAACTTAATATTCTCCCAACTTAGTGTCAAGATTCCGGACATATTTAGTGATTGACGATAGCCCCCAGAACTTAAAAAAAAGTGAATCTCTTGTTAGACTTCACTTTACTCAAACTTTATTGAATCTTGTTTATGTTTGTTTTACATAATTATTGTTTTATGTTTACATATTACATACACAGTTGTTGGACTGTTGGTATTTATTATTTGTAAGTTATTTTTTATGTTAACCCTCTGTTGTGTACATGAAAAAAATATATTTATGGTTTATGAAATTAACGTTAAAAATAACTTACCAAACTATGTGTCTCGTGTCGTGGACGAAACTTATGATTTCGAAAATCCATGATAATCCCATCACCAGGAATATCTTCAAGTATAGAAGAAACCTATAAAATAAAATTACCATTGTATTTCAAAATTCGAAAAAAAAATTGTTATTAATTTTGTAGGAAGAAAATAAATTAATGTGATGTTGCTCAATGTTGCCAGAATTACTTTATACGAATAGGTTGTTGGTTATTTATATTTTAAATTATAAAAATCTTTTTACTTGTATCGTAGGCTCTTGATTTTGGTAACATTTTCGTAGTTCGTCTGCTTCCACAAGTGAATTGAGGTCATGATGAACAGGAAAATATTACATAGAATAAGTACAGCCACCGGGCCGTAGAAGTAGATCCACGTTTCTACCTTACCTGGAATAAATATAAAAAATATTTAATTTTATTTTAATAACTTTTTTTAATGACTTTTGAAGGTTATCAATGTGTTATTTAATCACTCAGAAGAAGATACTACTAGAGATACGGTCGCAACTGGGAATAGAACCCACAGGATCTCTGTCTTACCGGGACAACGCCTCTAACCACTCAGTTATTGAGACCTGATTTTTTTACGTCGTTCTCAGCAGGAACATATAGTTGAGGATAATATTGTTTATTGTTTTTGTGTTTAATTCGTAGAACTCCATTTTTTAAAAAATTTAATTAAAATAAATTTAATAATATAATTATTAAGTTCTGCAAGTATAAAATTTGGGATGGGGTAAAATAGAATCATATTAATAAGTCGTCTAAACGTGGATAAACCACAGTTTGAAAATGGCCTTGAAAGCCGAAACAGCTGTAACAATAACAAAAACCAAAAAATACTTGCAGAACTTAATAATTAAATTATTAAATTTGATTTCAATTAAATTTAAAAAAAAAAAGATAATATTGTTAATTCTGATATACAAAAATTAATGTAAAGTCAGGTCACAATGGCCGAGTGGTGAAATGCGTTGTCCTGGTGAGGCAGAGATCCTGGTTCAATGCCCAGTTGCAGCCATTACCTTTTTTTTTAAATTTTCTGTGTCTTGTTCTGTTTCATGTTTCGTTTAGATTTATTAGTATTATCTTCTCCTTCAATGATTTAATAAGAAGTCTTGTTGAAACCAACACTCGAAGAAGTAACAACACGAGAAAGTAAGATCACTAATTCTCCTTCTCTGAAGTGTTCTGAAAATTGTTTTTGGGTCGTAGATACTCTGTACATACATACAAAAATTGACCAGTAAAATAACTTCATGGTTGGCTTTTATCAATTAATAGACTTGAAAGTGGAAAATTTTACGAGGTGTATATTAATAACCTGTCCCAATAGAGATGCCATTTTATCCAAACCGTTGGACTTCAAATTAAAATAGGATGCTGTTTAAAAGTTATAGTTTAATATTATTTCTATTTTCTGTCTACGTGCTAGGTACGTTCGTAATTTTATCTTTTACGGTTTAACTTACGACCGTCAACATAATTAACGCTAATAATATGACACTGAAATTAATGTGAAAATATTCTTGTCATACTTGTTTGCTTCCTGGAAGTGGCACATCCACCTCACCTAGAAATGCGGCTAAGATAAGTGCTGAATCAAAGTGGTTGCTCTTTAATTTCGGGAAAAGAGGAAATTAATTATCGTTAAACTCATGAAATATTTCTTTACGCCAATTGTCACGTGGATTTTATTTTATTATTGATAAGGTGAAGAAACGTTAGGTTAGATTATGTCAGAGAATCTAAGCTTGGGATTAGTGCAAAGTCAAAGCGATAGGTTGCCCTTTAATTTCAAGAAAAGAGAAAGTGAATTACTGTCGCATTATATATGTCAATTCTCACGTGGGATTCGTGCGGTTTTAACTATGAAAATATATGTTAGTTCAGAGTTACTACATTTGGGATCAGTGTAGAATCGACGCTATAAGTTTTTTCTTTAATTTTGGGAAAAAAAGGAAAGTGAATTATTGTTAAAATAAAAATGGGAGACCCTAGTGTCCCCTTCAGAACATACCTTAAATTTTTACCTTCCAGTACGTAAAGGTTAACACATCGTTTATTCTCACGTATGATTTGTGTGTTTTATACTATTTAAAAAGTAAAGAAAAGCTAGATTAAGTTATGTGGGTTTATTAATAGGAAAGAAACCTTGGGTTAGGTTAGGTACTGACCACTGAACCAGCAGGAGTTCTTCCCGATTCCCGGTTTGTGGTGGTCTCCCTCCGTGTACTCTGCGATCACTCCAGCTATCAGGAAGATGAGGGGGAAGCCCCAGCCGTAGGCACTGTAGGC
The DNA here is from genome assembly GCA_026573805.1 of Hesperophylax magnus. Lineage (NCBI taxonomy): Eukaryota > Metazoa > Arthropoda > Insecta > Trichoptera > Limnephilidae > Hesperophylax > Hesperophylax magnus. The sequence goes on along the minus strand of JAIUSX010000007.1, from coordinate 211,110 downwards.
CCAAAAAGTCTTCTTCTCCGACTTGTTCGAGTTCCGGAAACTAAACAAATATATTCAAACATTATTTAAATTTTTTTTTTATTTTTTTATTTTTTTATTAGTAAAAAAAAGATACACGAATTACATAATATAACAATTACATAATATAATTACACAATATAGTACGGTTATTAATTACATAATATAAGTATTTGATGTACCCCCATAAATAAGCAGGGCTTGTGTGTATGGGGGTGTTGTTATATTGGTTTATATTTGGTACGATTCAGTTCAATTGACAAAGTAATCGTATTAAATTTACCCCGAAGAGATGGGTAAACCATTAGTGCGAAACCTCGGGCATTAAATTGTCATCCATATACTGCAAATCGCATATACATACAGCGGCGCTCCAAACATAACTTTCATTGGCTTTGCCGCTTTGATACTCCGTGCAGTTTGGTCGTAGCTCGGCGACAATCACGCTTCCGTGCCATATTATCTCGCTTTTGTTCTATTATCCATGCTTTTAACCGATATCAATTTGGTACACTACATAAAGTTTAGATATAAGTTATTTTATTATATTTGGTTTTTAAATCAATTTTACATTTTTATCGATAACATTTTATGCAAAACAGCTATCTACGACCGGCACTGTTTCACTTTAAGGCCGAGTGTAGTTTTTTATTAATTTAAAATAATGATAATATTATTAAGCAAATCGATAAAGATAGTGTTTTCAACAAGTAAAAATTTTTTTATACATTTTTTAAATTAACATAGGCTTAGTAATTATCAAAATCAAATCGAAAATATGACCTTTTTCAGACCGTAATACGTGCGTTTTAAAAAATACTATTAAAGGCTGAATATCTGCAAAAAATACCTGAAGGGGTTTTCTTTAAACGTACGAAAAAAAAAACTAAAAAATAAATAAAATAGGTTCGTAGTTTAATTTTTTCATAAACACTAATTGTTCTTATTTTTAAAATGCAGATTATAAAACTTTGGATACGTTTATTTAACAAAACTAAACGATAAATTATTGGTATTATATTTTTCCATTTTTTAAAGTTAATTTAATATTTTTTTTACTAAAATTTAAGAAAGAACACATAGATTTTTAAATTACTTTTAAAATAGGCCGTCTGGTGCCGCCTATTTGAAAATTTCAATACGGTAGAACATCGAACTAAAAGCTTCTTTTAAATATCCCAACAGATGGCGCTATCATGGTCGGAGTCTTGGTTATTGTTTATTTTTCAAACCGATTGTATTATTAAGTTTTTGTTAGCATGAGTTATGCTATTCTGTACATTATACTGTAAAACTCTCGACTCGAAGTTTGCGGGATCGAATCCCGAAGTGGGCAAGTAAATTTTATTTGGTTAATTTGTGTTATTCACAATTAATGAATTAATATACGTATGGTATATTCGCGGTACGTTCCATAGTGAAAGATACTCTCAGTATCGCCTGGTGTAAGACCACCATTCAGAATTGAAACGTTGCTTGAAATGGCTTTAGCCGTGTTTGGTGACCAAATCTGAATAGCCAGGTAGATTCACTTATTCAATAAATAATACCCGTTCTACGGTCTAAATTTAAATAATGATTTTTGGTCTTTCATCAGGGCGATACTGACAGTATCTAATGCTCTGAAAAATGCCGCAAATATAATACTTATGTGCATGTTCGTTTCAAGAGACAGAAGGTCAGCGGTCCTATATCGATTTATTATTGTTTTTATAAATTATTCTCAAAAAACATGAATGAAAAGACCAAACACAAATAACCTGACTGCCATATGTTGTGGTTAGAGTATTTTGAAGCGAGCAAGCGTAATTACTAGTGCCACGTAATTATGGTGCACGTGTGAGTCAACGCTCAATTAAATCAAATTTCCTCTGAAGCAGATACCACCAAACTGCAAATATTGACAATCGGTCAAGCAGACAATCCTCTCTGGATGGAGGCGAGGCATAAACGGCTCACAGCTTCGAAGTTTGGCGTTATATATAAATTAAGAAATTCTACACCCCGACACAATACTGTCAAGAATTTGCTTCTGAGGAGAGACCTCATGACCAAAGCCATAATCTATAGCAGAATCAAAGAAAAGACTGCGATTGACTTGTACGAGGAAAGATACAAGGTAAAAGTGTCGCCATGTGGTATTTTTGTGAGAAAGGAATGGCCATACTTGGGGGCAAGTCCAGATGGATTGGTTGGAGAAAATGGTATAGTAGAAGTAAAATGTCTGCCCTCAATCGGAAACAAAACTATTTTTGACGCAGCTCTGGAAGATAATATCTTCGTTGCCGTGCAGAATGGAATACTTGTGTTGAAGAAGTCACATAATTATTCATTTCAAGTTCAAGGACAATTATTCATTACAAGAAAGGACTTCTGTGACATTATAATTTATTCTGAAAGTGGAGTAGAAGTAATAAGAATATATCCTGACAATGAATTTGAGCTAAAAGTGTTACCACGCCTGACAAAGTTTTTCAACGAATCACTTTTGCCAGAGTTAGCGGATAGCCGAATTCAACGCGGTATGAAAATTAGAGAACCTGACCATGTTGTCAATGCTCTACAAGCCAAAGTTTTACAAGCCAAAAATGTAGTTTAGTAGTGTTTTACAGTATAATTGGCTTATAAATCTGTGTTGCGTCGGTTGTGTATTGATGTTTGATCTATTTGTTTGTGTTAGTGTGTTTGTATTTTGTATTTTTACGGTTCGCTAAAACTTCTCCTATACTTGCGAACAAGTTATTCACATGATTTGCTACAGTTTCTGTACTTGTATTGGTATCTAATTTATTAATTTAATATTTAGATGTTCAATAGTATTTTTCTGTTTGTATTTTTGTGTGTATGTAACTTCTTTTAATATTTTCCATATTTACTTTGGGTTATTTTTTTTCAAGTTTTTCTTTATAGTACAATTCTTTAGCTATTCTAATAGTGAAGATGTTTCTATATCTTTTATAGTAATTAAGTTGTTCCATGCAGGGCCGGATTAAGCATGTCGGAGCCTCTAGGCAATGCACGTCTCGGGGCCCCTTCATCCTTTTTTAACTTCAAAAAAAAATTTTTTCTTCCACAACGTAATTATATTCATATTTAATTTATTTTTATACAACATTACGAAGGTATGCCTATAATTGTAAGATAAAGTACTTGAACTATACATCTATGGATATTATTATGGATACGGCACTGGTTCCATGTCGTACGGTGTATTTTTAATTTGTTTATGAATTTTGTCTCGTTTCCCTATGTTATCCATAACATTGTATTAAATTTATCCCAGGATTTTTCGACATTCTTATTTGTGCTATAATAGCACCGTTACTTTCTACTAATATTGTTCTATGCTATAACAGCACTATTATTGTTAATTTTTGTTATCTTTTCATTACCTTGTATACTCGTATACTGCATATTCTTTATTAAACATTATTTTATCAATATTTTGTAAGGAGCACTGTAGGATTATTTTTAATTTTGTCATAGTTTTAAGCGCACTTGAAATGAAATAACACAAAACTGCGATATACAAATATTACCTTATTATTAAATTGTTAAAGCAAACCATTTCTCATTAGTCATTACACACGACGGCATTTTGGCACTTTTTATGCATTTTACTTAGTTGTAGCAGTATAGTTGAATACATAAAATATTGTTGAACTAATCTCTCGCTGACATCGGATTAGCGGGTACAAATTCTCATTTTATGAAAATATTATAAAATAAAAATAAATAATAGTGGTTCAAGATTTGAAGACAAGATAAAGTATTATATATTATAATATGTAATGTAACATTATATATTTTAACATATAATTTAATGTTTAAATGTTCTAAAAAAATAAAAATAAAATATAAATATATATATATACATCATCATACACCCGTCATCTCCTTCGAGGTCCACAATACCTTCAGTCTCACAACAACCCCAATTGGGGATGCCATAGTCTCACTGGCTCCAGACGGGAGCAGTTGGGACTCTGGTGTGGTATACAAAATTTTTTTAAAAAATGAAAACAATATTGTAAATATTATAATCAGATGCCAATTATATTTCCTACAAATATACATCTAATTTCGAGAAGTTGAATAAAGTGTTTTTAGCACGGCAAAATGGCAAAATTGCAATATTATTGTAACAATAGCAATATTATTATAGTAGACTAATAAAGCGGCCGCTACACTACTCGCTTCGACGCTTCGACGAAGTCCTCGACGAAGTTAGCCGAAGTTCGAAGTGCGTGCCCACACACTCGTGCAACTTCGCGAGTAACTCAGTCCAACCAGTCAGTGATTGGTTTATTTATGCCGTGACGCTTTGAGTCCTTTGACTCGGGCGCATTTACCGACAACAATCGGAAGTCGGGCGAAGCGAAGCGAAGTTGCCCGAAGCGAAGCGAAGTTCGTGCCCACACTATCGTATTCGGTCAACTTCGATCAACTTCGCGAGTAGTTTAGCTGTAGTAGTGTAATTTATAAACACATTGAAACGAAAGGAACGAAGCAACCGCAAGCAGCGTTATGCGTTGTTTGCGGTTCCTTCATTCCTTTCTCAAAGACAAATACATAGCACTATCTTTTTTTTATGTCAATACAAATATGGGATGCTAGGAAGAGGAATATGGGAAAATACCTGGCTATACAGATTCGGTCACCTAATACGGCTAAAGCCGTTTCAGGCCACATTCCGATTCTTTTTTTAAAATATATTACTTTGAAAAAGTTTATTTGTATTTATTTTTGTTCCATTTCCATAGTCCTCAATAAGTTTTATACCTGTTCTGAGGTCTACATACTACAAACTGAAACATTCGGTCGGAGCCGCAATGTTTTTTTTTATTTCTGTGGGCCTTAGAAAACAATAATGTTATTTATAACGGTTTTGTTGACCGAGGGAGAACGAACACAGGTTCTCTGTTTTTTGACCAGATGTAGGTATATTTTTTACAATGCCGGCCGGCGTAGTCCGGGTGGTAAGGCTTTGGACTCCCATTCCGAAGGTCGCGGGTTCGAACCCTGTGTACGCAAATAAATTTTATTTGATTGATTTGTGTTATTTCACAATTGATTAATTAAAATAATAAATACTATATATGCGGCACGTTCCAGAGTGGAAGATACTCCCAGTATCGCCTTGGTGTAAGACCACCATTCAGAATTGAAACGTTTCTCTAAATGGCTTTAGCCGTGTTTAGTGACTAGATCTAAATGGCCAGGTACTTCCCCACCTTCCTCTTCCCCATCTCCTTCCCTTACCCACTTACCTTCAGCCAAACAACATACCCCAATTGGGGATGCCATAGTCTCACTGGCTCCAGACCGGAGCAGTTGGGACTCTTGTGAGCTATTCACTATAAAAATACTATGTAAAACCAAATGCCAAAATGTTTTTAATAGAGATATACATAATTAAGAAATTGGCACATACATCATCATACATGTCATAATATGGAAAATCAGGACTAAAGATATATGAAGAAATAATAATAATATAAAATGAAATGTCAGGCTTTCTGTAAAAATATTAAAATACATACAATTAAATTAAATGTTACCTTGTATATATTCGTTTATATTCTAACGTAGTATAAACTAATTAAATAAATAATACAAAAAAAAATAGTGCCATCTGGTAACTGAAATTCATAACTTTTATAACGAAGATTTACATTACCGCCATCTTACTGTTTTCAGGCAAACGTTTTTAAAATAAATTCTAGTTAGAAAAAATATTGTTTTGGAAATGAACAACAGAGTTCGTGTGTGTCGAAAATAGTTGATTTTGTCATGTCTACAATCGGTCTTAATAGCGATTAATTCTATACTGATAAATAAATTAATATTTTATGCATCTCGTATATCGAACGCACATGCAATAATAATGCGTTAAAGTATACAAGAGTAGGTAGGTGTATTAAAGAGAATCTTTTTGTTGTTGTTGTAACTCCTTTGTGCCACAGAACTCAGTTTCTATGCTCCACTCGTTCGTTGAGTTCGTTCGCGGTCGGAAGGATTCGGGCAACATCGACAGCCGCCACACCTCCCTTTCCACTTGCCGCATGAGAACAATATTTCACACTGATATTGCAAGGAATGTAGACTCTATTTATAGATACCTCAATGCTTACATATGATTTCCCTAAAATCACTAACATTTTGATTTTACTTTTTGCCACAGGCTTTATGTTGAACGAATTGATTCAATTGTCGAATATCAAAAGATTCATAATTTATTAATAACTAGGTGTACCCCGCCACGCGTTGCCGTGGCTCAGTCTGTCTGTGCATATAGATAAACAATAGCCCGTGTAGTTTTTACGTCCAACAAATGATGCTGTCACAGATGAACACTTACATTTTTATTTATATATATAATAGATTAAAACTATTACCTTTCAATCCGAGCGAAGCTTAATGCTAAATCACCATTTTGATTAATCTTTATAACGAATTGGAGTACATTATGAATACCAAAAATATGCTTTAGATAATTTGAAGGTTTTCCTATCGTATCGCTTCAGTAGAATACAAATAAAAAAATAAAATTATTCAAAAAAAATATAAATGCGAACTACTAAAAAAATATTATAGCTAAGATTATCTATGACAGTTTCACTTGATCAACTTTTTTGCTTTCTTATAAAATAAATAAAAAACAGTTTTGTGCTTGAAATCAAGTGTTTCTAGCGATTTTAATGCCTATTACCTACAATATAAGGTATACAAAGAATATGCACATTTTTGGCTTGTATCTTCCTCTTAATGCACATGATATGTCAGCCTATAGAACCTATCATCCTACCCGGGCTGATTGCGTCTTCAATTCTTCGTATTCCGTGACGTATGACGTGCTTCATTATCGTAAAATCATCATTATTTATACCCCGTAGCCTGATATGCTGGTTATCAAAAACGCCTACCACTACAGCCTACTTCTAAAAACCCTATCGCTAAACCCACCATGGAAATATAATGCCCAGTTGTTTTACATAATTTAAACGATTCATGAAATCTTCAATGTTAAAATTCTGTTTAGGTTCTGTTATTATTCCATTATGGGCCAGTTATTTCACAGAACTGTAACAATAACATAATTTGAAAAGAACATTCATACAACTCAAAAATTAACTTTGAATTTTGATGAATTGTTCATTGCCCTAAATTTTAACCGTTTCCCATGTGTCATCGGATTATAAATTGAAACGAAGTGTTTTTTAATAATTTTGGCGGAGTAGGAAATATTTACCCATTATTCTTGTAGGTTTTCTATTTGTTTATGCAGATGGTTGAATTGGTTCCATTATAAATCAACACATAGACAATTCAACACACTTTTAAAAAGTGATTGATATAAAGTCATTAGAAACGATGTAAAAAAATAAAATTTAAACCAAACCTAACCTACTTAACCCAGTTAATAAAGTTTTTGTTTCATCACTTTCCATGACTTTATATAACTTTTTAAAGATGTGATGAATTATCATTTTGATGATTTATCCGGTCATTGCTTAGTCATAAGTCACTAGATATAAGTCAGTAGTATTAACTATTTAAGAAATATATTTGTACAGCGCCCTTGAGGTGATTTCTCACGAAAACGGCGCTATATAAATTAGCCAAATTGGTTGAATTATATTAAAATAGGCTTTTAACTTACACGGCAGCCCTCATTACGTTGATGGAGACCACGTTCATCCAGACAAAAGCTCCCAGCATCCAGAAAAATATGAGGAATCCTAAAAAATGTAATTGGAAACAATTAATTAAGTATTATTTGTTGGTAAACTAATGTTTAAGACAAGATTTTTTTATGCATAGCACAAAGGGTAACAATTATTTTTATAAGCAATAATTATTAGCCTGAAACACTCATCCACATTGAAAAATCTCCTGATAAAAGATACATGACGCCAACGGGACCTTTGTGCTATGCATAAAATTGTGCTATGTCTTAAACATTAGTTTACCAAAAAATAATATTTAATATTTGACAAGTTCAAGTATCTTCACCAAAAAATGTAGACAATTTGTCTCGACGCCATCTAGTGAGGGAGTTAGCACTTACAATGCCTTTCTCATATAAAATAAAGTTGGTTGTTTTCAGGAGAAAAAATGTAATAAGCAGTAATTGTTGAATGAAACACTAGTATATATTGAATTATTTCGCGGATAAGAGATAAGCCGCCATAGCTCAGTGGTCAGAGCTGTCGACCGGAAATCGAAAGGACACGGGTTCAAGTCCCGTTGGTGTCATGTATCTTTTATCAGGAGATTTTTCAATGTGGATGAGTGTTTCAGGCTAATAATTATTGCTTATAAAAATTAATTAAGTATTGCTTTAGTAGTAAATAAGTTATTTATCGTGAAAATACTGAGGAAAACTAAGAAAAATCCAGAAATTTCTTCTTACGAATCTGATGAATTATTTCATAGTTTGTTCCTTGTTTGAGATATTTAAAGATTACGTAGGTACTCATTTTCTTTAATCTTGGAAGACGGTTTCAAAATATTGTTTTTCGAATTCCTGTAAGGTCATTTCAAGGACGTTCGTATTTAATCAACCACATTTCAAGCACTTTATCAAGTATTTTCAGAATTCGATATTATTATTTTTATCTTGTTCGGCTTTTCTACGTGCACGTGCTACGTATTATACAAAATGAATTCATCCGATTATTAAAAGCTGTAAATTTATAAATTATAAATTAAAGCTTTCGCGATGTGTTTTTGTACACATTCGCGAATAATATTTACTGGTGATTTTTTCAATACGCCTGGCACTCGAAATACCTTGGTACCAAAACAACATGTCTGCATTGGTTCCAAGAATGCATGATTTGAATGCTACTACAACAAAGTTATTTATTTTTGACTGACGCAAACGGAATACTTTACCAACAGTTAAGCTACCCGGAAAAAACATTCAAAATCACTTTTCGCTTCCCTTTCTTCCCGTAAAGCCGTTTTACCATAGAAGTAAAATGTGTATCGCGGAAGCAAATCGCATACCGACTGCAAGGATCTTTTTGTTACAATCGTGTTTTGTTACAGTAGCCGCGTCCATACACTATCGCTTTGTCAAGATGGAACTAATCGTCAGATATTTACATTCATAGGTAACTCTCCACTTGTTTTGAACGTCAAGTGTTCAAAATTTCACGAAGATTTCATAATTTCGTCAAAATTCTGCTTTAGGATTGGGAAATGTGGATGGGGGTGGTTTTGAATGTCAAGTGTGCAAAATTTCATCAATCTCGTAATGAAACTGTAGATTTGTACAAAAATCAAGCCCCTCGCTGCCCGCCATAGATTTACTTCTTTATAAAAATAGATAGAATGTAGGTTTAAGTATAGTAGTGCACTGCGTATAAAGTTTTTCATAAAGTGGGTTTTCGAACAGACGAAGGGTTTGTTTACTACTTACTACTACTTTTTCATTTCAAACAACCGATAAAAATATCACCCGAAGCTAACTCCAGTTTCTTACATTTTTAAAAGTCTACGAAAATTTCGTTGCTTTAAAAGACTTCGTTAGAGAATCGGGCTTAACACCAAATCTCCCACTTTATTGGCATTTGTCACTGAAGAGGTAGACCTACTGTTCAATGGGATGTGGGCTATGATCGCAATATTCTGATTTGTACTCTTAAAAAAATGTTGTTTACCGTTGACAACGCAAAATGTATCATCTCTTATGAGGAACAACTGGGCCATCGAGAGGTGGAAGAAACCAAAGCCAAGGCACAGAGCTGTGCACATCATACATTTGCCTTGGAGATCTCTGAAAACAAGAAAACATTTTCATATTGTAACCAATTTGGGATAGATTGTTAGATATTCAAGAAGAAGAAAAGAAGAGGCGAAAACGGACAGATAAATTGTGGGGTTAGTGAATGTTTCTAAATTGACTTGGATACGTTGTAAAGATGATATAAAAAGTGCAATTTCAGAAGAGATTCAGAATAGGTACACGGAATTATTAATTACCAGAATTGTGTTCTCAAAAACACAAAAAAACCCCTCTAACGAGTTTGTTGACTTCGAACATTTTCTCAGTAGTAGAGATTTTGTGAATCGATTGTTTTTTTAATCCTGTGTATTCAAAACATGTGCGTACATTCGATAAACATTCTATAAATCATTAAAGACAACATAAAAATCAATGATTCATCCTATTGATTTTTTATGTTGTCTTTAATGATTATGTACAAAATATATCGATTCTACGAAACTAACTAAAGATTTGTCAATCTCCTATTGTATTTAATCTCCTATTGTATTTAATCTAATTGTGAAATGGAAATTATCTTATCGAATAATAAATAAAATCTTATCGAATTGATACAAATTAAGTGCATCTATTTTTGTGTGCTAAACAATTGCTCAATCAGATTGGAGATATGTTGTGATAGACACCTTGCGGTGCGTTAATAATTCTTGCATATTAATGATATTATTGGCGATTAATTTCTTAATAATTAACTGTGGCCATCTTCGTAATACAATAGAATCGAGTAAAACAAATCAAGAAATATAACATATTATTTTAATTCAAACCGCTTCCTCATCTCAATTTATCCAACCGTGGTTTTTACTTGTATATATATTTCCCTGGCAAATATTCTTTTTAATATGCTAAAAAGTATATTAAAAATATTGGTTTCAATTTTTTATTTGTTTTATTGCACAATGTAACCACAAAGTGATAATGTTAAATATCAAACGATAAGGAAAATTGCCGATTTGATTGGTATAACCGCAATGGGAAGCATAGATTAGAAATAATAATTGGTGGTGTTGATAAAATGAAAATGGTTAATACCTTAATTCTGCTACAATTGTGTACACCAGCAGCGTTAGCACCAGGAAACCAACCGATACCAGTGCCAGTGTCCCTGATACGGTCGCAGTAAGGAATGTCTCCTCAGCGGTCACGAAGCAGACCAAGGCAATCTGGTTCCTCGGCATGGACAACACGTCAATGGTCCTGATGTCCAGAGATTTGTTCACCTCAATCTTGTCGGCTATACAGAACCTGCAAGAAATTCATACTTAAAATTCGATACTTTGACAATTTTTTATGGTCCTAAGTTTTTAATGATTCTACTGAGAATTTTTTTGTACAGTTCTGGATAATCAGAATCCACTCTCCAAATATCCCGCTTCTGCTATGCAGTCTTTCCAACATTCGAAAATCCCACGGGGATTACCTCAAGGCTTCAGTTTGGTTCTTTTCTAATTACAATTTTCGATGGAGTGGTGAAAAATAGAAATTTTTGTTATCCATTCCTTAAACTACATAAAAAGGCATCAAAAATATTGTGTAATATTTCAGAATGCCGCGGTAAACATACGAATGTTATTGAAACTGTTTTAATCTGTCTTGTTGTTGTTTTAAACCACATCCTATATTCTAATTTTTTATTATTTTCGATGCAGATCGTCGGTAATGGATTAGAAACCATTAAACCGATATTATTTATTATTGAAATCTTGTTAAACCACCTCATGAGTAAATAATACATTCACATAAGTTTGTACATTAGCAATAACGATGGTCCCTTTTTCTATTCCGCAATCCCCTTTTTGCATCTTTGATAATGATTTTAATTTGTATTACTTTCTGTTAAAACTTTAAATTAGTCATTGGGTTGTGGAATCAAAAAGCGGGAGGTGCAATGGAAACTTTATAATAGTATTCCCTCTTAAAAAAATGTCATTTTAAACTATGTGGTTCAAACAGGACACTCGTAATAGTTATAATGTGGGTTATTTGTGTAATGTTTAATTGGACGAACGCATTCCTCCATATCCTGAGTATACTTTTGCGTCTCTAAATCATTATTAAATGTCTTCCACCTACGTCAATTGTATGACTTCGTTATCGTTTCCAACCGTAGTATCCGTTTTACGTACACAGTTGTGTGAGGAACAAGTGCGGAATTACTTGCGTTTATTTCCGGGAGTATTTTCCAATAGATGAACATGGCCTTTTTTCAGAATTATATTAATGTGCCGTATGGAATTTTTTAAATCCGTGTATGACTTGCTTATGAATGCACAATCGTTATTTGATTTGTCCTTGTCCGTGGCTATTTTTTTCCTGGCAATTTATGAGTATCGACAAGTTTTATTAATTCTTTATAATATATATGGATTTTATACAGGTCGTCAAGGTCTCAAAAATTCTCGTACGTTCTTCCTTTAGCAGCGTTCTACCGCTTCTTCCCCCAACTTGGCACCTTTGTGTTAACTCTTGACACGCCAAGATGCCAAAAAAAAAGTCTGTAACCAAATGGGTCATCCGACGACCCCATGCATTTTTCTGTCTTATGGGCTTTTAAACTATACAAATCCCAATTATTAATTGTAACTTATGTATTTGCACAGGAATAGGAATACGTAAAATACTAAAACGATATGTCAAGTATTTAAGCTAATATATGGAGGATAGTAATTTTGGGTACTACCTACTTCCACACTTGGCTGCGGGATAGTTAAACGTTAAAAGTACATAAGTAAAAATATTAAGAAAAAAATTGGACCTTATGTACCTAAGCTAATATAGTTCAGTCTTTAAATGAAATTTTATTTTTGTTTCCAATAGAATCAATGAATTTTGGAATATTTTTACACACTAAATGCTGTGTTCGTCAATTCAACTAAAAAATCTGAATAACTAGTGCCATTAACCCTTTCGATCCTGGTGCACAGTCGAGAGATATGCCAAATGTTTTGCTGTAGTCTTTACTACTCGTTTCGTACGCATTCGTAATTTCCAAAGATGATAATTATCTCTCCTGTGAAGATGGTTTGTTGGCGACTACGGTTTTCATACTACATATTACTCACTTTCCCTTCTCTCCGAGCACTCCGTCATCCCCGAAGGACAGCCTGTCTTCCTGATCGATGTGCAGTTCATCCCCGAAGGACTCTCTCCACGGCTCGATGAGATACATGCCCTCCTCGCATGCTATCTGCACGCGCCTCCGGGCGACGGGCTCCGCGGAGATGGCGTTGGGAAGCGCGGACTCGGCCGCGAGGCGGTCCTGCTCTGTCAGATACTGCAGCTCGTAGTCCATGCAGCGTCCGTTCAGCAGCACGTTGTGGCCGGGGCAGCAGGCCGCAGAGGGGGGTACCTCGATAGGTGTGGGTCGCTCGATGGGATCGGGCTCCTCTGTGGAGGTAGGCACTCCGATGGGCAGCGCGCAAGGCAGTGCCAGCAGGGCGAGGAGCGCCCACAGCAAGCGCCTCATGATGGAAACTGCAAAAACAAGATTATTTTTTTTAGTCCCGGGATAGAAACATATGATATCGGGATGCAGATTTTACATTGAATTTGATAGTAAATTGTTTAATTTTGTTTCCATTACAAATTGAAGCCTACATTTTTACACGTTTCGACAATATCATGAGATTTGAAATATCTCGCTAAAGTTACCACGAAACAAAGTATTGAAGGAAAACGTTGGATTGGCTTATGAATGTTACGGAATTGGACCAGACTACAGATAGATAGAAGTTCTTCGGGAATTGAAAGACAATATATTTATAGTGGATTTTGATGATTTTCATCACCATTTGCATTCAATATAAGTCATAATAAATTTAAGCAATTTCTTTCTAAATTTTTCTCCCCCTCTCATCGCCTCCATTCTTCCGTCGTATATTAATATGGAAATATGCATGAAAAAGTAACCTACATTGGAAATATTTGCATTTCCTTAAACAAGTATGAGTTCTGAGTAGTAAAGTAAACAGGAACTTTTTTTTTTTCATCTGTCTATTTGACATTTACACAATACGACTAATTTCATGTACCAACATAATAGCATGCACGATACACAATATGACGTCAATTATCTTTTTTCGATTGATTCTTGAGTACACAGAATTGGAGTACCAAAATTATTATTTTGCATATTATTTTATTTATTTTTATTTCTTATTTTATATAAACTATGATTTGTAATTACGTAATTACGGCCGTGGAAGCTGAATTCTCTCCGAAAGTATTATTTTTTAAAGTCTCCTTGTGTGGAAAATTGAAGGGCTACAAAATCAAGATGGTGAAATTTGTATTGCATTTATTTCATACAAGAGTATATACTAAGTCATCTTTGGGGATGCTGTGTGGAGGGTCTCTTTAAGGGTAGGAAGAGGGGAAGTTCTGTGAAGGAAAAAGGTTTGAGGGGTTGGTAGGAATTTAGGGGTCAATGTGTCCAAGAGTGATGGACGTATGAATTCATGCCTCCTACTGCGGTGCAAGGCGATGGATCAAGACAGTCCGACTGGAGAGGTCAAAAATCTCCCTCAACTGCCAAGACCTGGACAAATCTCAATCCACGTACCCGGGCACTCCTGCTACGCACCAAACGTAGAAAACTACTTGGGCTTACCTATGACAGAGGTGTTGATGGCGAAAATTACATTGCGTTAATTGATCCCTTTGTGAATCTTTGTGGTCCATAGTCGACCCTTTTAAGGTGGATATAATTAAGTTTTAAGTCAAATATATCAAAATTTTGATTTTAAAAATAATTTTGTGAATTTTTTGGGAAGGTCAGAGAATGTGAATGAATCAGTCAGTTCGTATGAATTAATATAAATAACTTGATTATTCAGCTAACAGGAAATAATTTAACCAATGACGGTTTGGTTACCGACTTTACGGAAGGAATTGTAAACAAAAAAAGAGATAAGAAAACAGCGGTGTGAGTAATTAGTAATTTGAAGTTGAATCAAAAGTGCATAAATATTACTACCTTTGTGTCCCTTATCTACATCTGAAAAACCCAATACGTAATTTTATGTATTTACACGTAATTTATAGGTAAGGTATACGGTGTACACGTACGGTGGATAATGGTTACCCTATGTTTAAAACAATCAATCAAACAATTCTAACTTAATTCGTGTTTCAGACTAAATTTACACCTCAACATGGTATGTTCCTTTATCCTTTTAAATGTTTCAAGGAAGATAATTTTGATTGAATTTGGGTGTTGTGATATTGATTGTTATCTTTAACTGGCTGACATGTACCCGGCGTTGCTTGGGGTTATCTTTAGGAGATAGACATGGTTCCATGATAACTCAACACAGTGACAATTCAACACACTTTTAAAAAATGATATAAAGTCATTAGAAACGATGAAATTTTTTTTTTAACCTAACCTGACCTACATAACCCAGTTAATAAAGTTTTTGTTTCATCACTTTCCATGACTTTTTAAAGATGTAATGATTTATCCGGTTACCGATAGATATATACCATCGCGGTCTTTTCTGTAGGCCTTTTCTTAAAAACAAAAACAAAAAAACTGCAGTACATTATTTTGATGATTCTCATAAGTTTTAGCCAGCATCAGGAATGTAAGCGCACGAATTTATTTTTTACTTGAATACAAAATGTCGACTTTTCTCTGCTTTCGAACAGACAGACGCGGATAAGCATAAGATAAGGATAGCTTACTATATACTATATAGAGATTAGGTTAATGAATGTCATTAAATTTGTTCTATTAAATAAAATAACAAAGAAACAATAAACATAAAAATAATCAACTTTTGAACTCTACACTTAGTAACAATTATTTTATAAGCAATAATTATTAGCCTGAAACACTCATCCACATTGAAAAATCTCTTGATAACGTCCCGTTGGCGTCATGTATCTTTTATCAGGAGATTTTTCAATGTGGATGAGTGTTTCAGGCTAATAATTATTGCTTATAAAATAATTGTTACCCTTTGTGCTATGCATAAAAAATCTTGTCTTAAACATTAGTTTACCAAAAAAATAATAATCTACACTTAGTATTTAGTTTTGGTTAATGACCTCTTAGTTAGCTTCTTGTTAACTTGTTATAATTTTATTAATGTAATTTTAAAAATCCCTGTTTCATATTTGAATGATATTATTTGTGAAGATATCATGACTGGCATTTAGTTATAGATTTGGCAGAAACCCGAGTGTGAAAAAAACAACACATTATGCAGTCAAAATTTATTCTCGTCTTTATTGATTTTAGATTCAAGCGAAGTGTGACGTTGGCGATTTGGATGTAGTCCTAACTTACACAAGTGTCGTATACATATCATAACACTTGATTTACGTGCCTTGAAAGGGAGAAAGTTTACGTTATTTGAAATATATATATAATGGAAATTAAAGAGTTATTTTCAATCTGTCAGAAGAACCTTCTAGTAGACACACGAACAAGCAACAAAACAAACAACCTAGCCACATATTTTCATTTTTACCAGATGCTGCAAAACCCCAATTAAAGCTTCGGTTCGTGTAAGCTTTATGTTGAAATATAGTTTGATAATGACAATGAAGCCGAAACAGTTGTGACGATAATAATTTTACATACGTTAAATTTAAATATATATCTTGGTAATGATAACACTAACCAACAGAAGTTAGTAGAGTCTAAAAGTACATTTATAACGAAGCACGGTCCAAATTCAATCCCTTTAAAACGCTCAACCGATAATGAATATGCAGTTAAAGGGGATGGAATATTTTTGAGAAGATCACATAAAAAAATGTACAAAAAACAAATTTTGGATCGATCTTTCAAAAACTTTATATGGTACATTAGGAGAGCAAATGTACCTAAACATGGATAAGTTATGGAAAATCATCTTATTATCGTCACATATGAAGTTCTATCGCACTAAATGAATACTGATATACCAAAATTTATCTCCAAATTCTGTAGGTATTCTTTAATAATTTATGAGAATTGACCGATCATCAACCTGCATAAACGCACAGATTTTAGTACCATATATAATTATTTATTTTTCGGAATAACTTTATTGAGTAAAACCTCAAATTGTAATATTTAAATATTGAAGACAATATTAGTGATTTCTAAACGAAAATCTGAAACAGAAAAATCAGAAAAGGAAACGGTCACATCTGGGACTCGAACCCAGGACCCTTGTCTTTCCGGGACAGTGCTCTACCAACTGCGCTAATGGGACCCTATTCGACCCTATTCGACCCTATTGACCGAGGGGAATAGGGTCCCATTAGCGCAGTTGGTAGAGCACTGTCCCGGAAAGACAAGGGTCCTGGGTTCGAGTCCCAGATGTGACCGTTTCCTTTTCTGATTTTTCTGTTTCAGATTTTCGTTTAGAAATCACTAATATTGTCTTCAATATATATAATTATACTTACTGAGAGGAACAATTGTATTCAAAGACAGATAGCCAATAGAAAAACGCACCCAATATTATAATTAAAATAGTAACAAACAATCACATTCAAACTCTACACACGATCGAGCTGTAAACTTTATTTTATTGTTTATTTGATTTGAATTGTTTGATTATTATTTGACGACAACGAACTACTTGTTTACAGTAGTAGTTATACACACGCTGTGGTCGCTTTATTAGATGCAGGGACTTTAATACCCATTAAATTTACCTGATTTTGATATGTTAAAAGTGTTTGCGGTAAATTTAGTATTTTTTTTGGTCTGTCCACCGCGCGGCCATTGATAATAATATTAAAAAATTTAAATATGCACACACAATACACGTAGAACATTTTTATCTATTAAAAAAATGAAAATTCTTTCGTGCGGTTTGTGGTGAGATATTTTGAAGTGCGTATTTTACGATATTTTTGTAGCGAATTAAACAAAATAATATAACTACTTACGTACGCAATTTAGTTTCAATTATTTCTGGATATACATTTGTTGTAAAACGTTTGTAATAGTCGCGTTTAAAGAGATGTTAAAACATATCTATTTTTGCACTAGTAAAAAGTAACTTGCTGAACTTAAAACATTATTTTTTGCTGGTATTTTTATATCAATATTATACTCTGGATGTTTTTTTCCCACTGTCTATTTTTCGCGATGTTTTTTTTTTTGCAGTCTAACTTTTCGTCAAGAGACGAGCTTCCGTCACAAATGCTCGCGCGCTACTGAAAACAGTGTAAACTGAAAACGTTATCGTGCGTAAATTCACGTTTTGATGTAGTAGTGTACACGATTTCGTTGTCACATGGGTTTTATGAGATTACTATCAGTTTTATCTTCTCGACTTTCTTGGTATAATTTCACTTATTTTAAAAGATTCTTTTGTCGGCTTCTACTAACAAAATCAATAATTATTCTCACTGAAGAAATTAATAAGGTTACTTCCTTAGGATATAATCTTAATTTCCCCTACTTCGCCTTTATTCCACCCGCTGCTCGTATTGCTTCTAATTGTTTATTTTAACTAAAACAAATCGTTCAACCTTCCGGACGGGGTTGTAGTATTCTATGCAAGGGGTATAAATCCGATCGAAAATTGGAACCGAAATATTGTGAAGTCATATGATTGCTGATTGGGATTGAATGAAAAACCCTTTAAGTCTATGGAATAAACTTTCAGAGTTTTTCATTGGTGTATAGTATAATAAGTAGGCTCCGAATGAGAATTTTGCTTTTTTTTTTTTTATTTTTTTTTTTACACAACAGAACTTGTTTAAAAATAAACTGTTTTTATAAATCCAATAACAATATTATTGAATATATAAAAAATAAAAAATTAAAATGGAGTTCTACAAATTAAACTTAATAACAATAAATATATAGAGAATTTTGCTGTCTATATATTGACATATCTGTGGTTTTTTTGCATCAATTTGTTTCATACAAAAAGCCCAAAGATATCGATCTAGTGAGAGGTTTATTAATGATTCTATGGTTAATATTAATGTTGTAAACCCCGCATTCCTAATTTCAAAAATTAAACACTTTAAATGTATGTTGTTTTCGAAGATAATATTCATACATTTGTACAGTCAACACGGTAATTATATAAGAAAAATAGCAATTTATGCTCCGAAAATTATA
The DNA here is from genome assembly GCA_026573805.1 of Hesperophylax magnus. Lineage (NCBI taxonomy): Eukaryota > Metazoa > Arthropoda > Insecta > Trichoptera > Limnephilidae > Hesperophylax > Hesperophylax magnus. The sequence goes on along the minus strand of JAIUSX010000007.1, from coordinate 192,214 downwards.
TAAGAAAAATAATAATTTATGCTCCGAAAATTATAAAAATTACCTTTTATTCTGTTATTTTACATGTTATAAGTATGAAAAATTTCTCAGTATCTTTAAATGCAACTTAGGCATTTGTCGAGAGATTTTTTCTATATTTTAATGAGTCGTGTTTTATTAAATATTTTCACAATTTTCGCTTAAATATTATCGTTTATAATATTAGCGCGCTCCCTCTAACATTAGTTTTTTCATATCTCCCTTACAAACCGTCTTCTTCAACTTAAATATTATCGTTTATAATATTAGCGCGCTCCCTCTAACATTCGTTTTTTCATATCTCCCTTACAAACCGTCTTCTTCAACTTAAATATTATCGTTTATAATATTAGCGCGCTCCCTCTAACATTCGTTTTTTCATATCTCCATTCAAAACCGTCTTCTTCAATTTAAATATTATCGTTTATAATATTAGCGCGCTCCCTCTAACATTCGTTTTTTCATATCTCCCTTACAAACCGTCTTCTTCAACTTAAATATTATCGTTTATAATATTAGCGCGCTCCCTCTAACATTCGTTTTTTCATATCTCCATTCAAAACCGTCTTCTTCAATTTAAATATTATCGTTTATAATATTAGCGCGCTCCCTCTAACATTCGTTTTTTCATATCTCCCTTACAAACCGTCTTCTTCAACTTAAATATTATCGTTTATAATATTAGCGCGCTCCCTCTAACATTCGTTTTTTCATATCTCCCTTCAAAACCGTCTTCTTCAATTTAAATATTATCGTTTATAATATTAGCGCGCTCCCTCTAACATTCGTTTTTTCATATCTCTCTTACAAACCGTCTTCTTCAACTTTTTGAGTGCTTACTACGGAGCCTTACCACAGTTGACTTACTGGTTAATATTATTTGTATTTAACATGTCACTTTTTAAGATAATTATTTTATTTTTATTCCTGAACTTCAGTAATTCTCTGAATTAACGTTATTTGAATAATGCCGCATGTTTTAGAGTTCTAAAGTTTCAATAAAATGAAAGTTTCTTTTTACTTCGGCATTTTTGTAAAGACCCATAGCTTATCTTGAAATATATTTTAAAATATTTGGACCATCAAAACGGACATGTTTATATTATTTACATGATTATTAATGCTTCTCACACATGTCATTGTCAATATGAGGTCGGCGGTGATATGCTATTAGATATTTTCATAGAAAACACACATTTATCTCATTAGAGGTCAGCTACATAATAAAACTCGCGTGTCTTTTTGATAAATATTTATACTTATACAACGACTACAATAAATTATAAATAGTTAGTTGTTTTTTTTTTTAATTTTAATTTACTTATCCTTTATTTATTTATCCTTTCTATATAGTTACTGTCTTAGGAATATAATAATTATTACGATGTGGTTAGACCACTAACAAAAAGGTTTCTAGGACTTTTCAGTTCAGAGTTAACCTTTTCAAAGCCATTGTTCCTCCTCAGGAACACGAATAAAAAAGTCGCTTTCGTGAAACGAATAGCTCCGTATTTTGCGAATCGGTTGTGAAGGATATTTCTCATGGCGTCTATTTTCTTTTGCTCGGTTGCAATCCTTATTCCAGCGTTAAATATCATAAGTATAATGACAGATTCCGTTTCGGCTGTTTTGCTAGGATTAAGATCCATTATTATGATATTATCTTTATATTTATGCATTGTTATTTTTTAAAAAATCGACAATTGTTTTTGTGATATTTTTTTCTTCTTACTAATAAAAAATAACCCTCTGAGGCCTAAAAATAATAAAAATGAAATTAAAAAAATAAAATAGTTAGCAAGGGTCAAACAAAAAAGAATACATACAAAAATTCAAATAATTATCTAAGTTAAGGACAGGATTTAGTATTGCTAATCTAATAACGAGAGGTGAAGTGCACGCTGCAAATATCGGTTGGTAATTGGTATTATGCTACGTATAAATACGCGAGCCGAACTGTCGCCATTTGTTCGCGCCATTTGCGGTTGCTTCGTTCCTTTCCCGTAATTCGTGGCTCGGTTCGCAAGTGTATACTTACCATTAGGTAGTACCTATACATAAAGTGGTCAATAGTCCTTTATCATTTATTATTACAATCACCTCATATTTATAGTATTTATACATATTTACAAATCTCACCTTATTAAAGGTGTTTTTGTATAAATTTGTTTGGGTTTTCCTAAGCCGTCATAATGTCTTCTTTGACGTAAGTTTACAAATTCTTATCTGTTAAATTTCTTATCTTGACGTAAAGTAAGTTGAAATATACCTTTTAACCAACTCAATGATCGGTAAGTCGAACGACATTCCAAGAACTCTTAACAAATACTAACAGGTAATTGATACTTTCCATTTTATTAGTTTGTTTAAAACGTAAATTACCTACCTATCTTTTATTTTTCTTCAATAAAGAATCACACGTTTCACTATTCTACGCTACGTTTTAGTATGACAGAAAACGAATCGATGAATGAATGTCCATATGAATGATGTTTCGTGAATTGGAATGACGTAGGTGGTTATTTTTCTTGAGAAATATTCTGCAAACGCCCTTATTAATGATAATGCTTACTTATTGTGATTCATGAATCATGAGTCAGTCTAATGGAAAAGTATGGTCAAAATTCGTCTTTGTCTGCAATTTGCAAAAACCAAGTAAGGTATTACGAAAATTGACGTTAGCCGGCGCATAGCGGGCCGCTCGGCATTTTAGCTGGCACACTATCTAAGGACGGGTTGTCTCACAGAAATTCAAATGTGACATTGCTATAAAATGACCATTCAGCTCCATTTTGTTTTTTGAAACCTACTTCTTTTTCTTGAAAGTTCCTCCGTTTAAAACACTAATTCTAGTTGCGTTTAGCTTTCAAATTGTAATAAGCTGACAAGCCTAACAATATGATAGTTGTCCTCTTTTGCTGATGGCTTTTGCTGACAAAATGGCGCATTCAATATTCATTTGATGACTTTGTCACTTGTGAATTTCTGCGAAACAACTGGTTAACCAGTGGTAGCTATTCATCTTATTATGGTATTCAAAATTAAATTTGTATCTTCCTATGTATTGGATATTATATAGGGTTTTCCAATAAGAGGTTTTATTTTGAATAGCCCGCTATTTCGGTAGATGTTACTTTTGAAGCTGTCATTTTTTGACATTTGACAAGTAGAAACTACGTCATTAATAAAAATGGAACGATACACGCTTCAACAACGGGTCCTTGAAATGCGTGAAAATGATCCGGAATTCCATCGAAAAATTATCTTGAGTGATGAGGCCCATTTCCACCTCGGTGGCTTCGTCAACAAGCAAAATTGTCGCATCTGGGCCTCGGAAAACCCAAGAGTTATTGTTGAAAAGCCTCTCTATCCTCAACGTGTGACTGTTTGGTGCGGTTTATGGTCCGGCGAAGTCATTGGACCTTACTTTTTCGAAAATGAGGCTGGAGCAACAGTTACGGTGAATGGATAGCGCTAATGAGAGATGATTAATGTTTTTTTATTGCCGGAATTGGATGGTATTGATCTGGATTACGTTTAATTCCAACAAGACGGCGCTACGTGCCACACAAGCAACGAAACCATTGATCTTTTACGATTGAATATCAAAATAACACCTCTTATTGGAAAACCCTGTACTATTTTATACAAGTCTGGTATGTAATTTAGCAATGTTGACTGTCATTCAATGGACCAATCGGATTTGTATGCTATCCACAATCCATCTACACATGTTCCATTGTCTCAAAGAATTACGTTATTATTTACGAAGTGTCAGATGATAAACATGTCAGCAATAAAGGCGCCGTGACAAGAATAGATTTTCTTATTCGTACCTACCTAAATATCTTTCGTTAGCTTCATATTCCCCAGCGAACTTCGTTATCAGCGTCTGTCTGTTTGTGCGCTTAGTCCTTCTAAACTACGCAAAGGATTTTAATAGGGTTATCACTATCATTTAGAGATTTTTTCCAGAAGTTCTTTCATTCATATTATATTAATAGAAAGTATAGAAAAGTGTCCGAGCAACACCGGTTACACGTTACTAGTATGTTATTAAAGTTTGGTAGCCTTTTCTGAATAATTAAGTTACCTACATCAGGATCTAATTAATTCCCCATTAAGTTCAAGGTCAATATATTGTGCTTTTCTAGATCACTTCTAAATTTATATAGCATTAATTCACCTCTCATTTGCGCTATCTGGCACGTAAATACAATTAAACAGCGGTTAATTTTATCGGAACTCAAAACAATCATTATCCCCTATCAGAAGTTAGGGAAAACGATACCTAATATACATATATCATCTGATCATCTGGTGACTAAAAATCACTTAAATGACGTTATGGAGTTGCTTCGAGAAATAGTCATAAGGTACTAGAAAGTTCTAGTAGTTTAACATTGTATAACGTTGATACAATTAAACAGCGGTTAATTTTATCGGAACTCAAAACAGTCATTATCCCCTATCAGAAGATAGGGAAAACGATACCTAATATACATATATTATCTGAACATCTGGTGACTAAAAATCACTTAAATGACGTTATGGAGTTGCTTCGAGAAATAGTCATAAGGTATTAGAAAGTTCTAGAAGTTTAATTAAACAGCGGTTAATTTTATCGGAACTCAAAACAGTCATTATCCCCTATCAGAAGATAGGGAAAACGATACCTAATATACATATATCATCTGATCATCTGGAGACTAAAAATCACTTAAATGACGTTATGGAGTTGCTTCGAGAAATAGTCATAAGGTACTAGAAAGTTCTAGAAGTTAACATTGCATAACGTTGATACAATTAAACAGCGGTTAATTTTATCGGAACTCAAAACAGTCATTATCCCCTATCAGAAGATAGGGAAAACGATACCTAATATACATATATCATCTGATCATCTGGTGACTAAAAATCACTTAAATGACGTTATGGAGTTGCTTCGAGAAATAGTCATAAGGTACTAGAAAGTTCTAGAAGATTAACATTGCATAACGTTGATACAATTAAACAGCGGTTAATTTTATCGGAACTCAAAACAGTCATTATCCCCTATCAGAAGATAGGGAAAACGATACTTAATATATATCATCTGAACATCTGGTGACTAAAATCACTTAAATGACGTTATGGAGTTGCTTCGAGAAATAGTCATAAGGTACTAGAAAGTTCTAGAAGATTAACATTGCATAACGTTGATACAATTAAACAGCGGTTAATTTTATCGGAACTCAAAACAGTCATTATCCCCTATCAGAAGATAGGGAAAACGATACTTAATATATATCATCTGAACATCTGGTGACTAAAATCACTTAAATGACGTTATGGAGTTGCTTCGAGAAATAGTCATAAGGTACTAGAAAGTTCTAGAAGTTGTACATTGCATAACGTTGATACAATTAAACAGCGGTTAATTTTATAGGAACTCAAAACAGTCATTATCCCCTATCAGAAGATAGGGAAAACGATACCTAATATACATATATCATCTGATCATCTGGTGGCTAAAAATCACTTAAATGACGTTATGGAGTTGCTTCGAGAAATAGTCATAAGGTACTAGAAAGTTCTAGAAGTTTAACATTGCATAACGTTGATACAATTAAACAGCGGTTAATTTTATCGGAACTCAAAACAGTCATTATCCCCTATCAGAAGATAGGGAAAACGATACCTAATATATATCATCTGAACATCTGGTGACTAAAAATCACTTAAATGACGTTATGGAGTTGCTTCGAGAAATAGTCACAAGGTACTACAAAGCTCTAGGAGTTGACATTATATTACATAATTTATTTACTAGCTTATCACGCTATGTAATCATTTCTAGTGTCAATATTAGAATAACTATGGAAAAGTCATGTTATTAATTTTACTTATCTAGACACTCGGGTATATAGTCATAACTTATAACTATTTTTTAAACCGATTTTTTTTTAACCTATTCTACAGGGTTTTCCGATAAGAGGTGTTATTTTGATATTCAATCGTAAAAGATCAATGGTTTCGTTGCTTGTGTGGCACGTAGCGCCGTCTTGTTGAAAGTAAACGTTGTCCAGATCAATACCATCCAATTCCGGCCATAAAAAATCATTAATCATCTCTCGATAGCCCAATCCATTCACCGTAACTGTTGCTCCAGCCTCATTTTCGCAAAAGTAAGGTCCAATGACTCCGCCGGACCATAAACCGCACCAAACAGTCACACGTTGAGGATAGAGAGGCTTTCCAACAATAATTCTTGGGTTTTCCTAGCCCCAGATGCGACAATTTTCTTGTTGACGAAGCCACCGAGGTGTGAATGGGCCTCATCACTCAAGATGATTTGCATTTGATTCACTCAAGTGAATTTTAATAATTTCAATGCGTTGTTGAAGCGTGTATCGTTCCATTTTTATTAATGGCGTAGTTTCTACTTGTCAAATGTAAAAAAATGACAGCTTTAAATGTAACATCTACCGAAATAGCGGGCTATTCAAAATAACACCTCTTATTGGAAAACCCTATATAAGAGACAGACCCCGCTCTTGTTAAATGTGGAATCCTTCCACAGTATCGTAAACCCTCGGATATGTCAAATCTTTTAATTCTTAAAATGATAAATCAGTTTTTAATGGATTTCGATTATGCACACCGATATACCTCTACAATAGAAGGTAGTTTATTAATCTGTGACACTTGGAGTTCCTCAGGGAACAGTATGAATACCACTAGTGTTTATAATCTATATAATTGCCATTTACTTAGATATCATAATGCAAGGTACAGCACGTGTTTTATGAGGATTGTTTTAAGTGCTATGATATCATTTGTTTATGCATGGTATCATCCTATAAAACTACGTTTTATGAGTGTGTATCACATTTGCAAAGAAAAGAAACACGTATCTACAGTACACATTTGAAAACAATTAACTACTCGTATGGAATATAATTTAACATTCGAATTAGGGATTAAAAACTTTGTCGCTTTTTGATTACTCAACTTTAACCGCAACCCATGACAATGTGACCACAACTGTCGTTCTGATTCTAAACCCTGTTCATCATTAAACAAACCATTTAAATAATGATATTATTCATATCATTCTGACGTGCTTCGAGTGAACAGCTGATCCGATGACAATGAATCATAACATTGGAATGTTTTCGTTACGGATATACCTATTATATAACAATATTTGTCATTTCCCGAGCCCCCCCTGCTTACTTATAATCGCGGTGTAAATATTACGCAGAGTGTAAGGTAGGAAGAGTAAAAAACTTAACATATTACCACGACTTAAGCCAAAATCTTAAAAGCCAGAATCTTAACGACGTAAGTGAAGCAGCCGTGCACAAAAATATTGGTGTATTGGACAGATCTGCGGTTGAATTTGCCATATCAAATCTCTAAAATGTAGTAGGAATCTTATCGATATAAGTGATGAAGTAGTGTCTTCCTCGGGAAGTTACTAATTCATCGTTTAAAAAACAATAATCTGGTGCTTTCCGCTAATTTTAAAGTAAAAAAACGTTTTATAAAATTTTGAAACCGTTTTACTTAAAATATTTTTATGGTTCTTCTTCTTCTTTATGTGCCGTATCAGGTCCCCCCGACGTTGGCGATCACTCTGGAAAATGTCTCTTTGTCTTGCGCTGCCCGGAATAGCTCCTCCACACTTCTAATGCCGGTCCACTCTCGTATATTTCGCAGCCAAGACATTTGTCTCCTACCAGGCCCTCTGCGACCCTCTATCTTGCCTTTCAATATTAACTGGAGCAAGTGATACTTCTCCCCTCGAAGTACATGACCCAGATATGAAATTTTCCTGATTTTTATTAATCTAAGCAGTTCTCTCTCTGCTCTAGCCCGCCTGAGAATTTCTGTGTTGGTGATCATGTCGGTCCATGGGACTTTGAGTATTCTCCGGTGAAGCCACATTTCAAAAGCCTCTAACCTGTTCATGGTATTTACTTTCAAGGTCCATGTTTCACATCCATACAACAAGACCGACCACACATAACATTTTAGCATTCTCTGCCTTAGTTTTAAGCTGATATTATCATTGCAGAAGAGGGATTTCATTTTAATGAACGCAGTTCTTGCTGTTTCAATTCTGCACCTAACCTCTACATCTGGGTCAAGAGTCTCCGTGAGAATACTGCCGAGGTATTTAAATCTTTATGGTTATCTTTTATCTTTATCTTTTTATGGTTAGGTCCTGTTTTTATTAATCTTAAATACAAACAACTTACCTCCGTAAGGATCTTTCTAGAAACATTTTTGAATTTAGTAATACGTTCATCAGAATTAATTAAAATATGAGCGTCGAGCAAACCTCCGTTATTAGAGTCTTGTGTCGCCTTAAAACGGCCTTAAACCGTGCTTATGGCAGGCTTAACTGTACCGACGCTGAATCTAATAAGTTAGCCTGTCATTCCATTGGATCGGTAAGAGTAAGTAATCGATATAATCCGAAGACTATGCGCAGAAAAGTCCCTCAATGACTGCGCTGTAAACCGTTGCGAAATTTACACTTCTGCGCAGGGTCTTCGGTTTATTTTGATTCCTTACCCTTACTGACCCATTGGGACTACAGGCTAAGACGGCAAGCAACTAAGAAAGAAAGTGTAAGGTAAGTACTAAGTTCAAGCATGTTATCGTTTGCCGGGAATAGACTGGTTCGCCTATGAAATAATCAATTAAATCGATCTGAAATTAGAATAATAATTCCGACCAGCATCAAAAGTTTGATCGTTTCCGGCTCGTTATTTTTGCAATAAAACGCGAATACTTTATGATTTTTCCCGTAGCCATAAACAGTTTAATTTGGTTACAGTTTATATTTTCATTTAAATAACGATATCGTTAAACGAATCTCGAAAAAAAAATCCGTTAAAAATCACCAGAAAACACATAGGGTGCGGCAAAACAGACAGTGCAGTTTTGAAGGGCTATTAAAAAAAACTTGCACGTTTGCTAAATTTTATTCGTCAAATCATTCCGTTTTATGCATCAACTCCTGAAGATGACATCAGAAAGATGATGGCCCCCAGCAGCAATACATTGATTTTTTTTTTTTTTCCGGTCGCATTTTTACACATCTTGACGGGTATAACGGCGATTTTTACGAGTGAGGCCGATGTTTAAAAACAGTTTCCTTCAGATAGCCCCACAGGAAGAAGTAGCAAATTGCAACCGGAATGCCCGCTGGGTGGCGACGAAAGAACGGCCATTTTAAAAAAACGTGATGATGGCGAAGCGTGGTTGTTGTCCGGACCAAACCATGGTAATGACTGAAAACGTAACGATCCTCCTAAAACAATGAGACCCCTCTCAGATTCCTACCCCCACCACACGCGATGTACCGGCCCTTCAAAACTGCACTGTCTGTTTTGCTGCACTCTGTATTTAAGACATTTGAGGCATAAGAAAGTTATATGTATATTTTTTAGTATTATTTTTGTGTGAAGGGCATTGATGTGAGATACGCTATCATGCCTTATTTGGATGTTTTTTGTTATTGGTTTCGTTAACAGAGCCGGCTGTTTCCTTACGTGGTAGGCTGGGAAATCAATACAAATACTGGTGAACTGTATTACACGGTAGCGCGGATATTCTATGGGAAATAAAATTTTGTCAGTAATTGGAAAAAAATTATTCACATATTTAAAAATTAAGGGTGTATAGGCTATGTTATAATCCCAGTCCTTTGGTATAAATCAAACGCCGTTATTGTCAACCTTTTGTGCGTTAATGCATTTCGAAATAAGCACTTTTTTTTAAGTAAACTAAATAATCAATTTCTTACGCGACCCCTTTTTTGCGTATCATACTTCAAACTAGGAAACTTCCTGCGATTATTAGAAGAGTGTTACACAGACAAGGTGTTCCTCCATGTTCATGCTGTTCTTCTGTTCATTATTGACATAGTCTTTACCATATATTATTTAATTGAACATTATATTTTATTAAAACACAAATAACTTTGTTTATCACTTTGTACAGTATAAGTATATATTGGATACTTACTCCTGATGAGGTGAACTTCGTTTATGAAACATGTAGAGGTTGTATATAATAAAGTGATGTAAGCAAAGTTATTTGTGTTTTGATAAAATAAATAATGCCATCACAAAGTGATAAGCTTTCAGAAGAAATTTTCTTCGAAAAATTAATAAAAAAAAATATAAATACATTTATACTTTAAAATTGAATCTCAAAAGTAATCATTTCCTCTGGAACTTGAACCATTACCTCAAGACTTCTATTATCTCTATCTTCAGATTTGATATCATCATATCTGCAGATATAACTATGGCTAAGGAAAGAACTTCTGGAATATTGCTCGGGAGTTAATATCATTTTACTGCCTCCTCAACCATATACATATATACATATTATATGGTTGAGTTATATATTATTTTCGGTACATATGTCCCGGAAACTTTAAATGTTTTGTTATGTGTTGTAAACTTCCATAGACGCAGAGTTACGCTAGGTATTTTGCGTATATTAGGGAGGCGATAATTTTTCTCGTTTGCTTATTTATTTATTACTTTATTAACACCCTTTTTAGGGGCTTTTACATATAAATAGTAAAACTTATATATTAATACAGTACCTACATATTTTTTATACATAACAATATTGCCTCAGTAACAATCTTTTGTATTTTTTGTTAAGTGATAAATTAAAGATGTCTACTGACTCGGTAATTAATCCTGGACAATGAGGATTCAACATGGCAATTAGTACCAGAATTTCTGCACTGTAATAAATCCCGACTTCTAGTATTACGTAGTGGAATCCAAAATCTTATCAATGCAAGCAATTCTGGACACTCAAATACGTAAAAACTAACTAACCATCACGCCCTTTCCCCGCAGGGGTAGGCAGAGGGGACGGACCGCCAAACAAATCGGTCTTGGAACATACTCCTTGCCTCATTCAAATTCAAACATCGTCTCATACACACTCTTCTATTATTCTGACTCTTGACATGGCCTGACTCAAGTATCTGATTCACTTGGTCATGCCATGTCTTCCTCGGGCGTCCCCGACTTCTGCTACCATTCACATTTGAATCGTATATTCTCCTTACACTCCTTTCTTCGCTCATTCGCTCTACATGCCCAAACCATCTAAGCGTCCCTATCCTCATCTTACTCACTACGCTTACATCAGCCTTGCACTCTTTGCGGATCTCCACATTTCTCACACGATCATACATGGTTTTAGCAAACATACGCCTCAGGGATCTCATTTCTACAGCATTAAGTCTACTTTCATCCTTTCTCTGCCAGTTCCATGCCTCACTTCCGTACATCAGGGTAGGTACCAGCACTCCATTATGGACTGCTAGCTTCGCTTCTTTGGACATTTTTTGTTAGCGCCAACTGCGTTCAGTCCTCCATTACAATATCTCTGTCAGCCTTCCCATCTCTCGTAAACATACTCCCTAAATATACAAACTCATCCACCCGCTCCAAGTATTCCTCATTCACAGCTATATTGCACACTGTTTTCGTACTCTCTCTTTCAAACACCATTACTTTAGACCTACTTACATTCATCATTAACTCATTCTTCATACATACTTCGTTCATCCTAGACTGTAAATCTTCCATTCTGTTGGCAGTCAGCATCGCATCATCAGCATACAACAGGCAACATACTCGTAGTCTCAGATTACTCAAATACATCATTTAGAATTTTATATAGAAATAAATACTAAGTCAGTAAAAATCCCTCAGTCAGAAAATTTAAACACATTCATTTAATTTATAAGAGTATTGCAGTTCAACAAAATTGCTGGAATAGCCATTTTAAAACATAGAAAACCGAAGAATTTATTAAGTATTCTTTCAATAGCTTGTACATGGATATTGTAATGTGTAATGTGGGTTCCAGACGGGAGAATTGTATTCAAGTTGACTTCTAACAAAAGCAAAATTTAGTAGTTTAATGTACTTGTTGAAATTTATAGTTAACCTATTTATAAATTAATATAATAATGATATTGGATATGGAGAAATATCATTTAATTATAAAAATATATCCGTTTATTTTCAGGTGGCTATGATTTAAGATTTTCACTGCCCAATGTATTATCGTGATATTTTTGGTGTATTATGCCGTGTTGCGCTACCTCCTTCCTATATCAACGTTTCGGACAGCGTTGCAGTGTCTATCAGCAGGGCAGATGTCTCCAAAGGGGAATGTATGGCTAGCGATATAGCGCACGTGTGAGACTAGCGTAAGGCGAAGCTTAATGCCAAATCAGTATTTTGATTAATCTTTATAACGGATTGGCGAACATTACGAATACCAAAAAATATGCTTTAGATAAATTGATGGTTTTCCTATCGCTTTGCTTGAGTAGAATGCAAATAAAAAAATAAATTACTAAATAAAAAATATAAATGTAAACTAAAAAAAAAATATTTTTTCAACAGAAATGTTCGGCATAAAGGAAACAACTTTTGAAAAATACGTTATTATAGCTAAGATTATCTGTGTATAAAATTGAATCGAACGTTTCTAGACTCCGTTTGTCAAGCGATTTTAATGCCTATTACCTACGATATAAGGTATACCAAGAATATACACATTTTTGGCTTGTAGCTTCCTCTTAATTTGAATGGCAGTGCTGCAGTACCGCCCGCAATATGATCGAATACGCGTAGTTATTCGCTCTAGTTTGCTCGTAAAATCACTGTTTAAATCTAAATAACTTACGCTGGCACAACCCTGAACAGTAAACATTGTATTGCCAAGTGTTTGCTTAGCATTTAAGAGGTAGGAAATTGTTTAGTTTCTTAAGTAAATGCAGAGTGCTGAATAATTCCTTGCGACTCACTTCATCGACTAATCAACTCGAACTGAGATGTTTGCCAATCAATATGCCTATTTTTTTTACTGTTTATACTGCAGACTTGATCACAGATAAATAATCTTTTTTTTCTTTTGTAATACAATCCGATTTATCTTCTTGCGGCTATTACGTGATGTATTTACGTAGCGTGATATTCGTATACTCAACTCTAACAATATCGGCTTGAATCCAGCGAGCGTTCCAATCAGATACGACGCAAAGAGTGTTATAAATCTACCAGAATGTTGGATGGTCTTGCCTATTAAAAACCCTAAAGTAATGGATGTTGCTGACGTCATACTTTTCATTTCGATAGTGGTGTAAATTTGAAACGAAAGTTGGCCAGTTCTTGGGCGAAGCCGCCTTGAAAATTAAATTAAAGAATTTAAATTTTAAATTTAATCGGTAACGTTTGCGTGCTGCGTCGTCTGCTTGACATTATGTTGATTTTAAAAGCATAGATTGCAAGAGTTTTATGTTTATTTTAAAGCATAGCATGTTAATATATTATTATCATAGTACTTGAACTCTTAATTATTTATTACTGTCTGACATCAGCACAGAAAATAATCAGAGTTATTCTGTTGATGACTATCATAAGGACTTCATAGAGAACCAGGTATTTTCTTTCACAGAGTTTATTATTCTAGAAATACATGTTATTTATAATCCTTAGATGAGCAAGTTGTAAGTAGGTATGTCTAAATTTCGTTGAGAGGGTGGGGGTCATAAGAGGGACACAGGGTGTGAAACCAAACCATGATTCGCCTCCCCTTTGTTATTTAACAAAATATTACAGAGAGTTTTCATCAAAGGACACCCTAAAAATGATCGATCCCGCTGATCTGCAATCTGTTATGTAATTTTTATTTAGAGCCGCGGACATAAAAACTCTTGCGTTCAAATCTCAACCGATTAGAAAAGTTGTAATGTGTCATAACAACTTACTGCCGTAATTGGGCAGAATTGATATTAAAAAGTTGTAATGTGTCATAACAACTTACTGCCGTAATTGGGCAGAATTGATATTAAAAAGTAAAAAAAATGTGTTAAATTTAATTAAACTAGTTATTTAACTAACTTAAATTCATTATTAAAAAAAATTGTTACAATAATTCTCATTTATATTTTGGTATTGAAATTAAAAAAAAATGATATTTTGGCTTTACGTCTGGTGTTTTTCAGTTAATTTTTTTTTAATTTCTTACGTTTTTTTCTCTTATATCCTACCCTCAAAACCGTTTGTACCTAAGTTACTTTCATCTTTTGTGTATTTTAAGATTGTTATTCTAGTGTATATTATTATTTACATTATTTATTTATTATTTGTGGATGGTGTGAACTTTGTTACTGGGTTATGTTATTACCTAATTGTTTTTTTTTTTAAATGTACGGAATATTATTCACCCATAAATGTTCCTGATAAAATAAAATTCGAAAATGTAAAAGAAAACACTCATACACGCCATAACAAGCGTACACTGCACATTTTTTTTTTATTTGAACTTATTATTTAATATCATTTCTCTACCGTGCTTCGAGTCTCGCATGTCACTGAGCGATTTCTCACAAACATTATACGTTTCTTTTATTCTGATAATGTTTGTAAGTTCGCTGTTCTTATTGTTAACGTTACAAGTGGAAACTGCACGATTTTCGAAGATCTAATTATATTATTATTGTACTCGAAATTATTTAGCGGAAAGCGTTCGTGTTGGTCCTTTCCGATGATTTTGGGTTAAGCTTTTATGTTTCAAATTTGAATACAGGTACATACTACTCGCTTTTGATTTTTTTGTGCTTTTTCCAAATACACATCAAGGCATAATTATGGATTTTTAATTTAAGTTTAAAGAGAAGGCCGCACGGGAAACCTCATTGAAACGAAAAAAAATCTATGTCATTTCTGGAGGAGTAATACTGGATCTCGAAGGGTAAATAGTTTCACATTCGAGCTGTTGAGTCGTTAAAAAAATCGATTATCGTCTTGAAAATGCCAAACGTGTACGAATTTTGAGCAAGCATTTGTCTCGAGTGTCTTCCGACTGCAAATAAGCCCAAAAATCATGTCAGTATGTTAATCAAGATGAAAAAGTTTATCCGCTGGAGGCCGTTTGAAGAATACTATTTATTGTGAAACCGGCGACGACAAATCTATGGGTTTCTGTTACTATTACCAAATGTATAGTCCTATTTTCCTAACGAAACCTTGACTAAACCTTAACTTGTTGGCGTCTAAAATATGAATGAATATTGTTATTAAAACATAGTTATTGTATTTCATTTTAATTTCTTGCTTCTATGTAAACATGATCTATTGCGTTCTAATTGTAGGTGCTTGTACATTGATATATCAAAGAAATACAGTTGGAAAATCATTCAATAATTTCACTTGCATTTTTAAAGTGGTCAACTTATAAATAATGTGCCATTGCCAAGTTTTCGCACCTAATAACTAGATCAACCGAATTCTGTAGTTACTTGATTCATTTATCATAAAAATCATCTAATAATAATTTATTATAGTGATGACTGGAAGTTCAATTGGCATCAATTCTGATTGGCAGAATTTTTCTAAATATTTGGGTCACCTGTGGGCGATGGCCCACTTCCCAATATTGTACCTTGTCTCTGAAATGAAGTTAAAAATCATTGATATGCATAATATATATATTAAAATATGAATGGTGTATACGACCTCTGTCTTTTATAATGCTAAAACTCTTTGATAATATCATTTACACCTCAGCTCTTTTCGTCTTCTGTAATATATGTTTTTTTTTTACTCATATGCTAATTTAAATCTTTAATTCTCATTTTAAGCTTTTTGGTTTTGACATTTAATCCCCTCAAAATTGAACCTTTTCACAGTTGGCGACATCTGTAATTAATCTAATTATGCATATACCTTTTTTGTTCATTCTACAACGCTTCCTGTAATCTATATCTCAGAATCTAATCTGGATGAAATTTGGATCTTGTATTATTTTTTCATTCTTGTCAGTTAATTATGCAATCTGAACCCATTTCACAGCCAGTTACAGTTGTAAATGTGTGAAAATACTATTTTTTATTTGTTGAATGTATAAAAAAGTCAATTTATTTATAGTCTCAAAGCAATTTATAACTTTTAATTGATTTTTCACAAATATTGCGCGATGAAGGAGTATTTTTGTCAATGCAAACTTATTAAACCATATAGGGAATATATATAAAGTTTTTTCGGAATGCGACAGGGTATGAATTTAAAATAAAATATTCTGATTGTGTTCGTACGTATGAATCCCATTGTTTTATTGTTCTTCGCGATATTGTTCTGCAACTTTGCTACACCCCTGTCTCTTGGAATTGGCGTTCCAAATTAATTGAAATTTTCCATCTTAAATGACCTATGACTGGTTCGAGGTTTTAACTAAAGAAAAATGTATACGAAATTCCTCTGTGATCGTCAAGCGGAACAATGCACAATGGTACTCTGCATTCCTGAATCCGGAGTGGAACGGGCGTCACCATACATCGATGAACTCAGAATACTTATAAATAATTATAGTATCATCTCTGACCATCGCTCTCTCTGTACCCTCTTCGCGGTATGGCAATAATTAACGATACTGTAACGCTTCAACTGCGATGGATGAAAGACGATTGATATAAGAGTGAAAGGAGAGCCGAATAAGATGGTATGAACGGTTCCTTGATTCGCCCAGCCATCCGTCGCCCCGTGGCCCCCTGTACTTGAACTTTGGTGTCGACCATAATTAGTGTGAAGAACAAACCGCCTCTGGGGCAGGTCAGGGGTCGATGACAGTCACACCCCAGGTCGTCAACTCGTGCTCCGAAATTTGCTTGACCTGGAAAATTAATACTCGAAAATAATACTTGCCCAAAAACGAAAGATAGATGGATCAATTCAAGTGGTGTTAGGCTGGGAATATTGCTCACCTTCAGAACAAAGACGTGAAGAGTGCTGGAAAAAGGAGTAGGTTTCAGAAACCCTGGTAGATCCAAGACCTGACGAGAAGAGGTGGAGCAAATTGATACTCATATGGTCAGCCTTGAAATCAACCGCTGATGAATCGGAAATGTTGATTATGAACAGGTGTATTTTTCGTTTTCGGACAAATCGACAAATTTTTCATTACGAAACAAAAAATACTTTCAGGGTGAATTTCCTACGTTCCACCTGTTGTTTTTTTTAAAGAAATACAGTTACCAATTTCCCTGAATTTTGGTCTTTCTAAAACTTATTGTAATCGAAAAAACATTGATGTATCAATGTATAATGTACCAATGCTACGTCGTTGTGAAACACACATATTTCGATACCGACACGAAACTCTCAATGTGGAAACAGAGGCCCCGGTTAACCTGCTTTGTTATTATTAAAAAAATATTTTAGGAAAATATAAAGCGCAATATTACAAAACTGAATCAGGAGACACACTCCTGATTCAAGTCAACTTCCCGGCAGAGGTGATTCGAGACTGAAATTGCAAGCATTGCATTTAACTTTTAAAATGTACATATTTTATAATACATCTGAATCAATTTAATTAGTGGGGTACTGCAATTCATTTTCTAAGTTACATTATTTGTGCTCGGTCAGCGTCCGCAAAATCATCTCGAGAGTAAAGGACACGTAATTTATCACTGAAAATATCGCGAAACCGTTTAAATTCATCGCGCACGAGTGCCAATGTGTGAATGTGGTAGCGCTAACATTGTAAATTAGTATTCATAAACGAATCTATTCCAGACACATTGGATTTCGCTTGATCTATGTGATTTGAAATACACTTGCCTTCACGGCGCTTGGCGCGTGCATCGATAGTGCAAAGGGATAATGACCCAGCGGAAATTGTGACTTGGGCATAGATGGTGTAAGTTATGTGTAGACATATAAGAAGTGCACATACCAAGGAACCGCTCTGCTTCCGCTATCTTTTGTAGACGTTTGATTAAATCAATAAGTAATTTCCCAACCGTTATCTTTTGGTCTATTACTATCTTTATTTTTAGATAACCCTAATGATGGACATTGCACGGTGTTTCGACACGCCATAAATTGAAGTGACCAGGAAATGGCAGGTAGCCATAAATCTCACAAGGCGGGCAATCAGTATCGCCAGCCATAAAACGCGTGTAGCACTCGAGTAAAAGCCACATCATTCCCGGATTAGTAAAATTAAGTTATTCGTGGAATTCTCCGAAAAACGCAAGGCCCGGAATTACTTATCTACGTTATTCGTTATTCTCGAAGCCTCTCATTCTTTGCACCCCTCACCACCCCCTAACACAGTGAGTTAACTGCCTCGAGTTTTGTATAAAAAAATATCTAACGATAAAGGGGGTTATGTCAGGCAGCTCTGTTAATCTGGTTGCGTGTGGAATGCGAAACCAGCATAAGGGTTTCTAAAAAAACTCATTTTATTACATTTGTCATAAAGATTTTTGATTTTTCGTTATGGTCGTTCACTCTGGATAATGATCCTACGATTTTGGCAACGACGTGTTCCGCTTTTTATATGTGATTTTTCAACCTGAATGAAGGCAGTTCAAATATTTCTGCTAAGTTCATACTTAAAATTACTTGTCAATTGCGAAAAAAATAATATTTACTCCATATTTTATGTTGGTAATAATGCCAACTAATAAATTTATGACTGTTTTGTTTTGGTGTTTTCCTCTGACCCTGTTGACAAAATAACGACTTTAAAACCGGAATATTAAATATCGCACCTCATAAAGTTTTTATCTTGGTCGATCCATCATTTTGTAATAGTGATTATGACAATGATATTATTGTGTTTTTAACGTTTGTTAGAATGCAGTGGCGTTGGGAAAAGTTCCGGAAATCCGGGCAAGGATTAACACTGACTGTTGACTAGCAATTTATTAACATTAACTTCACACAGGAGGCCCAGAGGACAATTTGCGTCAGGGCCTATGTCATCTTATGAGATGATTTGTGGAGGGTATTTTTGAGGAGCGGAAAGGGTGAGCATTGAACGTGGGTCTAGAAGAGACCCATGTTGTAGGAGGGATGAAACACAGACGCCGGCAAATTGTTACACAGCCGAGCTGTAGAAGAACGAGGCGTACCAGTTCTCATGTGAAAAATGTCAACCGAATATATACGTTATCGTATTTCCCGAGTATACACCGGTGCCGAGAAGGGATGCTAGTTTCTCGGAGCATCTTTTATTGAAATACCAGTAGAACAAGGATAGCATTTCCACCTGACGCCTGTGCTCTAAATCCGTTTGTTAAAATAGGGGAATATATCAAACGAGCCGCCCGTTTCTGCGCAGAGTGGGTTTTAAGTATTTTGGGGCTCCAAACCAGAGGTGGTTGTCAAATTCAACAGTTGATCACTCAACAACAAAGGTAATACCATTTTACTATCGTTTTTTTTTTTTGTCGAGTACAAATAATCATTGAAACAATTTAAGAGGATACTAAATTAATTCAACTGATGAATGGATAGCATCACCTTTAAGGTTAAACACGACGTTCATTATAATCTACATGTTCGTAGATAGCGTTAATTAGTTATTTTTATTAAAATACGTTTTTTTAAGTTATTGCTTTACAATATTAAGACAAATTATTTGTTTGCGCCCGTACTTACGCAATATGATTTTTTTTTATTTTTTTTTTATTATCAATATAAAGTTTCTTTTACAGGTTTTTTTTTTCGATATAAAATAGTTTTGTCCGTAAAAAACTTAATTCTTTCAAGAAAGGCAAGAGTGTTTATGTCTTCTGTTGCTTTTAGTTTTACTAATTCCCATGTATCGTCATTTTCAATAATATCGTCAGCATAAGAGGTTATATTACCATGAAGTGTTTGAGAAAATATCCCGTTTACATATAAGATGAATAATATTGGACCCAGTACCGTACCTTGTGGGATTCCATAATTAGATGTATCTTCATCGCTATATACATTGTTTATTTTGACATATTGAGGGCGATTATTTAGGTAGCTTGTAAAACAATACCTTGCAAAAAGCGTATTTTAATAAAATAAATTAACGAACGCCATCTACGAACACGTAGATTACAACGAGCGTCGCGTTTAATCTTAATAACAACATTTCAAGACTCGAATTCATACCGTTATCATATCGAATCTTCATAATATGAGTTGACAATCAAGATAATAAATTGACAACCTTCACAAATATCAATCTTCAAAATACGAATTCTTATTATCCCTGTAAAAACTTTAACATCATTCACATACGCTAGTTTATACAGGGAGTATTCCATCATTATCTCGATAGGTTTTCAAGATAAGTATCAATAATAATAAATAAATTTCGCAAAAGGTAGATGACTCGACTAACTTCTGTCTGATCTCTATCTGATCTGATAATCCTATGAATAGAGCTTTTGAAAACTGTCAATAGGGTGGTTAAATATCCTTTTCACTCAACTTTATATCTTGTACTTGTACTTGCGATTATCCTTGTATGCAGGTGCCCAGACTGACCAAAAGATCGGTAAGCCACAGTAAAATATGTAAGGTCATTCATTACGAAGAAAATTAACAAGTACGTTCGCCGTGAAGTCCTCTTGGTTAACTTTTCAGTCTGACATTTCTGAATCAAGCAAGTAAAGAACGAGCTTCATTCATTTATAAAAAATGATTAAACATCGTCATATTTTAATGCCTTTTTTATTGTTTATTTTAAAAAAACCTTTGTGATCTCATTTACCTGCGATGACATACGGCATTAATAACTGATTCGTCGAAGGCAATATAATGAGATGTATTATGCAAAATGTTATATCCTGGAATGAGAGCAGCGATTGGCCACTCCTGAATAATTACGTAAACACTCATCAATTACGTTATTACGATAAGTGTCATATTGTAATCCAGCTGGGGCTCATGCAGTTTCTGTTGCGCCCACGCTCATTCATGACACTTTCCAAGCCATCGATATACAATGTACTAGATAATCCACCTTGAAGATACCGCATTCCGAATTTCTACCGAAATAATACTAACATACTTTTCTTGAAATTTAACACTAGTTTTTGTACACGACTACCGGTTTCGGAACAACCGTTCCTTCTTCAGGGCAAAATATACTAACATTACAAAAAAATGGTGAATATAATAATATTACTGAGATTTGAAGTTACATCTCCTCCCCCCACCCTTCACTAATCCCTAGTTACGCCACCCCCCCCCCACTTCAACACTTCTTTAATACATGTTGTTGTTGACCGGTCGGTGGCTGAGTTGACTTAGCGTTTGGGTCCCACCCAGGCGTAGTGTGTTTAATTCCTCGGCTGGCTAATGTTAAGTTCGTATATTTTGTCCTGAGGAAGGATCCGAAACCGGTAGGCGTATATAATAAAATGGTTCCATGCTAACTCAACACAGTGACTATTCAACACACCTTTAAAAAGTGATATAAAGTCATTAAAAACGATGAAAAAAAAATTAACCTAATCTAACCTACCCTACTTAACCCAGTTAATAAAGTTTTTGTTTCATCACTTTCCATGACTTTATATAACTTTTTAAAGATGCGATGAATTACATGAATTCCCTCGATAGAAAAAAAATCGCAAAGTATGCTCCATAAATTATGAACAAATCTGTTCTGTTATAGGTATGAAACAAATCACAGTGTTTCTTTAAATGCTATTTACGACATTTGTCGAGAGATTTTACATATATTTTTTTTTAATATTTTCGTTTGCGCCTATTTATTAGATTTAAAAAAAATATTAGTGGGCACCCTCTAATATTTACATATCACTCTTTCAAACCATCTTCTTCTTCTTTTTGAAAGGTTACCACGGAGCCTTAACTGTAATGAGCCCATTTTATTGAACATTTATTATTTTTTTTAATAGTGTTGGTTCGTGCGGGAGCTTATTCTACGTTTAAGGGTGTTTAAATCTACTCAAAAACGAAAGCACGATATTCAAACTTATGGATGTTTAACATGATGCTTTTTTGTCCACTTTCCGTATGAAGTGTTTTTTCATTTGGATTGGGAATGAAAAAAGGAATTATTCAAATTTAGAACCGATTTTCGTACAATTTAAGATGGCGGACATTATTTAATATTTTTCTTCTGTCATTGTTTTGCGTAGCTATATTATGTGGAAATGTTGCAAATTTATTTCGTTTTATTTTTAAAGTATTGATTAAAAAAATACTGTGTGTTTATTACTGATTGCGAACGTGTTTTACTGTTTGATATTTTGAATTTCACTAGACAAATGACGGATGCCTTCATGCGATCTTCGGTTATGTTGAAGGTGTTGCCATGTTTGACGATTGCACGATTTAGTACCGTCGCAAAGTATTATTTATTCTGTAAAGGCAAGAATCTGTATGAAATCGGAAGTATGACAATGATGATCGTGTGAAGCAACGATTTTTTTTGTATGGGTCTCGATATATTTTCCAGATTGGGATCGATATGAAAAAAAGCATCTTGTAAACTGTTCCTTTGTCCTTCTACAACTGACTCGTTGCTGATCTCATTTTCCAGCATTTCTCAGGTATGCAATTAAAGTGGAGTCATTTCTTTGATTGCATTTTAAATGCGGTGCAGCGTAGCTTGCACTGAATTGTTTCTGAACATATGGGCCATTGCATATTTCTGAGGTGATATTTCTGAAAAATGACGGTGCTGAGACTGCAGTCATAGCATGACGTTCGAGTATTAATTTTGAACTATCTATAGGTCTATACAACCGCTAAGCTTAATTTTTTAAATGTAACATCACAAACAAATTTCTAGTATTTAATTGATGACCTAATGACCTGAAATAACTGTAAACAAGAATCGGTAAATTTGGAGACAATATTTGAGGGAGACCTATCTACAAAGCTGAATGCCAGAAGGCTTATGATAATTCAACATAAATTATACGTATAAACTTTTTGCATGTTATGCTTCAAAGTATTAAGGTGATGCCATACGTAGTAATGCAAAATCATGTGTTTTTGGTTTGAAAATTTGGTCGCCTAGAAATGTTTCAGATGCTTTAATTAAATACTGCGAGTAGGATACATCTTGGCCTTTGAAATAATCGAGTATTTTTTAGATAAGTCTTTTTATAAGCCCAGAAAAAAATAATGTATAAGGCCTATGAAAACTGCTTTAAAGTTCAAAATCTCCTACTTACGAACCCATTTTCGGTTATAATTTTATTGTATAATGTGACTAATTAAGTTATTTATAAAATGATCGAAAAAAATTTAAATATTTATGCCTGAACATCCACAAAATAAAATAAAAGGCACTTTTTGGCCATGTTTTTTCTTGCATAAATCAAAACAGGCGGATGGTGTTAAGCGGGAATTTAAATCTTATCGCCATCTACGTAAGGGTTGTTATTGATAGCGGCTCAATTTAAAATATTACACGACGTAGTGAATCGCCTTAAGATGAATTTGTTTGTTCGCGCCTATAAACTACTACTTCGCAGTGCTTATAAAACGGTTCCATAATAACTCAGTACAATGACAAATCAACACAACTTTGAAAACCTTTAAAGTGATAAAAAAAGTATCCAATAATAAATAAACCTATCTTAACCAAATTAACCTTTTTTTAACACTTTAGATCACTTTTGTTCTGAATTTTATTATTATAGCGATTTTATTAAAGAATTGTACATGCAACATATATGATGGTGAATATATGTATACTAAATTGTATTTCTTAGTCCTCCTCACTAGGGTGACCTGTGCTGAGGC
Source organism: Hesperophylax magnus (assembly GCA_026573805.1). Lineage (NCBI taxonomy): Eukaryota > Metazoa > Arthropoda > Insecta > Trichoptera > Limnephilidae > Hesperophylax > Hesperophylax magnus. Next base: position 168,587 of record JAIUSX010000007.1, on the reverse strand, counting down.
AGATTAAATTAAGATTTGTTTTCTGTGTCGTTTTTAGGGCTTTTCTCAGCGTTTATTCATTAATCTCTTTCGGCCAGATTTTTATTCTTGATTTGTAATCATTAAAATTTTCTGTTCGCTTTATATCTGGGGGAAGGATGTTCTGGAGTTTTGTCGTAAAATAAATATAGTTTCTTTGTCCGAATGTGGTTTTATAACTTGGAATATATTTTAAGTCATTGTGATGTGATACGCGCAATTTTAAAGGATTCAGTATTTTTAATAGTAATAGTATATTTTTAACATATATTTGTTGTATATTTTATTTGTCCGGTTACCATCCAAAAATGGACACCAGAAGGCCAATTGTAAAGAAGAAGAAATTGTAATTAATAATATTTTCTAAAATAGATTCGAAGGAAAGAAAGTTTTGTGTTTTTGGTATACCTATAACATACATCACAGTAATTGCAAGTTACTTAGAGAGTCGCATCGCGTTAGTGCATCGCGTCGAATGCGTTGCATCTTGCATCATCGAATCTTATTTTGTCACGCTTTACATGTCCTTGCAAGGTGCCTTTCCTATGTCATCTTGATATTTTAAGATTAGCTGACTTGTGTGGGTTAAATTATTCTTAGAATTCAGGTAAAATTAGTAATCAAACTTGTTTTTTCAGGGTTATCTATCAATTTTATATTATTAAACCACGAAAATCGAGAATTCGATATTTGTCTAGAGATATTCCGGTTTTTATTATTTTCGTGTTTACTATTGTAAGTTGATGTGGCAATATGAAATATTCAGAGTATGATGTGCACTTGAAAAATTTTTCAACTTCTCGGACAGCTGATACAATAATAAACTAGGTTAGATTAGGAAATATTTGTACTATCCTGAAAAGGATTTTTCAATTTCACGGAAATCTGTATTTATTGTGAACTATGTTAGATAATGTATATTTTTTGTCATCTTATCGACATTCAAATTCTTGTCGTGTTAACTCTTGACAGGCCAAAATGCCAAACAAAGCATCTGTAACCAAGTGGGTCTTCCGACGACCCCATACATTTTTCTGTCTTATGGGCTTTTAAACTATAGAAATCCCAATTATTCAGTCAATTATAATGGTAACTTACGTATTTGCGCAGGAATACGTAAAATACTAAAATGATATGTCAAGTATTTAAGCTGATATAAGGAGGATAGTAATTTTGGGTACCACCTACTCCCCCGCTTGGCTGCGGGATAGTTAATAAAGGCCAGTCAACTATGAGCATAATTTTGATTTTTTGTAAACATTTTTAACACCCCACATTCCGAATTTCTACTGATGTATTATAGCGTACTTCCCTTGAACACGTTTTAGTTTTTAAACTCTTAAAATAACCTATATTCAGATGCCGAGTTCAAAAAGTAATTACATGAAATTCTTTCGGTAGAAAGAAAAATCGCAAAGTATGCTTTGAAAATTATCAAAAACAGGTTCTGTTATTTAACATGTTTTATGAAAAAAAATCACATCAGTTTTTTTTTAAGTGATAGTTAACTCACTGTTAAAATATTTAATAATTTTATACTTAGGCCTATTCATTACAATCCTTTTTTTGTATATATTAGCTCGCTTCCTCTACCATTCTTATTTAAATATCTCCCCTTCAAACCATCTCTAGTGATATTCTTCTTCTTCTTTTTGAACGCTTATAAAGGAGCCTTAATCGCGTTTGTTTTTGAAAACTTTTCGGCCCCGCGGGTTGTTAGGTTATCATGCTCATAATACCACGATATGTAGATATAAGTTGATCGGACGCTTACTTAAAACACATGGCCGTTATCGATGCATATCGGACATATGGATCAGCTCGTGAACTTAATAATATCAATGTTGGGATTATGATTGCTTTATCTACCATGAAACTGCTTCATTATTTTACAAGTTACAACGCAGCGTTCAATATATACAGGGTTTTCCAATAAGAAAAAGATCAATGGTTTCGTTGCTTGTGCGGCACGTAGCGCCGTCTTGTTGAAAGTAAACGTTGTCTAGATCAATACCATCCAATTCCGGCCATAAAAAATCATTAATCATCTCTCGATAGCGCAATCCATTCACCGCAACTGTTGCTCCAGCCTCATTTTCGAAAAAGTAAGGTCCAATGACTCCGGCGGACCATAAACTGCACCAAACAGTCACAAGTTGAGGATAAAGAGGCTTTTCAACAATAACTCTTGGGTTTTCCGAGCCTCAGATGCAACAATTTTGCTTGTTGACGAAGCCACCGATGTGGAAATGGGCCTCATCACTCAAGATGATTTTCATTTGATTCACTCAAGTGAATTTTAATAATTTCAATGCGTTGTTGAAGCGTGTATCGTTCCATTTTAATTAATGGCGTAGTTTCTACTTGTCAAATGTTAAAAAATAACACCTTCAAAAGTAACATCTACCGAAGTAACGGGCTATTCAAAATAACACCTCTTATTGGAAAACCCTGTATTTACAGAAAGTAGAGAAAATTCGAGCAAAGCCCGGTACAACGTCAGCTAGTAATGTATTAAAGTTTAGTGGGCACCGAGGTGGAAATGGGCGTCATCATTTGCATTTGATTCACTCAGGTGAATTTTAATAATTTCTATGCGTTGTTGAAGCGTGTATAGTTCCATTTTGTCAATGGCGTAGTTTCTACTTGTCAAATGTCAAAAAAAAACAGCTTCAAAAGTAACATCTACTGAAATAGCGGGCTATTCAAAATAACACCTCTTATTGGAAAACCCTTTATATAGTTTATGTTAATACCTATCTTGCAGTATTAGTATGCTAAACCCATCAGCAACATCTTTTGTTTTTGCGCCAAGAAAATGGTATTTATTTTACTAGATTTTTATAGATTTTTATTTTATTTACTATCCGAATCTGGCATTTACGTCAGGATTTTTATATAAAATCGTCAATTCAATTCGAAATGTTATGTATTTTTTAGGAATAACAAAAATTATCTATGTTGAGTGTAAAATAATGTTTATAGGTCAAATCTTCCATCGGACCTTAAGGCGACATTAGACACTAATGACGGGGGTTTGGTCGACGCTCACATTTGAATTATTTCTGATAAACATATTACTAAAGTATCAAATGTTTCTAGAGGGATCCCTACGGATGTAAGTTATTTATATTAAAGATTAATAAACACACTGCCTTACCATTCAAATACTTAATGTAAAACGGTTTCAAAATTTTATAAAATGTTTTTAAACTTAAAAATTAGCGGTAAGCACCAGATTTTATTTTTCTATACGATGAATTAGGAATCCCTCTAGAAACATTTGAGATTTTAGTAATACGTTCATTTATTTATTTATTTGTTTTAAGGAACATTAACAGTCTTAAAATTAATTCAATATACAAAGGAGGATGCAAAAGAAACAGACCAATTATAAATGTCCACAGATGGTTGATTTGGTGATATACAACTAAGTATTTAGTGAATGTAGATTAGAATATAAAAAGCAGGACTAAGTAACAAATTTAAAAGACAAACTATGTAACAAGTATAAAATGGAAGTAGAACAAATGTAATACACCTATATTATGCATTATACAAGAATATATGTGTTTTTTGAAATTAAAATTAAATAATCATCAGAAATAATTAAAATAAACCCAACGGAAAGATCGATTTTCTAGGCCTGCTAGGGCAAAGTCGACCGTAGGTCTGTACATTACGCCGGACCGCGCGCCGAAAATTGTTTTTACACGACTTCATCACTTATGTCAATAAGATTCCCACTTTATTTTCGTGATTTGATAAGAAAAATTCAACTGCAGGTCTGTCTGATACACAGGACCGCACGTCGCATATTTTTTGCACGGATGCTTCACTTTGTTAAGATTCCGGCTTTATTTTAGGTTATTGTCTCGTCTTAAGTGGACAAATAAATTGTGTATTTTTTGTCATTCCAATGTCAAAGATATCACATATTACCACAGCTATGTTGAAATCTGTTTTGTTGTTGACGATAAATACTCGTGGCGTAACGTATCAATGCCTCGTTGTGGTCATTATTTTCAAAGTCGTTTGTGCAAAAAATCGCCTTTTCTTATTTTGTTTTGACCCGCTGCGATGTCTGCGTTTTTTTTTTGTTTAGCTGGATTATGTTTCTATTTTTTATAAATTAATATGAATACAAATATACTTATTTTGAATGCATGCAATATTTTTAATGTTGAAGCGTGACCGACAAAGCTGACAAGTCCACTTTACATAAAGATTAAAAATAGTGAAAAGTAAAGTACATGCTTAAAAATATTACCTAGCAGAATAATTTTATGTTACACATTATTATTATGAATTTGTACGGCGTTCTAGAAAATAATCAATTAATTGTGTATATTCTTCACACTTTACTTCAGGACTTACAACAATTAAATGAGCATTATACGATAACTTAAAAATATTGTAAATTTGTACGGCGTTCTACAAATAATCATGAAAATTATCAATAAATTGTTTATGTTCTTAATTTATTTCGTAAAAAAATTGCACTTTACTTCAGGACTTACAACAATTAAATGAAGATTATGCGTATTTATTGTTTTTGTGTTTAATTCGTAGAACTCCTTTTAATTTATTTTTTAATTAATTAAAATCTGATTTAATAATATAATTATTAAGTTCTTCAAGTATTTTTTGGTTTTTGTTATTGTTACAGCTGTTTCGGCTTTCAAGGCCATTTTCAAACTGTTTTCAAACAGATATTTTTAATTATTATTTTTTTGGTAGACTAATGTTTAAGACAAGATTTTTTATGCATAGCACAAAGGGTAACAATTATTTTACAAGCAATAATTATTCGCCAGAAACACTCATCCACATTGAAAAATCTCCTGAAAAATCTTGTCTTAAACATTAGTTTACCAAAAAAATAATAATTAATATTTGACAAGTTCTAGTATTTCACCTAAATGTAGACAATTTGTCTCGACGCCATCTAGTGAAAGAGTTAGCACTTACAATGCCTTTCTCATATAAAATAAAGTGCTTGTTGTGGTTGTTTTCAGGTGAAAAAATGTAACAAGCAGTAATTGTTGAATGAAACACTAGTATATATTGAATTATTTCGCGGATAAGAGATAAGCCGCCATAGCTCAGTGGTCAGAGCTATCGACCGGAAATCGAAGGGACACGGGTTCGAGTCCCGTTGGCGTCATGTATCTTTTATCAGGAGATTTTTCAGTGTGGATGAGTGTTTCTGGCGAATAATTATTGCTTGTAAAATAGATATTTTTAAATTTGATTTTAATTAAATAAAAAAAAAAGATAATATGATCAATTTAAAATTATTGTAAATTTGTATTGCGTTCTATCCACGAAAAGCATCAATAAATTGTTTATAAATTCTTAATTTAACTCGCACGAATTTCACGCTTAACTTCCACTGTACAATGGAATAAAAATTAAGCAAATAGCTTCTTTTACTTACGAAAAGCGATTTTAAAATTGGCTTCGTCGACAATTTTGAAATTCGCACATTGATTCAAATATTCCACTTAATAATAGGTATTTTTCTTGGCAATGTTAATTTTTAAATTGTGTAAAGTTTGTATCTACCAAAGACCTACTAATACTAATTTACTGTATCTGCCCATTATCTGCCTGTATATCAGCTTTACCACTCCCACATTAACAATAAATAACTCCAAATAGTAAAAACGATTTTCACAATAATAATCACATGTATTTATTTTTTAATATTTTTGTTCTCTTGTCCATCTTTACTTAGTTGCTGCGTAATTAATTCAGCATGTTTTTGATCATATTTTTCTTAGCTTTTATTGTTGTCTGGTACTTTAAGTATGTATGAGCCATTACTTACTAATGTGATCATACATCTGGTCAACAGAAATGCTAAATTAATACATGTTTGTAATGTATGCAGTGTGGGAAAGAATGTTAAAATATTACACGGTGCTTGGCAGACGACATGAAAATCTTTTAACAATACTAATATCGTGCTGATTGGCAATAAGAGAGCTGCGGGTTCCAATTCCCGTCGGCGGTATTTATTTTTTCTCGGAAGTTTTTTTCAATTTGTATGGGTGTTTCAAACTAATGATAAAAATTAATAATAACATTTATTTATCTATTTGAGTGATGGATCAGTGTTATGAATGAACTGGAATGACTGAGTATTTTCTTTATATGTATAATATTATTTAATCTGTTCTTTTTGGTTTGTTTTGTAACCGATAACGACGTGGTAACACCATGCTGTCGTCAAACCATCAAGCTATAAGTTTGTGTTATTATTACGAGGTGGGTGGGACTCAAATTACTATTAAACGGATAAAATAATAATGACGTGTATCCCGAAATAACCACCTATGTAGTTTATCACGAAATTAATAAAGCCGGCTCTTATATTTTTAAACTATGCCGGCGATAAGGTATTAGTTCGGGATGTGGTGAAACGCCCCATATAATTAACCCATATCTAAGCATAGCATCCATTATTGTTTGAATATCGTGTAATATTTTTGGCATTTTGGATTTTAACACTAAATAAGGAATAAACTATACGAAAGGTAACGAAAGATAACGAAAGGTAATGAATGGTAATGAATGGTAATGAATGGTAATGAAAGTAATGAAAGGTGACGAAAGGTAATGAAAGGTTACGAAATGTAAGGAAATGTAAGAAAGGTAACGAAAGGTAATGAAAGGTAACGAAAGGTGATGAAAGGTAACGAAAGGTAATGAAAGGTTACGAAATGTAAGGAAAAGTAAGAAAGGTAACGAAAGGTAATGAAAGGTAACGAAAGGTGATGAAAGGTAACGAAAGGTAATGAAAGGTAATGAGAGGTAATGAAAGGTAATGAAAGGTAACGAAAGGTGATGTAAGGTAACGAAAGGTAATGAGAGGTAACGAGAGGTAATGAAAGGTAATGAAAGGTAATGAAAGATAACGAAATGTAATGAAATATAACGAAAGGTAATGTAAGGTAATGAAAGATAAAGAAATGTAAGGAAAGTAATAACTAAAGGTAAAGGACAATTATTGATAATAAATCGAATCTAGATCAATAAAAAATAATATAACTTGTTTCAAAAGATATCCACGATTTCGGTACCTAAAAAAAAACATACTGTTTGTTGTTTTTTAATGGTTTGATATTTTCTATTATATACCTAATTTAAACATATTTTTAAAATTATTTTGTCTTTTAATTTTAAGCTTTTTATAAAAAATACTGATATTCTTGTGTTTGCTTGTGTGAATGTGCAAATGAGATTGCTGCAGACACATTAGTCTACGGCATATACTAAATTTAGGGACATTTATATTTGTATGTAAATTTATTTTATGCTACCCACAAGAATGTACAATATGTACATACTTTAAATGTCATGTTTGTGTCTCAAATAATAAAAAAGATAATAATATTATACAATGATGTGGATAAAAGAGGTTGGACGACGCTTAAGGTCATATCCACAAGTCATATCCATGAATGGATAATGGAGTTACAAACCTAATTTTCATAGCTAGCCCTTAAGTTAGCACCTGCACTCAATATTATGTTGGCACTAGAGCTTATTTTCTGGGTGTACTATTAGTATACCATAAGTCTAACTTTTCATAACCACCAAGAAAAGTGAGTTTGTCTGATTTGTTCAAATCCTGTTAAAAACGTGATGGCAATCCATTTATTGATAAAAAAATGAGTCCATTCAGAATATATCGGAACACGTGTTCATGCAGGTGTCTTTTTACTGATAAATGTTATGACGAAATGCAACAATATTAGTATTTTTATGAACATGTGTTCCGCCTTCCTCATAACACATTCGCGTTTCACTGATTTTGTTAGGAAATCTGCCAATTCATTCGTTATAGGCCTGCAGTCATGTTTTTAAAAGGAATACGAATAATTAGACCAGATTTTTAATAAATTAACAATATTTTATACCGGTAAGTTTTCTCCATGCATTTTCACATTTATAAGTTATAAATATTAAAAAAAACGTGGTAAGTGTGGGATTAAAAATGTGCTTTATACAGGGTGTATCGGCACGTACCCGACAAACTTTAACCACCTATTCCTTAGCATATTTGGAGTAAAAAATCTTATGTGCACTTTGCTGTACGGTAACGTTTTTTTTTAATAAAAAATTTATTATTCATATTTTCACCACATGTCACCACTGTTTTATCCTTTGTCAAAGTTTGAAAACCCATCTGGCAAATATTTTATTCGAATTCCGTTGAATAATGCACGTGTGTACCTATATTGGCGCACACTTACAATCACAACGAAATGGCACGGCACCATTCGTCTCATTTTTAACTATTATTATTTAGTGTGTGCGAGAGAGCGAAGACGCTCTTCGACATACTTGCTTATAACAGCTGTTGAACACGAAACGCAATGCCAATGACAGTGATGTAGTGTGGAAATTTTATTTTTTTTTGTTTTTAATTGAAAAAAAAATGCTACCGGACAGCAAAGTGCCCATAACATTTTTACTCCAAATGTGCTAAGGAATAGCTGGTTAAAGTTTGTCGGGTTAGTGCCGATACACCCTGTATATATATACGATATATATATTTTTAAATAATTTAAAACAGCAAAATAAAATGTTTTCCACCTCTGCCGCTTTCCGGTTTATTGAGTTTAGAAATTATATTTACTCTATGTTAATTTTATCGTTTGAAAAAATAATTTCAATGTTGCAGATTATACATGCTGTCATGTTGCAAAAATAATCAATTACGAAACAGCTAAACATGTTTTGATTTATGTTTCATAATTGTATGTAATAAAGTGGTTTCTGACACGTAACGTAATAATAAATAATTGGTAATAAAATCAAAACTTTATGATTAATTAATAAAAATTAGTCAGGTGTTTTAACTTAAATAACAGGTCATCGGACTGAAATGATTAGTAACTATCTCGGCGTACGTTTAGACATAGACTTTGGGAATTTAATACTTCGTTTATGAAACGGCTAGAGAAAGTTTGACGACACACCATACTAGCGATCAAATCCATTTTTTTTCATAATCTACACGGAGAAAACAAATAAAAAAAATTTAAAAAATATTGAGAATCTTCTGAAATTGTTCGTTATCCGGTTAAAAGCGGGATTGAAGGCCGTTAACAAATGAATTGATAGGTTTCCTGATAAACTTTTAGTAAAAATACCAATGAATTGTCACGACAACAAGTGTTCATAAAGCTCCCAATATTTTCGCATTTCGTCATTATATATTATTAAGACAAACGCAGGTGCATGAACACATGTTATTACGATATTATTACGAATTTACTAAAAAAATATCAGGAAGCGAAAACGGGATTGCAAAAAATTTTAAGAGATTTTCAATAAATCAGCAATACTAATTTTTCTCCGTGTATGATGAAATCGATTATCCAAGCCATTAATCACAAACAATTTTGATTGTCACAAATCACTACGGTCGGTGTCATTTTATACTTACGGAGCTCGTAGTAGAAGCAGAAAACTGGAGAATCAACTTCACATTTGACGGATACTACGAGTTTCCTGAAACCTTGTAGGCTCAGATATGTAAATAGGAATTGTATAAAAATATTCTTATTAATAATTAAACAATTTACAATAACTAAAAATGTTATTTACATCAGTGATGCAATATTTTGAAGTTCTTTATCGTTTAATCGAATCGAATCGTTTTATCGTTATCGAATGAAGGTTTTCTGAGATTTTTGCAAAAAAGATCAAAATCAAGATCATCCAAAATCTGTCCGGAGTGTGTAAACCTGTCTTTTTTTCCGTGTTTTGGTTCTACATAAGCGTCAGATTCGTAACCACCCCTTATACCTTTCCCTTTTCCAGAACTTCCTCTCTGTCCATTACCTATTTATCTATATACTATCGGACCATATCCAATTCCAACACTTACACGAAGTTAATACAAAAAGAAATGTTACAATACAGGATAATTAAAAAAATACAGCTTTGACAAAATAATAAAATAAAAAAAATACTTATAAAGACCCTCCACACAGCATTCCCAAAGGTGAAATAAGCCTCAAGGGAAATTATTTAGAAAATATGTAAGTAATTCAATCGAAAATCTAGGTTATAAATTTAAAAAAATCTAAATTTCAGCAAAATTCAAATAAAAATAAAAATTAATTGCACAAAAATACAGAGTATAAAGGGTATAGCTTATAGGTTACATCCTATTTCTTCCAGCGGTTCCATGCTAACTCAACACAGTGACTATTCAACACACCTTTAAAAAGTGATATAAGACATTAAAAAATATGATTTTTTTTTTAAATAACCTACTTAAGGCGATGCCATACGTAGTAATGTAAAATCATGTGTTTTTGGTTTGAAAATTTGGTCGCCTAGAAATGTTTCAGATGCTTTAATTAAATACTGCGAGTAGAATACATCTTGGCCATTTGAAATAATGAATTACAATTTTTTAGATAAGTCTTTTTATAAGCCCAGAAAAAAATAATGTATAAGGCCTATTAAAACTGCTTTAAAGTTCAAAATCTGCTATTTACGAACCCATTTTCGGTTATGATTTTATTGTATAATGTGGCAAATTAAGTTATTTATAAAATGATTGGAAAAAAATTAAATATTTATGCCTGAACATCCACAAAATAAAATAAAAGGAACTTTTTGGCCATGTTTTTTTCTTGCATAAATCAAAACAGGCGGATGGTGTTAAGCGGGAATTTAAACCTTATCGCCATCTACGTAAGGGTTGTTATTGATAGCGGCTCAATTTAAAATATTACACGACGTAGTGCATCGCCTTAACAGTAATGTGCGGTTCTTACATCTGCCCGTCTCACGAATAAATCAATATGACCTGGCTTCCACTTAAAGTTCTTTCCAAACCAGCTCATTGTATTGCAAAATAAATATATGTGCAGTTTACCTGGTAGGCACCTTAAAGTCAATGACCCTTAGGGCGTCGGAGTACCTGCTTTGACTCGGTACATATTAAATATTCTTGAGAGTTATTATTACCCAAGCAAATAATACATACAGCTTGACAGGATAACTGTGCAGGTGGCCAGCGGAGAACCTATTTTATATCAATATATTTTTGTATTCACAAAACTACACTAGTTACATCGTCGACTGTTAATCCCACCCCTAGCCTCGTCAACCTGAAAATGTATTTTGGGTTCAGAGGATACTGGTTCAAAATTTTTTTAAATCCGGAAAGGTACAAAATAAAAACGTAATTTTTTTTGACAATTCGTGGTGAAATCTATTATAATGATATCTTATATATTTATTTAGGGAATGCCTTATTTTAGTGTTTTTCAATAATTGGAAGGATTCACCAGTGAAACACCACATAGCAAGGAAGATGGAAAAATCAATATAATTGTAATAAAATCATATCAAATCATCCCTGTTGACCGCCCCCTTCCTCAAATATTGTGTATACATATATAAACCTTATTTTGGAATGATTGTACCAGTCTGAAGATGGCTATAATAAGCTGAAACCGGTAACGGTAAAAGAAAGTGGAAAAAAGTTAAAAGTTTAATTATCGTTATTTAAATTTTTTTACTAACTTTGTGATGACGGAAACATTGAAAACCCAATAATTTTCTGTAGGGGCCTAATCTATAACAATTTTTATCGTTTTGTATTTTGATACAAACAACGTATTCTTTGTGTACTAATAAGTTTCGAGACTGCACGCGTCTTCATCATAGCACATAGCATATTAATTAAAAATCTAAATTGGATGTAAATACCTATAAACTTATGGACAACAGTTTTGCAAGAATTGATTATGTATTAGAAAAAAATTAATACTGACATTTTTTTCGCATGGGACTAAAACATAATTATTGGTTTTATTAGCTTTACGTGTACCATGCACCTTGTGTTTTTGCAAAACATAAGGGATACTATATAATTTATTAAGATAGTAGTTATAGGCCTTAGTCGTAAGTTTCTAGATATAAGTCTCAGACGTAAGTCACTAGTTTTAAGTCAGTAGTTCTAGTGTGAAATACCTATTTAAGGAATATATTTGTACAGCGCCCTTGAGGTGATTTCTCACGAAAACGGCGATATATAAATTAGTCAAATATTGTTATTATTATTACTACGGCCCACCTGGGGGCTCCTACTCTGTATCTTTCGAAACTTTCTTGCCGCCGGTTTTGCCTCGTCACTAACCCTTCCCTGACGGTATTAAAAAATTCCTTTTCCCCCGGTGCCATACACTCGGTAAATATTTATACATTGTAATTACTTAATGCAATACATAAATGTATTGCCGAGGAATACCTAAAATTTTAACTCTGTGTTTAGTAAATTTAGAGAGATAATTTATTAATTAGAGACAATGTTCACTGAGTTGACAGCACCGGCAAGGAAAGGTTAAACCACGAACTTACTGATTTGTTAACTCGAAAGAATCCATCCATAAAATAGTAATAGCATAATATTATCATTAGCTGTCAGTGATGTTTAACTCTTTGTACTCCGTTGTCGCCGCCACGGCGACATTGGAAACGTTCTATCATCTCCGATGGCGCCGCAGCGGCGACATAAACAATGGGTATACATTTTATTGTTTAAAAAATAAAAGGGTCATTTTAGAGGTATTCACATGATTCTATTTAGTTGTATACAGTACCCACTTACGATTTGTTGTGCTTTTTGCTCTGTTTTTCATACATAACAATAACTACGCATTCATTTTATTTGAATATTTTTTACTGGGCAATAAATATTGTTACTCCATCAGAGACCAGGCTCAATGGAAAACTCCATATTTTAAGAAAAGGTCCCAAGCGGGTCTGTGTGGTCTGCTTGAAAAGGGCAGTAAAAGGTGGCAGACGGGAAACCAGTGAGTACTGTGACACGTGTCCTAGCAAGCCACGTATGCATTTGGGCGACTGCTTTCTAAAATACCACACGTTAAAAAATTATAAAGATTAGAATATGCAAATTTTTCTTTTAATAACAATCTTATATGATAATAAATATATCATTTTATTTACTGCCTTACCGAGACAGTTTTTTAGTAATTTTCTAAAAATATCGCAATTTTCCTCATATTTTTACATTAACCTCTATAGGTAGACCATATAAAAAAATAATTTGGAGTACAAAAGGTTAATAATGATTATTCTGGGTTAGTTAAATTTTGAGATTAATCTACTTAAAACATCATTGAAGTATATTATACATTTAGTGCATTTGCGTTTTGGCCACTGTTCATAATATTAATATAGTTTTAAGTGGCTTTAACTATGTTATTTTTACTAGATCACCTTCCCTCAGGCCAAAACAACATTCCCCGTTTAATGGGGATGCCGTAGTCCCACTTGCTCCGGGCAGTGGAACTAGTGATGTCAAGCAAAAAATAAAGTATGAAAATATTCGCCCTTGACGTGAAGTATTTAAATGATTGAGGTCGCGTTTATCAAATTAATGATTGTAGTGTTTTTTTAAATTAACCTGCTAACTGCCCACGTCGTGTCTTGTCGTGTTTTTCTATTAGTACCTAATTAAAAAGTATCAGTGGCGGTCGGTGACTTTTTGTAGAAGGTATACTGCACGTATACGAGTACTTACCTACTCTAGAACATATACATCTACTGCCTAGCACTAGGAACAAGATGCAAAGGATATTTGCGCTGTTTTTTTATTCTTGAAAAATCTAAAAAAACAATCACGATGATTAAGATATTTTTATGTTGATGGATGTATTTTCTACAACGATATAAAATGTGCCATTTTCGATTCAAGATTAAGGTTGCAAGACATTGGCGTTGTACCCAGTTAAAACCGTTTCGAAATATGCGGTTTTAGATTGTTTTTAAAATCAATAATTATAAATGAAAATATTAAAATTACACATTTTTATTACGTTGATAAAAATAAGCAAAATAAGCTTTAAATCTTTCACTCATTTTTAATGGTATTCATGGTTTGTGAAAATAACCCATTACTTACAAAAATAACCCATTACTGACGGCCATTGGCTCTATAAATCATTAACGCTCCGAAACATCAATTATTGGGGATCCAAAATTTCTTAAATGTGTCTTTGAAAAATAAACAAAAATATCCTGAGCTTTTATTTACATTACTTGAGCTTTTATTTACATTAATTGAGCTTTTATTTATATTACTTGAGCTTTTATTTACATTACTTGAGCTTTGATTTACATTACTTGAGCTTTGATTTACATTACTTGAGCTTTTATTTACATTACTTGAGCTTTGATTTACATTACTTGAGCTCGATTCGAAAGTCCATTGCAGTATTGCTGTTTACGGCTAGAAAAAATAAGTCTAAAGCTTTTTGAAAGTTTCCTCTACAAATCGCAGCAAACAATATTACATTAGTGTTAAATTTGTATAAAGAAGGTTTATCTATTCATTTTAAAGAACTTTTGAGGTAATTTTGCACATTTATTTTGTTTTTAATAATATAATAGATAATTCAACACCTTCTCAACTCTTTTTTGAAACTATTGGCAGGTGTGATATCTTTACTATAAAGCAGATATCTGTTTTACGAAGCAGCAAATAACTCTTGAACGGCGAACGCTGGCGTCATGAAATTTGCACGGTATCGGTGTGAAATTTCTAGATCAACGAAACTATTTTCAGCTGAGTGAGTTACGAAGATTTAGATTTGTGAAAAAGAATGATAAAATCATCATCTACCTAAAAATCCGGGGTAGCCCGGTAGTAAAGCTATCACGATAAAAACCAAGCTTAGCTTTATTTACACAAAATTCTGTTTGTCGCTTAGTGTATATTTAACTACCCATTCGTTTTCTTCAAACAAACAGATATCACACTGATATAAGGCATCATAAGAATAGAAAGATTTAAATCGCAAGAGTAGAAACTGAAATCATAAATCTTAAAGATAACATTTTATTTTAAGTCTGGCGTTATAAACTCTCTTCTTGTGTACACAATTTTTATGTTTCTCGTGAGATAAATCTGTCAGTGCGTCTGTAAAAAGCAATGCAACACGACATAAAACACAATTTAATAGCTGTTAAACCAAAATAACACCACATAAAACAGTTTAAGTAGGTAATCCGTTAAACCAAAACTAATTTAACCTACTAATTTCGTTATTTTTTTAATGATTAACTAATTATTTATTTATTTTTATTTAAGTACATAAAACAGGCATTGTGCCCAAAAATTTACATACATGGATGTTTAAATACATACTAATAACAAAATGAATAAGCTAAATATGCAGAAGTAAATAACAAATTAGAATGGGTAAAAGGTAAATACAAATATGTTCATAAACGATTTGTTATTGTCACACCTGTACTGGTGAGACACTGATTAGGTAGGTACAATATTGCTTATCTTTAAATAAAGGGCTTCATCACAATATCAGCTTAATATGATTAAAGGTAATACATTTTTTTTTGAAGTGTTTAAATTGGTCATTAAAAATGTCTATTTCATTATTAGAGCCATATATAATGTTATAATTTCTTAATGTTCGCGGTACAGGGGAAAAATAATGTTTATATGACAAAGTTTTATGCATAGCACAAAGGATAACAATTTTTTATATGAAATATCAATACAAATTGAAAATATTTTCACTCGGGATTCGTATTGATATTTCAGGCGACTAATTATTGCTTATAATAATTTGTTATACTAATTTCGGTTGTCGGTGCATGGGTGCGTGATTTGAAATTGTATTCCTGCGTAGTGCGTAAAATTATTCAAGTATTGATCAAATATATTGGTACCATAATTATTTTATTAGTTAATAGTTCTTTATTCGTTTTGTTTAAATGTTTGACAGATGCTAAGTTGAATTAATAAAATAAAGATACGTAACTGAGACAATGCGCGTGGTTTTACTGAACTAGGTCCAGTGGACATACTTTAGGGGACTGTTCATATAGATTTTTCTTTCGTACACACATATTATTCGATTGGCTATCAATTTAATGAATGGTGCTACATTTTTTGTTCGATTATAAAGTGTCTTTTATTTTTATAAATCACTAGTAAACCCCCTAATGTTTCGCAATTGGTAATGTATTTCTCGGGCGTGTCGAACTTCTTCCACCATTCAGAACTGTATACCACAATGTTTGTGTTAAACTTTTACCTTCTTCTACCATTCAAACAACTCTCTAAACACTCTGGCAGTAATAAGAACAAATTTTCACCGATATCGGGCGACAACTTTTCGAGTTGCGAGCGCAAACATA
Organism: Hesperophylax magnus; assembly: GCA_026573805.1. Taxonomy (NCBI): domain Eukaryota; kingdom Metazoa; phylum Arthropoda; class Insecta; order Trichoptera; family Limnephilidae; genus Hesperophylax; species Hesperophylax magnus. Next base: position 152,342 of record JAIUSX010000007.1, on the reverse strand, counting down.
CGCAGGTTGAATTTTTATACATTGGGATTGGATAGATATCGTAGTTTTTCAAGGTTTCCTAACTTAAATGGTAGTCCATTCAAAAGGAAAATCTCTTGTTTTGAACAACAATGATCCGGAGGCAAATAATGTTTTTTTTATAAATAAAAATAATACAAAATTGACAGAACTGCGGTTGAATTTGCCCTGACAACTCTCTAAAATAAAGTGGGAATCTTAACGACGTAAGTGAAGAAGTCGTGTAAAAACAATACTCGGCGTGCGGCCCGGTACAAAGGACCGACCTACGGTCGACTTTGCCCTAGCAGGCCTAGAAAATCGATCTTTCCGTAGGGTTTATTTTAATTATTTCTGATGAATGTGTTACTAAAATCTCAAATGTTTCTTTTGTTTTTTTTTTTGTTGAGTTTAAGTCGCGCGCTGCTCAAAATGTAGTCTTATTCGTATTTGTCTTTATCGTCTTTGCTACTGTTTGGGAGTTCACTGCGCATACACTCTTTTAAAGAAATCCGCCATTGGAATTATGATACCTACGCTTTCAACTTGGAAAAAAGTCCACAGTAAACTGGTTTCTGTCTGCAGAATAAATTTGCAAATGTATCACGTCTGAAGTATTTACGACCGTGTATGCATGTTATAACTACGAATTATAAATTATTTATATGTTTTATTTGCAAAAAGAAGGTAATTTAATATTCAAATCAACAAAGACGTTTTGAAGGTCAGGAGAACTCGGCGTTTCAGTGATGCTCTTGGACACTGAGAAAACACACGAAAAAATAATATCTCACGAGAACTATTTTTTTTTTTTTTTTTTTTGCCTTTTTTTTATTTATTTATTAAGTTAAAAGAAATACATATTTCGCTTTGTTAACTTAACTGTACATTGATTAAGACATAATATATATATATATATATTAATAATTATATCATATTTTTATTAAGTAAGAGCATTTTGGTTTTGCTCATTGATCTTGAGGGCAAACAGTTTTTTCTTGAATATACTTATTTTATTTACAGTTGTCAGGCTATCAGGAAGGAGATTATACATGTGTACACATGGGCTACCCCGGATTTTTTAGATAGATGTTGATTTTATCATTCTTTTTCACAATTGTACATGTGTAAATAAATGTGATGCGTACACAAAATTCTTCGTGCAATTGAAATTCAAACTCATTGCGTTTGCAATTATTTATACCCTAGCGCAGACCCGAAAATCATTAAATCTGACTTTACCTGTCAAGATTAACTCAAAGAAATTTAAACAAAAGAAATAAATTTTTCAAACATAGAATTAAAATAATTTTCTTGTATTTCTTTTTTGATAGGTTGGTACTGTATCGTTTGTCTGAATTCTTGACAAAATCAGTTTCAATTAGATAGATTAGTAAGTACAGTTTGTCAATAAAATGTAGAAAATTACAAGTTGAACCAAACATCTATTTTGTAACATTAATATAAAACTAGCTGAACTCCCCGGCGTTGATCGGGCTTTAAACAGAGTGTTTCGAAATCTAATATAGACAATGATCTTCCCCTTGTTTTGAAGTTCAAGTGTGCAAAACTTGATCAATCTCGGAATAAAGCTGTAGATTTGTATAAAAATCAAATATATCAATATTTATATAAATAGTGTGGTTATGCTTGACTCCCGAATTTGACAGCGTATTTAACGGTTAAGTTTTGACAGAAAAAATCTATTTTTTAATGTTTTTAAGTGCGCGTGTCTTCGATTTTTTTTTTTGTATTTTGATTTAACGGTTTTTTGATTTATATGCATTCAAAAAATACAAAAAAAAACACTTCTTGCTTTCGAAACGTAAATAATAATAACTTCGAATATTAAATTCCCTTAGAATCATCTCTAGAAGTAGTTCTACTGATTTCTGAACACCTTGCATACTGCATATATAATATGAAAAAAATGCATCTGTACCATAGTGCTTTATAGTTACATTATGCAATTGAATCTACTACAGTGCCCTTTTTATTTTCTATATTTATAATGTCAGGCAATTCTAATTTTACAATCATTATTAAATGTTTGATGAATTAACTTAGGTGTAAGTATTCGTTCTCAATTTTCAGAGGATCATTTTGATCTCGGGATGAAAACTACACCGAGATCCTAAAATAGTCGACCTAGAAATTCTCCGCATTTAAAATGCATTTTGTGAGTGAGTGTTTCGTTCTCGACTTCTCAGTGAAACATTTCTCAAAATATAATCAGAACGACAAATCTCTGAGAATTATGCTGTATATTTTTATTCGGATTCATAACTCACACAATGGCAGTGTTTTGTCAATTTTACGCAATAAAGAATTCCATTAAAAACATTATGATTTAAAAAATTCTTTTCATTTTTACCATACCAACAAACGTCGATTAAGGGCGGCTTGCACCATAAGTTAAATTTGATTTAAATATAATTTTAAACACATTATTTGATTTAAGTCGACTTGGCGTCTTGCACCACAAAATTTAAGTCGTTAAATGCGTTTAAAGAACTGTCAAAGTTAAATACCCAAAAGCGGCCGTTTAACCGAGTTAAACGTGTTTAGCCCTACTCTAAGCAGTACTGTCAATTTTTGTTTAGGTTATCTCTTCGATTTCTGATTGTGGTTAAAATCTATCTCATTTTAATTTGTATTCACAATGAACATTTGGGATTTGTATTCTGACGATCATGAAGAAATTATATTATAGAAATTATAAATAAATTATAATATAGTCAGAGAAGTAAACACAACAACAAATTGATTTGAAACACCAGTGCCAAGAAGTTTCAAAGAAGATTTCGTCTCAGTAAAGAAACGACATCATTATTAGTGCAAGAAATTGAACCTCAGTTAAAATTCAACGCCAATAAAAACATCAGCGAGGTGCTCGTCACTTGGAGCTAACGCTCCTTATCGAGGAGTACTTTGCAAGGTTGTAAACTTCTAATCATACCTACATCATTCTTATAATACTTATATACCTAGTATGTAAAAGAAATAAAAAACAAAATTACTCGGATAATTGTTTTATTTTTAATTCCAACAACAGAAGCTCTTTTTGTCTTATTTCATCATTATGTCTATTTGCTTTAACTTTTTCTTCATAAAATAAATGAAAACACTATTAAACCACACACACAATCACAAAATATTTTGACACTTCAAGTAAAATGAAACATCGTAGCTGTTTTATTTACGCGTTAATGGCGGTAACCACGCGGTAACTGTTTTACCGACGCGTTAAACACGTTTAACTAAAATTGCCACCGAACTGCGTGGTGCAGGACGCAACTAAACGCATTTAAGTTAAATGTATTTAGGGTCTTAAATACGTTTAGTTAAATACAATTTAAGATAAAATTTGCGATAGTTGGTGCAAGTCGCCCTAAGAGTCTAAGGGCGACTTGCACCAACTATCGCAAATTTTATCTTAAATTGTATTTAACTAAACGTATTTAAGACCCTAAATACATTTAGGGCGGCTTGCACCATAAGTTAAATTTGATTTAAATATAATTTTAAACACATTATTTGATTTAAGTCGACTTGGCGTCTTGCACCACAAAATTTAAGTCGTTAAATGCGTTTAAAGAACTGTCAAAGTTAAATACCCAAAAGCGGCCGTTTAACCGAGTTAAACGTGTTTAGCCCCACTCTAAGCAGTACTGTCAAATTTTTTTTAGGTTATCTCTTCGATTTCTGATTGTGGTTAAAATCTATCTCATTTTAATTTGTATTCACAATGAACATTTGGGATTTGTATTCTCACGATGATGAAGAAATTATGGAAATTATAAATAAATTATACTTATATATATAAGTACTTAGACCGTTTATAGTCAGAGAAGTAAACACAAGAACAAATTTATTTGAAACACTCAGTGCCAAGAAGTTTCAAAGAAGATTTCGTCTCAGTAAAGAAACGACATCATTATTAGTGCAAGAAATTGAACCTCAGTTAAAATTCAACACCAATAAAAACATCAGCGAGGTGCTCGTCACTGGAGCTAACGCTCCTTATCGAGGAGTACTTTGCGAGGTTGTAAACTTCTAATCATACCTACAGCATTCTTATAATACTTTAAAACAATATAGTATGTAAAAGAAATAAAAAACAAAATTAATCGGATAATTGTTTTATTTTTAATTCCAACAACAGAAGCTCTTTTTGTCTTATTTCATCATTATGTCTATTTGCTTTAACCTTTTCTTCATAAAATAAATGAAAACACTATTAAACCACACACACAATCACAAAATATTTTGACACTTCAAGCAAAATGAAACATCGTAGCTGTTTTATTTACGCGTTAATGGCGGTAACCACGCGGTAACTGTTTTACCGACGCGTTAAACACGTTTAACTAAAATTGCCACCGAACTGCGTGGTGCAGGACGCAACTAAACGCATTTAAGTTAAATGTATTTAGGGTCTTAAATACGTTTAGTTAAATACAATTTAAGATAAAATTTGCGATAGTTGGTGCAAGTCGCCCTAAAACTTAAATGCGTTTAGTTGCGTCCTGCACCACGCAGTTCGGTGGCAATTTTAGTTAAACGTGTTTAACGCGTCGGTAAAACAGTTACCGCGTGGTTACCGCCATTAACGCGTAAATAAAACAGCTACGATGTTTCATTTTACTTGAAGTGTCAAAATATTTTGTGATTGTGTGTGTGGTTTAATAGTGTTTTCATTTATTTTATGAAGAAAAAGTTAAAGCAAATAGACATAATGATGAAATAAGACAAAAAGAGCTTCTGTTGTTGGAATTAAAAATAAAACAATTATCCGAGTAATTTTGTTTTTTATTTCTTTTACATACTATATTGTTTTAAAGTATTATAAGAATGCTGTAGGTATGATTAGAAGTTTACAACCTTGCAAAGTACTCCTCGATAAGGAGCGTTAGCTCCAAGTGACGAGCACCTCGCTGATGTTTTTATTGGCGTTGAATTTTAACTGAGGTTCAATTTCTTGCACTAATAATGATGTCGTTTCTTTACTGAGACGAAATCTTCTTTGAAACTTCTTGGCACTGAGTGTTTCAAATCAATTTGTTGTTGTGTTTACTTCTCTGACTATATTATAATTTATTTATAATTTCTATAATATAATTTCTTCATGATCGTCAGAATACAAATCCCAAATGTTCATTGTGAATACAAATTAAAATGAGATAGATTTTAACCACAATCAGAAATCGAAGAGATAACCTAAACAAAATTTGACAGTACTGCTTAGAGTAGGGCTAAACACGTTTAACTCGGTTAAACGGCCGCTTTTGGGTATTTAACTTTGACAGTTCTTTAAACGCATTTAACGACTTAAATTTTGTGGTGCAAGACGCCAAGTCGACTTAAATCAAATAATGTGTTTAAAATTATATTTAAATCAAATTTAACTTATGGTGCAAGCCGCCCTAAGTTTTGAAAATATTGTGCTTAAAGTTAAGCGGTCTAATTGGCCGGTTAAGGCTTGGTAAGTCGCATAATAGTTCCCTTTTTAGACGCCGAGGCACTAACAGTAACAAATGTCAAATATGACGTTTACGTATGTTCGCCGAAATTTGCGTAAATTGCCTAATTCTATTACTCTGGACATTCATCTATATATATTCATCGAGTGGTGATGGAGGTTGGTGTTATTAATTGATAATCAATCTAAAGTAGACAAATGGTCTGGTAAGGTATTTATTATAAGAGGAATTTTTCAACTTTAGGACAGTTGTTTTTGGCGGTTTGTTCATCATAATATCATGAATAGTGCACTAACTCCAGTATCCTCGCATAGCACCATGCTGATTGAAGTGGGGAACTTTATCAAATAATTAACTCGCAAATTAAACCTGCCTAAAAAAATTAACACTTTGAAAGATCCCCGATCTCGCGATGACATTAGGCAGCTTAGATAGCGTAGATCTCGTAGACAGTAGTTTGGTTTTTACAAAGAAAAAAAAAACACGTTGCTCTATTAAAATCGAGCATTATAATCAAATTATATAAGTTAGAATTAATAAGTTATAAGGCTATAAGTTAGACGGTGAACATTGTAGGAAAGGTTTGTTTATTTGTTTTAAATTTTTGGTTTTATTTTATCGTACATTTTTTTTACTGTTCTGTAGATTTTATCTGTATAAATTTTCGTTATCAATATGTACTTGAATATTATCTCATTCACAACGATTATTATGTAGGTCACTACTATTTTAAAGTTTGTCTCGTTTGTTTATTTAATACCAACATAATTATATCTGCGGAAGAATACGTTGGTATGTATAAATTAGAGTGGGAGAGAAGGTGATAATTGGTGGAAATAATGCATCCTATATTTAAAATTTAAAAACTCTTTCCTTAAAAGTATTTACTCTTGGTAAAGAATTCTCTCAGCAAACATTGGCAAGTGCGTGAATTACTTTTTTGTTTATTTGTTTGTAAATGATAAGTTGTTTTTAAGTGATAATATATTGCAAAATAATATTTTATTACTTTACTAACGCATAACACAAGACAACATCATTTATTAATGCCATTTTTAGGGGCTTTTACATATGAATAGTTAAAATTATATACTAATACAGTACATATTTACTATACATAATTAAACTGGTAACTCTCAGTAAAGATCTTTTATATTTGATAAGTGATAAATGAAAGATGTCCACTGACTCGGTATAATTATTTTCCTCCATAAGTATTCTGGACGAAGAGGAATACATAAATATGGTAGTTAGTACCAGCATTTCTGCACTGAAATAAATCCAGTCTTTTAGCATTGTAGTACAACAAAATTGATGGAATACCCATTTAAAATTTTTTAAAGAATTTATTTAGTATTCTTTCAATACTTGTACATGAATATTTGTAATGTGGGTTCCAGACTGGAGAATTGTATTCAAGTTGATTTCTAACAAAAGCAAAATATAACAGTTTAATACAATTAATATTGTTGAAATTTCTAGTTAACCTAGTTAAAAATCCCAACATTTGTAAGCCTTTGTTATGCTACGTATACATCTGCGAGCCGAACTGCCGAACTGAATCTCAACTTATGGGAAAGAAACGAAGCAACCGCAAATGGCGCGAAATGCCGGTTGCAGTTGATACTTTCGTTTCCCGTAATTCGTGGTACGGTTGGGGTTTCGATTCGCAAATGTATACGTACCCTTAGGCATTTCCGTTATGTGGTTAACAAATGAAAGATTTGATTGAAAAGTGATGCCTAAGTCTTTAATTTGTGTTAATGTCTCAAGGGTATTGTTATCAATCTTGTAATTAAAGATCACTGGATTTTTATTCAAAAAAATCTTACTGTTTGACATTTTGAGATAATAATAATAATATTTGGCTAATTTATATAGCGCCGTTTTCGTGAGAAATCACCTCAAGTGCGCTGTACAAATATATTTCTTAAATAGTTAATACTAGATATTTAAGATAATATAGTTAATACAGTTATAATAATACAGTTAATAGTTAATACGAGATGTTTAAGTAAAGTCCGTTTTCGTTGCTCCAAATTAACAATTTGTTGATATTATCTTGAAGAATATTACAATGATAAATATTTTTAAAAATTCTAAAAATTTGAAGGTCATCAGCAAAAAGTAAGATAAATATATCATGAAATATTTTTGTAATATCATTTGTAAACAAAATAAACAATATTGGACCCAGGTGTGAACCCTGTGGGACTCCACTTGTTGCATTATTTTTTCTGACTGAGGATTTTATTTTAACAATTTACTGTCTACCAGTAAGATAGCTCTTAAACCAGGCCAATATGTTGCCCCGTATACCAATTATACAATTAAAGGGAAATTATGTTTACATTTATATATAGGAATATGAATTTAAAAGGGAGTTCAATGAAGAGTGTATATAGATTTTAAAACAGGCTAGACGGACTTAACATAGTTATTTTAAAAATCTTTCATAAATTACCTACAGAAGTTATAGAGTTCTAAAGAAAAATTGTGTCACTTGTCAATAAAGCTTCTGAGAAAACATCCTTTAAGAGCTTTTGCCAATGTTTTTTGTTTGTTACTCAATGTTTTAGGTTACTAAGTAATGCGTTGTATTGCGTGCATGCGAAGTATTGTAACACGGAGAAAAATGATCCCTGTTAACTATCCCGCAGCCAAGTGGAGGAGTAGGTAGTAGGTACCCAAAATTACTATCCTCCTTATATTAGCTTAAATACTTGACATATCATTTTAGTTTTTTTGTTTGTTTGGCATCTTGGCCTGTCAAGAGTTAAAAATTGATATATCGTGATATATATTCAGAATATATCGAGAATACGTGTTCTTTTCCTAATAAATATTATTACGGAATGCAACAATATCAGTTTGTCAATATCAATATCACTGTTTGTATGAACACTGTTCCGCCGTCCTCATAAAACATTAGTTTTTAACTGATATTTTGTAAGGAACTCTGTCAATTCATTCGTTGAAGACCTGCAATCCCGTTTTTAACAAGAAAACGAATATTTTTACCAAGTTTTTAAATAAATTTATAGTAGTTTATATCAGTAAGTAAGCTCTCCGTGAAGGAATTAATTCCAAATTTAGTCGTGTGAATAGACGATGATAATTGTATTTGATTTAGTGATCGTGTTTTGTGCTGGTGTACGTCAGAATTAAAGGCTGGTATAGTGTTGGTGTATGTCGGAATTAAAGACTGGCTCAGTGTTCGTGTGTATCGGAATTGAAGGCTGGTTTAGTGTGGGTGTTTAATTATAATATTTCCACTCTGTCGAAATGGTAAAATGTTAATTAAATTAGTTGTATAAGTTCGATGATTTTAAATAAATGAAATATTTTGCTAAACGATTTACTTGAATAAAACAAACTTTATTTACACCACTATTTCATAAAAATCATCAACATGTTTCAAAACCAAAGGTATCTTTACCATTCTGATGAATAAATGACGCCACACCATTGATGGTCGATGCGCCACACAGTAATTTTGCTATTATTGAAGAAGTGATTTAATTTAATCTTTTATTTAATATTTTAATGATATTACCCCCTATTCGTCTAAGCCGCGAGAATGCAAATTACAATGACGACCTTTATTTTTTAACACGTTACTAACTAACCCTGCTTGACCCCAGCTGATTTAAGACCAGGCGTGCAACGTGGGACATTTTATTTTCTATTGTTCGTGTCCATACTTTTTTCGCTCTGGATTGTACAAAACACACTTTTTTCTCGTTTTACTATGATTTTTTTTAATGCAGATGTTGCATTATACAAACATGTTTACAAATGTTCTTTTTTTTTCGTTAGTTCATTTTTTGGCTGCCTGCCCATATGTATAAGGTAGACCTGAGTCAAAAGCGAAAATAAAATATATATTTTTTGGAATAACTTTATTGAGTAAAACCTCAAATTGTAATATTTAATTATTGAAGATAATATTAGCGATTTCCAAACGAAAATTTGATACAGAAAAATCAGAAAAGGATACGGTCACATCTACGACTCGAATCCAGGAGCCTTGCCTTGTCGGGGCACCGCTCTACCACTGAGCTAATGGGATCATTTCCCCTTCGGTCATATTTAACTGTATCATACTTCGAATAAGAACTACCAACATTGTCTTAATTTTTTCACCTCACATTTTTTTATTGGCAACTATCTTTATGTATGATCGCAAGATTCAACCCGAACTAAATGCAATCTAAGCAGCGTCTTTTAGATAAATCTTTCTTACTTTTTGATGTGCGATATCTATTGACTTTTCTGCAAGTAAGAAAAGCAAGCAACATAAATTTTCTGCAAGCAAGTAAGATAAACATTTATTTTTTGGAATAAATTTTTATTGAGTAAAACCTCAAATTGTAATATTTAATTATTGAAGACAATATTAGCGATTTCTAAACGAAAATCTGAAACAGAAAAGGAGACATCTAGGACTGGAACCCAGGACCCTTGCCTTGCCGGGGCACCGCTCTAAAAATGTGCGGTGAAAAAATGAAGACAATGTTGGTAGTTCTTATTCGATGTATGATACAGTTAAATGTGACAGAAGGGGATAGTGTCCCATTAGCTCAGTGGTAGAGCGGTGCCCCGGCAAGTCAAGGGTCCTGGGTTCGTGTCCTAAATGTGACCGTATCCTTTTCTGATTTTTCTGTTTCAGATTTTCGTTTGGAAATCGCTAATATTGTCTTCAATAATTGAAAATGAAATAATTACGTTTTGCTTTTAAATTAAAAAATCGGATTTCCAACGTTTTTGTTTTAATTTTATGTATTTAGTTCTGAAGAGTCAACGTCCTGTATAATATTATGAGTAGCGGAATCTTTCACTACGCGAATTTATATTTTTGTTTACCGAGTTTGTGTATTTTAGAACTCATGCCTAGTATAATGTAATTCTGTAATAAATGAACAGTAAAAAATATTTCACTGTCAAAGTAGGTAATGTAAGTATATTTAATTTGACAATCGTAATTGAGCCGAAATATTTATCTCGCTTAATAATACAATCAGCTTTATATACGCCCACGCAATCACACAAATCTAGAAATGGGACAAAAAAAACGATGTGGCTTTATTTCAGACTAGAGAAAAGAAATTGTATGTATCGCAGAATAAATACATTTATTTACTTTTTATAATAACACTGCAAAGGAGTGCTAACGGTCCGAAGCCGGTGGAATTATTGCACCAGGAAGAAGATAGTTGAGAAGTTCCTGGATTTTAAACACGGCCAAACCATTTCAAACAACTTTTAGATTATAAAAGAGCCGATTTTTTATTATTACTGAAATGTGTATCAAAATAGCGCTTTATTAGATGGGTTCCATGACAACTCAGAAAAACGGTTTTTGAAAAAAAATTTTTTAAATTAATCTTATCGTAGCCATCCAAGTTTATAAATGAGTAATATATTATAACTTACACACACTATATGTGATGAAATGAAAATGTGTTATGCGAAGAAAAAAACTGGCCTATAAACCTAACCTAACGTAACCTGTAATCTAGTTTTTTCATCACTTTTCATGACTTTATGTCCCTTTTAAAATGTGTATTAAATTGTTACTGTCCTGATTGTCCGGTTACCTATTCGATGTCAACTCAAAATTAACTTCACAGATCAAAATCATAAATTTTTAAAAATTCGTACAAAATCGAGTTTTGTTGTTTTATCTTATTTGTTTAAAACGAACTATCAAAGTCGAACAAGAAGAAATTTTAATATGAAGAACCAATTTTAAAGCCAAAGTCTGTTGCCATAGAATAAAAAAATTAGTACATTCGGGAATATTTTCCAAGATGTCTATTTGTTCTCTAAATACAGGGTTTTCCAATAAGAGGTGTTATTTTGAATAGCCCGCTATTTCGGTAGATGTTACTTTTGAAGCTGTCATTTTTTGACATTTGACAAGTAGAAACTACGCCATTAATAAAAATGGAACGAAACACGCATCAACAACGCATAGAAATTATTAAAATTCACTTGAGTGAATCAAATGCAAATCATCTTGAGTGATGAGGCCCATTTCCACCTCGGTGGCTTCGTCAACAAGCAAAATTGTCGCATCTGGGGCTCGGAAAACCCAAGAGTTATTGTTGAAAAGCCTCTCTATCCTCAACGTGTGACTGTTTGGTGCGGTTTATGGTCCGGCGGAGTCATTGTACCTTACTTTTTCGAAAATGAGGCTGGAGCAACAGTTACGGTGAATGGTTTGCGCTATCGAGAGATGATTAATGATTTTTTATGGCCGGAATTGGATGGTATTGATCTGGACAACGTTTACTTTCAACAAGACGGCGCTAGGTGCCACACAAGCAACGAAACCATTGATCTTTTACGATTGAATATCAAAATAACACCTCTTATTGGAAAACCCTGTATTATAAAATAAAGTTGTTATCCGAGTTTGTCTGTGGCTTAGTTATTCTAAACTACGTAACGTATTTTGATACAGTTTTCATTATCAATTAGAGAATTTCGTCCGGAAGGTTTATGTATATAATACATTCATATTATATTTATAGAAAGTAGAGAAATTCGATGTTTTGTAATCGAGTCTTAAAAAAATATTTTCGGGCCCTAACTTTGTTAACGCTGGCTAAACTTTATGAGATATATCAAAATAATGTACTAAGGAATTGTTTATCTTAAAAAGGTCTACAGAAAAGTCCTCCATGGTATAGGTCTATCTTATAAAGATAACGCCGGGTACAAGTCGGCTAATTGATAATAAAATAGGTACATCTTTTAGCTATCATAAATAATATAATATTATTTATAGTATCTTACGAGTGTATAGACACTTATAAGGAATACAAGAAATTAAATAATAATTAATTAAAGTGCTGGTAGGTGCTTACTTCGTTGTTTATTTATTATTTTAATTGATAATATAAAGTGAACACTCTTGTTCAAATCTTCTAGAATTATTCTAGAAGCTACAATAATGTCGTAAACACAATAATAAATCTCTTTACCCTTTCCTAGTAGTAATACAGTCATAATAAGTAGGTACTGCATATATATCTATATATAATAATTATATATTGATAATACAATATTAAATCTTCTTATCTTTTCTATTTTCTCTAAATAGTATAAAATAATTTAAGGCGAAGCTTAATGGTAAATCACTATTTTGATTAATCTTTATAACAAATTGTTGTACATTATGAATACCAAAAAATATGCTTTAGATAAATTTTCCTACCGTTTCGCTTGAGTAGAATACAAATAAAAAAATAAATTACTCAATAAAAAATACAAATGTAAACTAAAAAAAAAAATATTTTTTCAATAGAAATGTATGAAAGCGTAAAGGAAACAACTTTAAAAAAATACCGTATAATAGCTAACATTATATGTGACAGTTTCACTTGATTAATTTTTTTGCTTTCTTATAAAATTATTTACAAAATAAATAAAAACCAATTTTGTGCTTGAAATCGAACGTTTCTAGATTCTGTCAAGCGATGTTAATGCCTATTACCTACAATATAAGCTATACCAAGAATATACACATTTTTGGCTTGTAGCTTCCTCTTAAAACCGATCTGTTTCCAAGCAGATCGGCGCCTCCATCAGGGCTGCATAACAGCTGTTGTAATACTGTCCCTTTATATAATACGGTAATTAAAATAAAACAGAGAATAAATTTTTTTTTCTAAATATCAGTAATCAACAAATTGAAAATTAAAATTCAATTAAGAATATGAAATAATTTGTTAGTAGATATGAAAATCTTTTAATTTATGTTGAAACATATCATTTTTCATTATTTTTTTTCTTTCTGATTTTCAATATGAAGTGACGATATTTCTAGATTTACCTATTGATTACATATTGATTTTCAACCGTGGGTACCTTAAGGAAAGCTGCAAAGCACTATCTAAAACCATACCAACACGACAATCAGACCGAAGTGCCATGGCGTTAAAATACAGTTTATCCGGGGGTAAAGTGCACTAACTTCGGGATGTTATTCTACGTGATATAGTTAGTACAAGTAAAAAAGATAATAAATTTTTTCGAAAGTTCAACGTTTTAAGATAGTTTTCAAGTAAAAAATGATAATTGTGTGTGTGGAAAAAATAATATTCTTCAATGGAAAAAACAATGGACCATCATGTACCACTTACCTACCATCATGTTGAATCACAGAAGTTTGTGCACTTTACACCCGGATACCCTATATATATTTATGTATCGATTTTATGAATTATTAACTGAATGCTTAATGTAGAAACGAGATCACTGAGGTGTATGTGTGGTAAACAAGTATGACCTTGTGAAAAACGTGGGGATTCGCAAATAACGTAAACGATGTAAGCATTACGCTTAAGAATAAGGAAGTGATGCTTAGTGGCGGATGAACGAAGAAGGGAGTTTAAAGATAATTTATTATTCACTAATGTGAATGGTAGATGTAGTCGGGGACGCTCGAGGAATGCATGGCACGATCAATAGGCCGGTCAGTGGCCGAGTTGGCATCGTGTTTGGCTCAGCTGGCTAAGTCCTCCATCACAACACGAGCAATATTTTCCGCTTACTGTGGTGGAAATAGGAGATTTTAAAATATTGTCAAGTTATTTGTAACCCGGGAATGTTTCTTTCTTTAAAAAAAATATAATGCTTGAGTCAGAATAACAGAAGGGCATGTACAATACGATGTATGATTATGAATGAAGAATGGTGTTTGTGTCAATACCGAGTTCTGCCTACCTCTGCGAGAAACGGCGCAATAGTTAGATTTTATGTATTGCTATTATTGTAAAATATTCATATGTAATGTAATTTTATTAATCGATGGTCGCCTAGAAATACGATGTTTATTATAATTATTATTGTCACCATGCTGGCGCCAGTGCTTCCAACGTATAATTATAAATAATGTCACATTGTCAAATAAACTACCATAAATGTAGTTTAACTTTACATATATACATTTGTAAAGCGGGAGGTATTTCAATTTTGATTCGGTTTCTACAAGATGTTGGTATAAATATATTGCACAGTTTTTTAATTCCAAAAAACGATAAAAAAGACATATTAAAGGTGATAATGGGTTTTCTCGTTTTTTTGATTTTTATTTAAGCTGTCACTGAGCAGCAGATGTTTATAATAATAACAAAATGAAAATACCCTTTAAAGGTTCCCCAATGATTGTTTTGTTTAAATTTGACTGAAGTCATCTGTCGATTTTCTTTATTCTTCATTAAGGAATTCCAGTAATTTATGTATCATTGTTAACCGTCTAAATACCGTTCTCTTTCTACTTCTTTCCCCTCCCATTTACAAACCGTAAAAAGCAAAAATTGTTTCTCTTACAGTTTTGTAAAATTTTGTTTAAATTGATTAAAAATGTCCCAAAATAGAAAATCATATTGTAAAAGTATGTAATGGGACGTGTGGGATTGCACTAACCTCCCCACATCCTGGAATAAAAAAATATTATTACTATCGATAATCAACCACAATAATATTTTGAAAACAACAGCATCTTGCGTTTGGACCTGGTCGATATAATTAATTTTACCACAAATATAAACATCGTAATACTAATGTTATTATTTTGAAGATTGTTACCTAACTAGACAATATCTCACCTTAGCTCCAGCGATAGTTTAAAAGCATAAATATATTAGAGATTGTGTTCAAGAATACATTAATATGTCTTTGAACTGTTGATATCTTATCACACATACGTCAAACTAATTTCACACTTTGAGTTCCAACAAAAAATATTATTTACTTTTCGAGATACTCTTAAATACCGTTTTTTTTTTAACACGACTGAGTAATTTTTGAGTCGAAAATGAATGCACGAGTCGCGCTAATCAGAGACCGTCTGTTGTCTCGAACTCTCCCGTATCCACTAAAATTTTACTGAATTGAATTTCTCAGTTCTGAGTTTGTTGCCGAGTCGGTCTGTCGGCATTTAAAGCGGGAGTCGGCCGTAAAAACCAGTGGCGCGCTTGAGTATGACCGGTTCCCTGCAATAAAAGGTCGTTTTTTCGAGCGCATGCTTGGCGGCAGGTTTATGATCACGCTGATCTTGAGAAACTTTATGGGCGATTTACATGATGCTTTTTTGTCCAGTTTCAGTATAGGTTGTCTTTTCATATGGATTCGGGATGAACAAAAGGAACGTTTTCTGTTATGGTACCGATTTTCGTTCAGTTTAAGGTGGGAGGGATGGATTCATACGTCCCTCACTCCTGGACACATTGACCCCCAGATTCCTGTTTCCTTCCTAGAACTGCCTCTCCATCACTTCCCTAAAAAGACCCTCCACACAGCATCCCCAAAGAAGACATAGGCCCTGAAGGATTTTTTTCATGGTCTCCTACATGGATAAAAATTAGTATTGCAAATTAAAAGAATCTCATCAAATTATTCGTAATCCGGGTAAAAAAATGGATTGCAGGTTTGCTTTTAAACTTTTGGTAAAATAGATGATAATAGTAATATAATAGTTGATAATAGTTGATATTTGATAATATAGTATTATCACGATATCTGAACACGTGTTCATAAAAATCATAATATTTTCGCATATCGTTTATCAAGGCAAATGCAGGGGTATGGACACGTCTTTCGATGAATTAGGAATTGACTAAAAGTTTATCAGGAAACGGCCTGCAATTAGATTTTTAATAAATTAGCAATACCTACTAATTTTTCTCCGTGGTATGTTACTGTTCGGTATTGTGAATTTTGGGTGTATTTTTGTTATTATCTTTAATTTGTTGACGGCAAAGGCAAAGATAATTAAATATTGACAGATGATTTCATAATCTACGGTTACGTTCAAGGTGTTGCCATTTTTTGAAGATTTTGTACTGTCCCAAAATATTATTTCTTCTCTAAAGGCAACTAAATGTATGAAATCATAATTGTAAAAATAATGATCATGTAATTATAAATCACAGATTTTCACATGGGTTCCGTCAAAGTTTCATATGGGGATACGTATGAAAAAAAGTATCGTGTAAAACGCCCATTATTTATTTTATTACATATTTAAATTTGCTGCAGCTTTACTTGTATTACTCCTACCGGTCTAGATGTAGTGCTCAGGTAGCAGAGAATTGAAACCGCGACTCCTGGTCGGAAATCCGACGTTTTGGACCACTCGGCCGGTCAGCATTTTGCATATTTGAAGTCGATACGTAGGTAGGATCCTCGGCGGTCTGACAGAAATATACTTACATCGGTATCGACTCGCCCCCCTTACGAAACTGGTTATGCTTAGTGAAAAGGTCTGTAGGTAGGTACCTACTTTATATTTTAGGGTTCCTACCATTTTTGTTTTTCTCATATGGACGGTCACAGTTAAACGTCGATTTTCGCTTTTGATTAAATTATAATCGCCTCTAAATAATAATAACATGAGCGTTATGCTTGACAATACAATAATACAGCTTAGCATAATATTTTAGAAATTTATTCAATTGATCTTAATTTTTTTTTAATTACTATGGCAACACCAAGCTACTTACTTTGTCTATGAAATTCGTTCTTCACATTCGAGTTTGACACTTGACAGTTGGTTTAAACGGTTTATTTACGGTTTAAACAAACAAGGGGAAATAGCATACATAGCTCGATATTTTAACGTTTTTATGTATATTTATAATTTTGACCTGTGAACTAGATTTTTTTATATTTTGATGTAACGTAAATGGCTATTGTGATTCATTAAATTATGCCCTTAATTAAATTAGCTAGCGTTAAATAATAATGTATAATTAGGGAATATCTCATAATTTAATATTTAGGAATAATAAGGAAAAAAAATTGCTAGCTTAAAATTATGAATTTACATTTGTTAATAATAATTAAATTTAATAAAAAAAACGCTAAAATAGAAAATATCTATTTTACACCAATGAAGTTATAATTTAATCTGCATTTGTTGTAGATGCGCTGTAGAACTCTCCAAGTGGCAAGCAAAAAGTACGTCAAATGTATTGGTTTCGATTTCGTAATTTTAGTACAAAATTTTCACGCGTCGCGTAATGTCGTAGGTAAGTTAATTTGCTTAAAAAGGCTTCCAAAATGCACTCGTTTGTAAAGAGAAAGTGTTTTAATTACTCGGCAAACACTAATAATAGCAAGGACTAACACTTTATTTTAAATACCCGAAAATTATTTAGTCGTATAAAAAAAATAATTATTTCCATTGTTTCCTGAAAATTGTCAGCGCCATTAGAGAAAGTGAGATAGCGATATACTACTGGCAGGAAGTCGTCTCATAAGCGGGAGCGTATATTGTCATCTCAGTCACACTCGTGAAAACACCGCTCGGTCCTGTCATTTGTTTCGTTCTTACACACATATTCTTTGAAAGTTTATCTTTGTCATACATGAACATCTTTGAATTAAGAATTTACTGGAAACATAAAGAGTGTTTCTAACTTGCTACACTTTTCCTTAATTTTGTGAGAGAAAGACAAGTCTAGAATTATTGTAACGTCATTGTTTTACACCACCTTAATATTAACATATATATAAAAATTCAGCCAGCGTAGGTTTGCGCTCGCAAAACTTGAAAAGTAGTCGACCGATATCGCTGAAAATTTGAACGTTTGTTCTTATTAGTGCCATTAGTGCCAGAGAGTGATTTGAATGGTAGAAGTTGGGGACGCCCGATGAATACTTACCGCAATATCTCTGTAATGAAGTCGATGTAATGTAGCTTTTTTAACAGTAACATTTTGGTATGCAGTAGTATTTGCCAATCGGCGGGAGGTAGGAGACGCCTGAGAAAGACATCCACTAGTTATAATATAATAAACTGAAATTTTCTAAATAGTATAAAATAAAGTGACCATCCACGTCTGTCTGTTTGTGCGCTTAGTTCTTCTAAACTACGCAACGGATTTTGATAGAGTTTTCACTATTATTTAGAAAATTTCTTCCGGAAGGTTTACATATATAATACATGCATTTTGTAATTACAGAAAGTAGAAAAATGTCGATGTTTTATAATCACGTCGTAAAAATATTTTTTCGAGGACTACATTTCCAACGCTGGCTAAACCTTATAAAGAATAAAATTATCTTAAAATGATTTTATTATTTGTCTGGATGATTGATAATTTTGCAATTTCATCTGTAAAATTGAATCAATAATGGCGATTGTGCTTTCGTACGTTTGTTGATTGATTTCCGATTACTTCATTGCACAATTACGCACTGTAGTCAATGACAACGACAATGATTATTGGTTATATACAGGTTTTCCAGTAAGAGGTGTTATTTTGAATAGCCCGCTATTTCGGTAGATGTTACTTTTGAAGTTGTCATTTTTTGACATTTGACAAGTAGAAACTACACCATTAATAAAAATGGAACGATATACGCTTCAACAACGCATTGAAATTATTAAAATTCACTTGAGTGAATCAAATGCAAATCATCTTGAGTGATGAGGCCCATTTCCACCTCGGTGGCTTCGTCAACAAGCAAAATTGTCGTATCCGGGGCTCGGAAAACCCAAGAGTTATTGTTGAAAAGCCTCTCTATCCTCAATATGTGACTGTTTGGTGCGGTTTATGGTCCAGCGGAGTCATTGGACCTTACTTTTTCGAAAATGAGGCTTTAGCAACAGTTACGGTGAATGGATTGCGCTATCGAGAGATGATTAATGATTTTTTATGGCCGGAATTGGATGGTATTGATCTGGACAACGTTTACTTTCAACAAGACGGTGCTACGTGCCACACAAGCAACGAAACCATTGATATTTTACAATTGGATATCAAAATAACACCTCTTATTGGAAAACCCGTTATTTATGTGGTGTTCAGATCCAGATACAGTATCGCCCTGGTGAAAGATCACCACACGGAGAAAAATGAATACGGCTTTTTTTATACTGTTTAAAATGTGACTGCATGACCGTTTCCTAATAAAATATTAGTCATTCAGCATATGTATGAACACAGGTGTCCTTGTCCGAATAAATAACATATTCGTGATTTACTGTTAGTTTTGTCATGAAATTTGTCAAATCATTCGTTATACAGTCCCATCTCTAACAGGAAAACAAATAATTTGACCACAAACTAACAATATTTCATATCAGTGAGTTTTTTCCGTTTAGAATAGATTAGAATAGTTTAGAATAGTTGCTTGAAATTGCATTAGCCGTGTTTAGTGACTAGATCTGAATAGCCAGGTCCTTTCCGATCTTCCCTTTTACAGTATACTTCAATTGGGGTTGCCATAGTCCCACTGGCTGCGAACAGTTGGGACTCTTATGCTGTGTGCACAAAAAAATGTGTAAGTACTTAAATGTTAGTGGTGTAGTTTTATTTTTTTAATATTAACTACACACACGAAAATAATTTCGCTTAGGGTCTATGTTATCTTTGGGGATGCTGCGTGGAGGGAATAAATGATAATTCTTCATAATCTGGGTCCGTAAACGTAGCTTTTTGAGACGTTAGCTTTAACACGATGATAATATTATGAGATGGTTATTTTTTCTTGTCAGATCCACACAGGAGGTTCCAAGTCCAATGAGAATAATTTCGCTCGGGTCCTATGTCATAGTTGGGGATGCTGTGTGGGGGAGATTTTTTTTTTGTAGGCCGGTTCCGGAGTCCAGAAATTTACCGCTATGCCGCGGCAGTTGTTAATCTATTTTAGAAACGGCAAAAGAAGTACTCCATCACTGCTCCAGTTTTAGCGGGGATGGTAATTTGAAACTGAGGTACTGCTCGGTCACGGATAGCTTCACGGTTAGTGTTGACCACAGGCAAAGTAGGTAAAGTAGGCAAAGTACGTGTCACTTGTCACTTGTCAGAACAAAATAAGTTTGCAAATTCTCCGAAATAGAGCAAGGTGATTAATACTTAGGCTTAAGACTTATAATTTACGTTGTCCTATGGATAAGCTATCAAGAGGATGGTGAAATACTCCCTAATTATGGATAAGCTATCAAGAGGATGGTGAAATACTCCCTAATTATGGATAAGCTATCAAGAGGATGGTGAAATACTCCTTAATTATGGATAAGCTATCAAGAGGATGGTTAAATACTCCCTAATTATGGATAAGCTATCAAGAGGATGGTGAAATACTCCTTAATTATGGATAAGCTATCAAGAGTATGGTGAAATAATCCCTAATTATGGATAAGTTATCAAGAGGATGGTGATATACTCCCTAATTATGGATAAGCTATCAAGAGGATGGTGAAATACTCCCTAATTATGGATAAGCTATCAAGAGTATGGTGAAATACTCCCTAATTATGGATAAGCTATCAAGAGGATGGTGATATACTCCCTAATTATGGATAAGCTATCAAGAGGATGGTGAAATACTCCCTAATTATGGATAAGCTATCAAGAGTATGGTGAAATACTCCCTAATTATGGATAAGCTATCAAGAGGGTGGTGAAATACTCCCTAATTATAATAACACAATTTTCTTAGGTAAGGTATATATAATTTACTATTAGCAGAAGAAAATTTGTATTTTTTTAGATTTGTGTTAATTTTTCCAAAATTAGATAATGTAAAACACTGAGAAGGTTTATAGGTAAAACTGTGTAACTTTTAATGAACTATATTTCCGGGGCACACTGTTTATTATTTTATAATGCCTGCTTTGGGCGACTCTCCAAAACGATCAACGAGATGTTTTTACCCGAGGCGAGGGAGCCCTAGTGCTACCTCTACATTCTCGTACGGGTGTAGATGAGGCATTATTTTTCATATTTTCACTTTACATATTTGTACACCGCTCTTGAGGTGATTCTTCACACAAAAAACTCTAATCAAATTATCCAATTATTATTATTATTATTATTGTTAGATGCAGACATCATGGATACTGACTCACGATAAATATACCTACCTGGATCAAATTTCAATAATACGATAGGACTGACGCCCCCTTTAGAACAACTTTTGCGTTTATTGTATCCCATAATAATCATTATTATTACAGTATTAGATACAATGTGACATGTGACTGTATTTATTGGGAAAACCATTTACTCTTCTTTATAAAATTTTCTAACAACGTTGTAAAGTGTCTATTTACTAATAGTAAATATTATACGTCCTTATCTGGGTTACAACCATTTATATCTTTTGATTGTTATTTCTTCACTTTTACCTATTTAAAATGTTTTTTATCTGAACAGTCCTCTACGTTAACGATCAAATTCAAGTAAAAGATTTGCGAAATCTATGATTCTAGCGAGACCTTAAGCCCCCGCATATCCAATTTATACCGATTTATAACAAGTTTCTCTTTAACTTTTTAAGTTCCAAAAAAGTTATATTTTAAAGTAATATCTATACATTTTGTTATCCCTAAACGTTAATTATATGAAATTCCCTCGATAAAAAAAATCACGAAGTAAGCTCCGAAATTTATTAAAAACATGTTTTATTCTGTTATTTAATATGTTATAGCCATGAAAAAATTCGCAGTGTATCTTTAAATGCAACTAAATCATTTGTCGAGAGATGTTTGCTCAATTTCAAACGAGTCGTGTTTTATTAAATATTTTCACCATTTTCGCTTAGTTATTATCATTTTACATATCTCCCTTTCAAACATATTTGAATTCTTACTAGGGTGCCTTAAGCTATCAAATGCCATAACTCGATTATGCGGCTCTGCTACTCTAACATAAATATATTTATCTGTAGATTTTATTCGTTAAATAAAGGTTAAATACCTTACAACGTATAATAAATGACTTTTAAAATTAAGACGACATAAGACGCTAATGAGGGGGGTTTGCTTGACGCTCACATTTTAATTATTTCTGATAAACATATTATTAAAATCTCAAATGTTTATAGAGAGATTTATATTTAAGCTTAATAAAAACAGGACCATGCCATTAAAATATTTTATGTGAAACGTTTTCTAATTTTTTTTTCAACTATAAAATCAGCGGTGAGCACCAGCTTTTAGTTTTTTGACGATGAATTAGTAACTTCCCGAGGAATCCCTCCAGAAAAATTTGAGATTTTAGTAATACGTTCATCAGAAACATTTAAAATAAACCTCACGGAAAGATCGATTTTCTAGGCCTGCCAGGGCAAAGTCGACCGTAGGTCTGTACATTACACCGGGCCGCGCGCCGAAAATTGTTTTTGCACGACTTCATCACTTATGTATTTAAGATTCCCTCTTTATTTTAGATAAGGAAAGGAAATATTAAAATAAGGAAAATTCAGCAGCAGGTCCGTCCAATAAGCCAGGTCCGCGCGTCGCATATTTTTGTGCACGGCTGCTTCACTAACGGCGTTAAGATTCTGGCTTTATTTAGAGTATTGTCTCGTCTTAAATCAAACAATGCAAATGTTAAACGGACGCGTAAACGGTTCCGTTTCGCTGTATATTATTAGATATCAATAAAATTGTTAGAATATTTCTATTTGCAACCTATAACTTAGACCAGGGCTTCCCAAACTTTTTTCAACTGTGACGCCCTTGGGAAGTTGCAATATTTTTGGCCCCCCCCCCCCCCACCCCCCGGTGACTAAAAATCTAAGCCCCCCGCCGCTCATTTGTACCAAGCGTAGTATTTTGAAGCCCCCCCCTGAACGGGTCACGTGGAAAAATGGGGTCAAAATGGAAGTAAACAAAAAAGATAAAAAAGCATTTTTTTCTTTGGTAGGTATTAATGAGAAGGATGTGCTTGCTTTTCTGAGCATAGTTTCTCAAAACGAGGTTGAAGTTTCGAAATCGCCGCTCTCGTCTCTGCCTCTAAATTTATTTTTGATCTGTACCTACTTATTCTTAATTACTGCAACTGCAGAGAAACCTGTCTCACACAAGTATGATGTCGCAAACGGTAATAAAACCCTTAACGCTGCAGTGCTGATGGAACGATATTCTTGATAAACTGAGCTCCAAAATTCAAGTAGCTTATCCTTATTATATTGCAGCTTAAGGCTGGAGTCACAGGACAATTCTATTAATTGTTCTTCTTCTGCTGTCGAAAGTGTTGATGGTGAGGTCGACTGGAAAGGGTTTCTAATCCAGTCATATTGCTCCAGATTTTCGCTCCGAAGTGTGCGTGTGGAAGACGCTATAAAGATTGCCTCACGACGCCCCTGGGATGATCCCGCGGCGCCCCGGGGCGTCGCGACTCACAGTTAGGGAAGCCCTGACTTAGACTGTATCTTTAGGGTTGCCAGAAGTTATCATATTATGTAGGAAAAAATAAGCTAAAACAAATAAAAAAAACACACAACTGTAATTTGTACTTGTTCAAATTCAAAAAAACATTTGTTGCACAAAAATACAGAATACAAAGGGTATAGCTTATAGTTACATCCTATTTCTTCCAGCTAACCCAACAAATACACATTATATTACAAACCCAACAATTACATGCAAATTTATGTCAATAAAAAATTTAAAAAAAGAAAATTAGACGTATTTAATTTATGTAAGGCATTCATTTAAAGTGTAGTAACATTTGTTTAAAAGAAATGTTTTTAGTGATGATTTAAATTTGAGTATGTCGGTTATTTGTTTGATGCTACGTGGAAGGTTGTTATATACTTTAATAGCCATTTATTGTGACCCTTTTGGAAATATAGTTATATTTGCTTTTGGGATTAATATGATTTCTGTGAACCTTGTAGCGTGTTTATGTGTTGAGTTTTTTTGTGGGAACTTTTCTGGAGATGATCGAACTAACAGGCATAACTCCATTATATATATGTCCGTCACTGTCAGAAGTTTGAGATTTAAAAAAAATATATTTTTCGCGATAATATTATGTAAATAATCTGAAATCTACTATGTTATGTATATTTGGTTTTTATGCTAAAAGTGCCTAAGTCACTCTATTATGGGAGTTGATAGAAATGGCGATTGTTTTTCAATTTACAGGCGTAAAATGCCGAAATATTATTTTGTCATTCATTTTACTTTATTTATTTATTGCATCTCACTATACATAAAACACTTTTTTTCACATAACAATCAACCTCACTAGGACTAAGCCTGTATCGAGGTTAACAATTTACATTTGAGTGAAGCAAACATAAGAGTAATCACAAACATAAAGTAATTCTACATACAAACACAAAATATTTCAAAATTAAACAAAAAATAAGTATTAGATGTGTTACCAGATGGGTAATTTGACAGTATATTGTAACAATATTTGAACCATAACTAATCATTAATCATTATTCAAAAGTAGAAGCAAAGTAGATAATAAAGACAGATAGGGTGACATTCAGTTTTTAGTAAATGGGACTTATATAAAATCTTATTATTTAAGAAAGGACAAGGATAAAAAAATATTAAGACAAACGTCTGTCAATACAAAAATCTTAATTAACTTTTTTAATTTAACTAAGGAATTGGTAGACTTATATGATTTGGAAGAAAATTAGAGACACTATGGAGTATTTTCTGATACAAACCTAATATCTAGCATTAATCTCCGGATATACAAATTAAATATATATATATATTTAATTTGACCTATTACAAAGGTCATGGTGTTTTTTTTTATTAATGAAACGGACAACACTCAAATCTTATCAAATACTGTATTTAAAAGAGATGTAGGTAATGCCTTTAACTACCCACCCAAACAGCTTTTCTGTCTTTTGGCAACCCTACGATCAAGATAAGTAAGTAGCATTTATTTGCAGATGTTAACCTCAATAATGTGAATTCCGACAGCTGTCGCCAGACGATAATGTTAGCAATAATTAACTTCTACGGTATTTGCTTTACAATGATGCATAATGCCCGGAAACTCGGAGCCAGTGGCGTTACGTGACTTTTTTTACGTTTTTGCAATTTATGAGAAAAAAATTGTCTGAAAGAAACAATTTATTGTTTTGGAAAATATTGAATTTCGAAAAAAGTCACGACACGCCACTGCATGTATTCTTCATATTTATGCAGTGGCGTGTCGAAAAAAGTCACTACACGCCACTGCATGTATTCTTCATATTTATGCAGTGGCTTGTCGAAAAAAGTCACGACACGTCACCGCATGTATTCTTCATATTTATTATTACTTTTTTTTTTCTTCACAGGTTTTTTAAAAAAATATTTTGAGTATAAAAAAACTCAATGTCCAGCAAATTTATTCGCCATCTTGTACAACCTGTCTAATAAGAAAATATTTTATGATTTTTATTTAGGCTGATGTAAGCGTAATGCGTAAGATTAAGAAAGGGACGCTTAGATGGTTTATTCATGTAGAGCCAATGAGCGAAGAAAGGAGTGTAAGGAGAATATATGAGTCGAATGCGAATGGTAACAGAAGTCGGGGACGCCCAAGGAAGACATGGCACGATCAAGTGAATCAGATGTTTATGACTGCCTTGTGTTTTGTATAATTATATATGTACCTGTATGTATCAAAAAAATTGCCAATAAAAAAAGAATACTTGAGTATCTGATCTTGGCCTTGTCAAGAGTCAGAATAATAGAAGAGTATGTATGAGACGATGTATGAATGTGAATGAGGCAAGAAGTGTGTGCCAAGACCGAGTTGTTTGGAGGTCCGTCCTCTCTGCCTACCACTGCGGAGAAATGGCGTGATAGTTAGTTAGTTATTTTTTTTGTTAAATATTTATTCGTGACCCAAATTATTCCAAAACACTTTAGGACTCAATGTGTTAATATTAATCTTTGTACCAAACTATATAATAAAACATGAAAATAATGAATAATTAAGAAATAAATCATAATAATTTGAAAAATTAAAATTTAACATTTTATAATGTAATTGCAATTTGTTTTACATTTACCATTATCAACAAAAATGTATTTACATATCTTCTTTTTCGGGTTCGACAAGGTCAGGAACATAAATTATTAGTTGGGCAATCTTTGACATTCAGGATGTACGCCGATAAACATATTTTTTTAGGTACATAAAGATAATAACCATATCAATTAGTATCTGTTATATAAAGCAATTTATATATCTCACCAAAAACCAACCAAAACAATAATGTAGAGATGTAAAAATTCTGTGATATTTAATAGATTACAATTTTCCTAAGACATTATATGACTTAGGCATCACTTTTCAATCAAATCTTTCAAATGTTAACTACGCAAGGGCTAACATATGTTTGGATTTATAACTAAGTTATCTAGAACTTTCAACCATTTTAGGTTATTACTGTTATTTTTTTTCTCATTTTGTTAAAGGTAGACATATGTTTACAAGACAAGGTTTTATGCTAAGCACCAAGGATAAAAAATTATTATAAGCAATAATTATTAGCCTAAAACACATATATAAATTTAAAAAATCTTACGAGAAAAAATAAATGCCGCCGACGGGAATTTAACCCGCACCTTCTGATTGCCGGTCAGGTGCACGGAACCACTGTTTTACGTCGGCGTATTTTTAACCGCCAAATAATTTAATAAATACTAGTATTTCATTCAACAATTTATTTTAATTCATTTTCACCTGAAAACAACCAACTTTATGTTTGTAGGAAAGGTATTGTTAAATACTTAATATCCCACTAGGTGGCGTTTAAATATATTCATTTAATGGTGAAATATTTTGACTTGTCAAATACTATTTTTTTTTGATAAAGGAAAACATATGTTTAATAGACAAGATTTGATGCAAAGCTCAAAGGATAACAAATTATTATTATGTTTCCAGGCTAATAATTATTGCTTATATTAATTTGTTATATTTTGCCTTTGTTAGAAGTCAACTTGAGTACAAGTATTTTCCTGTATCGAACCCACATTACAATATTCGTGTACATGCTTTTGAAATAATACAAAATAAATTATTTCCTTTAAAATGGATATTCCAGCCATTTTTTAAATACAACACTTTTTTAAATGATCTGAAAGTGCTTAAATTGTCGGACGGAAGACTTTTGACTGACGTAGTATTTATACAGGGTTTTCCAATAAGAGGTGTTATTTTGATATTCAATCGTAAAAGATCAATGGTTTCGTTGCTTGTGTGGCATGTAGCGCCGTCTTGTTGAAAGTAAACGTTGTCCAGATCAATACCATCCAATTCCGGCCATGAAAAATCATTAATCATCTCTCGATAGCGCAATCCATTCACCGTAACTGTTGCTCCAGCCTCATTTTCGAAAAAGTAAGGTCCAATGACTCAGCCGGAACATAAACCGCACCAAACAGTCACACGTTGAGGATAGAGAGGCTTTTCAACAATAACTCTTAGGTTTTCCGAGCCCCAGATACGACAATTTTGCTTGTTGACGAAGCCACCGAGGTGGAAATGGGCCTCATCACTCAAGATGATTTGCATTTGATTCACTCAAGTGATTTTTAATAATTTCAATGCGTTGTTGAAGCGTGTATCGTTCCATTTTTATTAATGGCGTAGTTTCTACTTGTCAAATGTCAAAAAATGACAGCTTCAAAAGTAACATCTACCGAAATAGCGGGCTATTCAAAATAACACTTCTTATTGGAAAACCCTGTATATAAAATTGTAAATGATGCACTTGATAGTTCAGAATTGCTTGCATTGATAAGCTTTCGAATTCTATCACGTAATACTAGAAGTTGGGGTTTATTCCAGTGCAGAAATTCTGGGACTAACTACCACATTTATGTAATCCTCATTGTCCAGAATACTAGGAGGGTAATAATTACGCTCAGTCCAGTAGACATCTTCAATGAATCACTAAATAAATACAAAAGATTGTTTCTGGGAAATATACAGGGTGTCAGGGTGATTTAACATGATGGTCGAAGTAAAAAAGATAAATAACTTTTCTTCGAAATTCCAACTTTCTTTCCATACTAAAATATTTTTCCATGGAACTATATTTATTTTCCCATACAAACAATTAAATTTTTTTTACCTAAAAACTACCTTAAAATGATGGAATTTCGAAAAAAGTTACTTACCTTTTCTACTTCTAAAATCATGTAGAATCACTCCCCCGAAGTTAGTGCACTTTACCCCCGGATATAAAAAGTTAGAAAAAAATTATAATTGTTCCTAATCCCATGTAAAAGCCCCTAAAAAGTGCGTGAATAAATTTAGTAAGATTATGTATATTTTTTTTATAATCAATAAGGGATGCTTATCCTTACTTTAAATTTATTCCCCCGGCGCTTTTTATCAGGACAGATCTGTAGATTATGGAGAAGTGTGTGTTTATAATAATAATATTTTAATGATTTGTATAGCGCTCTTTTTGTGAAAAATCACCTCAAGGTCGCTGTACAAATATATATTATATTTCTACTATGCTGTGTTAGAACTCACCGATTTCAGAAAGTTATAGAAATAGTTATGATGACAGGGGGGATTGAACATGTCATAATTTAGATCGATTTTTCAACTCCTGATTTATATTTTATTTTAATTCTCAGCTCCTGGAGATGCTGAAGTTCTACGCCAGGTTCGAGATCAGTGACGAGAGTGGAGATCCTCTCACTGACAGAGACATGACTCTGGACCACTACTCGAGGATCACATCCCTACAGGTAAAACATCTTCATCATTGGCGCTACATCTACAACCCTTACAAATTCATGGCCTGACTAAAACTAAATTATACTTTGTCATTATTTGACTGAATAGCAATTATGTTCATTTTACAGGTTGTCATCAGCACGTACACGAAAGACTTTGAAAAAATTATATTTTTTTCAATTAAAGACAAAAATTATATTGATAAGCCACTGATCACACTGCCACACAAATCACGTGATACGCGCTCTGTCTCACCTTCGTGTGTGCGGTGCTGACAAGTGCGTGACACTTGTCAGCACCTAGACCACCGTTGTTCTAGGTGTTGTTACCCAGTGACGACGTGTGATGGAGAATTTTTTGTTGTTGAATTTTATTAAAAATAAATATCATCGGAGAGCAAAATGACATCTTCATTTTTACTACAAATATTCTCAGAGATCGCTGGTTAAAGTCTTTGGGTAAATGCTAATACTAGTACTGATACAGGGTGGCCACAGACCTGGAAAACCGGGAATTATCAGGGAAATGTCAGGGAATTTCAAAATATTCTTAAAATATCAGGGAATTCCAAAAATAAAACGAAATTCGTTATTTACGATTTGTGAAGTCCCAAAGTTGTGTTTTATTACTTTTACTTGCGGCGTGTGTAACAAAAGATATGCCGACAAAGACAAACTAGATAAGTAGGTATTTTTTATTATTATTTTCGTAAATAGCCCTTGCAACACAATCATGTCGTAAACCACCCGCCTTGGTTTTTCCCCTATACTATGTAGGTGCGAAATCTGTAAAGAAAAAGCTAGCAAAGTTACAACAAAGTGTCAAAAGGGTCGGACACGCAGTACGGTCGTAATAAAATTCATTATCAACATTTTTACAAAGTGTCAATACAGTAGAACCTCGTTAATTCGAAATCCACGGGACATCAAAAATCAAATTTCGAATTAACGAATTCCCACGTAATTCGATTTTTTATGAAAAAAAAAAAAAAAACCCCGAAAATCGATTTTCTCAGCCGCCTCTTCAAATCCGGGTGGTATTTTAGTTGTAAATTCGTATTAATACCAATTATTTCTTTATTTTCGCGGCCGATTACCGCAGCGGCGGGCCCTTTAAATTCAGATATTCGCAATAAATTCGTAAAAATGCTATATATTTACGCGTAAATCGAGATTTCGCTGCCGATTTCGGTCGCGGCCTACCCTTTAAATTGAGATATTCGTAAAAATACGATATATTTCCGCGTAAATCGAGATTTCGCGGTAATTTTCCGTCGCGGCCGGCCCTTTATTTCAAATATCTGAATTTAAATTCGTAAAAATACGATATATTTCCGCGTTAAACGAGAATTCGCGGCCGTATTCCGTCGCGGCCGGCTCTTTAAATGCAGATATTCGAAATAAATTCGCAAAAATACGATATATTTCCGTCTAAATCGAGAATGCGCGGCCGATTTCCGTCGCGGCCGACCCTTTAAATTAAGATTATTGATGTAAATTCGTAAAAATATGAAATATTTCCGCGTAAATCGAATTTTATCGGCAGTTTTTCGTCGCGGCCGGCCTTTTAAGTTCAGATATTTGAAGTAAATTCGTAAAAATATTTCGGCGTGATTTCCGTCGCGCCGTATTTTTTAACTCGGATATTCTAAGTAAAGTTAGTAAAAATACGATATATTTCCGCGTAAATTGAAATTTCGCGTCCGATTCCCGTCGCGGCGGGCCCTTTAAAATTCAGATATTCGAAATAAATTCGTAAAAATACGATATATTTACGCGTAAATCCAGATTTCGCGGCCGATTTCCGTCGCAGCGGGCCATTTAAATTCAAATATTCGAAATAAATTCGTTAATATACGATACATTTACGCGTAAATCGAAATTTCGCGGTCGAGTTTCGTCGCGGCCGACCCTTTAAATACAGATATTTGGTGTAAACTCGTAAAACTACGACATATATCCGAGTAAAACGTATTTTCTCGGCCCTTCAAACTCGGATACTCGAAATAAATTTGAAAAAATACAACATTCCAGTGTAAATCGATTCAGATTTACAAAATAATAATACTAATTAGGACGATGTATAACCACGTAAAAATACATTTTTCGGCGTTTTACCGCCACGGCTGACTTTTAGATTCAGATTTACGAAATATTATGATTTATTTTCGCAAAAATCAAATTTTTTCGAATTTCACGAACAAATTTTCGTGCGCGGACAAAAATAAATTTCGAATTACGAATTAACGAATTTCGAATTAAAAAAAATTCTGTATGAAAAAATTTTTCTGCGGAAATTTTTTTGGCGAAAATTCGAACTACGCATTTTTTTCGATTTATCGTGGTTCTACTGTACTTACTTTTGTCTATTTGTCTATTTTTGTCTGGTCTTTTCATTTACTTTTCTTTGTCTTTTCAGACAAGTTTTAATTGAAAGGCACAACAAATACATTTTTGGTGTTATAAGATAATTTTTTTAAATGGCAATCGAAGAGGGAAAATCAGGTTCGAATTTTGGGCGATGAATTTAAACAACTTATTTTTGCATCTTTTCACAGCTTATTTTTTTTAATGTTTCAAGAACACTATTGCGTGGTAAAAGCCATAAATTGAAGAAAAAAATGCCTTAACACACATAGCCCAACATTTGTACACGGTTGACATTTGTCACATGAGAACGGGTCGCTTCTACGATTCGTTCTTAAGTTCAACAGCTCGGCTGTGGAACGAACTGCCGGCCTCTGTGTTTCCTCCCTCCTACAACATGGGACTCTTCAAGACCCATGTTCACTCCTTCCTCTCCACAAAAAGACCCTCCACACAGCATCCCCAAAGATGACATAGGCCCTGAGGGAAATTATTTTCTTCAGGGCCTCCTGTGTGGAGTTAATATAAAAAAAAAAATAATAATAACGGAAACAATATATTTTTTCAACCTGCCATTCTCAGTACTTAGAGCCAAAATTCCCTATTACGCATTTTATTTATCTTAATTGATATTTTGTTTTTTATTAATTCCAGAAAGCCGCATTTGCGAAATTCCCAGATTTGAGGATGTTTTCGTTGGCCAATGTGGCCAGTGTTGACACCAGAGAAAGTTTGCAAAAGCACTTTGGGAATTTGAGGTGAGTGTTTATTTCTCTCTTTTATCTTATTCAGAAAAAATATATTATTGAACGTGAATTCTGTGTAATGAAATAATGTTTTCTAAGAAGTTACACATATTCGTTTGTAAAGATATGATGGTGAATAAAATTCTTGTTAACACTTTATATAGAAATAATAATAACTTCTTTCAATGGGTGACTCATCAAAACAACTATATTAAGCCGATATCGTTATCTGACAGATAACGATAGGAGGGATGGATTATTGTCCAAGGTTTATCCCTGAAATGAAATATGTCACAACAATATACCTCCAAATCTTCAAATAATCTGACATGATCATTCTCTCACACAATACAATCCTAATCACGGTTTAATTCTGAAAACAGCGGATAAAATCACATATCTAGGAATAATCATTGATAAAAACCTAAAATGGAATGATCACATCTGCCCTAATTTAATCTTTCTAACGAATTAGAAATTTCTTATCAACGAAAAATCTACACGCAATATATTAAGCATTTCTACAATACGCCATTATCAGTTCGGGGGCTTAGGATCACAGGGGCCTAACTACAAAAACTGGTGTTTTAAGTAAAGCTTTATTTCGGTAATGACTTAATCATATTTATTATTGACACAAAGCTCTATCTTATGCATACAGCGGTTTAAGAGGTACAGTTGAGCATAAGAGTATTCCAATCTTTATTTTATTATTTTTTTTTTATAGTGAATACCTCACAAGAGTCCCAACTGCTCCCGTCTGGAGCCAGTGAGACTATGGCATCCCCAATTGGGGGATGTTGTGAGGCTGAAGGTAAGTGGGGAAGAGAAAGAGGAAGGTGGGGAAGTAAGTTTATCTCAAAACTAGGTTTTTGCAGATAGGCCCCTGTGATTCTAAACCCCCGAGTCGAGGAGCAGCTTACAAAACTAGTCTGATTCCCATAGAAATTGCTCAAAAATTCATAATAAAACCTATTCTAAAAAAACCTCCAGACTTCCCCTCTGAAAGTGTATTCGAAGAATTTAAAGTTCCTACATTATATTTGTAAAAAATTCATTTATTGAAATTATAAAAGAAAAAATAAATACTCATTCCTAACTGAAATTCGTACAAATTCAAATATATATTTGAAAAACACTTCTTTTGCCTAACACCATTATACACAATAAGGAAAATGTTTTTTTATTAATTTATATGGTTATTAATTTGTATTGACTTGGAAATACTCACAGAAATACAACCCATCAGAACAGGAAAACCTATTGAGTCTAACTGCAACAAATTTAGTTTTATTTTTTATTTTATGTATTCAATAATATTATTATATACAATTCATGAAAATAACTGTTTATTAATAAACAAGTTCTACCACATGTAATGATAATTTCAGGCAGAACTTGTTTATAAATAAATGTTTTTTTGGTAAATTAAACAAATAATAATATTATTGAAAACGTAAAATTGAAATGGAGTTCTACAAATTATACTTGATAACAGAAATGCCTGTGACAGACCACGCTATATTTTTGTGGCATGGTCTATTTCAACATATCGCTCGCCATACATTCCCATTTGTAGTGTATGGCTAGCGATATGCTGAAATAGGGCAAGCCATGATGCGTATTGCCGCATAACTAAATTAACTGTAACATTTAAATCAAGACCCACATAACAGTACCTATTAATTTTCCTTGTAAAATGCATCCTTTTGGGGGCTAATTTTGAATTGACAATTTATTTATTTTTTACTCTGTCACTACTTTAAAATTGCAGACGTATGTCTCGTTAGGTACCTACTTACTTGCTGACTCTGTTTTCTTGATATCAGTATGTATTACACACAAATAATAATTTTCAGACTATTGGTATAATTTTAGAACACAGAAATATTCCCTATTTCTGGGAAAATAATATTTATGGGGATATATATTCGGGTGATCATGCATTGGGGTGAATGGTTTAAAAAATAAATTAATAATTGTAGTACACGATTTGTTTATTTCCAGTGTGGATAAACTGCGAGCTATTGCAACACATCTGAACTTGGTTCCTCTACCAGGATCGGAGCAAGAAGCAGAATGGCATCGGGTGGATCAAGAATTCCTCAGGGAATTACTGGTAATGATCATAAAATAAATAAACCATCCTTTAACCCTTCCGCATCGGACGGGTGTAATACACTTCCCCCAAACAAGAATTTTGCGATATCTATGTTGTATTTTATCATATCGTCGCTGTGAAATCAAACCGGCATATCTGCAAAATGCATATTTTTCACCAGAGCGCTTTAAAGATTTCGCATATGATATTTTCCTTTTAACGCATGAATAAAATTTAGACGAATACTGCTTATTGAAGTAGTAGTTGCAAATAAATCTAAAACTGCTTAAATTAACAGAAATATGCAGATATGCCAGTATGGCTTAAAAATCAGTGTAATATTTGCTTTTGTGTCATAGTGGCTTCTTCTTTTGGAACCTGTTTTAGGTATAAAAAAAAGATAATGTTTTTAATGAAAAAATTATATATTGCTTCACAATTTGTTTTTAACCGGTCAGCAACGTAAGCAGATATACACGATAAAATAACGATAGCAGTCAAGTACAATAAGCGTGTTTACACGTCAACGCGTGTGTTTCCACAAAAATCGTCATAACTCCGTTATTCTTCTAGTGACATCCCTAAAACAAAAAGTAGAATATTCGTATTGAATGAAGCTTCACATCTCTATTCAAAGTTATCCATAGAAACCCGTAAAAAGACCTACTCAGTGGAAGCAAATTTTACCCGCCAAATCGTAAAACGACGTGCGTACGTTTGACGTGCCGACCCGCCTCCCAGTTTTAATTATTTTTTTAAAAATATATTTTGTATGAAATGGTCAAAAAGTGAAGTGACAGAATTGTTTATTGTACATTTGTACGATGAAATAAGTGTTTTTTTTTTACATTATCCGTGATTTTAGTATCGTTTTTACATAAAACATTACAGGTGAGTCATTTTTACAATTTTTTCATGTTTCCATTCTAAATTTAAATATTTACAAATGTTAATATTTATTTATGATACAACAATTTGAAAGCCTATTTTGTAACCTTTCTAAAACAGTTTTTACTATTCGGCTCTGTTCAGTAATGTTTCATTTATAGAGCTTTGATTGTGAGGCGGTAATAACACAACGTTTTCGTGAAATTGACATTTCGGTAAAGACATTTTAGCTTCAAGTTCGCGAAAAGTCGGAGGGGTTAAACAACAATTAACATAATATGTACTGCTTTTCCCTTTGCTGGTAACTACAAAGTTTTACAATCGCTTAAATAAATTGACAGTATTATCCCGGCGGTAACTAACTTTAGGATAACATTTTTCTTCTTCTCATCATGATAAGTCTCTTGGAATAAACTTGCATCAGAACAGGATTCACGCTCCCATTGCCCCTTTTATTCCTTTTCTTCGCCTCCTCACAGGCATGTGATCCGTAGGATGTTTTGAAGTAAAAGTTGCCGTCGTCTTTAATTACTTTAAACATTCGAATGTCCAAAATAGGTAAAATCACTTGGGAGTCCTTCAGATATTTTATATCAAAAAGGTCCTCGTGACTCATAACTATGAACCAGGTAAGGCTTGCCACTTTTCTTTGCCGTTTTCATGGCCATGGCGTATTGGGAAGGAAAGTAAATCGGTCCGCTTCGGAGTGCTCTTTTAACTTTGTTTCGTGTTTTGGTAAATGAGATAAACATCACACTGATCTTTCTTAGGTGTGAAAAAAGAAAGGTTGTATGACTTGAAAAAACCTCTGTACTGGTAGTAGCTGATTCCTGCAAGGTTTGACTCCTTTCTTTCTTTTAGATAATCTCTGTGAAGTTTGGCGATAGATTTTCCACCATCTATACTTCCGAGAACTTTGAGATCTGCAGTAATAACTAGGAATTCTGGGATTTTTTTCTATTTGAACTTTTGCACTCTTCACTTGTTCTTTATCCAACTTTCGATCCTTTCCATGCTTTCCTCTTATTTCCAAGCTTAGCACACCTGCGCTTTTGTCTGTTTTTTCTCTGTCCGATAGGTATTTGTTCTCCATCTTTCGTTTCATGGAGTATGATTGATTAGAGCCCCTTTCTCTTTTACGATTCAATGTAATCCTCTGATACTTGGGAACAACTGCCTGTGTGTTATCTTTTGAATTGAATTCTCTTTGTCTTTGCAAGTCTCCCATTCCCCAAAATATTCCAAAAATCTCTTTCCGATAGTTTTCATCATTTTTTTTCGGTGTTCTTGAGTTTACAGTTGTGGCAAGGAGGCTTCATGCTTAGTTGGTTCACTCTTCCACGGGTTTTACACACGTATTCCTCACGCCATTCCCCATGCCTTTCGCATCTTATTTGCTAAAGTTCTCTTATTAAATTTACCTCTTTTAATTTATTTTTTTAACCGGGAGAAATTTTACCCGGAAACAAGACATTTTGGCATATATGCCGGTTTGTTTTGATTGAGGCTGCTATAAACGCTTATGTTAAGTGCAAACCGGATTATCTGCCAATAAGTCATATCTGGGTAATAATAAAAATGTATTATTGTGAGATAATTCAGTTTTACTTACATGATGGACGTCTTTCCCCCTTGAAGGTTTTGAAGCAACTGGCGTATTGCGAGATCTGTCTTCTGCTAAAAAAAATGGCGATTCCCGCATAAATCATACCGGCCCATCGCCATCTGATGGATTTTTATTCAACTATATGATATGCTGGTTTGACATAAGAATAGAAGGGAAAAAAATAAATTTTTTGACACCAACAACTCAAAAGCTCAATTTTTGCACATATGCCGGTTTGATTGAACAGCGACGATATGCTCTATAAGTTTGGTAATCATAGAAAATTACCTATTATCCAATTATGATTCAATTTCTCTCCCCCCCTCTCCCCTTCACCTTTCTCACCACAAACAAGCCGCGTGTGTGTTCATAAAAAGTGCCAATGATTTACTGCTGGGCAAAAATGGTCTATGTCGGGTTAAAGCGGAAAGAGCTAAACAATCACTCAGTGATACATGGGGAATGCCAGTGACCCCCACTTCGGGTGAAACGTGATTTTTACCATCAGGAACATAAAGGTTAATAGCTAAGCTAAGCATTAGCAAAGCAAGAAAATAAGTCATTGTTTTGACCGTGTCCTAATATGTAGTAATAATTATCGTAATTGGATAGCTTTTGATTTATGATGAACTGTGCAGTTCCTCGTGTATTATTATTTAGGAATGCGATTATTTGATTGACGTCATTTGCCAACTTTAATAGACCAGCAAATAAAGGATTGTTTATTTTAATTACTTTGCAGTAAGCACCAGTATGTTTATCTCAAATTAAATATGCAGACTCAGATGAGTACAATATCAATGGCAGATAAACAGTCCCACACAAATCACGTAATGAGCCATTGAAATATAAATGTGTCAAAAATAACCTTAAGTGATTTTTCCTCATTGCAATTTCCTCATTGATCTGAAAAATTTACAAAAATGGCTATCTAAAAGAAAGGCTTTGATAATGTGAATGGTAATGACAAATTGAAAGATGATTGAATGCGAGGATCAAAATGTATGAATGAGTAATTATAGAAATTGTGTAGATATTAAGATGAATATTATAATATAATAAGTATAAAAGATAAATATTTATAATAAAAACACATAAATTTGTTTTTGACCATCTATCGTGGTCAAAAACAAATTTATGTGTTTTTATTATAAATTATGATGAGCCACAAAGTGAATGCTTTTTACAATTACGATAAATATTTAAATGATATTAATATCTAAATTAGCAGCGCTTCTTTTGTAGAAAACATGGTCCGGAAAGTCATAGCTTTTTATTTATAAAAATGATATTACGATTTTAATTTAACCCCATTCATCGTTGTAGGCATATAATTATTTATGCATTGAATGCCTGGAGGGCTTTAACAATTTTTTTTGCAAAACTCGCCTTGGAGATTTTGGAAATCTGATTTCCGAAATTTTTTGTCAAATATGTTGTATATCTGAATTATTTACCTTACTCCTTTGATATTTAGTAAAAAAATATTAATACTATATTCACTTTAATTGTACATATTTCAAACACTTTTTAGGAATGTATCAAAACCAACAGAAAATTCCGGAGCTGGTTTTGCAACTCCACGATTCATATAATATGTTGTATGGTGACCATACTACATATTATGTTTATCATCTATCGTACGATGGTCACATCCGTCCTGATAATGGACACTGCAAGGCTGCCCTAAACGTTGGCTGAGGAGCAAGCATAACACAGCTGATGAATCTAAAAATCAATCAAATGTTTTAGATATCCCGCCATTCGCGGCGCATCTCTCAGCTGGAGGAGCTGAACGCCATGCCGCTGTACCCCACGGAGGAGGTGGTGTGGAACGAGAGCGCCGTACCCACCGAGTACTACAGTGGCGAGGGCTGCCTGGCTCTTCCCAAGCTCAACCTGCAGTTCCTCACGCTGCACGACTATCTGCTCAGGAACTTCAACCTCTTCCGGCTGGAGAGCACCTGTGAGTTACCTTCTGCTATTGTCTGTACAATCAGGCCGACATTTTGCCTTGTGGATTTTCCAGGAACCTAATTCTAATGTCTGTTCAAACTTTTAACATTAATTGTAACATTAATATTAGTCAAAATACTGTAAATACAATCTATTATCTCGAGTAATAGTTAATGAAGACTTGACATTGGACAACCATTCACACCTTTTATAGTACTTTCCTCTCTTTCTCTCATGACCCTTTTATACTAGAGATCATTCCCACGGTCGTTAAACTAACCCCTGTGAATATTGGAGGATTACTGCACTTTGCCATAAGTTATTTGTTCTGGATGAATTGTTGTATTTTCACACTATAAACTCACTTGAATAATTGTTTTTTTTAAACTTTCAGATGAAATTCGTCAAGACATTGAAGACGCTATTGGCAGACTTTCTCCCTGGTAAGTTTCTGATTCTATTATATAGCTAGATAGTTATTATTAGTTATATTATGTTGTTTAAATTCCTTATTGGATCTGTCTGTTTTTGATATGTACAAGTTTGACGATCAAATTATATAATTGTGTTTACCGAGTGAGTCAAACGGTGCTCTGTAAGTTAAATTAAAAAATACAAGAGGATGGTCTAAAGCACAGGTTCTCAAACTTATTTCGACCACGGCCCACTTTAAGATTTTAATAAATGTAGTGCCCCCCCATATTTTTTAACTTAACTTTTTACATTACCATCTGTTGCGTATCTTAAAAACAGTTATTGTTAATATAATTTTTAAACACGCATTATTATATGGATAGGATATGTAGGGTGTGAGCAAGTTAGAACAAGTAAGATAATCATGTCAATTCCTGCAGGGTTGTAAAAATCGCGTTGTTTAACAAAAAATTGTTAGTACTTGTTTTTTTTAAATTAACCCCACACAGAAGGCCCTGAAGAAGGAGAAAGGCTTCTCCGATTACCTCTCACGGGAAATGCCCATCTCATACAGGACCCCACCGAGAGACAGCCTGGGTTCTCATTGCCTCGCAAAACCTGGACCGCCATCAATAGGTTAAGGTGTTCCCATAGCCGTTGTGCCCACATGATGCACAAATGGGGCCTTACAGAGTCGGCGATGTGTAAATGTGGTGCGGTGCAGACCACCGAACATGTGGTCAATGAAAGCCCGCTCCATTAATTCCCCGGCGGGATTGATGAGGTTCACATGGCGACGCCTGAGGCCCTAGCCTGGGTCGCAGACCTAGATGCCCCCTTCTGACCCCCCCACCATACGAAAGAAGAAGAAGAAGGCCCTGAAGAAAATAATTTCCCTCAGGGCCTTTGTCATCTTTGGGGATGCTGTGCGATGCTTTTGATGGCCACAAACATGGCATGAACTGAAGGTGGATAGTCCGATACAGTTTTCCATAAGTGAGGAACCAATGACGGTTAAAAAATTGTTATAAGGAAGTAAAACAAACTATCATTTAATTCAGCTAGATTCCGTTGGATTTTTATAGTTAGAATTTGTCTGCCGTCTCTCCTCTAGATATCCTTCACGCCCCCTAATTTTCTTTGGCACAAGGGGGCGTTATCGCCCACTTTGAGAAAGACTGCTGTAATGCAATTTACAGTCCGATACTAGCTTTACCTAAACTCTCATGTTATTTCTTTCATGCTTATTTTCACAATCATACGGTAACAATATGATTAACGTTAACGATCACAGTGCAATAATATTACTTAGTTCACTCCGCAGATTAAATTCATTAAAAGTTATATGAACTTAGTTATTATGTGAAATATATTTGTCATTTGAGGAAAAAAAATTCTAAAAAGAGCAATCGCCCGTGAGCGCGTTGTGATTGATATTGCAACTCCCACGGGCGTGATTGTCAGTGAATGTGTTAACTGATATTTTCTGGAGATAATTTTATAATAATCACATAATTTTTTGTCTAGACAGCATACTAGCATACTTTTGTCCGTAGATGTACATAATTTCAAACCCTCATTTGTCAAGTTTCCACTGAATTTCAACCGTAGTACACAGGAGGTTAAAAACTTGTTAAATTAAGTCAGAATATTAGATTGAGTTAAGGCGATGCCATGCGTAGTAATGCAAAATCATGTGTTTTTGGTTTGAAAATTTGGTCGCCTAGAAATGTTTCAGATGCTTTAATTAAATACTGCGAGTAGAATACATCTTGGCCTTTGAAATAATCGAGTATTTTTTAGATAAGTCTTTTTATAAGCCCAGAAAAAAATAATGTATAAGGCCTATGAAAACTGCTTTAAAGTTCAAAATCTGCTACTTACGAACCCATTTTCGGTTATTATTTTATTTTATAATGTGGCAAATTAATTTATTTATAAAATGATTGGAAAAAAAATAAACATTTATGCCTGAACATCCACAAAATACAATAAAAGGCACTTTTTGGGCCATGTTTTTTTCTTGTATAAATCAAAACAGGCGGATGGTGTTAAGCGGGAATTTAATCCTTCTCGCCGTCTACGTAAGGGTTGATATTGATAGCGATATTGATATATCAATTTAAAATATTACACGACGTAGTGCATCGCCTTAAGTCTATTGGACATAACAATGTTTGCTCTGTCTTTGTATCACAATCTAACTTGAGACCCAACATTCTGAATTTCTACCGACATATAACATACGTCCCTTAAACACTTTTAAACTTTAAAAAATATATATAATTTGAAGATAATCTTTGCTCAGATACCGAAAAGTAATTACATATGTAATTCCCGCGGTTAAAAAAATCCTCATTATTTTCCGAAAATTATAAAAAACACATTTGGTTCTGTTATTTAACATACTACAGATATGAAAAAATTCACAGCGTTTTCTTAAATGCTATTTAACTCGGATGTCGAGAAATTTCACTCTATTTTAAATAAGTTGTGATTTATAAAATATTTTCACAACACATAATAATATTCAAATACAGGGTTTTCCAATAAGAGGTGTTATTTTGAATACCCTGCTATTTCGGTAGATGT
Organism: Hesperophylax magnus; assembly: GCA_026573805.1. Classification (NCBI taxonomy): domain Eukaryota; kingdom Metazoa; phylum Arthropoda; class Insecta; order Trichoptera; family Limnephilidae; genus Hesperophylax; species Hesperophylax magnus. The sequence goes on along the minus strand of JAIUSX010000007.1, from coordinate 110,710 downwards.
TACTTTTGAAGTTGTCATTTTTTGACATTTGACAAGAAAAAACTACGCCATTAATAAAAATGGAACGATACACGCTTCAACAATGCATTGAAATTATTAAAATTCACTTGAGTGAATCAAATGCAAATCATCTTAAGTGATGAGGCCCATTTCCACCTCGGTGGCTTCGTCAATAAGCAAAGTTGTCGCATCTGGGGCTCGGAAAACCCAAGAGTTATTGTTGAAAAGCCCCTCTATCCTCAATGTGTGACTGTTTGGTGCGGTTTATGGTCCGGCAGAGTCATTGGACTTTACTTTTTCGAAAATGAGGCTGGAGCAACAGTTACAGTGAATGGATTGCGCTATCGAGAGATGATTAATGATTTTTTTATGGCCGGAATTGGATGGTATTGAACAGAACAACTTTTACTTTCAACAAGACGGCACTACGTGCCACACAAGCAACGAAATCATTGATCTTTTACGATTGAATATCAAAATAACACCTCTTATTGGAAAACCCTGTATTAGCTCGCTCCCTCTATCATTCGTATTTACATATCTCCCTTTCAAACTACCTTCAGTAATTTTCATCTTTTTAAAAGCTTATAACGGAGCCTTAAAGTTTTTATTTTACTACATAAATCAGTAAATAAGAAGCAAAATTTATTTATCTCAAATTTTCCAGGAAATCAGAAGATGGTGGGATATTCTTTGGTGGCTGGGCACGCATGGCTCAACCCATATCAGGTTTCGCCGTGGTGGAAGTGGCCAAGCCCAACATCGGCGAGAAGAAGCCGTCGCGCGTGCGGGCCGACGTCACCGTCATCCTGTCCGTGAAGAGCGACATTAAGTCCGAGTGGGAGAACCTGCGCAAGAGGGACGTCTGCTTCCTGATCACCATCAAACCCACGCAACCCATTGGTATGTCACTTTTCTTCTTCTTTCGTATGGTGGGGGGTCAAAAAGGAACATCCAGGTCTGAAAACTAATCTAGGGCCCCAGGGATCTCTATCAATTGTTCCAGAAGCTTGGAAAACATTTTTGGTCTCACCTGTGATTTTAAAGACAGATTATTACTTCAAATTTTTATTGAATGGTTGGAGGAAAAACGGAAATCGAGTTGAATGAATTATAATTTCATCATTTGGCGAAACTGGAGCGCCCCGGAGATGGAGCGCCCAAAATTCGAATCATTCGCCGTCAATGAGAAGTCTGAAATAGAAATCGCGTTTCAATCGCCTCTCTAAAATATCAAGTTGTCACATTTATGAGCAAAATTAACAATATAATAGTATATGAACTGTCATCAAAAGTTTTGATCCAAGATATTTTTGGTCACATTTTGTGCGTTTATTGTTTTGTTCATAGTTTGGTTGAGATGTGCCAATAATACATAATGTTTCCCGGCCACCGTGGTAGAGAGGTAAGGCTCTCGACTAGCGCGCCAGAGGTGGCGGGTTCAAAACCCGGCGGCGGCGCAATTCAATTTTATTTGGTTTATTTGTGTTATTTCACAATTTACTTCTATAATAATATATAGTATTTATTTGTGTTATTTCACAATTAATTAATTAAAATAATATATCGTATATTTGCGGCACGTTCCAGAGTGGTAAGTACTCTCAGTATCGCCATGGTGTAAGACCACCATTCAGAATTGAAACATTGCTTGACGTGGCTTTGATCAGATTTAAATAGCCAGATACTTCCCTACCTTCCTCTTCCCCATCTCCTTCCCCACCCCATTACCTTCATCCGCACAATGCACCCCAATTGGGAATGCCAAAGTCTCACTGGTTCCAGATGGTTGGGAGTAGTTGGAACTCTTGTGCAGTTTCACATTAAAAAAAAAAAATTAAAAAATGTTTTGCACAAAATCATGCTAAATAAAAAGTTATTGCCGATATCTATTTCGTCACTTTATAACTATTATATACAGGTACCAAGTACAACCACCAGAAGCCGTTCCTCTCGCAGACTGGCGTGGTGTGTGTGCGCGGCTGCGAGGTGGAGGGCATGTTGGATGCAGGAGGGCGCGTCATTGAGGACGGCATCGGTGAACGCCCTCAGCTCGCCGGCGACACGCGCACCTTCCGCGTCTGCCTCGATCCCAACCAGTATGCACAGGACCTGGATGCGGCCAGCAAAGGAAAAGAGGTGAGCACTTTTCTACTATTTCAGGAACCAACACAAGCTGTTCTGAGCATATCCTTGAAATTACAAAGAGTTTCTTTAATTTTCTTTATCGTGGCGGAATTTGATCTCTTACTCTCACCTCTGAATACTGCTACTTCTCTCATATGGTGGAGCATTGAACGAGAACATCCACATCTGTGAGTCATTCTAGGGCCTCAGGAGTCGCCTTGTGGACCTCATAATAATTTCTATGATTCAATGGTTTTTTGTTTTTTTAAATATTTCAGGATGTTTACGAGTCCTTCAGTGTAATAATGCGCCGTAAGCCGAAGGAGAACAATTTCAAAGCCGTGCTGGAGACTATCCGAGAGCTGATGAACACCGAGTGTGTCGTCCCCGATTGGCTGCACGACATTATCCTGGGATACGGAGACCCCGGACAGGCACATTACTCCAGGTGAGCCTATTTTCTTTACTTAAATTTGCTTTTTTGTTACTGCTTTCTGATGAAGGTACTAGCCTGATGATGCTTATTCCCGTTTGTTTTTATTTCAGAATGCCCAATGAGATTGCGGCTATGGACTTTAACGACACATTCTTGGATATGGATCACTTGCGAAATAGTTTCCCGACCTATCAAATCAAAGCTGTCACGGATGATCCTAAAAAATTGGTCCGGCCATTTAAGTAAGTCAAATAATTTAATAAAAGTATTAGAGCTGGGTCAATTAATTGTTTTACACGACCCGGTTCGTTCACGGCCGATGCCGTACCAAGTCATACATTACAGGGTACGGCATTTGTGAATAATTTTTTTTTTTTATAAAATCTAAAAAAATTAGTTTAATAGTGCCATATATGTAAATTCAATCGCTTTAAACGACGGAAAGCAGTTTATCTGTTTCCATATCAATATTCAGAGTAAAGATTTTTTGAAGGAGAGTGGGCGAATCCCAAACGAAATGTATGGAAATCTCCAGCGATCAATGCTTTTTTTGTAGATGTCTCAGCGCTTGAGTGGTTAACTGATCAATGCTGATTTTTTACCATATCAAGTATTGATACAGCTGTTAAAACACACATTTTGATAATTTTTGAATTTTCATATTTCCAGATTAACCTTTGAAGATGTGTTGCATAAAAATGATGAGGATGGCGAAGGTGAATCATCTGCCAAAGGAAAGAAAAGTATTATAGTGGAGCCCCATGTGCCCCCAAGTAGAGGACCTTACGTCTTCAATGAACCTAAGAAGTATGTTGTTACTTTATTATATCTATGTAAAATAAATTAAATAACTGAATTATGTACAATTTTACGAAAATGGGGCAGGATGCACGAAGGTAGGAAGGGCGTGGAGGTGTTCATACAAATATTTCCTAGGAGACTTGTAGTTAATTTTGAGGAAAGAAACATGAGGGAAGGGGGAAATTTCAAATTAACATGCGGTACACTTGCCAATTGTTAGTCAAATTAGCAATAGATGGCGCTAAATAAAAATAATTTTAACTTTGAATAAAGCTGGTTGTGAGGTATAAAAAAGGAAAAAAAACAAATATCTCATTAATGTAATAATATTTTACAAGCCAGACGACGTACGTTAGATAATAAAAATGCGCTTTAATGTTTATTTTTATTTATTTATGTAATTATGATGAGACTATTTATGTGGTGCGAGATGGTAATATTAAATTTTTTCTCAATCAAAGTTAAGTTTGAAGGTTAGGAAATATGCATAAATTATTATAATAACACAAACTCAACCCTAAAAATCAATTTTGTTAAATCAAATATGTGAAATAGTTGTCTCCGTTAGATATGTAAGTTAAAATATAGTGTTTTTTGTTTTAAAGAGTCTTTGCATGCAGTAAAATTTGACAAGTTTACAAAATTAAGGTTTTATTTTGTAATTTCAGAAATGCTATCCTGTTCACTCCAACTCAAGTAGAGGCAATCCGTGCGGGTATGCAGCCAGGACTTACGTTGGTTGTAGGACCTCCTGGAACTGGTATTTGATAATATATTTCTTATTATCGAATTGATTTTATTTTCTAAAACGTTCCATATCCGTGTAGGTCTTTTGTTGACATTACGTGAGAATTCATTGTACAATTCATGTGAGCCATGATTGTAAATACTGCCATAAGCACTCCCAAACTTTAACCTTATCTACCCGGCTGTCGCTTATGTGATACATTGGCGGCTATCCCCGTACGCTATATCACATATAAGTGATGCATGTAGTTCTTCTAAAACACGTAAATTGTGTCAAAATGTGGATAGATTCAATTTATCATCCCTATCATGAAATTATAATATGAAATTCCTCTCCCGTTCGCCAGGTAAGACCGACGTGGCCGTGCAGATAATCTCCAACCTGTACCACAACTTCCCGTGGCAGCGGACGCTGATCGTGACCCACTCCAACCAGGCGCTCAACCAGCTGTTTGAGAAGATCATGACGCTGGACGTGGACGAGAGGCATCTGCTGCGTCTCGGACACGGAGAGGAGGCCCTTGATACTGATAAAGATTTCTCCAGGTAATGGTAACAGTAATAATTTCTTGTCAATCAATACAAGAGTTTGAATCTTATTAATTGCCGTGGGAAGAGAAAAATTTTATCTTAAGATGCGCACATGTATGTGTGCGAATAAACTCTGTCCTCAGTGCAATACATGCATTTATTTTCATAGAAAATGTATAAATGTCACAAACAGGAATGAGGTGAAAAGGATTAGATAATCTGTTTCAATTCTGCGTGTCACTAAAAAATCTCGAATTTTGGTCAGTTTTCCCTTTCTGGATTTCACTTGGTTACTTGTTTTAGTTTACAATGTTATTTTCATCACAAGATCTTTGATAATACACAATATTGGTGGTTTAAAGCACACTTATTGTATTTCCAGAATAGTTAGTTTTGAGAAAAATGCATTTGACATGGGTTAGCACATACAGTGTGGGTGTAATACAAAATATCTACAAACATTAACATTTTAAAGTATAATTTGTGAAGGTTGGGTGTGTTCAGCGTTGTTTAAAAAAAAAAGTAACCTTTGTATAGAAGTTTATTTCGTAGACGGTGAGAACCCAGCCATGACTAATTTTTAAATAACAAACACTAGTAATACACAACAAAGCAATGAAAATTAATGTAGCAATTAAATGATCGCGGCGCGTAAGAAATTTTGATAGAGATGTATTGAATTGCACGTTGAAATTAGTAAGAAGAACTGCCCGTGTCGCGCTCGTTTGGCCTTTATAAAGAAGCTTGTTGCAGAATCGAAAATTCTAGTAGCTACCTGGCCGGCCAAACCGCAGCGTGGTAACTTCTCGCACCCTCCGGTTTGACCAATGGCGGTGGCATATTACGAGCACTAACTGGACGACACCAGTTCCGGGCACTATGGCTAGTAGCTTCTCGCTAGATATATAATTCAAATTTACCTAAAAGTGGGCATACAATAAAGGTGTTTTAAACCTTTCATATATCTCTTTGACTTAAAATAATCATTCAGCATAATATGTGTTTGTAGATATATTCATTATTATTATAATATCCATATCCATATATTCATTTGATAGGTTTCCCTGTCTTAAAAAATGGATTGCAATCTTTAAAGCATAGGCGTCAGGTGGGAATGTCATCCTTGTTCTACCGGTAATGCTATCCTTGTTCTACCAAAATATGACAACAATAGTCAAAGATAGTGTCCACGCATTTATTTTATCCTGACCAAATCTTCTAAAGCAATCATAAAGGTAATCTAAATCAGTATTTCACTGGTCGACATTGGTGTAAAAATTATCGATTCTTGCAAGTTAGTGACGGCTGTTATAAGCCCCCGTGCGCCCGACACCTACACATCGCCCGCCGCGGTAGTGCGCATTACTTGCCTTACCAAAAATCCAGGGGTATACAAGTGTTACAAAAAAAGAGATTATATAAAAAATAAAATAAAAAATGGCTCTAAGTGATAAAGCTTCCCATTACATCACCAAAGTTATATTAGTTACATTTTATTTATATAGATATTATTTTTAAAAGAACTTAATGCTGATGATGTTGGTTTACAGATATGGTCGTGTGAACTACGTCCTGCTGAAACGCCTGGCGTTGCTGGAGAGCGTGCAGCGCCTACAGGAGAGCCTGGGGGAGGTGGGAGACGTGGGGGCCACTTGCGAAACTGCCGCACATTTCTATCTCTACCAGGTCGTGGCGCGCTGGGAGAAGTTCCTCTCCATCTGCAAGAGCACCAAGCAAAAGGTACTACATAGTCCTCTGTCAGCGTGACATGCGGTGCCATGACAAACTGATTTCTCACTGTTCTGTTTTATAAGTAATAAATAAATAAGCAGAATTCCTTATTTACTTGCGATATTGATAGCTGGAGGGGTTCACAAGTACCCTCACTTGAAGCAGAGTTCACAAATTCGTTTGTAGAAAAATCAGAAACTTTCTGTTTTAGTTTCCTCCTTTGCCAATTATTATTGATTTACTTTCCTGAATCACAACCAAAGTATTTATTTAATTTGATAGATTTTTCTCAGGATGTAAATCAGGAATTTTCATAAGTGTCTGTTAACGATTTTAATGCTTTGTTCGCAGGAAGTACCGGTGAGCCAAATTGCCGCAGATTTTCCATTCCACGGTTTCTTTGACAATGCCCCCAAACCACTCTTCAAAGGGAAGACTTATGCCGAAGACATGGGCATAGCTGAAGGATGCTTCAGGTAATATTTTATTCGGTTCCTTAACAAAAGGGAACAGTGAAAACAGAATATTGAAGAAAAGTGAAGAAAAAGATCAATGAACCTTACCCATCCAAACCTTACCCATCCAAACCTTATCTAAACTAACTTTATCTAACCTAAACTAATTATTTTCTATTTTTTCATTGTTCTGTTTATCCGGATAATGTTTTATTAGTTTCTAAAATTAAATACCAATGTTGTTGAAAATACAGTACTCTCTCAGTTATCCGCTGCTCGATTATATGACTTTCGCCGTTATTTTTACTATTTGAAAGCAACCAAATCAAGCTTTATAATTCGTCAGTATTCGTATGTCAAATTCAGTAGTCCGCCGCATGCCCATACTCTAGCGTTCTTCATGGTTCTTGCAAGAGCGTCAGCGGTATTCTTCGGTTATGGCTGAAATTTCACGCCAAAAGGCACTGTTCTTTTATGAGAATATTTATATAAAAATGATTTCAGAGCTAGCGAAAGCTGATTAAGAAAATTTAATGGAAGATTTGACATATTGAAGACTTTGTAAGTGGCTTAGGACGAGTTGTTTCGGAGACTTTGAACAATTATTAAAATTTCAAAAGATTTTTTCAAGTTCTGTTATTATTTCAGTTTTGTCAAGTAATTGGCCTATAATTACATAATAACAGAACTTGAATAGGACATTCACAGAACCCAAAAATGAACGTTGAAATTTTATGAATTGTTCAATCATCCTTAGTGCCAGTTGTTTTCACAGAATTTGAACAATTCATCAAATTTAAAAGTAAATTTTCAAGTTCTGTGAAAGTTCTATTGAAGTTCTGTTGTCATTAATTTCAATTATTTGAAACAACTGACCCCTGATGATATAATAACAGGATTTGAATAGAAGATTTACAGAACTTGAAAAAGAATTGTTCAAATTCTGTAAACCAACTGGGCATACCGTCTAAAAATTAGATCAGGTTGTTGTACAATTCATCAAATTTCAAAGTTAAAATTGAAATTCTATGAAAGTTCTATTCTAGCGGATTAGTGAGAGAACACCGTAATTTTTTTTGTCATTTGCTAATTTTGGAGTATTGGTTTTTACAGGTACATTGAACGGATATTTGAAGAACTAGACGAATTCAGGGCTTTTGAGTTGCTCAGATCAGGTCTGGATCGGTCCAAATACCTTCTCGTTAAAGAGACCAAGATCATTGCCATGACTTGCACACACGCAGCCCTCAAGAGGAAGGAACTGGTCGACATGGGTAAGCATCAAAAATACTTTTTTCAGTTGTGTGTCTGTCTGTAACTCTGGTTCAAAGAATTCTTTATCTCGGATTTGCTTTGAATTCAAGTGTCATTTTCAAAATTGGAACTGATTAAACGATAACTCTGTAAAGTACCTACCTTAATATAATATTTTTTACCAGATTTCTTTTCTATAAATTTAATTAGTACTTAAAGTACTTACCTGTAATAATTTTATACCAGAAAACTATTTTAATAATAAATTGTACATTTTAAATGTGTATTTATTTTGTTTACATTTGTTAGGGACAAGTTAAGTTGGATTTGTGATTTGTCAAGAGCGCTTTTTAGCTAACATGCAATTATTAATGATAATTAATAATCCCAATTTTTATAACAATTTATTAATTCAGGCTTCAAGTATGACAACATCCTCATGGAAGAGTCTGCCCAGATCCTGGAGATCGAGACGTTCATCCCGCTGTTGCTGCAGAACCCACAGGACGGCTTCTCGCGCCTCAAGCGCTGGATCATGATCGGGGACCACCACCAGCTGCCGCCCGTCATCAAGAACATGGCTTTCCAGAAGTATTCCAACATGGAGCAGAGCCTCTTCACCAGGATGGTACGCCTCGGAGTGCCCACTGTTGATCTGGACGCCCAGGGCAGAGCCAGGGCTAGGTAATTCATTTTACCACATATTCATTTTTTTATTTACGCACTTAACCACTCGAGCAATGGACATTTCCGGGTGATCGGTTTTCGATTTGGCCATTCCTTTTCATTAATATCATACCTCCAAATATTGATACAGAAACAAATTTAAGCCAATGAATAGATTTCACCGCTATCCCACATTCTTATGTTTTATAAAAAAATCATTCATTTTTATAATTCTTTATATTTTATAAAGTCACCTACCTAAATTTGGGTAGCTATAGCTCGAGTGATTATGCCTTTTATGTAAAAAGTCTTAATTACATTAATGTATGTATTAAAATTTACGGTGACCGGGTATCTTATCAAAATGACAGTTCAACACACCTACAAAAAGTGATAAAAAACCAGGTTAAATAGGTAACTATTTAATCTTGTTTTTGTTTCATTACTTTTAATGACTATATCACTTTTTAACTAACTAACTAAACATCACGCCGTTTTCCGCAGGGGTAGGCAGAGAGGACGGACCGCCAAACAACTCGGTCTAGGCACACACTTCTTGCCTCATTCACATTCATACATCGTCTCATAAATACTCTTCTATTATTCTGACTCTCGACATGGCCCACCTCGAGTATCTGATTCACTTGATCGTGCCATGTCTTCCTCGGGCGTCCCCGACTTCTGCTACCATTCGCATTTGCATCATATATCCTCCTTACACTCCTATCTTCGCTCATTCGCTCTACATGCCCAAACCATCTAAGCGTCCCTTTCTTAATCTTACTCATTACGCTTACATCAGCCTTGTACTCTTTGCGGATCTCCACATTCCTCACACGATCAAACATGGTTTTACCACAAATACGCCTCAGGGATCTCATTTCAACAGCATTCAATTTACTTTCATCCTTTCTTTGCCAGTTCCATGCCTCACTTCCATACATCAAGGTAGGTACCAGCACTCCGTTGTGGACTGCTAACTTCGGTTCTTTGGACAAATTTTTGTTAGCGCCAACTGCGTTCAGTCCTCCATTAACGGAATTAACTGCATTGACCATAGACATATGAATATTAGTAGACCTGCCCTAAGTGATTAAAAGCGTATTATCCCCACTCCCCATACCGGTTCCATTGAGCCGGCTGGGCTCGCGTATGGCCTCAAATGAAATTTGAAAACGTGACGTCATCATTCTTGTGCGAACTATGGTCGAGGCATCATCGGTTCATTTTACTAAATAACACGGCAAAATTTTGACTTGTACTATGAAAACTGGTAAAAATAGATGTGAAAAAAGAGAATAAACCCAATTGTCGTATTACATTCCATATATAAGCATTATTTTACTTTATTTTAAGCATATTCACATCGTATAATATGAATCAGTTGTTACTATCACATCGAGAAACGTCTGGACGCGATTCACAAAGCTGGTTGGTTGCTGGGAAGTAAATTATGAACATTTATAAAAGTGTCTTATATAAATACTCTGAAACTAACTACGACTCTGAAAATAGAAGCTGCCTTACTTTGCCGAATTTGGACTTCGCAAATTTGTTCATAACGTGGCGAGTAATTTGCGCTCCCATGTAAAAATGTCTATTCATTCAAAGCAGATTTTACTTTTAAGAAGTAAATGGTGATATTATAATGCGAGATGCCTATTTACTGTCAGATTGATTTATTGACGAATCACAGTCAGCTTCACTCCCTTCGTTCTTCAACAGTTGATTTTACCCCTCGCCCATATCTTCTCGTCTATTAATTCCTATGTCTGTGGCATTGACCCTTTTTTCATCACTTTTTAAAGGTGTGTTTAATTGTAATTTTCATGAAATATTATGGAACCAAAATTTATGTACAGTGAAACTCGCTTAAGAACTTCGCACTTCGAAGTTTCACGCTTAAATAGTTTTGTTTTCGGTCCCTTGAAATACCATACATAAAAAACTGCAAAACACGATTTTTTCCTAAATACATAGTTTTAGCTAAACTGCCCACCTAAGTAAGATGTTTAAAACATTCAGCAGTGAATCCATCATAAATGAAAACTAAAATTTATTACTTTTTTTATAATTACCTGCATTCCATTTAAGAGGGTTTTAAAAGTTCTGCAGTAAAATCATCAACTAGTGTCACAACATAGGTCCTGAAATGAAGCTATTTTCGACAGTGATAAAATAAACAACTTTGTTGAAGCGGATTATGCAAGTTACACAGTGGCAGCTCGACATTTTTGTGTTTGCTATGATTGAAAAAATACAAAGTATTGATGTTGTTGTAGCCTTCTTCTTCTTCTTTATGTGCCGTATCAGGTCCCCCCGACGTTGGCGATCACTCTGGAAAATGTCTCTTTGTCTTGCGCTGCCCGGAATAGCTCCTCCACACTTCTAATGCCGGTCCACTCTCGTATATTTCGCAGCCAAGACATTTGTCTCCTACCAGGCCCTCTGCGACCCTCTATCTTGCCTTTCAATATTAACTGGAGCAAGTGATACTTCTCCCCTCGAAGTAAATGACCCAGATATGAAATTTTCCTGATTTTTATTAATCTAAGCAGTTCTCTCTCTGCTCTAGCCCGCCTGAGAATTTCTGTGTTGGTGATCATGTCGGTCCATGGGACTTTGAGTATTCTCCGGTGAAGCCACATTTCAAAAGCCTCTAACCTGTTCATGGTATTTACTTTCAAGGTCCATGTTTCACATCCATACAACAAGACCGACCACACATAACATTTTAGCATTCTCTGCCTTAGTTTTAAGCTGATATTATCATTGCAGAAGAGGGATTTCATTTTAATGAACGCAGTTCTTGCTGTTTCAATTCTGCACCTAACCTCTACATCTGGGTCAAGAGTCTCCGTGAGAATACTGCCGAGGTATTTAAATCTTTCGACCTTTTCGACATTGCAACCATTTAACTGTATCACTGATTCAGAGTGATCTAGTCGTCCAAATGTCATCCATTTTGTTTTATTGACGTTGATGTTGTAGCCGGAAACTATAAAATATTATTAATTAATTTTATAATGAAACTTCTTGCATGGGCTGTTCGTATATTCAAACTACCACTTAATTATGATTTTATTGATTTAAAAAAAAATTATTTGTTTTTTTAAACAAATCTGCAGTTTTGTTCTGAGATTCATGAAATTTTGCAAATTTGACTTTCAAAATAAGAAACAAATTACTTCCTACATCTGATTACATTGAAAAACTCAGTGCAAAGCCCGGGCAACGCCGGGGACTTCAGCTAGTCCATGAAACTACCTACTCGACACACTAGGCCTAAGGACGTATTTCAATGTCCCCATTCGCCAAAAAATTATGTATCAAGCTCGCCAATTCCTCGTCTAATAAATATACATATACCAATGATATAGACATTTTTAATGTAACAAATTATATTTTTTTAATATGAAGATATTATTTCTGATAATTTTAATTTGTTATTACATATTATAATTTTTTATATTATCCGATTGTAACACAACACAGGAAGAGGAGCACCCAGTGATGTACAAAATACCTGTCATTATTATTTTAAAATTATTAATTCTGATCAAAGTGGTAGATACTTTCAGTATAGCCCTTGTGAAGGACCATTCAGAATCGAAATGTTGCTTGAAATGGCTTTACCCGTATTTGGCGACTAGATCTCAATAGCCAAGTAATTTCCCCCTCTTCCCCATTTACTTCCCTACCACCTACAGCCTCACAATATACCCTGATTGGGTATGCCATAGTCTCACTGGCTCCAGATGATTGCATGGTTGAAAATTGCTTGACAGCATATTTCCTTGTATTCTATTATCTCTGCTTTTAACAATAAAATTGTTTTATAACTATTGATCACTTAACTAATAGAATTTGACTAATTTAACAAATTTTCAAAATATCCACCTTCCATCATGTGGCCCGTCTGCCCATTCTTCGTGGGTAAAGCCAAACATTGTCACAGTAATTAAATAACAAAAGTATGTGCAATTTTAATAGTTAGGTAAGTCTACAACTAAATAAATACAATGTTAAAAGTAAGTCCTTGGAGAAAACATGCACTGAATAAAGATGTTCATATAAATTAGATAGTCTTACTAAATACACACTAGATAAAGATATACTACATTAACAAGTTTTGATTATACAATCAAGTTTTTAAAGACAGACACTGGCTAGGCATATTAAGTCAGATCTACTTCATGAATAAAATAAAAGTTATTGACACAACTACTACTTTGCATTAAAATTCAACACTGACTAATGGAATCGGCAGGTGGGCGCGGACGCTAGATTTGGCAACAATGCAAAATAATAATGCCGTTCGCACACAGCGGATCAATTTCACCTGAAAAGTTCACCTAAATGTTGGAATACTGAAAAAAGTTATTAATATTTTTAACTTTTCATATTAGAATCACCTCCCGAAGTTAGTGCACTTTACCACACCCTGTATATATTTTTAAATATATATTTTTTTATTTTTTATTCTTCACCTGCAACTGCCAAAGCAGTTTGTCATCATTAGGTTATTGATTTTTGTGTTTTTTGTTCCAGCATCTGCAACTTGTACAACTGGCGCTACAAGCTCCTGGGTAACCTGGGCCACGTCCTTAACATGCCGGAGTACCGGGTGGCCAATGCCGGCTTCTGCCACGACTTCCAGCTGGTCAACGTGGAGGACTTCAACGGCGTCGGCGAGAGCGAACCCAGCCCTTACTTCTACCAGGTAATTTATCTTATTCTTTAGTCGTTTCCTCACTGCTCATTCCTCACTCCAATTTCCCTGGTGGACTAGGATCCTCCACTCTTCACTGCATGGAGAGCCAAGAACACAGACGTTCCTGACGTCAGTGATATGTATTTGATCACACCAATGCATTGATGATCTTTCTCTGCTTCTACTACCTTTCATTTTGCCACTTTCCCTTCCATTTTGTCTTATTCTAACTAAATAACTGTCGATTGGCGCCACTCATCAAATAGCATATATCGTGGGGTAACTGGCAAAAGTTGGTAACTAACAAAAACATGTTTTGGAGTAAACTCAATTTTAAAGTTTGATCTTCATTATAAATCAAGGTTTTGGGAAATGATGTAAATTTTAATTTGAAAAAAAATCATTAGAGTGTTGTTTCTTAAACAGACATGCTTATTTTTGTGCTTTTAAAATATTTTTCTTGTCTATCAATTATAAAAAATAGTTACAAGTTACAAAATTTTATACAAAAAGCTACTGCTTTTTAAACCTATTTAACGACATAAGAGGGGACTCAAACTTATACCAGACATAGATAATAATACATAAACATTAAAATCATCACTAACTCAAATTACCAACTTTTGGCAGTAACCCCACGATATTATCTGTTTCACCACTGCTGAGTAATGCTACATGTCTGTTCAAACTACTCGGCACTAAATCCTATGATCAACTCATCAGGATTTTTGTTGTTTGTTTTTGGGGTGTTATGCCGTGTTGCGCTAACTCCTTCTTTAGCCGACGTTTCGGACAGCGTTGCAGTGTCCATCATCAGGGCAGATCCGGTAGATCCGAAGATGTGTTAGAAGGAGTTAGCGCAACACGGCATAACACCCCAAAAACAAACAACAAAAATGCTTTTGGCCGTGAGAATCTAAAAACTTAACTCATCAGGATGATCATCTTTATGAACAGTCGCCGGCTTACCCTTATGTTGATCCCATGATTAACCCCTGCAGCGTTTGAGGGTCATATATGACTGGGTGTCCATATTTTATAAAAGTATTTTTATCTTTTTTTCCATCATGCAGAAATATGTCATTTATTTAATGTTAGAAAGAGACATAATAATTCTTTCCAGTTTGCTTCAAATAATTATACTGGATGCCATTAATAAAATCCTAAAAATAGCCAAAATGAACAATAAATTTTTCGCACCGCTATCGTAATAATCAGTTTAACTTTAAAAATTATTTCTTATTTTTTGTTATATAAACGAGAAAAAAATGAAGTTACAGGTTTGTGAACATTGATCATTTTATTTTCCTAAGAAATTCATCTTGATTTCAGCAGATCTTGGAAGAGATCCATATCTGCTCAACGGGTCCTCAATGAATGTTTTAGAGATATTGGATTGCTTTTAGTTAGTTAATTTGTTTCTGGAATACCCATTTCATTGGTATTGAAAGTAGTTATTCTGAAGTAGAACTGTGCTTTTACGACTTCACGGAACAAATTTAAAATTTATCATAAATCCATCAAACTATAGATTTGCTTGTTAGATGTCACAATTATCTCAATACATATTTTAAAGTCACTGCGATAGTAGCCGGAACCGATGAAGAGACAGGGTTTGTAATGAATTATCTCCACCTTTGAATGTAGAGACAGTGTTGATGAGCAGTGGGATTTATTATTTATAAACCCCAGGGGTTCGGTGAGTTAGTCTCGCAGGTTCGGCGGAGGTCAAGACACACCCCCAACTCTTATGATTCGTTATGACACGTCCCGCTTGTCCATCATTGGCTGTAGCTGATCACGCAACATCGCTTGTCCTATGTGTGCTGCAGGGGATTTGGTGCGCCCAGTTGTCGAATTGTAACTGTCGTGATGGTACGTCGTGTGATACCTTTCTTAATATTTTAATCCTTTCGTACTAACTGTGTCGGGCAAAAAAAGAAAGTAGTCGGATGAATATGTACAATGTATAACATATATAATTTTTGTGTGAAAATCATGTTTTAATGGTTTTGTTCATTTTGTGCACCTTTGTATAAATATATACCTATGTTTTGAATTCGAAAAAATCATATTTTATTTTTCCAATTAAGAAGGGTTTGGTGAATGCACGTATGAAACTGGTGAGGGTCAGTACCTCCAACGAGGTTAAGAACCACTGGCATAGATGGTTTATGGATAGTTCCCATGGGCCCATTGTGCTTTCTCCCATTTTACCTTATTCCTTTGATATTAACCCGGTACCTTTGATAAAGTTCACCAGGAATGGCATTGGATATTTGGATATGTTTCCTGGTTCCACAATGTGTCTTCCCAGGTAGCTGAGCCTTGTTCCCATCAGGGCGGGCACCAATAGGATGAAAAGATTCCAATTCACCATAGGTGAAGTACACCTCTTCACATAAATGCACCCAGTGTTTTCCACTTCCAACAACATGTGCCTCCTGAGATGTCAGTGTCCCATTAGTAGATGGGTTTTTAAATAAAGGACTTAATCTTAATCTCTAATAATACTCACAGTACATTAGGACACATGTCTACTAACGATTCACTGCAGAAAACCAGTCCTGGTCAAGAGGAAAAGGAAAGATAAAGCTGGCACAGAGGGGCCAACAAAGCCATTGCTCCAAGCATTGATATATCAAATTATAATCAAATTCGGTCGAATAATTCAGACCACCGATGAGCAATTTCATAAGCAAACTCCCCATCTGATTCCATCGCCTCACTTCGAAAGCATAATATCTTGGGAGACAAATTTGGTCCTTGCAGACCAACAAAAGGTAAAAAGTGATGCTTCTTTAGATCTTTTGATTGCGAAATAATGCAATGTTTCTTTTTGATAAATGTTTTCATAACCCAATTTTAGGAACCAATAATTTTGGTTTCGGTGTCATTTTAAACAATCTACATGCCCTGTCTATACTTTGTTGGTCGATGTGTACAGGTATTGGAACATAACAAATCTACATTGTTGTTTTTGACCTGTGTATGTTTCTTATCTCAAGAAATAACAAATGTATACTTATGTACGGACAAACCACAATCAATAATAATGTCTATGCAACTTATCAATAACAAGGAGTGATTTAGTATTTTGAACATGAAATGTGCCATCGAATACAATTAACTGATAGTGACGAACAAGTGTTCTCAAACTTTTGAGATAATTTTATAAAAAATCGATTATTAATTTGTTTGACTAATACTACAAAATTTAGTACATTATATAGATCCGGCTTGGATGGTCTTGGCCTCCTGCTATTTCATTCCAGTCCCTTATGCCTAAGGCTGCTGTATTTGCCTCTACACACTCCGACCACTTAATCTTGGTCCTCCCAACACGCCTCTGTCCTGCAGGTTTATTAAATAGGAGCCTGATTGGTTGTCGACTTTCTACCATTCTTGCCAAGTTTCCTGCCTAAACTTGTCCATCAAAGTGGAATGTTAGCTGGTTATGTTAAAATATTTTGTACGGGTCTTTCTCTCAAAAATATCTTTTGTTATTACTCACAAATAATAGCCCCAACACTGCAATTCCTACGCTTGGTTCGATGCATAGATAATAGAAATTAGGGAGATGGGCCATCAACCATTATTAGTATGAAAGTGTCGCCAACATCGCATCCGTACTAAACCCATACTACTGCAAATCGCATCTATGCAAAGTAGCGCCCTGCCCTTGTTTCTACCTACACACCAATCCCTAACTTTCATTGGCTCCGCCGCTTTGATAGTCCATGCACTTTGGTCGTAGTTCAGCGACAGTCTATATAATATCCCTTTGTTTCTATTATCTGTGGTCTGATTGGTACATTATTTGTTTGTTGTTTCAGAATCTGGCGGAAGCAGAATACGTTGTGGCGGTGTTCATGTACATGCGACTGATTGGTTATCCTGCCGAGAAGATCTCCATTCTAACAACTTACAACGGACAGAAGCATCTTATCAGAGATGTCATCAACATGAGGTGTGCCGACAATCCTCTCATCGGGAGACCACACAAGGTAATTGAATCAATTCATTTTGAACTAGACAATAGCCAAATAAAATAAATATATTATCGAGGTTTTCATCAAGGTTTTTGTCATCTTGGGGGGTGCTGGGGGGTGCACGATCAAGTGTATCAGATACTTGAGTCGGGCCATGTCAAGAGTCAGAATAATAGAAGGGTATGTATGAGAAAATGTATGAATGTGAATGAGGCAAGGAGTGTGTGTCAAGACCGAGTTGTTTGGCGGTCCGTCCTCTCTGCCTACCCATACCAAAAACAGCGTGACGGTTAGTTAGTTAGTTTTAAAGGAGTAAAACGACACTTTGTATAAGTGTTGGTCACGTGTTTGGTGTCTTCAATCTGTACCACGGCCAAAGGAATCAATAAAACTACTTCTTAGGAGCATCTTACATTGGAATACCTGTAAAACAAACACAGTATTCCCATTCTGTGTATCAAGAGCTTGCAAACCTTCTGTTTAGATAAATCATAGATTATACAGTTTGCCTGCTTTCGCATGGAGGTCACGTAAGGATAGACAAAGGTTTTCGGAATCTATCTACATTTTCAGATCTAATCTCTAATTGGCAGTTGACCATTTCCAAAATTGTTTTAATTTTGAGTTTTGAAGTGAAAGTAATATCTACTGGTTATAACACTAAAGCATCTTTCAAAAATAATCATTAAAGGATGTTATCAAATTTGTTTTGCATTTTTTCCTAAAAGAATACAACAGTTCATTGCTCCTGCCAGGGGTCAATAATTTGTTATTAAAAACATGGTATATTTTCTTGTGGTTTCTGGCAAACATTGGTTTAGACTATCATAAAAAGTTTGAATGTAAACACTAAGCTGATTGTTATTAGGTACTCGAACATTGATTGTTTCCCGAGGAATATCGGATGCAGGTCCTTTATCTTATCATCACTTTTATGGGTTGATAACCAACCATTATATATATGATAATAACGTGACATTGTAACATTTTCAATTGAAATGGTGCAATAAGCAAAAAATATTTTTTTCTAGAATGATGATATTGAATCTCTGGTTCGCGAATCAATGACGGTTTGCAGAATTTTCCGACCAATATCCTAATGTAAATTATCAGGTTAATTTAAATCCTGGAAACCTTGTCTTACTTTTTTTAAATTAGAGACACTTTTATTAAGTGTTTTTCTAGTCACTTCCTCATTGCTGAAGACCGTGACCCTCATTTCAAAATCCCTAGTGGACAAGGCTCCTCTAATCCTCGCGATCGCGCGTTTAATTCCACTTTGCCAGTGACTGTGAGCTTCTTCAGGTTTGAGTTCTCAGTTTGGCAAGTAACATGTCCAACCTCAGGAGTAGAATAGCAGTTGATAACCTATTGTAAATGACTAGCTCTTCCAGAATAGATATATTAACCCTCTAGCACCGGAGGGGGTAATACACTTCCCCCAAATGAGAGTTTTGTACGATATATTACGAGTTGTTTTTATAATTTGTGTAATCCTAGAAAAACTTATCGAAAATCGATCAGTACTTTACCGCAAAGAAGCCGCGAGTGCGGTCATAAAAGGTACATTTTACTGAAAAGGGATACAATATTATTATGTGTTTGAGTTATGCTCGATATTGTACTATCTCTGTTACCGTTTTGCGTTACTTAATGATTGACTACTGAGAAAAGATGGGCAATGTCTGGTTAAAACAGTCCGCAATAACTATATAAATATCTGAGTGTTATTAGAAAGGGCAAAGGGAATGTTAAAATCGCTCCGCGATATATGGGAGACCCTAGTGACCCCCATTCGGGTGATAAAGGTTAAATGTTAAATCATAATAAATACTGTATTTTCAATTCCCAGGTGACCACTGTGGACAAGTATCAGGGTCAGCAGAATGACTATGTGCTGGTATCCCTGGTGAGGACCCTGGCGGTGGGTCACCTGCGCGACGTACGGCGCCTCGTAGTGGCCATGTCCCGCGCCCGCCTCGGCCTGTACGTGTTCGCGCGAGCGGCCCTGTTCAGGAACTGCTTCGAACTGCAGCCCACCTTCCATCAGGTAAGATATTTCACTAATTATTTTTGTTTTTAACTGCTATATATTTTGGTTCCATCCCAAAACGAAGCATTGAAGAAAAGAGAAAATAGAAAAAAACCTTACCCAACCCATTAATCATGTTTCTGTTTTGGCACTATTCAGTTTTAACCGGTTATAATTTAATTTATTTTTACATACACTGATCGAGGTGATCTATATATTTTATCATTTATTAACACCCCATTAGACTTTTACAAGAGTCAAAAATCGTAAAAGGATAGTTATATGAATAATATTGGCTTAACACTTTTGGCTTTTCATGGTTTTCAAGCCAATCATAATTTCAACTACTTGAGTTTCAACTACCATTTCAAGCTGTATCGATCATATTATGAAGATCTAAATTCAAACCACAGGGAGCTGTCTTCATTACTAATATAACAGATCATGGTGCAATATTGCTGAAATTTATAAGATTTAGATTAAAGAAAATTCCCAATGATAATGAAAAATTAAAAATGTCAAATTAAAGTAGGAATCATGGAAGTTAGTCCTGTACCACAAAATATTAATTCGCTTCTAAAAAATTTTAAATGTTTAAAAAAACGAGTGTGGATAGTTGTATGTAGTAGTTATGTTAAAAAATATATTGTTTTTTTCTTGTACATTTCAACTTTGTTCTTTTAAATTTATTTATTGTTTCTATTTTTAGATCAGAATTTTTAACCTCACTTGGACGAGCCCGTGTTGAGGTTAATAATTTTACAAAATAAAAAATAGCACAAAATCAGCCTATTCATTACAGTATAATGTTGTAAATATGTAGGGTGACCATGATATACATTGATATCTAATTGCAAGAAAAATGTAATAAATAATTATTTTAAAAACAGAGAAGAAAGAAAGAGAAAAAAAAATTACATTATAAAAGGAAAAGGATGCAAAAATAAACATATAAAAAATATTATGCCACAATTTAAAAGGACAAAGATGAAAGAATATGTTGGAAATCCTCAGATGGCACAAATAATTTAACATAACTTTGAGAATCAGTTTTTTTTTTATTATTAGCAAAATACGTTATTTCACATGGTCACCCTACATGTTTACTACTTTATTGAAATAAGTTCCTTCTCCTTAGTAGGTACCCGTTATTCATGCAACAATACTGTTCTTTCAATATACATTGTATTACTTTGTGTTATTTTGTAAAATTATTAACCTCAACACAGCGTAGTCCTAGTGAGGTTAATAATTAAAATATAAACAGTGATACCGCATGTAAAGAAACAATAAATAAAATTGATTTATAATAATAAGAACAGTAAATAAATAACAGAGATAATAGAAACAAAGAGAGACATGGCATGGAAGCATGCTAACAGTCGCTGGGCTACGATCAAACTGCACAGACTATCAAAGCAGCAGACCCAATGAAAGTTATGCGTTTGGTATATATAGATGCAATTTGCAGAGATATGGGGAATGACGTTGACCACACTGTTCAGCGTGCGGTATCGTATTAATAATGGTTCATGGCCCATCTCCCTTGTTACTATTAACTATAGGGACTATGGGTCAGTCACGAACAGATGGATGGAGAAAGGTGTGTCAAGCTAATATAAAATGGATGGAAAACTACTGAGGTGGGGCGTAGGAAAGCTGTGTAATCAAATTTATAGTATTTGATTACTAACGAAATCTATAATGGTATACTTAATATATTTCAATTAAATTTTAATCAAAAAATCTGATAGTCGAAACGGTTTCATGATTAATATTTTTTGTGCATTATTATTTTTCACGGTGATAAACATAACACTTCCTGCAATTTAACTATGTAACTAAAAAACATATGTAAAATAAAATGATTCATATGAATTAAGATTTTTTTGTATAAACTTAAAAATATGGGATAAACGATAAAATATAAGTGGATTCATTGGCTCTAAACTGCAGAAAGCAGTTCATATTTTCCGTATTAATATTTGGACGTATGATTTTTGTAAAGAGTGCGGCCCAATCCGAAAATCGAACACCCCGAAATCTCTCGTTCGAGTAGCCAAGTAAAATGATAACAATATTATTAGTAACCTTTTAACCGCAGCTACCTGCACACATATGTGTCTGAAAAGTTAAGCGCACAGCTATCTCATTTGTTTGTGATTTTCCAAAATTATTATTAAAAAAATCAAATCAAAATTTCGCAGAATGTATAATGTCAAATGGTACTGAACCCAATCTTAAATCGTGGCTTCTTGTTTTTTCTATTAACATCTGTTGAAATATTCAAAAATTATAATACCATAATAGAATCTAGTCGCGCACGGTGGATGTGTGACCTGATTTGTTTAGCAGTTAAAGTAAGGTTAAATAAATTGATTTGATTGTAACGTCTCTTCCAACGATCGAGGCAACTGGAACTATGCTTGCCAGAGTGCTACATTGTGTTAAATACAGTCTCTTGACTACTATCCCGCAATCCTAAATCAGAAACTTCATTGTAACCTCTCTTCCAGCTGATGTCGAGGCCCCTGCAGCTGGAGCTGTGTGTGCCGGAGCGCTACCCAACCAAGCGGCAGGTGGAGTCGCCACTGCACCTGCTGCCCTCACCACCCCTGGTCATGATGGACATGGCACACATGGCGCAGTACGTCTACGACTACTACATTCAGCGCGTACGCACCATGAAGAGCGAGGTACTATTTATTTATTTTCTAGCAGAAGAAAATTCCACTTGTTAATCTGACATACACAGCTGTCGAATATGTGATTCATGAAGTTACACTAAAACACATACATTTTATCAATATGAGCCGCGTGATAGATGTTATAGATCGCGTTTAAACGGCCAGCGTTGTAAAGATTAAGCTATTTCGATTTGCTTGTTGGTAAAAGCTCGAGGTAGAGAAAATAATTATCAATATGTGTCAAAAACTAAGTACAGAAATGTAAAATAAGACAAAAATTTGAATCCCTTCTTTTAATTTATGACTTGTTATTGAACAACATTTACCATTTAAATTAATTCATTTAAAATGTTTTGTTCGGATCATCAAATGAATGATCAGCACCATTGAATTTTTTTACATTAAGGTTCCCTTTCAAACGATGATTCTAGACCTGTATCAGCTTTTAAAAACAAGCCCATCTGCTGATCACAATTTGATCAAAAGCTGAAATGGGCCGAGAAACGGCGTTTAATGGGGACTGTTGTTATGCTGATCGTCATTCCAACCTTGAATTTATTGTATTCTTATTTTGACCCATACAAGAACAACATAATTATATTATATTTAATTTTTAAAGAAATGGTTATTTTTCGCACATGCCACAGAAATCCATAATTTCGATCAAATTGTGATCAACCATAACCTAACGTCACGCTGTTATGCTGGCACTTCAAGGGTTAGCTAATTCTTGTATAATTATTTTTTTAGGCCTCCAAGAAGACGTGGTCCGCTCCCGGAGAGGCCGTGTTGCAGCGGGGGCCCCAGCGCTTCGTTCCTCAGCACCCGGGGGCCGACAGAGACTCCGACAGCGACGGGGAGAGCGCCCCCGTGCAGCCCCACCACCGCCCCAAGAAGCAGAAGAAGAACAACAATAAGTCCAAGGAGGAAGAGATGACACAGCAGTTCCAGGTCACAGAGATCAGGAATGAGATTGAGGATATGGAGACATGATAAACATTTGATCAATAATTATTATGGAAAATTCTCTTTCTGAGAAATCTCATCATGTGAAATTCTCTTTCTGAGAAATCTCACCACGTGAAATTATCTTTCTGAGAAATCTCATCACATGAAATTCTCTTTCTGAGAAATCTCGTTGTGTAAATTTATCTTTCTGAGAAATCTCGCCACGGGAATTCTCTTGCTTGCTTAGAAAAAAAATGCAAAATGTCATTTTGGAATCCCTTTCAAGTAAATCTATCTAGAGAATTTTCATATGAATTCTGACCTTGGGAACTGAATCCAGGAAATTCATGAGATTTGACCAAAAATATATGTACAAAATTTTGTGCGTATTACATGAAAGAAAAAAACAGAATCATTTGAGTATTTTGTCTGTACAAATATAAAACAAATAGTGTTATTATTGAAAAGAAATGTCCGACTTGTGAAGGCTATGAAACCCTTACTACAAAAAGGGGTAGAAAAAGAGGCAGACCGCATTAAAAATTCTTAGGTTAGGTTGTTTTCTTTCGTATTTGTTGGTTAATCAAATTTGACAGAGTTTAGAACACCCCAACCTTAGTTTTGTATTTATGCGTTACTGTAATTATTTACCAAATAAAATCTCCTTTCGTATTTTATAAACAGCCATAATGTGTGTATGTAATAATAATTTAAGTTTAATCCTTTAGAATAACTCCATTAAAAATCAATTTAGTTTATGGAAAAAAATAATATTTCCTATTCCGCTCATCGTTTCGTATTATATTGTTTTAGATTTTGATGCAGCATTTATAATTTATTTATTTTTACATGTTCAAATTGTTTTGAAATTCCTTTCGATTCATTGTTTGAAAAATAATAAATTACTACTGAAACATTGTAAAAATAAATAAATATTTTGTAAAGTTAATTCGTAGAATAAGCCTATATTGTACTTATGTTTGTAAGAATGAAAAATATTTTATTTTGTAATAAATAATTCATCGACATATAAATTTATTTATTTTACCTTTTTTAGTTTTCTATAAAACAGAAAATCTGTTTGCTAAACCTCTCGAGTGGAGAGCTACAGCGTAATTGCATTTTCATAGCTTTTTCTGTCTGGAATTTCTGTAGGAAGAAGAAATATTTATTCGAATTGCAGTGTCATTTTCAACAAGCAGATAATATTTGTAGAATCAAGTAGGTACCTACTTAAATAAATTAGGTGTGCTTTTCAGAAATAAATGGTTTATAACAAAAGTTTATACATTTATTTATTTAGCCTTAGCGCGGGAACTATGAGAGCATTCTAGAATTAAAATAATCATTTTAGTAAAAGGGGGAGAATTACCTCCATCTTATATCTTTCTCATAATAAACACAAAAAAATATTGATATACTGAAAATGTTAAAGGGAAATGGATTTTACTTGCCAGCTCTTGCAGTTTTGCGATATAATTAAAAAGAAGCAAATAAGTAGGGTTTTACTATATACGGGAGTAAAAATTCCTTGAAAATGAAGTGGCTGTCAGAGTAGCATTGGTGCGCACGCATAGATCCATGTAGCACTAGTTAACTGCGACAGGTTTAGTATATAGTATGTTCCTAGATGTCACACAAAGTCACAAATTGCTTAGTTTCTCATAAAATCTGATAGGTGTACATACCTTTGACGGCCGGCGTGGTCTAGTGGTATACGCTTTTGACTACAGATCCGAAGGTCGCGGGTTCGAACCCGGCGTGCGCAAATAAATTTTATTTGATTAATTTGTGTTATTTCACAATTAATTAATTTAACCGGTCAGCAACGTAAGCAGATATACACGATAAAATAACGATAGCAGTCAAGTACAATAAGCGTGTTTACACGTCAACGCGTGTGTTTCCACAAAAATCGTCATAACTCCGTTATTCTTCTAGTGACATCCCTAAAACAAAAAGTAGAATATTCGTATTGAATGAAGCTTCACATCTCTATTCAAAGTTATCCATAGAAACCCGTAAAAAGACCTACTCAGTGGAAGCAAATTTTACCCGCCAAATCGTAAAACCCGCCTCCCACATATCCCAGTTTTAATTATTTTTTTAAAAATATATTTTGTATGAAATGGTCAAAAAGTGAAGTGACAGAATTGTTTATTGTACATTTGTACGATGAAATAAGTGTTTTTTTTTACATTATCCGTGATTTTAGTATCGTTTTTACATAAAACATTACAGGTGAGTCATTTTTACAATTTTTTCATGTTTCCATTCTAAATTTAAATATTTACAAATGTTAATATTTATTTATGATACAACAATTTGAAAGCCTATTTTGTAACCTTTCTAAAACAGTTTTTACTATTCGGCTCCGTTCAGTAATGTTTCATTTATAGAGCTTTGATTGTGAGGCGGTAATAACACAACGTTTTCGTGAAATTGACATTTCGGTAAAGACATTTTAGCTTCAAGTTCGCGAAAAGTCGGAGGGGTTAAAATAATATATAGTATATTTGCGGCACGTTCCAGAGTGGAAGATACTCTCAGTATCGCCCTGGTGTAAGACCACCATTCAGAATTGAAACGTTGCTTGAAATGGCTTTAGCCGTGTTTGGTGACCAGATCTGAATAGCCAGGTACTTCCCCACCTTCCTCTTCCCCATCTCCTTCCCCTCCCCAATACCCTCAGCCTCACAACATACCCCAATTGGGGATGCCATAGTCTCACTGGCTCCAGACGGGAGCAGTTGGGACTCTTGTGCGGTATTACTGTAAAAAAAAAAAAAAAAAAAATACCTCACAGATGCACTTCCCCCAACTAATCTTAACCACTTACGGACTATGCTAGAATATACTCTAACACATCGCCCTTGCTATTATTTTTCTTAAAAATGGCGCTACACAAAATCATCAGTATTATTGATTACAGTGGTCACACGCCTAGGCGACTACTGGTTTTGTCAAGGGGTGTCAAAATTTTATTTACGTCAGGCCGTTTACTTCAGGACTGGCCCTGACTATGATCCATAATATCAACCGTCATAAAAGCCATTACGGGACTAAAATGGCACCAAGTAAATATAAATCAGTAAATAATTATCATTCATAAATAAAAAATTAAATTTTAAATTTTTTTATGATTACTGAAGGGTTAACAATTAAAAAAAAATGTGTAGTATTGATCAGAGAATTAGATTTTTATTTAACATCTAATAAATGGCTATTTCGTTGCTTAGATAAGAAAAAATATCACCCTTCCATTTTTCCTTGCAAACCTTTTATAATAAAAAAAGTTTAAACATAAAATTATCTTAGAATATGTTGTAGTCGTTGCCTTTGGGAAAGTACCATTAATTACTGAACACGTAGTAAAAAATTCACACTTTTTCAAACTTACTATAATTTTCCTATGAGCCATCGGGGTGTTTCCATTTAAAAAGTCCGGGTACTTGCTTACTACGAATATAAAAACCTGACATTGGGTGAGGTAAAGATACTTCGTTTACGGAGTAGTGAAAAAACTGTCCTGTAATCATTTTGATTGATTTTTAGGGTATTTATGCTGAGTTGTTCTTCCTAGCAACGTTTCATAATATAGATACTAGTAATCCTTCATATTATGCAAATTAAAATTTTATTATATTTGCAATGTCATATTTGCAATCCTACATTTAAAAAATATAATTTATAGATAATGTTTGTACTGCAGGTTCTAACAGCCCAGTGACTGTATTGCGAATTTTCTTATCAACTTCAAAGTCACCTCAGGGCTAGATCTACACATCATTAACCTTCGGCGTGCCAAATTGCTTTGGTTGTCATGAGGGTGCCACGCATTTTATCATTTTAATGCCATTTTCCCAATTATCCATAAATGTTATTGCAAACTATATTGTAAACAATATTTCTATATTAATTATTATTCCTTGTTCCTACAAGCGGAGGAGGAGTGGGGACTTTACAAATACGCCCTGAAATAGATACTATCCACCTGCAAAAATTCAGCTTTCTACTAATTTGTTCCAGTTCGTTGACTGGACTGAAGAATATCTCTGAGGAATTTGAAGTCGACCAATCTATGAAAACTTCAAAGGATCTTTTTTAAAAGAACAGAGAGCATCACTTCCGTTTACAACAATCCTAAATTATACAGAGATAAGCATTGCAATATAAGTAGAAGGCTATCCTACGTTGGACGCCAGTGCAATATAAGTAGGCCCCCGTATAAGGGCGCCAGTACAAGCCGGATACAGGCCACACGGTGGGTGGCAGTGCAATAATACAGTGTGATGTACATAGGATTTAGAATGTAAGTCGATTGACATAGTTCACATCAGGTGATATGTCCCTGAGCATTATCTCCGACTAGCTCTACAAACGCATGATGTCGATTCTCACTCAACGCGTGGGGTCAGCAATCAGCTTCTGATACCATCATTCAGAGCGAGACAGGGGTTCAGTAAAGATAAAAGAGTTTTCAACGTTATATTATAGCAAAGGGCTACGGTACAACATACAAAGGGATCCTCACAAATAACACATCTTATACATATGGGGTGTACCGGACAGCAGATGGATATACCTAAATAATTATTAAATAATCAAGAAGATGAATATTTGTCCGATGTCACATTTTACGATGCCGACTCCTTTGAGGCTTGTCTCGTACGATGATAAGATTTTTAATCACTGCACACGTGTCATATCGCCAGTTCAAGGATGAATTACTCGCACGACAAACCGTGGGACCTTAGTAATTAATTTCTGTTTAGATTTAAGAATAATTGCTCCACATTAACACGTGTAGAAATTATTGAATTCGATCCCAATAAATACGCAAACAACTGGCCCAACCAGTCAGTTGTCCGACGACATTCACAAGTTGTGTTTCTTTGCAAATCCTTACCCAAGGTACCCCCGAGAGGAAACCGGCATTTACAATCGATGTTACTGGCGTAGGTGTCCAGTACATGGGGCATGGTAAACATTACAGACACAAAGTATAATCCTATGTAATTTTGATCTCTATCTCTGAATTTAAGTTACAAAATCGGCACTGAGATTACAAAAGCACATGAATAGGGTGTAGAAAGGTCAAGCTTACATAGTTTCTTCTATCGGTGATGCGTATGTGCGGTGGCCATTGCCCAGGGAGCGCGTTGGAACATGAGTGAACAAGGTTAGGTTGGGTGAGAAATCCGGCTAGGAGTTTATGCTATATTCCTTGTCGAAAGGTAATGATTTTAGGGTGATTATCCAGACGTTAGTCTGGATATTCTTTTGAATTTGGATTCGGCTTTTCGGAGTCGTGAGACCGGCGGCATTAGAAACGGCCGGGCGATTAGTTCTGTCTTTCGCCGCTAGGACGCTAATGGCGAGCATTTAGGTTTGGCGATCGCAAGAACTAGCGTGTAGCACATTAGATTATTAGTATTATTTCCTACGTTTCAAACCGCTACATAACAGCATAATAATACTATTAGATAAATAAATAAAAGTAAAGGTACGGACACACATGCTCATAAATAAGCATTCTTAAAACGAGCATTCTCTTTAACTGTATGCATTTGCTTGAGTGAGGCATACTTGTTTTAAGCACATCCCTGAATAAGTGTACTCAAAGCAAACAATTGAACACACAACAAGTGCTATTTAAATGCAGGCTCTCGGACAAGTTGAGAGATGTGCAAGAAAAAAAAATATTAGTAATCAAAACAGTGTCAGTTTCCTATAGCGAACTGAGATCGAATCGATACTAGCATGCTTATAAACAAGCCTGAGATATGATGAGAACACGTCCCTTCCTCCCGTGCCTAGGGTAGCATTTTTTACATTCATCCCACGGATTTTTTTAAGAAAAGGAAGTAGAGGAAGTTATGACAAGGTAAAAGGTATGGTTATTGGTTATTCAATAAATGGTTCCCGGGGCGGCATTACCCAAACCCGCCTTCCAAATTAAAAGCATGCTTAATACTAGCAAATTTTTACACACACATACCACTAATTAGCAATTGCTCAATAACAGCATGCTTTCGTGCTACTAATGAGAATGCCGCCCCCCCCCGCCACCACCACGAAATCAAAAATTTCTCAAAGAATTTTTATGATTACAAATTCTTTCTCATAGGTACTGATTCGGGAATTGTTAGTTAGTCGAAGCTGTTAGTACACATTCTGGCATTGGTAGTGCATATTTATTTATTATGTGCATCTATATAAAATGGTTTACATATTTTTTTTTTGGCTTTGCCTGTCTCACTAGGAAATCCTGTGCCGAGACAGACTAGTTTACAAATATTTAATAACATTAAAATAAAGTACATTTTTCAATAAAGCAAAAAATTTGACAAAAATTTTCAGGTTGGTAGGTAGTGGTAACAATAATGAGATAGAGGATTATATTTGGGTGAGGTGACTAATTATTGCACAACCTTTTTCGATGATCCATTTTTTTATCAGGATTTTGTATTTGTAAATATTATTCGATTTTCTTGTTTTTTCAGGTAGGTTATTGTATATTTTAGACGCAATGTATTTGAAATTTCTTCGACCAAATGTTGTGTTTGTTTTGGGTGTTTGTATGAGTTCTTTGGTTTTGTGCCTCGTGTTTACAATATTTTGGGTATTTTCATAAAATGTATGTGTTTTATTTTTAAACAGATGAGTTAAGATAGTTTTTGTGTAAATTTGTCGAATATCTAATACATGGAATTTGTAGAATATATCTGCAGTACTTGTTTCTAAGAGAACTTTAAGAACAACTTTCATAATTGATTTTTGTGCTTTTGATAATGAATCTATAGCTGATAGTGTTGCACCTCGCCATGCGATTATTCCATACTTAATGATAGATTGACAAAGAGAAACAATTTTCATACATTTGGAGTCTAGTATGTTTCTAATGTTTTTGTAGAAATAAATATGTTTTCTAAGTTTATTTGTGATAAGTAGGCAATGTGTATTCCACTTAAGATATTGATCAAATGTAAGACCAAGGTATTTGATATGGTCCGTTCGATCTAGGCAAGGACATTGACAGAATGTATGGTGAGTACAAGAACATTCATGTACTTTTATTTCAACATCTTGATTAGGTTGGCCAACGATATTCATACTAAAAGTAATGTATTTAGTTTTGGAAGTGTTTAGTGCAAGAGAGTTAATATCTAGCCATTTTTTAACAGAGTTAATTGATTTCTCAGCCATTTTGTATGCGTTTAACCAAGTGTCTGATTGAATGAGTAGCACAGTATCGTCAGCAAAACTTACAATTTTTCCATCTATCATTAGGTTATAAAGATCATTTATGTAGATGAGAAACAAAATAGGGTCTAAGACGCTTCCTTGGGGAACTCCGTAGGTTTAGGGAGGGTTTGGCTGAATTTTTTTTCGATTTTGACACTTTGGGTTCGATTAGTTAAGTAACTTTGAAGAAATTCTAGCTCTTTCCCTCTTACACCAATGGCATTTAGTTTATTAATAAGAATGTCAAGGGAGATAGTATCAAAATCTTTTGAGAGGTCTAGGCAATGAGTTTATATAAAGGGTGTATATACATCAATGGGTCTAGGAAGATAGAAATGCATTTTTTTCCCTTATCTAAATTTGAAACAAGAAAGTCTGTAACAGCAATAATAGCATCGGCAGTGCTCTTATTTGAGCGAAAACCAAATATGTTGGCATTATTAGTGCATATTTCACCATTTTTATAGTGCATATAATCCATGGACCTAAAAATCCCTGGACAGAGAATTAGTGCGATTTTTTATGAATGGAATTGAAACTAAATCTAGGGTAAGGGAAATCGCCTGGCAGCCTTTTGGTATGACTACTTTTGAACTGATTGGAATGCAAAGTGGTGCATAATGAACTATTATTTTTTTGTTAATGCAGTTATATCGGCTTATGATTTTTTTAGTATTTGATGAGACAAGTAATGGGACACGTCATTAACTCTTGACAGGCCAAAATGCCAAACAAAACGTCTGTAATCAAGTGGGTCTTTCGACGACCCCATGCATTTTTCTGTCTCTTGGGTTGTTAAACTATAGAAATCCCAATTATTCAGTCAATCATTAACGGTAACTTATGTATTTGCGCAGAAATACGTAAAATACTAAAATGATATGTCAAATAATTAAGCTGTTATAAGGAGGATAGTAATTTTAACCTACACCTCCACTTGGCTTTGCATTTCATTACATCTTCTCTCTCACCCCGCGGCTTCAAATTGTTCTCGAATTTCTCCGTCCAGGGATTTTTAGGTCCATGATGTTATCCTACGTCTAGTTTCATCAGCCAATATTGATTGTTAAATTAATGTTAGCTGTAATTTTAAAGTGGGTACTGGTGGGTTCTAAACATAACTTTTATTTTAGGCACTTCTCTTATCTACAAAAAAAAACAAAACATACAAATATTTATTAACATGCTTATCTAAAATGCTTTTTTTAGTGATTTTCATAATACAAATTCATATTAATGGAACTAATGATATTGTACAAAATCAATGGACAATGGAAATTTTAAATCAATGAGTAACGTAACGGTGAAATTTGAAAATAGGAAATGTTTGAGTTCACGTAAGTACCTACTTTATATAAATAATAAAAAAACAGGACCTACAAATCAAATTATGGTAATTTACCAATAAGTATTAGTGGCAAAAAATAATTATTGAGAAGCTCTGGACGCGGTAATTATTATGTCATGGAATATACGTTGAATGGTGAATCAATAATAAACTACACTTGCTGCCATTTAAACAACGAACTCATTTTCTCAGTTAGTTTCGCGAGGGTTTTGTGGTTTTGACGACCTCAGTATAAATTATAAATACCCAAATAGATTCGTTAAAAACTAGGCCGTAGCCGAGTCGATAGCACGCGCTGTAAATAAAATGTGAACCAGTCAGATCCCGCAATTGATTCAATATCGTTCCGTCTTTATTCGAGGAAACATTTAACTCCGGAGAACATTTCAGTGAGATAAAACAAAAAAAATTGTGGTTCAAAAGGTAAATAATTTTGTACTTTTTCAATAAGAATAAATAAGCTAACTCATTTACTAACGCAAAAATAGCAATTAATAATATGCACATGCTTATCTAATCAATCATATTACGTTTTTAGTTTTATTATTTTCTTGTAAGTCAAGAACATGTGGTGCGTCGGTAAACCTTTAAAACCATAAAAATCAAAAAATGAGAGTGACGTATTTATGGTCGTAAAGTCGTAATATATCTTTCGGATCTGACATCTGACGCCGCACTACACGTGCTTTTGATTTGCCGCCTTTGCTAATAATTTTTCTTTATTTTTAAACGATATACTTATCACTCTTATCAGTTAATCAAGAAAGGTTTGTCAAATATACTGTATTTTACGGGTAATATTTTAGAATGCCGGCTACTGTTCGTTTTATTACTTTAGTTTTTTGTCATATTTCAGAACTGTCAAAAATAATTTATTTCATCACATTCCGTAGTGTAAATAAAAGAGTTTTTATGAATGAAATAACGGATTTTCTGTTGATATGTTAGTTTCGTTTGGTTATATTTTCATTTTCAAATATATTATAATATCTACTTATTGTCTTAATTCTGCGTAAAATGACAAATTAATTAAAAAAAACACCTGCAGGAAACATTACATAGGCTTAAAACTAGTTTATCGGTACGCATCATGGCATCATGTATAGGTTTTAGTGACCATAGAGAACGATGTTTCATTTCAACCAGTATTACTAATAGTTTTGTGTTTTAATTTATTGATATTTTACTTTCAGCTAGTTAAAAATGGCCCAAAACAACGCAAATGGTAACAGCAATTACGATAGGATTCCATTTATTAGTCCTGCAACTCCTTCAAAATGCACCTGGAAACCGAAAGGACCCCAGAGCCCTAATCCTCACAGCGTCTTACCAACGTAAGTTTACCATAATTATTATTATGATACAAAAGTCAGAAAGAGTTTTTTGGTGTAGGTATTTTTAAATGTAAGCATGTTAGTTGTAAGCTTCTACATATAGGTATAAATATATATGTCATTAAGACAGTAGTTATAGGTCTTAGTCGTAAGTCACTAGATATAAGTCTTAGATGTAAGTCACTACTTATAATTTAATCCTAGTTGTAAGACAGCTGTATTTATTATTTAATAAATATATTTGTACCGCGCCCTTGAGGTGATTTTTACGAAAATGGCGCTATATAAATTAGCCAAATATTATTATTACTATCCATATTTTGGAACTATAAGAGACGTACCTTACTTGCCTTAAGTTGAAGCACTGTGAAGTAATAGTCATATGTTTTTGGTTTGAAAATTTGATTGCTTTGAAATATTATAGATGGTGTAATTAAATACTGCGAGTGGAACACATTGTGTCCTTCGAAAAAATCTAGTATTTTTTTGATTATTCCTTTTATAAGCCCGGAAAAAAGTATCAGGCTTATAAAAACTGCTTTAAAGTGCAAAATATCCTAATTACGAACCCCTTTTCGGATATGGTTTTATTGTATAATATGGCGAATTAACTTCTTTAGAAAATTATCAGAAAATATTTTAATATTTGTGCCTTCACAAAATAAAATAAAACATGCTTTTTTGTATGTTTTTTTTTGCATATATCAAAAAGGGCTGCTGGTAGGGTATTAAGAGGAAGGATTGCGTAGCCTTTTTAGTACAAAACATTAATTTGGATTTGAGCTTAAAATACTTAATAAATAATATTTTTTTTACTTATTTATTTACATATTTTATTACTGAGGTGCATCTCTTCCTTTCTCTTTGGAACTTGTCTAGTAATTTATTTATTTATTTATTCATTTTCGGGAAATTGACAGTTTACATTTAATCAGTTTGTACATAAGTATTATATAGTAAAATAAAACCAATTATGGATTTCCTCCTTGTGGCTTTACCTCTACTGAGACAGCATAATATGTAATAAGTTATTTAAATTTGTGAGAAAGGAATATGAATTAAAAAATTTATACAAAACAAAAGATTATATAAAACCGAAAAATTTACAAAACAATACATTTATAGCCATGGAGAGAGGTTGTAGATATAAATCAAATCATAATAGAGATATAAACAATAGAGACATAAACATTATTCACAAACCATCAGAGAAATATTCTTTAATAATTAATATATTCAAAATTTGTGCAAATATCAGGAAGCTAAATTAAAATGTTGCATCTTGAAGTGTGTGAGGCATTGTTTCCAGTCTTGATGAAAAGGATATTATTTAAAACAATTTAATTGACTGAAGATGACTGTACTCCGGCGATGTCGGCGCAGCACTGTGGCATCATCACGAAACTAACGTCAGCGACTAACGGTACGCGACCGATGTACGAGTTACACTATTTAAAGTGACCCAATGTATTCTAAATTATAAGGTTTCCTCACACCATAAGTTTTTTTTCCAGTAACAGTTTCACTGTATCAATCTGTAAAGCTGTGAAAGCACAAAGAATAGAATGATGAAAAAAATATCTTATATCTTGCGGAAAAAAGTTATTTTTCCTTTTTGTCTGCATGCATTTTTTAATATTTACTGTACGTATCTACGGTAGTAATAGCTGATTTAAATTTATTGTATTGAGTTGAAATGCCATCTTGTGATGATGTATATTTCTATAAATAATAATACTGCAAAAACCCATTAAATTTGGTTTACACTAGTTATATATTCAATGTTTATTTACATAACGATTGAGTCTGACCTTAACCTTGCGAACAATTGAAGAACTGCTGTTCACTCGGTTTCAAGTTCTCGTCCATTGTTGAAACACTTTACATCATATTTACATTTGAATTGGGTTGTCCTTACAATTTTTATTATCACAATATAACAATATACATAACGGAAATGCATTAGAATAATCTTCTCTTCACCTTAACCCCTCCAGCTTTTTAACATCCATATTTTATAAAAGCATTGCCTCAAAATAGCCAAAATTAATAATTCTTATTTCTCTTCCCTATCGTAACAATCGGTTTAACTTTAAAAATTATTTTTTATTATATGAACAAGATAAAAGTGAAGTTACAGTTTTCTTACAAATTCCCCAAAAACGAATGCGTTTTCGAAATATCGAGTTCTTTCAATTTTTCTACGATTGGAGTAAAAAATTAAGTAAATATGTGGTTAGTGTTTTCGACAACATTTTTCACATTTGGTATTAAAATTTTATCATTTAGAAATTGTAATGATTATTTTTAAAAACCGGAAAGATAATTTTATGTAGAAAACAGTATTTGTTATTATGGAAAATTAAAAAAAATAGATGTACAGGGTTTTCCAATAAGAGGTGTTATTTTGATATTCAATCGTAAAAGATGTTTCATTGCTTGTGTGGCACGTAGTGCCGTCTTGTTGAAAGTAAACGTTGTCCAGATCAATACCATCCAATTCCGGCTATAAAAAATCATTAATCATCTCTCGATAGCGCAATCCATTCACCGTAACTGTTGCTTCAGCCTCATTTTCGAAAAAGTAAGGTCCAATGATTCCGCCGGACCATAAACCGCACCAAACAGTCACACGTTGAGGATAGAGAGGCTTTTCAACAATAACTCTTGGGTTTTCCGAGCCCCAGATGCGACAATTTTGCTTGTTGACGAAGCCACCGAGGTGGAAATGGGCCTCATAACTCAAGATGATTTGCATTTGATTCACTCAAGTGAATTTTAATAATTTCAATGCGTTGTTGAAGCGTGTATCGTTCCATTTTTATTAATGGTGTAGTTTCTACTTGTCAAATGTCAAAAAATGACAGCTTCAAAAGTAACATCTACCGAAATAGCGGGCTATTCAAAATAACACCTCTTATTGGAAAACCCTGTATATAGAGCATTTGAAATACACAGAAAACATTGCAAAATGAACAAAAGTCGGGAAGTGGGTTAATTTCTTTTTCCAAGATTTAATTTAATTTATTCAATCAAGAAAACAATATATAATAAATTTTGGTGTCACCTATGCATCATTTTGGCTCAAAGTTACACGTAAAGTTTAGTCATCTATTTAGTGGATTAACCTGTGCTAAGCGTTAAACTCTCAAAGTCACTATCTTATTTTATTAAAATAACCAAAACACAGTTTGAAAAATCAAGGATATTATACCTTTATTATTTTTAAATTAGTATTAATACACTAGCTCCTCAATTAGACCTGAGAAATAGTTAACTAACCGGGTTATTAAATTATTTGATTAAGAATATTTACGATTTTATGTCCGGGTTAAATCTTCCCCATAGGAAAAACTAAACCCTTCCACACATTTTCCACAAATGATCATCTAGTCAATCAACATTATGCAAGTGCATTATATAAGCAAAATAAATACAAAACAATACAAGAACAACACGTCAACTCTCCAGAGATCAAGTGGGAAAATAATTCACCGACTCCAGATATTTTCATATTAGAGGGTTCGACTCGGTAGAACTCCTAACAGGGCCTATAAATCCTACTGATCCCACAACATAAATATTTAAAAAATCTTTCGTTATCCTACATGTATTTAAAATGACTGATTTTTGCATTTTTTGATAGATCTAATACGCCTAAATTTTTATGTATGACATTATTATTTTGTAACTTTCATGTAAATGAATAACAAATTGAAGTAAATTTCAGCAGTAACATAGCATAACATGTTTCAAATTCAGTTTAAATTGATGCTTTTTGCTATTTTATAAGATAAACAGAGTTGTAGATACTCTCAGTATCGCCCTGGTGAAAGATCACCAGCCTTGAAATGTTGCTTGAAATGGCTTTAGCCATGTTTAGTGAATAATCAGGCACTTTTAGTCTTACAACTAATTGGGCACGTCATAAGCTCGGTGGTTACAGACCATTCGGAGCAGTTGGGATTCTTAAACTCTAAAATTGATGGTTTTTACAATTTTTTTGTTTGTTTACAGGGTACCACGTCCCAAAATCTTGCCCAACATCCTTCACGCCATTGGAAACTCTCCCATGGTGAAGCTGAATAAAATTCCTCAGTCAGCTGGGATCCAATGCGACATGTGTAAGATTATTTTAATAATATTATATCTGTTTTACTCATTAGGTTCTTACCCGCCGGTTCAGCATTTGTATAGTTAATCCGGTCTTAAGCTCATCGGAGGGGCCCCACCACTTTTCCAACGACGGTATAAGGAAACCGATTGTTTACCTCCTTCGTCGTACACGTCAAGACTATTTTTTTTAATAAAACAAAGCTGGATTTATTTATTATGAACTACTGCCAGTTTATAGCCGTTTTAACCATACCTACCCCATGGTATTACGACTAGGTAGACACATAAATCAAGTTTTTCACTATATATTTACACCGCGATTGTGAGTAAGGAGGTTTTTTTTTTTTTTTTTTTTTTTTACAGTAATACCGCACAAGAGTCCCAACTGCTCCCGTCTGGAGCCAGTGAGACTATGGCATCCCCAATTGGGGTATGTTGTGAGGCTGAGGGTTGGGGAGGGGAGGGAGATGGGGAAGAGGAAGGTGGGGAAGTACCTGGCTATTCAGATCTGGTCACCAAACACGGCTAAAGCCATTTCAAGCAACGTTTCAATTCTGAATTGTGGTCTTACACCAGGGCGATACTGAGAGTATCTTCCACTCTGGAACGTGCCGC
Source organism: Hesperophylax magnus (assembly GCA_026573805.1). Lineage (NCBI taxonomy): Eukaryota > Metazoa > Arthropoda > Insecta > Trichoptera > Limnephilidae > Hesperophylax > Hesperophylax magnus. The sequence continues at coordinate 72,928 of JAIUSX010000007.1, read as the reverse complement.
AAATATACTATATATTATTTTAAATTAATTAATTGTGAAATAACACAAATTAATCAAATAAAATTTATTTGCGCACGCCGGGTTCGAACCCGCGACCTTCGGATCTGTAGTCAAAAGCGTATACCACTAGACCACGCCGGCCGTCTACGCTGGTTACTGTATAATTAATACATTATTTGGTTGATTTAATTTTAGGAAAAACTTTTTCTTTTAACTTATTTTTTAAGGTTATACCCATCATGTAATGTATAATTGAAGAAGAAGATAATACTAATAAACGATGCATGAAACAGAACAAAACACGGAAAAAAATAACGGTCACAACTAGGCATCGAACCCAGGATCTCTTGTCTTACCGGGACAGGCGTCTTAACCACCGGACCATTGGGACCCATTTATTAATCGTCTTATTTGTTGATCTCATATTTTAAATAAATTGGTCCCAATGGTAACACTATCTACATAACATGTAGATTAAGTGTTTTGACATACGTCAGACTTTTGAACAACATGTTTTTTAAGTTTATCAATTACGTCATGTTTGTTGGTATCGTGAATTTAATAAGAAATAAATAATATTGCGTTTGGCCATGAATTTTCTTTTATCTTCCATACTTTTTAAAATATGATATTTGCACAGTTTATTACTGAAATAATCAATGTTATTCAAGTAAATAAATAAATAAATGCCTCTTATATTCTTTAATGGTTTCCGTGTTATAAAATATAATTCATTTGGACCGAGGGATGTGCTGTTTTAAGGTGAATTCTTATTTTCATAATAATGTGGGCAATAAATATTTTAAGAAAAAAAACATTTAGAAATGAGATCTCTCAGTATATATGGTATAATTATTTATGAGTAAGTTAAAAATTTTCTGATTTATTTATTTATTAATTTTCGGGAAATCGACAATTTATATTTATTTCAGTTTGTACATAAGTATTATGTAGCCAAAATAAAACCAATTATGGATTTCCTCCTTGTGACTTTACCTCTACTGAGACAGCATAATAAGGAATGAGTTATTTAAATTTGTAAGAAAGGAATATGAATTCAAAAATTTTATATAAAAAAAGATTATATAAAATGAAAAATTTACAAAACAAAACATTTATCAATACATTTACATCCATGCAGAGAGGTTGTAGATATAAATCAAATCATAATAGAAATATAAACAATATAGACATAACATTATTCACAAACCATCAGAGAAATATTATTTTATGGACCTCTTGTATTTGGTAAGTTCGCAACTGAAAATATCCACCTTGGATAACATGCTATTGTAATTATTGCATAGTCTGTTCATGCAAGAATTCTGCTTAGAGTTCGTTTTGCATTTATTTGATGTAAGCATAATGAATAAGATTAGGAAAGGGACTCTTGCATGGCATGTAGACTGAATGATCGAAGAAATAATATAAGGGGATTTTATTATGATGCGAAAGTGAATGGTAGGAGTCGGAGACGCCCGAGGAAGATATGGCCCGATCGAGCGAATTAAATACTTGTGTCTGGCCATTTCAAGAGTAAGAATAACAGAAGATTATGAATGAAGCAAGGAATGTGTGCCAAGAGATGGTTGTGTGGCAGTCCATCCTCTCTGCCTACCCCTGCGAAACTGCGTGATGGTTGATTATTTAAATATTAGAATTACTAATTACTAATTTTGTAGTATTATTTGATTGTTAGTAAGTATTAATAAATTGTGTCCTTTACTCCATAAAACACAAGGTGCTAATATTTAATATAATTATTTTATCCGGTCTGGTGGGATTTTAGATGCTAAATGCGAATTCTTCAATCCTGGAGGCTCTGTGAAGGATCGCATTGGCTACCGAATGGTTGAGGATGCGGAGGCCCTGGGCATCCTGAAGCCTGGTTCTGTCATCATCGAACCCACTTCTGGAAACACAGGCATTGGACTGGCCATAGCTAGCGCCGTTAAAGGTAAGCAATTCATTTTAGAATCAAGGTGCTGCATTCCACGGTGGTATTTAACCTCCTTCACAAATATCCTCCACTGATTGCGGTCCCTTGCCGTTCGCCTCACATTACATATCCAGTCCATTGCTGTCTTTGTTAATTTCGGAATCTTTATTTAACACCCAGGAGGCTATCACATATAGGTAGTTAAAAATACAGTTATCAAATAGATTTACCAAAATACAACAGAAAGTTTAAGAGTAGTGTACGAATTATAGTAGTCGATAACACCTAAGTATTGATTTCCCATAGTGTGAAGCCGCTGTATAGAGAAATGGGCAATATAGTTGCGTTTGGGTATGCTGCAGTAGAAAAGTGTATTTTGTCGTGTTGTTATTGTGGGTATGTGTAGGTTGGTGACCGGATAAATCATCAAAATGATAATTCATCACATCTTTAAAAAGTTGTATAAAGTCATGGAAAGTGATGAAACAAAAACTTTATTAACTGGGTTATGTAGGTTAGGTTAGGTTAGGTTAGGTTAGGTTAGGTTAGGTTAGGTTAGGTTAGGTTAGGTTAGGTTAGGTTAGGTTAGGTTAGGTTAGGTTAGGTTAGGTTAGGTTAGGTTAGGTTAGGTTAGGTTAGGTTAGGTTAGGTTAGGTTAGGTTAGGTTAGGTTAGGTTTTTTTTTTTCATCGTTTTTAATGACTTTATATCACTTTTTAAAGGTGTGTTGAATAATCACTGTATTGAGTTAGCATGAAACCGTGTAGGTTTATGAGCAGGAGTTCGTAACAGTCGAAATTAAAGTTTTTAGTATTTTTAATAAAAAGGTTAAATCATTTATTTTACGTCTATCTTCTAATGTACATATTTTTAGATTTTTGATTGTGTTATTAAAATTTTAGGCTGATAATATTTATTTTTACATGAAATATTTATGTTACCTGCCTCACTAGTAGAAGATGTCTGTTCTGAGGAACATGGTTTGACATAATACGTATTCATATTTATGAATTGTTTACATATTTATTGCAATATTATACAGGGTGTTCAGGGTCAAAGTGCAATAACTTCGGGAGGTGATTCTACATGATGGTAGGAGCAAAAAAGATGAACAACTTTTTCCGAAATTCCAACTTTTTTTTTTTCATACAAAAAGACATACCTACTAAGAATCCTTAGTGGAGGTACACACTTACCCGATAAATTCGCTGTGTGCTTGTCGATTGTGAGACTGGTGACTTTGTTTATTATTTGCCAGTGACGCGTAAACCGAGAGTTCGAAGTTATAACAATGCGCTTCGAAATCGTGTGTTTCATGATGTTTTAAACCAAATTCGAAGAACAAAGAGAACTGCACTAAAATAATAATACGAATTTACACTTTTAATGACAAAAAATATTAATAACTTATTAAACACTTAACTAATGTCATTGCTTTTTCAATAATTTAACAGATTTTCAAAATGTTCACCTTCAGCTTGCATGCATGTAAACGTAAAGTGATATTATTTACAACTCATCTGCAGCTTCATGAATATTGTATGTGAGGTATTTGTTTATAATATTTCTTTAAAGTAAACAAATCACAGCTGTTCTGTTACCAGCTGTAAAGCGCGGGAAGGGGAGGTAGCGGGTGTTAGTTCTAGGATCGGCCGGTGCATTTCAAATGATCCAAAAGCAATAATAATGCAGTACGCACACGCCGGCGCAATTTTTCGTTTGTATCTGAAAAATACATCTAAAAGTTGAAATTTCGAAAAACGTTATTCATCTTTTTTACTTCTACCATCATGTAGAATCACCTCCCGAAGTTACTGCACTTTCACCCCGGACACCCTGTATATTGCAGAATATTATGTTGCTTTCTTTGTAATGTCACCATTATTGATAAAATGCTTTGTAAACTTCACCTATATGACATTTCAAAGACAGTGTTGATTAACCAACAACTTGTTATTTCATTTGAAAACATGCTTGATTCACCTGACCAAGCACATAGTTTTGACTTACTGCACATGTTTGTTGTACTCAGGAAAGATCTAAATCTAAACAACCGATCGACATAAAAATACGGCCATCAAATGTTTTTTTATCTTTACAATGCCGACCTTTACAAAGCAATCTATTTGATCACGCGGCACGTTTTGACACAGTGAATAGGATTTAGTGAAACTTCATGGATCACATATGCGACATCAGCATACGGAGATAGCTGTCGAAGGATCACATATGTGACAGCAACGTAGATAAGATTAACCCTTAGAAGACGGAATATTTTATCTCAAACTCAAATATAATATTGAAAATTGTATTTGAAATAATTGACAGGCTTCTGCAATATTAACTTTAAATTTTTTTAAATTTCATGGACAATAATGAAATTCGTTAAAAAATTTTAAAACCTAGCTCTACACACTGCACGTTGCAGTCACCTGAAGGTAGACATGATTTCACTGAACTGCTATTGTAGTTGGTCGGACCCTAGATGTTAAAGTCTTAACCCCTAGGGGCCGGAGCACTGCATTTGCAGTGTCGACATTATACATTAATTTTGCCTACAGATATTACCTCCACTGGGTAAGTTAAAGACGAAAATAAAAATGTCACTTCACTCAGAAACTTCAATAAATAAAAAATCTTTTCATTTATTGAAGTTTCTTGCCGGCCCCCATGGGTTAAACGCCAGCGTTATTTTTAAGGATACCTTTAAAAAACCATTTCTCTGAATATAACTAGCTATTCTGGGGAAACTACTTATGGTAGATTATATACTATTTCCATAAATATATAAACCCATTATCTGGTAAGACAGTACAATTTACAAAAACCTCATTTGGCAAAAAACAAGTAAGTTATGATGAAAAATGAATCAGATGGCGCATGGCGAAAATTTTGCGGCGGAACAACAAGAGTTAAAGTAATTTTAATCAGATTTTATTTTTCAAGCACAGCTAATGTGTGGTAATTTTCAGTGCAGCGGTGACTTATCTAACTTAATCTTTAGTGCCAATCTACATAATAGTCTCGTAATTTTTTTTTTAATGTAGTTTTACTTTTTCAAGCACTAACGACTTATTTATATTATAATATTAACACATTGTAGTCGGGCGCTTCAAACAATAGACTCTAGCCTATAGCGGGTTTTTTTCGCGATTAGCGCATAAATATATCGCTTTCCTAAAATTGACACAATTTCTAAACCAAATAATATTTTCAATTGAAATTTTCAAAGAAATCATATATGACATTTGATCATCAAAAATAAATTATAATTGCTTTGATTACATCATAATTTCACCACATTTCAAAGCTGAATATAAAATTGATATTAATTCAGTAAATAGCATTCAATATTCAATATTTGAAAATTTAAAGTAAAAGATAACATGTTTATTCATATCATATAGTTATATAATAAATAATAATATACATTTGCCATGCCCGCAATTTTACAATCGCTGGATGTATGAAATCTGATCGCGTAAATTGAACAGTGTCGCCTAAGGTCGAAGGCGCACACTCAATAACTTATATGTTTAATTGCTTCTTGTCAAATAAGAGCCTTTTGCGGTTGCCTCACCTAATTGAAGAGCCCATTCCACTTATGAATCATAGTATTTCACGCTGATAACAAACCCGTATAATGCCGTTTCCCGCCAAAAACCGACAGTCGACAAAAACGGCATTTGCCGTGTCCCGCAGTCGACCGACAGTCCGCGAAAAACGGCAAAGGCCGTGTCCCGACGACAATGTGTTAAGATAAAAATGCTAACATAATATATTATTTTCTCAGATAAAAGCATTTATGTACTAGCTGTACACCGCCACGCGTTGCTGTGGCTCAGTCTGTCTGTGCAGATAAAGAAACAATAGCATGTGTTTCTTTTACTTCCAACAGATAGTAGTTTTTTTATTTTTAAAAAGGCATATTTTTACCTGTCACAGGTGACATCTATATAATATAGACATATAAAAACACACGCATATTCAAATGCAACGTTGTATCAAAATTTCAAAGCAATCGGTGAAGAACTTTCGTAGATGTAAGATTTTGAACAAACTAACATTTACATTTTTATTTATATAGTTTTTCCAAGTAGTTTATTTGCTCAGCCTCCGTGGTATAATATCTATGATTGTGGGATCAATTGCCATCGCATTGAAAATGTGCATTGAACAAAACAAAAGGTTGATGTGGATACCGCACAAGAGTATGGCTATGGGATCTCCAATTACGATGGGGAAGAGTTAGAACGATGGGAAGTGTTTAGCTTTTCAGATCTAAACAAGGCTAAGTCTATTTCAAGCAATTGTTCAACTGTTGCAATAACAGATTAAACACGCATAAGCTGTTTTTGCGCCCTTCGCCTTTTTGGTATCTCCAATCACACTTCTTCATCTGCAGTGTAAATATTACTTCTGTAGGTTTTACACAGACGGAGCTATATGTAATAATTTGAACACTAGTTACAAGTATCTCCAATCTCTCTTCTTCATCTGCTTTGTAAATATTACTTCTGTAGGTTTTACACAGACGGAGCTATATGCAATAGTTTGAACACTAGTTACAAGTATCTCCAATCTCTCTTCTTAATCTGCTGTGTAAATATTACATTTGTAGGTTTTACATAGACGGAGCTATATGTAATTGTTTTTCCCCACTAGTTACAAGTGAATATTAATTAGCATTTCAAAAATCTTGGAACAATTTACATCATAAGTTGTTATTGCATCCAGGCACTCAATTCTGGTACATCTACCACTGTATATTTGCACTTATATTTTAAGTCTGTGTGTTACGTTGATTGTTAAGTTTGATGGATCTTACAAAATGGTTGACCTGAGGTAACATTCGCAAATATAATCCCAAGGTGTCATTGAAATAGAATTTAATAAAAATATTCATGAAACCAGAAATGTGAATAGAATTAGATTGCCGCATATGAAAAAAAAACAGAATCATAGTTTTTCTTTGTATAAAAGGTTAAAGATGTATGATGAAATGCCTGAAAGTCTGAAGAATGAATGTATTAAAAAAAAATGTTATGTTTACTGCAAAAATATAATTTATGAAAAATGAAATGTAACGATATTAATGTAACGTGTAATGATATTTTTTTTTTAGGTTACAGATGCATCATCGTCATGCCCGAGAAGATGTCCGACGAAAAGGTGAACACCCTGAAGGCCCTAGGAGCTGAAATCATCCGCACCCCCACCGAGGCCGCCTGGAACAGTCCGGAGAGTCTCATCATGGTGGCTCACAGGCTCAATAATGAGATCCCCAACTCTGTCATCCTCAATCAGGTAATATCACACAAATAATCTAAACTGTTTGATTTCTTCGGTTCCATGACAAAATAGAACACTGAAGAAAAAGAACAAACCTAACCCAACCTAACTTCACGTAATCTAACCTAAAGAATTATTTTACCGTGTTCTGTTTTGTCCGGTTGGTGATTTCATCATCATTACTGTGCTAATCTCAGGGTGGGGGCCTCCTCCACAAATGCTATCCACTGGCTGTGTTCCCTCGCCATTCAACTCCAGACCTCGTCTTTTCCATCCTAATCCGATCTTTTTCAACACAGCCTATCTACCGCCTTCTCTTCCATTTCACATCTTCCATTGAACTACTGGTAGAACAAGGATAGCATTCTCATTTCACTCCTGCGCTCTAAAGATTTTTTAAGGTAGGGGAATCTATCAAACGGACTGCCAAGGGTTTTTCAAGCATTTTGGGGCTTCAGACTAGAGGTGGCTGCCAAATTCAACAGTGGGGCGCACTTGCGTTTCGTACAGGGTCAGCAGTTGTGTACTATTAAAGTACCTGTTAGCCCTGTACTTTACGCCCAACTTCTTAGATGCAAACATGACTTAAACTTAGATGTCATCTGGCTCTACAAATAAATAATAAAGTCTGTTTAATTTTTTTATAATAAATGAATTTTTAAAATTCTCTTTCAGTACCGCAGTCCCGGTAATCCTTTGGCTCACTACGACGGCACCGCCTCTGAGATCCTGGACGCCTTCGATGGATGCGTGGACATGGTGGTGGTGGGCGCCGGCACTGGCGGCACTGTCTCCGGCATCGGCAGGAAGATGAAAGAGCTCTGCCCCTCCTGCATAGTTGTGGCTGCTGACCCCGAAGGCTCCATTCTTTCTCTCCCCGAGGAGCTCAATAAGACTGATGTTGACTTTTACGAGGTAAATTATTTAACATTTTACACGTGGAACAACGGAAGGGTGTGAATAAATGTGAATGAATCGAGAAATGGATGCCAAAACAGTTTTGTGGTGTCCGGACTCTGCCTATTTCTGTGAAGAAATAAGATGTGTACCGTGTTCCTCGCTCATACGGAAAGTCTTTGCAAAACTTTTGGAGGATTGTGAATTATCGCCAATTTAAATGGATTGTTGGCTGGATGATTCTGTGGTTCTCCAATCCGCAGAACCCAAGGTTGCGTGGTTACTCTCGGTGTGTAAAATCAGAATTCGAATATTTTAAATTTAGTTTTATTTTAACAAACTCATGTTGCAATAATGTTATGAACAAAAGTAGATCGCGTACGTTAGAGGGGATTTAGGGCTAAACTGGCGGCTGCGACCACTGGAGAGAGAATGAAATATTTGCCATTATTTATTTATTGAGTTTACAATGATACCAGTCTCACATAAATGTAGGGAAAAGTAAACGTTGTTATTATTTGCGGGAGATGTAAACTCCCTATAATTTACCCTACTGTGTCTTTATGATTTCTTATTTTATTTTTGTAACTTTAGATTTAAATAAAATTCCATTCAACCATGTGTTTTAAATACTAAAAGCAAGATCATGCTTATCATACATAGTACATATCATAATTATTAAAATGTAATGATCCATAACATTATATTATGTAATAGTGTTACAATTAATGAATTCAAGAGATAATTGGTGACCCTTGTGATTATATCGAGGAAGTCAATTTTCACGATTACTGAATCACATGTTCCTTGTTCAATAATTAGTCTATCTGTATTCCAATTTCTGAAGCCGCAATAGTGGTCTATGCGTTTCACTTTGGTCAAGAGTTTGCGGGTTTGAATTTCTTAGGGCGCAAAAATGCATCAACCCGTTATGTGCAAATTATCCATCCCTCTAGCGCTACGCTCCTACATGTGTGCATTAAGACGATGCATTACAAAACTTATTTTTATATAAAAAATTTGCAACCATTGACAAATATGTTTCAAATGCAAAATTTTGTTTCATAGAATTATTATAATTTTTTCAGTCTATTGTACTATCTATTTTTTGTCTATTTGTAAACTTTTAAATGAAAATACTAAGCGTGGTGTTCTCTCTTTCTAACACTGTTTAAATCTTATATCGCACCATAATACAAAATGAGATAGCACAACTTTTATGAGTTTGTGTCAAGCTGGGAGAAATATCTCCAAAAAAGACCATGAATGTTTGACATCTGAGAAAAAATATCTCCCAAAATTGCTCTGGGGGTTAAAAAGAAAATGTACGATTTTATTAAGACTGCCCAAATGACCAGCAATATTATTTTTCAAGGTCTGGCTTCTTTAATTTTTATTCGATTCGGTGTTTGGCTACGTAACCAGTGACCAATTATTTTTAGTGATAAATTTGTGTTGGCTTCAATTTAAAAAAAAATAAGATTTTAATATCCTGTTTGCTGTTATTGTGGCAATTTGTGGTTTTGATAAAAATACACACAAACAAACAATTGATAAATTCTATTGACTGTTACTTTGTAATAACCAAAATGAAAACAGTTTTAAGGAGTTACCTTTCACGGCCTGTTAATTTTTTGAGATGGTAATAAAAGTGTTTAATAATAATTATTAGCGTAGCGCAGTCCTGTTTTCACTCGACCATTTGGCATTTCACCTGTCTGTAAATTTGTTTGTTATGTTCCGGTTCAAGATGGTGGCCTTGTTGGATTTTTTAACCCGCCAGAGTTTGCATGAACCTGGTTCTCACTATGAGCTGTCAATTCTAATCTTTTCAATATTATGGTACCTATCGGTATGGGGCCGTTCAAGTATTATGTAAGCACTATAGGGGGGCAGGGGGGTCTTTGCTTTGCTTATTTTTGATGACATGGGGGGTTGGGGGGGTCGAGATAGTGATTACGTCAGCACTGCTCAGCAGTAGTTATTTTTTTTTTACACATTGGCAACCTTGAAAACCGAATACATATTCGGGGATTCCCACAAATAATTAATACGTTTAGGTACTCGCTTAAAAAACAGAATACATTAACAGAAAAATGCATATAGGTACCAATTTTTACGTAAGCATGGGAGGGGGGGGTAAGAGCTTTGCTTACTTTTGGTGACAAGGGGGAAGAGGGGGTAAATAATTATTTTTCGAAGAAAACTTCTTCTAACTGCTTTTCACTTTGTGATGGCATTATTTATTTTTTATTAAAACACAAATAACTTAGTTTACATCACTTTATTTCGATACAAAATCTCAACATGTTTCGTGAACCAAGTTCACATCATCAGGAGCACAAGTATACTAAAGTTATAATTAAAATTAGGTCTAGAAAGAAGAGGTAGAAGGAGCGGGGAGGGGTAAGAGTGGGGGAGGGTTATTCAAAGTAAATAATTGTAATAAATCTGCTTACGTAATACTTGAACGGCCCTTATGAAAAAAGTTTGAAAAAAAGAACTGAGATGGTGACATTTCTTTCGACAAATTGTATAATTATTTATTTAAAAAATATATATATGGTTTAAAATTAAGTAGTTAGGTTTTCAAGTACCTACTTCCAAATCTTATGATTTCAGAGGAACTTTTGGTTATGATTTATTAACCGTTTGATTGCCAATCGTCGACTTTCGTCGATTCGTGTTTTAACGAAGATTGCCGATCGTCGATTTCCGTCGATTGCGTCAGTCGTGTTCTGATTCGCGCGTACGTCGGTACGTAAAATTTTAATTTTTTCGAAACGCCTGGACTTCGGGATCCTCCTCCGCGTGATTCTAAACCAATATTCTTTAATAAAACACCGAAAAAATCATCGAAATCCTTGAAAATTCAAAGAATTTATGGGGTTTTAAAAAAATATATAGTTTCATAAAAAATAATGTTTTTTTGGTGGCATTTTACAAGCAACTGTATGAATTTTTTGGCACTCAAGCGGTTAAATAAGAGAAAATTAAAAACATCCTTTTTTGGACGCGAGGTCTACTGTTCACAGAACTACTAGCTATGATGTTTATTACAGACATTTTTTTTAATGCAGTTTTTGGAAAATTTTTCAGTTTTATAAAATTAACTTAATTTTTTATTTTGTGAAATAATCCTATCATCTTAGTATATTTTATTGTTTTTATTATAATCACGCGAAAACTGTATTACTACTAACTGTCTTATTGTTTTTATAAAATTTTGTAATTCCTTATAATGTTTATTCTTTAATATAAATAAAATAACCAAATGTAGATCAAAGCCAAAGTAATATACATGGATTTGTGCAAATATGTAAATATTTTGTGAAGTTTTTTTCCTTGGAGTCTGTATACTTAGGCCCTTCTTCCACAGGGTTAAGCAAGTATCCAATACCCATGTTGTGAACTCACATCGCAAACCACTTGTTGTGCACAGTACATACATGTCGTTGTTGAAATCACGAGACCCGCATCGCCACATATCAATTCTCGAAATGTCAAAACTGGAATGCTTTCATAACCTCACTTACAACCAAACAGTTGCTGCAGCTGTTACTTTTATATCCTGTCATTCTTTGTTGACTATTTTGTTTACAGCTTGATCCACAGGAAAATTTGAAACAATATATTGTGACGTCATATGAGCCTAACTATATCCACCAAAGAAAAACTCTGAAAGTCTATGGAATAAACTTTCAGAGTTTTTCATTGGTGTATAGTATAATAAGTAGGCTCCGAATGAGAATTTTACTATCTATATATTGGCTTATCTATTGTTTTTTAGCAACAATTTGATTCATACAAAAAGTCCAAAGATATCTATCTAGTGAGTGGTTTATTTATGGCTTGATTTAAAGCATATGCAATGTTACAACATGTCTGACACAAGTGATGGCGTGTGTTATTTTGACTTTATTGGTCCCCATAATCGAACCTTTTCACCGTTTGCTCAAATTGTGGTTAGCCGTTAAGTATATCAGCACGACCATTATGCTTGACAGCTGATCACAATTAAATCGAAAGCTGAATCAGGCAGAGAATTGGCATTTGGCAGAGTTTAAAACATCCCAAACTTAATGCTAATAGATATTTTTCTCTTGTTTTGATTGTGTTTAATGATTTCAGGTTGAAGGAATTGGCTACGATTTCATCCCCACGGTGTTGGACCGCTCCAATGTTGACAGATGGGTGAAGTCCAACGACAAGGAGGCCCTGCCCATGGCTAGGAGACTAATCCGGGAAGAGGGTCTGCTCTGCGGTGAGAATATTACCTACTCTAAATAATGGTGACCAGGGTATGTTATCAAAATGACAATTCAACACACCTCCATAAAGTGATATTAAGTCATGAAAAGTAATGAAACAAAAACTAGATTAAATAGGTTACATAGGTAACTATTAAACCTAGTTTTTGTTTCATCACTTTTAATGACTCTATATCACTTTTTAAAGGTGTGTTGAATTTTCATTTTGATGAAATATTATGGAACCGTTCCTACCTATAATATATTTTAGCAGACAATTTTTGTAATGTTATGTTTGAAATGGCTTACTTTTGCATGCCAATTTGAAATTATTAAGCAAATCATAGAATAAAGAATAAGACAAGAAGTGTGGGCGTGTTTCGTGATCCTAATATTTGCCTAATCGAGGCTTAAATTTTCAACACACAACTGTGTTTACGAAATTCAAATGGGATGGAGATGTATGATGTCAGGAGAGTGTAAGTGAGATAGAGCACTGGCCTATCGGGTTAAATGGAACATTTGTTTCCATTCAAATTTGTATGGAAGGCACTTCTAGTGCTATTCTTTATTGTACGATGCAAGTCCAGTTATCTCCCATGATTATTTATGGGTAAGAACTGCATAGCAACCAAATAATTAATTATTTTTGTTCAGGCGGCAGCAGTGGCACAGCGATGGCGGTGGCGCTAAAAGTGGCCAAGGATCTGAAGAAGGGGCAGAAGTGCGTTGTGCTACTCCCTGATGGAGTCAGAAACTACATGACCAAGTTCATCTCCGACAACTGGCTGGAGGCACGCAACCTGAAGGAAACTGTACCTCAGGAACATTGGTAAGGTTTTCCAGTAAAAATTACATACCATCTTAAGGGGGCCGCTGTGAGTACCAAACTCTATACGCTGTGAGTACCATTTCGTAAATTTTCTCAAGTTTTCCAAGGGATCAGAAAAAAGTTCAGGATCAAGATAAATTTGGCCATTTTTCAAATTCAGTCTTCAAGGGATGGAAAAAATCAATCTTCTTAAGGCGATGCACTACGACGTGTAATATTTTAAATTGAGCCGCTATCAATAACAACCCTTACGTAGATGGCGATAAGATTTAAATTCCCGCTTAACACCATCCGCCTGTTTTGATTTATGCAAGAAAAAAACATGGCCAAAAAGTGCCTTTTATTTTATTTTGTGGATGTTCAGGCATAAATATTTAATTTTTTTCCGATCATTTTATAAATAACTTAATTTGCCATATTATACAATAAAATCATAACCCAAAATAAGTTCGTAAGTAGGAGATTTTGAACTTTAAAGCAGTTTTCATAGACCTATACATTATTTTTTTCTGGGTTTATAAAACGACTTATATAAAAAATACTCGATTATTTCAAAGGTCAAGATTTATTCTACTCGCAGTATTTAATTAAAGCATCTGAAACATTTCTAGGCGACCAAATTTTCAAACCAAAAACATATGATTTTGTATGACTACGTATGGCATCGCCTTAAGCGAGTTTCATTGTATTCGTTTTTATTATTTTCTGAGCTTTGAGGTTAAAGCCTGGCCTAGCTAACATAAACCTCTGTTGGGATAGAAAATACCTTTTCATGCGCCATACTTCTGTGATTTTTTACTTGAATTTCAGAAATCTTTTTGATGTGTGTATGAACATTGCAAAGTTACTACTTTGGCATGACCTATTTTATTTTATTTTTTTACTCTTTTATACGCCCATGGGGCTTTTACATTGGGTACATGAAATGATTACAATTTTTTTTACTACAGGATTAGTAATAAAAAATAGTTGCATATGGTTTAGAACTGGATTGTTTAGGTATTTAGGTTACTTTCAAATAAGTCCTTATGCCTAGCGTGTTGAGTAGGTAGGTACTCTTACATTGACTGGACTAATATATATGAGACAAATTTGCCAATCCTCTCCTGGTTTGGAACCAACTAGAACAGCTCTTCCAAACCACCCCACCTTCAAAAATACCTATTCTATGAAAATCTTCTGCATCCTATGCAGTTCCTATGGGTGTTCTAGAGTGCTAATAAATTTCGAATTACGAATTAACGAATTAAAAAATCCATTTTGTATGAAAAAAATTTTCTGCGGAAATTTTTTTGGCGAAAATTTCGAATTACGCCTTTTTTCGAATTATCGGGGTTCGAATCAACGGGGTTCTACTGTATTACAAAAAATTGCATCATTGATATGGTAGCTGAAAACGATTTTTTCAAAAATTCGATTCCCAAAAGTCACGAGCCACCACTGGTCCTATGTATACATATATACTTCCGCCATCCATTTAAAAGTTTGAAACAATAACTCGGGAAATGTTTCTTACAGTTTCCATGAGATGGCCCTCTGATGGTGATAGTTCCAATGTGTTTAGGACCTCTATTTCCTATTTCTAGTTTACAATGTTTATTTTTTTTTCAGGTGGTGGAACTCAAAGATCTCTGAGTTGGGGCTCTCTGTTCCCCGCTCCATACTTCCCTGCGTTCCTTGCCAGGAGGCTGTGAGGATCTTGAAAATCAGTGGACAGGATGCCATTCCCGTGGTTGATGCTGGCGGGTAAGCTTTATAAAACCTTTATTAAAATTAGAGTCTGGAGTTTGTAAATAGCCTCAACAAGGCACGCTTTCCTACCCTTAGAAATAATCAAAAGATTTATGCATGCGGTGTTCTTCATCAAAGATTGTTATAAAAAATTGCCTAAACACATATCTAAATATGCACTATCCTGGAAAGCGATGCCTTCCTGCAATAGTAAGGCTCCGTAATCCCATGAGGTTGGCAATTCCGGATCTCCAACTAGATCCTACAGATAGCAATTTTACAATGAGCTGTAGGTTTATAGTACGCGCCAAGCTTTAAAGCTGACCAGAAGTTGATACAGAAATCGTCGCAATAGATGATATTTAGGCCCGAAAAGCGGCAGACGGTGTGCGCAGAAAAGGGCAGCATTCGCCTATGCGTTTCTCTGTCGTACATATGTTTTACGCACCTTTCTCTTGTGCTTACGGTCATTATAATGTCGATGCAATAAAATCAAAGGAGTTTACAATCATTTTATAAAATCAATAGTGGAATTGGTCAATTTACAGAAAAGTGGGACACTGTTCATAGGCATATTTTATTTTAAATTAGGTTACAACTGAACAACTGAATACAACAATACTCTTTGACAGTGCAAACGTCAACAATTCTTCTCCAGTCTAAATAATAAAAATAAACAATCTTACAGTATATCTGAACACTAAAACGTCACATAATATTAACAAAAAGTGCTAACTTTAGTAAAATAAAGTGTTAATATCTCAGTTTTTAGTGTCCCAGTGTCAACAAAGCAAAAAACAAAATCACCCATACAAACTACCTATCCAAAACTGTGTCAGTTAACAACATATAAAACATGAATTGTTTCAACTGTAATGGGGATGTTGCCAAGCCAGGAGTGGGAGTCACGTGTGATGGATGCAATCGAAATGTTTGCATTAAATGTTCGGGCTTATCCGCAACGGAAACCAGATGCCTAGAGCTCAAAAACCGCAGAATGAAATTCTTGTGTCCTGAATGTGAGAGTGGCCTTCAACAAATACCTGTACTACACAAACTAATTCGGGACCTCCAAGAAGAAGTCAACGCCTGCAAAAAACAGCAACAAATGCGATGCACAGAAGACATGATTAGTGAACTTAGCGATCGGCAATCCCGAGCAAAAAACATAATTATGTTTGATATCCCTGAGTGTGACTTACCAGATCCCGAACAACGCAAATTACGAGACACCGACGAATGCTGGAAAGTTATAGGAAGCATCACCAGCACAAGTCAAAATAACATAAAAGTGCTCCGTCTTGGAAAACCTTCTGCAGAAAAAAAATTCCCTCGCCCGATAAAAATAATCTTCCAAACACGAGGTGAAGCCTTGGCCATTCTCAAAAATAAAAATAAACTAAAAAAACCAAACTCAATCAAATCGGATCAAACTCCTATGCAACGGCAGCATTTAATTGATTTAAGGAATGAGCTGCATCAAAGAACAGAAAAGGGGGAGAAGGAATTGACAATCAAATACATCAAAGGATGCCCTAAAATTATAAAAATTCCAAAAAACATGTAAATAATTACATAGTCAATATCTCAATACTGTATACGAACCTATGCTCTCTCACACGGAAATTTGATCTTGTTCTTGCACAAATAAACCTTATAAAACCAACAGTACTAATAGTGACAGAAACGTGGCTAAAGGCAGAAATACCAGATACGTTAGTGGATCTTCCGGATTACACACTCTTCCGCAAAGACCGTCGAATTGAAAAACGAGGAGGTGGTGTAGCAATATATGTAAAGAAAAGGACCATAGGCCTGACAATCTCAGCCCAGGTGAACAAAGCCCTGGAAAACAGTTCTAGTAATTACCCACAAATTGACGCATTATTCATTGACATGCAAATAGACAATCTCAAAACTATCCTAGCTGGTGTCTACTGCCCACCAAATGCATCGTACGAAAACCACCAAAAACTATTACACCAATTAAAAATAATAGCTGACGTGTCAAACGTAATAATCCTTGGAGACTTCAATTATTCCAAATTGGTATGGCCCATTACAGAAGTGCGTAATTCAAACAGCCCCGAGGCCTTATTTGAGGATATGTACTTGAACAGTAACTATTGGCAATTGGTAGATAAACCTACAAGATACAGGGACAACAATACCCCATCTCTATTGGACTTAGTCCTGTGCAATGATGAACATCTCATTACTGATATAAAATATCTAGCACCTATAGGCAAAAGTGACCATATATGTTTGTTGTCAACTCTACAAGTAAGTACCAGCCATAACAACGGATCCTCCGGCCCGAGAGGCAAGAAGCCGAGACCCAACTATCACATAGCAGATTATGATAAAATAAATGAAACCTTAAGCACTCATGATATAATGTGGTCTCTCATGGAAACCACTACAACTGAAGAAAAGTGGAACTTTTTTACGAACATGTTTGAAGAGAAGATTGTGTCAAAAATACCACTATTCAAAGGCAATAAAAACCACAATAAGAACAAACCTTGGATCGACAAACACATACTAGCATTGATTAAAGAGAAAAAGAAAGCCTGGGATGGTTATAGATTATCCAGAAAACACCTGGGGAATGTAAATGAGATTGAAAATGAGTATTACAGAGAATATAAACTGAAAAATAACTACCTTTTATCGCAACTAAGAAATACCAGAAAAAAGTTTGAGCAAAAATTGATTGACAGCGGACAGAAACCATTTTACAGTTATATAAGGAAACAGATTGCCTCGAAAGTGTCTACTCCAACCATATTATATAACTTCTCTAACGAAACAGTTACCAGCGAGATAGACATAGCGAACATCCTTGCAACACAATTTGAAAAAACCTATGTCAATGAACCAGACACCAGTATACCAACTATTAGTCAAGATGTGTATGTAGATAGTTCACTATGCGAAATAGAATTCACTCCATCAGCAGTTGAGAATATTTTGAAGGGGTTGCGAGAAGATAGCGCTACTGGCCCTGATAATATTCCTGCTATTGTTCTCAAAAAGTGTGCAGCAACTCTCAGTCATCCCATAGCTCTGGTTATGCAACAATCCTTTTTAGATGGGAAACTCCCTAAAGATTGGAAGAGAGCTATAATTACACCCATCTACAAAAAAGGTGATAAACTCAAACCAGCAAATTACAGACCTATAAGCTTGACTAGTATTATCTGCAAAACCATGGAAAGAATAATAGTGGACGAGATACGCTCATTCCTGATCAAACTTGACATAATCTCAAACAAACAGCATGGATTTGTGCCAAAAAGATCCACGATTACCAATCTCATTCTTAACATAGATTACTGGACAAACGAGTGGGACAAACGGATTCCCACTGACGTAATTTATCTCGACTTCGAGAAAGCCTTCGATACTGTTCCAACCAATAGACTGTTGGCTAAACTTAAATTCCTAGGCATAAGAGGACGACTTCTCGAATGGATCAAATCCTTCCTCACTGAGAGAAAATTACAAGTTCGAATTGGCAACCAACTGTCATCTGAGCGAAATGTGACCAGTGGTGTCCCTCAAGGATCAGTTCTCGGTCCAGTTCTGTTTATTTTGTACATCACGGACCTGCATACTATAATAAAATCAGACTCCAGCTGCTTTGCAGATGACACAAAATTCTTTGCAAACCCACACACTCATCACAACCAACTGCAAAACGATTTAAACGAAATATATCAATGGACAAATGATTGGCTTCTTAAACTCAATGTCGAAAAATGCACTGTCCTACATGTTGGAAAAACAGGGTGGCCACAGACCTGGAAAACCGGGAAAACCGGGAATTATCAGGGAATTTTACCGAACCGGGAATTATCAGGGAAATGTCAGGGAATTTTAAAATATTCTTAAAATATCAGGGAATTCCAAAAATAAAACGAAATTCGTTATTTACGATTTGTTAAGTCCCAAAGTTGTGTTTTATTACTTTTACTTGCGGCGTGTGTAACAAAAGATATGCCGACAAAGACAAACTAGATAAGTAGGTATTTTTTTTATTATTATTTTCGTAAATAGCCCTTGCAACACAATCATGTCGTAAACCACCCGCCTTGGTTTTTCCCTATACTATGTAGGTGCGAAATCTGTAAAGAAAAAGCTAGCAAAGTTACAACAAAGTGTCAAAAGGGTCGGACACCCAGTACGGTCGTAATAAAATTTAAAGATCATCATTATCAACATTTTTACAAAGTGTCAATAAAGTAGAACCTCGTTCATTCGAAATCCACGGGACATCAAAAATCAAATTTCGAATTAACGAATTCCCACGTAATTCGAATTTTTATGAAAAAAAAAAATACGCCGAAAATCGATTTTCTCGGCCGCTTCTTCAAATCCGGGTGGTATTTTAGTTGTAAATTCGTATTAATACCAGTTATTTCTTTATTTTCGCGGCCGATTACCGTAGCGGCGGGCCCTTTAAATTCAGATATTCGCAATAAATTCGTAAAAATGCTATATATTTACGCGTAAATCGAGATTTCGCTGCCGATTTCGGTCGCGGCCTACCCTTTAAATTGAGATATTCGTAAAAATACGATATATTTCCGCGTAAATCGAGATTTCGCGGTAATTTTCCGTCGCAGCCGGCCCATTATTTCAAATATTTGAATTAAAATTCGCAAACATACGATATATTTCCCTGTAAATCGAGATTTCGCGGTAATTTTCCGTCGCAGCCGGCCCATTATTTCAAATATCTGAATTAAAATTCGCAAAAATACGATATATTTCCGTGTAAATCGAGAATGCGCGGCCGATTTCCGTCGCGGCCGACCCTTTAAATTAAGATATTTGATGTAAATTTTTAATATAATATATAATATAATATTTCAATCGAATGTAAATCGAACTTTATCGACAGTTTTTCGTCGCGGCCGGCCTTTTAAGTTCAGATATTTAAAGTAAATTCGTATAAATATGTCATATTTCGGCGTGAATCGAAATTTTTCGGCCGATTTCCGTCGCGCCGTATTTTTTAACTCGGATATTCGAAATAAAGTTAGTAAAAATACGATATATTTCCGCGTAAATTGAAATTTCGCGTCCGATTTCCGTCGCGGCGGGCCCTTTAAAATTCAGATATTCGAAATAAATTCGTAAAAATACGATACATTTACGCGTAAATCGAAATTTCGCGACCGAGTTTCGTCGCGGCCGACCCTTTAAATACAGATATTTGGTGTAAACTCGTAAAACTACGACATATATCCGCGTAAAACGTATTTTCTCGGCCCTTCAAACTCGGATATTCGAAATAAATTTGAAAAAATACAACATTCCAGTGTAAATCGATTCAGATTTACAAAATAATAATACTAATTAGGACGATGTATAACCACGTAAAGATACATTTTTCGGCGTTTTACCGCCACGGCTGACTTTTAGATTCAGATTTACGAAATATTATGATTTATTTTCGCAAAAATCAAATTTTTTCGAATTTCACGAACAAATTTTCGTGCGCGGACAAAAATAAATTTCGAATTACGAATTAACGAATTTCGAATCAAAAAAAATTTTGTATGAAAAAATTTTTCAGCGGAAATTTTTTTGGCGAAAATTTCGAATTACGCGTTTTTTCGAATTATCGGGGTTCTACTGTACTTACTTTTGTTTATTTGTCTATTTTTGTCTGGTCTTTTCATTTGTACACAAATAGGCCACTTGCATCATATTTTTTAATTTTTTTTTCCGGATAAGGAAAATATTCTAAGACATTCTGTATTATTATTATTTTTTTAATCGTATTTTTGAAACCCTGGGGATTTTTTGAAAATTTCAATCCGAAAAATCAGACCTTTTTTTATAAACCGGAAAGACGGGACATAATTTTATAGGTGAGAAAAAACAATGATTACATAGCCGAAAATCATTTTAAAAAAAAAGAACGTTTTCCACACGAATGACACAGCAGAATAACGAGGCATACCAAAAATATTACATCTCATAAATATTTTTTTCCTTGATCCATCTTATTGATCATAAATCATTATAATGTACAACGTCTATATTAATAAATCCAATGTAATATACTTGTACTTGTAAATTATAATAATAATAAGAATATTATAAAATTTGATTTTGATAAAATCAGCACCATAACCATTATACCTCTAAAACACGTACCGACATCTAAATTGTACGGGGTTCTCTTCACATCTGTCAAAAATTCAAACCAAATGAAAAGTTCGCAGAGAACAAACAATAAATCTAGTGAACGAATTCAAAAATTCGCCTGAAATCAAAGTGATGCCATATAAAAAAATTAAATCATTGTGGAATTTTACAAAATTAATAGGAACATTTTCAGTAGACGGGACATTTTCATGTAGTGACGACACGAGCCCAAATAATGGATTTATTTATTTAAAAATAAAAATAAATGTACATTTCTACAAAATTTTACTAACATTTTCGTAATCTTAGTAAAAAGATCTATCCACACGATTTTTTCCAAGTCGTTATGAAATCCATGCAAGTGGCCTATTGTCTTCAGGCGAAATATCATAAATTTGTAATAAGTGTATTTTGTTTTGAATAGATCATTGTGGTGCAAGGAAATAATAAATGCTTTAGATGATGGAATTCCCTTTATTTATGTATCTGTTCTAATTTTCTGGCGTAGATGAAAATCGTGTTTCAAAAATAAAATTTTGAACGATATGTCCATATACCAAATAAAACATATCAGGGAAAAATATAGAAACTGCCCTGGAAAACCTGGAATTATCAGGGAATTTTGAAATCCGTTTTTTGTGGCCACCCTGAAAAACTAACCCTACACTTGCCTACAAACTTAATGGAACACCTCTAAAAGCAGTGACATTACAACAAGACTTAGGAGTTACCATATCACAGGACTTGAAATGGGAACCACATATCGCTGGAATTGTGAAAAGAGCAAATTCACTAACATATCTAATCAGGAAAACCTTCCTTGACCTAACACCGGACATGATGTTAAAAATATATAAAACATATGTGCGACCTCTCCTGGAATATGCTTTCCAAATATGGAGTCCTTACTTCACAAAGGATGTAAATCTGTTAGAGAGAGTACAGAGACGTTTCACTAAAATACCAAGAGCTCTGAAAGATCTACGATACGAAGATAGACTCAAGGAATTGAGATTACCAACCTTACAAGAAAGAAGAGAAAGGGGTGACTTGATCGAGACTTTCAAAATTTTATCTGGACATTACAGTTGCCCTAGCATCCAAGAAATCTTCACTAATAATAAAAATATAAATCTCCGTGGACACTCAAAAAAAATCACCAAAACGCCTTTTGCATCTAATCCTAGAAAACACTTCCTTGCAAATAGAGTAGTGGATGCTTGGAACAAACTCCCACAACATGTCATCGATGCAACAAATATAAATCATTTCAAAGCCCTATTGGATTCACATTTGGAGAGAAGAAAGGACTTAGTTCAAACATAAAACACTCAATTGCTGTCAAACTAGTTGTGAAACCGGATATGAGCGCATCAGCAGAATGCTGCCTGCTCATTACATAATAATAATAATAATAATAACTATTTCAGTAACTGAAATTGGAAAATAATGCATTTTAACAGCCATTACGTGAAAACAAATGATAATTTGACGTCTTTTCATATCTAAAAACTTTCACATAAACAAAAA
Organism: Hesperophylax magnus; assembly: GCA_026573805.1. Lineage (NCBI taxonomy): Eukaryota > Metazoa > Arthropoda > Insecta > Trichoptera > Limnephilidae > Hesperophylax > Hesperophylax magnus. The sequence goes on along the minus strand of JAIUSX010000007.1, from coordinate 50,293 downwards.
TAGCCGAATAAAATAATCTAATTGAATTTTAATAAAATAGAAACTAAAATGCATTATTTTCCTTTCGATCCGGCCATAGACTCCCTAACAGATGATGTAACAATCATGATTTTGAATTTCCTTGTCCAAAGAGACTCTGCAGATCTACCTATTGTGCATTTCAACAAACTCATTTTGGTGCTTCTTCAAACACATAGAGGCATAAATCATGATCGTTGAGGTATTTCAAAATATTATGTATTTTATAATCAATAATGTATCTAAAGGCCTTGTATTTTCTCGATAGGGAAAAAAATTTCTAGATGAGACCGTGTCGCCAACTCATCCTCTAAGAGCTGGCCATACATTATAATTTAAGATTGTTTTAGTTTTGGTGTAGCCGTCAATTATCGGATACCAAGAACTATTGAGCTTAGCCTCGTTGTCTTTATTGATATTTATGGGATTTTTTCACTGTACCGCCTATCGGAACTTCTAAATATGGCAACACCGCTTTTTAAAAATAAAATAAATGAATGTTATGATGCTAATTTATGTGACGTTCCACTTTTTTCTATTTCTTTCCTTAGTTTACTTTCCATTCTCCTCCCAACATACCATTTCTGTCAGTCTCACAACATTCCACATTCACACAAGAATCGAAAAGATGCTTAAAATGGATTTACCCGTTTTTAGTGACCAGATCTGAATAACCAGGTACTTCCCCACCTTCCTCTTCTCCATCTCCTTCCACTTCTCATTCCCTTCAGCCTCTCAACATACCCCAATTGGTGATGCTATAGTGCCACTGGCTCCAAAAGTTTGGAAGCAGTTGGGATTGTTGAAAAAGTAAAGCATTTGATAATAAACTATTGATTATTTTTTTCAGGGCGATCAAAGGAACGGTGACCCAAAGTCACCTGATGAACAGACTTCTGGTCAAGAAAGTCGCGTTGACGGATCCCGTTGAGAACGCTCTCTTCAAGGCATTCAGGAAAGTGGACGTCAATAACAGCCTCGGCTACGCTTCCCGCCTCTTGGAGAAGGACCCCTTCATCTTAATCACAACCAACAAAACTGGTGCGTTACTTTTTATTTATATCAACGAGGTTGAGGTGTTTCTCAGAAATTCATATGTAATATCTATTTCAACTCTCCAACAAATTGTGATCAGCTGACAACACTACAGCTGTGCTTTTCAACTGATGACAACGGCGACCTTTCAAATGTCAAAAAACAATATTGGCCATTTCATGAAAATGTTACATTAAAATTTCTGTGAAAACACACCAACAGTGAAGAGGAAGTAACAAATCCCTATGGCGCAAGGGTTCCACTATTTGACTTCGAGTCAAGGGATTGCAGATTCAATTCCCTTCACTGCAAAAATAATATCGATTTCAATAGTTAGGTTAGGTAGGTTCATTGCATATCTATAAATATTATAAAACAAAGTAGCTATCCGCGTCTGTCTGTTTGTGCGCTTAGTTCTTCTAAACTATGCAACGGATTTTGATAGGGTTTTCACTATCATTTAGAGAGTTTCTTCCGGAAGCTTTAAATATATATATATAATACATGCATGTTACATTTATAGAAAATAGAAAAAATATATTTTCGGGTGCTTACATTGCTAACGCTGGCTAAACCTTATGAGGGTTCCATGAAATTTTTTTTTTAGTTTCATAAGTTTTATGAAATATCATCAAAATGACAAATAAACACACCTTTAAAAAGTGACGAGTCATTAAAAGTGATGAAACAAAAACTAGGTTAAATAGTTACCTATGTAACATATTTAACCTAGTTGTTTCATCACTTTTCATGATTCTATATAACTTTTTGATGAGATCCCCGGTCACCTCTTATAAGATACATCAAAACAGCGTATTACGGAGTTGTATATCTTGAAAAGGCCTCACAACCTCAAAACTTTACCCCCAAACCATTTATAAGTCCTCGAGCAACGCCGAGTACACGTCAGCTAGTAATTTCATTTATAAGTCCTCGAGCAACGCCGAGTACACGTCAGCTAGTAATTTCATTAATAAGTCCTCGAGCAACACCGAGTACACGTCAGCTAGTAATTTCATTTATAAGTCCTTGAGCAACACCGAGTACACGTCAGCTAGTAATTTCATAATGTAATGTAGTTTCATAAAGTATTTATTATGTAGCATAGGCTTTATTTAAAACCTATAAAGTGAGATAAACATTACCATTTTGCAGCCAAATCGACGTTTCTTACCAATTTCGTGTGTAATTCTTAGTTTAAATCTCCCGCCAATGTCACCTGCTAGTTCCAAATGCATCCTTGAGGCGGCGCCAGTAGTGGGACGCCACTAGTGACGCTATAATTTCAAGCTTCATTAGCATTTATTTTGCGAATGTCAAACACGTTTGGTTTGTTTACAAACATCAAATACCGTAAAATAACCTGTTTTTCAGTATTTGCGCAAAATTTACATATTTTTTTTCGAGGTTATTAACAGTGTGACTGTTCGAACTCCGTAAAATTGCGATTTATAGAGTTTCGTGTGTTTTTGTTTAGTGTTTTTTGTATTTTCGTGATTATGTCGGATTCCGAACGTTCCGAGAGCGGGGAAGCCGAATTTTCGAGGGCGGAAGTCATGAAGGTGATTCACACGGACACGCGGGGGAAGCGTCCGAGGGTCTACGGCGAAGGCAAAGCCAAGAGGCAGAGGGTTTGTGAATTAGCTCCCGCCGACCCGCGAATTGACGTATTAACGCAGCAGATGTCCCAGATGCAGGAAATGTTGCGTCTGCTGCTGGAAAAGCGTTCGGAGGCTCCCGTCCGTGGCGCCTCGGATGACGATGACGAGGACAGCATCTCCCTGGACACCCCTGCGTCGCTTCGGGAGGAATTGGCAGGAGATTTGGGAATGGGACTCGTCCATCCGAATAAGCCGTCTCGTGACTTGGATCTCGGGGAGTGGACAACTGACCTAAAGCAGCCGAAGATACCATCGGCCGACCCAGGGAGGGTGAAAAAAGTGGAGCTCCTTCAGCATCTGGGGACGGCCAACTGGAACAATGTCCGCTACCTCGAGATCCAGAAGTCGTATGCCGCAACCCCTCTCTTCTCAATGTTGGCATTGAACCCTGAATTGAAGCGCCTAGCTCAGGAGGAATCGGCCAGTACGTCAACGGACTCCTTCTGCGGCTCCCTGACCAATGCTCTTTCCCTGCAGGCTGATCTCCTGAAGGCCTCCTTGCAGGAGCTGGTCAACTGGAGTGCGGAACCAGGCACGAAGCTGAGCACTTCCACTCTCTTCGAGAAGGTGCAGTCTCTCTTCGCGGCGGGGTCTGAGTCCCAGAAGGTGTCCAAAGACATCATGCAGATGGTCTGCGGAAAACGGGCTAGCCACATTGAGTATCGACGAGAGGGGGCATTGCGAGGCATCAGTGACGGATACGTCCGAGATGCCTTACGGAAGATTCCGCCCACATCGGAATATCTCTTTGACCCGAACCTCCTGTCGGCCCAGCTGGATAAGTTGGGGGGAGTGAAGAAGTGCCTCGCTCCTCAGCCTAGCACTTCGCGACCAGCTCCACCCGTTAAACCTGTGACTGTGCAGAGCTCGCAGCCCTTTCGTCCTAGAGTACAGCAGGGAAGAACCATCGCGAGAAGGGAGCACCCTGAGAGTCGAGGTCCGGAACCAGCCCGTAGAGCCGCTAAAGCTTTCCCTCCCCGAGGTAGGTTCCGGCCCAAGGAAAGAGCAGGGAAGCCAGCCCGGAAGAGGTTTTAACAGTGGGCCCTCTTTTCAAGGGGGTCAGTTGCGCTCATTCGCAGGTAAGTGGAGGAACCTTGGCGCCCCTACTATCATCCTTAAGATGTTAGATGGCTACCGAATTCCATTTTCATCAAAACCTCCACTAAATAATAATATTGATTTATTTAACTCCCCTTTCGCCACTAAGACTTCTGTGGCAATGACAGAACAAATAGAAAAACTCAAAGCCCTTAAGGTTTTAGAGTCGGCACCTGCCACTCCCTCATTTATTTCTAACATGTTTCTGGTCCCCAAATCAGATGGCTCAAAGAGGCCGGTCTTTAACTTAAAGTATTTAAACAATTTTCTGACTGTCAGTAAATTTCGTCTGGTAAACGTTTATCGAGTTCCTACTTTTCTACAACCGAATGACTGGATGGTTAAAGTGGACCTCACACATGCTTACTTTCATGTACCTGTGAGTGAGCAGCATAGATGTTTCCTTAGACTTATCTATAGGAATGAACTCTTGCAGATGACATCCCTCCCCTTTGGCTTGGCCACCGCACCTAAGGCATTCGCAACCTTCACTAACTGGGTAGCGCAGGAACTGCGGAAGAGAGGGATGAGAATTCTAGTGTATCTGGATGATTTTTTATTAGTAAACCAATGCCTGCCTACTTTAAAACAGCAGGCTATTGAAATGGTGGAGTTTTTGCAAGGCTTGGGATGGCATATACAATTTGATAAGTCAATATTAGAACCATCACAACAAGTTCAATTTCTTGGTATCAGCTGGAATACTCTAACTAATGAAAAGTCTCTCCCTCAGAACAAGGTTTCAGCCCTATCTTATTTGTTAAAGGGTTTTATTCAGACAGGTAGGTGGTCACTAGATAAGGGGCGCAGCCTCTTGGGCTCTTTAAACTTTGCTAGTTTTGCAGTTCCAAGAGGCAGGCTCAACAGCCGGCACATACAGAAAGGGTGCTTAGGACTCAGACACTACCACCCTTGGGAGTCATCACCAATTCCGGCAGCTACCGCTCGGGAATTGAGATGGTGGGTTCGATCGCTCACCCTGACGTCACCTATACATCTGCCGCTGTTTGAGCATTACCTAACAACCGATGCCTCTGATCAGGGTTGGGGTGCCCAGCTGGACGAAAAGCTTCTCAGCGGTGTGTGGGCTGATGACCAGCTGAATCTTCACTCCAATGTAAAGGAGATGCTCGCCGTGTTGGCTGCCTTGTCTCCTCACGTGCTTGAGCTATCTGGCTCGGGTCTTCTGATCCAGTCGGATAACAGGTCTGTCGTATCTTATCTCCGCAAGGAGGGTGGTACCAGATCAACTCAACTCCTGAGCTGTACTCGACTAGTGCTAGATGTTTTGGATAAACACTGTGTCTCCATGACAGCACAATACTTACCCGGTCGTTTCAATGAAGTAGCGGACTGTCTATCTCGTCATCGTGCTATACCCGAATGGCACTTGCTACCCTCGTTCACAGAGGTAGCATTCAGGAAATGGGGACGACCCGAAATAGACCTATTTGGCTCTAGGACAGCGCATGTGGTTCAAAGGTATGTTTCTCTTGATTTTCAGGACGACGAGGCAGACTACCACAATGCTCGGAGCAGGGACTGGGACTATCAGCTGGCTTGGATCTTCCCTCCCCCGTGCCTCATGCCGAGGGTTCTTTGCCACCTGAACAGAGCAAGGGGATTATACTTGGTAGTGGCTCCTCGTTGGGAAAGGGCATTTTGGAGAGCGGATCTGAAGTGTCGGGCCTTGGGTCCACCTCTTACGATTCACAATCTAGGAGAAGCACTGATAGACACCAGGACCAACAAACCCCCTCCTCAAGTAGAGTCCTTCACTCTGGAGATTTGGCTTTGTGGGGGTGGGACAAAAACCTAACAAGATGGTCAAGTCAGCAGAAGGAACTTCTTAGATCCGGGTGGAGAAGTTCTACCCTTCGCACTTATGCTCCGGCATGGCGGAGGTGGCAGCGCTGGGCGTCAGAGAATCAGCTTGATGCCACGCGTCCCAAAGCTGAAGACTTAGCCAGGTTCCTAGCCGATCTACACATCAGAGAAAAGCTATCGCTGAGTACCATTTTAGTTCACAAGTCAGTGGTGTGTACCTTAGGCTCTCCCGAAGACAATAGAGAGCTGAGCTCCAATCCGATAGTGAAGAAGATATTAAAAGGGATATCTTTAGCTAGACTAAGGCCTTCAAAACCCCCCATTTGGGACCCGAGGGTTGTATCATCATGGCTGGAGAAGAATTTGCCTCAACATATTACTCTCTTTGAAGCATCAAGGAGAGCAGCCACCATCCTGCTTTTGGCATCAGGGCGCCGAGTCCACGATCTCACATTGCTCCATTGCACAGCTGAAAGATTGTCAGTGGACAGTGAAGGCATCTCCATTTGGCCAGTGTTTGGTGGCAAGACAGATTCGGCAGACTGGCAACAATCAGGGTGGAGACTGGCTCGCTCGGAGTCTAGGAACATAGACCCTGTCTATTGGACGGAGAAGGTCATAGAACTGTCTAAGGAACGGAGAGCGCAGGCAATACTACCTAGCCTATTTATTACAACTTGTGGGACAGTGAAAGCGGCCTCCAGGGCAGTAATTGCAGGTTGGATTAGGGCAGTCCTCAGGGATGCTGGTGTAGAGGATCCACCTGGCAGCATCCGTTCAGCAGTGGCATCTCTGAACTGGCTGCAGAAATATAAGCTGGACGATATACTGTCGCGTGGTAACTGGAGAAGTCCCAATACCTTTGCCAAGTTCTATAGAAGGGAAATTGCAGAATCGGCTGGCCGAGTCAACACCGACCCATCTGTTGCTGACCTTTTTCAACCTCTGTAACTGGTTAGCTGATTTCTGGAAATCTTGCCCCTATTTTCTTTTTAGCAAATAAATTTAAATATTATATTTGATTCACATTAGCATAATGTCACCAGGCGATAACAAACAATATCTCACTTTATAGGTTTTAAATAAAGCCTATGCTACATAATGAAAAAGTTTTACCTTACAATAAAACTTATATTATGTACTTAGCTTTATTTAAAACCTAGGCAAGGGCTGCCTGATGAGATCTAATGAAGCTTGAAATTATAGCGTCACTAGTGGCGTCCCACTACTGGCGCCGCCTCAAGGATGCATTTGGAACTAGCAGGTGACATTGGCGGGAGATTTAAACTAAGAATTACACACGAAATTGGTAAGAAACGTCGATTTGGCTGCAAAATGGTAATGTTTATCTCACTTTATAGGTTTTAAATAAAGCTAAGTACATAATATAAGTTTTATTGTAAGGTAAAACTTTTTCATTTATTTATCGAACACCCGTAGGGCTTTTACAGACATAATACAAATCGAAATTTTACATAATGCAGAAATATAATACATAGAATATATATCAGAAGGTACAATAAATACTTTTCAATTGATTGATCAACTTTCTGTTTCAAGTTAAACAATTATACATAAATCAGCTCATTTGATGACAAAAAACATATTAAATCCAGCTTATAATGCAATATTGTTGAATTAAATATATCTACAACATCAGAGTATATGTTTCTCTAATTTTGGATTCATCTCATGGGCGTTAATATTGCGATGTGGAAGAAGAATTGTTAAAATAATATGGTAGCTACTGTCTTATAACTTATCCTTTAACCCATTGGCCTCAAACGACGCCGTCCCGGCGGGTCTGGTGTCGTCGGCTTAAAAACGAAAAAGGGATACATTATTGACATCTGTGTTTAAAATTTTAAATGCCAATCGCTCTGTAGATAATTAAGCATTCAATTCGTAGTAATTGGCAGGACTCCGTTGGTACAGTTTTTTCCTGATATTTACGATTGAAATTTTGTTATATTTCAGCGTCATTGAATTTTTTTTTAAATAGCGTGTGGTTCGGGAATTGACAAGCTTGTTCGTAAAATGCGTGGTGGGCGGCTTACATCAGCCCAAATTGAAATAAAATATATTATGGTCATAAGTATGATTAATGTAAAACTTTTCTTAATCCAATTATAAAAAAAAGAAAAAAAAAATGGTTTTTATAAAAAAAATATTTTTATATCCTCGTTTAATCATATTATTATTATTTTTAAAAAAACTGCATATATTTTTTGCATACCTTAATTCAATGAACGAGTAAATTTAAAAAAATTGTTTCGTTTGCATGTTTAGTTTAAAAGTTATGTAAGATTTAGTACACCACTGCAGATTTAAAACTTCGGTACAAAACAATTCGGAGGCCAATGGGTTAAACAAACATATTAAATCGCAAATAATTCTTCGTTTCAATAATTTTAGTAAATGTAATGATTTAAGTAGGTAACTGTAATCTAGACGTTCTCTAGGAATGCCTCTCTAAAATTTACATGTCTTAATAATTTATTTTGGATTTTTTCAATCGTGTGGGAATGAACTTCATAATTGCGAAACCAAACTGTTGTGTGACTATTCTCCTTGCTAGTGACATACATATACAATGTTTTGATAATGCAATGTAATTTTGTTTATATTTTGTAGGTTTTGAATCAGCCGTTGGAATTATGACGTCGATGGATCTGCTCACTTTCATCTCTGGCACCGATCGACTCCAAATGGAAAATCTCGTTATCAAAAATGGAAAATAATTATATTTTGGGACCACACATGACACCTATCAAAGTATTTTTGACCTTGATAATCTTGTATAATCTCTGTAGTAAAAAATTCTGGTAAAATATGGTACGATTTATATTTTTATGTGTGTTTTGAATAAACGTAATGTGGTATGACTAAAAATGTATATATTTATATAAAAGATAATATTATGGAGTTTTTTTTTACATTAGTTCAGAAATAAACGTGTTAAGCATTTATTATATTAAAATAAGTAGTGTTTTGACATGTATTTTTTAACAGTGCAATCAAGCTTCTGTGTTATTTTCATTCCATTCATTTTACGTCTTAGGAAAATATTGTATTCAATAGTTATATTTTATTTATTCTATGTTTCATAATCAAATGTAAATTAATTAAATCTCAGTTTTCAATTGGAAAACTGTCATTCTTTTATAGTACAAGTTTTGAAATTTGTGGATTTAACGGGGTACAAATAAATATTTATTTTTAAGTATGCAATTTTTTCTGATTTTATTCAAGTGCTATAAGTGATTTTCGTATTTTATTCTGTTTTAAATATTAAAATATACAACCTGTATGAACATTTTGTTTTATTATCAACCATTGAATGTTTCCAAGTGGAACATACTCTCAGTATAAAACAATAGTTTCTCTACATTTAGACTACTGCTCTACACTATTATATTTGACGGTCTCCATGGTCGAGGGGTAAGGCTCTTGATAAGCAAGCTGGACCTCCATGGACCCCCGGGATTCGAACCCGCGACCGCGGGTTCGAATCCCGGCGTGTACAAGTCAATTTTATTTCATTAATTTTGTACTATTTCATATTTTGTGCGTTCCACTCCCCACTACCTCCATCCTCACAACATACTGTTGGGAGCAGTTGGGACTCTTGTGCGATTTCAAATAAAAAAATAGAAACTAAATTTAAGCAGCTGTCGCTCAAGACCTAGAGCGATGACACCTAATTATGGATAGACATCATTCTACTGGATTTGAAAAGTAAAAGACATTGAATTAACCATATTTGCGTTCTGTGGCAGCAAATTACTATAGTGCGAGGCTTTTGCATTGCTGGCAATGGTATAAAAAGTGTGATCATCTAAAATGATTTAGATGGAGTGGAGGAAATTAAAAAAAATAGGTACCGTGTCACGTCCAGTATTTATGTCCACTACATTGCATTTTGAATTTTTTATAAAACTTTGAACGCTATATGTCCATGGGATGCTCCTCTTTTGAAGGTAGTCCATCATGTTTTTGCAATCACAAATATTTGTACATATTCCTGGTGACCTCAGAGGAGTACTGCAGGGAAAATTTTCTAAAATACAAAGGTTAACTTCATTAGAATAACATTGTACGTAAAGTTATGGATATAACGTAACTACGTACATATGGTCTAACACAGAGGTTCCCAAACTTTTTTGCCCCGTAGACCACTTGCCAAATTTTTTTTTTCCGTAGACCCCCTGCATGCCGAATATTGAATTTTCCTATATCTATTAATGTCCCGTGTGATAATCATTTATTTTTTTAGTAAAAAGATTCCCTTCCCTTGCCTGCCCAACAACCGGGTGGCGATATAGTTGCTCTGTCTTTACATTGTGCAGACAGGGGCACCCTTGTGAGGTATTAAACCAAATGAAAATGAAGCAGGATAATCAACGGGAATTTCTCTCTGTAGCCCTACAGAACTGCCCCTTAAGTTCTTAGTCAGTGCTTATTCCGGTCATTTCTTCTTGTCACATGTTTTCCGATTCTTCAACGTTCCATTTCGATAGTCAAAATGTCCCCAAACTTAGTTTTGAAGTCTGTGTAAAGTACATTTAAATGTTGAACGTCATTATTACCCTGGATTTTTTCAACTTGGGATACTAGGAAACTCGCGGCTTCCAATGTGCAATGTTTTGCTTGAATATTTTAATTCTGACGAGAAAAGGAACGTAGATTCTATTTATATACCTCAATTAACAACTTTACAAAATATAAAAATGCAAATATCAAATAAGTAATTTCTCAGTCCATTATATTTGTGTTAGGTCTATTGTGTCATTTACGGAACTCCTAAATGTTGACTTGAGGTAAATGAGGGTCCGCTCGTATGTACCCCCATTTGAATCTCGTGGACCCCCAAATTTTTTTCTCGCTGACATAGACCCCAGCAAGCCGATATCGACCCCTGGGGGTCCATATAGACCACTTTGGGAACCTTTGGTCTAACAGAATGTACCCAACAGTCTTTAACCACTCGAGCGATTGGTGTCACATACTCGTATATATACATTTACCATATTATTTGATTTATTCCATTCCTCAAAATATGACTATGGTTATTTAAAGCCAATGTATCCACCTATTTTTCGCCATTCATCCCATATTTTTAGGTTCTATATATTTGGTACATTATGGCAAGCGATTGCTCAAAACGTTTTTGCAAACTTGGCATAAAATGCTAAAAATTGTTCGAGTGGTCAATCAGGGATGAGGAACGAGCTGATTTAAATTGTTCTAAATGTTTTGAACGCTTACTACTGTACCTTAACTTTACTTCACTTCACTAATATTCTGCTACGTCATATGAAACCCAGAACACAACCGTACCGTACACGCATCATGCCGTACAATCCAATCAGCAATAAAACTTAAGGTTTAAGCCACTTCACTGGAGCAAATAACCTAAAGTTTTTAATTATCAATTATTAAATCATATGATATTAATGTCAGTTTCGAATTGAATAAATTAATAATGCAGGATTAAATGTAGTACTCAAGTGATACATAGAATGATTAAGAGGGAAAAAAATACTTATAATGTCTAAAAATACTTATAATATAATGTCGGTGAAACATTATCATTTTGAGTATCACGACCAATTTTAAACAAGGCGACAAATATACTAAGAGAAACCCAGAGATACATATGGCTTTTAATATTTGGAAAATCCTGATGTTAAAAAACCGGTTTATGGAATGTTTTAATAATTTATTATAGAATTTTTACGCTTAATCAATTATTCCTAAACACATTTACTTGGTTACTTATTAATGCATTCTTCTTTTCTCGTGTGGTAATTAGTATTTAAGTGTAGTCTGGATATATGAAGACATATAATTAAGAGGAACGGCTGGTTTGCTTTTTCATATAAGACTTTTGAATTTGAGGACAAAATACTCGACAAAACTGATTTTTTTTTAAATATAAAGTTTTAACAAATATCTATTATATTTATGTGTGCTAATATATTTATTTGTTTCAATTTATAAAATATACTCCACTAAAGAAATCTATTTTTCACGACTTTTAGAGGCAACTTTGGCAGTTATTTTTGAGTTACCGATAATTATTTTAAATATACAATAAAAAGTGTGAATTATTAAAACAGCATTTTGATGCCATTTAATTTTAATTACAAACCACCGATTTACTTTTGAACACAACTTGTCACATATAAATTTAAAATTTCGACCCAAAAAACACTTTTTTGCAGTATTTTATTTGCTTGTTTAATACTCCATTATATTAAACAAACAAATAAAATAATAACTGCTAGGTAGATTGGGCAAGATAATTTTTTAAAATTATTTTTATCACACAAAAAATTGTCTAAGTTTCTTCTAAAATCCGGACATTTCGATTTTTATACATAATTTAAAGCACAAATAAATCAAGAATCACATATCTGTACAAGATACTTTCTATACCTTTGGATTAAAAAAAATATTATTCAGTTTGTACAAGTATTTTGGCCTCAAATCCAAATTTAAGTTTTGTATGGAAAAGGCCACGTAGCCGTTCCTCTTAGCATATAGATGAAAAAATTAATAATTTTTAGAAACGTATGTTGCCAATTGCGTGCTGATGATGCAATGTTATTTCGAGCATTAAGGCGAAGCTTAATGTGAAATCACTATTTTGATTAATCTTTATAACGAATTGGTGTACATTATTAATACCAAAAAATATGCTTTTTTTTCCTATCGTTTCGCTTGAGTAGAATACAAATAAATAAAATAAATTACTCAGTAAAAAATATAAATGTAAACTACTAAAAAAAATTTTTTTTTCAATAGACATGTATGAACGCGTAAAGGAAACAACTTTAAAAAATACAGTATTATAGCTAAGATTATCTGTGACAGTTTCACTTGAATAACGTTTTTGCTTTTTTATAAAATTATTTACAAAATAAATAAAAACCAGTTTTGTGCTTGATATCGAACGTTTGTAGAAGCGATTTTAATGGATATTACCACAGACATATGAATATTAATAGACTAGAACCTAAAGGTGAGGGGTAAAACCCAAAACCATCAGTTGCGGGACGCAGAGGGGAAAGCTGACTGTGATTCGTCAATAAATCAATCTGACAGTATATAGGCATCTCGCATTATAATATCACCATTTAGTTCTTAAAAGTAAAATCTGCTTTTGAATGAATAGACATTTTTACATGGGAGCGCAAATTACTCGCCACGTTATGAACAAATTTGCGAAGTTCAAATTCGCCAAAGTAAATTTCTTCTATTTTCAGAGTCGAATATTTTGTTGACGTATTTAGTTAAGACACTTTTATAAATGTTTCATAATTTACTTCCCAGTAAAAACGATTAGCACACTTGAGAATCGCTACATTCGACCAATGTTGGAGGGTTGTCACAACCGCTTTGTTCCTATTAATAATAAAATAATGAAATCTTTAAGAAAATATATAACATTTCAATTTTAAGAAGATAATAGAAATGTAAAACAACTAAAAAAACAAATGAAATTATATACACACAGCTTTTACCAGCAATTCCTAAGAGTATTTGGAGTAAAAATTTGGACATCATTTTGCCGTCCGATGACACTTTTTCAATTAAAAACAAAAAACATTATTTTCTATCACACATCGCCACTCGGTATAACCCATAAATATACCACTCTCTAGATCGATATCTTCGGGCTTTTTGTATGTAACTGAATTATACAGTGCTTAATCACAGATATACAAGCAGTACCTACCGTGCGGAGCAGAGCAGTAGACAAGGTAGAGGAAACTCAAGGCCATTTAAAGAAGATGCGACCATAGACAACATAATTTCTCTCAGCCTACTCTATTCATTCACTAGCCCAAAAAAACTATTATAAAAATAAAAATGTCCTTGAAGCAGAAAAATGTCGAAACGTTTTCCGAGGGCAAGGTTCATCTGACTAAGAAAATGAACTTTTACAGTTTATTTCCTTAAGATGAAACTTGTTAATCTGAGAAGAAGAAACCCAAAATTACAAGAAAAATTCCAAAACATGATTGTCCGACAGTACAACGATGAATTCCGACATTTTTCTGCCTATTTTGAACTCATTGTTACATATGTTTCAAAACTTTAATTTCACCAAAACAATAAGACAATACAGGATAACACTAATCAATAACATTAATACGTTGGTCGATATAATAAATAACATTTATACGTTGTGGAGGAAGACACATGTTACGTAATAACCTAAAAACTGTCAATTCACTTTAAACTTGAACTTACGTAGGTAGGTAGGTTGAATATATGTTTATAACTCGCTAACACTATACTGGCTTATATTGTATTTTTATCACGAACAACTTTAACACGCAATATTTTCGACGTGGAATGATAGTATTTCGGCAGCAAATGACAACCGCGTGTATAAATAAACCACTCTCATTTTGTTGGAATGATTTGAAAACTGTCAAACGGCAAAATTCCGTCATCTCTTTCTGTTACACGAGTCATTATGGTAGAGAGCGAGAGATCAAACCAATATTTCTGCTCTAACCAATGAGATCTGAGCTTTTAGCCATATTATTCGTTTTCTATAAGAATTTTGAGGTGGGCGTGGTGGTTTCAAATGAGTTTCAAGGCCAAAGTTGAGAGAAATGCCCCTGGTATAACCTAGCCATAAATAAACCAATCACTAGATTGATAACTTCGGCCTTTAGTAGGGAGAAATTTTGTCCACTGATGACGTCACATCCAGAATTGAGGCATAAACAAACCACTCAGCAAAGTAGAGGAAACAAAAAAAAAAAGCGCGGCCATAGACAATATGATCTTCCCTAGGTAGGCACCTAGGGTAGATAATATTGTGCTATTAATCAGCCTAAAATATTATTTTAAAAATAAATTTTAGAAATGTTAACAGATTCTCTCAGGACGACAAGGCTCTAAATCACAAAGTGCGGTCCTGCGAAAATGAGCTATAAGATATCTTTCCTTACGGCACATTTTCTCAGGACGGCGCTTTGTAAGTTGAAAATCTGTCGTCCCGAGGCCGTCGTAAAATAACTCAAAATTACTTGAAATTTGAATTCCACCAAGGAAAAACATTTTCAAACAATGATTGTGCTTTTCTACGACAGCATTGAATGTTAACATTTCTCTGTTTATCAGAAAAATAAAAAACTTTGTTACATGTTGTAAAGTATTTTTTATTTTATTTCAGTAAGATAACAGAAAGAAACAAATAAATTTATAAGCACAAAACACATTTTAAATGTTTACGAAGTCTGCGACTGAAGCTTTTTCTGGTTTAAATATTCATTTGAGTCGCTAATATTGTTTTAAATTATTAAATATTTCAATTTGAGGATTTAGTCATGAAGTTATTCAAAAATAATATGAATACAGAAAACATGAGCACAAAACACATCTTAAATTTGTACCAAGTCTGCGACTAAATATTTTTCTGATTTAAATATTCATTTGACTCGCTAATATTGTTTTAAATTATTAAATATTTCAATTTGAGGATTTAGTCATGAAGTTATTAAAAAAATGATATGAATACAGAAAACATGAGCACAAAACACATCAATTTGTACCAAGTCTGCGACTAAATCTTTTTCTGATTTAAATATTCATTTGACTCGCTAATATTGTTTTAAATTATTAAATATTTCAATTTGAGGATTTAGTCATGAAGTTATTCAAAAAATAATATGCTTACAGAATTCATGAGCACAAAACACATCTTAAATGTGTACAAAAAACTATAAACATTCTTACGCAGGGGAGCATTGTGTTTCCGTGTAGCGGCTGAATTACTGCCGCTGGGTCCCACAGGAACAGGAACACTGATTTCTGAAAACAAAATGATCTTAGTGGTCAAAGGAAAGGAAGTAAAGATCTGCATATTGGATAACAAGTAACATAGAACAGATGTTTACCTTTGTAATGGTAATGGATGGGGTCTAAAAGTAAATTCAATTCTTAGGTGAAATTAAGTTACACATTACATGGAACACTGAAGACAAACAAAGGGATATTCACACCTGTATTTTCGTCATAACGGGTCCGATACTGTCTTAAATCTGCATAACTACCAATGCCGGGTAGATTTAAAGTCAGCAGTGCGCATCTTCGAAGGGATCCATTTGGCATTTTTGTTTCTTTTGTACTTTTGTAACTTCCGTATTTTGGGTATTTATGACAAGTGGTCTGTCTGTCTGTACACACAACACCTTCACACAACACAGCTTCATAATTTTAGACATTTTCACACAAAACAACTCATGAATTCACGAAAGCAAACAACATACAAAATAAATTTGTTTTTTCAGAAAATAAGAGTTTAAGCATGAAAACTGTAAAGATGTGGCTTATAAATGAAAAATCTGTATATCTATAAAAAAATAGAGCAAACAAAGAAGAAAAGGAAAGACATTATTTGAAAGTTTTAATTCTATTATAAATGAATGTATTTATTTTTTTTTCCTTTCACTAACAAGCTTTTTATTTCCAGAAAAAAAAAAAACATTTTTCACTTAGTTAACTAGAATTTTAATTCTATTGCATTGTGCTACAGTACGATGTTATTCACTTTCAATGTGTGTTATCGTATATGTATTACTTTTGAATGTGTGTTATCTGTGTGCTATATTGTCTTGTACTTTTGAATGTACGTTATCGTATTGTCATTCAAAGTGTTAGTGTACTTGGGACGCTTTAGTGAGTTCTATGATTGTATGTAAGAGTCTGTTATTTATTTTATATAACGGGAGATATTGAATTTAAGATATAAATATTGTATTATAATTGTATATTGAGATAGAACCTGCAGACAAGCAGCCATGTGGCAGCTTCGTGGGACTATCTACACATTGTCTAAAAAAAAAAAAAAAAATGTAAAAATTTTTTCAGTCAATAAAGGTCATACCAACCAAATAAAAACCACTCACGCAAACAATCTGAATCTGTCAGAAGGACGCAACCATGACGCAATAATGGCGTCACATTGGTCACATTGTTTCCGGGGGAAATGGAGCGTAGCCTCTCTCTCTCTGTTACACGGGAGAGAGTGAGAGATCAAACCAGGACGGCTTTTCATTGGATAGTCTGGAACTGACGTCATCAAAAAACCAAAAAAGTGTCGGAGTTATACCCCCCTGAACCTAGCGCATTACGTGATATGCACTCCTTCTCGTTCCAGCCTTCCAGCAGTACCGTACATACGAAACAAGCGCGTACCTAACACGTGGTCCGTTGCGACGTGTGATAGTATGATCCAAAGATAATATATGATCGGTGGCGACGTGCGATAGAATAATAAAATATTTTTAATAGATAAAAAAATATCATCGGACAGCAAAATGACACATACATTTTTCATTCCAAACATGCTCACTGTGTCTACATTTTACTTCCAAACATACCAATTTTTCACAATTGATAACCAACCATTTATCCTATATTATGGACGGGTTGTTTCGGAGAATTTGAACAATTCATCAAATTTCAACGTTCATTTTCAAGTTCTATAAAAGATTTTTTCAAGTTCTGTTTTTATTTCAGTTTTGTCAAGCAACTAGCCTACAATGATATAATAACAGAACTTGAATAAGTCTTTCACAGAACCCGAAAATGAACGTTGAAATTTGATGAATTGTTCAAATTCTCCGAAACAACCCGTCCTAAGTGTTGTTTATGAGTTGTGTAAAATTCAAAACTCGTTTAGTAATCACGCCATTAAAGTGGAATAAATTTAAAAATGATTGGTTTATTATCCTTTATTAATACGACGGAGTTCCAAATGATACTATTATGTATTTTATCAAAGCGCAAAAGGCGAAGGCACATCCCTGATTCTTGTGCACGGCTTTGTGATTCGCGTGCATCGCGTGATAGTATATGTTTCTAAAACTGATCCATATTATACGATGTGAATAAGCTTAAAACAAAGTAAAATAATGCTTAGGTACCTATGGAATGTAATACGACAATTGGGTTTATTCTCTTTTCACTTCTATTTTTACAAGTTTTCATAGCGCAAGCCACCATTTTGCTGTGTTATTTCGTAAAATGAACTCGACCATAGCTTGACGCTAGTTCGCACAAGAATGATGACGTCACATTCTCAAGATTCACGGGAGGCCATACGCGAGCCCAGCCGGCTCCAATGGAACCGGTATGGGGAGTGGGGAATAAAACGCTTTTAATCACTTAGGGCAGGTCTACTAATATTCACATGTCTATGGATATTATCTAAGATATAAGGTATACCAAGAATATATAAATTTTTGAATTGTAGCTTCCTCTTAAGTAAAATATAACACATGTGGATTCCTAGTACGAAGGACATTATACGCTTTTTGCTGCATTAAAAAAAGTATATAAGAAAATTATTTTGTATATAGTCAATGCTCAATGTCAAATAACAAATATTTTTTTATACAAGTTTATAACAAGTTTAAATCATAATTAATAGAATAAGGTTCTAAGGGTGAGAAGGGCAATTCAACCAATAGGGAGATTTTTAATGTGAAACCGCAAAAGAGTCCCAACTGCTCCCATCCGTCTGGAGCCAGTGAGACTATGGCATCCCCAATTGGGGTATGTTGGGAGGTTGAAGGTAGTGGGGTGATGGGGAAGTACCTGGTTATTCACTAAACACGGCCAGAGCCATTTTTAGCCGTTCTAAGTGTTCTTACACCAGGGCGATATTGAGAGGATCTTCCACTTTGGAACTATATATTATTTTAAATGAGTAAATTGTGAAATAAACAAATTAATCAAATAAAATTAACTTGCGCACGCTGGGATTTTAACCCGCGACCTCCAGCTTGCTAGTCGAGAGCCTTACCCCTCAACCACGGAGGCCATCAATGCAGCCAATTCACTTAGTAGATAACTAAATACACTAGTCACTTATAAAAAAAAGTTATTAATTTTTGAATTGACATCAATATTCCACATTTGTGTAGGACAATATATACAGAGAAAAACTAATATCCCGAGGAGAAACCATACTTCTTTAAGATTGTTTTTTTGCAAGATTTATAAATAATTAATGCTACATAATAATATCATCAAATCAAATAATTATTAAAAAAAACCGCATGTTTACTGCACACATCAAGCCAGTGGCATCACATTGTTAGGAAACGGTGCATGAGGAGTAGAAAAACAAACAGCAAGCTTACTGCAAACCTCAAGCCAGTGGCATTATCACATTGTTAGAAACGGTGCATGAGGAGTAGAAAAACAAACAGCAAGTTTACTGAACACCTCGAGCCAGTGGAATTATCACATTGCTAGGAAACGGTGCATGAGGAGTAGAAAAACAAACAGCAAGCTTACTGCTAACCTCAAGCCAGTGGCATTATCACATTGTTAGAAACGGTGCATGAGGAGTAGAAAAACAAACAGCAAGTTTACTGAACACCTCGAGCCAGTGGAATTATCACATTGCTAGGAAACGGTGCATGAGGAGTAGAAAAACAAACAGCAAGCTTACTGCAAACCTCAAGCCAGTGGCATTATCACATTGTTAGAAACGGTGCATGAGGAGTAGAAAAACAAACAGCAAGTTTACTGAACACCTCGAGCCAGTGGAATTATCACATTGCTAGGAAACGGTGCATGAGGAGTAGAAAAACAAATAGCAAGTTTACTGCAAACCTCAAGTCAGTGGCATTATCACATTGTTAGGAAACGGTGCACGAGGAGTAGAAAAACAAAAAGCAAGTTTACTGAACACTTCAAGCCAGTGGGATTATCACCTTGTTAGGAAACGGTGCACGAGGAGTAGAAAAACAAACAGCAAGTTTACTGAACACCTCAAGCCAGTGGCATTATCACATTGTTAGGAAACGGTGCACGAGGAGTAGAAAAATTGGAGATTAAATATTTAATAAAATGTAGAATGTAGAAAGGAGAAGGTCAGATATTTTGAAAATGGTTTCTGAAGTATATAAAAACAAAGTTGGTAAATAAAATTTCATAGTATATTATTTCTTTCATAATGTAGGTATTTAATCCTTATTACAATTTTTCGTATTGCTAGGAAGATTTCAAACATAAGTAATGAGTCAGCTTATTTTATTTAAATATTATATTAATTAATGGGTTTTGTTGTATTCTGGGGAAACTCTGGGGTAAAAACCAGAATACAACAAAAAAGGTAGTATCCATAAACGATAATAGAATTGCAAAAGTAATATTTATATAAGCAATAATTGTTAGCCTAAAACAATAATATGAATTGAAAAAATCATTTTTTTCAATTTATATTTGTGTTTCAGGCTAAAAACTATTGCTTTTAATAATTTGTTAAAAATTTGTTCAACTATTGTATGTTACTTTAAATTTGAAACTTTTCACAGCAGTTTAAATATCAAAATTCTAATTACAATTACAAGTAAATTACTTAGCGGTGCATCTGAGTCACAAAAATTGCAATATAAATTAGCTTATATGGTTTATTAATATTTTAGCTCATATAAGGTGTCAGCTAAGGGTCAAATTTTGCAGGGAGTCAGGGAAGAGATGATAGACTATTATAACCAATTGGAACAATCATAATCCCACAACTTTCTTGGTTAATATTCTGACCGCAATGGGTAGACTGGGAACAGCAGGCACACTGGAGTCATTGATTACATCGCTTTGGTAATCAATTGATTCCTCGTAGTCGTCATAATTTACGAATTCTTCCCAATCGTCAAATGGAACAAATTTTTCCGGACAGCAAATCTATAACAAACAATATAGTGGTGTTTCTTTAAACCGTCAAAAATATATTGGTTTGTTGGTAATGTAATAATCTTCAGCTGTTGGGGTGGGTATCGAACAAATCAAATGTTAATATGTTTTGATTCATCGGATAATTTGTGTAAAATGAAGAAAGAATAAAAGGCATGAAACCTCACAAGTGAAAGATATGAGGTTTTAAGGGAAATTAAAAAAAAAACGGTAACGAAAGGAATAAAAATCGAGCAGTAATTTGGAAGAAATTGAGTTTAAATATCTTGGCTGCAATCTAAGTGCCGGGATGCTTGTATGGATATTTAGATCGGAAAAAATACAACACATGGACCAAAAGAAACCATCGAGGAACTAAACCAAGCGCAGGGATTAGCTCTGAAGTCGAAGTATCTTGTGAGACTAAATCAGGCTTGTCATCTTAGGATTGGAGAGTTTAAGGTCTTTTGGATGATCCCTGAGAAGTTTCCCTGATTGATACTATTAAAAGTGGTACAAGCGATATAAATAAAATTGTCTCCACGTCAGAGATCTTGACAAGCACACAAAAGCTGAAAGATCTTAGTCTTCTGATCATGTGATATCAAGCGGGTTCACCATCTGTTTACAAAGGAATGATGATGCAGATAACGAAGGCCTTTCTTATAAATCGGTATATTATCACTGAGAATGTACAAGTAAAATAAAATCATATTTACCGGGAATCGCCCAGTTGCCGGATCGATCTCACATTTTGAGGTACCTAATGATAAACTTTTGAACAGATTCCGTCCAAGGGAAGTTCAATTTTATTAGATAAGCCATCTTTTCATAACAAGTCCTTATATACTTGCAGGTTCCCGGACTCCCGGGGGGTGTTATGCAGGAATCACCTAGTATATCTAAAAAGTAAAATTAATGAATTATATTTATAATATCTAAAACTGGAAACCTTTTTTCAATGCGCAAGAATTGGTCAATGCAGTTAACCGACCAGGATCGACTATTTATTGGAGAAACGAGTCCGCTTGATGAGAACGAGACTGAAGATCATTTACATATAGCCTATTTCCAGTCATAAAGACACTAATTTCAGTATCAGATCTTACTTTTCTACGATGCACTTGTATCAGACGAAAAAAGAATGAACGCGATACAAACAGACAAATAAAATGTTAAATAGACACTGGTACGTTTTTTAATTCGTAAAAATTTTAACGCGCAGTGTATAGTTTATTGATATATTAAGTTATGAACTGGTTATGAAGCGCTGACATCGGTATGTGAAGTTTAATGTCTTGACAAATGTAACAAATATAAGTAGAAATGGATAGTTGAAAGATTATAACATTACAGAAGAAATATGCGAAAACGTTACCGAAATTAACAAATGGTGTCAAAATAGGGATTCTACTTTTTTAGTGCTGAACATGAACATAAGAAGTATCTCAAGAAATCTAGATGAATTATTAATAAATATTAATAATTTAAATACATCACCGGTGTGCATAGGGTTAACTGAAACACACTTAAACAGCGATCAATACATAAGTGCGCTACCCAACTACCGAGGAATAGCAACTAAAAAATCTATAAACAAAAATAGTGGAATAATTATGTTTGTACGTGACGATTGTGAAGTGATAAACACAGAAGAAGTAAATATTGAATTTGTCAACTGTTTAAAAATAGATATTAAATTTAAAAATTCTATTTATAGAATCATTACAATATACCGCACACACAAATCAAACATAACGAATTTTACAAACGAACTTTATCTATACCCGAATAATTTAACAAAGATTTTTACGATTATATGTGGTGACTTTAACATAAATATTTCTAATAACCATAATTCTATAGAAAAAAATAACTTCTTGAACATGATGACTCATCTTAACTTCAAATCGTGCATCAACAACTATACCCGTGAAGTACCAAATCAAACGCCATCTTGTCTAGACCATATTTGGTGTAATGTAAACCTGAATTATATAAAAATATCAAATCCTCAACCTGGAAAATAAATATAACTGATCATCACGCAACCCTTTTTAACTATGAAACAAAAAATAAAACTCAAAACCTACCTAAATCAAGTACCACAAAAACCACATTAAACTACCAACTATTAGAAAAATCACTCATAACCGAAAAATGGACTGAAATAATAAACAGTAAGTGCGCCAATCAATGTGCATCATTATTTGAAAAAAATTATCAGAACACATTTTAAATGCCTCTGAAATTAAAAATCTGCATCAAAACTCAAAAACAAAGAAAATAAAACCCTGGATCACTATCGGATTAGTGAAAGCAGTTAGAAAAAAAAACAAACTTTACAAATTAGCTAATCAACCGACTGCCAAAAAATCAATTATTTCTTATTATAAAAAATATAAAAACATCTTAACAACTTTAATTCGAAAAACGAAAAACAGCTACTACTCCCAATTAATTCTAGATGCTAAAAACAATAATAAAAAAATATGGACTACAATAAACGAAATAATAAATAAGAATAGAAAGAACAGTTGTGTATCCGAAATTTCAGATGGGAAAAAAACGTATAATGTCCAACTTGACACCAAAAAATGCTGTAATATTCTAAACAACTATTTTGCAAATGTTGGAAAAAATCTGGCTAACGCCATCAAAACATGTCCCAACAGTAATAAAAAGAATCCCCACGCTTCCCAACACCAATATAATAATTTCAACAAAATAACAGAAACTGATGTCGGAAAAATTATCGATGATTTAAGGGGGGGTTCCACACCCGGTTATGACAACATAGATGTAAACGTATTAAAAACAATGAAACAATATCTAATTTACCCCCTAACTCATATAATAAATACAAGCCTTATAAAAGGTGTATTTCCTGATAACTTCAAAATAACAATAATAACACCGATTTATAAAGCTGACTGCCCAAACGACCCACAAAATTACCGCCCTATATCCCTTTTATCAAATATATCAAAAATATTCGAAAAAATTGTAAAAAATCAAATCTGGTCCTTCCTAGAACAACATAAAATTATTAATTCTAAACAGTATGGTTTCAAAAAAAATACCAGCACCCACGATGCTATTGCAAAAATAACAAATTTTATATATACCGCCCTAGACTCAAATGAAAAATGCATTGGAATATTTATTGACCTTAAAAAAGCATCTGATAGTATTTCACACACTAACTTAGTAAAAAAAATAAAATTAATTGGAATAAATGGAACGGTACTATCCTGGATTATAAGCTTTTTGGAAAATAGACCACAGCAAGTAAAATTATTAAATGAATTAAGTGATTCCGAAAGTAATAATTTCTCGATACCACAAGGCACAGTTTTAGGACCACTTTTGTTCATATTATATGTAAATGATATATTTGAAGTTGCTAAATACGGGAAAATTGTCTCATATGCAGATGACACAGTGCTTCTTCTAAAAGCAAACACATGGTTAGAACTGAACAAAAAGGCTAATTCAGACATCAATGAATTGAAAATATGGTTTGACAATAACCTACTAACGTTAAACTCTAAAAAAACACACTACGTACCATTTTTCATAAACAAACCAAATACGCCGCATGAAATAAACATTCGAATTCACTCTGCACCAAGCACTCAACAACACCACTGTAACTTAATATGTACTAATATTGAAATTAAAACTTCAACCAAATATCTAGGGATCACTATTGACCAATGCCTAAAATGGATACCACATATAACCATTCTCAAAAACAGAGTACGAAAATTAACCTTAATTTTTAGCTGCTTGAGACATATTCTAAATAAAGAACTACTGAGAATGACGTACTTCGCATTCTGTCAATCCATAATCCAATATGGTATAATAGGATGGGGGGGCGCCTATAAAACTCACACACAACCCCTTTACATTGCGCAAAAACTAATAATTAAAATAATATTAAAGAAATCATTTTTATATTAATCTGAACCACAGACATAGGAATTAATAGACGAGAAGATAATGGTCAGGGGTAAAATCAACTGTTGAAGAACGAAGGGAGTAAGGCTGAATGTGATTCGTCAATAAATCAATCTGACAGTAAATAGGCATCTCGCATTATAATATCACCATTTACTTCTTAAAAGTAAAATCTGCTTTTGAATGAATAGACATTTTTACATGGGAGCGCAAATTA
Organism: Hesperophylax magnus; assembly: GCA_026573805.1. Classification (NCBI taxonomy): domain Eukaryota; kingdom Metazoa; phylum Arthropoda; class Insecta; order Trichoptera; family Limnephilidae; genus Hesperophylax; species Hesperophylax magnus. The sequence goes on along the minus strand of JAIUSX010000007.1, from coordinate 25,756 downwards.
CTCGCCACGTTATGAACAAATTTGCGAAGTCCAAATTCGGCAAAAAAATTCGGTTCCATTTTCAGAGTCGAATATTTCGTTTAAGTATTTAGTTAAGTCACTTTTATAAATGTTCATAATTTACTTCCCAGCAACCAACCAGCTTTGTGTTTCGCGTCCAGACGTTTCTCGATGTGATAGTATATGTTTCTAAAACTGATCTATATTATACGATGTGAATATGCTTAAAATAAAGTAAAATAATGCTTATATATGGAATGTAATACGACAATTGGGTTTATTCTCTTTTTCACATCTATTTTTACAAGTTTTCATAGTACAAGTCAACATTTTGCCGTTTTATTTCGTAAAATGAACCGATGATGCCTCGACCATAGTTCGCACAAGAATGATGACGTCACGTTTTCAAATTTCACTTGAGGCCATACGCGAGCACAGCCGGCTCCAATGGAACCGGTATGGGTAGTGGGGATAATACGCTTTTAATCACTTAGGGCAGGTCTACTAATATTCATATGTCTATGATCTGAACTCATTTTCAAAGAATTTAAAGTCAGAAAATTAAATACTCTTTTCCTGTATCACGCAACCTTACAAGTTTACAAAGATGATATCCTAAACAAAACCGTACCATTCAAAAACATAGCAAATCTCAGGCAAAAATATATGTTACCAATTCCGATTTGTAAAAAAACTTTGGGTCAGCAAAACTACAAATACTTAGGAACAAATTTCTTCAATAAATTGCCAGAAAATATAAGATCACTAAATTATAGTTTCAAAGAATTCAAAACACAATTAAAAAAATATACCGAAAACCTAAACTAAATAAAATAAAAAAATAAATAAATAAAAGAAAAACAATAACAAAAAATTAAAAAATAAAATAAAAATCTAAGAAACTAAACAAATAATACCTCATCCCATACACACAAGCAATTGCTTATTATGGGAGAACATTGAAAAATAATAAATATTAATCATATCATAATATCTTATCTTATTACTAGTGAAATATATATATATATATATATATGTATATCACACATTGTAAATTTGTTTATTGAATAAATTGAATTAAAAAAAAAAAAAAAAAAATTGATATAATCTTTCCGAAGTAAAATATAAAAGAAGATAAGTCTAACTTTACTGAAATTTCACCTACGACACCACAACAGCAGAATAGTTTATTTGAGCTTGAAATTTTCTTAATATTTATTTAAAATAAAAATAAAACTCCTCCGGCGAACAAAATACATCCCTAATCTTTAATTTTAAGAAATTATCATTCACTTTAGCCTTAAATCTTAAACAAAAGTTATATAAAAAAAGACAGTGCCTGGATACCTCTAATGTGCTTAATCTATGTAATATGTAAACAGACAAATTAATTTATTTTGTACGGGTTATTATATACATTTGAATAATGCTTTGTCTGTCCAACTAAAATAAATTCCAGTTTTAGGAGACACAAGATTTAAATAAATTGACATACATGTTTGTTAAACTAAAGATAAAAAAGAGAAGGAAGAATAAAAGAAAAAAGGAGACAAATAACAAAAAAAAATGAAATTGATTAGAACATGAAGAGTTGATGTTTGATTACCAAACTTATATTGTTTATTTATTTTTTATAATATTGATTATCTACATGTTATCCTTTTGACTGTCCAACTAGGAAGGTTTCCCATTTTAGGACAGTTAAATTTACAGGTTTCAAGTTTTCCTAGACGAAAACAGGATTCAAGACTAGATAAAATAAGTATGTTAAAACGAAGATATTTAAAAGATACATAAAAAAGATAAATAATTATCAAATTACATTTTTTAGTAACATTTCGGAATCAGTCCTGCCTAGATCCAACAACCATTTTGTCACTCTTGGACCGGAGGATGACAATTCACACAGTTTTAACTGATAGGGGATTTTATTATATATTTTAGGACCGAGATATGAGAATATTTTTTGATGAGCCGCTCGAACGAAAAGGTCATTTCTTCCCTTACGGTTTGATGTTTGTGTGGCTGTTTTCATTTTGTTTTTATTTTTATGAACATGGATTAATATTTTTTATATAGCACTGTCGGACATCTAGTACAATAAATTCCTTGAAGAGAGCGTCGCTCGATTAATAAAATAATGTTCTCATAATAACTCATCGCTCAGTGCAGGGGTGGTAATAATTGCAAGGGCGAAAATCGCACCACAGAGGCGATAAGTCATTTTAGACATGAAGAGCATAATAATTTTTCATAATAATTTTTTGAGCTGTTATCGACCAAGAGTTTGATGTTATACTGTTAGGCCTTGGGAAAAACCAATTCTCATGGGCATCATCTTATATGCCTGCCCCACACTGTCAGCATATAGCACGAGCGTGGGAGTGTATTTGACGCGATGGTATCCACTCGCCGTTTTCAAATCGCACACTGCTTAGTTTAGTACAAATTAGACTCTAAAAATTCACTTTCGAACTATCGAACGATGAAGTCAAGGTTGTATTACCAGTGGAATTCATTCCTAATTGGTGTGATTAATGCTGTTCTAATATATATAAGCTCAGTTGCATTAACCGCTCGTTTTAGCGAAACGTTAAAAAAAAATTGAGTTAGAATTATTAATTTTCAGTTTTGAAGAACAACGATTACGGGCACCATTTATATGATTTCCAAGAAGCAATTACTCTCAACACAAAGCAGTTTACCGAAAAAGGAGAGGTTTTTGGGAATTTAAAATTTTATTTGAAGTAAACTATAAGTTTTGACTTAAAAATCTCAGTGCATGTTGTTGAAAATAGTTGAAAAGACGAAATAAACTGAATGAATCTTTAAATATTTTTCTGATAACCTGTGCAATATTGTACATACCGTGAAAGACCAAAAATGATCGTAAATGAAAATTTTTGAAAACATTTTTGCAAACATATTTTTTCATTAATGCATAAATATTACATTTAAAAAAAAAATACAATTATGTACGAAGGAGAATATATTATTTATATTTTTAAGCGATTTTCATTAAGTCCCATTCCCCACAAGTGGGTTAAAAGTATTTGATTGGTATGTCAGAAATGAAACACTCTGCATCGCGTCGTCTGCTGCACCTTCCGTGTCAGTGTTTTGGGCGTGAATCAATAAATGTCACATTTAAGGGTTAATGTCACATGTACCGCAGATTACGACCTACATATTTCAATTTCTGCGCGAAAATTTTTTGTCCAACCAAACAATGTAAACACACCCGACAAATGTTATTTCTACAGAAAATAAACCCTTTTTGTACAACCAAACAATGTTAACACACCCGACAAATGTTATTTCACATACACAAACAACTTTAAAACGCCTGAAAAATGTTATTTCTACAGAAAATAAACTCATTAACAATTAAAAAAAGGTTTTTTTTCATTCAGTCTCAACTTCTCCGGACTGTCCGGAGCCAGTGAGACAATCCCCAAATCCCCAATCGGTGAATATTGTGAAACTGAGAGGAGTGGGGAAGGGATGGAGTTGGAGAAGAAGTAGGTTGTATGTTGTAATACGGACAAAGCCTTTTCAAGCACCCTTTCGATTCTGAACGGGGATCTTATGGGCGTTACTGAGTAGGTGACTACCACTCTACAAGTAGAAGTACACAAAGAAAAACTCTCGCTGGATGTCTCGGCGAAATGTATCTCCATGAGTGTAGAGCAGGCATTATATTTTTGGTAAAACCCTGAAATCAACAAACAACCAGTTATAAAAATCCTGTTGTCGTAAATGTATTGAAGAAAAGTATGTTTTGTAATCGGTTACTTGATATATTATAATACATATATGTTTTCGCTCTACACTGTTTGAATATGTGTGTTAATCTTTCGTATCGATTATACCTGTAGAACCGGTTTCTAGCAAAGCGAATGATTTTAGTTTATTTTTAGACCTTAACAAAATAAATTGTGTGTAGAAGTTTTTCCAATAAGAAGTGAAGCGTTTTATGCGTGTGTAAAGGTAGAATCACAATGGCTCAAAGTACGCGATACACGCGTTACTACGTTCCCAGGTCAACGTGCACATTGGTTCTACGCACGCAACGCGTGACAAATGGTCTCTTGTTCTATAATTTAAATTTTGCATGTTTATTTGATTTAAGAATCATATATATATATATATATATATATATTTGACAACAATCGCTTTAGTGGTTAATAGAAATGAAAACGGTCTTTCACATATTTTATTTGATTTAAGAATCACAGGTACACAGGTAGGTAAGGAAGGTACACAAATTACAAATAATGTTCTTAAGCAGAAATGAAATTGTGTCTCGTCAAAGACTCTGATATCGTGACGATGAGTTCTGGCGTCATGAAATTTGCACAGCTTATTTTTCCTGGAATTATTTTCAGGTCACAAACATTTCACTGCCAAATATTCAATTATATATATATTCATACATATAAGCCAATCGACCGAACCGACGGACATTTTTAGGAGATGCATGTATGTTACAGAATCAAATAATGACACTTTTATTCAAAAGTTTTACTCTAAATCAGAAAATGGCATAATTAGTCGAAATTATAATACAGATTAATGTTTACTTTAAAGATTACAAAAATAATTAAGTAATTAATAATTGTCAATATTTTTGCGATATTAACAAAACAAGGCATTTTCATTTCACAAAATACGAATGAATTATTTTATTTATTCTTTTCATTGATATACGTTCAAAGGCAAAACTTTTTCTCATAATTAACAAGTAGACGAGAAGAAAACAGATTTTAGTCATCCTGCCCAGAAACTACACAGAATCCAATAATAATAACGGATATTTTGCAATTTTGGTCAAATCCGCGTGAGTTAATCCCGTAAAAATAAAATGATTTGAATAATCTCTAATAGGAAGCATAATATTCAATTCGAAATTTTTAATAAATACACATTTTGTTGAAATTTATTGCCGTATCTCGTTTAACGGAATGTATTAAATAATCTACATATAAATATCTTGTAACGGTTAACTATTTTTATTTTTCACATTTGTAGTAAACACCAAAAATTTATATCTTTACACACATAATAATGAAACTATTTGATACGTAAATGCAACGTTCATTGATTTTATCAGAAAACATGCATTAAATTCTGACAAATGCCAGAATGCAAAGAATAACCACAAACTTAGAAAATCATAAATAAACGTAAAGATTTAATTCCTATAACTAATTCATGGATATTAATGTTTTTTTCAAAAGGTTAGTAGGTAGAAACAATACCTACTGATGAACGTGAAATTGAAAAAATGATTACAAAATTTATTATAATTCATCCAGTTTGAGAAACAATATCGATGCGCTTGGAGTAAAGCAGGACAATTTGGTAGGCGGGAATGGGTACCGCCGCCCTGGGAACCATTTATTGGATGACCAACACCTCTGCCACAGGTCACCCCAAGTGGTTCGCTACGTTTGGTGACTTAGCAGGGGTGCCCGGGTTCATGGGTTAAGGTTTGCCCGGGTCTTGGTGGCGGGTGCGTCGGCCCACCTTCTGCGTGGCGGGCCGGTTGGGAGATGCTGGTTGAGGGAGACCCTTTACAACCGGTTACCGCTGTCCGGGCCGCTCGATAGTACAGGGGCCCGACCCTCAGGCTCACGACTAAGGGTGGGCTGCCCCATCAGCGAGTGAAAAAACCCCGCCACTGCTGTTGTGCCGGTTCGTGACCGGAGGGGACCCAGCAGCAGCGTTTGGGGCGCATTGGATGCCCTCTCCAGCCGGACTCTCCCAGCCAATCGCCTAGAACCGCAGTGGGTGGGCTGGAACCAAACGCTCATCACTCCTGGACAGCCTGAACCCCAGATTCCTACCCACCCCTCATACCTTTCCTTTCCAGACCTTTCCTTTCACCTCCTACCCTTACAAAAAAAAAAAAAAAATTAAATTCATGAACATACAACACAACAATTTTAACATCATTACAGCGGCGAGTAGCAGGCGTCCCCGGTGCGGGCCAAAACTGTTGGTAAATTTTGCCAACATTCGCGGCCTGCACACAAATTTAAATTCCGTCCATCACCATCTTTTGTCCCAACGTCCCAACCTTCTTTTCCTATCCGAAACTCAGATAGCGGAGCCGCCAGACTCCTCCTATCTGGACTGCCCGGGCTTTACCCTCGCAAGCAAATTCCGACTGAAAGGAGGAGTCTGCCTCTATAGTCGAGCTGACGTCAACTGTGTGCGACTATTGAGTCTGGAAAACTCCAGATTCGACGTAATGTGGGTGCGCGTCAATCTTGCCAGTACGGCAAGATTCTACGCATGTCAATACCGCTCACCGAACCATAGCGAATCAGACACTTCCGAGCTCTTCAAACATTTGAGCGATACTATTGATGATCTCTTGCCCCGCTACCCTTCGGCCGAGTTTGTTGTTCTGGGGGACTTCAACGTTCATAACGAACCATGGTTGAAGTTCTCAGGCCCAACGGACTCGGCTGGCCGACAGGCGGAATCCTTTGCCATTTGCTACGGATTAGAGCAATTGGTTCAGGAGCCTACAAGGGTTCCTGATGTCCAGACTCACCGCTCCAATCTGTTAGACCTATTCTTAACTACTGTGCCACACGGTTATAAGATTGACGTCACAGCGCCTCTTGGATCATCTGACCACTGCCTAGTGACGACATCAATCCCCGTTAGCCTCAGACCAACCAATGAGAGGCTGAGGAGAAAAGTGTGGCACTATAGGTCAGCAGATTGGTTCGGTATGCGGGCCCATTTCAATGCTTTTCCGTGGTCAGCTGTTTGTTTTCGGACTTCGGACCCTTCAAGATGTGCCCAGGAGATTGATGAAGTCATCAAATCGGCGATGGATGGCTTCATACAATCGACTACTAAAGAAACTGGTGTGGGCTCAAAGCCGTGGTTCAGTCGACAATGCTCCGAAGCAGTTCGACGAAAAAACGCGGCTTACCGAGCCTACAACACATCTCGAACGCCCGAAAGCAGATCAGCATACAACAAATCGGCAAAGGAATGCAAGAGAATCATCAATAGATCAAAATTCGAACACGACCTGCAGATCAGCAAAAAGCTGGCTGCCTGCCCCCATGGCAGCAGAGCATTCTGGTCGCTTGCGGGCTCAATAGGTCGAAATTTTTGCAAACCCAGTTTGCCACCTCTTACCAGACCTGACGGCTCACTAGCAAACACCGCCACCGAAAAGGCAAACCTTTTAGGGAAAATGTTTGCGGAAAACTCGACCCTCGACGACGGGGGTGCTGTTCCGCCGTCGGTTCCTCACTGCGGCTTCTATATGAAAAAGCTGAGGATCCGGCATCGGGATGTACTCCACGTCATACGGGGGCTCGATGTTAACAAAGCTAGTGGACCTGATGGAATACCTGCCCTGGTATTGCAGAGGTGTGCTGCGGAAATAGTTCCAGTTTTGACAAAGCTCTTCAAAATGTCCCTGAAGTGTGGCACTGTGCCCTCTGGTTGGAAAAAAGCGGTAATTCACCCTATTCCCAAGAAAGGTGACCGCTCCAACCCGGCCAACTACCGCCCCATAGCGATCACATCAGTTCTGTCCAAAGTGATGGAACGTGTGATCAACGACAAACTGCTCACATACCTCGAGAAGAACAAAATTATCAACGACCGTCAATACGGATTCCGGCAGAACCGCTCGTGCGGTGATCTTCTCGCGTATGTGACGCATGTTTGGGGGCGGTGCCTGAAACGTCACGGTGAGACCCAAACGGTCGCACTAGACATATCCAAGGCCTTTGACCGGGTCTGGCACCGAGGACTTGTCAACAAATTGCATTCTTACGGACTTCGCGCATCCCTGTGTACGTGGATTGCTGACTTTTTAAGGGATAGGTCGATTCAGGCGGTTGCTGACGGTTTCACCTCTTCCTCGCACTCCATAAATGCTGGCGTCCCGCAGGGATCGGTTCTGTCTCCGACTTTGTTTTTGTTGCACATCAATGACCTTTTGACATGTGCACCGATTCATTGTTACGCGGATGACAGTACAGTTCATGATAGCTTTTTGTTTGACAAGCCCCCAAAGGGCACACAAACTCCAACGGCTCGGAGGGCTTTGAAGCAGAGAATGGACGGTTATCTCGAGAGTATTTCCTCCTGGGGTAAAAATAATCTCGTCGAATTTAATGTTTCAAAGACCCAATCCTGTCTGATTACGTCTAAAAGGGATCCAAATGATAATCTAGTCTCCTTCAACGGAAGCAATCTTCCGAACAGGCCTTCCATTGATATGCTTGGTGTAACTATAAGTGACCAGCTCAGGTACGGGGGCTCCATCGAAGCCAGAGTAAAGTTGGCCTCTCAGAAGGTGGGCGTACTGTACAGGGCCCGCAGATACTTTAATAGTACACAACTGCTCACCCTGTACAAATCGCAAGTGCGCCCTACTGTCGAATTTGGCAGCCATCTCTGGTCTGGAGCCCCAAAATACCTGAAAAAAACCCTTGACTCTGTGCAGAAACGGGCGGTCCGTTTGATAGATTCCCCAATCTTAACAAACGGACTGCAATCTTTAGAGCACAAGCTTCAGGTAGGTATGCTGTCCTTGTTCTATCGGAATTACAACGGAAGATGCTCTGAGGAACTAGCGTCATTGATCCCTTCGGCACCGGTGCGTAGTCGGGATACACGCCAAACGCGCGCCCAACATTTGTACACAGTTGACACTTGTCACATGAGAACGGGTCGCTTCTACGATTCGTTCTTAAGTTCAACAGCTCGGCTGTGGAACGAACTGCCGGCCTCTGTGTTTCCTCCCTCCTACAACATGGGACTCTTCAAGACCCATGTTCACTCCTTCCTCTCCACAAAAAGACCGTACACACAGCATCCCCAAAGATGACATAGGCCCTGAGGGAAATTATTTTCTTCAGGGCCTCCTGTGTGGAGTAAATATAAAAAAAAAAAAGGACAGATATATAATGAAAAAATTGCTTTTAATGTTCGAACCCAGAAATACAAGTTATTACCGATTTGGATACTTATTTCGCAAAAGACCGTGATTCAGATCACGATTCCGACATTTCAGCTTGCTCGGCGCCATAGAGCCTGAAAAAATGGCTTTTAAAGTTCAAACCCAAGTGTTGAAAAGTGCCAATAAAATAATGATTTTTCAAGAATTCTTAAAAGATAAATAAATTCTTAAATTCTATAAAGAACTTTATAAAGATTTAATTACTGATTTAACATGAGACCTTGATTCTTAACACAATTCGAAAATTTCAGCCCGTTTCGCACCATTGAGCCCGAAAAAATGGCTTGAAAAATTCGAACCCAAGTCTTGATTAGTGCCCGTGAGAGTGGAGTTTTTTTCCAGAAATGCAAATTTTTGCAGGTTTTGATACTTATTTCAATTCATATTAGGATTCTGATCTTTATTCTCAAATTTTTAGTTTACTATATTTTTAGTTTAGTTTACTAAATACTTTAGTTCGGTGCCATAGAGCCTGAAAAAATGGCTTTAAAAGTTTGAACCCAAGTGTTGATTTGTGCTGGTGTAAGTGAAATTTTTTGCAGAAACTCAATTTTTTGCTGGTTTTCATACTTATTTCGCTTCAGAATGAAATTTTGATCACGATTCCAAAATTTCAAATTGTTCGGCGTCATAGAGGCTGAAAAAGTGGCTTTTAAAGTTCGAACCCAAGTGTTTAAAAGTGGGTATAAAATGATGATTTTTCCAGAAATGAAACTTTATACTGATTTTATAACTGATTTCGCCTGAAACCGTGATTCTAGACACAATTCCAAAATAAATAACTGTTTTGCGCCATGGAGCCTGTAATAATGGCTTTAAAAGTTCGAACCCAAGTGTCGAAAAGTGCCAATAAAATGATGATTTTTCTGAATTGTAATTTTCTAATGATTTTGTTACTGATTTCACTTCAGACCGTGATTCTAATAAAGACACCAAAATTTTAGCCCATTTCGCACCATGGAACCTGAAAAAATGGCTTTTAAAGTTCGAACCCAAGACTTGATTTGTGCCCGTGTGAGAAAATTTTTTTCCAGAAACTCAACTTTTTGCTGGTTTTCAAACTTATTTCGCTTCAGAATGAAATTTTGATCACGACTCCGAAATTTCAGTTTCTTTGGCGCAATTTAGGCTTAAGAAGTGGCTTTTAAAGTTCGAACCCAAGTGTTTAAAAATGGGTATAAAATGATGATTTTTCCAGAAATGAAACTTTATACATATTTTATAACTGATTTCGCCTGAAACCGTGATTTTTAACACAATTCCAAAATAAATAGATGTTTAGCGCCATGGAGCCTGTAATAATGGCTTTAAATGTTCGAACCCAGGTGTCGAAAAGTGCCAATAAATTGATGATTATTCAGAATTGTAACTTTATTATGATTTTGTTACTGATTTCGCTTCAGACCGTGATTCTTTTAACAATACCAAAATTTTAGCCCGTTTCGCACCATGGAACCTGAAAAAATTACTTTTAAAGTTCGAACCCAAGTGTCGAAAAGGACCAATAAAATGATGATTCTTCCAGAATTATAACTTTATAAAGATTTTCTAACTGATTTCGCCTGAAACCGTGATTCTTAACACAATTCCAAAATTAATGGCTGTTTTGCGCCATGGAGCCTGAAATAATGGCTTTAAAAGTTCGAACCCAGGTGTCGAAAAGTGCTAATAAAATGATGATTTTTACAGAATTTTTACTTTATAATGATTTTTTTACTGATTTCGCTTCAGAAAGTGATTCTTATAACAATACCAAAATTTAAGCCCAATTCGCACCATGGAACCTGAAAAAATGGCTTGTAAAGTTCGAACCCAAGTCTTGATTTGTGCCCGTGTGAGTGAAATTTTTTCCAGAAACTAAACTTTTCGCTGGTTTTCATACTTGTTTCGCTTCAGGATGAGTTTTTGATCACGATCCCAAAATTTCAGTTTGTTCGGCGCCATAGAGGATGAAAAAGTGGCTTTTAAAGTTCGAACCCAAGCGTTTAAAATTGGGTATAAAATGATGATTTTTCCAGAAATGAAAATTTTTACAGATTTTTTATCTGATTTCGCCCGAAACCGTGATTCTCAACACAATTCCAAAATTAATGGCTGTTTTGCGCCATGAAGCCTGTAATAATGGCTTTAAAAGTTCGGACCTAAGTGTCGAAAAGTGCAAATAAAAGGATGATTTTTCAGAATTGTAACTTTATAATGATTTTGTTACTGATTTCGCTTCAGACCGTGATTCTTATCACAATAACAAAATTTTAGCCCGTTTCGCACCATGGAGCCTGAAATAATGGCTTTAAAAGTTCGAACCCAGGTGTCGAAAAGTGCCAATAAAATGATGATTTTTCCAGAATTGTAACTTTATAATGATTTTATAACTGACTTCGCTTCAGAAAGAGATTCTTATAACAATACCAATATTTCAGCCCAATTTGCACCATGGAACCTGAAAAAATGGCTTGTAAAGTTCGAACCCAAGTCTTGATTTGTGCCCGTGTGAGTGAAATTTTTTCCAGAAACTCAACTTTTCGCTGGTTTTCATACTTGTTTCGCTTCAGGATGAGATTTTGATCACTATTCCGAAATTTTAGTTTGTTCGCTGCCATAGAGGCTGAAAAAGGGGCTTTTAAAGTTCGAACCCAAGTGTTTAAAAATTGTTATAAAATGATGATTTTTGCGGAAATGAAACTTTATACAGATTTTTTAACTGATTTCGCCCGAAACCGTTATTCTTAACACAATTCCAAAATTAATGGCTGTTTTCGCCATGGAGCATGTAATAATGGCTTTAAATATTCGAACCCAGGTGTCGAAAAGGGCCAATAAATTGATGATTATTCAGAATTGTAACTTTATTATGATTTTGTTACTGATTTCGCTTCAGACCGTGATTCTTTTGACAATACCAAAATTTAAGCCCGTTTCGCACCATGGAACCTGTAAAAATGGCTATTAAAGTTCGAACCCAAGTCTTGATTTGTGCCCGTGTGAGTGAAATAATTTCCAGAAACTCAACTTTTCGCTGGTTTTCATACTTGTTTCGCTTCAGGATGAGATTTTGATCACTATTCCGAAATTTTAGTTTGTTCGCTGCCATAGAGGCTGAAAAAGTGGCTTTTAAAGTTCGAACCCAAGTGTTTAAAAATTGTTATAAAATGATGATTTTTGCGGAAATGAAACTTTATACAGATTTTTTAACTGATTTCGCCCGAAACCGTTATTCTTAACACAATTCCAAAATTAATGGCTGTTTAGCGCCATGGAGCCTGTAATAATGGCTTTAAATGTTCGAACCCAGTTGTCGAAAAGTGCCAATAAATTGATGGTTATTCAGAATTGTAACTTTATTATGATTTTGTTACTGATTTCGCTTCAGACCGTGATTTTTTTAACAACACCAAAATTTAAGCCCGTTTCGCACCATGGAATCTGAAAAAATGGCTTTTAAAGTTCGAACCCATGTCTTGATTTGTGCCAGTGTGAGTAAAATTTTTTCCAGAAACACAAATTTTTGCTGGTTTTCAAACTTATTTCGCTTCAGAATAGGATTTTCATCACGATTCCGAAATTTCAGTTTGTTCGGCGCCATGGAGGCTGAAAAAGTGGCTTTTAAAGTTCGAACGAAAGTGTTTAAAAGTGGGTATAAAATGATGATTTTTCCAGAAATGAAACTTTTTAACGATTTTATAACTGATTTCGCCTGAAACCTTATTCTTAACACAATTAAAAAATTAATGGCTGTTTTGCGCCTTGGAGCCTGAAATAATGGCTTTAAATGTTCGAACCCAAGTCTTGATTTGTGCCCGTGTGAGTGAATTTTTTCCAAAAACTCAACTTTTTGCATGTTTTCAAACTTATTTCGCTTCTGAATTAGATTTTGATTACGATTCCGAAATTTTAGTTTGTTCGCTGCCATAGAGGCTGAAAAAGTGGCTTTTAAAGTTCGAACCCAAGTGTTTAAAAGTGGTTATAAAATGATGATTTTTCCAGAAATGAATCTTTATACAGATTTTAAAACTGATTTCGCCCGAAACCGTTATTCTTAACACAATTCCAAAATTAATGGCTGTTTTGCGCCATGGAGCATGAAATAATGGCTTTAAAAGTTCGAACCCAGGTGTCGAAAAGTGCCAATAAATTGATGATTATTCAGAATTGTAACTTTATTATGATTTTGTTACTGATATCGCTTCAGACCGTGATTCTTTTAACAATACCAAAATTTTATCCCGTTTCGCACAATGGAACCTGTAAAAATGGCTTTAAAAGTTCGAACCCAAGTGTCGAAAAGTGCCAATAAAATGATGATTTTTCCAGAATTGTAACTTCATAATGATTTTGCTACTGATTTCGATTCGGAAAGTGATTCTTATCACAATACCAAAATTTTAGCCCATTTCGCACCACTATTCTTCGGCGCCATTTAGGCTTAAAAAGTGGCTTTTAAAGTTCGAACCCAAGTGTATAAAAGTTGGTATAAAATGATCATTTTTCCAGAAATGAAACTTTTTAAAGATTTTATAAGTGATTTCGCCTGAAACCGTTATTCTTAACACAATTCTAAAATTAATGGCTGTTTCGTGCCATGGAGCCTGAAATAATGGCTTTAAAAGTTCGGACCTAAGTGCGAATAAAATGATGATTTTTCAGAATTGTAACTTTATGATGATTTTGTTACTGATATCGCTTCAGACCGTGATTCTTTTAACAATACCAAAATTTTATCCCGTTTCGCACAATGGAACCTGTAAAAATGGCTATTAAAGTTCGAACCCAAGTCTTGATTTGTGCCCGAATGAATGAAATTTTTTCCAGAAACTCAACTTTTTGCTGGTTTTCAAACTTATTTCGCTTCAGAATAGGATTTTCATCACGATTCCGAAATTTCAGTTTGTTCGGCGCCATGGATGCTGAAAAAGTGGCTTTTAAAGTTCAAACGAAAGTGTTTAAAAGTGGGTATAAAATGATGATTTTTCCAGAAATGAAACTTTTTAAAGATTTTATAACTGATTTCGCCTTAAACCGTTATTCTTAACACAATTCAAAAATTAATGGCTGTTTTGCGCCTTGGAGCCTGAAATAATGGCTTTAAAAGTTCGAACCAAGGTGTCGAAAAGTGCCAATAAAATGATGATTTTTCCAGAATTGTAACTTCATAATGATTTTGCTACTGATTTCGATTCAGAAAGTGATTCTTATCACAATAACAAAATTTTAGCCCATTTCGCACCACTATTCTTCGGCGCCATTTAGGCTTAAAAAGTGGCTTTTAAAGATCGAACCCAAGTGTATAAAAGTTGGTATAAAATGATGATTTTTCCAGAAATGAATCTTTATACAGATTTTATAACTGATTTCAACCGAAACCGTGATTCTTCACACAATTCCTAAATAAATGGATGTTTTGCGACATGGAGCCGGAAAAAACTGACTTTTAAAGTTCGAAACCAAGTGACGAAATGTGCCAATAAAATGATGATTTTTACAGAATTGTAACTTTATAATGATTTTGTTGAGGACTTCGCTTCAGACCGTGATTCTTATCACAATACCAAAATTTTAGCCTGTTTCGCACCATGGAACCTGAAAAAATGGATTGTAAAGTTCGAACCCAAGTCTTGATTTGTGCCCGTGTGAGTGATTCTTTTTTCGGAAACTCAACTTTTTGCTGGTTTTCATACTTATTTCGCTTCAGAATGAAATTTTGATCACGATTCTAAAATTTCAAATTGTTCGGCGTCATAGAGGCTGAAAAAGTGGCTTTTAAATTCGAACCCAAGTGTTTAAAAGTGGGTATAAAATGATGATTTTTCCAGAAATCAAACTTTATACATATTTTATTACTGATTTCGCCTGAAACCGTGATTTTTATCACAATTCCAAAATAAATGGCTGTTTTGCGCCATGGAGCCTGAAATAAAGGCTTTAAAAGTTCGAACCCAAGGGACGAAAAGTGCAAATAAAATGATGATTTTTCAAAATTGTAACTTTATAATGATTTTGTTACTGATTTCGCTTCAGACCGTGATTCTTATCACAATACCAACATTTTAGCCCGTTTCGCACCATGAATCCTGAAAAAATGGCTTTTAAAGTTCGAACCCAAGTGTCGAAAAGGGCCAATAAAGTGATGATATTTCCAGAATTGTTTTTTTATAATGATTTTAATACTGATTTCGCTTCAGAAAGTGATTCTTATAACAATACCAAAATTTTAGCCCAATTCGCACCATGGAACCTGAAAAAATGGCTTGTAAAGTTCGAACCCAAGTCTTAATTTGTGCCCGTGTGAGTAAATTTTTTTCCAGAAACTCAACTTTTCGATGGTTTTCATACTTATTTCGCTTCAGGATGAGATTTTGATCACGATTCGGAAATTTTTGTTTGTTCGCTGCCATAGAGGCTGAAAAAGTGGCTTTTAAAGTTCGAACCCAAGTGTTTAAAAGTGGTTATAAAATGATGATTTTTCCGGAAATGAAACTTTATACAGATTTTAAAACTGATTTCTCCTGAAACCGTGATTCTCAACACAATTCCAAAATTAATGGCTGTTTTTCGCCATGAAGCCTGTAATAATGGCTTTAAAAGTTCGGACCTAAGTGACGAAAAGGGCCAATAAAATGATGATTCTTCCAGAATTATAACTTTATAAAGATTTGCTAACTGATTTCGCCTGAAACCGTGATTCTTAACACAATTCCAAAATTAATGGCTGTTTTGCGCCATGAAGCCTGTAATAATGGCTTTAAATGTTCGAACACAGGAGTCGAAAAATGCCAATAAATTGATGATTATTTAGAATAGTAACTTTATTATGATTTTGTTACTGATTTAGCTTCAGACCGTGATTCTTTTAACAATACCAAAATTTAAGCCCGTTTCGCACCATGGAACCTGAAAAAAATGGCTTTTAAAGTTCGAACCCAAGTCTTGATTTGTGCCCGTGTGAGTGAATTTTTTCCAAAAACTCAACTTTTTGCTTGTTTACAAACTTATTTCGCTTCAGAATAAGATTTTGATCACGATTCGGAAATTTTAGTTTGTTCGCTGCCATTGAGGCTGAAAAAGTGGCTTTTAAAGTTCGAACCCAAGTGTCGAAAAGGGCCAATAAAGTGATGATATTTCCAGAATTGTTACTTTATAATGATTTTGTAACTGATTTCGCTTCAGAAAGTGATTCTTATAACAATACCAAAATTTTAGCCCAATTCGCACCATGGAACCTGAAAAAATGGCTTGTAAAGTTCGAACCCAAGTGGTGATTTGAGCCCGTATGAGTGAAATTTTTTCCAGAAACTCAACTTTTCGATGGTTTTCATACTTATTTCGCTTCAGGATGAGATTTTGATCACGATTCCAAAATTTCAGTTTATTCGGCGCCATAGAGGATGAAAAAGTGGCTTTCAAATTCGAACCCAAGCGTTTAAAAGTGGGTATAAAATGATGATTTTTCCAGAAATGAAACTTTATACAGATTTTATAACTGATTTCGCCTGAAACCGTTATTCTTAACACAATTCCAAAATTAATGGCTGTTTTGCGCCATGGAGCCTGAAATAATGGCTTTAAAAGTTCGAACCCAAGTGTCGAAAAGTGCCAATAAAATGATGATTTTTCCAGAATTGTAACTTTATAATGATTTTGTAACTGATTTCGCTTCAGAAAGTGATTCTTATAACAATACCAATATTTTAGCCCAATTCGAACCATGGAACCTGAAAAAAGGGCTTGTAAAGTTCGAACCCAAGTCATGATTTGTGCCCGTGTGAGTGAAATTTTTTCCAGAAACTCAACTTTTCGCTGGTTTTCATACTTGTTTCGCTTCAGGATGAGATTTTGATCACGATTCTGAAATTTTAGTTTATTCGCTGCCATAGAGGCTGAAAAAGTGGCTTTTAAAATTCGAACCCAAGTGTTTAAAAGTGGTTATAAAATGATGATTTTTCCAGAAATGAAACTTTATACAGATTTTTTAACTGATTTCGCCCGAAACCGTTATTCTTAACACAATTCCAAAATGAATGGCTGTTTTCGCCATCGAGCCTGTAATAATGGCTTTAAATGTTCGAACCCAGGTGTCGAAAAGTGCCAATAAATTGATGATTATTCAGAATTGTAACTTTATTATGATTTTCTTACTGATTTCGCTTCAGACCGTGATTCTTTTAACAATACCAAAATTTAAGCCCGTTTCGCACCATGGAACCTGAAAAAATGGCTTTTAAAGTTCGAACCCAAGTCTTGATTTGTGCCCGTGTGAGTGAATTTTTTCCAAAAACTCAACTTTATGCATGTTTTCAAACTTATTTCGCTTCTGAATTAGATTTTGATTACGATTCCGAAATTTTAGTTTATTCGCTGCCATAGAGGCTGAAAAAGTGGCTTTTAAAGTTCGAACCCAAGTGTTTAAAAGTGGTTATAAAATGATGATTTTTCCAGAAATGAATCTTTATACAGATTTTAAAACTGATTTCGCCCGAAACCGTTATTCTTAACACAATTCCAAAATAAATGTCTGATTTGCGCCATGGAGCCTGTAATAATGGCTTTAAATGTTCGAACCCAGGTGTCGAAAAGTGCCAATAAATTGATGATTATTCAGAATTGTAACTTTATTATGATTTTGTTACTGATTTCGCTTCAGACCGTGATTCTTTTAACAATACCAAAATTAAAGCCCGTTTCGCACCATGGAATCTGAAGAAATGGCTTTTAAAATTCGAACCCAAGTCTTGATTTGTGCCGGTGTAAGTGAATTTTTTTCCAGAAACTCAACTATTTGCTGGTTTTCATACTTATTTCGCTTCAGAATGAGATTCTGATCACGATTCCAAAATTTCAGTTTGTTCGGCGCCATGGAGGCTGAAAAAGTGGCTTTTAAAGTTTGAACCCAAGTGTTTAAAAGTGGGTATAAAATAATGATTTTTCCAGAAGTGAAACTTTATACAGATTTTATAACTGATTTCGCCTGAAACCGTAATTCTTAAAAAATTCCAAAATTAATGGCTGTTTTGCGCCACGGAGCCTGAAATAATGGCATTAAAAGTTCGAACCCAAGTCACGAAAAGTGCCAATAAAATCATGATTTTTACAGAATTGTAACTTTATAATGATTTTATTACTGATTTCACTTCAGACCGTGATTCTTATCACAATACCAAAATTTTAGCCCAATTCGAACCATGGAACCTGAAAAAATTGCTTTTAAAGTTCGAACCCAAGTCTTGATTTGTGCCCGTGTGAGTGAATATTTTCCAAAAACTAAAGTTTTTGCTTGTTTTCAAACTTAATTCGCTTCAGAATTAGATTTTGATCACGATTCCGAAATTTGAGTTTGTTCGCTGCCATAGAGGCTGAAAAAGTGGCTTTAAAAGTTCGAACCCAAGTGTTTAAAAGTGGGTATAAAATGATGATTTTTTCCAGAAGTGAAACTTTATACAGATTTTATAACTGATTTCGCCTGAAACCGTGATTCTTAACACAATTCCAAAATTAATGGCGGTTTTGCGTCATGGATCCTGAAATAATTGCCTAAAAAGTTCGAACCCAAGTGTCGAAAAGTGCCAATAAAATGATGATTATTCAGAATTGTAACTTTATTATGATTTTGTTACCGATTTCGCTTCAGACCGTGATTCTTTTAACAATACCAAAATTTTAGCCCGTTTCGCACCATGGAACCTGAAAAAATTGCTTTTAAAGTTCGAACCCAAGTCTTGATTTGTGTTCGTGTGAGTGAAATTTTTTCCTGAAACTCAACTTTTCGCTGGTTTTCATATTTGATTCGCTTCAGGATGAGATTTTGATCACGATTCCAAAATTTCAGTTTGTTCGGCGCCATGGAGGCTGAAAAAGTGGCTTTTAAAGTTCGAACCCAAGTGTTGAAAAGTGGGTATAAAAAAATGATTTTTCCAGAAGTGAAACTTTATACAGATTTTATAACTGATTTCGCCTGAAACCGTGATTCTTAACACAATTCCAAAATTAATGGCTGTTTTGCGCCACGGAGCCTGAAATAATGGCTTTAAAAGTTCGAACCCAAGTGACGAAAAGTGCCAATAAAATCATGATTTTTACAGAATTGTAACTTTAAAATGATTTTATTACTGATTTCACTTCAGATCGTGATTCTTATCACAATACCAAAATTTTAGCCCAATTCGAACCATGGAACCTGAAAAAATTGCTCTTAAAGTTCGAACCCAAGTCTTGATTTGTGCCCGTGTGAGAGAATTTTTTTCCAGAAACTCAACTTTTTGCTGGTTTTCAAACTTATTTCGCTTCAGAATTAGATTTTGATCACGATTCCGAAATTTCAGTTTGTTCGGTTCCATAGAGGATGAAAAAGTGGCTTTTAAAGTTCGAACCCAAGTGTTAAAAAGTGGGTATAAAATGATGATTTTTCCAGAAATGAAACTTTATACAGATTTTATAACTGATTTCGCCCGAAACCGTGATTCTTAACACAATTCCAAAATTAATGGATGTTTAGCGCCATGGAGCCTGAAATAATGGCTTTAAAAGTTCCAACCAAGGTGTCGAAAAGTTCCAATGAAATGATGATTTTTCCAGAATTGTAACTTCACAATGATTTTGCTACTGATTTCGATTTAGAAAGTGATTCTTATCACAATACCAAAATTTTAGCCCATTTCGGTCCACTATTCTTCGGCGCCATTTAGGCTTAAAAAGTGGCTTTTAAAGTTCGAACCCAAGTGTATAAAAGTTGGTATAAAATGATGATTTTTCCAGAAATGAAACTTTATACAGATTTTATAACTGATTTCACCCGAAACCGTGATTCTTAACACAATTCTAAAATAAATGGCTGTTTAGCGCCATGGAGCCTGTAATAATGGCTTTAAATGTTCGAACCCAGGTGTCGAAAAGTGCCAATAAATTGATGATTATTCAGAATTGTAACTTTATTATGATTTTGTTACTGATTTCGCTTCAGACCGTGATTCTTTTAACAATACCAAAATTAAAGCCCGTTTCGCACAATGGAATCTGAAGAAATGGCTTTTAAAGTTCGAACCCAAGTCTTGATTTGTGCCGGTGTAAGTGAAATTTTTTCCAGAAACTCAACTATTTGCTGGTTTTCATACTTATTTCGCTTCAGAATGAGATTCTGATCACGATTCCAAAATTTCAGTTTGTTCGGCGCCATGGAGGCTGAAAAAGTGGCTTTTAAAGTTCGAACCCAAGTGTTTAAAAGTGGGTATAAAATGATGATTTTTCCAGAAATGAAACTTTATACAGATTTTATAACTGATTTCGCCTGAAACCGTGATTCTTAACACAATTCCAAAATTAATGGATGTTTAGCGCCATGGAGCCTGAAATAATGGCTTTAAAAACTCGAACCCAAGTGACGAAAAGTGCCAATAAAATGATGATTTTTCAGAATTGTAATTTTCATATGATTTTGTTACTGATTACGCTTCAGACCGTGATTCTAATAAATATACGAAAATTTAAGCCCAATTCGCACCATCAAACCTGAAAAAATGGCTTTTAAAGTTCGAACCCAAGTCTTGATTTGTGCCCATGTGAGAGAATTTTTTTCCAGAAACTCAACTTTTTGCTGGTTTTCAAACTTATTTCGCTTCAGAATGAGATTTTGATCACGATTCCAAAATTTCAGTTTATTCGGTGCCATAGAGGATGAAAAAGTGGCTTTTAAAGTTTGAACCCAAGTGTTTAAAAGTGGGTATAAAATAATGATTTTTCCAGAAGTGAATTTTTATACAGATTTTATAACTTATTTCGCCTGAAACCGTAATTCTTAAAAAATTCCAAAATTAATGGCTGTTTTGCGCCACGGAGCCTGAAATAATGGCATTAAAAGTTCGATCCCAAGTCACGAAAAGTGCCAATAAAATCATGATTTTTACAGAATTGTAACTTTATAATGATTTTATTACTGATTTCACTTCAGACCGTGATTCTTATCACAATACCAAAATTTTAGCCCAATTCGAACCATGGAACCTGAAAAAATTGCTTTTAAAGTTCGAACCCAAGTCTTGATTTGTGCCCGTGTGAGTGAATATTTTCCAAAAACTAAAGTTTTTGCTTGTTTTCAAACTTAAT
The DNA here is from genome assembly GCA_026573805.1 of Hesperophylax magnus. NCBI lineage: Eukaryota > Metazoa > Arthropoda > Insecta > Trichoptera > Limnephilidae > Hesperophylax > Hesperophylax magnus. Next base: position 4,659 of record JAIUSX010000007.1, on the reverse strand, counting down.
TCGCTTCAGAATTAGATTTTGATCACGATTCCGAAATTTGAGTTTGTTCGCTGCCATAGAGGCTGAAAAAGTGGCTTTAAAAGTTCGAAGCCAAGTGTTTAAAAGTGGGTATAAAATGATGATTTTTCCAGAAGTGAAACTTTATACAGATTTTATAACTGATTTCGCTTGAAACCGTGATTCTTAACACAATTCCAAAATTAATGGCGGTTTTGCGTCATGGAGCCTGAAATAATGGCCTAAAAAGTTCGAACCCAAGTGTCGAAAAGTGCCAATAAAATGATGATTATTCAGAATTGTAACTTTATTATGATTTTGTTACCGATTTCGCTTCAGACCGTGATTCTTTTAACAATACCAAAATTTTAGCCCAATTCGCACCATGGAACCTGAAAAAATTGCTTTTAAAGTTCGAACCCAAGTCTTGATTTGTGCCCGTGTGAGTAAATTTTTTCCAAAAACGAAAGTTTTTGCTTGTTTTCAAACTTAATTCGCTTCAGAATTAGATTTTGATCACGATTCCGAAATTTGAGTTTGTTCGCTGCCATAGAGGCTGAAAAAGTGGCTTTAAAAGTTCGAACCCAAGTGTTTAAAAGTGGGTATAAAAAAATGATTTTTCCAGAAGTGAAACTTTATACAGATTTTATAACTGATTTCGCCTGAAACCGTGATTCTTAACACAATTCCAAAATTAATGGCTGTTTTGCGCCACGGAGCCTGAAATAATGGCTTTAAAAGTTCGAACCCAAGTGACGAAAAGTGCCAATAAAATCATGATTTTTACAGAATTGTAACTTTATAATGATTTTATTACTGATTTCACTTCAGATCGTGATTCTTATCACAATACCAAAATTTTAGCTCAATTCGAACCATGGAACCTGAAAAAATTGCTTTTAAAGTTCGAACCCAAGTCTTGATTTGTGCCCGTGTGAGAGAATTTTTTTCCAGAAACTCAACTTTTTGCTGGTTTTCAAACTTATTTCGCTTCAGAATAAGATTTTGATCACGATTCCAAAATTTCAGTTTGTTCGGTTCCATAGAGGATGAAAAAGTGGCTTTTAAAGTTCGAACCCAAGTGTTTAAAAGTGGGTATAAAATGATGATTTTTCCAGAAATGAAACTTTATACAGATTTTATAACTGATTTCGCCCGAAACCGTGATTCTTATCACAATTCCAAAATTAATGGCTGTTTTGCGCCATGGAGCCTGTAATAATGGCTTTGAAAGTTCGAACCCAAGTGTCGAAAAGTGCCAATAAAATGATGATTTTTCCAGAAATGAAACTTTATACAGATTTTATAACTGATTTCGCCCGAAACCGTGATTCTTATCACAATTCCAAAATTAATTGCTGTTTTGCGCCATGGAGCCTGTAATAATGGCTTTAAAAGTTCGAACCCAAGTGTCGAAAAGTGCCAATAAAATGATGATTTTTCAGAATTGTATATTTCATATGATTTTGTTACTGATTTTGCTTCAGACCGTGATTCTTATAAATATACGAAAATTTTAGCCCATCTCGCATCATCAAACCTGAAAAAATGGCTTTTAAAGTTCGAACCCAAGTCTTGATTTGTGCCCATGTGAGAGAATTTTTTTCCAGAAACTCAACTTTTTGCTGGTTTTCAAACTTATTTCGCTTCAGAATGAGATTTTGATCACGATTCCAAAATTTCAGTTTATTCGGTGCCATAGAGGATGAAAAAGTGGCTTTTAAAGTTTGAACCCAAGTGTTTAAAAGTGGGTATAAAATGATGATTTTTCCAGAAATGAAACTTTATACAGATTTTATAACTGATTTCGCCTGAAACCGTGATTCTTAACAAATTCCAAAATTTATGGATGTTTAGCGCCATGGAGCCTGAAATAATGGCTTTAAAAACTCGAACCCAAGTGACGAAAAGTGCCAATAAAATGATGATTTTTCAGAATTGTAATTTTCATATGATTTTGTTACTGATTACGCTTCAGACCGTGATTCTAATAAATATACGAAAATTTAAGCCCATTTCGCACCATCAAACATGAAAAAATGGCTTTTAAAGTTCGAACCCAAGTCTTGATTTGTGCCAATGTGAGAGAATTTTTTTCCAGAAACTCAACTTTTTGCTGGTTTTCAAACTTATTTCGCTTCAGAATGAGATTTTGATCACGATTCCAAAATTTCAGTTTATTCGGTGCCATAGAGGATGAAAAAGTGGCTTTTAAAGTTTGAACCCAAGTGTTTAAAAGTGGGTATAAAATAATGATTTTTCCAGAAGTGAATTTTTATACAGATTTTATAACTGATTTCGCCTGAAACCGTAATTCTTAAAAAATTCCAAAATTAATGGCTGTTTTGCGCCACGGAGCCTGAAATAATGGCATTAAAAGTTCGAACCCAAGTCACGAAAAGTGCCAATAAAATCATGATTTTTACAGAATTGTAACTTTATAATGATTTTATTACTGATTTCACTTCAGACCGTGATTCTTATCACAATACCAAAATTTTAGCCCAATTCGAACCATGGAACCTGAAAAAATTGCTTTTAAAGTTCGAACCCAAGTCTTGATTTGTGCCCGTGTGAGTGAATATTTTCCAAAAACTAAAGTTTTTGCTTGTTTTCAAACTTAATTCGCTTCAGAATTAGATTTTGATCACGATTCCGAAATTTGAGTTTGTTCGCTGCCATAGAGGCTGAAAAAGTGGCTTTAAAAGTTCGAACCCAAGTGTTTAAAAGTGGGTATAAAATGATGATTTATCCAGAAGTGAAACTTTATACAGATTTTATAACTGATTTCGCCTGAAACCGTGATTCTTAACACAATTCCAAAATTAATGGCGGTTTTGCGTCATGGAGCCTGAAATAATGGCCTAAAAAGTTCGAACCCAAGTGTCGAAAAGTGCCAATAAAATGATGATTATTCAGAATTGTAACTTTATTATGATTTTGTTACCGATTTCGCTTCAGACCGTGATTCTTTTAACAATACCAAAATTTTAGCCCGTTTCGCACCATGGAACCTGAAAAAATTGCTTTTAAAGTTCGAACCCAAGTCTTGATTTGTGTTCGTGTGAGTGAAATTTTTTCCTGAAACTCAACTTTTCGCTGGTTTTCATATTTGATTCGCTTCAGGATGAGATTTTGATCACGATTCCAAAATTTCAGTTTGTTCGGCGCCATGGAGGCTGAAAAAGTGGCTTTTAAAGTTCGAACCCAAGTGTTTAAAAGTGGGTATAAAAAAATGATTTTTCCAGAAGTGAAACTTTATACAGATTTTATAACTGATTTCGCCTGAAACCGTGATTCTTAACACAATTCCAAAATTAATGGCTGTTTTGCGCCACGGAGCCTGAAATAATGGCTTTAAAAGTTCGAACCCAAGTGACGAAAAGTGCCAATAAAATCATGATTTTTACAGAATTGTAACTTTATAATGATTTTATTACTGATTTCACTTCAGATCGTGATTCTTATCACAATACCAAAATTTTAGCCCAATTCGAACCATGGAACCTGAAAAAATTGCTTTTAAAGTTCGAACCCAAGTCTTGATTTGTGCCCGTGTGAGAGAATTTTTTTCCAGAAACTCAACTTTTTGCTGGTTTTCAAACTTATTTCGCTTCAGAATAAGATTTTGATCACGATTCCAAAATTTCAGTTTGTTCGGTTCCATAGAGGATGAAAAAGTGGCTTTTAAAGTTCGAACCCAATTGTTAAAAAGTGGGTATAAAATGATGATTTTTCCAGAAATGAAACTTTATACAGATTTTATAACTGATTTCGCCCGAAACCGTGATTCTTATCACAATTCCAAAATTAATGGCTATTTTGCGCCATGGAGCCTGTAATTATGGCTTTGAAAGTTCGAACCCAACTGTCGAAAAGTGCCAATAAAATGATGATTTTTCCAGAAATGAAACTTTATACAGATTTTATAACTGATTTCGCCCGAAACCGTGATTCTTATCACAATTCCAAAATTAATGGCTGTTTTGCGCCATGGAGCCTGTAATAATGGCTTTAAAAGTTCGAACCCAAGTGTCGAAAAGTGCCAATAAAATGATGATTTTTCAGAATTGTATATTTCATATGATTTTGTTACTGATTTTGCTTCAGACCGTGATTCTTATAAATATACGAAAATTTTAGCCCATCTCGCACCATCAAACCTGAAAAAATGGCTTTTAAAGTTCGAACCCAAGTCTTGATTTGTGCCCATGTGAGAGAATTTTTTTCCAGAAACTCAACTTTTTGCTGGTTTTCAAACTTATTTCGCTTCAGAATGAGATTTTGATCACGATTCCAAAATTTCAGTTTATTCGGTGCTATAGAGGATGAAAAAGTGGCTTTTAAAGTTCGAACCCAAGTGTTTAAAAGTGTATATAAAATAATGATTTTTCCAGAGGTGAAACTTTATACAGATTTTATAACTGATTTCGCCCGAAACCGTGATTCTTAACACAATTCCAAAATTAATGGCTGTTTTGCGCCACGGAGCCTGAAATAATGGCTTTAAAAGTTCGAACCCAAGTGACGAAAAGTACCAATAAAATCATGATTTTTACAGAATTGTAACTTTATAATAATTTGCTTACTGATTTCGCTTCAGACCGTGATTCTAATAAATATACGAAAATTTTATCCCATTTCGCACCATCAAACCTGAAA